>CM062261.1:1607242-2857242 GCA_031216405.1 Syzygium malaccense | reverse complement strand
GTGACTTGTTTATTTGGTAGTGTATGTTTTAGAATTGCAGACTCTCTGCAATTTGGAGCTGCAACAGTTATGAGGTGTTTGCCAAATACCTTGTAAAAGTTGTGCACTTCTTTTAACAACTGAAATTATTATGGAAGAGTTGAACCAAAGAGCACTCAGAGTACTTTTGAAAAATCAAAATGGCAAGTGAACTAGAAGTTCGAAACACAATAAAAATACTCATAATTTTTGTTTGATGAAAAAAGAAGAGAGAAACCCTAAAATATGAGAAACTTTAAGTCATTACACCTTTTGGTAATTTGAATATTCGATTTTTTCTCTCTCTTCAACGAGATTTTAGGAGAAACTTGAAAAAAAAAGGGAGTAGTTTGGTAAAATCTACATGATTAAAGAATCTCGAGGTCACCTACTCAACAAGCTCAACAATATTGGGGAGTTTGTCCAATCAGTCAAGAACCTATTGCACGGATGCCAATTCAGTCTTGATCTTTCTAATTTTGCTAATTTAATTATAAAACTTTGCGCAAAATTTCAATATAGTTATTTCGGCCAATTTTTGCCAAATGTCGCTGATGTGGCGGTATGCCACATAAGACAGCTAGCAATGACTGCACTGCCGCGTTAGCGATTTCCTGGAAAAATTGCCGGATGAACTATATTAGAATGTTGCGCAAAAGTTTAGGACTAAAGTGACAAAATTGAAAAGTTTAGGGCTAACATGACATCCATATAATATGTTTATGGCTGATTTGGTGATTTTACCCAACTAAATATCTACATTACAATAGTATTCCAGTAAGATATTAATTTTTGGCCGAATCAAGATATGATATGAAGGAAATTTTATGCGCAAGTTTTATAGACCGCTCTAGATGGATAATGTATTCTTTGAAGGAAATTTTGGAGCAACGTGAAAGAGGAATACATCACTAACTACTTGTCTAAAAATGGTTTTTGAGTAACTTATATTATTGTCTCACAGTGGCTAAGTGGCATTGATACTATGAGATTCGTCCCTCCATCGTCGTTGAGGTTGTATTGTAGACCAGGATCAAAGAAGAAGGGAGGGGAAAATCCAATAGAGCGAACAAAGCACTAGGGAAGACGGGAAGAAAATTTTCTAGGATGAAAACCAATTTCTCAGTATTCTCAGTACTAATCCCAAGTACATAATATCATTTCTTATTATGAAAAAGTGCCTCGATATCTTAAGATAGGAACAAGATTTTTTTTTTATTGAAGTAAGGAAATAAAACTAATCTTCGATCTCGAGAGGATAACAAATCGCCTTACACTTGCATCGAGTGAAAAATTCAAATCCCTCCGGTCTGCACATACGATCTCATTTCGCACTGGACGACATGTCTGCACATGATTGGCGTCGCCCGATCGGATGGCCTCAAATATGTCTAGAAAACATGGAAAAGCCAAGGAAATGTGCGTGGCACTCTCTCGTGATTTCAAGCAGCCCCAACTTTGGAGGAAAAGAATGCCACAAACCCTATAACCAAAACCCAAGCCAAAACGATAAATAAGTAAAACTAGCAGCATTGGATTCTTCAAGAGAGAGACATATGTATTATTTTAGAGGCTCTGCTATGACTATAGGTACAGCTTTACATACGTACTAATATAAAAACTTAGGGTTTTAGCGGGATCATCATCATCAACAACAACAACAACATCGCTTTCACTGCCCCCCTTGAAAACGGGAGGGGTTTTTACCCTCTTTGCTTTTTCCATTGTATTACTACAGAGGTATCGGCGACAGCCCGATGACCGGGGCTGCTGTTTTTCCCTGCTTCCTTGGTCGTTGGTCTCTCTTTCTTTCTCTCTCACTCTCTGTCTCTCACTCCACCCCAAGCTTTGTTTTCGAGTGAACCGAGGTTTTTTCTCTTTTCGAGTGCGCACGGGTGAGTGGCTTTAATTGCGGTTCTTGACATGGATGGCGAAATTTTTACATCCTCCTTTTTTCGTAATTTGAGGAGGATCTTGTGATTAGAAAGGAAACGAGGGTTTGATTTGACTGATGAATGTGTCGTGGGGGTAGCAACTCGCGAACCCAACTTCGAACTTTCCAATCCACTAATTGCCCGCCAATGTGCATCTCTTATTTTGAACTCATACTTGAGTGTAAGTTCAATCGTATCATAACAAGGTTGTTTCGCTTATACTGAAATAATGAACGTTTCGTGTGCATTTTCAAAACGGCTCCTATGCGCCTAGGCATGCTTGTTAAACAAGTTAGTCTCTTGTTTTTGTGTCAACGTCACAATTTGTGCAGATTGGAACATGTTTGGGGACATCGAAACATATTTTTACATGTTAGGGCACTAATTTCTTAACCTTGTCAAATCTTTGCGTTTACATATTTTTACATATTTAAAAATAAAAGGGAAAGAAAAAAAGAAGGGAAAAAAGAAAACTTACAAGAAAATTAAAAAACATTAAAGATTATTTTAAAAATGCTACGTCAGCGCTAATTGTACTATGTAGGACATATGGTATCTATGTCAGCAATTTTCTACGTAAATTAGTCAGGTGGACTGAATTGACATTAAATATTTATGATTGAATTGATATAAATATAATATGTTTAGAATTTTTTTAATCCTTTTCCTCTTCAAACTCAAGCGATGTGATCAACCTTAATTAACCTCTGACTGAGATGCGTGTGAAGTGAGTTATTTATTAGCTAAGTCTTATCCTTACTGCTATCGCTCGGTCCGATACAAAGGGAAAAGAATTATAATCAAATAGCAGTAGCCAAATCCAATCCAAACACTACCTGTCAGTTTATCTTGGGAGATGGAAATATCAAAAACGTTAACCGCCACGTCTAAATAGGTGGTCGAGATGGTCTAGTGAAGAAAAGAGGTACTGGCATCACTATATGTGCCGGCACCAAACAAGATGAGATAAATTTGGATCGACTTATCCCATAAATGTACCATTTCAATAAACAGGAGAAGGTTATGCATTGATTCTACGATATCCCGAGCACTCGTTTCAAACAACAATATTAGCAAACCCTAATCTCGAGGCCTGCTTTTTCTCCACCCTCCACTCTCCACTCTCCGCAACCACATGACACTCTTGGTGCCGATGGCCCTCAACCACGACCACATCGGCCGATGAGGTCGACAGATTGATCGGGCATCGATGCCTTTGTGGTGGGGGTGGGGGCAGCAATGGATGCTGGTGGCGAAATATGTCGCTCCATATTAGCCATTAGATTCGACTTTATGGACAAGGTAGCCTCCAAAAGGAGACATCAAATATCAATTTACCCTCTAAATTGAAAAGATCCCAACCCTTCCATCTGACAATGTATATTAAAACCTGACCACGAATTTACACTATAAAATTAAAAAAAAAATTATAAGGGAGGACGATTATCGTTTCAAAGTTTCTAAGTGTCATGAATTTTCCACTAACTGCGAGCTGATACAATTAGTAGAAGACAACCGGAGCTATATCCATATCTTGGAGGAGCTTCCTGACCTCAAGCTCTTTCTCATGGTTGTTGGTTAAGACAAGATATCCACAGGAAAGTAGCTCGTACAATCTCTTCCGTTCAGCCGCTGCTTCGCTGGAAAAGATGTGAACGATTTCAGGGGGCGAAGAAGAAGCCATTGCGAGATATGAGGGCACTGGATTTCAAGTAGTGAGATGGCACTGCTAGGTACAGAAAGGATGCTTTCCACTAACTGCGAGCTGATACAATTAGTAGAAGGTAATGTTGGACATAAATTGTAAGATGATCGCTTGTACCGCTTATAAAAATGAACGAACGGAAGATATTTTTATTATCCACGAAAATGTTTAGATATAAATTGTTGTCAATATTGAAAAAATTTCTCATTGACTCATAATTTCGAACGACATAAGCGGTTATTTTTAGGAAAATACTTTCCGAATCATTCATTTTTCGTGAACCAAACGGAGCCTAAAGGGTGTATGCGAAGCCGAACTCGGAGCATTCAACATAAAGAATAATTTACTTGATCAGCTTACTAATGAGTCATGACTATTGACACCCATCAAATGCTGAGATTCTTCTATGTACCTCCATATCTATATAGTCAAAACACATGCACGTTTACATTTATTATATACATGCACATGTGGGTTAGCACGGAGACGAAACCTTATTGTCTGTATATCGAAATTTAAATCAGGAAGGGACCGGAGCTAACATTATGCAACGTCAACAGCTAGACGCAAAGTGCACGTCGGTCCAGTCAAAGAAGTACCTAATCAACGAGCTAATCTAGTAGATTCCACATGACTTTGTATACTACATAGTGTTAATCTATTGGAAATAGCCTATGGAGGAACCATGTGTGTACGTGTAATTAAAGCTATTCATGCATCAGGTGGACTATATGCTATCGACAAGATATGCTTATAAAAAACCTAGCTACGAGCTGCATGTTTCCCACGTACTCAATGCGTCCATCCAAAGCTAACGATTTATTATTTATCTGGAAATGAATTCCTTTTCTTCTCCATGTGAATCTTGCTTTAAGCTAATTACAATAAAGGGGTTTTCCCAGAAGTGGGATCTAGATTCTCTGAACATTCATTGAATCGCAAAGAGACATTGCATTGCTTTTCTTCGTTATTTCATCCTTCCTAGGAGGTATAGATTGCCGTCATCGCTTGTATATGCTAATGTGCTGATCTGAATTTGTACCTTATAGATATCAAAACGATAAGATGTGTATATAAAGAAAAGCAAACATTCTAGAGTCATGGCAAACGCCAAAATCCATCTTCTCTAGCCGCTGTCTCACTTTGCATGATATTGTCATCGACCTTGTCGGCCATGATGGTATTGCGCTGCGTCGGAATGCCAGAGCTTTTCAAAGAAGACAATAACTCCTGAGGTGAAGAAGTTGAACGACCGCCTCATCCATGGAGCTCGGTAGCGGAGGAGACGGGCGGCGCCGATGCCTACCCAAAGTTAGGAGGGAGAGAGGGAGGGGCGTGTGTTAGGGTTAGAGTTTTGATTTAGGGTTTTTTGATAAGCAAGGTTAGATGAGTTGTAGGCAAAATATCCAAAAAAATTCAATCTTTTGCACCGATAATAGCAGCCCAACCTTTTAGATGTTAAAAAAAAAAAGGCATGATCTTTCATCGATGGAACAAAAATGACACCCGTTATAGATTTCATCTATTCATACCGGTAAGTCGCCACGTGCCATCGTAAGTGGCTTCTTATACTGACGTGACACAAAAAATGATGTCGTTTTTTTATTTATTTATAATCTTCATTACGAAATTTAGTATAACCTAGCTTACCAAATTTCTTGCATTTTGCATACAAAAACGACATTTTTTTGTCATGTTTAACATTGTTCAAGTGTGTGATAATTATCGAGACACCTAAGATGACACGTGACCTTTTTATGGTGAGAATGGATGGATCTTGTAACCAGCGTCATTTTTATCCCGCGGATGAAAGGTTGCTTCTTTTTTTTTTTTTCTAATGTGTGAAAGGTTGTGTTTTTCTTCGTTCCAGATTCAAAATGTTAGGGTTATTTGAGACAAAAGTTACATTATTTTTGTCTTAGGCGCAAAAAGTTGGACATTTTGTGGGAATTCGGCCACGAATTGAGGGGGCGTTTCCACAAAAAAAATTGATATTTTTTTATGTAAATAATTGATTGCAATCATAATTTATATTTAAATAACACAATTCAAGGAGCAACACTGTGGTTTGAAACGTTAAACATGTAAAGTATTATTGAGATAAAAGATGACAGTGATAATTTGCAATTTGTATGCTGGCAATCTAGATTTGTTTCTATTTTACTCGTCTTACCAAGATCGTTTGTGCCTCTTTTTAGGCTGAGGGGTCATACTATCTTCGGTGTTTTCTAGCTTATCAGGAATATTATTTTTTTTTTAATCATGAATAAGTGCATCGAAACTCCTAAGGCGCGTTGCGATAGTGCATTCGGGTCCTAAGAACTTGTCAGATTTGTGCCATCAAATCTCTCTATTTACTTCGTTCAATTTGGCTAATAGAGAATACCGGAGTAATCGTTTTTATTACTTTCTTTCTCATACGTGACCGTTAATGTTAACTAAAGGGTGCAACAATGACCAAAACGATGTCGTTTTTTTCTCAAAAACCTAATTTTTCCCCAAGTCGTAATTAAATAAGATTAAAAAGTAAACAAAATACCACACGCACGCAGACTCGACGCACCGAGACAGACAATAGAGCGCAGGACAGGGGTTGGGTTTTAAGTGGGGAAGCAGCGTTTGCCCACTGAAACCCACCCTGTATCTACCTATTTTTGTTTTGCACAAATAGTTTTGGCTTTTTTTAATCTTTATTTTTTCACCCTTTTCTTTTAATTATTTATCCTCCTGAAAATTTGAAATTATATTAATCCTCTTTTTATTTTTATCTCTATCCTTCTTCTTTTTCTAAAATTTTCAATATTATTTCAAATGGTGACACCGGGTGGGTGACAGCTCGGCGGCATGTATCTTCGAACGATATCAAAATGCACGTCACCATATTTTGTTAGCCAAATCAGCTATAATTTGACTTGCTTTTTCTTTAGTTTTTCAAGATTTGGTCATACTTTTTGAAATTTTTAAAGCTCGATAGCAATTTCCGAACAGGTTTTAGAACTTCTAATACACTTTTTTTATATTTAGATTAATTATATTTTTTGCAATATGTAGCTAAACCAATGAGTAGCATATATATATATTGGGATTTTTAGTGGTTAATCTTTAACTACTTCTAACAAAATTTGAACTCAAAACCAGAAGGAAAAGGCTCCAACTCTCTTACCATCTAAACTACTACTTATTATATGCTCACTCTTACTCAATTTTTATGCCACATGAGATTTGTTTGTCCCCTACTGCTCAAAATCACGGTGTTGTAACTCTCATGAGACATGCCTCTTTTTTTAACTTCAAATTTCGTACTTTTGACATCACAAAAATGTAGGATGATGCTGAATTGCCAAACATTCACTACTAAAAACAATAGACTTTCTGACCAAAAAAAAAAAACAATAGACTGACCGGGGAAACCGCCTCTAAAAAGCATTAAAAGCCACCCGTGTCGGTCATCAACGACGGCTAATTTGCCCGTCACTGGCCCTCCCCTCTGCGCGTGCCACTAAAGACGACTTTTATTCATAGAAGGCTCGTTACAAATGAGATTTGTTCACAAAGTCATGTGCTCAAATCACATTACCAAAATAAAGAGAACCAGGTATATGGACGCACTTGTCTCAACATTTACTCTAAGGAAAGTTTCGGGGGCATTTCTTCTTAGGATAGGAAACCTTTCAAAGGCTCGAACGAACGTTTGGAAAAAAAAAAGAAGAAGCTTAATTAAGCTGTGCTATGCTGAAGAAAGAATGGAGGAATTCTTGAATTTTTTTCCTTTGTCGGTGGGAAAGAATTTTTCCTTCGGTTCAAGTTCATTTCAAAATACTTCAATCGATACGCACAACAAATAGGCCAATTCAATTGTTTTTGCCTCAATCTCACGCTGCGTCACACTCTCATCGGTATGCATGGGAGAACCGCTCATTGTGTATCATTTTTTTTTAAAACAAATTAAGAGAAAAGCATTAATAGCATTGTTCAAATGGAAAGTGGTTGTTGAAGCTAAGAAGCCTCCAATTATATAGTTAGAGATTGTAAAATGATAGCGAGTACACCGCAAAAAGTGGTGGCTATTGCTGTGGTTTTCCTCGATGATCTGTTACTTTTGTTAATGGTCATGTTGAGTTGACTATGGAAAAACAATAAGAACAGAGACAGAATGTCCAAAATGGCGTCTCTACCACTTTGTTAATTGCCTCTCCCACGACGGTAGAACTTGCCCGCCTCCTGTGGCGGTCACTGGCGGAGGGTCGGTCACAATGGTTCGCGGGGGCAGCCGTCTAAAGAGAGCATCCCGAATCCGCACGGAATCTTTCTCAAATTCCATCTTTTTCTTTGGGTTTAGCGGGCAATCCGATTCGAGCCCCCCAAAAAAAAAAAACCACGGGTCGGGTCTAGCGGACCCGACCCGACCCAGAATATGTCTCTGGGATACGCATGGATTTATTTTTTTCTTTCATCTAACTTCTCTAATTTGTCTATACAGCAATCAAATGTGAAGGGGAGCATACAGCTTTGGGGGGGGGGGGGGGGGCCTAGTTTCTGCAAAAACTCTGTTTTTTTTTTGTTGTGCCAAAAGGGGGTGTGGCGATTTCGGTGCGAAAGGAAAAAAGAGGGCAAAGGGAGGCAGGGATGGATGGGGAAATTGGGGGGGAGGGGAGGCCTCAACAAATTCAGCCAAATTTTCCGCCAGCCCGGAACTCTCGCGACCTTGTTCCAGACCAAGTTCTCTCTCTCTCCGTAATTTTATATTTCCAAAAAAACCTTCGATTTTGTTCGTATCTCTCTCGCTCTCGCCACGCGGGCTGGCAGCTGACGCCGCTCGTCTCTCTCCTTCTCCTTCTCCTTCACCCCCCTCCTCTCCCCACCCTCGCCACCATTATAAGCCCAACAGGGCCATCACCTTCCCCTTCTCTCTCTGTCTGTCTGTCTCTCTGTCTGTCTCTCTCTTTCTGTCTTCTTCTCCTTCTCCATTTGCCGTGAGCTCTGCGTCTTTCGAGAAGGCGTGATGCATGTAGCTGTCTCTCGTTCTCTCTCTCTCTCGCTCTCTCTCGCTCTCTCTCTGTCTCTGAGTGTCGAGGTGCTTCCTTACACCCGAAAGGGCCTCTGCATGCGGGTTCCGCTTTACAAGGCTCGCTTGCCCACTGACCCCTTTCTCGACTCGCGCACACGCTAAAGCACCGCCACCCACCACTAGCGGGCTCTCTCTCTCTCTTTCCGGCTCTTCTCTCTCTCTCTCTCTCTCTCGCTCGGGACCCGAGGATATCTCGTAGTTTAACGCCGACCCTTTTGCGAGAAACCCAGCTCCGTGGGTGGGGGGTTAGTTTTCCGTCTCTTCCCCCTCGCGCTTATGGAAAGTGCGTGCGTGTGTGTGTGTGTGTGTGGTTGTGTCATTGCGTTTGATGGAGAGTAACGGCTGAGCTCGAGGGCCATCTTTCGTTCGCGGGTATTGGACTTTTCTGAGTCGGAGAGCCTCCTTTGTTTGTTTCTTGAGGAAAACGAGCCGAAGCACGCTCTCGCATTGATTGTATCTGTGTGTGCGCGTACGCTTGTTTGAAGGGTTGGTTTCGGTTTACTCTGAGAGAGAGAGAGAGAGAGAGAATGATGGCTCCAGCAACAAACTGGCTATCGTTTTCTCTGTCTCCGGTGGAGATGCATCCTCAGCTCATCGTCCCTCCTTTCGATTTGACCTCCACTTCCTCCTCCTCTTCTTCTACTTCCTCCTCTCACTACCTCATCGACAACTTTTACGGCACTCATGGTAAATCATCTTTCTTCGCTTCCTCTGGCTAGTTGTTCTGCATGCTCGCTGTTTTCGCCGCCCATGGTTTTTGAATGATCTACGTTCTTGGCTTTTCTGCTTCTTGAAAACTTGTTTCTGGGCAGGTTGGGATAATCCGAAGCCCCAAATCCTGTTCGCCGACGTCGGAGAGGACGCCGCCGAGCCGCGAGACCGCCGGCAACAGCCGCCGACGATGGCGGACTCCTCCGTCGTCACGACCTTCCTGGTCGACCCCTACGGCCCGACCCACCACCACCACCACCACATCACTTCGGCGCCTCCGAAGCTCGAGGACTTCCTCAGAGACTCCACCACCGAGGACTCGTCCCTCACCACCCACATCTACGACCGGAGCTCCTCCCACTACTTCGACGACGGCCACCACCACGATCTCAACGCGATCGCGGGATTCCAGACGATATCCGCCAACTCGGGCTCCGAAGTCGACGACTCGGGTTCCATGGGTCGGGCGACCCAGGCCCACCTCGCGGAGTTCAATCACCACTCGACCGAGTCGGCGGGGACCGAGCTGGGGTTCGCCGCGGCGGGCGCCGGCGCCCTGTCGCTCGGGGTGGTCGTCGCCGCCTCGCAGCCTCGGTCCACGGAGAAGGACGTCGCCGTTGCGGTGGCCGGCTCGGATGGCTCGAAGAAGATCACCGACTCCTTCGGTCAGCGAACCTCGATTTACAGAGGAGTCACCAGGTGAAACTGCTTTCGGGTCACAGCGATTAGTACGGGACTTATGGGTGTTTGATGAAATGCCTGACAGATGCTTCTCTCGACGAGATTAGTACTAATTAAGACGTGGGTATTGTTTCGAGTGCGATGATTTCTCTGGAAATGCGTAAATTGGACGAAAAACCAACAAAGAAAGTCACATATCGTACTGAGTACTGCAGATCAAAAAAAATAAAAATCGTACTGCGTTCTGACTCTTCATTTTTTCGAGCTTTTTGTAAATGAAAGTTAATTGTTTTTGGGGGGGGCTCTGGAATCTGAATTGAATCTAATGGGGTGGGGATGATGTGCAGACACCGATGGACGGGTAGATATGAAGCGCATCTATGGGACAACAGCTGTAGGAGGGAGGGCCAGGCAAGAAAAGGCCGTCAAGGTTCTCTCTCTCTCTCTCTCTCTCCCCCCTCTTTACTGATATGCTTTGACTTCATTTATGAGTACATGTCATGGTCACAACCGATTTTTGGTTCCCTCATGCTTTATCCTAAAAGAAGAGAGAATCCAATTGGATTTCGTTAATGGATACTCGATCTGAACTGCACGATATCATGTGTGGTGGGAGATTTATAAGTTGAGTTATCATGCATTATATGGGTGTGCTTAATAAATGCTCGGATACTCAGTTTATCGATTAACAGCATCGTAGTAGTCGTATCGCGTCCGTAATTGAGTTATGCATTTTACTAGGAGAGGTAATAGCTTGCATGCACTCAAAACTTCAAAGGGGTGTTAGTGAATTGGGGGAATAATTAAAAATTTTCATGGGTCAGGAGGGACTGTGATTCAAGTCCTCGGTGTGATTGATTGACTCCTGTGGTATATACATGGAGATGCAGGTGAATCGGACAGATACATTAGTACAAGAACCCTTTATTTGATATGAGTTGTCACTGCTTCCTCCTCCTTCCTCTTCCTTTTCATTCACTTCACTGTTTTCAATCAGATGTGCCGCCGTTTTGTGCACGCCTGACATGAATTTATTTCTGGGTTTTCTCTTATGGGAGGTTTTTTGCATTTGGGATAAATTTGTTTTGGCTTTTGGTTTGCTTGGTGTTTTTTACTTTCTCACCTGGGGCCCTAGAATTCAAGCGCGAGGTTAATGTGACATGACTCCGGATTGAACCAGACGTTACAGAAACCAGTTTGTCTGGATATGAGCTCTGATGTCTTCTGAGTCGTGTGTTAAAGCTTTTTCTGCTTTTGCTTTTCCCGTCTTTCACATCCATCAGAGCTTTGGGTCTAGGTTTGACCATAGCACTTTCTTGTTCCAGCTGCATTATTCGATTTCCTTTTGGGGCCCTTGAATTTCTTTTACAATACAAGAATTTTGGGGTTCTTGATTTTCTTATACTAAACCAGAAGACGACTCTGACAAGAGACGAACAAAACTGGGAGAAGCTCGACCCCTAAACATATATCCATCCGGTCTAAAATAGACTTTAGCATGCTTTCACTTGAAACATGAACACAAAGACTGACATGTATTCACCGATTTTACATGAATTTGGTTACGACATGGAATGATACCACGACACGACACAACACAAACTTAAAAATTGACACACCATCATAAACTGTTTCATTTTCTGAGATATACTCCATGCTAGTCTTATGCACCTCAAACTTAAAAATTCAAAGCTTCTAAACGACTTTCCAGTTTGCTGATTTTCGTTGAAAGCGATCAAATTGTGGGCGCACGCTTTTTACCTTGAAATCTCGTGTGTGAACAGGTATTTAGATGACTGTGTTGCTCCTTTTAGCTTTTTAGATTAGACGACAGTCCAAAAAACAGATGAGTAGTTAAACTTTCTTTTGTTTTATTTGTCTCTCCTTTTGCAAGTAGATGAGGATTCTTGCAGAAAAAATTGACTTTTCGGTGAGCTAATGTTTGAAATGCGTTCTTT
This sequence comes from Syzygium malaccense, assembly GCA_031216405.1. Lineage (NCBI taxonomy): Eukaryota > Viridiplantae > Streptophyta > Magnoliopsida > Myrtales > Myrtaceae > Syzygium > Syzygium malaccense. Next base: position 2,845,167 of record CM062261.1, on the reverse strand, counting down.
TTGTGCATGAAACGCGCGGGCTGTTGATCATGTGCTGTCTGGCTGTCTCTCATCTTACACTTATCCTCCATAGTTTATCTGGGTAAGAAACTATTTCCTTCAATATTTTTTTTGAACTTTCAATTTCAACAAAAGGAAAGGGGCTTTAATGGAATTGAGTCCTCTATTCTATATCAGGTGGCTATGACAAAGAAGACAAAGCAGCTAGGGCCTACGATTTGGCAGCTCTGAAGTACTGGGGTCCCACGGCCACCACCAACTTCCCTGTAATTATATTTATGTATTTCATTTTTTATTGTTGTTTTTCTTTTTCGAGTTTTCTTTTGCATGGAAAGTGATGTCTCTACGTAAAGCAAAGAACATTAGCCTGTGGAGCTCTTTCATGGCTTCGAACTTTTTTTTTGTCTCAGGTTTCAAACTACACTAAGGAATTGGAGGAGATGAAGCATGTGACCAAGCAGGAATTTATCGCCTCACTGAGGAGGTACTGTATACGGCCTTTTGCTTCTGTCTGTATTTTTTTCTGTTTGTTCACTTGCTGGTTTTTATGTGGAACGATTGCGGTTGAATTGAGTGGAGGCTCTGTTCTGAGACGAATATTTTTGCAGGAAAAGCAGTGGGTTCTCGAGGGGTGCTTCTATCTACCGAGGCGTGACAAGGTTCGGACGATTATCTTGACTCCGTTTTGAGTTCTTTTATTATTTCACTTCAGGTGAGAGGTTTTTTCTCGTCTCTTCTTCTAAAGTCGGCTCGGTGTCATTTTTTCTTCTCGTTATAGGCACCATCAGCAGGGTCGTTGGCAAGCAAGGATTGGTCGTGTTGCTGGCAACAAAGACTTGTACCTGGGCACATTTGGTGAGTATGCTATTTACTCCTTATCTACCATTTCAACTGTTAGCACTGTGCTTCAATGTGGTACTCCGGATTGAGCAACTTAATTCGTCCTTTTCAAAAATATTTATTTGGCGGTCTGGTTCACTGTGTTATCCATGTTGAATAAAATTAGACTGGAGCCAGTGACTCATCTTTGATGACGTTAAAATGTAAAGAATTCGAAGTTATGGAAGTTTTGAATTTGGTGAATTTATTTATGTCCGTGTTGGGCAAGTGGGGCTAAGATCTGAATTAATGATCTTGTTTAGGGGGTGTGAGAACAATTTATTAGAACATGGTTGACTGGTGTCATATCTCCACCCTGGAGCTGCGTCACTATAGTTCACCTTTCGCTTTGTATTTCATCTTTTTGCCTTGAGGAGTACTGAGGATCAAACCAAACACTGACCATGTAAATGATTTTGTTCAGCTACGGAAGAGGAAGCTGCTGAGGCATATGATATAGCTGCCATAAAGTTCAGAGGCCTCAATGCAGTCACCAACTTTGAGATGAGCCGCTACGACGTGGAGGCTATTGCTAGTAGCACACTTCCAATCGGCGGAGCGGCCAAGCGCTTGAAGCTCAACCTCGAAGCAGATCAGAAACCGTGTCTCGACATCATTCAGCAACCGCCGCACCGAAATGGTGGAGGCAACATCAGTTTCTCTGCCATTCAGCCGTTTCCCACAATTCCATGCGGTATTCCGTTCGATGCCTCAACCGCTCTTTACAACCCGAACTTCTTCCACCACCTGCAGCCCAACATCGGCAACAGCGCCGCTGCCAATTCCCCTAGCTCCGCCTCCACCATCCCCACTCCGGCGGTGACTGCAATACCTCAAACAGCTGACTTCTTCATTTGGCCCCACCAATCTTACTAGGCATGACCAGCTTTAGATATGTAATAATCTGCTAACTATAGCAAAAAACCCTTGTTTTATTTTTTATTTTTCTCTTCGCGGCATCCTTAAAAAAGCTGACCTAAAATGTGATGACTTTCTCACCCTAACCTCTCCCCTGGCCTTGGCGGTGTTTAGGCAGGAGAAAATTTTGTTAAATCAAAGGGTAAATGATATAGCAGCTTTCCGATGGATAGTTTTTTTTAGCTCTGTTTTTATTTAAAGACGAGATGTATGAAGGACAGGATCATATGCTGTAATCTTTTTCGCCGGAAATCTTTCGGTTTCGCATTGCTCACCTCTGGGTTGTATGATGATCTCCTCTAGCGAACCTGCTCCGTCGTTCATCAGTCTCTGCGTTTTGTGGCCTAGCACTAGTCCTGTTTTTTCGCGACAGCTAGTTTCACATTAGGCAAAAATGTACTGAGTTGTAATAAGGGATCATCCGGTGGGACTTAGCTTGAAATCATGGTACTTGTATATAATCATTGGGATCAAAGAGACGTGCGGTAATGTACCAAAGCATAAGCTTTTTATGACGTGCACATGGCGACGTGTAAGTGGGGAAAAGCAACGACAGAAAGCTAATGCACTCAAGAAACTGTTGATGAGTGGGGAAAAACCTCGAGAGTGGTACGAATCGACAGAATCGTGAGATTCTGTCTTTCCATCAAGGATCGTTGACGACCATGGCCTGATCAAATAAGTTATGAGCCCTTAAAATATGAGTAACCCAACTTAACCTACTTCTGATCCATTTTGTTAAAATGTGGCTTTTTTCTTTTTGGAATTTCAGAAATCATTGTGTTAGCCTTCATACTCACTTGCTCACAAGGATATAGAGAAGCTCTAAATTTGTATTGCTATTGTGAAAATGAGATACAATAAGGGGTGGAGATCCCTTTATATATAAATACAGGATCAATTGTATTCGTAAATTTCTCATCGATCTAATGGCGAATATCACATCTCCTCATCTACCAACTACCCGTATTTATTGCCGAGGTGTACAATTATTATATTGCTTGCCAGTAGGAGTATTCTGGAATATACAAGAAAACCCTAGAACTTAAGATCCTCGAGATATGCTCGCTCATTCATGGATCAGTTACGGTCCATTGTTCAGAAACTCTTGAGAGCGATTTAATTCTTTGGGTTGTGACATTTACTCCCATCTAATTAGACAACGCTCTCGTCACGTTTTCGACATTAAATACATCGATTGCTTCTTGAACTGCCAAAGATCTTCCTTGGGCTCCGAACTAGCTTCACTCTCCGAAAGACTCTTCCATCGAATCAAATACTCTCGCTTTGGCGCACGGTATCGCTTCCGTAAGACTTGATCCACCATGATGAAGTCGACGTCTCAATCGTACGACCTTAAAGGTGGAGGTGGCCAAGAACCGATAATTGAGCCCAAATAAGCTATGAGCCCATAAAACATGGGTAACCCAACTTAATACACTTCCGATCCACTTAGTTACAATGTTGTTTTTTTCCTTTTTTTTTTTTCTGGAATTTCAGAAACCATCACCCATCACTACTAGCGCCGTCGCCAAAACCTTTGCCGCCGGCAACGTTGCCATCTTTGCCGTCTCACAAGGGTTGTTTGGGCGATGTACTCCATGGCTTTGGGAGTGTCGTCCACGACCAGGCGTGCTGCGTGGAGAGGTCAAGAGCAGCTCTTTTGACCGGTGCCGTCCATGGGAGTCAGCTCACCGTCTCTGTTTGTAGGAGGGCGAGGTTGACGGCGGCGTTGTGGTCATTCGCGGGCTCAACACTTGCAAGTCCAGTTCCATGCACGCATGCATATGCCAGAGAGAGAACCATCGGCTGCGTAGTCGATGGTAGCGACTCTGCCTACCTCGGCGACGTTGCCTGTGGTTGCCACAAGGGCCACCACGGCGACGTCGCCGGTGGTGACAGGTGAGGAGAGTTGCCTTGTTGCCTCTATGTTTTTTCCTTTTTTTTTTCTCTTGATTTGCTTTTTTTTGTTATTGCGAAATTATGCGCCACATCCTGAGTATGTGCCAGAGTCTAACACTTTTGAGATTAAATGAGTACTTAATATATGAAGAACAACCTATTCGCATTGTCCATGTCACCCTCTAAACTCAATAAAAACAGGTTAATGACACAACCGTTCTTTCACCAAAGTATGTAACCTTAAACATAACTAAAACTCAACATGATATCGAAATATATACATATACGTATTTTATAAAAAGTCATATGGTTATAATATCAAAGTTTCTTATAATCCACCAAATAGATATATAAACATATCCAACAAGCAACTAACTTAGGGTTTCATCACATCTACATACAACTCATACCCACAATCAGACTCATCATGTGATAACATTCTCAACTTAAGCAGATCGAACATACTCATACTCCTCATGCGATAACATTCTCGACTTATTTGCGGCTCGCTGAAGAACCTGAAAAACAAGTAAGATGAAAATAATAAGCAACGACGGCTAAGTGAGTAATATATCTCTTTTAAGCTGATCGAATCACGATGCATATTTAAGACACAAACATAACTCATTTACACAAAGCCTGGAATATAACAAACCCTCAAGACCAAAATAAGTTATATATTACTTCAACATAACGTTAATGGTCAATTTCATTGACCAAGCTCATGCTCGTATATCTAACCATGATCATGCATAGTAATGCCCTATGACAAGGCGACCAAAATTCACCCATGGGCTAGGTCTCCATCTATGTTGATGGTGGCTTGGCCCAAGATATGCTAAACTAGCATGCATACACCCACAAATCCTCAATTGGGTTCATAACGATATTGATCACCCAATCATCATCCTCCAAAATCCACAAACCAAATCCATAATCGATATTTCAAATCGATTTACAAAACAAAGCATACAATCTTTCACAGCTTAACTCATTCACCATAATATCTTTTGCAATTCATTTCATAAACATTTCTTAAACCATTTCAAATGACAAAAATAGTAGTAAATGCTCGATCCGAAATTATGCATCAAATATGTTATAAATGTCAGTCTTCCTTTTTCAAAGAAATATGAAACATGTAATGCATCTTATATGTTTCTATCACTTCAAGATATGAGTTTTACAAAATCAAAGAAGAGATAAGTACCACTTACCTAAAAAAGCCGAATATCAATCTATGGTGGTTACTCAAATTGATGCACTCGAATTCTTAACAATTAATTGAAAAAATGATATAAAAAATTGAGTAAAACAATATTTTAATGAACAACTTGACTAATTATGCTTCTTTGTCGATAAAACAACACCTACGCACCAACGAAAAAGCTCGTCCATAGCGGATATGTGCAGCTCGTGCGCGCCATAATGTCCTCCACCAAATTTTGTTTCAAGCGAACTTATAATCAATAGAAAGCCTACCTGACCCTCAACTTGGCCGATCCACAATCTAGTAAGAAATAAATGAAATTCAGCCCTAAAAGTTACCGTTGGCTACCATTAAGCATGCACGGTTAACTACGAAAATTCGTTCTGGGTAAACCATAAGGTTAAATCGAGTTTCGTAAAATGTTATACCTTCACTACACCATAAACTATCATTTTTATAAATATATGTAGCCCGACATCTTCTCAATCAAACATCGCAGCTCAAAATTGATATAACTTTGAATTTTTTTATCTAATTTTGAATATTACTTCGATTAGATCGATAGTTGCAATTTGAAGTTCAATCGGCTTCGTATTGAGAACGTGCGAAGATTTTTCCCCTTTTCTTTCGTTTTCTCTCTTTTCTTTCTTAACGGACGGACCCTTCTTTCTTTTCTTGTTTTTGTCGCTTTGGACTTCTTCTTTTCTCACTTTCACGATCAGTTGAAGGAGAAGGAAAAATGGGCTGGGCTGAGAACTAGGATTTTGGGCTTGGCTAACAAAATATGGGTTGAATTAAACAATATTCTAATAAATGACTCGACTAAGTACACACATTCGTTGATAAAACGACGCTTACACACCTACGAAAAGCTCTCCCATAGCGGACACCCATTGCCGTTCGCTATGCACAGCTCGCGCACTGAATTTATTCGCGCCATAACTTTCTTCACTGAACTCTATTTCAGGAGAACTTACCGTAAATAAAAAGCCCTTTCGACATACTACAAGACTCCCAGCTTGGCTAACGCATAATCTAGCTAGAAATATATAAAATTCAGCCCCGAAAGTTATTGTTCGCTACTATTCAGCAAGCACGGTTAACTACAAAAATTTGTTCTCAGCAAACCGTAAGTTCAAATTAAGTTATGTAAAATGGCATAGCTTCACAACATCCTAAACTATAATTTTTATCTATATGTACGAAGCCCGACAACTCCTCAATCAAACCTTACAAATCAAAATCGGCCTGACCTTGAATTCCTGATCTAACTTTAATATTACTTTGATTAAACGAATAGAGGTTTCGATTATTTACCTGACGTTATAATTTGGAGTTCAATCAGCTTTGATCGAGAACGTGCAAATATTTTTTCTCTTTTCTTTCTTCATGGACTAACCCTTCTTTTTCTTCTTGTTTTTGGGCGATAATTCCTAAAAAAAAATCAACTTTACTTTGAGTGACAATTTTAACATGAACTAAAGCACCAACCTTGACTCGAGTCTCAAATCTAGCCCCTATGATGTAAACTTTTCAAATTGTTTGGGCCAGATTTGGGATTTAAGTGAAAGTTGGTAACTTTTTATAAGACAAAAAAGTTCGGGCCAATATTGTCGCTCAATGTAAAATTGGCGTTTTTTTTAGAATTAGGCCCTTATTTTTGTTGCTCTCGACTTCTTCTTTTCTCACTTTCACGATGAGTCGGAGGAGAAGGAAAAATGGGCCGGGTTGAGGGCTTGACTTTGGGCTTGACTAACAAAATATGGGTTGGATTAAAATAATATTCGATTAAATGACTCGATTAACTATGCCTATTCGTCGATAAAAAACACCTTCGTGCCAACGAAAAGTTCATCCATTGCTGTCTGCTATGTGCAGTTTGCATCATAACTTTCCCTATTGAACTTTATTTCAAGCAAACCTACCGTTAATAGAAATCCATTCAACGTACTACAAGACTCCTAACTTGGTCAACGCAGATGAAATTTAGCCCTGAAAGTTACTGTTTGCTACTATTCAACATGCACGATTAGCTACAAAAATTTATTCCGTGCAAATCATAAGCTCAAATCGAGTTTTGTAAAATATTTTAACTCTAATACACCATAAACTATCATGTCTACATATATATGCAGCCCGACAACTCCTCAATCAAACCTTGCAGCTCAAAATTGACCTAACCTCGAATTTCTGACCTAACTTCGGATATTACTTTGATTAGACCAATAACGGCTTTGATTACTTACCAAGTGTTGCAATTTGGAGTTCAATCGACTTTAAATCGAAAATGCGCAAAGGTTTTTCCCTTTTTCCTTCGTTTTCTCTCTTTTTCGTTTTGCACAGACGAACCCTTCTTTTTCTTCTTGTTTTTGTCTCCATCGACTTCTTTTTTTTTTTTTTTCACTTGCACGATAAGTTGAAAGAGAAGGAAAAAAATAGGCTGGAATTAGGGCTTGGACATTGGTTCCAATCCAATAGTAGATAGAACTTATAAGATACCAAGTCATTGTATCTAAGTAGTTACCCGGTGTTGCAATTCGGAGTTGAATCGGCTTCGGATTGAGAAATCGTGAAGATTTTTCCCTTTTTCATTTGTTTTCTCTCTTTTTCTTGCTTCATGAACGAACCATTCTTTTTCTTTTCGGTCGCCCTCGACTTCTTCTTTTCTCACTTGCGCGTTCAGTTGAAGGAGAATGAAAAATGAGCTGGGCTGAGGGCTTGGACTTTGGGCTTGGTTAACAAAATATGGGTTAATTAATGGGCTATATATTACAATCAATAGAAGGGATTAAAATGTTATGGCATCGAGCTATTCCTTATGTGAAAATGCAATAGCAAAATAACATTAGAAGAGAGGCCACTTGGGAGTTAAAAAGGAGGCAAGACAAAATAATCTCATTTATTTAAAAGTTGAGATAAGTTCAAATTTCAAGGACAAGGTTTAATTTTTAAAAAAGGTAGACCGTAATGAAAGAGGCTTTGTTTGAAGGAAAAATAATTAGGCCCAAGAGATCTCAACTCATCTTCTTATTTCCTTTTTCATATGGTTGCAAAAGAAATAAAAGAAAAGAAGAAAAGAGCAAGAAAATAGAGATATCAAAAGAACTAAAAAAAAAGGGATAAGTGTATTAGAAGTCCTAAAATTTGTCACGAAAGTACAGTCGAATCCTAAAACTTATCAAATTGGTCCAATCAAGTCCTTCTATTGATTGCACTTTTTAAAAATTTTAGAACTTGATTGCACTTTCATGATAAATTTTAGGATTTCTAATGTACTTATCCCAAAAAAAAAGGGAGAGAGTAAGCTGTAAGAGAACAGAGAGACAGAAGAGACGAGGAATCGAGGGTGGGTCATTGAAAACATTGGTTGACATGGAAGAACGATATTTACCGTGATTGGTAAGAATTTTTTGCTCTCTCTCCTTTTTAGAAGTTAGTTTTGTTCTTATGGTACAAATTTGGAGCCCTGATTGTCTCAACATTGCCGTTGACACTGTAGCTGAGTCCGAGTTGTCCAATAGTGATAATCAGGTTGCTCACATTCCTATGAACTCATAGGATATTATGGATTGTAATTTGGACTTCTCATTCAAGTGATATTATTTTTCGAAGTTCTTGGTAGTTGTTATACGCGACTGTGGCCAGCAGTGTTCCGTGCCGAGCTTTGTCAATCGTCAGCACTGCCCACGAGGGATTTTTTGAGAGTTGGATATTAGATATAATTTGAGATAGTTTGATATATATTTGAAATGGTATATATAAATGGACTTTAGAACTCTAAAATCTGTAATCGGCTTGCTGTTTTACAGAATTATAAATTGCAACATATTTTGATAAAAGGTAAATATCGATTTGGTGCTTGAGGTTGCGTCCGTTGGATACGAGGACCTATTATATACGGTATCCGACTTCATGTCCAGGGTTTTTCTTATTTATAATCAACTCAATTCGTGGATTTAGTATTTTTGTATTAAGAGTCAAAATTTCATCGGGATTGTCATGGCGTGGCAATAGCAGTGGAACGGTCATGGTGAAAAAAGGGAAAGAAATTCTGCCTAAGAATGTTCAATTTTATGGACCCAATGTGGGATTTTCATATGCAAGCAACAAGTTAATGACTACAATGGACCCGATCCATGTGAACTCCAGTCCTGTGCCCGGGTTCAGACAAGAATTCATTCGCGAAAAAGTTGTCGGTACAATGTGTAGTTCTCGCTCTAGCTCGATTATGCTCAAATTCGCTCGAATTCGGATCGAAAAACCGCGTGACCCTAATGATTTTTGGTGTAAAAATTGCATCTACAATGTGAAAAAACAAGCAAATTTTGTAGTTAATATTTACCCAGTTGGCAAATCTTCTTCTTTGGGCTCTCAAATTGGCTGATTACAAAAGCTTTTTGGCCACTAAAAACTCTTGAACTTTGCCATCCAGATTACAAGAAAAGAAAGTAAGACAAGAGAAACCAAAAAATAAAAAATAAAATAAAAAATCAAGAAGAGCCTAACCGGTCCAACCCGTGACGGGCCGGATCGCACCCGGGCTCGATCCTCAGCGCCTCCTCGAACGCCCTCCTCGCCTCCTCCGCCATCCCCTTCCGCTCGCAGCACTCCCCCAGCACCCGCCACGCCGCCGCCTCCCCCGGCGCCGCCCTCACCGCCTCCCTCGCGTCCTCCGCCGCCGACTCCGCCCTCCTCCTCCTCCTCCTCCCCCTCCCCGCCGCCGCCGCCGCCCCCACCATCCCCAGCTTCAGCTCCGCCCTCCTCGCCAGCGCCTCCGCCCGCTCCCTCCCCGACAGCGACCTCGCCCGCGGCGCCGACAGCGCCAGGTCCAGCGACCTCAGCGCCGAGCTCCGGCGGCCGAGCGAGTCCAGGGCCAGGGCCTTGAGCACGTGCGGGGCCGCGTCCTTCGGGGACTGCGAGATCGCCGCCTCGGCCTCGGCGAGGGCGGCCCTGGCGAGGGTCGGGGCCTGGGCGCGGTGGCTGTGGTGGGTCGGCGAGGACCGGGCCCGGACGAGGAGGCTGGACGCCCGGAGGAAGTGGCGGTTCGACTGGGCGGCGGCGGATCGGGTCTTGGTCCGGAGCGTGGTGGAGGGTCGGGCGGAGAGTCGCCGGACGGCGAACAACAGCATGGCGAGGGACAGGACGAGGATGACGAACTGGACGAGAACTTCAGTGGGCATCGCTGCTTCGTCTTCTTGTGAAACTTCTGGGGAAGAAATTCGGACCATTCAATCTGAAGCAGTGGAGGGTCTTGTTCTGGCGATCCAATCTGGGGTCGAAGATGCGTATGTCTCCATGCGCGCTTGCTGGGAAGTTTCTTGAGACCGTTGACTGTTCAAGCCCAAGGAAGCTAAAAGAGAAGAAAGAAGCAGACATCAATCAACGAGAAGCCCGAACAACTGAATTTTGTTGTGCTTTGAGGCCTATATATGAGGCCCTTTCATAAGGCCCATATGCATCAATGGAAGTGCATCGATGTGGCATACGATAGGCTTACGAATGGTCCGGTCCGATTCCAAGGTCGGAACCTCAGACATAGAAAGATATAAGTGGTAGGAAAAACTTGGATAGGCTTGGATCGAAGGAGGTGTTCTCCCTGTAGCGGTTCTACCGCATGCCTCTACAATCCAGGTTATGAATTCGATTGTGAATTCGAATTGGTATTTCTCAACTGATCTCAGGCGTTGGAATCCATTTAAAATGGACTGGAGGAGATCTGAATAGTTTATCGTATTTGGACAGGCAACAGAGGATGATAGGCTGTTTGAGAAATTGCCTCTACGGAGCTAGAGATTTGACGTTTTGAAATGGCAGATGATAGAATGAATGGCTACTCGTGAGATTTGAATTTCAAGTAGTTACTTGGGATCTCATAGCTACAAATTTAACATAAGGAAATTGATAGAATTGGGGGAAACGGATAAAACCTAGTCTATGCTCTAAGTGTGCATCTCCTTCTTATTCTTGTTTGTAGAAGCTGTGCAAATCGAATTGTATTTCTGTGTAGAAGTCTAAGCGTTCGTAACTAGAGAAGAGAGTATTAAGTGTATATGATTGCTTGTGTATCTTTAGATGCACAGCCACAAGGAGAAGGAACCATTTTCAGACGTTGCAACATTTCAAGGATTACAGCCTTGATTTGGACTGTTAAAGCTGGGAGAGCAGAGTAGGCCAACTGGATAGGCTGAACCACTGTGAATAGGTTCTGCACTTCTTCCATTCTGCGAACTCCTTTATATTCTGTTGATAGAAAATAATTGTTTTTACGTGCACACGGTTTTTTTCTACAGCACCAATGCACGTTGTACGGGGCCGTCCAGCAATTTATGCAAAAAAAAGAAGACGTTTCAAGTTTCGTTAAACAACTGATTCACCCTCCTCTTGGTTGTTTTTGTCTAAACCATTTATCAAGGTCAAGAACCCATGCTTCCATGCCGTGTCAGGGACAAAAATCATGGAGTTCGGGCCATGGATTTAGCTTCGTGACTGCAACTAGCCATGCTTTGCATCAACGGAAAGGGGATGATATTTCGACCAAAAAGAAAAGAAAAAGGAAAGGGTTGATAATACAGAATACATATACAAACGCATCTCACATCAATAGCATTGTGATCTCTCTCTGTCTCTCTCTCTCCATTGATACATCACATTTCCAGCTACCTTAAATACTACTACTAGTCATATCACTAAGTAAGAAGGAGCAGCTGGCGGAATCTCCTTTGACCTGACCATAAAATGCAGATCATTGCACAGTTCCTCTGAGAATTTGTCCCCTTTAGACAAGAGACCATCACGGGCAGGAGCGCCGGCAGCGACACGAGCGTGTCACTCCAATACGAGCTGCATGTGGCGATTTAGGTCGTCAAGGTAGGTCGAGCAACTGTAGTCCTCTGCATCACAAGCGTTGAGGAGGAGCGTCCTACTCGAAACCGACTTCTGTTTCCACTCCACAGTTCCATCCTCGCCCCTCAGAATCTTCACAACCTGCAAAGATAAAGATCATAGGAGTTGCATCAGCGCACACAGTCCACCTCAAAATTCACATTGTAGCTAAGGGATCGGCGGTCACCGCTTGAAGTGATACTGCAAGATTGTCTACTAGCAAAACAAACTTGTCATGAAGATGTCCAACTATGAATGCCACAAAATGAGAGTTCTTAATTGAGAACTAAGTTCGTCAGATTTCACAGGACCAGTGATGGCGAAGGAAAAGATGGAGCAGGACAATACCTGTTCCATGTTCGGTCGCATCGTGGACAGATGGTGGATGCACATCGAAGCAGTTAATGACGCCCTCTTCATTTCAACTTCGTCATATGCTTCTCCTAGTCGAGGATCGACCAAGTCTTTCACGTTATTTGCATCCAATAGTGGCTTTGCCTGCAAATCAATCAGAAAATATAGATTATCAATAGAAACCTCACTGAGCCCTTCTATTTGCCTCCTAATCCCTTAAGATGAAATGATCGTGTAGAGCATTGTTTTGTAAATTTACATAAACATGTCAGCCGCAGTATGACAGGAGATAATGATTATTGCAACTAAAGACAATTCAAACAAATTGAGCTCAATCAGATTAGGAGGTCAAAGATCAAGATCTACTTGAATATTTAGTTTGCAACATCACAAATCGGGAGTTCTTGGGAGAGGACAGGACTAATCCGTACCCACATCACGAGGCTTCGTCGGCACGAATCAACAGCACGGCGACCTGTCATGAGCTCGAGCAACAAAACCCCAAAGGCGAAGACGTCGGTCTTTTCATCGACAATTCCGTGCATAAAGTATTCGGGGGCGAGGTACCTGGAAGACAAATGATCGTATCAGACTGTCAGTATCAGAACAAGTAGTTCCGAACAAGGGCTTTTTGAGTACTAACCCAATTGTGCCTTCAATAGGAAAGATGACGTGATGGACCCATTTCTCCGGAAGCCACTTCGCCAACCCGAAATCAGAAATCTGCAGATCATAGGATCGACATTTAAATATCCAGCTTATTCAACTAATGGGCGGATTAGAGGAGAATGACCACGCCAGATTTACCTGGGGCTCGTAATCTTCGTTTAGTAATATGTTAGAGGCTTTGATGTCTCGGTGAATGATGCGCCTCGGGCAATGATGGTGGAGATACTGCAATCCTTCTGCGACACCAACCGCCACCTTGAACCTGGTCGTCCAATCCACGATCCCCGTCGAACCTGCAAAAATGATCATCCAAAACTGAGTCGCAATCTAATGAAAACGTATCAACCTCTGCAAATAAAACACACTAAACCACCTAATATGAAGGTAGATTAGAATATGGAGGATTTCGACATCACCATGCAGAAGTGAAGCGAGGCTGCCATTTGGAGAGAATCGGAGGACAAAGTACAATCCGCCCTCGATGCCGAACCCGACCAGCCGCGCCGCGTTCGGATGATCAATGTGCGCTACAATACCGAGTTCTGATAGGAAGTCGCCGATCCTATCCGCTTCCTCCTTCTCCTTTTTCCCCAGCCTCTTCACGGCCACCGTTTGGCCATCCGAGAGTCGACCTCTGTACACCTCCGCATGTCCGCCTTTCCCAATCAAGTTCTCTGTAAACTCGCCACGAAAAGCAGCATAATTATTCAGTCAGGCAGGGGAACAATACAGGCAATACAGGCAGCACAGGAGAACAAGTTCTCGAGCTCAAAATCCTAGTCTGTTTGTCGACCATCGAGGCGCACGAGTGGCGATCTCAAGTTCCGTAAAGGAATATGCGCTACGTATTCATCGTACTCCCGTTTTGCAATGGCCCGATACATTAGTAAAGCAGACAATATGTCGCGGGTTCAAATTCCATCGCCGAGCTACCCGCGATGAGTCTCTGTCTTTTCGATATCCTAACGTTCACACTACGCATTTCGCCTGCGAAATTCGGCTCGCAGCAGCATGAAATGCGAAGAAACAAGCGCATCCCAAGTACAGATATTCCCAGGTCCGGTTGAACTGTAGTTTGGAAACTATGCACAGGCATGGTCGGGTCGACTTGTCTGCTCGTCGTCAGCAGACTCTCTTCGCCTGAATCGCCGCTCTCTTCTCCTGGGTTTGCGGGCGGTCCTTTTTGCAAATGTCAAAGTCAAAGTCAAACGGGTGCCCTCTAGTCCTGCTGATTAGATATCAGTCACGCTCGCAAGCAATTTTCTTTGTCCGCCGGTTTAATTAATTATTGCAACTAGATTTTGTTAAGCCATCAAATAGAAAGTAATTACTAATTGACGGTACACGATTGCTTAAGATAGCTAGTGATTTGAAAATCGAGACTTTCGTTATCGCCTCCACCTTCGATTTTGAGACATCACTTGAATTCCCCGAATTCACAAAGTGTAACGTGATTGATGGGGATTTTTGGCGGAGTCAACCCCTAGGTTTCTCGAATTGACCGTGCCGGGGATCTTTTATTTACTTTTTTAGACCCACGTGGCACCTTCCTAGCATCAAATCCGTACCTTACTTAGGGCACGCTGCTAGGGAAAAGAATAACCATGATTCGAAGCATGCCCTCGTGACAGGGAAAAGCAAAAGAACAATCATGCGTTCAAGCAAGAGGCCGGGGTTTGCTGCGCAATTTGCGGCGGCCGACGCATTTGCATTTGCATTTGCAAATTTTTTAAAGGAAGAAGAAGAAACTAAATCAGTCAATTGCAAGTGGTTTTACTCATGAAAATTTAATTAACGTCTCGAAAAACCCCGAATTGATATACCTGTCATAAATTTAGCTTAAATTAATTTTTTGATCATAAAAAATCATAAACTGGTATACTTTTGATAAATTTGCCCCAAACTAATTTTTTGACCATAAAAAACCTAAAATCGGTACACTTTTACAAATTTGCCATTGATAAATTTACCCGAAACTAATTTTTCGACTATCAAAAATCCAAAACCGATACACTTTGACAAATTTGCCCTTAATTAGTTTTCGTTTAATTAGATTAATACCGCGAAAAATCCAAAACACGTACATCTATGATAAAATGAAGAAAAAAACCTCAAACCCTGTATGCTTGTCAGCTGTCACGTGTTATTTAATAGAGGGTAAATTTGTTACGGATATATCAGTTTAGGATTTTTCGTGGTATTAATCCATGAAAAATTTGATTATTTCTTATTAAATACAAAAAATATATATATTAATTTAAAACCCAGCTAAATTAAAAAATGGGGGTTGGTTCAGACAAGCATTTACCGGGGCTAAAATCGTCAGTGGCGGCTGCGAGTTCCGAATAGTCGAAGTTCCTCCACGACGGCTTCCGCGTCCGCGGCACGCCGATGTCGCCGCCGCCGCCGTCGGCTCCCGCTCGGCCCTCGTCGTTGGCTCTCCGGATCCTCGCCGACCTCTTCGCCTCCCGCTTCGAGACGCCGCCGCGCCCTCCCACTAGAGGCGGCGGCAGCGACGACGACCTCGCGGATTTCATCTTCCTCAACGCGTCCATCACCTTCTTCCAATTGGACGACGACGACAACGACGACGACGACGACGACCCACGATTCCGGTTCTCTCGCGGGGACCAGCTGCAAGTGCTGCTGGCGCTGTGGTCGGACTCCGAACCCGCGATGGGGATCTCCAGCACTCCTCTCGGCGACGACGATGCTTGGCCGCCTCCTCCGCCTCCTCCACCCCCTCCTTCTCCTTCTCCCGCGTCGTCTTCTTTCCTCACGTCGCTTCCTTGGGTTCCTCCTGTTCCTACGATGCCGAGAAATAAGTGAAAATCGGTTCAGTCCAGCACTCTAGTCTCGCCGCCGCGAGAGAAAACAGAGCATCTGGAATGGGTGGGCGTCTCTCGTGTTTCAACGCATTTTAACCCGCGGCGAGAACGCGAACAGTCTAGCCTGAGGAAGGTGGAGAGACCCCCACACGCAGTCCCCCCACCCAAAAAAGGTAAAGGAAATCGGAACGATCACTTGCTGAAATCAAAGAAAAAGAGGCCCCCCCCCCCCTCCCCAACGAAGCCTTCCCGAAACGAAAAAACGAACATCGACCCTTTTTTAATGCTGTCCTAAAGATCGAAACTTTAATCATATTCATCGAAGTTTTACCTCCCTCGTGCGTCATGTCGCTCTGCTGGACGACGGCCATAGATGGGAAAAGGCTTCTCGAACGGGACAGGATGGTACAGGCGGGACCGAGAAGCCTTGAAGGACGGAGCTTTCTTCAACTTTCCTTCAACAGAAGTTCTGCAGATACAGAGGGAGAGAGAGAGAGAGAGAGAGAGAGAGAGAGAGAAAGAGATCTGGAATACGGGCTCTGTTTATGCACAACACAACCTCGGCTGGCCGGCTTCTCTCGCTCTGCTTTTTTGTATTTATTTTGGTTCCATGGATTGGGGGGGGATTCTCTCTGCTTACTTTGACAGAGGTTACTGCATCACCACATTGCATGACTAATATAGTCTGGACCGTCGATTAAATTATGTTAGCCTCGTCGCGGGCCAGAATGATCAACGGTCCGCATAGACTTGACCGGTATATGATCAAATAGACCTTATAATCCGTTCGTTTTTTCTAATACCCTTGGTCTGAAGCGCCGCTCGAAGCCATCGGATGAGGTCGAAACATCGAAAAATGAAATGAAAAGAAAGAAGGACAGAAAATGGGGTAGGGGGTTGCTTTTTCCTCTTACCGGGGAATACAGGATAAAAATAGACCGAGTTGACGGAGAAGTGAAATTAAAAAAATGAAATCCTATTGACATGTTACATCATTAACTGGCCGATGAAAAAGTGGGGAGAATTTTTGCCGATGGGGAGGTTATTGGTCACAAGTCATGTGAGACATCATTGACCCCTTCAATTCCCAAGTTCCGACGTGCATTGGACGGCTTGATTTTTCCTAAATAGCATAGTCAGTAAGAATGAATATACAATTTGGACTGTCTTGACAAAGAGCTTTTCAATGGTGAATATACAATTTGGACTGTCTTGACAAAGAGCATTTCAATGGTGTTTAACCCTCCCAAATCCGGGTGAGCTTCGACAGTGTCATAATTATGTTCCCACTCTAAGCTCATGACCCCATGTGAACATTTTCTTACTTCGACCTATTCACCGGCCTTCCAATTGTGGAGGAGAGTAATGTTACTAGGGGTTCCTGTACTTTTCTCTGAAAATCAAAATTGTCCTTCAACTTAATTTTGTGTTTATTTTTTGTCTAAAGCATTCGGATATGTTTTTAAAGTATCGCAAATCGTCTCTAAGCCATTCCGTTGATGGAATTTGCTAATTTTACGATAAGCTGGTTAACTTTTTTTATTTGATTTTTTTCTCTTTTCAAAATGCTCTCTCTCTCTCTCTCTCTCTCTCTCTCTCTCTCTCTCTCTCTCTCTCTCTCTCTCTCTCTCTCTCTCTCTCTCCCTTCTTCTTCTTCTTCAATTATCTTCCACTTAAAATCTGACCATACCCGATGCTGGCCATGCAAAACCTATAACCCCTAAATACCCACTCATGAGATCTGCTAGCTCCAAATCATGTGACCATTGGTGGCAACTAGCTCCAGATCTAACGAGCTCCAAATCTGGTGGCCATGGTCGTAAGCCTATAGTTTAAGCTGTTAAGATAGGCATGTGAGTTATATTGGAAAAAGTTCTACATTAGAGAATTGGTGTGCTTTCGAGTAGTTTATATATTTTAGTTAGCACGTAACTTATTAACTTAAGCTTTTAAATGTATATAGGTAGTCATGGCCACGGTTCGGAACCGACTGTTCCGGTTCGTGGCCAAGTATGAACCGGAACCGTCCGGTTCCGGGCCGGTTCCGGCTCCGGTTCAGGTTCGGAACCGGTTCCGGTTATTTTTTTTTTCTTTTCTTCCTCCGCCGGCCATAGCGGGGCCGACGGAGGTCGCCGGCCTCAGGCGAGGCTGCCCTCGCCGGCGTCGGGCGAGGGCCGCCCTCGCCTGGGCTAGGCGAGGCTAGCCTTGCCAGATCGGGCGAGGGCTCGACCTCGCCTGCAACTGGCGAGGCCGGCCTCGCCCGACGCCGGCGAGGTCAAGCCTCGCCAGATCTGGCGAGGTCGAGCCTCGCCGGCGTCGGGCGAGGCCGGCCTCGCCAGTTGCAGGCGAGGTCGGCCTCGCTCGACGCCGGCGAGGTCGAGCCCTCGCTAGTTTTTTGTTTTTTTGTTTTTTTTTCTGTCTTTGGAATCGGGCCCGGAACCGCCGGTTCCGGGCCGGTTCCTGGCCGGTTCCGGGCCGAAACCGGCCCGTGGCCACCACTATATGTAGGTCCAACTGGATATGTTGACAAGCTCTCGAGTTGAAAGGTTGCTAACACTTCTCGAGCTCAAAGCTCGTGACCATGGATGAGCTCGAGCTGCTATGGCTGTGAAATTTAAAACTCGTAGATCTCGAGCTCCTAGAAGCTCGAGCTTCTTAGTTGCGGCTACGACCATGGAGGGTGGTCGTGAGTGGGAATTTACAAATTGCATTGTTAAGGCTTGAAGAAGAAAAAAAAGAAAGAATTACGACCGGGCGACCGGCGGAAGGCAATAGAAAAAAAAAAGAAGAAAGAAAAAGGAAAGAAAAGAAAAAAAAAGAACGAAAAAGTAAAAATTCAGAAAATTTAAGAGATTTGCAAAAAATTGTTCGCCTCAACATCGATCGTGCCATGTAGGATGGCCGACGCTGATTAAACTAGCTACATCAGCGATTTTTGATCGGAAGGACTGTGTTGACAAATCCTGAATTGGCCAAATTTAAAAATTTATGACCGGATTGGTCGCCGTTCAATAAATTTAAGACTTCTGAGGCACTGCTTGCAACCAAAGCCCTTCAACTATGTAGAATTAGTTACCAGGCCAAAAGCTTCATTTGGCGCGATGCTTGAAAATGAGGAAAATGTTCAATTTTTTTTTTCGTGGGCCAACAAGATGCTTAACGCAATTGAAAACTAAGCAAGTTGAGAGTGGTCATTGTTAAGTGGGTGAACTAAAACCTGCTTCCCATCTTAGACCGCCAACCCTCGCCACTGTCAATTCAGTTCAGTTAGAGGGGAGTGCTTTACTAAATTCAGCTCTTTCCATGTCCCTCTCTCTCTCCATAGGACCAAACCCTCCTAAGTCAACTTAGACGACCCCAATGAAACCGTTATTAGGAAAAACGGATGTCCCTTGATCAAGAGAAGATAGGATTAGTTAGATAAGAGTTGGTGTTTTAATACATGTGCATTAAATCCATATTTAGTACTTGGATCGAGAGAAAGACCAATAAAAGGAGGATATGCATTAAGAGAAAAAATGAAATTTATCAATTTACTTTGGAGAGAGAGAGAGAGAGAGAGAGAGAGAGAGTAATTGATTAAGATAGGATTAGTTAGATTTATCCATGTATAAGAGTAGGTGTTCATTAGTGCATGTGCATTAAATCCATATTTAGTACTTGGATTGAGAGAGGGACAAGTAAAAGGAGTATATGCATTACGAGAAAGAAAGAGATAATGGAGTCAATCGATGTAGTTTGGAGAGGGAGAGCAGTTGATCATGCGGAAATTACTATAATGGCCTTCATGGTGAGTAGTGAAAAGCTTCAATTGATGGAATTTCTTAAACCAAATTTGTTGGCCAAGCAACAGCTGAATTTTTTTTTAAAGTGTAGGTGCATATATCTTACATGCATTTTATATGAATTCTGTTAATGAGTGTCTCGAGACACATGTTGAATGCCCATTAAGGTTAATCTTCCACTTCGAATGCATTATCTTTATTTAAGGAAATTACACCAAAAATACCACACCCTACCCCCCCTCTCTCTCCTTCCTCTCTCGCCTTAATAAGCCGGTGCCTTCGGACCCAACCATCATGCCGTTACCTTCACGACTCCTCCAGTTGGCGCCGGCGACGATGCCTCTCATGTCACTGCTTGGGTCGATTGTTACTTCTCGTGCTCTCTCCCTCCTCTATTTGTCAGGCAAGGTGGTTGCGACCTCGCAACTATCGAGGTTGTGACCCCCTCGGCGCCACCCGACCTCGAGCGACATCGGTCCCTCTCCTTCTCTGTCCTCATCGATAGAGGATATAGAGGACAGTTGGGTGGGGTTGCAACCTCATAGAAATCAAGTGAGAAATTTGTAGAGATGTGGCCAATATGGTAAATAAGCGAGATCTTGTCGTGGTAATATTGTCGTAGTGACGTGTACGTATTTTTCATCACGCATTTCAAGCGTCATATAATGATAAATTTATACATAAACATTTTGCTCCCTGAATCCTTAGAATTTCAAAGGTTGCTGTGCATGAAAAAAGGTTTGTACAATTGTCATGAACGTCGCCCTTAACGATGTAGAAGTAAATCAAAACGCACGCAAAATTAGTCGGACAAAATGATGTTATCAACAATAGATGCAGACAAAAGAACAACAACAACAATAATCGGAATCACAAACAATCATCGAACATCCTGGTCATTTCTAATTTCATGCATTGAGCATACAGTAAAATCAAGATCACGGTCAGAACAAGGCTATCGACAGCTCAAAATAATGCTACGACATCGGCAACTTGAAGTAAAAACCTAACTTCATAGAAAATTAAAAAAAAGGCACAACTTGTGGTTAATTGGAGCTACTCAAAGGCTTTTTCCAAATGCTGAACCAAACGCAGCACATCTCTTCTAATACGGATGTTGCAACCAGTTCCAATTTCCGTTGCATCAATGATGAAATAGAATCCCTACCCAGTAGAATACTCTGCCAACCCCACGATGCTCTACCTCCGTCCTCTGCATGCATCGTGTGAGCCATCCATTTTCCTTGTTGGTAATGTGCTCAAATTTGAGGGATAGCCTTACGTAACTTTAGTATTTCATAATTCTTCGTGTTGTATAAACATGGACGCACACGTATACACATCATCAAAAATACTGAATTTTAAGGGATGGTTAATGCAATTTCGCATCATATTTATCTTGGTATACCAATGCCATAGATTATCTTGTTGAATGATATCCGTTTTTGCAGGATAGTGGTACATAGAACTAGAATTCTGCATGACAAAATCACTATACATAAATCTCATGTAACGTGATTGTACTTGTTATGAATCAATTAGTATGTTGAAGACAATGCCTTTAGTGCGATAATTTGTGTGAGAATCTATATATCAAGTTGATTATTGGATTATTTTTCATAAAAATAGTCATATTCAATGAAGTGTGATCAAACGGACACTTTCCATAGTTTCATGTGCTGTTGTCTCTCAGTCATAGTGTTGACCAGCTACTTAATTATTCTTTCGTTTATTTGTGGTTGCAATTTGTGACCATATTATAAGTTATATTGTGAGTTAATGATCACATAGTAAGATTTTGCACATAAAAATGTACTAAAAATCAAGAGATCCCTATAATAAAGGCCAGAATTTAATGGCCCTGAGCAGTGGACATGGACTAAAGTTGGGCTTTTTCTAATTTGATGGGTGAAAAATAATAGGCCAAACCATGTCACACATCCTGCCATGTTTGTGCTATTCGGTTGGCCAATTTTGTTGGGTTTTCGATTTGGCTAAGATTTTTTTAATTTGTTTGATACATTTTTATAAACCATTTGCATTTAAACTGAAAAGAACAATTCACAGAAATGCTGGGGCAAGGCTATATTTCAAATGGCAAAGTTTCATGTTTCCATTAAATGTGGATTTCAGCAAAAAAAGAAGAAGAAAACAATCACTCGCATTTAAATTGAGAAATAATGATTTGCATGAAACGGTAGAAATGTTCGAAGATATCTCCAATTTCAACGAAATCAAAACATGAACTACCTTTTTTCTCCCACTTTTCTTCTCTTTTACTACATCGATCTGCATTTTACAATCGTCAAATAAATTGGACATTTAACTTATTACATTTCCCGTCCTGCATAAAACAGAGGAATCGTCTTCCTACATGAGCGTTCCTCACATGAAGCATTGTTTTTGTAACACTAGTGTGCAACCTAGAAGACAGAATCATCACTCAATTCAAATTAATATATGACATGCCTGGAATTATGTTAGGAGTTTTGGTGAACGATTTGGCATGTCAAGCTTGCTTGATCGTCAATGTGTCGGCGAAACTATTAGGAATTGATTGTTTGTCTCTCTAGAAACTGAAGACGAATCAATCTTTCTCATTCAACGACTTAAGTGTAAACAACAATAGTCGTTTGGATTACAGATTGGATTAGGGACCAGGAATCAAGAGTGTGAAAACTCACGAATAGGAAGAGAAGGAAACAATGAGGAAGAAACAGAGAGAAAAGAAACAGAGTTTTTGGATTTACATTTCTCTGAATACAAAGAGAATTTCCATCATTCAGAGTCAACAACGCATTTTCTCTGGTCTCTCATTTATATTGTACAGAACTACCAAAGGTAGTTTTATAGCTCATCTAATAAAACTAACAGACTAACAGAATAAGAGAAGTAAATTCGGTTGTTCATTCAGTTAAATGCACAAAACAGAGTAACGGTTCTGCAGTGGAAGAGTTGAACACGTGAAGTTGGAAGTTTTCTTGTTGACTTCATCTCTTGCCTTCCTGGTTGGATCAGCAACATCTTCATTTCTTTCCTTTGTTGAGACAGAGTGAAAATTGTTCTTAACATCCCCCGCAAATTGGGAAGGGTTCAAAAGCCCAAACCCAATTTGGTTCTGATAGTAATGTGAGCCAAGCGTGACAAAGATTTGGTAAAAATATCAGCAAGCTGATGAGCGCTGGGAACATAGCGCACACTTAGAGAACCTAAGGAAACTTTCTCCCGAACAAAATGGAAGTCAACTTCGATGTGTTTGGTGCGAGCATGTAGAATAGGATTGGCAGTAAGAGAAATGGCAGACTGATTATCACAAGACAAAAGTGTTGGGGACGAGAGACATGAACCAATGTCACGTAGAACAAAACTGATCCATGTAAGATCAGCAGTAGTGGATGCAAGTGCTCGATATTCAGCTTCGGTGGAGGAACGAGACACAGTAGGCCGCTTCTTAGCTGCCCACGAAATGAGATTAGAACCAAGATAAGTGCAGAACCCAGTAGTTGAGCATCTGGTATCAACACAACCAGCCCAATCAGCATCGGAGAATCCATATAATGTCATAGAGCTGTGAGAACGAATAAAAATACCAAGATGAATGGTTCCTTTAACATAGCGAAGAACCCTTTTCAACTTATGAAAATCTCCAACCGTTGGCTGTTGCATCTTCTGACATAAGAGATTTGTGGCATAAGCAAGATCAGGGCGAGTGATTGTTAGATACTAAAGACCACCAACTAGACTTCTGTATTCAAGTGGATTAGCGAGTAGGAGTGCATCATTTGTCATGACGACTGTTCTTAGTGATAGAGGAGTGGAGACAGGTTTACATTCTGTCATGTTAGCTTTTGTCAGAAGATCAAGAGCATACTTGGTTTGACATAGGAAAAGATCATTAGTGGTGCGTTTGGCTTCAATCCCTAAGAAGTAATGGAGATGCCCGAGATTTTTCATGTGAAATTGAAGACTGAGTGATTGAATCAATTTAGTGAGAAGCTGATCTGAGCTGCCAGTCAATATAATATCATCTACATAGAGCAACAAAAGTATTGTGTCTGGGCCATCACGAAGCACAAAAAGTGAGGGATCAGTAGTGCTACAGAAGAAACCAGCTTCAAGAAGAAAATTGCTAAACTTGTCAAATCAAGCACGTGGCGCTTGACGAAGACCATATAAGGATTTCTTGAGAAGATAGACAAAATGAGATTTCTGAGGATGTGTAAAACCAGGTGGCTGTTCCATATAGATTGTCTCATTTAATATTCCATGTAAGAAAGCATTTTTAACATCAAGTTGATGTATTGGCCAGCGTTTCATCATTGCCACTGAGAGCACTATACGAATGGTGGCATGTTTGACAACAAGACTAAATGTTTCTGTAAAATCAACTCCCTCTTCTTGATGAAATCCCTTAGCCACTAACCGAGCCTTTAATCTTTCAAGACTTCCATCAGATGCTAACTTAGTTTTAAACACCCATTTGCATCCTATGACATTCATTTGGTTAGTTTGAGGAACTAATATCCATGTCTGATTTTCATGTAGAGCATCCATTTCATCCTGCATTGCTTTATGCCAGCCTTCATCTGCTAAGGCTGATTTAACCGATCGTGGTTCAAGAGGAACTCTGTATTCAGCCAGACATGCATATCTGGGATTTGGCTTAACAATGCCAGATTTTAGTCGAGTTTGCATAGAATGGGTAGAAAATGTACCTTGTGAAACTGGTGGAGGATTTTGCTGAGTTTGGTTGATAATAATTTCATCTGTTGTATCAATTGTGTGAGGAAGAACTACTGGTGCATCAGTAACTGCTGGTGCATCAGGGACTGAGTCAGACTGCAATTGTAAGTGAGATGAATTTGATGGCAATTCAACAGGATGAGATGGATTTAAGTGACCAACTTCCAAGATTCCATTATCGTGCAAATGTCCTAGATGTCCATTTGAGTGATACTGCACCTGTTTTGCACTTGTAGAATCCAGAAGGTTAACTTCTTCTGCCCATTGTCGATACAGAGTAGTATATTGATTGTACTCTGTTGATAGTGTCCTAGTGAAAGGAAAGAAATTTTCGTCGAACCGCACATGTCGACTAATGTATATACGACCAGCAGCAGGTACAAGACATCGATATCCTTTATGACGTTCACTATGTCCCAGAAATGCACATGTGAGTGATCGTGGATCACATTTATGTTGTGCATATGGTCTGAGACAGGGGTAACATGCACTTCCAAAGACTCTTAGATGTTCATATTTGGGCTCTTGTTGATAAAGTTTGCTGTAGGGTGAGTGCATTTGTAACTTTGATGTAGGAAGTATGTTGACAATGTAGTTAGCTGCCATGAATGCATCAACCCATTATTTTAATGGAATTCTAGCATGATAGAGCATAGCTAGGCCTAGTTCAACCACATGGCGATGTTTTCTTTCAGAAATCCCATTCTGTTCTGGTGTATAAGGACAAGAAACACATTGTTTGATGCCATAATTCTGTAAATGAATCTGAAATTTGTTGCTAGTGAATTCTCCTCCACCATCACATTGAACAATTTTGATTCTATGATCAAATTGATTCTCTACTTGCTTCTGAAACATGACAAAGATGTCATAGAAATCTGACTTCAATTTCATTGGATAAAGCCAGCTATAACGAGAAAAGCTGTCCACAAAGATGACATAGTATTTGAAATTCTGAAAAGAATTGACTAGTGATGGACCCCAAATATCACAATGAATTTTCTCTAAAGGAACCGTAGACACAGATTCAGATAAAGGAAATGGTAATGCAATACTCTTGGCAACTTGACAGCTTCTACATATAGTTTGAGTTCTTGTAGTACAGTGAATCAATTTCTGAGTCTGCATATACTTCAATGTTTTTAAGTTGATATGAGCTAACCGCTTGTGCCACACATCTTCTCCTTCAGCTTTATGTCTTTGAGTGAAGAAAGCCGCTGTGATTTGTGGACCCACTCGATAAAGTCCTCTAATTTTCCTTCCGAGCATCACTGTTGTGTTGGCGTGATTGTCCTTTATATAAACCCCATTTTTATCAAAAACAAATGAGCAGGGATAATCATCTGTTAATCTTGATACTGAAAGGAGATTCTTTTTAATTTCAGAAACAATCAGCACATCATTTAGAGGTAATGAATTGATTTCAGTATGTAACACAACATCACCAATATACGTAATAGGTAGACATGAGCCATTCCCTATCATAACTGCATCAGTCCCATTGTATTTAGATGAGTTATGAAGAATACCCGAATCTGTAGTGATGTGAGCAGTTGCACCAGTGTCTGGATACCACTCACTACCTTTAGAATCTTCAAGATGCATTGCTGCTAAGGCTGTTAGTATCTCCTCAGCCTAGTATGAATTGTCAAATCGATACTAGCAATGAAGTGCATTATGTCCAGGACGTTTACAGATTTGACATTCCAACCGAATAGTATCTATTATTTTCTCATCTTGCAAATGTTTGTTAGATGTTAAACTTGGGGAGGGATATGATTTGGTATCTTGATACCTTTGTGAAGAACCTGCATATGAGTGAAATCCTTGACCAGAACTAGAAAAATTATTGAACTGCTTAAAATGTTGATTCTCTTGATTCTGATTCAAGCTATTTGGCCTGTAACTTTGATTTCTTTCGGGATATCCATAACTATGATTTCTACTGTTAAATGGACGTCCTCTGCCATAACTACGTCCTCCACGATTATTACCTCTTTGACCTCCAAAACCAAAGTTATGCTGAACAAGTTCTCTGTCAGATTCCACCTTCTGCTGAACTTCAGATTTTCTTTGTCCATAGTAGGCTAGATGAGGATTGTACTGGCTTGAGGAATAGCTTTGTAATCTTGTTTCGAACCTTTCTAATTATGATATTACTTCATCATATTCTGATTGAGGTTTTAAGCAATACATGGTAGTTTTGAAATTCTCATATTCAAATCCTAATCCCTCAAGAACACCAAACATCTTAGTTATCTCATCTACAGGCTTCCCAATAGCATTTAGCTGATCACATATTGATTTGTATTCTCTGAGATAAACAAATAAAGCTCAATCCCGTTTCTGACAGGCTTGTAGCTTCCCACGTAGTTCAAACTCTCTTGCTACAGACTTCTATGTGAAACGATTAAGTAAAGTTTGCCATACCTCATATGAAGTTTCCAAACCAATGATCAAACTCAGGATATTCTCATATATAGCTCCACTAATCCATGATGATACAAGTTGATCTGTTCTTATCCAATCTGTATAATCGTGATTCACAGCTTCAGCTTCACTACCTTCAACTTGTAATGTTTGAGTAGGTGATGGAATTTCACCACTAATGAATCCAAATAGTTCTTGGCTTCGCAAGAATCTATGGAACTGTGCTTGCCAAAGAAGAAAGTTGTCTTCAGCTAGCTTGATCGTGACGAAGTTGGAGATGTTAACATGAATTGGAAAAGGATATTTCTGTGTTCTGGCTGCCATTCTCGTGCTCCCAGATGTAGCTCTGATACCATGTGAAAACTCACGAACAGGAAGAGAAGGAAACAATGAGGAAGAAACAGAGAGAAAAGAAACAGAGTTTTTGGATTTACATTTCTCTGAATACAAAGAGAATTTTCATCATTCAGAGTCAACAACACGTTTTCTCTGGTCTCTTATTTATATTGTACAGAACTACCAAAGGTAGTTTTACAGCTCATCTAATAAAACTAACAGACTAACAGAATAAGAGAAGTAAATTCGGTTGTTCATTCAGTTAAATGCACAAAACAGAGTAACGGTTCTGCAGTGGACGAGTTGAACACGTGAAGCTGGAAGTTTTCTTGTTGACTTCATCTCTTGCCTTCCTGGTTGGATCAGCAACATCTTCATTTCTTTCCTTTGTTGAAACAGAGTGAAAGTTGTTCTTAACAAAGAGTATGCTATAATATAGCAATTGCCGACCGGTCCGTCCGTCTCTGTACATTCCCTGCGATCTCAAGACATGAAAGTCGAGATCTTATTTTATTCTATTCGTATTAATTCCCAACTTTCAAGTTTGG
Source organism: Syzygium malaccense (assembly GCA_031216405.1). Classification (NCBI taxonomy): domain Eukaryota; kingdom Viridiplantae; phylum Streptophyta; class Magnoliopsida; order Myrtales; family Myrtaceae; genus Syzygium; species Syzygium malaccense. The sequence goes on along the minus strand of CM062261.1, from coordinate 2,817,683 downwards.
ACAACTTCCCCCTCTTGTATATTGCTGGGAGTCCTTGAATGTGCACAGGCAATGATCCGGACTTCATCGGGAGACAGATCGTATTGCCTTCAGTTTTTCTGTTCACTTGAACTGAAAAGCCTCTTTCTGCCTGCCCAATAACGATAGGACGGTTGCGCATATATGCCTCGAGGACAACCCGGCTTCTTCAATCTGGTCTTGTGGCGATCCGTGTTCGATGTATCTATCAGGTAAGACCATAGCTCGCAACTGTAAACAAGCACATCAACAGAAACTTGTTAGTTGTAGACATTTAATTGGAATTTCAGGTTCGACGTGCATGTTCATAGATTCGAACGGACAGCATCTACAGCTAGATACATAAACCTTAGCTTGTTACGGGATACGCTAGTCCATGAACGCTTCTCAGAGTTGTAGTATAATCAGTAGTGTTAAGTTCATGGTCACCAGGGAAATTTCCAGAGAGACTTGCCTTGAGTGGTCCATCCAGAATGCCGGATAGACTTAGGAAGTGTGACACATGCGATCCGAAGCCTCCAACCGAACCTTCCTCGATAGTAATGAGTACCTCGTGATGATTGGCCAATTGGGTGATGAGATCAGTGTCTAGAGGCTTGCAGAATCTCGCATCGGCAACTGTAATATCGATGTCTATGGACTCGAGCATATTTGCAGCTGCAACACACTGTTGAACAATCGATCCATACCCAAGAATCGCGACTCTGCTACCTTCCTTCAATATCCTTCCCTTTCCTATCTGTAATATTCATTAAGACATACTGGATTAGAGCGTCGAGAACAATTCAGACCGAGAAATTGTTACGTCGTATAATTAGACTGACCTCGAGTGGAATTCCTTTGTTGTTAGGAGGAAGAGTCACGCCAACACCATTACCCCTTGGGAACCTGAAGCAACTGGGCCTATCGTCAATGGAAGCAGCGGTAGCAACCATGTGCATAAGCTCGGCTTCATCCGATGGAGCCATGACCACCATGTTAGGCAGGCAAGCCATGTATGTTATGTCAAATGCCCCACAGTGTGTAGGCCCGTCTGCACCAACCAAACCTGCCCGATCCATCGCAAAGCGAACGGGTAGTCTCTGGAGATCTACATCATGGACAACCTGCACAAAATGACCCTCAATTTGCTTATCTCAATGACCAGGCGTAGAATTACAATTGGAACAGGCCTTGTTTTAGGAATCTCTATGTTAGTTCACCTGATCGTATCCTCGTTGCAAAAACGACGAATAGATGGCGCAAAAAGGCTTGAGACCCTCTGTGGCTAATCCAGCAGCAAACGTGACAGCATGTTGCTCTGCGATCCCCACATCGAAGCATCGATCGGGGAACCTCTTCTGAAAATAATTGAGACCAGTCCCTCCACCCATAGCCGCATGGATAGCCACGATCTTGTTATCGACCTCGGCTTCTTTTATCAGAGACTCTGCGAAATACTGTGTATAGGACAGCGTAGGGGATTTGGACTTAAATTGCTTTCCGGTTCTCGGATCGAACTTGACAACCCCTGAAGTATGTCAGAATCAGATTAAGGGAGTCCTATAAGGATTCACGAAAGACAAACTGGAGCAGGATCTGAAAAATCGGTCTCACCGTGCATCTTGTCCGATGCAGCCTCTGCCGGAGGATACCCCTTCCCTTTTTCTGTCACGATGTGGATCAAAACGGGACCTGGGGCCGGCATGGATTTCACTTTCTGGAAGATTGTCACGAGATCTTCGATATTGTGTCCGTCCACCGGCCCAATGTAATACAGACCAAGTTCCTCAAATAGCGTAGAACCGGAGGCGCTGATGAACCCCCTTGCGTATTCATCTACTTTAGCCGCGACTTGGTGTGTCGGTCCCCCGATCTGCTTTGTAATGCTCTTTGCAAACAAACAGGAGTGCAAACAGTTCAGATAAGGATTGATAAAAATGCGCATATCACTATATGAATCGATGAGATGCTCACTTTGGCGGCTTCTCGGAGCTTGCGGAAATTCGTGCTCGCTTGGAGTTTGGTGAGGGTGCTGCTGAGGGCGCCAACCGGGGTCGCAGGGCCATCAAGAGTAGCAGTAGGCAAAGAAACTTGCTTGTTGTCATTCAACACGACAATTAGATTAGAATCTAGAAAACCCGCGTTGTTCATAGCCTCGTACGCTTGACCGGCCGTCATGGCTCCATCTCCTATCACGGAAATGACATTGTTGTTCTTTCCTAGGAGATCTCTCCCAACCGCCATACCTTTTAATCATTCACAAGAAAGAGTTGTCATCTTGTTTGTGGGCTGTTTTACTTGTACAGAATTAAGGTGGAAAATGGACTTTTGAATTTAGAACTCATACCGAGACCGGCCGAGATGCTCGTAGAACTGTGTCCCACGCCGAATGTATCATAAACACTCTCATCCCTTTTGGGAAACCCCGAAAGCCCCGAAGTCTTCCTAATTGTGTGCATCCGAGACCGCCTTCCGGTCAGAATCTTGTGGGGGTATGTCTGCAAAAATCATCACTTTAGTGTTCATAATCTGTTTCTTGCCATCAAGAGGATTGATATCAACATACTCAAAAGATTTTCAATGCCGTCTTTCTGTGCAATTTTACCCCTAACTTGGCATTTCTCATCCTTATCATCTTTAACTGATGAATTTGATTAGACTTATACCTGATGTCCCACGTCCCATAAGATTTTGTCTTCTGGGGCATTGAAAACATGGTGAAGAGCGACCGTGAGTTCCACCACGCCAAGGCTCGAGCTCAGATGACCGCCGGTCTTTGAGACAGAGTGCACTGTCTCTGCCCTGAGCTCTGCAGCCAATTGTTCAAGATCCTAACACGCACATTATTGATTCAAATTAAACTCATCGCTCCGAAACTCACGAAGAAACAAGCTAAAGATAATCATTCTACATATACTATTCGAAGCAGGACAATGGTAAAGTTATTTCATCAAAGTATTAAACCAAGCCTTGGTCTGACAGACTGAATGATCACTGAGATCGAAGAGTCGAGGACTATTAATAGTACCGGCATGGACAAGTTCTTCATATGAGCTGGATAATTCACGGTGTCGAGCAAAGGCGTGGCGGGTTTGTCCCCGGAAAAGTCGATATGCCACTCGTCCCTCTCCTTCCGCAGCATCACCTTGCCCTTCCCTTCGTCGCCATCCAAGGTCGAACCAGAAGACGAAGCTCTCATGCTCATCTGAAACGAAAAAAAAAACCACCACACCACCATTCAAACGTCTAGAACTCTAAGGGTGAAAAACTTTGAGAGGCTTTCTTGCTTAGAGGATTTCGAAGGCCTACTGTGAAACCATCGCCGTGTGCTCTGCCGCCACCGCCACCGAGCGATCCGGTGGAGGGCTTCTTCAGTTGTGGTCGGGGATGAAGAAAGAGAGAGTGGTTCAGGGTGAAGGAGGCTCCGGAGACAGCCATGGATGGATGAAGACGAAGTGATGCTAGCTCGAGGGAGTAGCAGATGCCTCGAGGCGAATCGTAGAGATGGAGACGAGAACGAGGTTTCGACCGTTTATATAGCGGGACGGGACGCACAATGGGGGGAGAGAGAGATGCCATACGTGGTCTAATAATTTGCCTGGCACAACAGTACCCCCCATCTTATTCTTGTCTCGATAACAGTCCCAAACGATGAAAATAACTTCCGTTCGCGTGACACATAAAAGTCTAATGTGATAGCGGCGTGACGATAAAAACTCGGATGTGAACACCTCCTTTTCGACGTGGCAACGTGCGTCCATTGCGATGGCAAATTCGTTTTCCATGCGTCTGTCCACGAATGCTGCCATGTGGGATTTTTTACGGCCATTGTGGACGGAAGCTTCGAGTTACTGATACAAGTTTGAGGCATTGATGAGATAGAAAATTTTTTCTTCGATACCACTTTGCATCCGCTTCTTTTAAAATTACATATTTTCATCCTCACTTTTGTGATTAGGCACCACATTCCATCGCACAACAAGCAATTATTTACCATATTAATATGTCCTTGCCCGAAATATTCTTGTCACTTTCCTATGCCCGTCCTTCCACCTAAAATCCCTACGCTTCCTCCCAAAGCACCTGAAGCAACCAAATTGGAATTTGGTTCAATGAGTTTGTAAATATCTTATGTGGGAATCGTCCAAAAAGTCCTAATCATATTGCACTTTTGTCAATTTAGGGCTGAAAATTTTCCCTCTCTTATGACTTTTAATTTTGATTAATTCATTCACTCTTGACTTTATCTTGAACGTATAAAATCCGAAACCTTTCACAACATACAAATACTAACACATATTTTGCTGTGTAATTTTCACATTTTTTTAATTTAAATAATCGTAAATTTTGATGATAAATTGTAAACAAATTTGTTTTTGAGAATAATCAGAGAGAAAGGCCATAAAAATGCTATGGAATGAATGATTCGATCGTGAGCTACAAACAGACTTTTTGATTGGTTATTTCACATGTCCAGTTTGAGAGTGTTCCATATCCTATGTTTAGGTCATGGAACCAAAGATGACACTCTTCTCATTAATTAAACTCAAGAGGCATCACCAACCAAACCTATTGTTAAACCTAAGTAGATTGGACGCCAATAGATCCTGATTAGCATGGCGAAGTCATTTTCACCTAGGGATATGTCGAAAGCTCCATAAAAGTACCTGGAGTTTTAGAGGTTTGTGATTTACTCTAAATTAGGAAAGATGTACTTTATTTTGAATGAATTTGAGGTTGGCTAATGGTATCACCTAGAGGGGGGTTGAATAGGTGATTTAAAAAATCTTGCGAAATTAAATGTGCCAAGTTTGAAATAAACATGACCAGGTAAGATAGAACGTTGATATAAGCAAGTTTTGATTATATCAAGCAGTGTAGTGTAGTGCTTCTATCAAACAGTAGGTAAATAGGAAGAAAGAGACGAGAACAAAACACGAGAGTTTATAGTAATCCGGCTTGGTGTAAGCTTGCATCCACTTTCCCAAACTAATAACCTATTGGCTGGATTCTACTAGTTAGTCGTTGAGAAGTTACAATAATAGGGGTAAAAGGATACCAGAAGTGTCATAAGTTGTGTACGGAGGGCACTTTGGTGCCATAACTTTTTTTCGGAATACTTTGGTGTCAAGTCGGAGGAAAAGAGATTACTTAAGTGCCAATTTGGTCGGAAATCCGACGTGACATTTTTTATTAATTTCTGACGCTGACGTGGCTTGCCGGAGGATGAGTCAACGTGTACAGTCAGCATTTTTTATTTTAAATAATTTTTTTCTTTTTTTTCCTCTTCTTTCCTTTTTCCTTTCGTTTCTTTTTCTTCTTTCCTCCCCTCGTCAGCCGGTTGCCGGTGGCTGGCCCAGCCACCGGCAAAACCTGGGAAGGGCTGGGCAAGGGCGGCCTCGCCCATGGCCGGTGAGGGGCGGCCTCGCCCATGGCCGGCGAGGGGCGGCCTTGCCAGATCTTGGCAAGGTGACCCTTGCCGGCGACTGGCGAGGCCGCCCCTCGCCGGCCATGGGCAAGGGTCGCCTTGCCCAAATCTAGCGAGGCCGCCCCTCACCCATGGTCGGCAAGGCCGCCCTGCGCCTCGCCCACGGCAAGTGAGAGGCGGCCTCGCCAGATCTGGGCGAGGCGACCCTCGCCCATGGCCGGCGAGGGGCCTCGCCTGTCGCCGGCGAGGGGCCTCGCCTGTCGCCAGCGAAGGTCGCCTCGCCCAGATCTGGTAAGGCCGCCCCTCGCTGGCCATGGGCAAGGCCACCCTCACACAGCCCTTCTCGGGCTTCGCCGGTAGCCAGGCCGACACCGGCAATCGGCCGGCGAGGAGAGAAAAAAAAAAGAAAAGAAAGGAAAAAGGAAAGAAGAGGAAAAAAATTATTTAAAATAAAAAATACTAACTATACATGCTGACTCATCCTCTGGCAAGCCACGTTGGCGTTAGAAATTAATAAAAAATGCCATGTCAGATTTCCGGCAAAATTGGCACTTAAGTGATATCTTTTCCTCCGACTTGGCACTAAAGTGATCCGAAAAAAAGTTATGGCACCAGAATATTCTCCGTACATAACTTATAGCATTTATGGTGTCCTTTTGCCCAATAATAGGTGCTCCTTATACTCAAGCATTTCTCCTCGAAGCTGGTGCTGCTTATATCCAAATAGATAGGTATCACAGTCTTACACTTAAGCACAAACTATAGCTCTGCCAACACTTCTCAAAAGATTACAATATTAAGCTCTCAGAAGATAATTAAAAAATATGGAAGCCTCTCTTGAAATTTTGAATTTTAACTTCTTGATCTCTCTCTCTTCGGTGACTTGGTCTTCTTTTATACTCTTCTCATCTTAGCTTCCGTTGGACAATCTTCAAGAGGATCAATCTCTAATCTTGTTGTTGGACAATTATTGAGAAGATTGGATAGCCATTGAGGTTGATCAATCAAAATTTCCATTGATTTGGTCGTCCATACAATCAAATCTTGGTTTCCAAAAATGGAGTGCTTTGGCTATGGAAACACATTTGTTTTTGGAATCAATCAAGATATCTCGGGTGATTGAATATATTGTGTAAATAATCTTGGTCAATTTAGATATTCTATATTAGGAATTGTACCAGATTACAAGCTGTCAATGGATAAAAATTTTAAGATAATATTATTGAAATTCGTGAGAAAAAGTGCGCTACTTATATTCACAGTCATTGCTTATATCTATCTCTCCGACACGCTACTAATATCCAGTGTACACACTTTTGATATCCACTCAGTATTCTGCTTATGTCCACATAGTGCTCTGCCCATATCCACTTAGTACGCTGTTGATATTCATGCAATTCCATGCACTACCCTGTTGATATACATGTAGTACCCTTTCAAGCAACAGATACACCAGCTTCCTAGATAGATTCAATTGTTCTTCTAGAGACACTTTGATTACGATATTGATGTAAATTCTACAGACTTAACACTTTAGTATATCCAAGATTTTATGTGTGCTCCACATAGGTTCTTCAAGTCAATCAGAATCATTTTACCAATCATATCAAAGTTCTTTTTCAACGCGAATACAACTTGAAACACAAACAACTCTTACATTTATCAAGATCACAATTATGAATAGTTTTGTCAACTTCAAAATATAATAGGGATTTTCTCAACAAAATTAACACGTGGCCAATACCTTCTTTGTCAAAAAGCCACGAGCTTGATGATGCGAGCATGTTTAATAAATCAGTCTGATTTCATGTGATGTGTGTACTGTACTTAAGTGCATTTTCCAAATATGATCAGGATGTATTTGAACTTAATTATGTAGTATGTTCTGTCATGCGCGTTCCGTGTAAAAGAAAAATTCTCTCGTTAATTTTACACAGTAGAAAGTACATTTTGATAGAATCAAAAGTTAATTAGCATGGGTTTTTATCAACGTCAATCGTATTGTAGTTGATATGTTTCCATCAGTAACTTTAGATAATTTGATTAAACGTAAGCATAAACTTAGAGACCAAATATTTGGATCCACTTAATCAAAACAACGTTTGATTTTGGCTAATGATGGTACCACATACAAAGAATAAAACAAACACATAAAAAAAGACTAATATAATGACATCAAATACTCTTTAGTTGCAAAATTCGATTTTGTCGATTTATTTAAATATATTTTACATACATTTATTGTTCTTTCGGTTCATTTAGTCTGCTTTAATATGATTTGACAAAAGACCTAATAAATGGATTATGGCTTTTGAACATGTTAATATATGAACCCGCTTTTGTGATTACATGTAATTTCGCACATCGAGAATGCAATTAATTTGCTTTTTCATTAATCTTTTTAAGCAACGACTTAAGTCGGACTGCATGAACCAACGACTCGATCGGATCGCATGGTGCAATCTTAATAATGATTCAAAGATATGATTAATTACATAGATACAGTACAACCACATATTTTTAGAACATCTCTCTCTGAAATATTTTTTGCGGCAAAACTAGATAATTATTTCACTGATGGTCATTGTATCAAATGCACTTAATGAACTAAAGTTGTTTTACTAAAATTCTAGATTACTTGCCCGTTGATTAAAAACTTTCTTGTACTAATTATGTCTATTGATATTAAATTTCACTTAACCATAATGACAAAAAAAATTTCCAGACAACTTCTTTTTAAGAATTTTGAGGAATAGAGAACGTGGTAAAAGGATCAAATTGAATCCAAATCACGCAGCATTAATTTTGTTGAGAGAATTCATACATTTCCCAAAAAGACATGACCAGGAAGAAAATCAAACAGACTTCACTCCTCAATGTTATACTTTTACATTTTTTTACAGTTGCTTCACCTTTTTTAATCATAAGACCTGAATAAAAGAATTACACATAATTTTTATTAACTTCAAATTTGAAAATCCTAGATCCCATGATTTTTTTGGGGTTGACAAAATATAAAATATGATGGAATTTTTTTTTATGACTAGATATGCTGAAACTTCCGATTTTATTTATAAGGATATTTGTACTTTGTTGAAGAAAGGTGAAAACGAAATTAAAGTACTTTCTTGAAGCTTTTTATCAATATAGTGATAAAAGGCATACATATAGTATCAATTTTGTTGAGCCTATGTCAGCTCTAAGGTAAAACTTCAATTGGTCATGACATGGAAAGCTCCAGCTTATGACAGTAGCTGTGTTGCTTGCCCTTGCCTATTTCGATTTCGACAAAAAAACATGAATGATTGTGAGAATAAGCATGTACACATATTTGTGTATATTTATATATGTGTATTATCCTCTCAAAACCATAGGGGTGAGCAAGACGGACCGACTAAACCGGGAACTGCCTAGATCGACTGGTTTGGTCCGGTTCCTAGGAATGTCGGTTCGGTTCCCGATTCCTTAAAGTAAAATCGGTGTCTAGGCGGTTCGGCTCCCGGTTCCAGGTTGGGAATCGGACCGACCGGACTGGACCGAATATATATTTTTAAATTTATTTTTATTTTTGAAGAAAGTAGAAACCCTAATCTAATTAATCTGCCTTTCCTAGCTAACCGGATATCAGATGGGGACATACAAAAAGGCATGAAGAAAAACGAAATTGTTAACACTCTGGCAACGCTGAATAGAAACATGCGCCCTATTTCTAAATTCTAACCAACATAAACTTTTCCAAATTAAAAAAGGGAAGAGATATTTTTCCCAAAGAAAAAAAGGCCAGGAAGATGACTGAGCGAAGAGACGCTGGGACGTCACCTTGAAGCTCCATTTCCTCCATTTCCCAGTCACATTCACTTTTGTTTAGTCACAAACTGGAATGTTCGAGTGTTGAACTTTTTTACTCCAAATATTTCCTTTTGTTCAATGTAATGACAATAAGTTATTGGTTCCATTGGAACATTAGAACCGGACCGGACCGGTCTGGTCCCCGGTCCCAGAAGTGGGAGCCGGTCTCCCGGTCCGGTTCCTGGATCTTGAGTCGGATCGGATCGGACAGGAACCGATCATCCCTACAAAACAATAAAACGATATGGAAGTTTATTATTGTAAATGCTTTTTAGAACTCTTAAGTTGCCTATTATTAATGCTAAATTCGGAATCAGTTGATCTTTAATTTTCTAAATTAGTGAATAAAGTACCAGACGCTTTAGCTTAATTTTAATTGAGCTGAAAATATACGAATATAATCAAATCTAAGTTAGGGTTGGGATGTGTAAAACCGTTATTGGTTCTTGAATATGAACCTCTTATTTAGAGGGCTAGTCGCAGTATAAGGCATTACAAATCAATTTTGTAAACCAATTTTATAAGTTTAACATCGCTCTTTTAAGTTATTCAAAAGTAGTGAGGTTTACATTTTACTAGAATTACTCGCTTTTCAAAAAGGTGAACCATTGAAAAGTTTAATGAAATATCTACACGCATGAAAGGAAAGAAGAAGAAAACTTCCAAAATTTGAAAGAATTGACTGTTTAGATGAGGGAAAATTATCCGAATCCGTACTAAACATATTGTATGGATGTCAATTCAGTCATTAACTTTAATTTTTCCAATTTAGTCCCAAATCTCTGCATGGAATTTCAATTTATTCATTCTGATCAATTTTCGTTGGAAATCGCTAACGCAATCTAGTCATTGTCGGCCATCCTATGTGGCCCACCACCACGTCAGCGATATCCAATAAAAATTATCCAAAATGACTACATTGAAATTTCGTGCAAAGGTTTAAGACTAAATTGACAAAATTAAAAAATTTATGACTGAATTGACATACGTAGAATATGTTTAGTACTGATTGGATAATTTATCCATTAGATGATGGCAAAACCTTAAAAGTGGGGAGGTGGTTAATTGAATTACTTTGTGGTTAAAGATTCTATTCAAACAATGAACCTAGAAACATTTGTGTTTCAGCATAAGTGTGGTTCGGGAATTGGCTTTTTTGGAGTAATGAAATGACCAACCTTAACGGACAATAAGTACCGATTATGTGTTGTAATAATTAACAAATATGAATAATGAATAAATTTGCATATTTTATTCAACGGTTAATATCATAAAAAATTCTAAACTGATTTTTCGTGATATTAACCATTTATTCAACTAACTGATTAATTCACTTTGGCTATTAAGGACAAGCACGAGTTTCTTCCTAGGGACAGTAACTGGTGCAAAGTCACTCTATTAAAAACTGAAAATTTAATATGGCCATCATAAGTCTTTTACACGTTTGGTGTTCTAGAGCGGTGAGACAATGACCTTGGCCTGGCCCGATTTATGGTGAGAAAAGGACGCCAAACAAGTGCTTTTTATTGAAAATGAACTATCCAGTTATCTAGCAAAAGCATCAACATTTAAAAATTATCAAATAACAACTTGTGGAGATTTTTTTACTTATTTATTTATGAATATTATAAAGTGTCCAATCTATCTATCTAATTGTCTAAAAAAATTACTAAACTAGGGTCTTGGAATTGTGCTACAAGGGGAGTCGTGAGGGAATGAAATTGGCGGGTGGAATTTGAGTTCATCAACTCTACTTGTTGCCCCTTTTCTCTTTCTTTATATTATCTTCCCCTTTTCTTCGATTGTACTTTATTTTCCTACCTTGACTTAGTTTTTCAACTAACCATACATGTAATGAAATATTTGTGTGGTTGTACATTAGTGAATTTATTATGCCGTTAAATTGTCAAGGTTTGTAATTTATGTTGTTCGGTATTGTAGTTCGGCTAAGTTCGTATACGAGAAATAAAAACAAACGTGAAGAAAACAAACCTGAAAGCAGCACAACCAAATAAGCAAAATATTGATCCGAGCCCGACGAAGTAACGTCGTGTCTTTAAGACGAATTTGGCCCCTCAATCAGTACCCAAGGATATTGGACAATCATCTCCCAGGATAGAACGGATCTCGTTCCTCCGAAGCGGTACGTATTCGGAGGACTCCAACGAACGCAATTTTGTAGAACAATCACACCAAATGATAATGACGAAGTGAATGTATGTAGAGCGCGTCGGAAAAAATGCTGATGTCACAAAGTATATCTTTCCCGAACTATACTGTTCGGTTATATTGAAGTGGCGAAGAACGAAGAGTTGCGAGGGTTCGTGAAGAGCAGCGAAGGTCTGCATGAACCGGTTTGCGAAGGGCTTCGGTTTTCGTTTGGGCGAAGACATGTTTGTTCGTCAAAAAATAAATAAATAAATTCTAAAGAAACTGAACCGAGCAGGCCGGACGGCGGCGGCGCGCACGGGGGGTGGACCGACCTAGCTTGACGTAGGTCCTCTCTCTTCCACAAAAGTGGGGTACCCCTTGGGGCCCAAACCCATTTGTGAGGCTCAACTATTTGAACCCATTTCCCATCACCTCTTCTCCTATGTGGGACACTTTCAACCACACACTTCTCATTCAATTCTATGGGATTTTGGTGCCAAAATCCCAACAATCCCCCACATGAATGAGAAGTTCATATATCACGACTCTTCATGTATGCATGAGATGCAATGTGCGATTATTCCATGAGAAAACGTTGCATCAGGATAAGTAGTCTGAGACTTTGAACTTTCCTTAGTGAAACCTATCGGACTTACTCAGTCAATCAGTAGACTTAATGTCTTTGAACTGTCAATCTTTGGTGTAAGCCTAGACAATAGAAATCAGACAACTGTTTCTCGAACAAAATTGGTTCTCACTGTTGTGTTCGTTTTGGCCATGAACACTGCCTGGTCTCATGAGTGTTTTAGAGAATTCGGCCTTATCAATTCTCACAGAAGCGGCCCTCACTTCACACTCACATAGGTGATTTCTGAACATATAGTATATCACATGCTCAATTCAGAATCATTAAAAGCTTTGCTTAACCTTCACATATTAGTACTGTCTTCATCCGGAATGAGTCAAGAATTTGACAGTACTTTATACTGTCTTCATAACTTAGTTGTCCCTTTGAACCTAGATCTTGGAATCTCCAGTTAACTAGGTAGGGTTTCCGCTATGATGACTTGTTTATAGGCCTTAAACCCATTCTCCTTGATGTTTTCGCAACCATCTCTCTAGTTAGGCCTTTTGTCAATGGATCCGCAACATTATCTTTTGACTTCACATAGTCAATGGTGATAATTCCACTAGAAAGAAGTTGTCTTACCGTGTCATGTCTTCGACGTATATGTCGGACTTACCATTGTACATGACATTCCTTGCCCTTCCTATTGCCGCTTGACTGTCACAATGTATACACACAGCGGGCACTGGTTTAGGCCAATTAGGAATATCTTCCAAGAAATTTCGAAGCCACTCTGCTTCTTCACCGGCTTTATCCAAAGCAATAAATTCTGATTCCATAGTGGATCTAGCAATACAAGTTTGTTTAGATGATTTCCAAGACACTGCCGCTCCCCCAAGTGTGAATACATATCCACTTGTCGATTTTGTGTCTTTAGTACCGGTTATCCAATTTGCATCACAATATCCTTCAAGTACCGCTGGATATTCTGTGTAATGCAAAGCATAATCTTGAGTATACCTTAAGTATCCCAATAAACGTTTCATAGCTTTCCAATGATTTTCATTTGGACTAACTGTAAATCGACTTAGCTTGCTCACAGAACAAGCTATGTCCGGCCTAGTACAGTTCATGACATACATTAAACTGCCTAGTATACTAGCATACTCATTTTGAGCCTTACTTTCACCAGTATTCTTTGAAAGATGTAAATTAACATCTATCGGAGTCTTTACTGGCATAATAGCTAGATTCTTGCACTTTCCAAGAATCGTCTTAATATAATAGAATTGTAATAGAGCTAATCCTCCATATGTCTTATGGATTTTAACTCCTAAAATAACATCTGCAACCCCCATATCTTTCATATCAAATTTACTTGTGAGCATGCGTTTGGTCGCCTTAACAACCTCACTATCGCTGCCCATAATAAGCATGTCGTCTACATATAAGCACAGAATGGCAAAACCGTTATGAGTGTTCTTAACATATACACATTTATCACACTCATTAATCTTAAAACCATTCGACAACATGACTTGGTCGAATTTAGCATGCCATTGTTTCGGTGCTTGTTTCAATCCATAGAGCGACTTGATAAGCCGACATACTTTCTTCTCTTGTCCTGGAACAATAAACCCTTCGGGTTGTTCCAAATATATTTCTTCTTCCAAATCCCCATTTAAGAAGGCCGTCTTAACTTCCATTTGATGGATTTCAAGCTTATACACCGCTGCTATGGCAATTAACATCCTTATAGATGTAATTCTAGTAACAGGTGAATAAGTATCAAAATAATCAAGACTTTCTCGTTGCTTGTATCCTTTTACTACAAGCCTAGCCTTGTATTTATCAATAGTACCATCCGCTTTCATTTTCCTCTTGAAAATCCACTTACACTGTAGTGGTTTATTACCAGGAGGAAGGTCAACCAATTTCCATGTATGGTTTGACAAGATGGATTCAACTTCACTATTGATAGCTTCTTTCCAGAACGGGGCTTCTGGCGAAGTCACAGCTTCTTTGAATGTCCGAGGCTCATTCTCTAACAAATACGTTAAGAAATCAGGTCCAAAAGATGTGGAAGTCCTTTGTCTTTTACTACGTCTATGTTCATCCTCAATTGGATCACTTTTAGATATAGTATCTCGAGGCCTCTTTTTATTATTAATTGGCTCATATACTATGTTATACGGAAATATATTTTCAAAGAACGAAGCATCCCTTGATTCAATGATCGTATTAACATGTATATCTAGGATCTCTGACTTGTGAACAAGAAAACGATATGCATTACTATTCTGAGCATATCCGATAAAAACACAGTCAACAGTCTTTGGTCTTATCTTAACCTTTTTAGGCTTAGGAACCGCAACCTTAGCCAAACACCCCCACACTTTGAGATAATTCAAGCTAGGCATTCTGCCTTTCCATTTCTCATAGGGAGTTTGTTGTGTTTTTCTGTGGGGCACTCTATTTAAAATAAAATTCGCCGTCAAAACAGCTTCCCCCCACAAATTCTGTGGTAAACCGGAACTATTCAACAATGCATTCATTGTTTCCTTTAAAGACCAGTTTTTCCTTTTCGCCACTCCATTAGATTGTGGTGTATAAGGAGCAGTCATTTGGTGAACGATACCAAACTCGGTACAAATTTCCTCAAAAGGAAATTCATATTCACTTCCTCTGTCACTCCTTATTATTTTAATTTTCTTATTCAACTGAGTTTCAACTTCGGACTTGTAAGTTCTAAAAGCATTCACAGCCTCATTTTTGCTACTAAGCAAATAAACATAACAATACCTCGAGTAGTCATCTATAAATGTGATAAAATACTTATTACCACCTCTTGACGGTATTGATTTCATATCGCATATATCTGTGTGTATTAAATCTAAAGGTTCTGAGACTCTATTATCTACAGAATGGAAAGGAGGCTTAGAAAATTTAGATTCAACACACACTTGGCATTTCTCACTTGCACAATTGAATTTTGGCAATAACCCCATGTTCATTAATTTCTTTATCGACTTATAGTTAACGTGTCCTAATCTAGCATGCCATAAATTAGGAGACTCAAGCACATAAGTAGAAACAACTTTATTCAAAGCATTATTGGGTACAACAGTCATTACATTCAACTTGAAAAGACCATCACTAAGGTAACCCTTTCCTACATACATCTCATTCTTGGAGAGTACAAACTTGTCGGATACAAAAACCAACTTGAAGCCATTCTTGCTAAGGAGAGATCCATACACTAAATTCTTACGAATATCTGGCACATGCAGAACATTATTTAGTATCACAATCTTTCCGGATGTCATCTTTAGAGCAATCTTTCCGACCCCTTCAACCTTAGAGGTTGATGAATTACCCATATAAAGTTTTTCATCACCTCCCACAGTTGTACAGGTCGAAAACATCGATCTGTTTACACAGATATGACGAGTTACTCTAGTATCAATCCACCACTCCTTGGGGTTTCCCACCATATTACACTCGGATATCATAGCAGTCAGATTGATATCATCAACACCATTGGAAATATCTTCCATCACATTAGCCTAAGTTTTCTGTCTTTTCTTGGCTCTGCAGTCTTTGGCTTGATGTCCAGACTTGCCACAGTTGAAGCACTTGCCAACGAACTTCTTCAGGCCTTGGATGAATCCCTCTCCAGACTTGGTAGGCATTTTCCTCTTCTTGTTGGGTTTCAATCCTCCTTCAACAACATTAGCTCTTGAGACCGCCAAATTGCTGCCAACTTTCTTCTCGAAATTCCTATTGTCTTCCTCGATCCTCAACCGAACAATCAAGTCTTCAAGTGACAACTCCTTTCTCTTGTGTTTGAGATAATTTTTGAAATCTCTCCAGGATGGTGGTAGTTTTTCAATGAAGGCAGCCACTTGAAATGACTCACTTAGAATCATTCCTTCAGCATGAATATCATGCATAATCACTTGAAGCTCTTGAACCTGACTTAAGACAGTCCTTGAATCAAACATCTTGAAGTCCAGAAATTTACCGACAATGAATTTCTTCAATCCGGCATCTTCGGTTTTGTATTTCTTGTCCAGACTATCCCATAACTCCTTAGCCGTTTTTAGCGGACTATAGACGTTATAGAGAGTATTGTCCAGACCGTTGAGGACATAGTTGCGACATAGGAAGTCAGAATGATTCCATGCATCAACAGCAGCAACTTTTTCTTTATTTGTCTCTCCAACGTCCAATTTAGGACCATCCTCATTGAGGAATCTAGCCAAGTTCAAGGTCGTGAGATAGAACAACATCTTTTGTTGCCATCTCTTGAAATCCGTACCATTGAACTTTTCTGGCTTTTCTCCGTGATTCGGAATAGGGTTAACCGCAGTGGAAGCCGAAGCCATTTCTGAAGTATAAAAACAGAACATATTCACGACCAGAACCGGAATTATATGACTATGAACAGAATAGAAAATTTATAACGTGAATAGAAACGGAAAAATTTTTCACGAACAGAATTTAAAATTTTTAAAATAAACAGAAACAAAAAATCTGTTCACAAAGGAATTGAAAAATAGTAACGAGAAGTTGTATGAACAGAATATACGAACAACAAACGGTCGACTTAAAGGAACGGCAATCCGATATTTGATAGAAAAACACAACAAACAACACATAAGAGTATACGAACAGAACCGAAACAAATTCGTCTTAAGATTGTTGTTCGGTATTGTAGTTCGGCTAAGTTCGTATACGAGAAATTAAAAACAAACGTGAAGAAAACAAACCTGAAAGCAGCACAACCAAATAAGCAAAATGTTGATCTGAGCCCAACGAAGTAACGTCGTGTCCTTAAGACGAATTTGGCCCCTCAATCAGTACCCAAGGATATTGGACAATCGTCTCCCAGGATAGAACGGATCTCGTTCCTCCGAAGCGGTACGTATTCGGAGGACTCCAACGAACGCAATTTTGTAGAACAATCGCACCAAATGATAATGACGAAGTGAATGTATGTAGAGCGCGTCGGAAAAAATGCCGATGTCACGAAGTATATCTTTCCCGAACTATACTGTTCGGTTATCTTGAAGTGGCGAAGAACGAAGAGTTGCGAGGGTTCGTGAAGAGTAGCGAAGGTCTGCATGAACCGGTTTGCAAAGGGCTTCGGTTTTCGTTCGGGCGAAGACATGTTTGTTCGTCAAAAAATAAATAAATAAATTCTAAACAATGTGTCTATTTGAAAAATAAAAAATAAAAAACCGATAGAGCGGCGCGCGCGGGGGGTGGACCGACCTAGCTTGACGTAGGTCCTCTCTCTTCCACAAAAGTGGGGTACCCCTGGGGCCCAAACCCATTTGTGAGGCTCAACTATTTGAACCCATTTCCCTTCACCTCTTCTCCTATGTGGGACACTTTCAACCACACACTTTTCATTCAATTCTTTGGGATTTTGGTGCCAAAATCCCAACAATCTATGAGTATTGGAGTTATTATTTAACTTCATAAGCTGAAATATGTTGATGTTGTTGATATATGACTAAACATTCTAGCAACGACTACATAAAAGGGTTCGCAGGATTGTTAATTGTCTGTGGAATACTTCTACAGCCATCAAAACAATCTAAAGTTAGCACGATGTACTTTCTTCAAAAAGATTTTTGGTAGTACTGGTCATAAATTAGCTGGTAATGCATAAGTTTTGCTTAGGAAGGATGGGATAATCTATCGATATCTAAATAAATACGTCATTTCAAACTCTTCTTTAAAAGCTACCTAAAAGCTTCATGCCTAGGATTCTAAATAGCTAGAAGAGCAATACTTACATGATCCTTAGTTGATCCCAGCCGTTGCCTCAAGAGACCCACATGCAGCCCTACATGATTGAGCGGTTGGGATAAATTGGGCTTATGTTGGGATCAACTAATAATTATTCTAGTAAGAGCCTTCTCCTCATTGCAAGAATTGCATTCCACGAAGTAAGCTGCTGCTTACGCCCCATCTAAATCTAAATGGGATAGGAACACCACAAGTATCATAATTTTCGTATACGCTCACTTGATGATCATAACTTTTTTTTATCACTCGAGCGTCATATATTTGTAAATCATTAACTCGAAGGCCATAACTTTTCAATCGATTTAAGAATATTCACCCCTTACGAAAGTTATAACACTTGTAATGTCATTTATTCAATCTAAGCAATTGGAAAAGTTTTCCATCAAGTATTTTCAATCAAAGGAAAATCAATTTCATAACTCCTTCCGTCTATTAATATTTTTATCTAGTAAGTTATAATATATGTGGACTTTTGAAATAGTATAAATTGTGTGGTTGTGGAAAGTAAATGTAGTCAATAACTATCGAGTGTGATTTTGTTTTTCACCTTGTTTAATTTTGTTTTGATTTACGATAAAATCACATAGATTTCATTGATTCAATATGATAATATGGATTAAAAATATCTACACAAACTTCGTTTCAAGTATTCCTTGCACAATAATATTCAATAAGTGCATCTAAAACATTCAGCTTTAATTGGAAATTTTCATGTAATATCCTCAAGTATTATTGGAGTTGTCTTATTTTTATAGCTATCCCGCGGATGTCGAGGTTGGTCTCTAGTATAGTATAAAAAGTGAATGCTAAGGGCCTGTTTGGCAACTGGCCAAATAGTGAAAATTTCTGCTCTTTTGTTCCCAGAATCAGTTTTGGAACAAAAATTCGTTTGTTAAATTTTTTGATTCTAGGCACAAATTCTTGCAAATTTGTGCCCAGAATCAGTTTTGGAGCAAAATCAAGAATAAAAGAAAAGTAGCTTCTTGATTCTGGGAACAAAAATGAGAATTAATTTTTTTTCTTCTTCTTTTTCTTGGTTTTTAATGTAGCTTCTAATATCCGGCGCAAGGGCCACCCTTGTCGTATCTAGCGAGATTAAAATATTTTAATAAAAAATATTATTAATAATAAAATATTTTACTGGCTATGAAAAAAAAATTATTTTACCAGCCATGGCTAGCGACTAGGCCATGAAAAAAAAATTATTAATAAAAAAATATTTTATCAGCCATGGCAGGCGACTAGGCCATGGCAAAAAAAAAAGAAAAAAAATATTATTAATAAAAAATGTTAATAAAAAATATTTTGTTGGCCACGGCCGATGACCAGGCCATGGCAAAAAAAATAAAAATATATTTTCAATAATAATATTTTTTATTAAAATTTTAATAAAAAAATATTATTAATAAAAAAAATTTATAAAAAAAATTTTACCGGCCATGGTCAAGAAGGAGGAGAAGAAAAAAAGAAAAGAAAGAAATATTAAAATATATTATTAAAATATTATTAATAAAAAGAAATTTTATGCCGTTACCAAACGCATTTCTCTTCTTTTACTATTTCAGGAATAAAAATTTGGACCGTTACCAAACGCCTTCAAATGCTCAGAATTAGTTCCGAGCACAGAATAAAAAAGAATCATTTCTTATCAGAATTTGTTTCCAGGCACAGAATGGTTGCCATGCCCAGCCTAATGGCCTATTCCTAGAGCAATAGGGAAACTTTTTGCCATTTTACTATATATATAATATAGATTGAGATAATAAAGAATATATGAAATATGTGCCGTAGCATGTTCATGATAATTGTTCCAAATTTTAATTGATTACTCATATGTATGATTTTCTATCGTCTTATCATACATTAACATAATGTTGTATCTGGTATAACTAATTTTTCATGCTTAATTTAATTACATTTTTTATATGATAATCCGCACAACGTCTAGTTTGCAATAACTCAATAGGGGAAAAGGAGAAGATACAAGAATTATTATGAAATATCAAAATAATAATAATAAACATACTAAGGAGCAGCTCCAAGGACAAGGGGCCGCCCTCCTATTAGCCCTTCCGTAGAAGAAGTCCAATTTAGAAATATAACTGTTCTAAATATACTTTATAGCAGCAACAAGTTCAAAGTGTAGTCTGCATCACACTTTAAGATATATCTAGAGATTTTATGATGAACTCTAAATAATATCTCATGCTCATCTTGATTATATTTTAATTTTTTTCTCTTAGAGGGATGGGCCCTCCAATGTTTCACTATTGTCATATGAATGTTTATATAACATATATCATATGTAGTAAAGTAAGTAAAAGTATAAACCAAATTATGATACAACGAAATTAAATTTACAAAATTTGGAAAAATAATTAACTTGAAGCATAGATAAATGATGGATATAATACAACTAACGGTTGGTAATGAAATTTTATATTTTTAATATGCTCAAAATATTCCATGTATTTAAACTATCATTCAATAAATATTGCAATTTTAGGTCTCATGTATTTTATTAATCGGAGGACAAGGCATCATAGGGTTCCCTACTTTAAATAAAACTCTGCATAAACTAGAGGAGAATTCGATTGATGTAAATAGTTATTTTGTTATAATTGTCTACTTATTATTTCTCTTGTGAAAATTCACATTGATACCGAAATTTAGAATAATATAACAAATATAATCTTAGACTTGTATAATGCATGGATATCTTGCTAGTTAAAATGAAATATCCTTGATGAGTGCAACGGTTACTTCACTGCATAAATTCATGACATTCAAAAGCACTATGCAGGTACACCTTATAAAACCAATACATGCATGACATTTCCTCATCTGGACCGGTCAATAGCATGACCTGACCTCATTGGGAAAGATTGGGACTGCGATCTTATTATGAAAAGACAAATCCTTCTGTATCAATTATATAAATTATAGTAATCATGAATGTATTATCAATTGGGTACTTTTCTAAAGTGAGTCTGAATCTTAAGTTTGGTCCAACAAATCCAATCATAAATAATTATATAAACTATTTTACTTGATAATATGAAGTTGAATACCCTCAAGCGAAGCTAATTAGAGCGTGCATGGTAACATTTCTGTTCTCGAAATCGATTTTTGATCAGAAATAGATTTTTCAATTTCTATTCCGTAAATAAGCTTTTGAGCAAAAATGCGTATTTGATAACGACACAAAATTTTCTATTTCTGAAATAGAAATTCGTTTGATAACGATACAAATTTCTCCCTTCCAGGTGGAGGACGGCGGGTGGCAGCGGGGGGCGGAGGACGGTGGCCGATGGTGGAAGGTGGACGGCCGGTGGTGACAGGAGGCGATCAGTGCCGGGCAGCGGCCGGTGTCGAGTGGTGGAGCACGGCGGCTGGCAGCGGATAGCGGCGGTCGGTGGCGGATAGTGGCGGCCGACGTCGGGCGGTGGAGCATAGCTGCTGGCGGCGGAGGACGGTGGTCGGTGGTGGGTGGCCGACGGCTGAGGGTGGCCGGTGTTGAGCGGTGGAGCTTGGCAGTCGATGGTGGAGCACAGCTATTGATCGTGGAGCACGGCGGCGAAGGACGGTGGCGGGTGGCGGTCGGCGTCAGGTGGCGGAGTACAATGGTCAACGACAAGAGGCGGCCGACAGGCTGGAGGTGGCTGGCGGGCGGCAATAGAAATCGGCCGGCAGGTGGCGGCAAAGGACCGCGGGAGGAGGCGGTGGGCGGGTTGCGGCGGACGTTGGGCGGTGGCGAACGACGGAAGATGGCCGTGGGAGGAGGCGGTCGGCGAAGGACGCTGGCAGGAGGCGGCTGGCGGCAATAACGAGTGGCAAGAGGGTGGCTGGCTAGTAGCGGGGGCAAGCGATAAGAAGAGTTTTTATTTCTCATTTCTGTTCCAGAAATAGCAAAGTAAATTTTTTTTACTTCTGAATTCTGTTCCAAGCTTATTTCTAGAATAGAAATTTATTCCAGAAATAGAAAAAAAAAATTGCGTTACCAAATAGATTTCTGTTCCAAATCTGTTCCTGAAACAGAAAAATAGAAAAATAAAGAAACAGAAATGATTTTAGGCGCGTCCTTAAGGTTTAAACCCAAGATTTGTGGATCAGCAGGATCTCTAATTCTTACAGTAGTAACTCATGGCGGTGGTCCTTAAGCACAAAAGGACAGGAGATGAAATTGCCTTTGGTCCAAAATGCTCTGAGGAAGAATCTCGGCTAATCTAATCCGTGCAAATTGCAAAGTGAGAGAATCTTTAAAGGGGAATTGAAAGTGGGAGAGGCATAACCCCCGTATCAGCCTCTTAGTAGGTGCTCTTGTCTCATACGGAGGAGGTCTTGTTCATTTCGAGGGAAAGGAACAAACAAAGATAGATGCCTTTTCTTTTCACATATTGCATTGCAACAGTTTCAACTACAAAAACGGGTGTTAACAGTGCTGAGGGGAGGGTAAGTTTGGGAGCTCCGTCTCCAAACCGGCAAAATACCCCTACCCCCACCCAATGATTCTCTCTCTCTCTCTTCTTTTCTTTTTGTACTTTTTAATTATTTTTATGACATGATGCCACATTATCACCATATCAGGTCTACTTATGCTACAAAATTTAGAATCAACACAACGGATTTTTGACATATCATGTTAGCAAAATTGCCTGAGCAGTGGCTATAATGACTTGATGACATGATTCAAAATTTTTAGGGTTTAATTACACATTTTGAACATTTAGGACTTGACTGGACATCGGACAAAACATTTAAAACTATTTACATAAATCCAAAGTTGGGGTACCTCGCATCACTCTGCCTTTGTTGGAAGACACTTGGGAAAATTACCAATTCAGTTATAAACTTATTGTGTGGATATCAATTCAATTCTAAACTTTTCAATTTTACTAATGTAATCCTAAATCTTTGCACAATATTCCAATGTATTTCTTTCGATAAATTTCTGCTGAAAATTGCTAACGTGAAGATTGACGTAGGATGTCATTTCGAGTAAAATTGTCCCCATCAGTGTGCCACATGGAACAGTTAGCAATAACTAAACGTCATGTCAACAACTTCCAGCGGCAATTGCCGAAGGACTACATTTAAATTTCGCATAAATGTTTCTAATTACATTGGTAAAATAGAAATGTTTAAGATTGAATTGGTATCCATAATTGAAACTATTGTACGGATATCAATTAATTACGGATGCCAATTTAATCTTAAACATTTCTATTTTGCTAATGTAATTATAAACATTTATGTGAAATTTAAATGTAGTCCTTCGGCAATTGCCACTGGAAATTGTTGACGTGGTGTTCAATCATTGCTGACCATCTTATGTGGCATGATAAACCTTTCAAAAAGCAATAAAATTGTGCATTAATGCTTTGTACATAGTAAACCTTTGGATATTAGGAAAATAAGGCAATTTCAATGAAACTTTATATATAAATCAACCTTCCCCATAATATCTAAAGGGTTATCATCAGCAATATAAATCTTTCCAATAGTAATAAATTGTGCATTAATTCTTTGCACAAAGTAGAGTGAAATGACGCATTTGAGTCTAAAATTTAAGACTCAATTGAACTATTAATGCTCAAAATTAAGGCATCCTTGTCAAGCGTCACTCTAAGAGTTGCATTCGTAAATTTCTCCTTCTCTTGATTTCAATTTCGATACTGAAATTTTTTTTTTGGCTCTATAATCTCATCTTAGACGGCCTTTCTTTTCGCAATTCCAGCAAATTATTTCACTATGAGGTCTCGATTTGCTTCTCCCTCTAGTCTTTGAGCAACCATGTTACTGGTTCATCCCGTTGATTACTTCTCCCTCTACCTTAGGCATTTAAGGCAACACTCAAAGATTCACCCGACTTTCTTCTCCAAATATTCTTGCTAAGAATCAGATCTCGGATCCCTGAAGCTTCAGTTTTTTCCGACCAGATGGACTGCTCATTACAATCATAGTTGCACTCCAACTTTTAAATAGAAAAGATAACAAAATTAAAACTTTTACCTCGCCATCGAAATTTACTTGCACCGAACTCAATTGAGTCGTGATCATGTTGAATTCGTTGATGTGATCTGTCACAGAATTACCTTCGTCCATCTAAAGATTGAAAAAAACGACGAACTAAATATATCTTGTTTGAAGGAGATAAATTCTCGTATAGACAAAGCCCTCATCAACTCCGTCGTTGTCTTCTCGTTGGTGATGTTGAAGGTAATATTCCACGCCAACGTGAGACAAATCACACCTAGGGTCTGCTGATCTAACAATTCTTAGTCTCCTGCTTGATCGAATCTAGTTTTTCTCCTGATAGAGGCTGATGCAAGTTCTTTCGATACAACATATCCTTGATTTGCATCTTTTAGAAACCAAAGTCCTTGCTGTCAAATTGATCGGTCTTCACCTTCCCTTCATCCATATTCGTCGCTCCCAGTATTTCGCCAAACGTGGATCTAATTTCCAGTTGTTAGGAATGCAAATCATTGAAGAGAGAAAAATAGAGAAGAAGACACGAGTCTTTATATGGAAAATCATTTCAAAATCAGAAAGGGAAAAATCACGGTGCCACATTAAGTAATCTCTTCATTATAAGAATCAGTTTAGAGAGTCTTAGTTTACAATTACAAAATATATTGCTTCGATATATATTAAAAGTCTAGGGCATATATAGTTACATTAAAAATTACTTGTATGCTATTAGCAATGACACTTTCTTCTCCGCATTAACATAAAAATTACATACATGCTATCAGCAGTAAAATGCTCTCATCTTTAATATTATTTTTCTCTATTAGACTCAAGAACTCCATCGGTCAAGCAACCCTGACGAGGTGAAGCGATGTGCTGAAGTGTGGTGCGGCACCCGCGTGTATCACGATAGACGCAAACGGAAGAGAGGCGGCAGAACAGATTTTTGTTTTTTTGTTTTTTGTTTTTGTTATTTTATGTTATGTTTAGATTTGTGTGGTTCATGTTCAAGCATATATCCCATCGATCAAAGCTGGTGGAAAATTGTTCTACTCAATGATCGAAGGGAACATAGACGATAAACAAAAGGAAGAGTACACAACTCGTGAACGACATGTGAGGCTGCTCTCTGGCCTCCCTGCTCCTGTCCCAAGTTGTCCCGCAAGAGGACAACAATTCCCATGAAACTTGGTGTTTACTCATTTTTTGTTTTGTTCTCGTGTAACGTCCGAAAATTATTTTCAAAATTTTATTTTTAATTTTTCAATATTTGGATAACAGAAAATTAATTGATTTTTGGTGAAAGTTTTCATGGACTGAATATAACAAGTTGAGATTTGTGGGAAAATAATTTTCTTTTTGGTAAAGAGGAAATCGCTTTTTATAAATCACTTTTTCTTATGAAATTGATTTTCATGAAAGATAATGTTTCTTATCATGAAATTTTAAACGAGACAAACGGAATCTAAGTGTTGACTTTAATCAACATGAGAGGGACTTTTCTCCGAAAACATCTCTCCATCGACGTGGAAAACATGCTCACTCCTAGATTCTTCCTGAAGCACGAAATCTTTCGATTCTTGAAAATGGAAATTCAAGAAACTTTGACTTCTTGTTCTTGCGGCTCATAAACAGCATTCTGAAACCATATTTTTTTGACGGGTTGCTTTCAAGAACATGTGATGTGCATGATCCTCGAATCTCCCGTGTAATATCATGTTCCGCAAGCTTCACATGTTCGCAAAATGCTCTTTCTCCAGCATATTAAAAAAGTTCCAAATTAATTATACTTGTGTCAATTCAATCCAAAACATTTGTAATTGTGTTAATTGAATTTCAAACATTTTCTCATTTTGCCCAATTGAGTCCGTCCAGTTAATTTAGGCTAAAAATCATTGATGTGTCAATTGAATTTCAAATATTTTCTCATTACACTTTTTTTTTGGACCGAGGGCCGGTAAGGATCGCCGACCATCCCTCTCTAGGCACAGGTGAGGGCCGAGACGCTTTCATTGGATCGGGCACGCCCTCGCCTAGGCCCTCACCGGCCATAGCGAGGGCTCATGAGCCCTCACCTAGTGGTTGGCAAGAGTGTTGCAACCCTCAGTCCAATAAAAAATAAAGAAAAGAAAAGGAAAAACAAAAAAAAAACCAAAAAGTTACCAAAAAATGTCTCCGTTAGCGTTGATCGTGCCACATAAAACAAGCTAGCATCGACATAAGTAATTTCAGGTCAAAATTGATCGGATAGACTCAATTGGCAGAACATAAAAAGGTTTAGAATTCAATTGGCACAAATGTAATAGGTTTAAAACTTGTTTTGTAATTGTCTCTTATTATTATTGCCCGAGGCCGAAATTGCCATTTTAACAACATTCGCATTTTCGATTACGTTGCTACTGAAGTTTTGCCTTTTATCTGACGCTATTCTTTTCATCTTTGCCTCCAAGAGTACAATCTGCCATTGAACTTATACTTTCACAAGTTTTACCTTTCTACGCTCCGGCATATCCATGTAACGAAGAGAATGATCCGCCTCTGCATGCCAATTATAAGTTCCTCCATAGAAAGTATATCTCAAAATTTTGAATTGGTCCCTCGAAGTGAAATTTGACTTTCTTATGCAATATGTAATTGTGATTTACAAATTGATTATTGCAACCCTGATCATCATGCATGTCATATTTATCATGACTTCATAACTGTTGGGGTTATCCCGCATCGGTTATGAAAGGAGTTGATGGTCAATTCACAAGTGTGTGGGAAAACATCAACCTTTGAGCTAGTTTTTAGGGTGAATGAAGCCCAAGATCACCCAACATGGCTATCAAAGCCTAGTTACCAACAAGTTCGAACCCAATGGTCATATGAGAGATACGTGTTCCTTGGACCAGAGTCCGCTCTATTCTTGTACAAATTATATTCCTTCGGGTAAGCCGGCGGTCGGTTATTGCATTGCCAGAACAAGTTCAAGGTTCCCTATGGGCTCGATTCCCCACTGGAGCCATTTTGTTATCCTTATACTTGTCAAAATGGGTCATAAACCCATTTATGTTTATACTCAATTATGACCAACTTACTTAAATACAACTCATCTTTCTCATCCTCACTCAATCTCGCACTCATTCGCTCCGCACTCTCATCTTAATTTGAGTATGAGCTTTTATAGATTGAGTTAAATACGGAAGTTTTTTAGCAATATGGTTGGGTTAGGTATGGGTTGGGTCGGATATGGATCGTTATATCTGCATTAAATGGAAATTGGTCAAAATGGGTTAAATGAATCTATTTGGGTTGGAACATTTTTTGACTTGATCCGAACCCGATCCGACCTAGCCCACCCATTTGAAAGGTCTAACTTATCCTGAACCGATTTTCTTTTCAAGCCAACATCTTCAAACCAAGAAATCATTGCATTCAACTTCTAATCAAACATTCATCGCATTCAAATATCTTTTATAGCCTGTTGAGATACTCTAACTACTATCAAATATCCTACACCTCTTAAATCTTTGTTGGCGACATGGCTATCTCCATTGCCGATATTACCAAATATCGAGTTCCCACAATCTTCTACTCTAATGTCAAACTAGTGCAAAGGAATAAAGCACGAGTTGCAACTCGCAAACACGCACGAAACGCACAAAGAGAAATCTCTTGAATTTATGTAATCTAAAAACAGGCAAAATTGATTGGTGCGGCGGCAATTGGCATCACAATATAGAGAGAAAGGAAGAGAGAGGGGGTGGAGCCAATTTTACTTTTTCTTTTAATATTTACTGTTATGTTTTAGAGTGATAAACGTGGTTCACATTCAAGCATGTATCCCATCAATCAAAGCTAGTTTGTGGAAATTTGTTCTACTCAAAGATTTAAGAAACCCTGGCCAATGAGCAAAAGGTAAGTACACAGCTCGTGAAGAACATGTGATGTTGCTTTCTGGCTTCCCTACTTCTATCCTTTTCCCAGTCGTCCTGCAAAAGGACAACGATTCCCAGCAGACTCCGGTTATTCAATTTTTGTTTTGTTCTTATTCAAGTGTTGTCTTCTGTTTTTGCCCAACACGAAAGGCCTCAGCAGTTTCAATGAATGAGTCCAATTCAAAGTGCCAAACATGTACAATGTGATTGGCAAGCGTAGCAAAGAGCCGGTCATGAAAACTAGATACCTCCATGAATCGGGAATGTATCTCCTTTTGCAAACACCTAAGCCCCCCGACAGGCCAAATGCACACTACCTTGCAGAGATATCATTCCTTTGATTGTATCTTAATCAAGTGCATTTTGTAATAATTTGTATATAAATTATCTTAACATGCAAGAACTTTTTATATTTTGAGATAAGTGTACTGAAAATCCTAAAAATTATCACGAAAATGTAATTGGATCCTAAAACTTTTAAAAAGTGTAATCAAATTCCAAAACTTGTCACAAAAGTTCAATTAAGGCCTAAAACTTATAAAAAAGTATAATCAAATCCTAAAACTTGTCACCTTGGTGCAATCAAGTCCTTTCTTTAACTCTGTCCAACTTAACAATCCAAAAATGCCAACAAGTTTTTCAACTTTATTGCACCAATTTGAAAAGTTTTAGGACTTGATTGTACTTTTTGAAAGTTTTAGGACTTGATTGTACTTTTATGACAAGTTTTAGGACTTGATTTCCGAGAGATGTGTTGTTTGGTTGTATATAAATAAGACCAATGGTTAATATCATGAAAAACTCCAAACCGGTACAGTCACGACAAATTTATCAAAAACGAATTTTTTGACTATGAAAATCTCAAAACTGGTACACCCGTGATAAATTTACGCAAAACTAATTTTTTGACCGTAAAAAACTCCAAACAGGTACATTTGTGACAAATTCACCCTTCGTTAAATTGGATTAATACCACAAAAAATTACAAACTGGTACATATGTGACAAACGGAGGGGTAAACCCCCAAAATGATACACTCGTCAACTCTCACGTGTCATTCAACTCAAAAATTTGATGATAAAATTTAACGGAAACTAACGGAGAGTAAAATTATCACAAGTGCACCAGTTTGGGGTTTTTGATGGTAAAAAAATTAATTTTAGGTTAATTTCTCGCAGATGTACTAATTTGGGATTTTTCGTGCAATTAACCCTGGGACGAAATCACACATTGTTCATAGCAACTTTCTCTTCTTCACGATAATCCTCCTAAGTCTCTCTTCTTCTTTTTTTCTTACACAAGTTCGACAAAACATTCAAGGTGAAATTCTATCAAGGAAATTAAGTAATTACTAAAATCGTTTCTCTGTGGCTTTGGTATATATCCCATAGATATATTTGCTTTAAATTCGAATGCAACAACAATTGGAACATATAGTACCTTAAGGACAGTTATCGTCATTACACATAAAAAAAATAAAAAAACTATAAACTACTACTCATATCTTTATCAGCAATCAAATTATCTCAACAATTTTAAGGTATTATTTTCATGAAGATAGAGACAGTGACTGCATCAAGTGCCAGCAATCTTGACGGATTACGAATTTATCGTTGTGATGGAAGTAATTTCATCAGCTTGGAAAAATAATATGATCCTTTTTTTTATCTAAAATGTATTTGCTACATCTTGGGTCCCAACTTGCCCGCTAGTCCTACTCCTAAGGATAACGATTTTGATTAAATCTATGTTGTGAGAAAAGTGAGGATGATGATAGGAGGTGCTAAGATAAATTCTCAATGTTCTATCAAAACACTTGTTTGAAAATTTTCGATCTTACACAAATCCCAAAAATATTTGGAATGCCTTGCCGACTAAATACAATACTGACGAACAAGGTATCGATAAATTTACTATTTTAAAATACTTTAAATTTACCATGATTAATGGAAAATCCGTCTCTAAGCAAGAGGATGAACTTCAAATATATGTTACCAAACTTAAAGTCCTTATGGTTGAAGTTTCTAAACCTCTTCAAGTTGTTGCAATTATTTCAAAATTGCCTTCAAATCGGTTTTCAAGTTTACAAATGGTGCAGTCTCTTGGGCATCAAAGAAGCAAACATTTATAGCTCATTCAACTATGGAATATGAATTTATAGCATTACCAGCAACTGGCAAACTACGGAATTTGCTATTGGATATAGAGTTGTGGCTATAACCAATGGCAGCCATAGCTTTACATTGCGATAGTGAGGCAACAATGTCTAAGGCATACATTAAATCATATAATCAAAAATCTAGACATATTAGTTTGAAACTTGAGTATGCTCAACAATTAATTAGTGATGGAATTATTTCAATAATTTATGCTCGAACAAATATTAATATGGCCGATCTATTCACTAAGGGACTTTTGAGTTTTAGTTAGTAGTAGTGCCAACCAAAGGAGTATATTTTAGACCAATCAATAATAGTTTAGCATAGTGAGATCCCAATTTTGTAATTTCTAATAAATTGTAAAAGTTCAATGGGCAACAAGAAGTTATTGTATATTGACAAAGATCAAGTACTAGGGCACAAGGTGAGTACTCATGGAAAGTTAGGAGGTTGAGTGTAAGAAAGCACTCTTAATGAAATTCAAGTTTTAGCAAGGCAAGGCTAAGATACATAATTAGTTCGAATAGGGCACAAGGTTAGTACTCATGGAAAGTTAGGAGGTTGAATGTAAGAAATCACTCTTAATGAAATTCAAGTTTTAGCAAGGCAAGGTTAAGGTAATTAGTTCGAAACTTCACCTATATGAACATAAGAAGTGGCACTGCTTCTAATAAAAGTTGGATGAATTTTGTAAATGTTCATAAATCTAGGAGGCAGCACAAGGCCAGAAAAGTTCTAAGGCATGGGAAATTTCCAAATATATATGTGTAAATTCATATGCTTTATAATTAGATTAACAAATGAAATCACGCTTCAAAGTTTTATCTACACCAACTGAAGGTTCAAATCTTAATAGATACCTTCTTCTTGTATAGTGTGAATTTATGTAAATTAGTACACATAACAAACTAAGTGGGCGATTTTTTATATTTTGTTATTAATAGATAATTAAGAAAAGAGATTGAATTGGATATGAAAATAAGTGATTTGACAAGAAGATAAGTGATGGTCAATCATGCAAAGTGGTAATAGTTCCAATATGATACATATTGCCAAGAGATGTGTTGTTTGGTTGCTTATAAATAAGACCAAATCACACATTATTCATAACAACTTTCTCTTCTTTGTGACTCTCTTTTCTTCACAACAATCTTCATAATTCTCTCTTCTTCTCTTTTTCTCACACAAGTTTAACAAAACATTCAAGGTGAAATTCCATTAGGAAAATTAAGTAATAATTACTAAATTCGTTTCTCTGTGACTTTGGTTCATATCTTGGGGATACATTTGCTTTAAACTAGTGGTGAGCATGATTTTAAGTTCTACCTTGAAACCTGAGAACCTGACCAATGAGAACCTGTAGGTTCTAGGTTCCAAGGTATGCGGAATAGGTTCTAGATTCCAAAAATTAGGGAACCTGTTTCGACGGGTAGGTTCTAGGTTCTAGGTAGGTGGAACCTGGAATCTGAACCTGTCTTCTCTTGATCCTACGGTGTTTCATGATATTAGACGATGAGCGTATTATTTGGAACCACTAGTCTGAGCTTTCATTTTATAATTTATTAATGTTTCATATTATTCGTATATCTAAATATAAGTTGTGGTTAGTGAATCATAGCAATAAGTGGTGGTTATTAAAGGTGATGATTCACTGTAATTGTTCATTTAATAATATATGCGGAACCTGAATAGACTCTGAAATCGACTCTCAAACCTGTGATAAGGTAAGTTTTAAGTTCCAAAAAATGAGAAATCTATTATCATGGGTGGAACCTATACGAAACATGGAACTGCTCATTACTAGTGTCGATTCACATATTGACTTCTCATTTTAATTATATTTATTTGAATCGTAATACTAGGAAAACTAATCTTTTGTATTCTCTTTGATAAATGACAAGCTTATTTAGTATTGTTGCGTTCATTTTTGTTTTGTTTAACTAAAAATGCAATCAAAAAAAGAACTTGCTAGACTCTAGAACCTACCTTGGAATATGTGACAAGGTAGGTTTCAGGTTCCAGGTTCGGACCGATAGGTTCTAGATTCCAAAAAATGGAGAACCTGTACCTGAGGGTAAGTTTTAGGTTTTAGGTGGAACCTATAAGTAACCTGAAACCACTCACCTCTACTTTAAACTGGGTAACAATAATATTGGGGGCAAATAATATATTAAGGGTAGTAATAATTATCATGCACCAAGACACCAAATAACTATAAAATACTGTCATACCTTCATTAGTAATCATATTTTCTCAACAATCCCTTGAATTTTACTTTTGTACTAATGAGTCGCCTGGTATTTTGCTAATTTATTTTTGTGTACCCTTTGCAACTAATAGCACGTTGTAATAATGTTGTGTTTATACTAAAATCTTACAATCCACACGGTGCGCAGTAAACTTATGGTATACGAAGCAGATGAGGGTCATGCATGAGTGAGAGGTTCTTCGGCAAACGTGCATGTGTTAGATTACCATGAAGAAGATTTACGTTCAAAGCAGGTGCAATGCACCGACTCCAGTTTAAAACTTCACCGGTTCTCAAAACTCTTTTCATATTTCGTCCGTTTCTATTTGATCTGCATTTTTTATTGTCTCTTGTGCAGCCAAATTTAGAGTATATTGCATTTAGCGCATATCTAATATGGGAACCTTTTGGCTTTTCGTACGACTTTGTCGCATCCTCCGACTCAGCCACAGGTTTTAGATGCTTCGCCTATTTAATGCGACAAGAAGCAGCCCCCACATCACATCAACTCCAAGTGGTGTTGTCCTCTTCCTAGAAACAATAAAACAAAATAAAAGTGTGTACCATAGCACATTTGCTTAATTTGATGCTTAATCACCAGAATAAGATCACACTATTTCCGTGGTCTCCACGTTGGACTTCATACATTTAAAACCGTTCATGCAACTAAGGGTCATTATAAAATTTACAACCGATGTACGATCATTGAAATTTGTTGAAACCCTAGGAATGGGTACAGGAATATCGATATCTTTAATCATTATTGCCTCCGATTTCTCTTTATTGAATTTTTTTTATTGTGTGCATATATATATACATATATATAAATATTTATTTTTTATTTTTTTTGTTTGGGTGCCTAATTCGATGAGCCCTTTACTAGTTGAAAGATAGAAAGTGCTCTAAAATTATATATGTGAGGTGGAGAGATAAAAAAAAGGACCATACATCATATGATGCTATTCCTACCTGGGGATTTGAATTCTTCAAAGTCAAGAGCTTTATTCAAACAAGCATCTTTGGACGAAATGAGATCAAAGATGCTCTCGAAGTGGTGTGTCCTAACACAAATATCCGTGAACCACGAACTCCACAATCCGACAATAGAGAGAAACATCACACGCATGTAGAACTAACTTGGCAACAATCCCTCTTATATATAGTATGCCACAAAAAATTAGTATCCTGCATTTAATGCCGAATTGTAGCAACATCTCTTAAGGAAAAATGGATGGAGACAATCTATCTCCTCGATATGTCTCGATATATCTTGGACAGGTTGCATAACATGTCGCCATGACAATTATTTAGAAGTTAATTATTGAGAAGCCGTTCATCGAGCTCTCAATACATATGATGAGAGTTGAGATACGTTAAGGGATGGAGTATCCGCTATTCCTTATGTTGCGATATACTTGATTCAATACGCTTCCAATGTGTCCATAGAAATTAAATTATTTTGGTCAAAGGTTTGTCCGGCCAGGCCTTCATATTCTAAGAGGGATCGATGATTATTAGGTATTTATTCATGATACAACGTGATTGTGAAATTAGCACAAGGCTCTATCATTGTGAGTGTCTTTTCTTGCGTTTTTATTGCTACTTCTTCGATGGAGATACTAGATGATGTCTTGGTATTGACCTAATTGTTTTTCCTTGTATTAAATTCATGCATTACGCCCCTAGGAGAAAAAAGGAACAAGAAAACGTTAATCTAACGATAGGTGTTAAAATCTTCCAAATTTATGAGGTGAAGTTATATCTGTCAAAATTACCCCGTCCAATTTCCTTATGTTTTTCCTTCTTCTTCTTTTCAACAATCGCAACTCATGTGCATACCACCATCGCCTACGCACCTCTAGTCGTGACGCGCCCGCACAAACACACACAAAGGTGCGACACGAGCAAACTCAACAGTAGTTGTTTGGGAGGTGGTTGATATTGAGCCCACTGGAGACGGTGGTTATGAGCTGTAGTGGTAGGATGCGCAATGATGAATATGGGCGGGGGCCGGAGAGAGGGGGGAAGAGAAAATAGAAAAATTAAGATTATGAGTCGATTTTCGCATGTGTTGTGAATATTTTATTTTGAAAATTGAGAACCTATATAATTCGGGATTTTTTTGCGATATGGCTCGGCACGAGGCTCTCGGTTCTCAAAATAATACATCAACCATTTAAATAGAGATAAAAAGAAACTAAGATTGATCTTACCCTTCCAAATTTAGAGATCTCAATCTCTACTAGCAGTGGCCTAATGTCATGTTCCCACGTTGAATTTGAGACCATGAATTGGATGGACCCGCCACGACAGTGCTGTAAACTTATGTTATCTGGGCCCAAAAGTCTAAGACCCTCCTGCTATGATGGTCCTACCGCCTGCATGCTGCGCGTGTTCCATATTTAGTGTCGCTAGTTGCGTGTGTCAAGGCCCTCGAATTAAACTCATGATTTCGTGCACGTTTTTCTAACCAAAATAATGGGGTTATATGCTGAGGTTTTCGGTTTTATTTTCCCCTTTTTTCCCCCTTATAAATTCAATGTCATAGATGATGAGCATGAGCAGTAGGTCTAATTTATAAGAAGAGCAAAAGGTGAGTCTATCCATTTGAACAGGAATATGGTCACTAGGCCTGCGAATGATAACCATTCTTTTTTTTTGTATTTCTATTTTTTCTGTTCCTAAGAATAGATTTGGAACAGAAATCCGTTTGGTAACGCAATTTCATTTTTCTATTTCTAGAATAAATTTTAATTTCAGAAATAAATTTGGAACATAAATTTTCTACTTTTCTATTTCTGGAACAGAAGTGAGAAATAAAAATTCTTCTCATCGCTCGGCCTCACTATTAACCGGTCGGCCACCCTTCGCCCGCCGCCGCCCACCTACCTTCCACTGGCCGCCATAGGTCACTACCCACCTCTCGCTACCGCCCACTTGTCGTTTGCCGCCTCCCGCCATCAATCGGCCGTCATCCCCCGTCGCCAACCACTGTGAGCCGCCGCCTGCCCGCCCGCCCGCCCGCCCGCCTCCCGCTGCCGGCCACCACCTTTCGCCGCCGCCCTCCTCTCGTCGCCACCCGCCTCTTACCGCCGGTCGTCGCTTGCCTCCCACCGTTGCCCGAGGTCAGCCGCCTCTTGCCGCCATCCTCTGCATTGGCCGCGCCGCAGTCCGCCGATGCCTTCCGTCATCCGCCACCCATCCGCCGGTCACTCAAGAGAGAAATTTTATGCCGTTATCAAATAAATTTTTGTTTCAAGAACAGAAATTTTGTGTCGTTATCAAACACGTATTTTTGCTTAGAAACTCATCCATAGAATAGAAATAGTTCTGGCTAGAAATTGATATATGAAATAGAATGATTGACATTCGCGCCCTAGATCCACTAGAACTAAGATTAGACAAGTTTAGGTTTATCAAGAAATGCAAGTTGATGCATCAATTGGGTTTATCTAACATAAACGAAGAAGTTAACTGGATTGATAAAACCCATTTCTATACTAACTCTTGCTTGGTAGGTCTTTTTACAGTTGCCAATGTCTCCATGTCAAGTGATAACTTATTTGGGTACATTTGTTTCGCGAAAAATGAATGATCTAAAAAACATTTTCTTAAAAATGATCGCTCATATCGTTTACAAAAATTAATGAATGAATTTCAATATAAATTATTGTTGATAGTGAGAATAATTTTCATTGACTAATTATTTTAAGTGATATAAGTGATCATTCTTTTGGGAAATGTCTTCCAAATCATTTATATGTCGTGAAATAAATGGGCTCTCCACGAGGTGAACTCCTTGGTGTCTCGACAAACATCAACCGCGGATGCATATCTCACTTACGATCATCAACGGTCGAAATTGATCGAGACACGAAAAGAAGAACTTTTTGTGGGGGAAGAGGATCTTCATCCATAATTTTGTTACCCAGGCTAATCCCCAAAAGTTGCATAAAAGTGATTGGGCCGGGATTTGTTCATTGTTGAGAGTCAACTCAGGTTGGGCCAGACTTTCTCTATTTTCCAGCCCATCTATCCGGGCTTAGGTGGGCCACTAAAGTCGCCAGGCCCATGGCTAGGTCAAATCGATACCTATAAGGCTATTATAACCTCAATTGAGCATTTCCTTTCTTTTCTTTGTTTCTCACCATTTCCTTTTATTGAGATGGTTGTTTTAATAGAGAGTTTTTTTTTTAGTCTTTGTGCTTGTAATATGAAAAAAAATTTAAGAAAAGAATTAAATCAAATTAAAACCAAGTAAAATTCTAATAGACCCGAACACTACTAGGGAAAGTTGATTGAGGGGTGTAATCAAGCTAAGTCGGAATTCAAATACTCGAGCTCGACTCGATTATAATAAGAGTTATATATTAACTCAAGCTCGAGTTTAATAAGCTCGAACATTTTCCTTGTATTTATATGCGATATGTAATTTTATCAACTTATGTGTCTCTTTGTGTAATTATGAAAATACTTTGGAAAAGAATAATAGAAGCTCGATTAGACTTGCGAGCTGTCGAGTTGAGTATTGGTGAGCGCAATCTTCACTCGACTAGATACTCGAGTAGTTAGAGGTCGAGCTCGGTTTAATTACAAACTGTAAACAATTCCACAAATTTTAAGTAAATTTGTGCTGGTTATTTGACAATTATATGTTAAGATTTTTGAAATAATATTTTTGGAAAGAAATTAAAACAAAAGAGATCAGGCTAAAGACCGAACCAGCTTGGACCGAACGGGTAATTTCAATCCGAGCCTTTTTTTTTTTTATCTTTTTCTCTAGCCCGGTCCTTTCGAATTAGCCCATTTGGACCCTTACTGGTGTCTATTGTCCACTTAGGTCGTAGAACTTTTCCATCATTACGTTATGAGAATGAAAATTAGGCATAAATCTTGCCCACCAATTTAAAATTCTTGATTCTTCGTTGGTCATTGCGGCCACCTGCTATCAACCCGTTGGGTTTCTCGTTCCCAAACCAACGCTCGTTGACATCAACCACTTAAAAGTGCAAAAATGTTTCGAGTGATTATTTTTTAGAAAATATTTTTTAAATCATTCATTTTTTACGAAACAAATAGGGCCTTTAATGCACAAATTTTTTTGCATTTCGATAATGTTAAAATGTCTCGTCATTATTAATTACGCAAACTCGCTACCAAACTTCAATTTCGAATTTTTACATAAAATGATTTTATGAATTGGCCACGCCTACTATTAACAAACATTTACAATCATGCATAATGATACTTTAATGTATGTGAGTTTCATTACTCTTTTTTCCTCTGGCCACCGAATTTTCATTGCATCTCTAAAACACAAATTGACGTTACTGTGAAATGAAGTACAATTTATGGAACTGAAACGTGCACGAGTTGCAAGTTATATATATATTAGTAAATTAAAAGCAAATAAAAGGAAAACCGAAAAAAAAAAGGAAAAAAAAAAAAAGATAAGGCGGACAACACACGACGAAGTTTATAACCCTAAATCCTTTGCCACAGCATTAACGGTAACTTCATAATGCGGTAGCAACGGTCGACTGAGATTCAAAATTCGAACAGAGCCCAAGAAAAGCCAAGATGCCGTAAGGCGACGACCACCCCCAAAATCTTTCACTCCCTTTTTCCGGTTATCTTTCTGAGGACGCACCTCCGCGCTGACCTCCGCGAAAACCAGTTTTTCTCCTTCTTCCCACATCAAGAAATCTCCCGAATCCCCTGTGCACTCGCGGGCTCTCGTCGTTCTTGTGATGGAGGACGTCGTCGGGTTCGATGGTTTCGACAGATGCCCGGAAGCCCTCGATCCGAAGCCCCCTGCTTTCGACCGGGACGAGGTCGAGTCTCTGGAGAAAGGAGATCAAGATTCTTCCTTGGAGGGTGACGACGACGGGGTTTTGATAGATTCTGTGCTCTGCGATCCCGGTTCGAGACTAATTCGAGGCGGGTTCGCGAAGCCGGCGTCTCCTGGTAAGCGAATTGTTCCTGCGTTCAATTTGGAAAATTTCTTGGAATGACGCAAAGGCATGAGCTCTTTGTACCTATTGACCCGATTGAGTCATTTCTCCGTTTTGGTTGATGGCCAGCCATACTGTTAGGTTTTTTTTCTTTTGGGTCATATTAGGGCTTATGTGCACATAAAGAATATGTTAGGCTGTCTTAGGATCCTTGCTCTTTGCCAATAAGCCACGGAGAAATTGGAAAACGAAGTGATGATACTTCAAGCGCTTCTCCTT
This sequence comes from Syzygium malaccense, assembly GCA_031216405.1. Classification (NCBI taxonomy): domain Eukaryota; kingdom Viridiplantae; phylum Streptophyta; class Magnoliopsida; order Myrtales; family Myrtaceae; genus Syzygium; species Syzygium malaccense. The sequence continues at coordinate 2,779,334 of CM062261.1, read as the reverse complement.
TATCTCTATCTGTTGTGCAATTAGAGAACATGTGTTTTGAAGAACATATGGATGGCTGTAATAACTGTAGGTCGTCTAAGTTCTGTCATGGTAAATTTTAGATTTGCAAACTGATTACGAACAGATCACAAGAACAAGTACACATACACACATACTTATGTTTATGGTGGCATTCTGTATGTTAGCGTTGGTAATTCAAGCCGGCCTGTGATTATGTTCCTAGACCGTGTCGAGTCACGTTAGCATCACTTCATAAATTTTTTTAACAAGCCAAATGATTGACCCGCGATGATAACTTTTTAACTCGTGTCAATATAGGGGTTAAGATAATCACGCGTGTCAAATTCGAGCTTCTCCTTATGTTTCGTGTTTGACCTCGTGTCATGTAAATGGGTTGTGTCAGTTCTCTCTCAGAGAATGTATGAGGTAAAGATTTGCAGGGTTTAATATCTAACCGAATTGGAGAATTTTTCATATTAATAGAACATCCAGATTTGAGTATCAAGCTCTTCCATAAAGTGGGCATCTTTAAATGCAGTAGAGCCAAGCATCTTTTTGTTAAGATGGCGACATCGCTCTTTATATATATTTTTCTATCAAACCTTAAGTGAAATTGAATGAATTGATAGAATTAACTTGATTAATCCGTTTATGTGGTTTTGAGCTGGTGAATCAGCAATAATATGTGTATGTACTGGTGTTATGTTGATGCATCACATAACTTTTAGAAATGCTTACTATTTAGATAAAAGGATGTCATTTCAATTTTTCATTAATGGTTTCATTAGATGAATATTTAAGATAACAAGTAGATAAGGGAGGACCAATTTTATGCTGAATGGGTTCACCTAACATGCATCTTTATGTTGTAATGGTCATTAAGAAGTTAAAAATTAAGCTGAAATATTTTATACTGTATTATGCACAGTAACTCCAAGCGTGTAATGTTTTGTTTGTTTTATAAATCTGTGCCGAAACTCTACAGTCTATTGTTTCAAGGTGATCTTTCAAATAGTTTAAGAAACCTCAGTTATCCAGGTTTTTTCTAGCACAAACAGGAATGTCATTAGAATTTTTGAAGCATGCTTACTGAAGTTTACATATAGCGTACAGACCAACATAATCACCTCAACGTGTGAGCTGATTTGGATTTTAACCAATATGAATGTTCAAGGAATGATCTCTAACCATCATGGAGAAATAAGGAATATCGAATATTAAATTGAAAAGTGAAGATAGAAACAAACTGCCATCTGTGCGGAATGCGTAATCACTGATCCATATGTACTTCCTCATACCAATTGTCTTTAATAAGTTGGATAATCACAGCTCTCTTAAGTTAATAGAATTGTATAGCAAGGATCATGAAATAATCTTTTGTGTATCTTACATGATGGCTTGATTTAGGCGGCACAAGTTAATGTCTACTCGAAGCTCGCATTGCCCGTAAAATAAAGATTGTGTTCAGTGTAAATATTATGTGCTCTCTCCATGTGCAATATATTCTGATTGACGCCACCTTAGTTTGGTCTGCATCGATTTCCGAGCATATCTCGAGTGGTCCATCATCATAGTCCTATTTGTTCTTCACAATTGTCTACGTTCAATGCCAACTTGTGTGTTCTATATGGTTACTAGATTAAGTTAGGAAGAGAGAAGAGAGCACTCATGTTGGGATTGCAACATATAGGCTAGACTTAGAGAGGCATAGCTAGCTAGCAATACCTTTGTACTTGAGTCAAAATTTCCCAATATAATTTACCATTTAATGCTACTCAAATGTTCATTTGGATATGCTTTAGTTGCTGTCTCAAATGGGCCATTTTGTTTTATGTTGCTTTGATTAGAGGAATATGTGATGTTTCTAAATGCCGGAGGTGAGGCTTCAAATCAAGTAGATTCCTTCATGAAGTTTCATGATGATGCTTTCTACGAAGGAGGTGATGCTTTGAGAACCAATGAAATCATAGTCGATGCTGGTGATTATCCATTTGTTTATCAATCAGCACGATTTGGAAATTTTAGTTACCGCATCGACAATTTTCATCCTGGAGACTATTTCATTGATCTTCATTTTGTGGAAATTATATTCACCAATGGACCCAAGGGCATGAGGGTTTTCAATGTATTCATGCAGGAAGAGAAGGTAAGAACTTTAGCGCCCAACATCTGTTTTAACCTATTCTTTTGTTATTTCTTCTTCATGAGAAATGCATCTGAAGTATATGCTTTTCCTTGATTGCAGGTCCTTTCTGATTTTGACATTTTCAGAGTTGTTGGAGCCAATAAGGCATTGCAACTAGTTGATTTTAGGGTATCTGTGAAGGAGGATGGCATAATTGCAATAAAGTTTGAAGGGGTTAATGGAAGCCCGTTGGTAAGTGGGATTTGCATTAGGAAAGCGCCAGAGTTGTTGGGTAATATATTCTTTCATCCATCTGGACAGTATTGTATTCCTTTTTTACTATATTGACCTTATAGTGTTATTCACAATTACAATTTGCATCCAGGTACTCGAGGGACTGGTGAATGTATAAAGTGCAATAATTGCTCTACCGAGATAGAGATTCCTCTAGAGCAGGTGAGACCTTAATTAATTTGGAATATTTAAAATTGCAGGCATGTAAAATTTGTGTCATTCTGCTCTCAGAAATTTTGTTATTCGTGCAGAAGAAGATTATGCAAACAAAGTTAACAGCCAAGTTTGAGAGGCAGATTAAAGATCTTTCCGTGCAAAACAACCGCAAAACAGATGAATGTTATCAGGCTTGGATGTCACTGACCACAGCAAATGAGCAGTTGGAGAAGTTTAAGATGGAACTTGACATAAGGACATTTGAGAAGCGTAGTTTGGGTAAGTTCCTATCGGAGCTCGATTATGAGGAAAATATGAAAAAGACAATGCACCCAGTTCTTGATTCTTGTGTTTCACCCAGTTCTTGATTCTTGTGTTTTCTTTTATGAGTGATCTGAAGAATCTCTATGCTCTTGATATTTTGTATTAGATAACCTAGCACATTGCTAGATAATGAAATAATTGGTAACGTACAGCCTTTGACATCAATCTTTCTTTCTCACTTGATTTAAATTGATGCAGATGTTTAAATAGTTTGTTTGCCCATTGGAGACATTAATGGTTCTTTGTTTTACTCTCCCATTAGACCAAGTTGTTGAAAAGCAAGATGAGAATTTGAGGAACTTATCCAGCAAGTACGACCATGATAAGCAGTTCTGGGCCTTGGCAGTTCATGACCTAGACAAGAAACTAAAGGTAGTCAATTGAATTATAAAATATGGAAGTTGTTGGCATTTACTGGTCAATTTATTGGAAATTCTTAAATTGGTTAATTGGTTGGTTATGTAGATCATGAAGAGAGAGCACTCTCAGCTTTCTCGAGAGGCACATGAATGTGCTGATTCAATTCCCGAGTTGAACAGCATGGTCTCTGGAGTCCAAGCACTAGGTATGCTTGAGAAATAGTGTCTATTTTTCCATTAACAGTGACATAATGTGTTCTCCTGAATTATGGACGCACTTTGCAGTCGCACAGTGTGAGGATCTCAAAATGAAGTACAGTGAAGAACAAACAAAGAGAAGGAAACTTTATAACCAGCTTCAGGAGACAAAAGGTGTTTGAAACATTTTGTACTTTGTACATTTCTTAGAAATATATCTAAAAGCTGAGTAAATTATCAGGAAATATCAGGGTGTTTTGTCGCTGTCGTCCGTTAAGTAAGGAGGAGGTATCAGCTGGATGTGCAACCATTGTGGACTTTGACGCTGCGAAAGACGGAGATCTTGGCATTTTGACAGGTGGTGCCACCAGAAAGACTTTCAAATTTGACAGAGTCTATACACCAAAAGATGGCCAAGGTACATTTCTTTTCATTGCCTTCACAACATGATATATCATGCTTATACCACAATAGAGCATAAATAAGTAATGGGACTAATTTTCTCCATGACAGTCGATGTCTTTGCGGATGCTTCACCATTGGTACTCTCTGTGTTGGATGGCTACAATGTTTGCATATTTGCTTATGGGCAGACAGGAACAGGGAAGACATTTACAATGGAGGGCACCGAACAAAACCGAGGAGTCAACTACCGGACTCTGGAGCAACTGTTCAGAACTGCTGAGGAAAGGAGCGACACATTTGTCTATAATATATCCGTCAGTGTTCTTGAAGTCTATAATGAGCAGATAAGAGACTTATTGGCTACAGCTCCAGCATCCAAAAAGTATAATCTATTTCCCATGTGCAGTATATAAATAGAATAAGAATTCACCTTTCTTTTGGAGTGAAAGACCCTAAATTTTGAGACTTTGGTTATTTCTTTTTCGGGTGAAATGGAACTTTGCTTTCTACTCAGATGCAATTGCCTTTTGCATATGTATGGGTGATATATTATCAGATGATAACTGTTTACCCATGTCTTTCCAGATTGGAAATAAAACAAGCATCTGAGGGTTTTCACAATGTTCCTGGGATTGTAGAAGCCAAAGTTGAGAGTACTAAGGAAGTCTGGAATGTACTGCAGACTGGAAGCAGTGCTAGGGCTGTTGGATCTAATAACGTTAATGAGCATAGTAGTCGATCTCACTGGTACAGAGCTGTCATTTGAGATTTTCATTGCATGGTATTTATGTGACTTTTTTCCTCTCCACCAACTAAAGTTGCATGACATCCTCCTTGTTTTAGCATGCTATGCATAATGGTAAGATCAAAGAACTTGATTAGTGGAGAGTGCACAAGGAGCAAGCTCTGGCTTGTAGATTTGGCTGGTAGTGAGAGGCTGGCAAAGACTGACGCGCAAGGAGAACGGCTCAAAGAAGCTCAGAACATCAACAAATCTCTTTCAGCTTTAGGAGATGTCATATCTGCTCTGGCAAATAAATCCAGTCACATCCCTTACAGGTCTCGTCTCATTTTGAATTGGTTTCATACTTCTCTATTCAATGCTATCTGTGGTTCTAAAAGTACTGGGGATTGGTTTTAGGAACTCCAAGTTGACACACTTGCTTCAAGATTCGCTAGGTAACTTTGACTGCTCTCTCTCTCTCTCTCTCCCCCCCAACCCCAAACAAAAGACTCCTTTTAGATGATTCAGATTGTTAAACTATGACTGTACTCTTCTTATATAATAGCTGTCTCTTGATGAGAGTGTTGTTACATGTATGGCAGGTGGCGACTCCAAAACTCTGATGTTTGTGCAAATTAGCCCATCAGATAAGGACTCGGGGGAGACTCTGAGTTCATTGAATTTTGCGACTCGGGTTCGAGGGATTGAGCTGTGTCCTGCTAAGAAGCAAATTGATCCTAATGAGCTTCAAAAGATGAAAGCAACTGTAATCTTTTGAAAACTTAGCTAGAATTTCTTTTATTATTCGTGGCACTTCACTAGAAATATCAGGACAGACGATAAGTGATCCATGGTTATATAAGACTTCATCGAACATTACTCCCTTCCCTCTTGTCCTACTATAACCATAGATCTCATAAATGTGTTACTCATAGTTTTCATTACATTTTTTTCTGAAAGCTTGACAAAGCGAGGCAGGAGTCCAGATCCAAAGATGAATCTCTGAGAAAGCTAGAGGAGAACCTACAAAGCTTAGAGAATAAGACCAGAAGCAAAGATCAGACTTACAAAGTTCAACAAGAGAGAATAAAAGAACTAGAAGATCAACTTCAGCTAAAGACATCCTTGCAAAATCAGTCGGAGAAACAAGTCCTACAACTATCAGATAAATTGAAGGGAAGGGAAGAAACGTTCTGTGTTCTCCAGCAAAAGGTTGCTCTTCAACTTAGTGATTTACTGCTTTGACGTTTCAATTAACTTGAATACTTTTCAATTAATTTATTCTTTGCGAAGGTCAAAGAGCTTGAGACCAAACTTAGAGAGCAAGAACAATCAGAATTTGCAATATTGCAACAAAAGGTTTGGATATTTTCTTATTGTACGTTTGGAGAAGCTTTGCAGATATTGGGCATAAACTTGTGATCATATGGATCATATGAAATGATGACATGCATTCTAAAATCCGGAAAACTCAACTACATTTCATTACCACTACATTCAAAATGGTCATGTTGAAACAGTATCTAAGGACCTCTTTGCTTTTTAGCAGGTCAAGAATCTTGAAAGCAAGCTGAAGGAGCAAATGCAGGAGTCTGAGCATCATGCACTTTTGTTCCAGGAGAAGGTTTGCAGTTTATGTATTATTGAGAACTGCAAAATCTCTCTCTCAGCCTTTAGTAATCTTTTTTTTTCTTTTTCTGCTCCTTGTTCCAGATAATAGAACTGCAGAGAAAATTGAAAGAACAAGAGGATAATTCAGAATCATTGGTTCTCCATCAGAAGGTAATTGGTTAATGGTGCCATAATTGATTTCATGCTGCTGTTAAAATCAATTAAAAGCTCAATTCACAGTCAGTTCTGGGGCCTCATATCATATACTAGTTTGGTATTGAGTTATATTTTGCATGTCCATTTTTCATTTAGTTGAGATGGTACGTCTTTCTCAGACGGGGTTTTACCATTACAATCCCCCGATGGTGTGAATATCTCTTAAGGTGCTCATTATATCCTGGGCAGCCATATCATCAAGAGAACATAATTTGTTGAAACCTGAATTTTAAACTTGAAGACAGATTGTGAAAAATATCATCAAGAGAACATTATTTGTTGAAATCTGGATTTTAAACTTAAAGACAGATTGTGAATACTTTATATTTGTTCGGTATAGCCTCTCCAGAAGCATCTTCAAGCATCTTACCGTTTAACATTGGATTATAGTTTAAATTGGTTGTATTATTTTGCTACCAACTGTTAGAAAGCCAAAATCAGCTGTACATGTTAACGTTACGAGGAAAGTTGATCAGCTCTTTGGTCTCCCCTCAAGAAAAACGTGAATCTATAAATAGTGACAGATTGTTTGGCCCTCTTTTGGTGGGGGGGATGCAGATCAAGGAGCTTGAGGAGAAGCTGAGGCAAAAAGAGCAAGAAATGCAGGGTAAGCTGACTCAGGATTATGGTGATGGGATAAGAGCAACGCCAATAATTGGGAAAACTGGCTTGAATGATGGAAATTTGGGTGAAATTGAAGCTCGTATCCTAAGAAGTACAAATTCAGTGAATCGCCCAGTGAGTCAGGGTTCTGTTTTCTCTGGTGGCTACGAATCTCTTTATGACCGAACTAGGAAAAGGAACTCTAGAAGTGGAGAGACCGAGAACTTTCTACCGAACGCTTCGAATGACAAGAGAGGTAGAAAATCTGACCCACCTAAAGTCACCAAGGTAACAAGACCAGTGAAGCCGGCCACAAATGCCCAAGGACCCTTTTCCAGTACTAGCAGGAGATTTAGCAGAGACCAAGTTCAAGGTCCAAAAGAAAAGGACAACAAGAAAAAGATCTGGTCAAGATGAACTCTTCACTTGTAATAGTGTATGAACCAACAATTGTACTTTTCTCGCGTGCTTTTGAATATATACACATGTATATTAACTACTCCGTGTAGTTTTTAGCGCGTGAACTGGAAGCAAATATTAGCCAAGGAAATGAGCCGTTTGTATATGATTAACATTTTTTATAACATTTGAGTATTCAGTCTTGTTGGATCAATTATTTATGGCTTCTGCGTACAGGCCATGCTGGTTGAAACAAATGAAGTTGGTAGACAGGAACCACAAGAATCTCCGTTCTGTTTGCTTCTCCAGGCGCTTGTCTTTCACAAGTTGATCATGTTTAACTTTTGACGGGTTTTATTATAACTTCGTTAATGAAGTTTCTTCTTCGTTGAACAAGGTTTGTAGTATCTGTTTTTCTTCCCTTTTAACAAGAATTCCCACTGTTTAACAAAGAACAATGCCGGGCTTCTGTTTTTTCACTCAAAAGTACTGCTTGGTGTTAGATATGCTTTTGGTCGTGCATCGACTACATTCGTCCTATTGTACTGCCAGGAAATTCTTGTATAGCTTCAAATTAACACAATGCATTATGAATTAGGAAAAAAGCCACAAAAAAATCTTCAAATTATGCTTCTGCGACACATTTACCCTAAACTTTTTTTTGTGACCCCATATATCTCAAATTTATACCCATGTAACACATTTACCCCGAACTTTTTTCTGTGACACTAATAACCTCAAATACTGTGTAGCAGATTCACTCCAAACTTGTGCCCGTACAACATATTTACCCTCCATCAAAATTCCGTTAACAAATACTGCTAAAAAAACTTTACAGTTGCCTACACAAACGACGGAAAGTAAACAGTGCTGACGTTGTGCTCCCGTGGCAAAAATATGTCAACTCATTGTCTATTTTGTTTCCTTGTTTTCTTTTTCCTTTTTTGTAATTGCCTCCAACATTTTTTTTCGTTGGTTTGGCGATGATGAGGACGGTGGCAATGGCGATGGTAAGGGGGGCGGCGGCGGTAAAGACAAAGGAGGAACAAAAAAAAAAGAAAAAGATAAAAAAAATCTTAACAGAGGAGGGTAAATGTGTAGCGCGGGTCTTAGTTTGAGATTTTTGATGTTATAAGAAAATACGTTGGGTAAATGCGTCACATGAATCCAAAGTGTGAGGTTTTTTTATGTCGCAAAAAAAATTTTAGAATAAATGTGTCACATGAGTACAGATTTGAGGTTTTCAGCGTCATAAAAAAAAGGTTTCGAGTAAATGTGTCACAGTGAGCATAGTTTGCGATTTTTGGTAGCATTTACCCTCAAAACTACGGTGGGATAGACAATATCGTGCGACTAGAGCTCTTGGACGGGGCTACCTGCATTGGTATTAGAGATAGGGTGAAAACAAAATTGGATGAAGAGCTCCTGTCCTTTGGCATCGTTAAAGCCCTTCTGCAGTTTACATGATCCTAAGAACATGGCGAGTACTAACATCATTTGCCACATCTTACCGTGTGCTGCTCATGAGTTTTTGGAATTGTGAAATCAAAACCTAATTCTAATATACCCATAGAAGAAACTTAACCAATTCCATTGACTTTAGGGAGTATCTAAAATTTTAGATTCTAGTTTTGCTCATGCCAAGTACCCTCCAACAGCCATGCATTCGAACAAACACGCCAAATAATTATTATCTAGATTCATCTTATCATCGAAAAATCGACAAACATAACTTCTACCAGGGATGACTTTATTCATCACATGTTTCATAACATAAGTCTTGAAATTTCTTTTGCTGAATCAATTTGAATGACTATTATATTTTGATTTTCCAATCTTACGATCCCCGTACTTTAAATTTTATTTCCATGAAATATCTAGAACTTTTCAAAAAACATGCGTATTCACATATTTTCTTTATAGTTAGCCAAATTTAAACAATAATTTAAATGACAGAAGCAAAAACTGACTTATTGCTTGATAAAAGTTCCAAAGAAAGGGGGTTGTCTGCTTATAATGTTCGCACATCCTAGTTTGTCTTGTCAGGCAGATACCTTCGGTCATACATAACAAAATAAGATATTGGCAGGCTCCTACAATAACGCATGAAGAGAAAGAATTGAGCATATATGACAACATACAACACTAACAATAAAAATGGTTTCACTTCTACTACAAAACTTCAGGTGACACAAGAAATTAAACTTCTAAAGAGGCTAATTTACATGGTCAACGCCAAAACTGAATTAGACATAATTTGTAAAAGGAAAGAGACAAAAATGTGAGGCAAAATGATGCACCGATATAAAAGGATCTGCACAAATTTGACCTCCTCTCTCCCGCCCACATTGTGGAAACGATAACTGAATTGGATCCTCAATCAGCGATATATGCAGATAGACATTGCCCATTTATCATTTGAAGTGTTTAACTACGAATCTGCTGACCCTTGTAGAAAGTATCAACCAGGGTATGATCCCAACCTGCAATTACATGAAATAAAGTTCAAAATAATCAACATTTCCAATTAATTGGCTTGTGAGCACCGCCAGCTGTTCTACAAAAAAACCACCAATTGTAAACCACTCATTCCTCGTTTTACTTTTGCATCAGTATGTTCAATGCTACTTTTATTTATTATCTGCTTAACCAGCATTAACAGAACCAACTTTTAAAAAGGCCAGCATAAAGAATGCACATCTTATCTTGAGCAGCAAGCAATACATATGCTTGTAAACATATCATATTTCTTCTACCTTCCCAAAAAAATCACAGAAGGGAAGTAAGGACCATGCAAGCATGTGCAAGTACAGTCCACCTGCTACTGGGGGAACCCGTAGCCAGGTAATATCAGCACTGTCTTTAGCCCAAAAAATCAAAGAACCCTTCTTCTGGTTTTTGGTACATGATCTGTAAGGAGTATAGCATGAAAAGCGTGCTAGGAGATACTAAATAAAATTGGGCATACCATAACATTGCCACCTAAATGGCTTCCAGCTCCCCATGATAATAGTCTTCCTGAAATAGAAGCAAATATTGATTGAAAGGTAGTCAGCACTGAGTTGAAAAACAAAAATTTACAACTATGGATCTTTGAGAAAATATCTAGTCATCATCTGAGACAGATATAAGGGCATTCAAGTAAAAGCAGCAAATGGAAATGCACTACAAAGCTTTCACATTTTTCAAGTTACAACAAAAAATTACCGAATGGTTGAACAAGCTGCTGAGATATCATAGCAATAGGAGCCTTCCAAAACCAGCAAATCAGCACAAAATATGTAAACACCTACAGAAGTGCAACCACATTATTAACATTGATTACAAAACAGTAGGACAATTATTCTGAATGACGCTATAAATCTTGAACCACCTTTGTAAAAAACAGCACTCTTGAATACAAATCGTAGGAGTACTTCATCTCTCTGCTGCATGATTCTTGAACTGTAAGTCATAAGAATTTATGAATACACTTCACAGTATAAAGCAAAAAACAAATCAATATTTCCAGAGATCAAGAATTGAAATCCGAAGAAGCTGCCCAAACGATCTCTAAGGAATAAGATCAGAATTAACCTCCCGAAAGGCAATTGTATCACAGAGGACAATCTAGTCCAAACATCACCAGTTTTGGTTCCGAGGAATAATTCACCCAATGTAAACTAGAGCATTAAAAGTGCCAGAACTTAATGCAATGCTAAGTTAATCATCATTTAGAACCACATAATATGACATTTCTTGAGGAAAGGACAGAGAGCAAGAAGGGGAAGTACTACATGAGCTAGTAAGTCAAGTGCAGAATTAGCCTTGTCTACAAAGCAGGGTGACCTCAGATTTCTTGATTCTGGCCAAGCTTCTAGAACTAGATAATAAGCATTCTTCAATAGTCAAAAAAGCCAAAAAGACACCCCACCAAAACCTCAAGTTTTCCAAAAACACTGAAAGTTCATTCATTTAAATCTCCCAAAAAAGGACCCATGTGCAACCAGCCAAACACCATGACGATCAAGCAGAGGAACTTAACACTAAAAGCAAAACAAGTAGCTATATCACTCTATCGCGATGCAACTATACAATAGAGGCAGGGATCATTTGCACGAAGGAGAAAGATAAGGGAACGTATCCACCTCACTCTAGATATATATACTACCTCAAGATGCAACCAAAATTTAAAAAAACAAAAATGTAAGAAAAGCTTAGACTGCTTGATTGATAGAAAATCTGGTAGTCCTCGAGAAACCAACATTCAACCAGAACAATGTCATATTAAGTCTCACAATATATAACATACTTTTTGCCAGTTCCTTCTCCTTAGCAGCTGCCGATCTCCTAAGTTTTGCAGCTTGTGCAAAAGTTGATGGCCTGCAACCAGCGATAATTCATGTCATTTTAATATGATATGCAGCAGAATTGCATGCTAAATATAACACAACTACGCATGGCATCCAATGTCCCCAAGAAAAAGGTTAACCCAACGAAAGTTGACAACTTTCACACAGAAAAGTATCGAAAATACAAGCATAAGCGAAACGGGAACAATCATCGGAAAGAGATCACACTCTTAAAGAGCCACGAACATTTGATGGAAGTCCTATACTTCCCTTTCTAGATTGAAAATCTCCATCCAAGGAAGCTAAAACATGTTTGGTGCTATGGCCTATAAGCATCGAAGCTACTTCTCTGACGACCCAGAAGGCACCAATCACAAATATGCACCTACCAATCTGAAAAGAACGAAAAAAAACCAAAACCAAAAAGGGGCGTGACCCACGTATGTTCTTCCCAAAGGGACTATGCAAGGATTGGATAAACATCTCGAAACAATTACAAGTTTCAGTTCCCTTTATGAAGAGAGTCGATCAATCGAGCAAGGGAAAAAGCAATTCGACAAAAAGAAAGATTGCAACTTTCCAATACACGCGCCACCAGAAGCAAAAGAAAACTCGCATCGCACCGATCGCGACCAGGAAAAACCGGGCATAAAAAAGAAAAACAAACCGAACAATGCGAATCACTCACTGCGACAACGAGCTCGCCTCTTTCAAGAGATCCCTAATCTCATAGCGCAGCTGGATCTCCACCGCACTCATCGAGCCCCCCTGGAAAAACCACAACCCTTTGATCAAAACCCATCGACCCGCTTTCCATCATAGCAACTCGGCCTCATCCTAAACACCGAGCGGCGGTTTCGACACCGAACGAGGCGGCGGCGAAGGCCTTTCTCACCTTCTTCAGGCGGTCGAACCACCACGAGAGGAAGTGGAAGGCCATGACGACGGCGAAGACGAGAGGGGCGGCGGCGGCGGCGCAGCCCCGGCGTTCGAGGGTCTCTTCCGGCATCGTAGCAGCTTCTCCACCAGAGAGAGAAGTTCCGGACCAAAAAATTGCGGTTCTGAACAGAGCGTATTCCGTGAAATTGAAGGGATCCTCTTCACAAATGGAGGAGATGCCCTCCAGGGGCAATACTGTAAATTACGCAGTTTTCTAGGGGCATTTCTTCGTCTTGGATACAGCCCAGGGGTGTCGAAAGCCAAATCGAAACCGGCACTCGAACCAAAATTTCACGCATTTCCGGTTCGGTCCGGGTTTCGGTTTGAACGGTGAAAAAATAACTGTTCTTTTTCTTTCGGCTTGGACCGAACCGAATTGAACCGAAGTTCTCAACAAAAGTTGAATGTTGTTTTTCACCTTTCTTAAAATCGTCAAGAGAAATTTTAATATCCGGTTTTTTCATCCGAATTTCAAATCGATCCAATCCTAATTTGGTTCTGCCCGAGATTTGATTTGATTCGGTGCAAGCATACACCCTAATAGTTCGGTTAGGATTTTCAAAAACTTCGAACCGAACCGTTAACATCTCTTAATATAAGATGCTTTCCTTATGTCCTCTTTTGGCGGAAGGGGCATGCAGCGGAGCACGGCGGAGTGCCGATAAATTGGATGAGTCAATTGTTTTTTTGAAAGGTGAAATGGCCAATTTTATTTTGAATATGAAATTAAAATAAAGAAGGAATTTACTTAAGTGAAAATACAAAAAGAGTTGCAAACAAACTATATAAATAAGTTGGAAAGACAATCTCATTAAATTGCGCACATTTTACAAAACACGAATAAATTAAAGGTAAGATAATGAGACGCTGATGACGAAGCCGGTGGTGGGGTAAAAAGCTTGGCCATCACAAGATGGTGATCGGAATTATGATTCTCGCGCCCATGCCCATCTTTTTTATACAAAGATTAATATCACGAAAAATTTCAAATTAATACACTTGTGATAATTTCACTCAAAACTAATATTTTGACCATCAAAAACTCCAAACTGGTAAACCTGTGACAAATTTACTCTAAACTAATATTTTGACTACTAAAAACCCCAAACTGATACATTTATGACAAATTTACCCTCCGTTAGTTTCCGTCAAATTGGATTAATATCACAAAAAATCATAAACTGATACACATGTGACAAACGGAGGATAAAACATAAAACTAATACATCAGTCAACTGACGCGTGTCATTTAACAAAGCAATTTGACAATAAGATTTAACAGAAATAAATAAGCAGTTTAGCAGTAAAATTTAACAGAAACAAATTAAGGGTAAATTTATCACAGGTATATCAATTTAGGGTTTTTGGTGGTCAAAATATTAGTTTTAGATAAATTTATTACAGGTGTACCGCACTTAAAACTAAGTTAAAATACTTGCTTATTGTCTCTGCGTACCTCATAAATTTGAACTCGATGACATGATTTTTCACATGATGGGCAAGTCTACGTAGGAACATTGCCACTTGTTCTTCTATAGTTACAAGTCTATCTTCTTTTAACCCACCAATTCTACGTGCTATCTCACATAGTAGAGTAAATGTATGTTTATCCATCCTAAGTTATTCCGCGCAATTCAAGTCATTGATGTTAATAAGTCGGTCAAGGCAATCTAAACGAGCTTGGCTTCTAACAAATTTGCAATCCTTCAATGTATGCTTATGGTAGTGCCTTTCAAAAGTAGTGGACACCACAACTATATACACAATGAACAAATATGTAGGTTTATCTCCTCTAATATCAAAATGCTAAAAATTTCTTCTCTATTATCGTGATTAATTTCTAATGAGGACAAAAAATAATAACATTAGACAAGTACAAACTAGCATGTTAGGTAATAGCATAATCATCTAAAACAGTATGTCTTTTTCAAATCAACATATTCTCACATATTCTCTCCGAATCAATCCATGATTATTGCAAAAAATACACGAACGCAAAAGAAACGAACCAAAGTTGATTGAGAAAAGTGTCAAAAAAGTCATAAACCATTTGTATTGGTGTCAATTCAGTCCTAAACCTTTTTTTGGTGCCAATTCAGTCATAAATCTTTTGCATTGATACCAATTGATTCCTAAATCTTTTTTTTTTGTGCTGATCTAGTTCTAAATCTTTTGCATTGATGACAATTCAGTCATTCGACATGTGAATAGCTATTAGCTGGAACGACTGAATTGGCACCAATGCAAAAACTTTAAGACTGAATTGGCATCAAAAAAAGATTTAAGACTGAATTGACACCAATACAAATAGTTTAGAACTGAATTGACACAAATACAAAAGGTTTAGGACTAAATTGGTACAAAAAAAGGTTTAGGACTAAATTGGTACAAAAAAAGATTTAAGAATCAATTGGCATCAATGCAAAAGATCATGTACTTCAAGCCAGCGGGTTCCGTTAAATATCGTGCAAGCCTCTCATTTTGGTAGCACGTCATTCCCAAGCATGGCCTAATTTGTACTTCGTGCCAGCCGGTTCCGTTAAATACCGTGCAAGATCATGCTCATGCTCGTCCCGTGCCCTTTCGCCGCTCATCAGTGGTCGGTAGCCCAATGGTTGTTGATCACTTTAATAGCCGTTGGGCTATTGATCACATGGGTCCAAAGGCCAAAAAAGGGCCGCAAAAGGTCCTAAAAGTGGGCCTACACAATGGGCCAAACCCAAAATAGCCTAGTTGTCTCTTGGGCCTTGTTGGGCTGATGCGATGCACTCGGGCCAACCTAGCCTAATTGTCACCCGCAACGAGGAGTCAATGGCAATCTCTCTTTTAGCCCATAAAGAGCGCCATTTGACAATTAATTGAATCAATTTTGTGTATGTACAGAACCCTGTGGAATATCGCACGTAAACTGCACATAGATGATGTAGGATCTTAAAGATCAAACCACGAACGACACGTACTTCATCGTATAAAGAGAAGTAATTGTTCTTTGCTATATTACGGAGAAGTCGTTTAGCCAAAAGTGCTTCAATCTTATCGTTTAGGACTAAATTAGTATATTTTAAAAAAAGTAAGACTAAAATGATAGAATTGAAAAGTTTAGGACAAAATTGACAAATCATCAAAATGTTTAAGACTAAATCGATACAATTGAAAGGTTTAAGACTGAAATAGGTTGAAAACCTTTTGGATAATTTTGCCGGTTAGTTGAGAAAGCCGCTCTAGAGAAGTTACGCTGCCCCGAGGAGTAGCCTAGAGTTTCTCTGAATCTCGGTCATGAGCTTCTTGCATGCGAACAGTTACATTGGACAGCTCAACACGACACAAAGCTGTTCCCCCACAAAAAAGTTTCTCTTTCAGTGACCTCCTTCACGTTAATCATGCTGCAGCCCTCCATGTTCATATCTCTCTCTCTCTCTCTCTCTGTGTCCACACAAGAGTCCAAGTAAATGTGGCAGTGAAAAAAGGAGGAGGGACACGAGCATAATGCGAGGAGGGACACGAGCATAATGCATGTGCCTATGCGATGACGGTTTGTTCGCACGTAAAATTAGATGGCCGAAAGAAAGAGACCAACAAGCTTTAAGAATGACCAGTGCATCTCACGATTCTTGGAGGAATTATTTGGAACAAAAAGAAAAGGTACCTTTTAAGGGCATGCTTATGCATAAGGGCACTCATTATATTTGTGGAAAAGCACCAACCTAGAACATGTATGTCCCTGTTTTGTTCCAACAACCCCAGAATATGTGAAAAAAGTGGTTTTGTTTTCCTAGGGAGCTTGCCCGGGAAAAACACTTTCGAGGCCTACAAATGGTGCTGTTAGGATTCGAGAGAATTGACCCCCCCCCCCCACCCTAAATCACATAGAATAGTATATTCTCTCCCGAGATTTTTTTCAAAAGTTTGTTTATTAGGATAACTCGTGCATAAATTGTGTTTAACCTAGTTATCAATAGGCGCACTGAAGCTGGTCATACAAAAATCGGGAATGCCTACTTTAATTCAGACCTCTTGGGATGCCCGGCAATCCTAATGCAATCGTGATAAGTAGGGCTCTTTTGAAGAGGGATTCTTTAGTTAAGACAAGAATATGTGGAAAAGAGAATTGTGTAATTTATGCATATTTTATGATAAAGAGTGCCTGAGTTATTTCTAACTTTTTACAAAAGGACTATCAAAGACAACAAGATATTTCGATATCAATTATAATCAATATGGGATATGCATAATTGACAGAGATATATACATAATTTTGAGAGATACGGAGAATGAAGGCAAATATAGATTATCTCCTTGATACGTCTCTAACATCTAGTGACGTAGAAAGTAGTCTATTGGAATTTAGAGAAAAATCCAAAAAAACACTTAGTGAAGAGATTACCAATTTGGCATGTTGAGCAAACCGGTCTAGTCTACTATAGAGAGAACCGACTAATGTGTGTAGGCCATGCGACAACGTGTTGACGTGGCTGCATTGCAAGCTATGCATCAACAAACTGACATGGCAGGCTACACGATAACAGATTGATGTGGCTACGTGGTACGAGACGCTGCAAAAGGCTAACGTAGCTACATGATGTGGTTGATGACGTCACCATTGGACGAGACAAACAATGCCGAGTATCAACTTCAAGAGAGGGATTATTAGTAGTAATTGAAAAGGATAATGATTGGAGATGCCAAATTTGCTTCGGACACGATGTGCACCCAATGCACTCAAAATTTCCTCAAGATCACCTAATTCTGATACCAAGATAAGAATACGTGGAAAAGATAATTATGTGATTTCTGTATATTTCATAATGAACAGGGTACATGAGGTATCTATAGCATTTACAAGAAGAAAATGTAAAATAACAAGATGTTACACGATATTAGTTATAATCGCTTAGGGATGTGGACAATCAAGGGAGAAAAATTCACAAACTTGAAATATATGAAGATTTTAGGGAGATATGAAGAATTTCCTAGATATATCTCTCACAAATTGCTAGCCTGCTATGTTTGATAAGCCGAAGAAAGGATTGGATTTTTGGGATGATTTTGGTCTACCAAAAGCATGTTATACCGTGTCATATTCAAATTTTCTTCAATGTATTGTGTTTTTATCTCATATCATGTAAAAGAGTCTGCTTTTAATATTTCCTTCCCTAAGGGGACAAAGGAGTCTTGACACGGATTTTAGATCGCGAGAAACTTCACTAATTCTCTTGGCCGACCATATCATGAAGCTTATTGGGACGCTAGAGAATATATATTAGTCGAATCATCCGCACCTGCACTTGCGTTAATAGATAAGTTTTGCACAATCTCAAATTAGTATGATGCACTTCAAAGCCATGTTTGTGCGTGGTGAGCCACAACCAAAATAAATAAAAAGCTTAATGCCGTGAAAAATCGTAAACAGGTACACTTGTGATAATTTTATCCAAAATTAATTTTTTGACCATCAAAAATCCCAAACAGGTATGCTTGTGACAAATTTACCCTCATTTTCTGATAAACTTTATTATCAAATTGCTTTGTTAAATGACATGCGACAGTTGATTGATGTATCAGTTTATATTTTACCCTCCATTTGTCACAGATGTACTAGTTTCTAATTTTTGTGGTATTAATCCAATTTAACGGAAACTAACGGAGGATAAATTTATCACAAATGTACCAGTTTGAAGTTTGTAATGGTCAAAATATTAGTTTGGAGTAAATTTGTCAAAGGTGTACCAGTTTGAGATTTTTTGTAATAAAAAAATTAGTTTGAAGTAAAATTATCACAAGTGTACTAATTTGAGATTTTTCGTAATATTAACACAAAATAAAATTCAAAAAGTTTATCTAAAAACCTGAGGTAGTACTGTAAAGGGCATTACGGCTGCGTTTGGTTCAGCATTGCGAAGGGGCTTTCGGCCCCGAAAGCCCCTTCCCAAAAATGCTGAACCAAACGGGTAGCATTGAGCATTGAAAATGCTCAAAACTAGCATTTTCAATGCTGAAAGCCCAATGCTGGCCGGACTAGCTTTGGGCTTTCAGCCTTGAACCAAATGCCAAAATCATTTTTGTACTTCCCAAACTACCCTCACTCAAACTTCAATATTCCGGCTTTGCCCTCTCAATACTATTCATCTTCTTCACCAAAGGGACTCCGGCGAGGGCGAAGGGCCGGGCACGGCAAAGGTCCGGCGAGGGCGAAGGGCCGGCTACAGCGAAGGTCTGGCGAGGTCGCCCGACCCAGGCGACGGCCGCCCGGGGTCGGGCGACCGCCCAGGCGCGGCCGCCTGGGGTCGCGCGACCCCGGCCGACGGCCGCCTGGGTTCGCGCGACCCCGGCCGACGGCCGCCTGGGGTCACGCGACCCAGGCCGACGGCCGCCTGAGGTCGCGCGACCTTAGGCCTCGTCGCCTGAGGTCGGCGTCCCTCGCCAGGGGTCGCGCGACCTCAGGCCTCGTCGCCCGAGGTCGGCGTCCCTCGCCGGGGGTCGCTCGGCGACGGGCGACGGCCGCCGGTGCCAAATCTAGCTCGCCGGTAGCCGTAGCCCTCGCCAGAGCCATAGCCCTTCGCCGGAGCCGGCGAAGGGTACTTTTGCCTTTTAAAAAAAAAACCCCACAAAGCCCATTTGTAAAAAAAATTAACCAAACACTATTTGGGTCAAAGTAGCTTTACAAATGAGTTTTTACCAAACGCCATTTGCATTTTCCCCAAAGGACTTTCACCTAAAGGTATTTACATTCCCAAAATAGCATTCCAAATGTTGAATCAAACGCACCCTACATCCTGTGGATCACAACAGTGGATTAGGAACAGAACAGATGGTACAGTTCAAGATGAAACATGGTCATCATTTTTCTATTTTGTAAGAAGTACTAATCGTCCAGTGCCAGTATCAATAGTGGTCGGGCTGCTGAATTTTTCTCAGAGACGCTAATCGCAAAGGGGCCAAGTTAGTAAGTCATGTTTTTTTAGATAATGTTCTCTTTCCTATTTCTTGGTTGTATGAGCAAGTCATTAAGGCATGTTACTACTCCAAGTACAGAAGTATGGGGCTAGATTTTCACAAGTGGGAACCTTTTATATATTGGAATAACGACACAAACAGTTCCTGAACTTTTACTCAATATACAATTTGATCCCTGAATTTTTAATTTGTTCAATATAGTCTATGAACTTTAACCCAATATTTAATGTGATTATTAAACTTTTGGTACATATTTGATTTAGTCTTAAAACTATATGAAATTGTACAACATAATCCCTGAACTTGAATTAATGGAAGGACTATATTGAATATTTTTATAAAATTCAGGGACTATATTGAACATGTATCAAAAGTTCAGGGACCACATTGAACAAATTAAAAGTTCAGGGACTATATTGAATATTAGTTTAAAGTTCAGGAACTACATTGAATAAATTAAAAGTTTAGAGACCAAATTGTACAATGAGTTAAAGTTCAGGTACTGTTTATGTCATTTTCCCTTATATCTTTGGTAAACTTATAATGGGACAATTAAATTAAGCTCGCACTATTTTCACCTCTTATAACTTTGGACACATTCTAAAATTTAAATGGCTCAAAATCGCTCACTAGGACCTCATTAATGGTAAGATTGGTGAAAGAGAAAAGATATATTGTTAACGTAAATGAATCGGTTTAATGATTTTTATTGAAAATTTTATAAATTGTTGCTTCTTCTTTTGTTCAAATCAAAGAAGCTTACATGTTCGGATCTTTTTACAGCAATCATCTAAGATTAAGTATTTTAATAAATTTAAGGATAAGTGTACTAAAAGTCCTTTTAGACTTTTCACGAATTTCCGCTGAATGGTTTGTTCACCTTCTACAAATAGGTTTTTCTAAGCAAATTCACGTTTTCATGTTCTATAAGCTGTTCGCATTCCATTGGTCTATCCAAGCTTTAACGAACCTCATTGTACAGTTGGTCACCTGTGACAAAGGTCCTTCCGGACTGAGACACATCTTCCATCCAATAGCTTGTTCTCCTTCAATAGAGCCTTTCCATGCTGTTGGACATCCTATTGACGACGCTATCTGCATACGACTCGGGTATAGACAAGTTGTTTTACATATTTAAATACACAAATCAATAGCCCTTGATAATTTTGTCATATTCAAAAACATCACAGGGCTTTTCTCGATAATTTCTCATTTGGTTGCTTAATTAGTGCTCACCGGCATTATTCAGTAAAACCCGTATAGTAAATATACATACTTGTTCGAATCCTAAGGAGTAGACTTAAAACCTAATATGATCAATAGATGTTCACGAAAGTAAATAATAATCTAACATGTTTATTAGTTGTTGAAGGGGCTGGTGGTTAGTTTATAACTCAGATTACCAACAAGTTTAAACCCAATAGTCACGCAGCACGTATCAAAGCCCGAGGTCTCTCTCATCCCAAAAGCTAACGTAAAAGGTGAGGTTTTTTGTCACACTTATGAACTAACCATAAGTTCATTACATAATTGATGTGAGATAACATCAATAAAAACAACCATCATTTCAAGCTTGAATTCTTATTTTATTGCTAGATTTTAGTATTATACGATGGTTGATAGCAATTTGTTGTGATCTTATTTTGTATGATTCTTTAGGTTCTCTCATTGGAGATATACAATGCAAAAGTTTGAATACATCATCATGTTTACAAATTTAAACGATTCATTATGTATTTAATATTAGATATTTGTTGAAAAAGAAAGTACTAAGGCGGCTTGCAGATGCCTGACAGTTTTTTTTGGTCGAAGTCTGACAAAGTTAATGAGCCGGGTTTATGATCATTGCATGACAAAACTCATAAGAAAACATAGGAAGAATTTGGGAAATAACAAAAAACGAACGGGAAAAGTTTGGAAAGAGGTCAAAAGTCCCAAACCTGTCTTGTTTTCCATGCCTAATCTCCTATGCACATGATAACCATGAACTAGGAAAGGTGCTATCTCAGCTATAAGGAGAGAGATTTTAAGACCAAGAGTGGCAGCATTTACTTTGATTCTGATAAGCACAAACAGTCTATATCCTTTTACACATGGTAAAGAGAAATACTATATCTATGAAAGCTTAACTTCGAATTGAAAATTATGGCAAGAAAAATATGATATTTTGCGTGTTTTGGCAAATTTATGAAGTCCCATTACTCCTCGTTGCTAAGTCAACATTACATAATGTCTAAGATAATAAAGCTCATGAAAACTCAACTTGTCATGGATTTATCCTATTTACATACTGAAGAACAATTATTATGAACACGGCCGCCCTCAGTCTCTTTCTTCTTCTTCTTTTTATAATTTTCAAAGGGGAGAGGCATGATTCTTGAATTATAAAAGCGCTGGAATGATTGCAACCCTTTTCTCAAACAACAATCATGGGGCTCAATAGTTCCCTCATGAATAGTTAAAAGTAAGGAACAAAAGGTGACCAAAAGAGATTAATTACAAAAAGCAATCCCTTTTCTTCGCTTTGTCACTTGGGTCCTCGACCTCAACAGAAACTTGTAATGAAATCGAAACCCAGAAAATAAAAAGAAAAGAATTAAACAGAAGCTGCAATCAGAGTTCAACCGAATTAGCACAAGGGCTCATTCCCCAAAGAACGAACCCGATGCTCTCTTCCCCTCTGTCTCTCACTCATATCCATTTAAAACTCTGACAGTCTCTCATTCAATACACTTTCAAACCATCACTTTTCCAGACACTACCGGATCGCAACCACACTGAAACTAATTATTGCTATAGAGAGAGAGAGAGAGAGAGGAAGAGGCTATATAAACTAGATAGGTTAAAGGTGTAGAGCCAGAGGCACCAGATGTACTAGTCTGCTTGTTCATAGATAGACATGATCAGTTGCTTATAAGGACCAGACTGATAGAGAGAGAGACAGTTCTGATTCTGCATACATATGCATACTGCAGACGAAGAGCATGGAAGAACTCAACGATGTGGTCTAGTGGAGCTACAGACATGCTTTAGTCATGTCCAAAAAAATTAAAAGTCTCATCACAGATTCCAAAGCGATCGCAGAGAGGGCCGAATTAGAGATCTACCAGTCTTCATCTTCAAAAGGAAATCATGAAAAAGGAGAGCGGTGCATTGCAATTGCATGCATGACCATTGACTCCTGTTTTTTGGTCCCATAATGTCATGTAAAGTGAGACATTATGTTCCATTTGCAATAGGACTATGGGTTAATAACTAATCAGTCAATAGTGGTACAGTTCTTGCATTTGAAACTATCCGTTCACTGTTCGACTGTTGTCCTCTAACTAGATAGTAGATTTTACTGTACCAATATAATATTGAATGTATACGAAAATCTTGTGTATCAATTCTTGAACTTTTTCAAGAAAACCTAACACAGACTATAATCCATTTGAATGCCGGTTTCACATATATATATATATATATATATATATATTAGCACACTTAAAATTTGATGAAATGAGAGCACATGTCAAGAGATCAGTCAGATGCTCAAGTAGACATAAGAGACTAATATTCCAATCGAAAGGAGATATTGCCCATTTCCACTTGGTAAATCATACTCAGAAGAAGAATAAAACGGAAATTAACGTTACTTATAGAAGCAAGCAACTCAAGCATAAACGAAGGAAAAAAGCTATATAATATAACCATGAACCTCTACACAACTTCGGTTACAAATTAGAGAACACTAAAACCTAATGATTAGCATCTTATCAAATACACACAGTTAATACAACAGGAAATAATCAAAAGCATGCTATTTCTGTTTTTCTGTTTTTTTTTTGGCTACTGTTACATGTGGATTTCGTTTGAACCCAGCAAGTTAAACACAAGAACAGACATGTTAAACCCAACAGCAACATTCGGAGAGAGATTAAATGATTCTAATTAATTTCTTTGTTTCTCAAGCTATCTTTTTTAGCTTTTAAATTATGAAACCCTTGAAGGACTTACTCTTTTTTTTAATATTCTGTGTCTCTCTAACATCCTCAGCTAGGGCAAAGCAGTGTATTGAAACGCTTGACCCGATCCTTTGCTGTTCCAGTTGCCGGTATTGTTGTTGTCGTTCCCGTTACTGCTGCTGTTGGTCGGGCTCGGCGTTGTAACTGATGCGTACGCGTTCCCGAAGAACCACTCCGTCACCGAGGAACCTTCCTTTCTCGAGCTACCTGCAGCGTCCAGATTGTGGAACAAGACAGGCTGTCGCAAGTTCTGCGGCTGATCCTCGAAAGGTGCGGTGGCGACGTTGATTGACGAGGCGACATCGCCGCCGTTGTTGGCCTTGGGATTATGGTTGCTGTTATTGTCTCCGCCGAACAGCATAGCCAGCCTCTGCTGCTGCAGCCTCCAGTGCAGATCCTGGTTGATCGAGCTCAGCGACTCGATGGAGGATGCTAGATTGGTGTCAACCTTCATCGAACCGCCTGGCTCCGGAAGTGCACTGGAAGTAGCAAACCCCGGAGCAGCCGTGATGAAGGGAGGGAGCGCGTGATAATTGTTGAACCCAGGAAGAGAGCCGCTCGGACCCGCCATCGGGTCTAGAGAGAAACAAGTACTAGCGCTGTTAGTAGCGGCAGCAGCGGCCGTTTCGATGGCAGATGCATCTGAAAACGAAGAGAACTGGCTGTAAATTCCAGGGGCTGGAGGGTTGTGATTCTGAACCGCCTTAGAGAAATTAGAAAGCCCGCCGAGCTGGAAATCCACGGCCGGGGACAAGCCTTGGAAGAGCTTGAAGCCGCCGAGCTCCGGGTGGGGTGGGGCCGCCGGCACGGAGTAGTACTCCTTAGGGTCGCCCGCCCCGCCGGGGAAGAGCCTGGACGAGGCGGAGGAGGGCTTAAGCTTCTTGTTCTTGCGGCAGCCGCCGCCGATCGGGACGTTGCGGAGGGCACCGCCCTTGGTCCAGTAGCGGCGGCAGGTCTTGCAGAAGTGGCGGGGCTGGGTGAGGCTGTAGTTGTTGTAGTAGCAGAACTTGGTGTTGGACGAGTCGCACCTCGGGCACTTTAGGGCTTGCTCCGGCGGCTTCCCAGATGACGAGGACGACGCTGCCTTGCGCGAGACGGATCCCGGGGCGGTCTCGTCCTTCTCCGCCATCGGATGTGGCTTCGGCGGAGCGGTATCCGGTGGAGCCATTTAGTTCTGTAGAGGGAGAGTGCGGGAGGGAGAGAGAGAGAGACAATCTAGTTAAGGTGGATGAAGGGTGTATTGGGTTTCCCTTGGGAGAGGGAAAGAGGGAGGGAATTGAATGGTTTCATGGATGGAGTTAGTGAGAAATGAGTAGAGAAGGAGAAGGAGGAGGAGGAGGTGGAGGAGGAGGAAGATGAGCTCCTGTGAACTTCATCAAAGAGAGGGTTGTCCCCTTGGTGGCATATGATTAGAGCGAGACTAGAAATATATAAATATATATATGATTTTATAAATATATATAGGACAAATTAAGGAAAAGCAGGGTGATCGGTCTGAAACTGATTTGGCAGTGTAAAGGGTTCTGCGACTAGCTTTAATAATTGGGATGCATGGACAAATTTTTAAACCATAGTGAGACAAAAAGTGAAGGTGATCTAATTCGGATTAGAGCATTTCTCTTTTTTTTTTTTCGATTTCATCTATTGCGTCCTTCTATGGTGAGGTGTCATTTACTCCAAGTAAGAGGGCAAAAACTTATTTCTAGTAAAATAAGACCTAATTTATTAGTAACTTTCTATTTTTCAAACGGAAAATGAAATTACTTCGTGTAGAAAAGTGTAGTTATAATCAGTAACATCATCTATTTTGTGGTATACCACATTATATCCTTACTAAAGTGAGTCTATTTATCAATAAAATTATTTGTTCGCAATAAATTTTACTCATTCATGGTTAATCCTGTAAAAATCATATGTTCGTAATATATTTTATTTGTTTGATTTACCACTGCTTACCGTAAACGTAGCCAATTCTTGGTAAACACAAGTTGGTAGGTAAATACAAGTTGTTCATGGTAAATACATGGCAACTGCAATTTTTTTTTATAAAAGCATGTTCTTTTTGGTAAGTGCAACATGATCTTGGTAAATACTAATTGTTCTTCATAAATATAGGCGTTTGTTTGTGGTAAAAACTACTTGTTTTTATATATATGCGAAAAGATTTACCTTGAACGAATAGGATTTATCAAATATGATTTACCAACGGACAAATAAAGTTTACCACTACTTGTCGTAAACATCAATTGTTGTCGGTAAATGCAAACTATTGTCAATAAATGCAAGTTATTCTAGGTATATAGATGTTGCTCTTGGTAAATACAAAATATTCGGGGCAAGTGCAAGTTTTTACAAAAGTAGGTTCAATGGTAAATGCCTCTTGAGTTCGGTAAATACTAGTTGTTCTTCATGAACATAAGTTGCTTGTGCACAAAAAAATTACTTATTCTTGACAAATTAACCGTGGGAAAAGAATGAATAAGATTTATCACTATTTTCGTAACATGACATATTCTCGATAAATGTAACTTGTTCTTGGAAAATGTCAGTTGTTCTCAGAAATTAGAAGTTGTTTTGGCCAATACTAATTGTCCGTGGTAAATGCAACTTATTATGAAAAGCACGGTCTTTTTAAGGGGTCATTTTTTTGTGTTCTTGTGTATTTCGGAAGACCAACTTAAACCAACTCTCAATTTGGTCAACCAAGTGAAAGTAATTATTACAATGAATTTAAACTTGTTACAATTGATAAGTTGTCTTACCAAGAGGGCATTTTTTTATCGAAAAATAAACATAATTACTGTATATTAAATTATTTTACCAATTAAAAGATTGTTTTAATACAAGGTTCGACTGATCGAGAGTGCAACTTGGTTGATCATACCTGAAAAAAAGACAACCGGTTCATTAGGTAAAAGAATCGAAGGTCCAGATCTTTGAGTTACGAACGCGAATCTTTGAAAAGAAAATATAGTGAAGAAGACAAACGAATTTTCAAAATCAAAAGGGAAAAAACTATGGTGCCGCACTAGGCAATCTCTTCAGTATCAATATTAGTATCATATTTATAAGTATCATGGTTACAACTATGTAGACACCTATTTTTGAATTGCCCAAAATTAATTACACAAAAATTTAGGAATTAATGTCCTTAATTCCTAAGCAAAAAATATTTCAATTTAAAGTGCATTGCATATAGAAATTAAGTACATTTTGTATTAATAGGGTCCACTAGAATATTTAAAAAAAAGAAAAAAAATCGAAAAATCGAGTCGGGCCGGGTCGGGGCCGGGCCAACCCGGCCCGTTTCTCCCCCCCCGCGGGCCCAAGGCCCTTTCTTTTTTTCTTTTTCTTTCCCTCCGCGCGGGCCTCCGGCCCGTTCCCTTCCTCCTCTTTTCCTTTTCTTCTCCCCGCGCGGGCCCAAGCCCAGCTCCTCCTTCTTTCTTTCCCCCGCGCGCGGCTGGGCCCAACCCACCCGAGTTTCCCTTCCTTCTCTTCCCCTCGCGCCGGTCGCTCTCTCCTCCCCTGTTCTCCCCTGTGCGCGACCGAAGCATGACGCACGGCGGCGCCGCTCCTCGCCGTCGCTATCTGGCCAGAGGAAGGCCGAGAGAGCACGCCGACGGGACTGGCATTAATTGCCAGTCCCGTCCTCCCCGGCTCCCTTATCCTCTTCTCCTCCGTCTCTACTGCTTCATTGAACCGGACCCCCCTGCTCTGCTCTACTCTGCACCGGCCTGCCATGGCCACGAAAGTCGTGGGGTGGCGTAGGCCGGTGCAGGCCGTCGTCATTGCCGACGCAACGGAGCCGGGGGATGCCGCATATAAAAGGCCAGAGAGAGAGAGAGGGGCGGTCGGCCAATTTTTGGAGAGAAGAGAGAGAGAAGACACAAAGGGAGATAGAGAGTGAGCCGGGAGAGAAAGACAGCATCCGACGGCCACCGCGCCTCATCCGTTCATCCCCGCCGCCGAGCCGACGGTGGCGACACAGAGAGAGAGAGGGAGAGAGAGGCCCGGCCGGCGAAATAGTGAAAGAGAGAGAATAGAGAGAGAAACAGAGAGAAAATCAGAGAGAAAAGAGAGAGAAAGAGAGGAGACTCGGCTTCTACAGGTTCCCAGCCGCGCCGCCGTCACCCCCTGATCAGCCGGAAGCCCTTCAGATCGCGTCGTCGACGGTGAGTCGCACCCCCCGATCCGAGCTGCTCTGTCTTCCCCTGTTTTTGCTCCGGGTTTGGCCGGGAATCGCGCCGGCCGTTTCGCGCGAATCCCGGCCCATACCGTCGTCCCCCACCATTCATACGCTGCCGTCGAAAGCAAGGTAGGTCGTTGGAGTGCGCCGGATCTCCGAGGTAGGTCGAAAACCGTTTATTTTTGTCACGCCCACCACCTGTTCGATGATTTGCCTCGGTGAGGCCGGGTTTGTTTTGGTCGCCGGGCAGCGAGGAGATGGCCGGACGGCGAGCCCAGGTCGTGGCATGGCTCGGTGTTTAGCCGGGGAGCAGGTCTGGAAGCAGCGCCGGTCTGGGGTCGGCCGGCGGACGGCCAATTTTGGCCCCGCCGGCGCTCCCCCCGCGGATCTGTACGTTCGGGTCGGATTCGACCCGAATCAACAGATCCGACCCGGGTCAACGCCCGGGTCGGATTTGTTGACTCGGGTCGGTTCCGCCCCGACCCGGATCAGCCGAACCGACCCGAGTCGGATCCGTTGACCCGGGTCGGATCCGACCCGACCCGGTTTTTTAATATATATTATTATATTATTATTTTTTTATTAAAAAATTTTTAAAAAATAAAAAAAATTTAAAATTTTTTTTATTTTCTTCCGTATTATTTATTATTATTATTATTATTATTATTTATTATTATTATTTATTTATTTTTTATGAAAAAAAAAATTTTCAAAATTTTTTTTTTAAGAAAAGTTTTTTTATGTGGATTATCTAAATGTTTTAATTTATTGTTGTATTATTATGCATGTTTTTATCTTGTTTAAATTAGACAAGTCTATGTGATGCAGTAGTATTTTGCATGTTATTTTTATTACCGTTGCGTTGTTATTATGCATGTTTTTAATACAATCGCATAAGCTATGATATTTTTGAATGTCATCTGACTTAGTTAAGGTTAGAACCTTAGGTTGCGTGAATTATTGTGTTCCTGATTGCTAATCGTTTCTGATTATGCACTCGCTTGATCACCTCACATGTTAGGAGAAATGTCCTAAAATTAATCCAAATTGCCTGACAAATGTTTTCATGAAATGAACAGGGTAAAATGGTACCGAGAGGGCATTAGTTATCCAACTAGTGTAATCAAGTCCCCGAACCCAATTAATCTCTGGTTCGTAGGAATAGGGTGATTCTCCCGTCACCCTATTTGGGTTTCTAATCGACCTACCCCAAATTGATTAGTGGCGACTCCTTGGTATAAACCACCTGCATGTTAAAAACTTAAACCCTAAGTCGCGATATGGTATGGGCTTGGAAGAGCCCGAGTTAAGTCCCGAACCTAGACTTAGCACGTACCAGGCGAGCCCTCCTTTCTTTTGTATGTCGTCCGATAAAGAAGTCTCGGGGGGTTCGGTCGCGACAGACTGGTGACTCCACTGGGGACTTGCATTTTTTTAAAAAGTGGACTTAGGCCAAAATTTTTATCCTGTTCAAAATAATTTTTGTTTGGCAGTAAGGACTCCAGGTATGATCCTGACATTAAGGTGTTATTTGTTTTTGCAGGTTCAAATTGATTGTTTATAAATTGTTGTGCATGCTTTAATGATTTAGCACTACACTATTGCACACACAACCACGCTGCCGGACCTGGCCGCAATAGGGTTTTTTAGGATGGTGTTAAGAAAGATACGACATCGAACGCGAGCCCGCGATATAGAGGTTGCCTTTCTTTTCCACGAAATTTATTTCTAAAAAATCGTAAAGAAATATCTTTAGCCGCTATTCGCGTGTCTATAAGATATTCCTTTCGATTTGGCCGAGGTTAAAAGGACTTGACACCAACGCGAGACTGCGACGGTCAGGCACCCTTTTAATTCATTTTGCTGAGCTAGTCTAGATAGAAATCGAGCCTCACTCCTCATGTGCATGTCGCTGTGATTGCCATGGTTCAAGGAAAGGTATACTTTCTATCCATTCTCATATTTTTTATGGCCTACTTATGCAACTGATTTGTCATTGTTAGGCCACCCGTTGATTGCATTCTATATACGATGGGAAAAGCTGATATCCGATCCGTCCCCACTCCTAAGAAAGAGTTTCTGGCATGGTGGGACCGATGAGACGAGGGATACGCTTATTACGGAATTTATCCGTGAAAATAAGCGACTCCGAGAGACCGTGATTTCCCCATCGTTTATAAAATGAGTATTTGGGAAGGGCGCCTTTTTGTTAAAAACCCATGTATTTTATATTTTCTAGTAATTATGTTCGGGGGTTTTGTTTTCTTCCTTAAAAGTGTTTTTGGGTTATACTAATGTTAATATAACTCGGGCCGCTTTTTATGCTTTAAATGAATTTTTTGGCCCCTTTAAGACACCACCGCGGCCTTTGGCCCAGTGGTATCCGGGGGTGAGGCATCAGGGTTCGAGGCGACCGGGGTTCGAATCCCGGGGACGCCGCCTGTAATGAATATATAAATAAAAACCTTTTTTGCTTCTGATTTTTTTTGTAAATAAAGAAAATACATGATAGACAGATACAATACTAGACTAAGTCATGGACTGATCATTTATGAAATTTTATACTCATTTGTTGTCATTTTTTTCCAGGTAATTACGAATTATACCAACCCGCCAAGTAAAGATGGCTAAAAAAGATATGACAACTCGTGTGGCGGACATGGAGACCGAAATGAAGCAAGTCTTTGCCTTTCTTCAACAACTCTCGAAACAAGTGGAACATTTGTCAATCCGCTTAGACCAACTCACCATGACTCCGTTTTGCTATCCAAGACCAGGGGTGATTCAAATGGAGCCCTCCAGTGTCAACCAAAAGGGTAAAAATGTCATAATTGACAATGTCCACGAGTCCCCTGAATCTAAGGAATTAAGCACCCTATGCCCAAAGTTCATGCAACGTGAACAATACAAACCCAGTATCTCTCCATCACAAAAGCAAAACAACCGGAGACAGTTCACTCCCCTCCCAGGATCTCCGTCTCAGATACTGACAATACTCCGGGAAAAGGGACTGCTTTCCACTGAACCAAAGCGACCTAATCCTGAGAGTTTTTCAAATTACAATCCGTCTAAAAAATGTGATTATCACATGGGCGAGGTAGGACATTCAACTGATGGGTGCTATACTCTTAAACACCGAATTCAAAACCTGCTGGACACCGGGACTTTCTCATTCGAGACCGGTGAAGGGAATGAGCGCAAACCTGCTTGAGTAGAACTCCTCTCATCCTTTTGCATGAATCCCTGGAAAAGGGGTTGTCCTTGTATTTTGCTTTTTGTCGTCATTTCTATTGGAAGAAATGTCTTTTTAAACTCTCCCTCTTTTGAGGTTGTAAATCCATGTATTGTAAATAAATAATGTTTTGAGGGCATGAGGGAGTATCCCAAACCGGCCCGTTGATGATATCCAGCCATGTAAAGGAAAGTGTTCTGAGGCCCGGGCTTCCTCGTGTTTCCTCGTTTCTAAGCTTTCGAAAATAAAACAAATGTTTTATCATTTTTCAAAAGGTTAAAGGAAATGGCGATGAAAACGCATGCATGCTCATAGTCTTGTTTGTCTTTCTAACTTGCTCACTTCATGTCTCAGAGCATACTCATTTTTTATTACAAATGGGACATTTGAAAATGACACAAACTGAAGTGCACATCAGACCCTGATGATGATAGCGGACCAACTCATCTAATAAGGGCAGTCCAAGCGAAGATCGTCTAATCTTCAAAAGAAACATGGGGCAAATCTCATTATTACTAGTGGGTGACATTAGCCCCAGAAAGTCAATGAGAATACTGAACATTTCCTGATTCCATGATGAGCGAAACATCATCTCGTACAAAAATCGGGGGCAGATCAAGAAAAGATTACTCCTTTTGAAAGAAAAGGTATGTCTCATTCCTCAACAAATTTTGGAAATGACATTCTATCCCTTTTCTTTTGCAGATAATGAACCGGGAAACATGCTAGACTCTGACGTGCTAGCAAGTCGGATAGAACACCAATGTTAGGACTTCTCGAATGAAACACGACGAAGAAGTGCTCAATTGGAAGAGTAGACTAGGGGGCATGCAATCCTCCAGTCCATCAAAAAGGGTGTATTTCGTTCCTAAAGTTTATTCACTTTAGCGTAGAAATGACATATCTTTTCCTTTTATATAGGACAAAATTGAGTAAACAACACTCATGATGCAAGCAGCTGGAAAGGACTTTGTATATGACAAAATGGCGTCGAAGCCAATCTTGACAACCACAGAAGTCTCGATGGTAGTCACGCCCATGCCCGTCAAAGACCTTTAAAGTAGAGATTAGCTTTGCTGCGAAACTCCCCATGCAAGCAATTGCACATGCCCTGTGCCTGTCAGGAATCATATGATTCCCGAGAAACTCCTCAACATACCGGAGCCGCATTGACGCAACATGCGCTGACAATAGAACTCTCTGTTTGGAAGCATCCCTAATAATAGAGGATTTCATTCGAGCTTCGAGACCAAGAATATGGAGGAACAGATTGAGGCAGAGAAGGATGAACAAAGTAAAGAGTAGAAAAGACTCTGCTAGCTTTGAAAGCAAAATGGAAGAAGGATAATTTGTATCGTTCTCAATTTACCCTCAATCGCCTCATTTCTAACATAAACTCATGTTTTTGTCAGAAGGGAATTATCAACGTCCGAGAAAACTCAAGGAGTTACCGGTTTAATCTCAAATGAAGGGATTCACGAAGGGTAATGTTGTATCGTTCCTAATTCCTATCCCTCAAAGAACTGTTCATTAACACTGTTTCCCTTATTACTTTGCAGGTTTGCTCTACTATTGCAGCATAGGTAAGTATCTCTTTCCCAAACTCTTCTCGTAAGAGTAGAAAGAAACAAGAAGGAAGAAATAATTAAAGGAAATCGATACTATTTTCTTCCTCAAGTGCATTACGTGGAAAATAATTTTGCATGGTAATTTTACCTGTTTAATTCACCAATTCCCTGAGAAAACTTTGACAATTCGACAAATGGTGTCGAACTGCTCCGATGTATTGAACGAGGTGTGTCGGGATGATGAGAGGCAATCCTTGATTTATACACATTCTCAAGTACCAAACCCTTGCAGATGAGCGAAAAGGTTTCATTTCTACAAGGTAAAGGGATTTCTCGCATAATGTACGGTAGCCAAAATGACAAGAGGCAGTTCATTTCTTTGCCCCATACACTACCATTAATCCTTTGCTTAACCATTTGAGCCCATACACTCAGTGGTTTCTTTTAAATCAACCCTGTCAAGAACCACCCCACATTGGGGCAGCTTGAGGTCCGGCGATCCTCGACAGAATCCTCCAGGACAAGCACACCATCGACGGCCGGACGGTCGAGACTAAGAGGACTTTGTCAAGAGAGGAGCAGCAAACTAAAGCCTGTCCAAAATGACAATATCTTATTGATAACAGTGATGTTTTCACTAAGAAGGATGAGGAGTTTGTAATATCTAAAATTTTCTATCATCATCAGCTGCAACAGCTCGCACAAGGTGAAAAGATGAATAGAAGTTTTCTTGCTCTCACTTGCATTAATCTTTGAGTGTTTTTATTGCAGATGAACTCTTACGATAATTCAAGTGCCTTAGGATGATGAAGAGCAATTCTTTTTCTATCTCATACACTTATATCCCTTGCTAGCCCAATTGAGCCGGCGATTTCATTTCATACAAACCCAGTTGGTGATCATCCCCCCACACTGGGGCAAAGCAAAAGTCACCACAATTTGAGCATCAGGGTCCAAAGCATCGAATCAAGATGAAGACTTCAAACTCGTTTAGGCTAGTCCTAACACAAAAATATTGAAAATTGGGGGCATGAAAAAGCAGTGTGCCTGGTAAAAGCAAGGCCAATGCCCATGAATGAGATTTATGAGCGCGATGAAAGCGCTCTCAAATATCTTAAAGACATTAAGTGGTGTAGAATAGACGACCCCAAAGTGTTTAAACTTAAGTTTTTCTTCGATGTAAATTCCTACTTTAGGAACTTTGTCTTGGCAAAGATCTGCCACATGACAGACGAAGATGAACCTATTCTTGAGAAAGCAATTGGAACAGAGATAGAATGATATCCAAGAAAATGTTTAACGCAGAAGCTCCTCAAGAAAAGTTGTCAAAGATGCTAAAATACAGGATTACCCAGGGAGTTTGCCAGAAGGATCCTAGCGATAGAGAAGAAGACAGGTGACAACGCCAAGATGATCACCAATTCTCACCCTTACACACATTTTTGAGCCTAACGATCATTTCGTTTCTCAACCTGTAAACCAAACCCACGTTACATCCCTCATAAAGTCTCTTTTGACTAAGGCAATTGAATTAACGTGAAATTTCAAATGTTTATAAACACCGCTCGAAGAAGTGCAAGCAAGTCTATTTCTATCTCTTTTACAAGGTTCTTGACTTATAAACCTAGAGATAATTGCAGAATATCTTCTTTCATGGCCTTGACTTGGACAGTCACCTTTGTTAAGCCATTGACCAAGCCTACATTACAACCTTGAAGAAGACCTCTCAGATTGGCAGTGTTGTACCGCTTACAAGAAAACTCAGACCCTTGTTGATATGATAGAGGTCAGATTGACTGTTTTCGATGTTCCCGCATTAATGGACGGGACAAACAACCCTTTTCAATGAGAGCGAGTGGAAAGTCCTTTCTGACTGAAGGTCCCTCGTTCAGCGTCTCGAGAAGTCCACCTCGCGAGCGAAAATTGTCTTGATTGACCCTCGGTGGATTTTTGGTGATGCAAACATGGCAAGATCATCATGCATGAATTTTCAAATACACATTCTAGAATAGCCTAACTTGTCTATTCTTGATCAATGCATGCATGTTTGCACTAATCGTCTTTGACAGTTCAAAGTTCTAATCCCCAGTGATAGAACACAAAATTCGGGCGCTGGAGAAGCCCTCATTATCATCCCAAAAGAGATGCCCCGAAAAAGGTCGGGTATTCAGCAGATGATGCATTCAACCTCCGGGTAAGAAATCCCAGAAAGTTTGTCTGACAGGAGACGCGCCCTTAAGAGACAGGAACACGTCCAGGTGCTCATCGTTTGAGCTTTTTCAAGACCTACTGGCGAGGACCCACCAGGCAAACCATCAAACCCTCGGGCGAGGACCCCCAGGTGCTCATTGTTTGAGCCTTTTCAAGACCTGCTGGCGAGGACCCACCAGGCAAACCATCAAACCCTCGGGCGAGGACCCCCAGATGCTCATTGTTTGAGCCTTTTCAAGACCTGCTGACGAGGACCCACCAGGCAAACCATCAAATCCTCGGGCGAGGACCGCCAGGTGCTCATTGTTTGAGCCTTTTCAAGACCTGCTGGCGAGGACCCACCAGGCAAATCGTCAAATCCTTCAACAAGAATCTCCAAGTACTTTGACAAACAAATCCAATCAGTCAAGGCGACCGAAGAAAGGTTCGGGTCCTAGACGTACAAATCCAGTCAGTCAAGGCGACCGAAGAAAGGTTCGGGTCCTAGACGGACAAAATACATTCAGTCAAGGCGACCGAAGAAAGGTTCGGGTCCTAGACGTACAAAATCCAGTCAGTCAAGGCGACCGAAGAAAGGTTCGGGTCCTAGACGGACAAAATACATTCAGTCAAGGCGACCGAAGAAAGGTTCGGGTCCTAGACATACAAAATCCAGTCAGTCAAGACGACCGAAGAAAGGTTCGGGTCCTAAACAGACAAAATTCAGTCAAGGCGACCGAAGAAAGGTTCGGGTCCTAGACGGACAAAATCCAATCAGTCAAGGCGACCGAAGAAAGGTTCGGATCCTCGACAAACAACAATCCAGTCAGTCAAGGCGACCGAAGAAAGGTTCGGGTCCTAGACAGACAAAATTCAGTCAAGGCGACCGAAGAAAGGTTCGGGTCCTAGACGTACAAAATCTAGTCAGTCAAGGCGACCGAAGAAAGGTTCGGGTCCTAGACGGACAAAATACAGTCAGTCAAGGCGACCGAAGAAAGGTTCGGGTCCTAGACGTATAAAATCCAGTCAGTCAAGGCGACCAAAGAAAGGTTCGGGTCCTAGACAGACAAAATTTAGTCAAGGTGACCGAAGAAAGGTTCGGGTCCTAGACAATTGAAATCCAGTCAAGGCGACCGAAGAAAGGTTCGGGTCCTAGGCAAATGATTTCCCCAGTCACGGCAACCGAAGGTAGATTCGGGTCCGAGACAAACGAAATCCAGTCAAGGCGACCAAAGAAAGGTTCGGGTCCTGGGCAAGCGATTTCCCCAGTCAAGGTGACCGAAGAAAGGTTCGCGTCCTAGACAGACAAAATTCAGTCAAGGCGATCGAAGAAAGGTTCGGGTCCTAGACAACAACAATCCCCGTCAAGGCGACCGAAGAAAGGTTCGGGTCCTAGACAAACCATTTCTTTGTCGAGGCGACCGAAGATAGGTTCGGGTCCTCGACACACAATATCAACTATCTGGAATTACTCTACCCTTCGGCAAGGTAAGTAGCCCCAGGTATGTTTTTATTTGCTTTAGCATGCATCATCTTATGTTACATCAAAAAGATGATACTCACAGTCTCACCAAAAATAACATTCATTGAGCATGCATGGGTCAAATTTATGTGTCATTTTATTTTTGAACGTAACCTCTGCGAGCTTAATCTCTGCCAGCTCACCTTCAAAGAGGGGCAGCTGTAGACACCTATTTTTGAATTGCCCAAAATTAATTACACAAAAATTTAGGAATTAATGTCCTTAATTCCTAAGCAAAAAATATTTCAATTTAAAGTGCATTGCATATAGAAATTAGGTACATTTTGTATTAATAGGGTCCACTAGAATATTTATAAAAAAAAAGAGAAAAAATCGAAAAATCGAGTCGGGCCGGGTCGGGGCAGGGCCAACCCAGTCCGTTTCTCCCCCCCCCCCGCGGGCCCAAGGCCCTTTCTTTTTTTCTTTTTCTTTCCCTCCGCGCGGGCCTCCGGCCCGTTCCCTTCCTCCTCTTTTCCTTTTCTTCTCCTCGCGCTGGCCCAAGCCCAGCTCCTCCTTCCTTCTTTCCCTCGCGCGCGGCTGGGCCCAGCCCGGCCCAGTTTCCCTTCCTTCTCTTCCCCTCGCGCCGGTCGCTCTCTCCTCCCCTGTTCTCCCCTGTGCGCGATCGAAGCATGACGCACGGCGGCGCCGCTCCTCGCCGTCGCTATCTGGCCAGAGGAAGGCCGAGAGAGCATGCCGACGGGACTGGCATTAATTGCCAGTCCCGTCCTCCCCGTTTCCCCGGCTCCTTTATCCTCTTCTCCTCCGTCTCTATTGCTTCGTTGAACCGGATTCCCCTGCTCTGCTCTACTCTGCACCGGCCTGCCATGGCCACGAAAGTCGTGGGGTGGCGTAGGCCAGTGCAGGCCGTCGTCATTGCCGACGCAACGGAGCCGGGAGACGCCGCATATAAAAGGCCAGAGAGAGAGAGAGGGGCGGTCGGCCAATTTTTGGAGAGAAGAGAGAGAGAAGACACAAAGGGAGATAGAGAGTGAGCCGGGAGAGAAAGACAACATCCGACGGCCACCGCGCCTCATCCGTTCATCCCCGCCGCCGAGCCGACGGCGGCGACACAGAGAGAGAGAGGGAGAGAGAGGCCCGGCCGGCGAAACAATGAAAGAGAGAGAATAGAGAGAGAAACAGAGAGAAAATCAGAGAGAAAAGAGAGAGAAAGAGAGGAGACTCGGCTTCTACAGGTTCCCAGCCGCGCCGCCGTCACCCCCTGGTCAGCCGGAAGCCCTTCAGATTGCATCGTCGACGGTGAGTCGCACCCCCCGGTTCGAGCTGCTCTGTCTTCCCCTGTTTTTGCTCCGGGTTTGGCCGGGACTAGCGCCGGCCGTTTTGCGCGAATCCCGGCCCATACCGTCGTCCCCCACCATTCATACGCTGCCGTCGAAAGCAAGGTAGGTCGTCGGAGTGCGCCGGATCTCCGAGGTAGGTCGAAAACCGTTTATTTTTGTCACGCCCACCACCTGTTCGATGATTTGCCTCAGTGAGGTCGGGTTTGTTTTGGTCGCCGACCGGCGAGGAGATGGCCGGACGGCGAGCCCAGGTCGTGGCGTGGCTCGGTGTTCAGCCGGGGAGTAGGTCTGGAAGCGGCACCGGTCTGGGGTCGGCCGGCGGACGGCCAATTTTGGCCCCGCCGGCGCTCCCCCCGCGGATCTGTACGTTCGGGTCGGATTCGACCCGAATCAACAGATCCGACCCGGGTCAACGCCCGGGTCGGATCCGTTGACTCGGGTCGGTTTCGACCGACCCGGATCAACCGATCCGACCCGGGTCAACGCTCGGGCCGGATCCGTTGACCTGGGTCGGTTCCGCCCCGACCCGGATCAGCCGAACCGACCCGAGTCAACGACCGGGTCGGATCCGTTGACCCAGGTCGGATCCGACCCGACCCGGTTTTTTAATATTATATTATTATATTATTATTTTTTATTAAAAAAATAAAAAAAATTTAATTTTTTTTATTTTCTTCCGTATTATTATTTATTTATTTTTTGAAAAAAAAATTTTCAAAAATTTTTTTTTTAAGAAAAGTTTTTTTTATGTGGATTATCTAAGTGTTTTAATTCATTGTTGTATTATTATGCATGTTTTTGTCTTGTTTAAGTTAGACAAGTCTATGTGATGCGGTAGTATTTTGCATGTTATTTTTATTACCGTTGCGTTGTTATTATGCATGTTTTTAATACAATCGCATGAGCTATGATATTTTTGAATGTCATCTGACTTAGTTAAGGTTAGAACCTTAGGTTGCGTGAATTATTGTGTTCCTGATTGCTAATCGTTTCTGATTATGCACTCGCTTGATCACCTCACATGTTAGGAGAAAAGTCCTAAAATTAATCCAAATTGCCTGACAAATATTTTCATGAAATGAATAGGGTAAAATGGTACCGAGAGGGCATTAGTTATCCAACTAGTATAATCAAGTCCCCGAACCCAATTAATTTCTGGTTCGTAGGAATAGGGTGATTCTCCCGTCACCCTATTTGGGTTTCTAATCGACTTACCCCAAATTGATTAGTGGCGACTCTTTGGTGTAAACCACCTGCATGTTAAAAACTTAAACCCTAAGTCGCGATATGGTATGGGCTTGGGAGAGCCCGAGTTAAGTCCCGAACCTAGACTTAGCACGTACCAGGCGAGCCCTCCTTCCTTTTGCATGTCGTCCGATAAAGAAGTCTTGGGGGGTTCGATCGCGACAAACTACAAAAGATATTGCCCCGATACATGTAAGGAGTAGTGGAAATAACATGTATGCCTTTAGCAGTAGTAAATAAAGCTCTATTCTATGTTTTTATATGAAAATTACATGTATGCCATTAGGAGTAAAAACTTTTCGCTTTAATATTACTTTCCTCTATCAGACTCCACAATTTCATCAATCTCCCACTTGGATGCTGATATTCAAAATGGCAATAGTCTTTCACAGTCTTCACGTCTTTGTTTTATCCTAGTGCGGCAGCCCCCTTATCACTACTACCCATGGAGGCCAAACTAAGGCAATAATCACAACCTCAGTTTCTCAGCGGTGACAACCTTTATATCTACTGGATTTTTGACACCAAGAATCTTCTTCAATATCAATGTCTCATCATATATTAGCAGACGAATATGATGATACTTCAACTTGTGTGCTTTGTCTTTGAATGAAATATCGGATTCTTTACGAGACAAATAACACTCTCATTGTCACTGAAAAGAATACTGCTATCCTACTCTTTGCCTATCTCTTTTAAAAAAAATTTAAACCAAATCATCTCCCGACTAACTTCAGATATGACAACACACTTTGCTTCAGTAGTTAAGGCTCCGTTCGTTTCCGGAAAAATATTCTCCTTTTGGAAAATATTTTTCCGGAAGTCATTTTCCTAGAAAATGTTTTCCCGGAACATAATTTTCCGGTATTTGGCGATCAATATGAAAAAGTTTCGGAAAATATTGTTCGCCGGTGGTCGCCGTCGGACGCCCGCCACCGTCGCCGCCGGACGCCCGCCGTCGTCGCCGTCGACCGGCGGCGGCGGACGACCAGCGGCGGCAGGCGACCGGCGGCGGGCGACCGGCGGCGAACGGCGGCGACGGCGTACGGCGCGGCGGCGGCGGCGGAGATCGGCGGCAGCAGCGGCGGCGGCGGCGACCGGCGGCTGCGGCGACGGCGGCGGCGACCGGCGGCTGCGGCGACGGCGGCGGCGGCGGCCGGCGACGTTGGTGAAGAAGAAGAAGTAGAAGAAGCTCTAAAAAACAATTTCCGCTTTTAAAGAAGCGGAAGTCATTTTTCATAAACTTAGGCTATTTTGTGAGAGGGGGAAGGAAAATATTTTCCCACGGAAAACGTTTTCTGCCCCCCGAACACCGGAAAACCCGAAAAATATTTTCCAGAAAAATATTTTTCGCTAAACGAACGGAGCCTAAGAGAGACACGCAGTTCTAAAGTCTAAACATCCAATTGATTGTAATGCCACGAAAGGTAAAAATATAACACGAGATGCTTTTCTTATTGTCCATGTCACCAACCAAATTTGCATCCACAAAGCCTTGTAACGTTACACCATTTTTCATAAAACATAATGACATACTTGAAGGGTCTCTCAGGTATCTTAATAGCCAATTTATAGCTTTCCAACGCTTTATTCCTATACTAGCTATGTATTTGTTCACAATTCCCACTGCGTGAGCTATGTCTAGTCTGGTACACACAACAATATACACCACACTGCCACAACTGACCCATAAGACACCTTAGCCATATACTCTTGCTTTTCATCTGTCTTTAACGATTACTTCTTCGAGAGCTTGAAGTGACTTTCTAAAGGAGTACTTTTAGGTTTTGCATTCTAAACTCCAATTTGTCTAGCATCTTTTTAATGTACTTTTCTTGAGATAACTTTAGAATTCCTTTGGATCTATTTAGTTTGATCCTCATTCCAAGAATTTGATTCGTTGCTCCCAAGTCCTTCATCTCAAACTCTTTTGGCAATTGTTGTTTTAGTATGTTGATCTCCATTATGCTAGATCGTGGAATGAGCATATTATCCACATAGAACATCAAAATAATATAGTAGTTATCTGAATGAGCATATTATCCACATAGAACATCAAAATAATATAGTAGTTATCTAATTCTTGAAGTAACAACAATGATCCAATTCACATCTAGTAAACATATTACCACACATAAAAGTGTCAAATTTCTTGTACCACCATCTAGGAGCCTGTTTCAAGCCATATAAATTTTTCTTCAGGTTACCGACATAATTTTCTTTTCTAAGAACCTGAAAACCTTCTGATTGTACCATGTAGATATCTCTAAATTACCGTGGATGATTGTAGATCTAACTACTCTAGAGTAAACTCTCAGCAGCAATAATACTTAATACTAGCCTGATAGTAGTGAATTTCACAATTGGAGAGAAAATCTCTATGTGGTCGATTATTTTCTTTTGCTGAAAACCTACCTTGCTTGATATCTCTTGCTGCCATCAAGTTCTTCTTTATCCGGTACACCCACTTGTTCTGCAATGCCATCTTCCCATTTGGCAATTGAGTTAACACCCAAGTTATGTTCTTCTCTAGTGAATCCAACTCATCCTACATTGCTAACTACCGCTTAACATAATCTTTAACTTGCGCTGCTCCTAAATTTTTTTATAATTCACCAACGTTGGTCGAAAGCAAATAATGCAATGATGAAGAATACCACCGTACATGTTTAGATATTCTACTAGATCTTTTTAAAGTGGGTTCAAGCGTATGTGAAAAATTTTAGGATTTCTAATAAGAACACTCTTAAAAACCCCATCCTTTTCAATTTCTCTAGTCTCCACCATTTGTTTCTTCACATTGGATTCTACCGCATATATGTTCTTATACAACTTGCTTTCATTGAATATAACATCTGTAGTTGTTATTATTATTTTATTTTGTTCGTCCCAAAACGTTAACCAAAATAATCAGAACCATATTCTGTGAAAAAAAAATTATTTGGCTTTTCCATCAAGCTTATCTCTATTTTCAGAATCCATGTGGACATACAAAATACAACAAAAAACTTTCAAATATGAGAGATTCACTTTGTTTCCGCTCCATTTTTTCTTCTGGTAGCTTGAAATCAAGCGGAATTGAAGGTCCTCTGTTGATAAGATATGTTGCTGTGTTAATTGCATCTATCAAAATGTCTTGGGTAATCCTACTTGCATCCTCATACTTCTTGCACGTTCATTAAGAGTTTTGCTCATCCTCTTAGCAATTCCGTTTTGTTGTAGTCTGTTGGCAACAATTCCTGTCATCCTGATCCCATTCTCTGCACAAAACTGTCTAAACTCGTTTCTATCATATTCACCACCATTATCGGACCTTAGACATTTAATCTTCAAGGCAGTCTTATTATCCACTTCAGCTTTCCATCTCTTAAAAGTAGCAAACACATCATATTTATTTTTCAAAAAAATAAACACATACCTTCCATGTGGACTTGTAAATGAAAGTGACATAGTAGTGCAAGCTTCCAAGAGAAAGCACGCGGGTTGCCCCCACACATCTATATGCACCAACTCTAATTTTCTTTTCTCTGGTTCTCTCCCAATCTTCAAAAAATTGACACATTTATGCTTGCCCAGAACACAATCTTCATATAGACCAATACCTATGGACTTCAGATCAAGTAGTTTTCCCTTTGATGCTAACACCTTCATCCCTTTTTCCCTTATATGTCCAAGCTTGCGGTGCCACGATTTGGAATCAGCTTCCGACTCAGCAACAACTATGATTTCTCTACTGCTTTATGTCATGTACAATGTTTCTAACTTAGTTACCCATGCTATGACTAAAGTACCTCTAACTATTTTCCAAGAGCTATAAACAATAGTTATATATCCTATGTTGTCTAATTAACTTATAGAGATCTTATTTCTGTTAAGTCCTGGAACATATTTGACATCATGCAACTTCCATTAATTGATACCCATTAGTAGTTTTTATGTAAACATCACCCTTTCTCATAATATGCAAAGGTTTATCATCAGCAAGATAAACCTTTTCAAACTTTCCAACAACAAAATCGTGCATTAATTCTTTGCGTGAAGTA
This sequence comes from Syzygium malaccense, assembly GCA_031216405.1. NCBI lineage: Eukaryota > Viridiplantae > Streptophyta > Magnoliopsida > Myrtales > Myrtaceae > Syzygium > Syzygium malaccense. The sequence goes on along the minus strand of CM062261.1, from coordinate 2,736,405 downwards.
GAGTGAAACAATGCACTCGAGTCTAAAATCCAAGACTCAATCGGACTGTCAATGCTCAAAATTAAAGTATTGCTGTCAAGTGTCTCTTCAAGAGTTGCATTCACAAATTTCTCTTTCTCTTGATTTCGATCTCGATACGAAATTTTCTTCTTTGGGGCTCTACAATCTCGACTTAGATGGCCTTTCTTTTTGCACTACTAGCAAATTATTTCACCACGAGGTCTCCATTTATTTCTCCTTTTGGACTTCGATCTACCACGGTAATGGTTCCACCCTCGTTGATTGCTTCTCCCTCTGCCTTCGGTATTTAAGGTAGCACCTGAAAATTTGCCCAACTTTCTTCTACGAATATCCTCGCTAAGAATCAAATCTCAGATTTCTTGAAGGTTCAACATTTTCTGACTAGACGAATTGCTCACTATAGTCATAGTTGCACTCCAACATTCAGGTAGAGAATATAACAAAATTAAAGCTTTTACCTCGTTATCGAATTTGATTTCTACTGAACTCAACTAAGTTGTGATCACGTTTTATTTGTTGATGTGATATGTCATAGAAGCACCTTTGTTCATTTTCAAATTGAAAAGACAACATATTAAATATACCTTGTTTGATGCATAAGGCTTCTCATACATGTTGGACAATCAAATCTTTCATTGTCTTCTTAGTGACAATGTTGAAGGAAACTTCCGCGCAAATGTGAGATGAACCACACCTAGAGCTTGTCGATCGAACAATTCTCACTCTCCTTGCTTGATCGAATCTAATTTCTCTTTCAATAGAGGCTGATGGTTCTTCTAATATAACAAATCCCCGATTTGCAACTTCCAAAAAATCAAAGTCCTTGCCATTAAATTGATCTTTTTTCACCTTCCCTTCATCCAATTCGTTGCTCCCACTATTTCGTCAAACCAGACTCTAATACCAATTGTTATGAACGTGAATATTTGAATATAAAAAATATAGAAGAAGACAAACGAATTTTTCATGGAAAACTTATTCAAAATCAGAAAGGAAAAACGATGGTGCCGCACTAAACAATCTCTTCACTATCACTATCAATAGCAGTATCAGAGTTACAAGCTTTAAGGTTACAAATACAAAAGATATTGCCCTAATATATAGCAGGAGTATAGGGCAAATATAATTGTGATAGAAATTACATGTATGCCATTAGAAGCAATAAAAAAGCTATATTCTCTACTTTTACATGAAAATTACATGTATGCCATTAGTAGTAAATATTCCCAACTTTAATATTACTTTCCCCTGTCAGACTCCACAATTCCATCACTTTTGTCATTTTATTTAATGGCCAAAGATTCAACCTCATCATGGGGTGATCGAACCGTCGAATGCCTCTTCATCTATCTTTCTCTCTCTCTCTCTCTCTCTCTCTCTCTCTCTTCAAAGAGATTCGTGATTATCGGCCCATGAAAGAGATTATAACTTTTTATAAAGTGTTAGACAAACTCTTTACAACTGCATGCTCTACAATAACAACACCGTATAGCTGTTTTTAGAAAGCTATCTCACCTACCATTGAGCGGGGCTGACAATTCATGTTGTGTTGTGTTAATTATATTGTGTCAAAACATGGTTATAATACAAATATGGCTAACACTACCATGACACATATAATAAATGTGTCGAATTGTCTCGAAACTAATACAAGACATCTAATAAAGCGGATCACACAACATGACATGAATAACATGATGCTGAATGTTGACACAACACAACATGTTAACCTATTTACAACATTAATTGGTGTACATAACAAACATGTAAAATACGTTTATGCACGATAACTCCTGTTAATAGTTTCTAGACAATATGAGTAAATTCACTTTTTATCAGTTTAAATTGTATGGTTGAGTGAGAATTTCTTATGTTTAATAACTTTTGTATCCCTAAACATGTTTTTATGTTATCATTATTTTTTTTTCAGATATGTATTATTTTTATAGACTTCTAAAGATAAAAAAAAAGTTTTTAAATATGAGTAAGCATGTTAAAAAGTGTCTAATTGTGTCGTGTTGGATCAAATGAAACTGTTAACTCAAACATGTCGATTCTTGTTTGTCGCTAGTGTTGCTGCTTGCGATAGTCGCATGATAAGCCTGATATTTCCTCCGGTAGTAAGACTGAGATCCTCCTCGTCCCCCTATCCCTGTTCTTTCTCTCTCTCTCTCATGGTCTTAGATTTGTTAGGTCTGAGATTATGCTGGCCACTTTAGTGACAATGGTAGTGCGACCACTATGTTGCGGGCACACTCTCAAGGTGACATCATTGCCTGCCCTACATGTCAGCAATTTTTCACAAAAATTGCTTAGAATGACTATATCGAAATTTTGCGCGAGTTCTAAGATTAAATTAACAAAATTAAAAAGTTTAAAGTTAAATGACATTCGTACAATAGATATATGATTGATTTGATAATTTTCTCGACTTTTTAAGGTTGAAATAGCCAAACTCACCTCCCCAAAATCGACTTAACACTGCAAAAAAACATGGATTTTGCCACGGAAATTTGCGATGGGGAATTTTTCGTTGCTAATTTGTGACGGAATTTGCCACGAAATAAAAATTCGTCGCAAATTAGCGACGAAAAATAAATCCGTCACTAATTCCGTCACAAATTAGCGACAACCAATTTTCCGTCGCTAATTAGCGACGAATTGGAAAATGCCCTTTATTTTTGGAATCCATCGCAAAATTCGTCGCAAATTTGCGACGGAAAATAAATCCATCGCAAATTTGCGACGGATTGGAAAATGCCCTTTATTTTTGGAATCCGTCGCAAATTCGCGACTATTTTATTTTTTTTTCCGTTACCTCCTCCTCCGTCGCCATCCGCCGGTTCCGCACCCACAAGCCCTCCCGCGAGCCCCGCCGGGATCCTGTGCTCCATCACCAAGGGCCCCGCAATCTCCCAGTCGAGGGCCGCCGGCAGGGGGCTGGTTGATTGCGTGGTGGTCGAGGGCGGGATCAGCGGGCTCTGCATCACCCAGGCACTCACCACAAAGCACCATGACAGGGCCCCCAACGGGGTCGTCACCGAGGCCAGGGACTGCGTCGACGGCAACATCACCACCGTCGAGAGGGACGGCTACCTGTGGGAGGAGGGCCCCAATAGTTTCTAGCCATTCCGAGATTTGTACGTTCCGTTGGTCCCATTCCGAGATTTCTTTCCGTCGGTCCCATTCCGAGATTTATACGTTCCGTCTACTCTAATTTTGTGACCTTTTTATTGAAGTTCTCGAGTATGTTTGTGTGTTAACTGATAGATACATCGTCGGATTATTGTAATGGTTGTCGTTGCTCTTGTTTCGTTAGAATTGGGTATAGTCTTCATCGAGAAATGGAGGTGATGTTTGTGAGTTTATAGGGTAAATGGGTCAGGATAGGGTGCTTTACAAGTGTTTGATGAATGACCCAGTTCTCCAATTTGCGAATAGATGTGCAATTTTGGACATTTTTTATGCTGTTGCGACTAGCGGGGCGAGGCTCGAATCGGCGTGAGTTCTTTCTTGGGTGTTCTTCCTTTTTTTTCTGGGGAAAAGGAAGAAAATGGAGAGGACAACGCTATCGTTGGATAGATGCTCAAGAACACTCAGACTTCACTTGCAGAAGGTAGTGCTTCATGTGTTAATTTTTTTGAAGCTTTCTTTGGATAGATGCTCATTCTCTTGCTTGTCACTTCAGAACAAGAACGCAATCGCGAGTTGACAAAACCTGTAACTGCTGAAAAGGTAGGATATAGTTCTATGTATTGTTGATATTCGCATTGAGGTTGGCAATGAGAACCTTGCCAGAGTACAATTGTGTTGTTTTTGTGCATATTGGCCATCACTTTTGTTTGTTTGCAATGGAAACAAGAAAAGCAGAGCTTGAGACTAACCTTGCAACTAATCTCAGGGGGCAGAAGCAAGAGTATGAGGCTATTATATCCTCATCAGAGACTGATTTGCATGAAGATGAAGCGGAATCAAAGTGGCAGGAGCTAAAAGATACTAAATCATTGGTCATTGATGCAACCCAGCGATTAGAAGGTGGAAATTTTGGATTGATCAGAATATTGTTGTCTTGAAGCTTTAGATTTTGTTCGCGCTTTTGATTGAAGCAAAAATTATCAGGAATTAATAGAAGTACAGAGGAAACAAATAAGCAAATCAAAAAGATCAAAGATGAGATGGCAAAGTTGAAGGTACTATTTAATTTTTTCAGTGTGGACTAAATGTTGGTATTCAACTCTTTGGTTTCTTCTCAAATGATTGCTCGAATGCAGGCTTTGGAGGACACCTATGAGAAAACACTTCAGGATGAAACTAAAGAACTTGAACAACTCTTTAGCCGGAGGAATACTCTTATAGCTAAAAGGATGAGTACTCAAAAAAGATAAGGAACTTGGGCCCGTTATCTTCTGATGCTTTTGAGACGTATGCTCCCTTGTCTAACTGTGAAAATGTTTTGACTTTGAAAATGCTTTTGACGCGTATGTTCCCTTTGCTACTGAATTTTAATTTGGGTTCCACTATTGAAACTCATCATACCTCATTTTATATGTTTGAGATTATAGGTATAGACGGAGGAGCATTAAAGAGTTGCCGAAGATGCTTCACAGATGCAACGAGCAACTCCGACAGTTTAGTCATGTAAACAAGAAAGCACTTGATCAATACGTGAACTTCACATAGCAAAGGAAGTGAGCATCTCACATGGACTGTGCCTTTAGTTTTGTTCAGTATTTATATAATGGAGATTGTCGCTAAAAGCCGGATATTCTTTTTTGATTCATTTCTGTCGTCATTGTTTATTGTGCAAGATTAGTTATTACGCAAGATTATTTATTCTCTCATTATGTGTACTATAAAGAACAATATTTATGTCATTATTGTGGAAAATGTGGATGAATGTATTTCATTTTCATATTATTATAATATTTTGATGTTACTAAGTGCTTAATCAATGTTAAATATAAATTTCAGAAATTAATTTTGCTTTTAATTAAGTTTAAAATCAAAAAATAAAATAAATGATTTTGTCGTACGATCACAAATTATAAAAGTTCGTTACAAAAATAAAATTTCATCACTAATTTCGTCCCTAAACGATATTTGTCGCAAAGTTCGTCACTAAAGAATTAATAAAAAATCGTTGCTAAATTTGTTCGTGAATAATGTTCATGGCAAAAGTCAAAATTTTTCGTGATAAATTTGCGACGAATTTTGCCACGAATAAATTCGTCACAAATTACAAACAAAAAAAAATTCCTGGCAAATTAGCGATGAATTTTGCCACAAATACAATTCGTGGCAAATTAGCGACGAATATAGTTCGTGGCAAATTAGCTACGAATTTTGCGACGAATAATTAGCGACGAATATACTTCGTGGCAAATTAGCGACGGAAAATTGGTTGTTGCTAATTTGCGACAGAAAATAAATCCGTCGCTAATTTGCGACGGATCGGAAAATGTCCTTTATTTTTGGAATCCGTCGCAAATTTGCGACGGATTGAAAATGCCATTTATTTTTGTAATCCGTCGCAAAATTCGTTGCAATTATTGTGAAGGAAAATTTTTGCGACGAATTATTTGCGATGATTTTTGCGATGGATAAAACTCGTGACTAATTTGCGACAGATAAAACTCGTGGCTAATTTGCGACGAATAAAGTTTGTAACTAATTTGCGACGAATTATTTCCGACGAATTTTGTGACGAATTTTTTTCAGTCACAATTTAGCAACGGAAATTCAAATTTTCTATCACAAAATTTTGCGACGCCGAATTAGCGACGGAAAAATTCCGTCGTTCGATTAGCAACGGATTTTGTCAAATTTTTCGTCGCTAATCCCTTATTTTTTTGTAGTGTAATGTTCCTTCATACACGAGAAGAAGACAACGGAGCACGAGAACGGCATCCAATGGATGGATGCATTAACATGACTTCCGTAGGCATGGAAACAACGCCCTAGCACAACAGAGGTGCCGAATGACGCATCCAGAGAAGGTTAAGAAAAAAGGAAAATGTAAAGGCCAAGTCCTGACGTGATGAGATGTGATGTGATGGGATACATGGTAACGTGAGAACTGAAAGCACAGAAGCAGCAGGCGCACCAGTCGGTACGTTTGTTAAGCGGGGGGACAGAGAAAGAACTCACCGAAGCAGCGAGAGCCAGCAGCAGTATTAGTAGTAGTGGTGGTAGGGCTCGAAGCAGAAGCAGACAGCGAAGGCAGGCGAAACAGGGGGCGGCAGAATCTGCAAAGGCTCGGTCTCTGCCAGTTTCGCAGGGGCAGGCTTTGTCTATTCATTCTCTCTCATGTCCTTTTGCCTTCCCCCCGGCCCAGACCTTCTCATTTCCTGGTCCTGCTGTCTCTCAAACACATAGTTTGGATTTTTTGTCATTTTGCGTCCTATTCACTTTCACGCCACCACCCTGTAAGTTCAACGAAACCCTCCTATGTATGAATGGCCGGTATATCTATGGATGACGTGATGACAGAACCGATCACGGGTTTATGATGCACGATAATTTCGTTAAAAAAATGAGTTAATATCACGAAAAATTCAAAATCGATATATTTATGATAAATTTAGCTTTCATTAATTTCCGTTAAATTTTACTGTTAAATTGATAAGTTAGATGACACATGACAGTTGACAAGTATACAAATTTGAGGTTTTACCCTTTTATTTGTCACATGTTTACTAATTTATGATTTTTCGTGGTATTAATCTAATTTAATGGAGGGTAAATTTGTCACAAGTATATAAGTTTAGGGTTTTAGTGGTTAAATTTGTCACAAGTGTACCGGTTTGAAATTTTTGTAGTAAAAAAATTAATTCGAGGTAAATTTATCGCAGGTACACCAGTTTTGAATTTTTCTTGGTATTAATCCTTAAAAAATTATTATTAAAAAAATTTGACGTGCATTCTGCTTCGTATAATGCAATCAAATTTGATAACTTCAATTGGAACAAGGAGGTTTGACCAACCTCATCTTTTGCGAGTCCTGGATTTATATTCAACCTCCCATGCGTATGCTTGAGATAGTTGTTCCGTTATAGGCTATTGTGTCTTCCTAGAATCCTTACTTATCTTATAACGTAGTAATTAAGAAACAGTCTATCGTAACTTGATTAAGTATTGGAGTAGAATATTGTGCAGACATTTGAATTGCTATTTTGGTTATGATTATTAGAAGACATACTAGTTCGTTGTAGTAATTGCATAGTATACCGTGACAATTGAAGTGCTATTTAAAAATCACATAATCATGTTTTCCTCGAGAGTACCAAGCATATTGAAATTGATTGTATATCACTTTGTGTGATACCATGTACTCCATGATATGGTTCATCTTGTTTTTACTTCATCTACTGATAAGATTGCTGAAATCTTTACCAAGCATATCCTTTAGGCATTTATTGGATCTCTTCTACAAACTCCAATTAACTAACCGCTTCAACGTCACTTTGAGTTTGAGGAGGGTGTTAGGCATAATTAAGAGATTATGCATACTTTTCTCGGTTGTGTACATCCCCCTTGTCCCTTGATTATGTATCTACTCAATTGATTATTCCTAATATTCCAAATTATGAGAGGATGGTCTGAATATCTCATTACCTTCAATAGTCTCATTATACAGTTTATAAATATATACTTATTTTACAATATGGAATATATCTAGAGGTTACTCGTTCGCACACTTAATCCACAAATACATAGATTTAAACACGACCAAGTCTTAAGCTCTTTAGTTGTCTCTCATTGCCATCTTCAAATAGTTAACCCCCAGGTTTGATGTAATGTTATTGGGGCTAAGGGAATTTCCAGTTCAGAAACTAGAGTTCACCCGTTTGAATCTCACTATCTACGTGCACACTCTCTAGGCTTTTTTTTGGGTAAGGTGCACACTCTCTAGGTTAAAGCCTGCACAACTTAAAAGCGTGGACTTAACCGGTTCCAGGAACTTGCGAAAACGTTTTATAAGCCTTTAGATAGCCGGGTTTGCAAATCTGTGCCCCTCGGATTATAAAAAAAATTGTCCATTGAGGAAAGCTCAATCTCACCGGCCAGTCCACAAGTACAACTTCAAAGACCTCCATTGAAATGGCAATTCATGCCCAAGATTATAAAAAGAGGCAGTACAAAACGGTCGTGGTCGTCTTTGTCATATTTATGATGCTTGTTTGGACTATGGGGAACAGAACCGACAATCCAGAGTTAAATAAGCCACTGGGAAGTCTGAAATAAGCAAACCAAAGATCACGTTCTCTACATACACACAATATTTAATTTCCAAGTACGAAAATTTTGCATGCCTTGGCACGCAGAGCGATTTTAAGTACGTCCTTCGCCATCAGTGTTAAAATAGTGCACAGACAACAAGCATAATGTCGAGGGCCATGTCAACAGAATGCACCATTAATTGCTTACATAGGCTTACTTCACGAAAAGTTTGACATTTTTGAAATATATTTTCTAAAAAGTTATTTTTCCAGGAAATGATAATATTTTCTGATGTTTTGTTCAAATCTGAAAATGAATTGGAAATTGTTTTTTGTCTTTTGAAAAGGAAAACTTGCTTTTATTTTATTAAATAGACATTCACTGTTCGATGTTAATGACTTGGGCACGGGTACCATGGTGCCAAGCCTAGCCTCTATAACCCCGGTGCGTGGGTCCCTGACACTCTTGGGCATTAGCTTGGGTCCATCGAGGCCGGGCTCGAGTCCGTAGAGGCTGGGCTCGAGATCTCGATGCCCAGGCCTCAGTTCTTGGAGGTTGGGCCTAGGTCCACAAAGGCTAGGCCAAAAGTCCCTAATGCCTAGGTCCATGACGGTCGAGCCTAGGACCTGCCTCGATGGACCTGTGTTTGGGCAGCATGTATCTAGGCATGGACATCATGTTCTCAAGCTCAGATGGACCCGCACTCGGATGTTGAGGACCTGGTCAAGGGCATTAGGGTCGTGAGCTCGGCCTCTTTGGACCTAGGCTCTCCTCCATGGACTTGGGTATGGGTACCGGAGAGTCGGGCAACTGTACCAAAGTCTTGGCCTCGGCCTCTATAGACCTAGATCTAAGCATTAGGGATCACAGCACTAGCACTCATGTCCCGAGCTTGACCTTTGTGGACTGTGGCCACAACACCAGGGTCTAAGGCTCGGCCTTGATGGACTAGGGATCAGTCGCCGAAGACCCAAGCTTGAGTGTTAGGGACCTAAGCATGGGCACCATGGTCTCGAGCCCAGACTTGGAGGAGTCAAAGCACGAGCACTAAGGTCTCAGGGTCGGCCTCCATGAATTGGGGCCTGAGCATCTAGGGTGTTGGGCATGGGCACTAGGGTCTCAAGGTCAGCCTTTGTGATCCTGGATACTGGTGTCCCAAAGCTTGACCTCTATGTACCCTGGCTCGAGCATTGGGGAACCAAGCACGGACACTGGAGTTTTGGGTGTGACCTCTTTGGCCCTGGGCTTAGCCTTGATGGACTTGGGCTCGGCCCCAACCTCTAGACTTGGGAACGGGCATCAAGGTTCCCATGCCTAAGTGCAAAATCTCTAGTTTATGTGTCAATGTGTAGTCATATTTTGAAAAATGATTTCTAATTTTTTACGGAGAAAATCATTTTCTTAAATTTAACCATAGATTTTTCGTTGACTAGGAAAAAAATTTCAGCGAAAAAAACATAGGCATAAAATGACATTGAGTCTCAGATTAATGGCACCATTTGAAAGTTATAAAACCTTTAAAAAAAATTTCGGTCAAATAAAACCTTTAAGATTCAACAGTTGTGTTTGGACAAATTTGTAATATGTGAGACCACGACCAACTGTTTTTACACTCACCCTCATACATAGGCTAGACTTTAGCTTAAGATATAGCGTGGAAATATATAATAAGATAGACAAATAATGGATTTAGAAAGATTTTAACTCAGAATATTTTGCTCATATTCTTAGATGAGGATGTTGTGAATATTTCAATATTCTAACAAAATTGAATATAGTCGGTCAACTTTATGGTTATCAAAATAATTCCTAGATTCCAACCCATAAAAAATACTAGATAAAAAGAATAATGTAGAATTTTATGGAGGAAAAATAGACATCTCAGTTATGAATTTTAATCATCCATCATATAGTTATGGTAAAACCCTCTTTTCTCTCACTTGTCACTCTTTTCAAAGAAAAAGTTATCAAATAGGTTAAGGGTTCCATTAAGTTATCGTCTGCAATTTTAATCCACCACCTAATTCTTCTACTCGCGAATTAACCAACGACTTCTTTTTTAAGTGACTCTCAATGACTTCTTTATTTTGATTTTTTACATATTTGTTGCCTGAAACCATTGAATCATATGATTTAAATATTGTAATATTATCTAAATTCACAGACAATGAAATAAAAGCAAACATATATATTCTAATGAAATTAATCCTAATGAACAGATATGCGTCCAACTGCCCGAGTAATCTTAAGACACATGGAGTATGTATCGTTTTAAGTAAGTAGATTTGAATAATTTGAAAGTTTTTTACCATATACAAAGTGTGATATATTCTTTTTGGGCTCGATACACACTCGTACATTTGAAACAAGTAAGAGTAAATTTAACTAATTTTTTCTTGCCTAGTTGATATTAACTACTGAGGATTTTTGTTTTGGCCAACACATCAACTAATAACTATGGCTTAGGAAAACCAGCGAGATGGTTGATCAAGCGGTCTAGGATTTGATTTGCATGCAGAATATCACAGGTTCAACTCCCTAATCTATCGTCAGTCTTAAGAAATCTTGATCAGTTTGTTTCTGGGTGAGATGCGTAGGTTAAATCTTCAGCAAGTGATCCAATGCAATGGTGGACACCTTCTTCCTTTAAAAAATTATGACTCAAGGAAAAAACCCAAGGCCCTAGCCGATCTTCTCCCTCATACATATGTATATATAGATATTTATATATTTATACATAAATACCTATTGAATACTCGAAGAATCCTTCCCTCTAAATGGGAAGGGTTCCTCCGTTTTTGAACGTACCAATCCCAAGTCAATGTCAAGGAAGTCGACCCATCATCAACTTTGAACAATAATATGAATTGAATGCAGAACGCATTAACTGAGAAGACATAGGACACACTTTGCCTTTTGCGTGAGTTCTACAGAAAACAATTTGTTTATTGCGTCAACACTGATGTAATGTTGACCAAATTCGGGAACGTAGGGTCGTCAGTAATGTGGGCCACCCGTAATTATGTTTTCTTTAGAGGGGAGGATTCTCGAAAGCCAAACCTTGCAACGATCGAGACCCTCTTTATATTTGGTCGAAGAGACCCTCTTTATTTAGGTGGTGATATTATCTCCCTATATTGGCTTAATAGGTTATCCCTTTCAATGGATACATGTTAGCTCGGCCACTTAATAGTTAATGAGAAAGATGTCGCAATAGCCGCCGCGGCAACAGAGTTGGAGAAGCTCGAGTCATCATTGGTAGATGTGATCTTGGGCAAGGACTGGTTGGACTCATAGATTGAGCATACTATACAGCTCAAATTCGCTCACGACAAAAAATTTACATAAAAATGTTAGGGCCCAGATAAGCTCGGGCCAAAGTTGGTCGAAACGTTATCGAGCTCGCCCATATGCCTTTCGAGCCTTTCAGATATGTGGAGAGAATCTGCTGGTTGGTCAATTTCGGCTATTGGAGTGAGGGTAGTGATTGATTAATCGACCGTTGTAGTGGTGGTCGAGATTTAAGTATTTTTTTGTATTTAAGATTTGGAGTGCGGGCACGCGCTCGGGTAATTCAAGATTGTCCCGGTACCTCGATGGAAGTGCCCTGATTAAACGATCGAATTACTAACAACCGAACCGGGTCTTGGCATCACACTACCTACGGGACCTTTTAGGAGCTGCGCTTTTTCCGATCCGCCACGACAACCCTAAAGAGGACAGAACCACTTAAAGATTGTCGCTAGAGATTCTAGTTCAACACGACCCCTAGTTCCAAAGTGAATTGAGAAATCAAACCGCAAATCTTCATCCCGTGGCACATAGCCCTCGCTTTCGTCCCACCTTCGAGATAAGACATGTATACGGGGGGGAGAGAGGGAGGAACGTGTGAGGGAAGGGGAGGGGGGGTGGCTGGATTCCCGTGAGACCAGAACCGAAGCCAAACCGTCACGCGCTGGACTCGTCCCACGCCACTCACCCTCCATATTCGCATTTATCCACACCCTCCATTGATGGGGCTCGTCTTCCGTCGTTCACCAACCTTCGAAAACCGCAAGTCAATGACATCACGTTCACGTTCCTTAACTTGGTCCGATGTGGACCACAAAATATCGTTTAATTTTATCTTTTAACTTATGGGTGATAATTTAAAATTGATTTAAATGCCCCTTTAGAATCCAATTCATGCAACAAGTCAACATGTTGCGATTAGATTTGTCAAAAGGGCGGGTCAAATCGGGTCGATTTTGTGCTGGATCATAATCTCTTTTTTGGTCGAAAAAACATTTCGTTCATTACTTGGCAGGAAATATAGCATGAGAGTTTCCAAAATCATAACATGATAAAGACCAAAGAGAGTGAGGGGGGTTTAGTCCACCAATCCGGGCCGGGAGATCCAGTGGGCCTTCGCCACCCAATCATGCGGTCCATTTTGCATCTCGGGAGCAATGAGCAATGGATACACCATCCATTTGGCCCATAAGTGTTCTGCATTCCAACATCACAGACCGAGCAGCCCAGGAAATTTCAGTCCGGCCCATCACTGCCTTCACCGTGGCCAAATTCTCACATACGAGCAGCACCTGTGCTTGTGTACTTGGGGAGTTCCGTTCGCTTTTCCTGTTGCACATGAGCTTCTCTTCCACGAGCGTCACTCCTTACAACAACACAAGGGTTTCCACGATGAGGGTCGACGGAGCATGGAATTTCTTGGCAAAACCACCGATAAGCAGCCCCTGGGAGTCTCTACACACTTCGGCGACGGCACCGACCCTCGATTCGCTGCACCAAGACCCGTCGACATTCAATTTCAAGCAACCCACCGGCGGCGGCGTCCAGTAATCGGGTGAGTCTTCGCATCCTTTGAGCTTCGCTTTGCTGGGGTTCCATCTTTCATAGAGATTTAGTGAGCCGATTGCTTCCTCCACGATTTGCCTGGATCTCGGTTTGCTGTTGTGGAACACCCATGCGTTTCGTTCCTTCCAAATTTGCCATAAGGTGCTAGCGATGATGGCTCTTGATGACTGGCCATCTCGGCGAGCGATGTTCTCTGATATCCGCTTGTCAATTCTGGAGATATGTTCCGGGTAAGTGGCTAGATTTAACCGTGGTCTAACTAGACTTGCTTTGTCCACTCGCACAGGACAAGGAGACGTTTGAGCGTTTATGGGGCACTTGGCATATTGGGCAGAGCGGGTTAGGTACCATTTTCCTTCTGTACAGGTTTCCTTAGTTGGTAATGCGTTATTGCATACACTCCATAGGAAAAATCGGATCCGAAGCTGACCTAAATCGACCCGTTAATCCATTTATTCATGCAAATCTATTTACTCATATGTGACTCAACCCATACTAGATCCTACCGATATTTCTTAAATACTTTCATATTAAACCCAACTTAGGAAAATTCATATCTAAACTGAAGTGAGAGTGCGGAGTGAGTGAACGCGAAAACGAGTGAGAACGAGAGAGAATGAAGAGAGAGTCATAAATGTGAGTTTGTTCTAAGTAAATTGTAAATCCATTTCGACCAATTTATGATTCACTTAGCACTCATATTATGTTTAAACCTATTTATAATCAATTTACTTAATATAATTAACTCATATAATAACTCAGCCTATTATATATGGATCAATAAATGAATTACGATCCATTTTGATAGGTCTAGTTGCATATACGTTCTCTTTGTTTTTTCGTTCCGATGAAAGTTCCCTTCATTTACTTAAGAAATAACATGGAAGTTCGGTAAGTGGGCTTCATAACATAATAAATCCAACAGGGCTTGAGAGGGGCTGGAGACCCAATTGCAGGAAACGATTTTTCAAATTTGGACATTCTAATCCGCTACTCTATTTGTCTCTCTTGAGCAACGGGCTATTTGGAGATCTGGGTACCTAATAAGCAAATTTTGGCACTCTTTGGTAAGTACATGCTCATCCCAAGCCAAGCGATTTGAGCCCAAGAATACTCTGTTTAGATCGTGCAAGGAAAACCTTTGGTTTTCCAAGAAAGTTAGGGTTTTTGCTTGAGAAGCGGAAGTCACCCTTACAGATCGAGCAAATCCTTCGATAAACTTCCTAGAGGAGTCGCGACACATGCACAAGATGGCGCCGAGCAATTCAAGAAAAAGAAATATGATCAATCATGGTATATACAAATTAGAATCGCTACAAATTTGTTTAGAATTATCAAGCTCAATTAGAAATGAAAAACTCAAGATATTACAAGGCAAGTGGGGATCATCCAGGTAGTGTGAAAGCTTGGTCTAGTTGGTTATGGCCGAAGTAAAAATAGATTTATGAGAAGGCCAAAAGGTGACCCGAGAAAGCCCTTTTGGCGACACAATTGTTAACTAGACCTTGAAATTGCAATTATTGAACAATGTTAGAAATCCTTAAACTTTGCTATGAACCTAAATATTTGTAATTTCTAATGAAATGTCATTTATCTTAATGAGTCAATGCTATCGATTAAGCAATATCATCGATTTGCTGAATTACCAAATCATACGACTTCACCCGTAAGACAAAATTGGTTCCAGGTTTGAAATGTCCCAAAAAAATTTACGTGAAAATGTTAGAAATTTCTATACTTCAATGTCCTCCATTAAGATCCAAAAAAAAAAATCGCCATTTAAATATTAGGATCTCTGTACTCATATTTGTTTGGTCGAAAAATGAGTACTTATCCTCATCCACATGTAGATTTCCAGATTTGATGTGATTTGTAGCTGAAGTGTAAGCAAGCACCCAACCTAAGAAAAGTGATGCCGTACATTAGGTTTAATGACTTTTTGAACATTTATCCCGGTTAAGTGTTGTATCGAACCAGCCCTTTACGCATCTTGACTCATCTACTCTCCTGAGTAATCTTAAAAGCACACTCCTCCATATCAGCATGGTGCATTCAGGATTTTACTTTAAAGTGTTCCAACAAAACTTGAACTCAAGACACAAGGAGAAAAGCAACTTCACATGCAATCTAGACCGACAGTTACTGGTTTTCATGATATCCCTTTTGAAGGGAATGTAGGGCAAATCTTCGATTGGGTTTTATTGGTTTGAATCTGGAATTTAATTTGATTCATTGAAATCCATTTCATAGGCATCAATCATACACTGTTCTTTTTTTTTTCTGACATTTTCACATAATTAATTGAATCAATAATAAACTTTTTATGCATTGAGATCAAGTTTCAAGCTTTGATGGTAGGGGTCGTGTTCACCAAGAAGGGAAAGAGGGCTATTACTTCTGGCGAAGATTCGACAACTAAACATTACTAGAATTGGCTCAAATTTTAGTATGTTGTTTGTGAGACCAAGACCTAAAAGTTGATCGATTTCGTTCATTGAAAACCTTCTTCAAATTGTCTCTCATTTTTCTCCAATTGCAGTTAGGGTCTCTTGATCCATTTTTGTTAATCTACTTTCGTGGTGATGAAATACTATTGTATTGTTGATGCCAAGTCTATATTGTGTGACTAGAGAAGAACTTTTATGTATTATACTATTCTTGGTGATTAGTTGAAGTTTTTGAGGGGTCCATGACTTTTCTCAATTTGTCTTGCATTGGGTTTTTCACATAAAAATCTTGGAGTTATCGTTGCCTTGTCTCTTTAACATTTTAGCCATATATTTACTTATTTTGAGATTGTATTGATGGAATATACTGTTGGTTGTTGCTGGGGTTAAGTTGATTTTGATCGGTTTAGTTTTGGGAGGAAATCAATCCTTTATTTGGTTAGTTGATGGTGAATTGTTGCTTAGTTCTCCCCAACAAAGTGGTACTAGAGTCAACATGAGTAGCTGATCTAAATGGAGGAAAGCAGCACGATGTTTAAATTAAATGCCTTGAATTGCTCCATTAGAATGCCTCGAATGGAAGACATATTATACTATAAAGATTTGTATAATCCCGTCAATGGTGATGAGGCTAAAGAAAACAAGGAAAACAAAGAATGGACAATTGAATCAGAAAACGGTTGGGTTTATTCGATAATGGATTGATAATTGTTTTCCATCATGTTGCTTAAGAAACGAAAGCTAATACTTTGTGAAAGAAATTACAAAATCTCTATGAGAGGAGAATCCTACAAAATAAGCTTTTTTAGTTAAAAGACTTGTGATTTGAACTACAAGGAGGAAAATATCATGTCAGAACACTTGAGTGAATTTTCAAGATTTGGTAAATCAATTGATAAATTTTGAGATTGACCTTGGTGATTTGTTGCAATCATGTCAATTGCTTGATACTTTCCTTGACAGTTGGTATACCTTGGTTGTTGCATTTAACAATTCTATTCCTTACGGTGTGCTTTCTATAAACATGGTTAAAGAAAAACCTATTCAAAGAAGAAACCATGAGAAAATGCATTAATTATGCTTTTGAATTGGAGGCTCCTGTCATAGAAAATAGGGTGAGAAATCAATCAAGAATTTTCAGAGTAATGAAAATAGAGGCAAGCCAAGTGGAAGGTCGAAATCAAGGTCAAGGAGTAGGGGTGTGCAATCAGATCGGGTTTACCCGGGAACTGAACCGACCCACTCGAAAAATAGGTCCGGGAACTGGTTCCTGTTTGAACCGGTCCGAGAAACGGTTCTATTTTTTCGAAACCGGTTGAAACCGGTCCGGTTCCCGGGTCTAAGTGAAAACCCACTCGGACCGGTTTTAGAACCGGTTTTAAGTTACTGTAAAAAAACCCTAGCATTTGTTACTCTCAGTCGCTCCCTCCTCTTCCAGTTTGCGAGTCCCCTTTCTTCTGGCCCTTCTCAGTATGCTCGTGAGAACTCGTCGCTGCAACTGCTCGTCGCTCATCACCGCGGCTGCTCGTCACCTCTCGTTGCTGCAACCTAGCTTGTCGTCGCGGCTGCTCGCTGCAACCTAGCTCGTAGCATCTCGTCGCCGCGGCTGCTCGCCACAACCCAACTCGTCGCCACAGCTACTCGCTACCTGAGTTGCCATAACGCCACTCATTGCCGCTCGTCGCTGGAACCTAGCTTGTCGCCCCTCGTCGCCGCCTCAGTCGCCACAACCCAACTCGTCGCCACTCGTCACTGCGGCTGCTCGCCACCTCAGTCGCCGTAACCCAGCTCGTCCAACCCTTACGCCGACACGAAGGTCAGCTCACGATTCCCCCCCTCCCCCTCAATCCCGCTCCCACTACTATTGTTGTTTTTAGAGCGCGCGATTTCTGTGTGATGGTGAATCGATGTGGAAAAGATACGAGAATGATTGAATCGCTTGTGACGAGGAAGTGTCGTGAGAGAGCTCGAAAAGGGAAGGGAATTGAATGTTCTGTGCACGTCGCATATTGTATTTCGATACTCTCCCCTCGCCTAAGTTCGAGTTTCAGTGACCCCAGACCTTGGATTATTTGCCGCCCCTTGAAATCTTGTGCTCTGGTTTTGTTCTTGAAGTGAATTGGCAACGGTGGCTCATGTTCCCATCTTCCCCTTTGCCAAAAAAGCAGTTGAGATGACCTTAGACCATGCCTCTTCTTTGATTAACCAAGCCTTGTGTTTGAATAGCCTGGCTGGTGAGAATGATTTGCAGGATTGGAGAGGGACAACATGGATCTTTAGATTTGTTGTCACTGCCTGTCGTGTCCTTCATTAAAGCCGCTCTTTTACTTTGAGAAGTTTCCGAGGGGATAGGTTGGGATTTTGGTGTTTAGGAAGAAGGTGCTTGTGGATTATTTATTTTGCTCCAAATTTCTGAAATCAGTGAAAACAAAAACAGGTTATCGAGTAGACCCTGGAACCGGACCGGAAAAATAGGGTAGGTTCTAAAACAGGGTCTAGGGAAAACATGGTAGGTTTTAGGTTCCAAAAACTGGGAATTGGTTATAACAGGGTAGGTTCCAGGTCTAGACCCTACCCACCCTGGAACCGATCACCCCTATCAAGGAGTGTGGAGTGTTACAATTGTGGCAAGATGAGATATTATGCTAGACAATGCAAGTTTCCAAAAAGAGATAAATCACATGATGGAAATGGAGATAGAAAGAAAGAAGAGAAACAAGTTACAACAACAATTGCATCCGATGACAATATTGTGTTCATTTGTGGCGATGCTTCTATGAACCTTACGTGTTAAGACTTTAACTGGGTTGTTGATTTTGTAGCTTCATTTCATGTCACCTCGCTGCGTGATTACTTCACTATCGCAGTGGTGATTTTGGTTGTGTTATGATGGGAAACAATGGTATTTCCTAGGTTATCCGCATGTGAGATGTTTATTTGGAGATCGACCTTGGATGTAACTTGATTCTGAAAAATGTGAGATATGTTCTGGACATTTGACTTCACTTGATCTCCCCAGCTCTTTAAATGATGATGGTAACTACAATTCCTTTCCTTCTATGATGGCAAATGGAAACCAACTAAAGGTTCCATAGTAGTGACTAAGGGCAAAAAGGCCTACACTCTCTACACCATGCAAGCTAAGTTGATCAAGGAAGAATTAAGTGTAGTGGTGGACTCCACAATTGACCTATGAGAAATGAGACTTGGTCATCTCAGTGAGAAGGGGTTCGGAACTCTTGCTAGAGAAAATCTTCTACCATCGAAGGACATAAATCCGAAGAAATGTACTCACTAGCTAATAGGTAAGCAATATAGATTCTCATTTCATAATTACTCTTCACGCAGAAAATTAGATTTATTTGATTTAGGTCACACGGATATTTGTCGCATGGATGCTAGAACACATGGTGGTGTATTATATTTTGTGACACTTATTCTAGAAAAGAGTGGGCTATTGATTTGAAATCCAAAGACCAGGTGTTTGCAGCTTTCGAACAACTTCATGTCAACTTGAAATAATAAACAGGAAGAAGTTGAAATGTGTTCGAGTTGACAAGAGCAATAAATATAGAGGCCAATTTAAACAATATTGCAAAGATTATGGTATCAAACTTGAGAAAACTATTTCGAAAATACCACAACAGAATGGAGTAGTGGAGAGAATGAGCCAGACAATTAATGATTAGATTTGGTATATGCTCTTTCACGCGAGATTGCGTAAGTAATTCTGAGGTGAAGTGAGGAGAGCAATAGTGGATTTGATAAACCTTTTGCCATTAGTTCCTCTTAAGGGGGATGTTCCGCAAAGAGTTTGGAGTGGGAAAGATGTTTTATACAATTATCTGAAAGTGTTCGATTGCCGGGCATTCATGCACGTTCCAAGAGATGAAAGGTCAAAACTTGATGACGAGTCTAAGCAATGTATCTTCTTAGGTTATGGACATGAAGAGTTTAGCTACAAGTTATGGGATCCAGTTACGATGAAAATTATTAGAAGCCGAGATGTTGTCTTCTTTGAGCATCAAACCATTGAAGACATCGACTAGCTAGGATGATCAAAGAACATAGCTTTCACTCCAAATTCTCCTATCGTAAATGGTGGAAAACACGAGGGAGAAATGCATGAAAATCATGAAGATGTTGAATCCTTATCAAATGTTGATTCTTTAGTTGAGATAGGTGAAATAATTGAGCTAGAACAATCAGTTGAGAAAGAGCATTCAGTTGAACAAACGAGCCAATTGAGCAAGAACAACCGGTCCAAACTCAAGTTAGAAGATATGCAAGAAAACATAGGCCTTTACAGAGATAGTAGCCGCATGAATATGTATTACTCATCAATGCTGGAGAGCCAAAAACATTTGAAAATGCTATGTCATGTAATCAAAAGAATAAGTGGCATAAAGCCATGCAAGAGCAGCTTAACTCCTTGCATGAAAACTGCACATTTGAATTGGTGAAGTTGCCTAAGAACAAGAGAATACTAAAAAATAAGTAGGTATTAAAGTTAAAGACGGAAGAAAGTAGTTTGCAACTGCTATTTAATGCTTGGCTTGTTGTGAAGGGCTTTCGTCAAAAGAAAGAAATTGATTTTAAAGAGATGTTTTCCGATTGTAAAAATACCTTCTATTTGAGTTAATCTTGAGTCGGCAGCTAGTTTAGATTTAGAAATCAAAAACAACTTAATGTAAAGACAACTTTTCTACGTAGAGACTTAAAGAAGAAATATATATGAAGCATCCAAAGACTCAAACTGTTGTTTTGGGGAGGTCGACCTCGAGGATGGCGATGATGAGGACGCAATGATGGGCGGAGCTAAAGGATACATCAGTTAGTGGAGCAATCGTTAAGTCAAGTGACGGCAGTGATTGACATATCTAGGGGATGGCAGACCAAGAAAGAAGAACATGCAAGAGAGTTGCAAGATGCATGGGAAGAAGAGAAGAAAAAAGGAAAAAAAAAAAGAAGAGGGAAAAAGGTTTGTATTGAGGTGGGAAAAAATAGATGATGTAGTTGTCAACTGGATCATTTTGACCTGATTAGACACTTCACCTTAGCAAAATCAGGTGATGTCAAAACGTATTAGGATTAGGCGCACAAACCCAAAAAGTAAATACGAAAAAGAGAAATCGAGACATAAAATTTATCTCGATTTATCTATCTAGAAAAGATTCTGCTACGATTAGCATCCCTACTTATCTGTTACTACTCTCAATTGCAATAGAAAGAGGTCATATATAAGCAACAACTATTCATCGATCTCCTACTTTCCTGAGTATGAATCACACCCCAACAACGCTCACGCAGATCTCACATTGAGTTGAAGTTGTAGAGTCCAAGTACTCATTTGAATAGAAAACAGTTTAGATACTTAATTAAGAAAGAGACAAACATAAAAAAAATGCTTGCGGTGTCATTATCCCAAAAAGCCCAAAAAACAAATTTTGGAGGGAGGCAGATTATGCAATACTGATTTGACTAACGGATTTTAGCTTTTGAAGAGCAGTTAGAGCTGAAATGGGATGCAGGAAACACCATGGACGTTTGTAAATCTGGATCCAAGCTTCTCTTCTACATTCAGTCTTCTTTACACTATGTCCATATTTACGTAGGATCGTGTTTATTGTTTTAATTGCATGGGAAGTGTGCAAAGCCTAGTTTCAATTCAACCAATCGACTTCTTTTCTGGTTGCTACCGTTGGACCTAATACCACACGATTCGAGGGAAAAGCAGTCATTAGATCAAAACAGGAGATTTATGCCGCGGGATTCAACCAAAACTGAAGGGATAACCTAAATTGAATATCTCAGGTAATTAAAAAGGTGTATTAGGAACTTGGAAATGCGTAAGAAAGCAGATTGTAGAAACAAACTGTGTATCTTGCACACACTCAAAAGTTCAAAACAGCAGCGTTCTCACTAACTAATGAACTCTTACTGCAGAGAATTATACACATACGGATCATAATGCATGTTCAATGCACCTGTCAAATTACAACCTTCCCAAGTATTGGTAATATGCTTCAAAATCAGTGACAAACAAACTTAGCCAGACATTCGACCTCAATCTCCCGGTCAAAGTTTATATGGACACCAAAGTTATTACTTGACACCACAACAGGCAATCTAATCAGAGTCTTCAGGAACCTCACGCTTGTTTTAAGGTGTTGCCGATATCTATCACAAACCGGTACTTGACATCGCCCTTGGCAAGGCGGTCCATTGCCGTGTTCAAATAGTCAATCGAGATGACCTCGATATCAGCGGTAATCTTGTGCTTTGCTGCAAAATCAATCATCTCTTGTGTTTCCTTCATTCCACCGATGCAACTGCCAGCCACAATCTTCCTCCCTTAAACCACAATCGAGCAGTATAATTTATCAGTTTGTGTTTAGCTAAACAAGACATTTGACACTTTTAGCAAAATGTATAGGTTACATTAGTTGATTTAACATTATATTTGTGGCAAAGGACATTCTTACCCATGATCAAGGGAAAGACGGGTAACTCGAGAGGCCGATCAGGCTCGCCGATGAGGACAAGTTTTCCATTGTGTTTGAGCAAACCAATCAAAGGCAGCAATGGGTGCACTGCCGAAACCGTGTCGATTATACCATCCATTGTTCCCATCGCAGCCTATTGACCAAAAAAGTTCCAGCACAACCTCAAATCACATACCATAGTCATCAGCAAACCGGGCTTTTTAATGCTGAATCCCTCACCAGTCATTAACACAGTGATATTAATTGATAGAGTACCCACTGTACAAACAATTAGGTTATTGGGTACTTCACGAGCTAAGAATATGCTCACTTAAAACTGAGTTCCTCGTTGTCATTGCCAAAGAAACAAGAAAAGAAGCAATAGCAATACCCCAATCCAGACATCACCTGAATTTGATTGATGTCGCTGCTCACAAGGAATGCATCGGCACCGAGACGCTGGACTGCTTCCTCCCTCTTCCCAGGAGAGGAGCTGATCACGGTCACCTTGACCCCCATTGCCTTAGCAAATTTCACTGCAACATGCCCCAGCCCACCGAGGCCCACCACGCCCAAGTGGACCCCTGGGCGGTCGAGCCCAAAGAACCTCATTGGGCTATAAACAGTTATCCCGGCACAAAGCAAAGGAGCGCCAGCATCAAGAGGCATGTTTTGCGGGAATTTGATGGCGAAGTGCTCATTCGCCACCATCATGTTGGAGTATCCTCCGTAGGTCATCGTCCCGTCATGGTATATGGCACCATAAGTCAGTATCCATTTGGGGCAGTAATTCTCGAGATGGTCGTGGCAATTATCACAGAAGCCGCATGATCCGACCAAGCAACCGACTCCCACTTTGTCTCCCACCTTGAACTTCTCAACCTTGCTTCCAATCTCCACGACTTCACCCACTATCTCATGCCTGCATTTCAAATATACTAAGATGTATATAAGTATGAAGAAATCAAAAGCTTATAGTTTTAGATATGTTTAATTTTTGTAAGACTTTGTGATCGATGTGCATCTGGTGTTTAACATTTCATGTCTTACTAAAGCTTGTCCTGCATCTAGCTGCACCGCCTATATTGAGTTTCACAGGTGAAGATGAAAGGCAGAAGTCGGACTCATGAGTGACCTCACTTTTGAATTGGGGGATGAAGAAGATCCATTAACTTCGTCTCAGCAAGAAAAACTAGTTCTTCCATTGTTGTCGCTTTGCTTATACTAATTGTAACCTAACCAATGGAACCTAACTCAAAATGAAGGGTAATAGTGGGTTTTGAGCGACTAATTGGCCCAAGAAATTTGTTCTATCAATACCAGCGTGTAGGGACTAATATGACCCATTGGTGAGATGGTTGAAGCTCGATTTGGAAGTCATGAAATTGGCCTAAGCTTCAACCAAAAAATTGACATGAACAACAGAATCCAATTTTTGCGATGGAGTTGACCCTCCAATGCCTAAGTTGGTGTTTGAAGGAGAGCGATAAAGCTCGTAGAACTATGAGCAAAAATAATAAGGGGCCATGCTCTAGCCGTGTGTTTAGATCGCTACATGTAGGTAACTCTTTTAGCGAGTCATTGGGTGACACTTGACAGGTAGAGGCTTTCGAACGACAAATGGATTGGATGGCTGGACAAATGGAGTGTGCATCACCCTTAGAAGTCAGTAAATGTCCAGTCTCGCATATAGTGGTCGCATCATCTTCTCCTCCAATGTGGTCATCTCAAAGTGGTGTCAAGCATTTCCTATTGGGCAATGCTTGAATAGTAAATGAGGATTGATGATTCAATCTCAATGCTTGAATAGTAAATGGCTCTAAGAAAAGTTCTTTTCTTTCAATCAGTACTGGTAAAATTGTCAAATATGAATAACTGATGTACAATAATAGCCAATCATTTTAGTGTTATGCGGAAAGTAAATGTGAAAAATCTTACTTAAAATCTAATCAGTCAATGGTAAGAGGACCGGTATTGTTACAAACATAAGTGGGAAAAGTATAACAAAGTCCTAAAATTATTGCATTTGTATCAATTCAATCTTAAATCTTTTAATTTCACAAATTTAATCCTAAACCTTTTCACATTTGTGCCAATTGAGCCCATCCAGCTAATTCTGCCGGAAATTACTGACGTGAACATCGTACGTCCTACGCGGCACAGTTGTCCATGCTAACATGAACAATTTTTTTCATATTTTTTTGAATTTTTTTAAATTTTCCCTTTTTTTTCTATTTTATCCTTTACTTTTTTTTTCCTTTGGCTGGTACTAGACATGGCCAGCAACCGGCCATGTCTAAGTACTAGCCATAGGCCAAAGGAAAAGGAAAAGAAAAAAAAAAGGGAAAAATTAATTAAAAATATGAAAATCATTAAACTATTATAAAAAATTGTTCATGTTAGCATCAGTCATTTTACGCAAGATGGCTGGCTTCCACATAAGTTATTTTCTATTTAAATTGATTAGATGGACTCAATTAGTACCAATGTGAAAATGTTTAGGATTAAATTAGTCAAATTGAAAGGTTTATGACTGAATTGGTACCGAAGCAATAAATTTTGGACTTTTTTTATACTTTTCCCACATAAATACATAAACTAAATTTGAACACTCTAAAAAATGCCGTGACCATAAGTTTAATTTGGGATTTGAGCTTGGCTAAGGTTAAGATTATCCTATCTAGCATTTGCTGACGTATTAAGATGGAATAAACTTTGAGTAGGTCCATATAGAAAATCTGCTTGGGCCCTAAGAGGTGGATAGGTTTGGATAGGATAAGAAAACATTTTAAAGATAGATAAAGAAAGAAAGAAAGAAAGACGGGATGCCCCTCCGAGTGTCGACGCTAGCCCTTTCTCTCTTGTTGCACACCATTGTTGCCACAAGCAATCATCGCGTCAAAATTGCCACAGTCAGGCAACCCCCCCACACGGTGGTCAAGGCCCTCGTAGGACTAATACACAATGGTCACCCCCTCTCTCTCCCTGATATGTTGATCTGAGGCAACGGACCAACACACGGGTCATTGTCCCAACTCCCAAGCGCAACCCGTAGTGGTCGCACTCGCTAAAAGATTACCCGCGATCATCCCACTCCCTAGGCAACCACCAAAGTGGTCCTCGCTCGATCTATATGCTTCTCCTACTCTCTTCCACGATTTTTCTATCGCGGTGGCTGAAGACCACCAATTTTTTTAGGGTTAGAGTCAACCGCCACTCCGATGGGCACTGTGAAAAAGGCTGTTGTCGTCAAAGGCGGCACCATGGCAGCAGCAGTCATTGCTATGGCCGATGCAGGTTTCAATTAGACTCAGGTTTTTGCCCCCCCTTATTTACCACTATTTTTTTTTCACTAATTTCTAATTGACCCTTTTTGTTTGGTTTCATTCTCATCCAAGGTGCACCAACAACTTGATCCGTGGCTAACGTGACGCGACCCTCTAGAGGTGCTCTTCCATGTCGTTGTCATGGATGTCCTTGAGTCTCGTCCTCGTCCCATCAATTAGGAGCATGAGGATGGACCATTTCCTGTGGTTGGCCAGTTTTGGGGTCCCTATTTGCCCGACTTTCAAGGCAACAACAGCTAAAACTCTCCAGAAGAAAACGAGAGGAAGTGCCTTTCTTCTCGTCATTTCAAGCGAAAGTAGATGGCGATACACGAAGACTTCTTTTGGACGGCCATGTCCTGATCTTCGTGGCCAGATTTATGTCGTGCATTTCGTCTCTTAAATTAGCACTAACAATAAAGTAAATCGAGTCGGACCGATCGAAAAGGATCAGACCAGTCTCTACGATCTTGACCGAGTCTTCAGGCATGAAAAACGCAACAGTTTATCCAGAAGCACAGGCTGCATATCTGTGTGTGTGTGTGTGTGTGTTTTTATAATGTTTTACTCTGTTCTTGATCCAAAAGATTAAGAACGTAATAGCCCCAAGAATCTAGGTGATTAAACTTCAATTAAATAAAGAATATATTAGTCAACACGGTACTTTCAGACAAAAAAAATAATAACTTAAAGTACGAGGAGCAGAGCAAGAAAAACACACAAAAAAAAAACAAGAGTAGATTAAAGAAAAGGGGAGAAAGATTACCCAGGAACAAGGGGATAAGTCGAGAATCCCCAGTCGTTCTTAACGCTGTGGAGGTCGCTGTGGCAGATCCCGCAGAACAGCACTTTGAACTTCACGTCTTTCTCTCCGGTCGCCCTAGATTTGACATCGAACAAGTATGCAGAAAATCAAATCGATGATGATCGCCGTGTTCTTGTTAAAAAGCAGACTGTAAGCTGGTGTGAGCTATGGTGCGATTCCACCAAAGGAAGGAGAACGACCCATCAAGGGAGAGAAGACAAGGGGGAAAGGGAAATAACCTGCGGGAGAATTTGAAGGGAGAGAGGAGGCCAGAGGGATCTCTCGCAGCCCAGCCGAAAGCCTCCTGCGGGTGCTCTTGCTCTGGCGACTTCGCCATTCTTTCCCCCTGATGCAGTGCGAGGATCTTCTTCTTCTTCTTCTTCTTCCTGTTTTATCGGAAAATGGGTCACGAGAAGGAAAACGCGGTGGTGATGGAGTGGGAATTTGCGCGCTTGTTCAGAGAATATATAGAAGAGAGTCGGCGAAGTGGGAGAACACTTCACACGTGGAATCTGTTTCGTACACTTGTTCAACATTTTCAATAAAAATTTCATTAAAAGAAGCGAGGTAAATACCGGATACATTAGAATCTTTTAAATTGAATCTTTTGCCACTGAAAAAAATGAGACAAACAGTCCCTTAATTTTTACTTAGCATAGAATGTAATTTCTGAACTTTTAAGGTATTTTATTTAATGGAGTATAAAAAACAGCTTTTGCTATGAATAAGTGCCTTAAATAAGTGTATTCCGTCAAAGCACATAGAATATTTTATTTTCATAAAAGTTGTCACTTATAATAAAGTTATGACTTTTCATAGACAATATATTTTTAGCATTTAAATAATTATTAAACCGTCATGTGGGCCATAATTATTTTTACGTCGACTTCAACT
This sequence comes from Syzygium malaccense, assembly GCA_031216405.1. Taxonomy (NCBI): domain Eukaryota; kingdom Viridiplantae; phylum Streptophyta; class Magnoliopsida; order Myrtales; family Myrtaceae; genus Syzygium; species Syzygium malaccense. The sequence goes on along the minus strand of CM062261.1, from coordinate 2,709,350 downwards.
CGACATAATATTTGAGTGACTCAGGCTTGAGCTCAACTCAAAGTCTGATGAGTCGACCTCGAGCAACGATCGAAAGGTAATCCATCTCATGAAGCATGGCTCTACCAATGATGTCCTCTAGTCCCAATGTCATTATATGGTCACAGGTTTGATCCAGCGACGGTGAAATTAATTGACAGAAGGAATTGATTCATCAACGAGCGGAGAGACAAGGGTCGGTTCCACCAATTGCAGGAGAAGAGATTCCATTCGCATTTCTCATATATTAGTTTCGGGGGGTAAGTGTTGTGAACGTGCTTTCCCTTCAAATTATTATATTGAGAATTCAGACCACACTACTGATCCTCTGACGTCGACTTAAAGGGGAATAGCTAGAATTTCTGCTGCAACACCGCCCCTAAAAAGGCGTTTTGCGCCTGATTAATTAACTCATGAACAAAACTCAGGATCATCGTCCTTAACAGGTCTTGAGAGACTTCTTTGTTTTAGTCGCACATGAAACAAAAGCAGAAAGAAGTTTTGGTCGAAAAGCAAAAAGGGGCTCATATTATATTATAATATATGTTGAGAATTGTCTGGCCCGTAATAAAGGAATTTAAAGCGCTAGTACTGGAAATTTAAAGAGTAAGGGAATATAAGAATGGCAGAAATTTAAAGGTGATGGAAGAGTCAATTTGTACGAATTGAAAGAAATAATTGAAGGTGTAGAAGAACTTGATTTCTGATATTAATTGTGGGCCGTTTGGTTCAACTTTTCAAATATTACTTGAGAAAATATAAATATCTTTAGGTTAAAGTCCCTTAAGGAGATACAAGTGGCGTTTATTAAAAAATCATTTGTAAAGCTATTTTGGCCCAAATAGTATCTAATAAATTTTTTTTTGCAAAAAAGTTTTGGGAATTATCTTTTTTATTTTAAAAAAAACCTACCCCACCCTTCACCAAAGCCAGCAAAGGCCTACGGCCACCGACGAGCTAGATCTAGCGCCGGCTGCTCGAGGTCAGGCGACCCCGACGAGCTAGATCTGCCGCCGACGGTTGTTGCCCGATGCCAAGTGACCCTCGGCGAGGGTTGCGCGACCCAGGCGGCCGTCGCTTGGGTCACGCGACGACCCAACCTGCGTCTTTTACCATAGAGTATGGGAAAATGACATAAATAGTCCTTGAATTTAGGCTCAATGTGCAATGTGGTTCTAAATTTTTAATTTATTCAATGTGATCATTCAAGTTTAGCCAATACGCAATGTCATCCTTGAATTACTGAATTGTTTAATGTGGTCTTTGAACTTTTGGTAAATGTTCAATTTAATCCTTATATTAAATGAAGATGTTCAATGTTGTCCTTGAACTTGAATTAATGGAAAGACAACATTTAATATTGTCATATAGTTTAGAAACTAAATTGAACATATACCAAAAGTTTATAATTATATTGAATAAATTAAAAGTTCATGAATCACATTCCATATTGGGATAAAGTTCAGAGACTACATTGAATAAATTAGAAGTTCAGGAATGACATTATATATTGATCCAAAGTTCAGAAACTATTTGTGTCATTTTCACGTAGAAAATTACATGATCCTCCGTTCCTCATGCATGTTCAATTCACCTGTCAAACTTTGATCTTCTGGGATATTGGGCTGCTCCAAGCACGTACCCCATTCATGTGAAGTGTGCGGCCTATGCGTGCTGGCCCAATCGTACGGCTCATGGACCTGTGCCTACCGCCCCAAGTGTGCACACGTGCATGTACGGTTCGTGTTCTTCTTCTCTATTCGTCCACCGCAATTGATACATTTGGGTGCATAGAACATGGCAACGAATATGGCAGAAAGTATTCGAACGTTCGACGAAGAGAAAACACAACTCATGTAAGAATCTCACGAACTTTGTTAGTACAGGCAGCCCACCTACGCGGTGTCAATATTTAAAATCCCAATCTATTTGCTGAGCAATCGAGCGAATAATTACCTCTTTTCTTTGGGAAAAATTTCTAAAATCGAACTGGGATGCACTGAAAAAGCTGGGAGGTACTGGTAGGGCAGCAAAAAGAAAGGGGGATATGGGGTTGGAGACTCTGTTGAGCTTTAACAAAGCAATGCAAGCCATCTTGGAGAGTAGCTTCCTGTCCTAATAATACTTCAAGCAGCAGGATCCTAAGAAGAATCTATTTACTCATACGAGAAAATATTCAGTGGTGAGGACGAACTCGGAACCCGAGCCCAAAATCGGAACCCAAGCCAGGTTATTTCTGGAGCCGGAGTCGGAAAGGCGAGGACGAAGGCGAAGAAGAAGAAGGAAGGGAGGGCTTGAGGTGGGCATCGGGAGAGGAAGAGAGAATGGGTTGTAGAAGAGAGAGAAGAAAAGAGAGATCTAATCCTTTACGTTACAAAACGGAAAGAGGGGCGAGAGCGAGAGAAGAGAGGGAGAGCGCAGGCATTAAATGCTTATGTGTGGTTAGGACTTTCCTCACCAACTAGTCTCAAGAGGAGAAAATATTCGGTGATTACTAATCACGACATCGCCAGCCCATGTGGCGCACGTGCTCCACCCAAAAGATGACAGGGCAATTGATGGAAACCCTTTTGTCTTACTCCTCTGGCCGGTTGGTGGGGAAAATACTGATCACAAGCAAGCATTTATTGCTGGCGCTTTGTCTCCCGCTTCTGTCTCGTACTGAGAAAATATTCGGTGATTGCTAATTATTACATCACCAGCTCACGTGACGCTTATGCTCCACTTAAAAGACGTGACAACCACCGAATATTTTCTCTATACGTAGACATTTGGCACGTAGCCAAATGGGCATCGGGCATCGTAGGAGTGGGAATGTGTACCATGGGCAGAGATACCCTTTTGCCCCTTTTTGTTTGGTGGGCTGAGATACCCTTTGGCTACGTTTGATCGTCCGTATTTCTAGTCAGAATAGGATTGGATTAGATAGAATAGGATAGGAAATTTAGGAATTTGGCCATATCCTATCCATTGTTTGGTGAAGTACGGATTTAAAGTCGGATATTCTCATATCTTATTCTATCCTGCGTTCGATAGAAACTGTATATCAATATAAAGGACATATACCTCTACGTGATGCTCATGAAATATTTCGATCTTATTACTATAAAAATAACATTCTCATACACAAATAAACTTCATTCTTCAGCTTCTTCTTAGGCGGAGGCTTTACCGCACTCGCACCCTTCTTCTTCTTATTAAGAGCCAGATCACCCATTGATATGCAAAAGCATCAAATACCAGGGTTTACACATAACAACGTCGGAAGAACATCTTAAATGGGATAACAAAGATGGAACTTGAATGTGAAATAAAAAAGTCATCTTTCGACATCAATTGAAGCCACGAAGAGTAGAGAGACAAGCTCCAAGTTACCAAACCTCAACTCCATCGAACCATAGAGTATTGCAAGCACAAAACAAACAATCGAAACAACGAGATGGTGGGTTCCTTCATCGTTCGCAATCGCGTTGGTTTTCGAAACAGACAAATCGAACAGAACTGAATCAGCAATTGCAAGGACGAAGGGCCACCGATTCCTTGCTCTGCCGCGAACTAGATACCATTCGACAAACAAGACAAACGCCATTGACGATGGTGCAAAACTGGAGAGGACGATAACAATACCTGAGCTGAGCAGAGTAGAGTAGTCGGCGCGCCTAGAAGAAGAAGAAGAAGAAGCGACGAAGAGGTTCGGAGCTTCTCTGATGTCGCCGGCAAGGTGTGGAAAAGCGTTTTTTCCCGGCAAGCTTCAACAGTATTTCCACGGATGACCACTTGATCTCCTCCTCCTGCGAGTCCTTCCAGTTCAGCATCTCGACGAGCCCCGTGAGTGAAGAGTGCGTGAATGAAAGGTAGGGTTTCTAAAAATTTGCTTTTATGTGACGGATAGAAGAAATCCTATCCGACCTTATCCTACCCCCTCCCCTCGGATTTTTTTATCCGGGTTATATTCCCTTTATATCCGACATTATACTATCCGGGACACCTACCAAACACGGAATAGGATAAAATATATCCTATCTCAAGTTTTATACGGACGACCAAACACAGCCTTTATGCTTTTTTTTGGTGGAGGGTGGGGAATGGAAAGCAGGAGCGATGTAGAGCAGACAGTTGACTCCAGGAGGGTCTTCTACTATGGACCTGTTTAAGAAGATGATCCTGAGTTTATTTCCGGGGGAAAGCAAATATATGCTTACAAACAATACATTGAATTTTTGAGATGAAATAACTGAGCTTTCATAAAAAAAAATAGAAAATAAAAAGATGAAAAGCAAAGAGGGAGGCTGAAACTATTATGTATGAAAAGTGTGAATGGAAAAATATTCAATCTTATTATGCTCGAGGGCTGCAGGTTGAGTTACATTTATTGACTTCATCGTAAGCGATCGAGCAAAGTGCAGCTCCAGTATCTTGATTTTCCATTGAAGTCAAAGTTGAACAAATTTTAAGTATTCCACGACCTCAAGCCAAGTTTCGAGCAGTGAGTTTGTGAGCCAAGTCAAGCTCGAGCTTGAAAGTTTTTTCTTGCTCGAATCGGTTACACCCGTAATGGAAAATCGCTAAACGAAACTGCAAAACATGCAATCAGTTTTTATGATTTTAATCTGCCACATCGTTCATGAAAATTTCTGGTTGCTACTGTTGGACCTAATACCACACGATTCGAGGAAAAAGCAGTCATTAGATCAAAACAGGAGATTTATGCCGCAGGATTCAACCAAAACTGAAGGGATAACCTAAATTGAATATCTCAGGTAATTAAAAAGGTGTATTAGGAACTTGGAAATGCGTAAGAAAGCAGATTGTAGAAACAAACTGTGTATCTTGCACAAACTCAAAAGTTCAAAACAGTAGTGTTCTCACTAACTAATGAATTCTTACTGCAGAGAATTACACACATACGGATCATAATGCATGTTCAATGCACCTGTCAAATTACAACCTTCCCAAGTATTGGTAATATGCTTCAAAATCAGTGACAAACAAACTTAGCCAGACATTCGACCTCAATCTCCCGGTCAAAGTTTATTTGGACACCAAAGTTATTACTTGACACCATAACAGGCAATCTAATCAGAGTCTTCAGGAACCTCACGCTTGTTTTAAGGTGTTGCCGATATCTATCACAAACCGATACTTGACATCGCCCTTGGCAAGGCGGTCCATTGCCGTGTTCAAATAGTCAATCGAGATGACCTCGATATCAGCGGTAATCTTGTGCTTTGCTGCAAAATCAATCATCTCTTGTGTTTCCTTCATTCCACCGATGCAACTGCCAGCCACAATCTTCCTCCCTTAAACCACAATCGAGCAGTATAATTTATCAGTTTGTGTTTAGCTAAACAAGACATTTGACACTTTTAGCAAAATGTATAGGTTACATTAGTTGATTTAACATTATATTTGTGGCAAAGGACATTCTTACCCATGATCAAGGGAAAGGCGGGTAACTCGAGAGGCCGATTAGGAGCACCAATGAGGACAAGTTTTCCATTGTGTTTGAGCAAACCAATCAAAGGCAACAATGGGTGCACTGCCGAAACCGTGTCGATTATACCATCCATTGTTCCCATCGCAGCCTATTGACCAAAAAAGTTCCAGCACAAACTCAAATCACATACCATAGTCATCAGCAAACCGGGCTTTTTAATGCTGAATCCCTCACCAGTCATTAACACAGTGATATTAATTGATAGAGTACCCACTGTACAAACAATTAGGTTATTGGGTACTTCACGAACTAAGAATATGCTCACTTAAAATTGTGTTCCTCGTTGTCATTGCCAAAGAAACAAGAAAAGAAGCAATAGCAATACCCCAATCCAGACATCACCTGAATTTGATTGATGTCGCTGCTCACAAGGAATGCATCGGCACCGAGACGCTGGACTGCTTCCTCCCTCTTCCCAGGAGAGGAGCTGATCACGGTCACCTTGACCCCCATTGCCTTAGCAAATTTCACTGCAACATGCCCCAGCCCACCGAGGCCCAACACGCCCAAGTGGACCCCTGGGCGGTCGAGCCCAAAGAACCTCATTGGGCTATAAACAGTTATCCCGGCACAAAGCAAAGGAGCGCCAGCATCAAGAGGCATGTTTTGCGGGAATTTGATGGCGAAGTGCTCATTCGCCACCATCATGTTGGAGTATCCTCCGTAGGTCATCGTCCCATCATGGTATATGGCACCATAAGTCAGTATCATTTTGGGGCAGTAATTCTCGAGATGGTCGTGGCAATTGCCGCAGGAGCCGCATGATCCGACCAAGCAACCCACTCCCACTTTGTCTCCCACCTTGAACTTCTCAACCTTGCTTCCGACCTCCACGACTTCACCCACTATCTCATGCCTGCATTTCAAATATACTAAGATGTATATAAGTATGAAGAAATCAAAAGCTTAAAGTTTTAGATATGTTTAATTTTTGTAAGACTTTGTGATCGATGTGCATCTGGTGTTCAACATTTCATGTCTTACTAAAGCTTGTCCTGCAGCTAGCTGCACCGCCTATATTGAGTTTCACAGGTGAAGATGAACTGCAGAAGTTGGACTCATGAGTGACCTCACTGTTGAATTGGGGGATGAACAAGATCCATTAACTTCGTCTCAGCAAGAAAACTAGTTCTTCCATTGTTGTCGCTTTGCTTATACTAATTGTAACCTAATCAATGGAACTTAAATCAAAATAAAGGGTAATAGTGGGTTTTGACCGGCTAATTGGCCCAAGAAATGTGTTCTATCAATACCGGCCTGTAGGGACTAATATGACCCATTGGTGAGATGGTTGAAGCTCGATTTGGGAGTCATGAAATTGGCCTAAGCTTCAACCAAAAAATTGACACGAACAACAGAATCCAATTTTTGCGCAGGAGTTGACCCTCCGATGCCCAAGTTGGTGTTTGAAGGAGAGAGATAAAGCTCGTAGAACTATGAGCAAAAATAATAAGGGGCCATGCTCTAGCCGTGTATTTAGATCGCTACATGTAGGTAACTCTTTTAGCGAGTCATTGGATGACACTTTTAGCGAGTCATTGGATGACACTTGACAGGTGGAGGCTTTCGAACGACAAAGGGATTGGATGGCTGGACAAATGGAGTGTGCATCACCCTTAGAAGTCAGTAAATGTCCAGTCTCGCATATAGTGGTCGCATCATCTTCTCCTCCAATGTGGTCATCTCAAAGTGGTGTCAAGCATTTCCTATCAGGCAATGCTTGAATAGTAAATGAGGATTGATGATTCAATCTCAATGCTTGAATAGTAAATGGCTCTAAGAAAAGTTCTTTTCTTTCAATCAGTACTAGTAAAATTGTCAAATATGAATAACTGATGTAGAATAATAGCCAAATATGAATAACTGATGTAGAATAATAGCCAATCATTTTAGTGTTACGCGGAAAGTAAATGTGAAAAATCTTACTTAAAATCTAATCAGTCAATGGTAAGAGGACCGGTATTGTTGCAAACATAAGTGGGAAAAGTATAACAAAGTCCTAAAATTATTGCATTTTTATCAATTCAATCCTAAATCTTTTAATTTGACAAATTTAGTCCTAAACTTTTTCACATTTGTGCCAATTGAGCCCATCTGGCCAATTCTGCCGGAAATTGCTGATGTGGACATCGTATGTCCTACGTGATGTCCTGCTAGCACAGTCGATACTAACGTGAATAATTTTTTAAATAATTTTTTGAATTTTTTTAAATTTTTTCCCTTTTTTAATTTTATCCTTTTCTTTTTTTTTCTTTGGCTAGTACTCGGCCATGGCCGATCACTGGCCATGTCCGAGTACCGGGCATAGGCCAAAGGAAAAGGAAAGGAAAGAAAAAAAAAGAAAAAAGGCAAAAAATTAATTAAAAATGTGAAAATCATTAAAATATTATAAAAAATTATCCATGTCAACATCAGTCATGTTACGTAAGATGGCTGGCTTCCACATAAGTTATTTCCGGTTTAAATTGGCTAGATATACTGAATTGGTACAAATGTGAAAATGTTTAGAATTAAATTAGTCAAATTTAAAGGTTTAGGACTAAATTGGTACCAAAGTAATAAGTTTTGGACCTTTTTGATACTTTTCCCACATAAAGTACATGAACTAAATTTGAACACTCTAAAAAATGCCAGGACCAAAAGTTTAATTTGGTATTTGTGGTTGGCTAAGGTTAAGATTATCCTATCTAACATTTGCTAATGTATTAAGACGGAATAAACTTGAGTAGGTCCAAATAGAAAATCTGATTGGGTCCTAAGAGGTGAATAGGTTTGGATAGGATAAGAACACATTTTTAAGATAGATAAAGAAAGAAAGACGGGACCCGCCCCTCCGAGCGTCCACGATAGCCCTCTCTCTCTTGTTGTGCACCATTGGTGCCACAAGCAATCATCGCATGATAATTGCCACAATCAGGCAACCCCCACACGGTGGTCAAGGCCCTCGTAGGTAGAGGTGGCCACGGGCCGGTTTTGGCCCAGAACCGGCCAGGAACCGCCCCGCCTCTCCTCTCTCTCTCTCTCCCTGATATGTTGATCTGAGGCAACGGACCAACACATCGGTCATTGTCCCAACTGCCAAGCACAACCCGTAGCGGGTCACACTCGCTAAAAGATTACCCGCGATTGTCCCACTCCCTAGGCAACCGCCAAAGTGGTCCTCCCTGATCTATATGCTTCTCCCGCTCTCTTCCACGATTTTTCTATCGCGGTGGCTGAAGACCACCAATTTTTTTAGGGTTAGAGTCGACCGCCCCTCCGGTGGTCACTGTGAAAAAGGCTGTTGTCGTCAAAGGCGACACCACGGCAGCAGCAGTTGTTGCTATGGCCGATGCAGGTTTCAATTAGAGTCAGGTTTTTGCCCCCCCTTATTGGCCACTATTTTTTTTCACTAATTTCTAATTGACCCTTTTTTTGTTTCGTTTCATTCTCATCCAAGGTGCACCAACAACTTGATCCGTGGCTAACGTGACGCGACCCTCCAGAGGTGCTCTTCCATGTCGTTGTCATGGATGTCCTTGAGTCTCGTCCTCGTCCCATCAAATAGGAGCATGAGGATGGACCATTTCCTCTGGTTGGCCAGTTTTGGGGTCCCTATTTGCCCGACTTTCCAAGGCAACAACAGCTAAAACTCTTCAGAAGAAAACGACAGGAAGTGCCTTTCTTCTCGTCATTTCAAGCGAAAGTAGATGGCGATACGCGAAGACTTCTTTTGGATGGCCATGTCCTGATCTTCGTGGCCAGATTTATGTCGTGCATTTCGTCTCTTAAATTAGCACTAACAATACAGTAAATCGAGTCGGACCGATCGAAAAGGATCAGACCAGTGTCTACTATCTTGACCGAGTCTTCAGGCGTGAAAAACGCAACAGTTTATCCAGAAGCACAGGCTGCATATCTGTGTGTGTGTTTTATAATGTTTTAATCTGTTCTTGATCCAAAAGATTAAGAACATAATAGCCCCAAGAATCTACGTGATTAAACTTCAATTAAATAAAGAACACATTAGTCAACACGGTACTTTCAGACAAAAAAAATAATAACTTAAAGTACGAGGAGCAGAGCAAGAAAAACACAAAAAAAAAACAAGAGGAGATTAAAGAAAAGGGGAGAAAGATTACCCAGGAACAAGGGGATAAGTCGAGAATCCCCAGTCGTTCTTAACGCTGTGGAGGTCGCTGTGGCAGATCCCGCAGAACAGCACTTTGAACTTCACGTCTTTCTCTCCGGTCGCCCTAGATTTGACATCGAACAAGTATGCAGAAAATCAAATCGATGATGATCGCCGTGTTCTTGTTAAAAAGCAGACTGTAAGCTGGTGTGAGCTATGGTGCGATTCCACCATAGGAAGGGGAACGACCCATCAAGGGAGAGAAGACAAGGGGGAAAGGGAAATAACCTGCGGGAGAATTTGAAGGGAGAGAGGAGGCCAGAGGGATCTCTCGCAGCCCAGCCGAAAGCCTCCTGCGGGTGCTCTTGCTCTGGCGACTTCGCCATTCTTTCCCCCTGATGCAGTGCGAGGATCTTCTTCTTCTTCTTCTTCTTCTTCCTGTTTTATCGGAAAATGGGTCACGAGAAGGAAAACGCGGTGGTGATGGAGTGGGAATTTGCGCGCTTGTTCAGAGATTATATAGAAGAGAGTCGGCGAAGTGGGAGAACACTTCACACGTGGAATCTGTTTCGTACACTTGTTCAGCATTTTCAATAAAAATTTCATTAAAAGAAGCGAGGTAAATACCGGATACATTAGAATCTTTTAAATTGAATCTTTTGCCACTGAAAAAAATGAGACAAACAATCCCTTAATTTTTACTTAGCATAGAATGTAATTTCTGAACTTTTAAGGTATTTTATTTAATAGAGTATAAAAAACAGCTTTTACTATGAATAAGTGCCTTAAATAAGTGTATTCCGTCAAAACACATAATATTTTATTTTCATAAAAGTTGTCACTTATAATAAAGTTATGACTTTTCATAGACAATATATTTTTAGCATAATAATTATTAAACCGTCATGTGGGCCATAATTATTTTTACGCCGACTTCAACTTGACATAATATTTGAGTGACTCAGGCTTGAGCTCAACTCAAAGTCTGAGGAGTCGACCTCGAGCAACGATCGAAAGGTCATCCATCTCATGAAGCATGGCTCTACCAATGATGTCCTCTAGTCCCAATGTCATTATATGGTCACAGGTTTGATCCAGCGACGGTGAAATTAATTGACAGAAGGAATTGATTTGTCAACGAGCGGAGAGGCAGGGGTTGGTTCCACCAATTGCAGAAGAACAGATTCCATTCGCATTTCTCATATATTAGTTTCGTGGGTTAGTGTTGTGAACGGGCTTTCCCTTCAAACTATTATATTGAGAATTCAGACCACACTATCGATCCTCTGATGTCGACTTAAAGGGGAATAGCTAGAATTTCTGTTGCAACACCGCCCCTAAAAAGGCGTTTTGCGCCTGATTAATTAACTCATGAACAAAACTCAGGATCATCGTCCTTAACAGGGAAGAACTTGATTTCTGATATTAATTGTGTGTACGAAGAAGTTACAACGTGGACATTTATATCCACTAGCAGCAGTTACATACAAACAGTCAGTAATTTTGAATCTGCTAATAACTTCCTAACGTTATTTACAGTTATTCATAAGCACTTCCCGAGATCCATAAGAAGTTACAACTTCCGAGATCATCCGAACAACCAGCTGACAATCATTGCTTGTGTAGATTCATCTTCTTGGTCTTCGATCTCCAACACCAAGCAAAATATGCAAAAACTGGCTATCAACAACCTTGATATCCCCTTTCCACCAAAAAAAAAAAAACCTTGATATCCTTAGGGTTTGTGATGTCTCGATAGTAAAACAAAGCCATGTAGTTTACTTCTTGTTTCTTACTTTCGAGCTTTTAATTGGGAATGTAAATGCTATTGTTATTTTCCTGCTCGAGATAGGCTTAAGAAGATGGATCTTGTAATAATTTTGAATTGTGGCATACCAACGCATGATTAGATTTTTGGCCCGTGTGTCAGGTTGATCTTTGGACACACCATTAGTATAAATATTACAAACAATACAGAGTTGTAAAGAAGCGAAATTGCAATAACAAAGTTGGAATCGATACAAACGAATACCGAGACATATGTTTAACACAGTTTCCTTAAAACAGATTCGTTCCCTCCAGTAGGTGACCGAGGTTTCGTGAACGTCTATCTCCCAGGATACAACGGTTGACAGCGAAGAAGAGAGCACGGCACTTCCAAGCTTTCGGCGAACTTGAACAAACTCGAAATGAACACTACCAAACGGATGATTAATTCTGTCACACGTTATGAAATTCGTAACTGTTTAAATTGAAAAAAAAATAAATCAGAAGGCAAAATTGGGCTCGTCGCGAGGCCCACTTTTCGGTCCTGCAATCGTGTACGCGGGATGCGCGCTCGCGCCCAAGTTTCAGCTTGTCGGGCGTCGAATTTGCACCCCTTGCGCCTGCGTGCGAGGCAGAGAATTTGTGCTATGATAGTTACCACTTTAAATAAGTGTAACTGTATATAAAACACTCCATATCCTTCTTTCTTTTCCGATGTGAGACTAGTATTTTTTCACTTCCCGCTTCCAACTCAAGGGTGTTCTTTGAGTATCAATTTCTCATTCATTCACCCATCAATTTATCCCATATTTCCAACACTTCCCACATTAAAATAGGTTGTACTCCTTGTATAGCAATTGAAACTCGAGACTTAGTGGAAAACAAATAAGTGGTCGAGCCTTACATAGACTTTAAGTTCATAGCAAGAGATATCTTGTCGAGAAAGCGACATCAATGTTGAGCATTAGGGTGGTCTAGTGTAATCTAGTTATCCAATTTAGAATCTCTCATTTATGCAGACTAGTAGCTTTGGTCTAAGTTCGAGACATATATGATATATCCCACGCCATGACTACATCTTGATAGGTTTGTCATTGACCTTTTAATAGGTTAGTGACGACTCCTAAGTAGAATAATCACGATAAAATCTCAAATTGCGATGCGACCTGAATTTGGGAGAATCCAAACAAGGTATGCGCCTCCTCACTCCATAAGGGACCAACGATGCTTTGTCGCTCGTTGACCTTCTCGGGCCTGCCTAAGGGTCACAACGATAGAGAGTTGCTATGGCTTGACCAGAAATGAAACAATACAGACTGAACAGTTCAAGAGGTTATTGACATTTTTTACAGCACCACCAAGAAAAAAAATGGGGTAGTCTGCAAAGAGTAGGTGCAAGAGCGTAGGGCAGCAGTTTCGACTCAACTTAGGGTGCATTTGGACAAAGACTTTAAACTAAAGGATTTTCATGAAATGCAAATAATGTTTCCTAAACTATAATTAAAAAGTATATTGAGAAGTGACGTTGATTTAACTTCCTTCCTAGCTCTTGACAGAAACCTTTTCTTTCATCCTTCAAGTTTCAGGCTACGATGAACTCAAACGGTTGCTTTTTGGAAACCCCCCAATCAAAAGGAATGCCCAAACGCTTCCTGGCTCGCGCAATCCTTGGAAGTCTCAGAGCGTTGGCTACGTTTCCACGTACGTTGACACTACCCATAGGTCATGTAGCATTTTCCAAAAAATTTGGAACTTATTTCCTGCAAAAGTATTTTATTTTGTTAACTGTTACATGCTTGCATTTTAGATTATATTGGAGTCAGGTATTTAGTAGTGTTTCCAAAAATCAGCATTAAATTTCTAGAAATTTATTTCAAACCAAAAAAACAAGAGAAAAAATACGGCAAAAGTACACCACAAGTGTCATAACTTGTGTACGGCGATCACTTTGGTGCTATAACTTTTTTTCGGATCACTTTGGTGCCAAGTCGGAGGAAAATAGATCACTTTAGTGACTCCGGCCAAAAAGCTGACCTGACATTTATATTTAAAAAAATGATCTGACTTGTACACGTGGAAATTACGTGGCTTTTTTTTTCGAATTTTTTAATTTTTAGAAAAATAATAATATTATTATTATTTATTTAAAAAAAAGGAGGTTGCAGTAGCGGCGAAGGCTCCCTCGCCGCTGCTGCCGCCAAGCCACCACCGTCGGGAAGGGCCGGCGGTGGTGGGCGCAGTGGTTGGTGAGGGCCGGATCTGGCGAGGCGAGACCTCGCCGTCGCCTGGGTCGCGACGGCGAGGTCCCACCTCGCTCGACGAAGACAAGGCCGACCTCGCCGTCGCCTGGGTCGTGACGGCGAGGCGCGGCCTCACCTTCGCTGGGCGAGGCGAGACCTCGCCGTTGTGACCCAGGCGACGACGAGGTCTCGCCTTGCCGGATCCGGCCCTCGCCGACCACTGTGCCCACCACCTCCGGCCCTTCTTGGTTGTGGTGGCTTGGCAGCAGCAGTAGCGATGGCTCTCTCGCCGCTGCTGCAGGGCTTTTTTTTAAATTTAATATAATATAATTTAGTTTAAAAAAATACACGTCAGCGGGCTAAACGGCGTCGTTTTTGGTTTTTAATGCTGACTGGACCTCTCCGGCGAGCTGTGGACCTTTCCGGCGAGCCATGTCAGCGCCACATCGGATTTCCGGCGGGCCACGTCAGCATTGGCACTAAAATGATTGTTTTTCAAAAAAGTTGGCACCAAAGTGATCCGAAAAAAAGTTATGGCACCAAAGTGATTGCCGTACACAAGTTATGACACTTGTGGTGTACTTTTGCCGAAAAAATACTAATAGACAAATACTATATTTCCTTTAGCACGACTTGTTTGCACTTGTCAACTTAGAGATTCATAGCCCATGTTAAATGTGCGCATTTACTTAACGGGTCAAGACGATGCACGCTATCTCTAGCAGGTTTCTCAATTCTGGTGGTTGTCAAATCCATAAAACCCATGTCTGATCTTAACACAAAACAACCGAGTTGATCCATGCTATCAAACTTCTTTCGATTTGATGAGTCAAATTTAATTGGTTAGAGATTTGGGATATTAGATTTGCAAGTGATGTGACTAGCAGGAGTCACCTAGAGGGGGGTGAATAGGTGATTCTAAACAATTTTAATATATTTATGTGGAAATAAATAAATTACAGAAGAGTCAGAATAAAGTTCAGATTCAGAACAGTTTATATAGAAGAAGCTTTTGTTGTGCAGAAAGTAAAGTGAGAGATAAGGGATAGAAGAACTGCACACAGATTTATAGTGGTTCGGCTTATAGCAAGCCTACGTCCACTCTCCCACGCGTACAGCCTACCGGCTGGATTTCACTATGTAATCAAGAGGAATTTACAGATTTTGAGTGATATCACTTTTGTGTATGATAGGACTTTCTATCTCACACAGTCACTCTTACAAAGTAACCCTCAAGATCTCAGTATTTTGGCTCGGAATAACAAGATAAATGAATGGAGTATACTCAGACTTTGGACTTGTTGATTCTTGAATCTGTTGTATCCTCTTGCTGCTCGTTGATCTCCTTAAATACTCCTCTACTTCCAAACTAGCCGTTGGACAGCTTCCAGAGGATCATCTTCCAATCTTTACTATGGACAGATTTGTATAAGAAAGATTGAGTAGCCGTTGGATGACAGATTCTGAATCCCGCTGATTCTGTTCGCCCATACAATCAGAATCTTGGTTTCCATAAGTAGAGCTTTGTCCGTTGTAATGCATTCTTGTCGTAATATTTGATTGTCAATCAATTTGATTGAGATTGAGACAATCAAAACATTCCTTCTGTGAAATCCATATCAGATCACTAGCTGTTATGTTTCGTTCTGAACTTTGCGTCTGAATAAATTCTGCATCTGCATCTGCATCTGAATAAATTCTGCGTCTGCATCTGCGTCTGAATAAATTCTGCGTCTGCATCTCAGAACTTAGATTCTGTGGGTTATCAAAAGACTTATATTTCCAGCCTCGTAAAGTCTGAATAACTTCTTTCTGAGTTTTCATATGTATATACATTTACACCTGGAATCAAGAGTTCAGAACAAGTATCAGATTTTACAATGAAAACAGAAGGTTTTGTCAACTTCAAAACTAGTAGGAGTTTTCCTCAACAATCTCCCCCTTTTTGATGGTGACAAAACTTTCATGCAGATTGAATCAATGTGAGTTTAATTTTGAAGTAAGTAAGCATATATAGCGCATGGATCACAGATTGAAATTTGAGAGAGCAAACTCTGTTGATATCCGTGTCTTCACTTTCTTTGTAGATAGCCTGTATATGATCTGCATCAAATAAATTCTCTCCCTTTTTGTCATCAGCAAAAAGTAAATAACAGATAGTATGAAGCATTTATATTTTAACAAATAGTCTAACAAGAAGTGTTAGTTAAGTTACAGACCAAAAATGAAAATAAAGAAGACTTTGAGAACGAATGTTTGTAAAAACAGACTAATGTTTTGACGGAGTACGAATCAGTTGAAAATTTTCCAATATCGAAACAGCCTCCTCAATCTTCGAACTGCACTACCCTACAGCCTTATCCATATTGGATGAGCACAGGGTAATGGCTTCCCCAAGTTCTGCTTTATCTGCAGCTACTTGAAGACGTTGATTGTTGTAGTTTTCCTCAACAATTTTCTTCAGATTTCTCATGTCTTGTTCCAGAGCAGCTTGCTTGTCCTTAATTTCTAGCAGAATACAGAGAATGTTTTGAGTTTCTGAAGGCTGTTCTTGGAAATGAGCTGGTTCAGACTGATCGAACTCCATAGTTGCTTCTTCTGGATTCTCCCCCTGAACAGGTGCTGGATCTTCTAAAACATGTTCTGTAGGAGTTGGTTCAGAAACATGTTCTGGAGCATCAACATGACATGTATCAGTGTTTTCTGCTTCTGCTTCGTCACTTTCATCATGCAGAACAATCTTTCTTTTCTTGCTATACACTTTAAGTGGGGTTGAAGAAGCTGTCTTCTTGCTTGCTGAATATGCCTGCTGTTTTTGCTCTGTCTTTCTTATGCTAGACTTTATAGAAGATCTTGCTTCAGATTGATGAGCCTCCTTTCCTTTTAGTCTACTCTTCACATCATCAAACTGTTTCATTTTGGAGATCATCCTTTCTCCAATAAACATACAGGGAACATGACTTTTTCGCAATTCATTAGGAATTGATATTTTTAGAAACATGAAAATCCGAGAGATTAGGGCACCATACGGTAGTTGTCCCTTCTCTTTATGTAGTGTCCTGTACATATGGAATATGATGATATGAGGAAGAGAAAAAGGTTGACCTTTCAAGATAGCCCAGATGAGCTTGATTTCTGATTTGGATAGGTCAGTTTTGGAGGCAGCCTTTGGTTTCAAGCAATTTATGATGATCTTGTGCAGAATCACTGATCTTCTGGATAAGTCAGAATAAGAGAGATGCCGGTTGGAACTTTGAGTGAAGTTAGGATTTTCAGAAGCAATCCTCGAAGCATCTTCAATAGCTACTGCCAGTGGAGTAAACTTGTAGTGTGGTACTCCAATAATCTTTGCCAACAATTCAGCTTCGAGATCAAATTTCTTGTCACCAACGGTGAATTGGATCCAGTTGGGCGACAAGATAGAGAGATTTGAATAGAAATAGGCAGTGAGTTCAGCAAATACATCTGCAGATTGAAGGCAAAATTCATACATGCCTAATTTTTGAAACAGGTGTTTTACTGAAACATCAGCCTTCTCTAGAAAGTCGAAGTCCACAGTTCGGTGGTTCATAATCCCTCTAGCAAGTAGCAACTTGTAGCAAATATTGTGCTCCGAACTTCTGAATAATCAACCCTTACCAGGTACACCTGATGCTATTCCTACTTTCATCTCAAAAGTTTCAAAGAGACGAGCATCATCATCAGGAATAATAAACTTCGAGGCAGTTTTAGGGCTAATAGGAGCAGATTTCTGTACAGGGGGAGTGGAGGATTCTCCAACTTTCTCCTTGCCCTTTTTGGAAGAGGGCTCTCTTGTAGCAGCATTTACTGGAGTTTCCTCAAGCTTGGAACAAAAAAGAGTGTAGCTTTGTACAAGGTGTTCTTCCGAAAAGAGATTGTTGTCTCGCAGACATTCGTGAAGAACCGATGCCGAAGCATTATACTTTTTCAATCTTTGATACGTTTCCCATACGTGTTTAATACTCCGAAAGCGAAAATCAGATTTACCGGAGGATTTTGGTGGAGACGATCGCTTTGGTGGTGTCTCCCCAGAGAGTTCTTCATGATGCTCTGACTCTGTATCTGATATCTCCATAAACTCTGCTGGTGCGGTAGATTTAGAGTCTTGGTTCAGAATGCGTGAGGATCTCCTTTTGAACGGCATTTTGATCACTCTAAGAGCAGAAAGTTCCGATCTTTGTAGGAGGAAGACGAGGAGAGTCTCTGAATATCGGAGGGTTTTGAGAAGGACGAAAAACGTACAGATAGGGTTTTGAAAAGAGTAGGACAGGTTTATAAACGAATAGAACGGGTCACAGAGGCAAAAGGTTATTTTTGCAAAGTAAAAATAAGCTCAATCGGGTAGGAAAGAAATATATTTTTGGAAGCGCAAAAGATCAGGATAATATGATTAAAATATTCTAAGCATAAGTAATCAGATAAATTAGGATACGTACCCGATTTGCTTCCAAATGTGAAAATATCTTGCCAGAAATATTCCCGCCAAATTTTAAACTATGTACGTACCTTTGTTGAGGGTCTGAAAAATGTTCAGACCGAGAACCCTTAAGTCTGAAAAATTCCTTTCTGTTAAACACTTCAAGGGAATGGATAAGTAATGCATAGTTTGGTTCTAATATATTCAAATGAAGATTTGTCAAGAGGTTTGGTGAATATATCAGCTAATTGATTCTTAGAATCAATGAATTGAATATTCACATCACCATTTTGAACATGATCTCTAATGAAATGATACTTGATTTCTATATGCTTTGCGCGTGAATGAAGAATAGGATTTTTGGACAAATTAATAGCACTCGTGTTGTCACATTTGATTGCAACACTTGATTCTTCAATAGCAAAGTCGCTCAACTGCTGCTTCATCCACAGAATCTGTGCACAACAACTTTCCAATGCTACATATTCTGCTTCTGCTGTGGAAAGAGCGACTGTATTTTGTTTCTTTGAGTACCAAGATACCAACCTATTTCCAAGCAGTTGACAAGTCCCTGTGGTACTTTTCCTGTTCACTTTACAACCGGCTAAATCAGCATCTGAATATCCAATGAGAGTAAAATCTGAATCTTTGGAATACCAAAGACCTAGCATTGGATAAGTGCCAATGTATTTAATTATTCTTTTTACTGCTGAGAGATGCGATTCCTTTGGATCCGATTGAAATCTTGCACACATACAAACACTAAAAAGTATGTCAGGTCTGGATGCAGTAAGATATAATAATGAACCTATCATGCTTCGGTATATCTTCTGATCCACCTTTTTACCTTGTTCATCCTTGTCTAGTTTGGATGTGTGGGACATTGGAGTGTCTGTTTTCTTACCATTTTGCAGTCCAAATTTCTTGATAATCTCCTTGGCATACTTCTCTTGGCAGATGGAAATACCATCTTTGGTTTGTTTTACTTGTAAGCCAAGAAAGAATGTCAGTTCTCTCATCAAGCTCATTTCGAACTCGTTTTGCATATCCTTAGAGAATTCCTTACAGAGTAATTCATTAGAGGATCCAAAGATTATATCATCAACATAAATTTGAACAAGTAGAAAATCTTTACCCTTTTTCTTAACAAACAAAGTTGTGTCGACCTTACCTTTGGTGAAATCATTTTTCAGAAAAAAATTACTTAACCTTTCATACCAAGCTCTGGGTGCCTGTTTCAGTCCGTAAAGAGCCTTTTTGAGTCTGTAGACATAATCAGTCCTTTTTGGTTCTTCGAAACCAGGTGGTTGATCCACATATACTTCTTCTTTAATATATCCATTCAGGAAGGTACTTTTCACGTCCATCTGAAACAATTTAAAGTTATGGAAACAAGCATAAGCTAATAGTAGCCGAATGGCTTCTAACCTTGCAACTGGTGCATAAGTCTCATCATAGTCTATGCCTTCTTCTTGAGAATAGCCTTTTGCAACTAGTCTCACTTTGTTTCTTGTGACTTTCCCTTTATCGTCCAGTTTGTTTCTGAATACCCATTTTGTTCCAATTACTGGATGGTTTTTGGGTCTTGGCACAAGCTCCCATACTTCATTTATTCTGAACTGCTGAAGTTTCTCCTGCATAGCTTCTATCCAGCTTTCATTTGATAAGGCTTCTTCAACTTCTTTTGGTTCTATTTCTGATATTAATGCTAAGTTGCTGATGTTTTTCTTTTGTTGGGATCTTGTCTTGATACCATCTTCTATTTCTCCGATGATGAGATTCTTCGAATGACTGGATTTATGTTTCCAGTTTTTGTCAAATTTTTCCTTCTGAATATCTGCAGACTCTGAATTTTCCGGTTGAGTCTGGATTTTGTCCTTTTCCTTTTCTCTCGAGGATTCTTCAATTTTTTGAGATTCTTGATGATCCTCTGTTAACTCTTGAATGTTGGAAAATGATTCAGATTCATCTTTGTGAGTCTGAATATTTTCTTCAAACCTTACGTTCATTGATTCTTCCACAGTCTGAGAATTCTTGTTGAAGACTCTGTATGCTTTGCTTGTGGTTGAATATCCAAGGAAGATTCCTTCATCTGCTTTCTCATCAAACTTTCCAGTGCGATCATTTGGATTTTTGAGAATAAAACATTTACAACCAAACACACGAAAGTATGATATGCTGGGCTTCCTACTTTTGTAAAGCTCATAGGGGGTTTTCTCAAGTATAGGTCTGAGAAAAATCCTGTTTATGATATAACACACTGTAGAGACTGCATCTGCCCAGAAATGAGAAGGAATCTTGCTTTCAATCAAAAGAGTTCTCGCCATTTCTTGCAAAGAACGATTTTTCATTTCCACGACACCATTTTGTTCTGGTGTATATGGAGTTGAAAAATTATGTTGAATGCCATTTTCCTCACAGAAGTTTGAAAAATTTTGATTTTCAAATTCTCCCTCATGATCTGTTTTAATGCAGGAAATAGTATAGCCCTTTTCATTCTGAACTCTTTTTGCAAATTTTGAAAAGTATGAAAATGCCTCATTTTTATGAGCAAGAAAGAACACCCAAGTGAATCTTGTAAAGTCATCAACAATTACTAAACAAAATTTCTTACCACCAATACTTTGAGTTCTGGTTGGTCCAAACAGATCCATATGAAGTAGCTGCAAAGCATGATTAGTGGAAACTTGATGTATAGATTTAAAAGAGCTCCTTACTTGCTTTCCTAGGCTGCATGCATTGCATAGTTCTGTTTTTCTGTATTTCAGATCTGGTAAACCTCGAACCAGTTTCTTGTTTGAGACCTTTGAGATTTGTTTCATACTGATATGTCCCAACCTTATGTGCCATAGGTTGTCATCTTCTTTGATTGAGATCAAACAATGTGTGGAGTTTGGATTGACATCCAGAAGATAGATATTGCCATGTCTTCTTCCTGTAAATATTTGAGAAGAATCTTTGCTTGTCCCTGAACATGTATTTTCTTGAAAGTTTATTCTGAAACCTGTATCACATAGTTGGCTTATGCTTATCAAGTTGTATTTGAGTCCTTTTACCAATGACACATCATTGATTGTAAGTCCTCCAATTTCAACTGTCCCCTTGCCAACTATTTTTCCTTTGGTATTTCCTCCAAATAAAACTTTTCCACCATTCAGATTGTGTAGATCAACAAATATGCTAGGATCTCCTGTCATATGTCTAGAGCATCCACTGTCTAGGTACCACTTTCTTTTTCTTTTTGTGGTAACTTGCAAAAATCAAAACTTCTCAATTTTTCTTTGGTACCCAAATTTGTTTGGGTCCTTGAGCATTAGTATAGGCTGTCTTAACAAAATCTCTTCGAATAGGTCTCCAGACCTTAGGACATTCATTCTCGAAATGTTGTGGATTTCCACAATTTGAGCACTTGAGAGCACTTCGGCCAATAGGTTTTACAAAATTCTTTTTAAAATGATTTTTGTAAGCTTGTCGAGGAGGTCTTTGTTTTAATCGCTCCTTGACTTTTGGAAAATCAATCAAGCTGTCACTTTCCTTTACAAATCCTAGACCAGATTTGTTATAGTAAGGAATTTGAATGGAAAGGATATGCTTCAAGGTTTATGAACCTTTTGAAAACTTAGAAGTAATTCCTGAGACTTCCTTTTTCAAAACAGCATTTTCTTTGGAAAGATAATCTTGACTTTCCTTTACAAGGTAAAATTCTTTTTGAAGAAAATCAATCTTTTCTTTTTGTAAGATATCCTGTTGCCTCAGAGAAGAAATTTCCTTTTTCAAAGAAGAGATTCTTTTAAGAGCAGTCTTGAATTCAAAGCATAATTCATCAATGTAATTCGACACTTCAATAGTCATTTCGGAAGGTTTTACCTCGATTTCCATTCTAGGATTAGAGTCTGAGTCTGAATCTGATTCTGCCATTAGACAGAAGCTTGAGATATCTTCATCGCTGTCTTCACACTCTGTATCACTCCAGGTTTCTGCCTTCAAAGCCTTCTTTGCTTTCTCAAATTTTATTTTCTTTTTCAGGAGTGGGCAGTTAGGCTTGATATGTCCACGTTTCCTACAGTGAAAGCATATTACATCCTTTGATCTTTCTGTCTCATCGACAGATCTCTTATTTTCAAAGGGCTTCTTCCCTTTGAGATTTCTTCCTCTAATTTTCATTCTTTTGTACTTCTTTATGAAGAGAGCTAATTCTTCATCATCGACATCTTCATCTTCTGAATCTGCATCAGAATCAATGTTAGTTTTCAATGCAATTGACTTATTACCTCTGGTTTCGTTCTCCTCATTTCGTTTCTCAGTCTCATATGATTGAAGAGTTCCAATTAACTCATTCACTGATAGAGGCTTGATCCTTTGTGTCTCACGAAGAGATGTTTTGATATTATCCCATTCCTTTGTCAGTCCTCTCAGTAGTTTGTTGACTTTCAATGCATTTGGGACTGGTTGTCCTTGATATGCAAGACCGTTTACTATGTCAGTAAACCTATCATACATATCAGCAATTGATTCTTCATGCTTCAGTTTGAAGGATTCATATTGACCAAGCAGAAGATTGATTTGAGTTTCCTTGGCTCGATCTGTTCCTTCATAAGTAATGTAGAGAGTATCCCAGATTTCTTTAGCAGATTCACACGCAGCAATCTTTTTATATTCAATAGGAGATAAAGCACAATAAAGAGAATAAATTGCTTTAGAATCTAGAGTTTCTCTTTTAGAGATTTCAGCTGGAGATAAAGGAGGATATGCTGATTTGCTTTCGTCTGCCTTTTTTTTTGAATCAGAGGATTTTGGTTTGACTCCTTTGATAATGACATCCCATTGCGAATGATCGATTGACTTTATGAATGCCTTCGTCTTATTCTTCCAAACACTGTATTCTTTGCCATCGAAATATGGTGGCCTGTTATTACTCTGACCTTCAATAAGCCCTAGAGCACCAAAGCTAGTCATGTAGATCGTTAGCTCAGAAGTAAAACACTTCAATAAACAAGCAACCGAGCTCTGATACCAATTGATGTGACTAGCAGGAGTCACCTAGAGGGGGGTGAATAGGTGATTCTAAACAATTTTAATATATTTATGCGGAAATAAATAAATTACAGAAGAGTCAGAATAAAGTTCAGATTCAGAACAGTTTATATAGAAGAAGCTTTTGTTGTGCAGAAAGTAAAGTGAGAGATAAGTGATAGAAAAACTGCACATAGATTTATAGTGGTTCGGCTTATAGCAAGCCTACGTCCACTCTCCCACGCGTACAGCCTATCGGCTGGATTTCACTATGTAATCAAGAGGAATTTACAGATTTTGAGTGATATCACTTTTGTGTATGATAGGACTTTCTATCTCACACAGTCACTCTTACAAAGTAACCCTCAAGATCTCAGTATTTTGGCTCGGAACAACAAGAGAAATGAATGGAGTATACTCAGACTTTGGACTTGTTGATTCTTGAATCTGTTGTATCCTCTTGCTGCTCGTTGATCTCCTTAAATACTCCTCTACTTCCAAATTAGCCGTTGGACAGCTTCCAGAGGATCATCTTCCAATCTTTACTATGGACAGATTTGTATAAGAAAGATTGAGTAGCCGTTGGATGACAGATTCTGAATCCCGCTGATTCTGTTCGCCCATACAATCAGAATCTTGGTTTCCATAAGTAGAGCTTTGTCCGTTGTAATGCATTCTTGTCGTAATATTTGATTGTCAATCAATTTGATTGAGATTGAGACAATCAAAACATTCCTTCTGTGAAATTCATACCAGATCACTAGCTGTTATGTTTCGTTCTGAACTTTGCGTCTGAATAAATTCTGCGTCTGCATCTGCGTCTGAATAAATTCTGCGTCTGCATCTCAGAACTTAGATTCTGTGGGTTATCAAAAGACTTATATTTTCAGCCTCGTAAAGTCTGAATAACTTCTTTCTGAGTTTTCATATGTATATACATTTACACCTGGAATCAAGAGTTCAGAACAAGTATCAGATTTTACAATGAAAACAAAAGGTTTTGTCAACTTCAAAACTAGCAGGAGTTTTCCTTAACAGCAAGTTTGTGCAAATTTGACGGAGGACGATTACTGTCCAGATTTTTTTTTGGTCAAATACTATCTATTAAGATTGTCCCCTATCGATTGTGGAAAAGGATGGTGGTGGTCAGTTCATAACTGTGAGGGAATACTTCACCTTTTAAGCTAGCTTTTGGAGTAAGAGAGGTCCAAGACCACCCAACATTGATATCAAAACCCAGGTTGCCAACAAGTTTGGACCCAATAATCACACAGGAGAGTTATAGATTGTGAGAGAATGTTGATTTTGTCCCGTATCTGTTGTGGAAGAGGATTGTGAGGGAAAACTTCACATTTTGAGCTAGCTTATGAGGTTAGAGAGATCCAAGATCACTAAACACTATCTATGTTTGAATTACTACTAAATTGCATCATTTTAGGTGAGGCTTGGACTAGATTATGCTTGATCGAGTGACTAGATGATGGTTGTGCTTCCATATTTGTTCGGACCCACATTTTGACAAGGAAAATTGACAAGAGTCGTGGAAATTGGGATAAAAAAGGCGCCGACCACATTTGATGCCCTGCTCATTTTGTCTTTTTTAATTGACTTATATGTGCTCTTTGGGCTTGGTGTCTGTCTAACATCGTAGTTTGGTGACTACCATTGAAAAATGTTTTAAACATGAAGTTTGGTGTCAAAACAAGACTGTCTTATGCTCGATTTGCTGCCCGTTCATACAATGGATGGCATTTCATGTGCCTTTGGGTTTTGAGTCGTGCATACATTCAACGGCATGTTTTATCTATCAAACGCTATCGCCGATTTTATTTCATGCAATGTCATGTTCGGCTAGTTTCTTTACCCGATGCATACACATGATATCCTTGGGGTTTGTGATGTCTTGGGAAGTAAACAAAGCCATTTAGTTTATTTGATGTCCCTTTACTTTTGAGCTTATAATTGGAATTGTAAATGGCTATTGTTATTTTCTTGCTCGAGACAGGATTAAGTCGATGGATTTTGTAATAGTTTCGAAATGTGGCATACGAATGCATGATTAGATCTTTGGCCCATGTGCCTGGTTAACTTTTGGACCCACACCTTCCTGTATTAAAATAGGTACATACTCCTTGTGTAGCAATTGAAACTCGAGACTTAGTGGAAAAAGAACAAGTGTTAGAGCCTCAAACAGACTTTAGGGTCATAGCTAGAGATATCTTGTCGAGAGAGTAGCATCAGTCCCAAAAACTAGGGTGTTCTAGTGTAATCCAGTTTTCCAATTTAGAATTTCTAGTTTACACGGACTAGTAGCTCTGGTATAAGTTTGAGGCATATATCCCATGCCATGACTACATCTTGGTAGGTTCTTTATTGACCTTTTAATAGGTTAGTGACGACTTCTAAATGGGAGAATCGTGATAAAAATCTCAAATTGGGATGTGGGCCGGATTTGGGAGAATCCAAATTAGGTATGCGTCTATTCACTCCATAAGGGACCAAACGAAGCTTTGTCGCTTGTTGACCTTCTCGGGCCTGCCTCGGGAGGGTGACAACGATAGAGATTCGCTAGACAATTTTGTTTGAAATAAATCCTCAATTTGTTAAGATTAATGGCTTGACCTAAAACGAAACAATACTGATTGAGCAGTTCAAAAGGTTATTGACATTTTTTACAGTACCACCAAGAAAAAAGATGAGATCATTTGCAAAGAGTAGGTGTGATAACGGAGGGCAGCAGGTTCAACTCAACTTAGGGTGCATTTAGGACTGCATTTGGAAAATGTATTTGCATAATTGCAAAGGACTTTAGATTAAAGGATTTTGATGAAATACAAATAATGTTTGATAAACTATAATTCAAAAGTATAATGAGAAGCCACGTTGATTTAACTTCCTTCTCAGCTCTTGACAGCAACTTTTTCTTCCACCTTTCAAGTTTCATGCTAACCCTAGCTACGATGAACGCAAACATTAGCTCCTTTGAAACCACCCCATCGAAAGTATTGCCCAAATGCTTTCCGGCCTTCGCAATATGTGGAACTCTCAAAGCATTGGTTACGATTCATCATTTGTTGACATCGAAATTTTTACCCATAGGTCAGGTAATATTTTCCAAAAAAAATTAAACTTATTTTCCTACAAAAAGTATTTTATTTTGTTAACTGTTACATACTTGCATTTTAGATTATTTTGGAGTCAGGCATTTAGAAGTGTTTCCAAAAAGGATTAATACCATGAAAAATTCTAAACTTATACATTTGTGATAAATTTATCCCAATATAATTTTTTGACCGCCAAAAGTTCAAATTGGTATATATTTGTAATAAATTCAACCTTCGTTAGTTTTCTTTAAATTTTACCGTCTAATTGCTAAGTTAGACGATACGTGGTAGTTGATGAGTGTATCAACTTGGGATTTTACCTTTATTTGTTACAGGTGTATTGGTTAATATTTTTTCGTGGAATTAATATAATTTAATGAAAACTAATAGAGGGTAAATTTATCACAAATGTACTAGCTTGTGGTTTTTTGTGATTAAAAAATTAGTTTGGTATAAATTTATCACTTGTGTATCAAATTAGGGTTTTTAGTGGTCAAAAAATTAATTTGAAGTAAATTTATCACAGGTGTACTAGTTTGGGGTTTTTTGTGATATTAACCCTTCAAAAAATTAGCATTGAATTGTTGGTTGAAAAAAATGACATCTAAAATCTCCATAGCTAGAATCTAGAACACATATAATCGAGTAAAAAGATTTGCACACCCGATTTGTAATATATTGTTTTTCATGCAGAATAGCAACGATCCTCAGCGCAAGTTCTTCTTCTCTATTATTCTCTCTATCACTGTTTCAATGAAACTACCTATCACAATAGCATTTTACAGCTGCTCCTTATGTGAGATAATTGGTGCATCAAGGTTAGAGGAGGGAATTGAGCATTATTTATAGAGTTTTAAGCTAGACCCTCTTATCACTGGTCGGGCCTTACTTGGCCCACACTAGCCAATCCCATACTAAACTATTAGGTACCTTATTAGACTAATCCCGTAAAACAGTAAATTACAATCTCAATTATTTTAGCCCATATCAGAAAATTTTTTACATTCTCCCACTTGTGTTATATTAATTGAAATTGTACTACATGTGGACACCTTTATGTTGGTCTAGAGATAATTCTTAATAGACAATTCGATCCCATAAAGTCTCAAACACCAAACCATGACGGTAATTGCATGTATACACACATACTATGTTTAGTTTGGCATGTCTTATATGCACTTTTGAACTTACAAATTTGTAGGTCATGTCATATGTGCGCATTTAGTTGAGGAGTCAAGACCATGTATGCTATGTCTAGCGAGTTTCTTGTTTTTTGGTGGTTGCCTGATCCATAAAACCCATGTCCCATCTTAACACAAAACAACCGAGTTGATACGTGCTAACAAACTTCTTTTGATTTGATCAACGAAATTGTTTAAGATGAGCTCAATTTGATTGACCAGAGATTTCGGATATTTGATTGTGAGATTGTGTAAATTCGACGTGGGACGCTTACTATGTAGATTTGAATTATTGCAATTGCATCATTGTAGGCGAGGCTTGGACGAGATTATGCTTAATCGTGTGACTAGTTGATGGTTCTGCTTCCGTCTATGTTCGGACCCACATTTTGATTTGGAAAATTGACAAGAGTCGTGGAAATTGGGATAAAAAACGCGCCGACCAGGTCGACTTACATGTGCGCTATAGCCTTGATGTCTGTCTAACATCATAGTTTAGTGACCAACTGTTGAAAAATGTTTTAAAACTTCACTTCCCGATGGCTTTTCTTCCCGACCATCGACAAGTGCGCAGTCATCGTTTCCGTGCGATTGTGCAACCTGCCCCGTTTCACCTGAGAAGAGCCTCTAATGCTTTTTTTCTAGCATTATCTCGTCCTCAACCCTCTCTCCCGATCTCGGCCAACCATCTTTAATTTCATCCATGCGTTGGCTGAGATTGAGCTCTCCAATCCTTCCTTTTCTTCACTCATTCACCTTTCCTTAGCCTAGGAATATTCAGGAGTATTCCCTAACTGAGGCATCATTTGTTCCGAAAGAGAATCGAACCAAACGTGTAGCATCATGAGATGCCGAGAGAGAGGGAAAGACGGTCTTGAATTTTACGGGAGGACTTCGGACTGAACTAGTCTACTACAAAACCATGTTCACTAAACATTCTCATTTAAATTCAGCGCAAAAAGAAAAAAAAAGACAAAAAAAATCGAATTGGGTCCAGTCATATGTCAAAACGGTTTATGAAAATTCAGGATATCACTCATATCGATGAACGAGCATGATATTCTTAAACTAAAATGTTCTTAATTTCTAAATGTGAATATGGAACTAATTCCGACATTACCGGGTGATTTCGATCCCTAATATTTCACGGAATGCGAAGGAAACCTTTGAAACAAAAATTTTAGATGTCTGACATTTTAGGGAGTATAACTGGTTTAGTGTATAGGTTAAGTGGTGGGGCGTTCTCTTTGAGAACACAGGTCTTTTGGGTATCTATTATGGATTGTACAGCTGTGTTATTATACTTTTGGTAACAGTAGTCTAGCATATCCCTAGCATATCCCGTAGATTAGTTATTTTCTTTTCTTATAAGGCTTTCCTTTTCTTGTAAGGCTGTTTAGCCTATTTACTGGTTCTGCAGATCCTAATACATTTTGAGCTTTTACGTTCCAAACTTATTATGGTATCAGAGCATCTTCGTTCTGGGACCGATTGAATTCTTTTTGAAGTTTTCATAGGATGGCGGACGTGAGTGATTCAGACAAGAGCCCGAGAAAGGACACCGTTTTACCGAAGACTATCATGAAGGGAGATGGCTCGGCCAGGAGGGCTGAGATTCCAGTGATGTATCGGCTCGAGTCGTCGGATGGCCCGGGCAACGTTCTGATCGCTTGTAATCTAAATGGCGACAACTACTTGACATGGTCACGTGGTATACTGATTGCGTTACGAGCAAAATGCAAACTACCCTTCATCGACGGGTCACTTCAAAAGCCGGAGGAAGACGACCCGATGCGAGAAAGGTGGGAGATTTGCAACTCCACAATCTTAGCATGGCTGTTCAACACAATGGAAAAGGACCTCCAATCAACAGTCGCTTATGCTATGGACGCGAAAGAACTATGGGACGATCTCAAAGAACGGTACTCGGAAGGAAATCAGACTCGGATTTATCAAATCAAATTAGAGATCTGTATTCTCAAGCAGGATGGGAAGAGTGTGCGGGAATATTATTCCAAATTGAAATTATTGTGGGATGAACTCGAGTTTTACCTTGAGAAACCGAGCTGCAGCTGTGGAGCCAACAACAAGTTCGTGACACAACGGGAAACGGAAAAGATATTTCAGTTTCTCATGGGTCTCACCTCTGAATTCAACACAGTACGGTCCAACATCCTTAGTATCGAGCCAATGCCGAGCCTAAATAAAGTATATCAAATGATTGTGCACGAAGAACGTCAAAAACTTGTGCGATCTCATGATTCGACACCAGAAGCAGCTATTTTTCTCGTAAAAGGAGGAGACGGACTGAACAACGTCGAAAAACAGCAGCAGCAGTCATCCGAAACAAGGTTGGTCTGTGAGCATTGTGGCAAGCTGGGCCACACGAACAGCAACTGCTGGGCCTTGAATGGCTACCCAGCATGGTACACGACAGAAAGGAGCAAAGGAAAGAAGCCCATTGGACAGGGCAGAGGGGCCGGACAGAATCAATGGAAGCGAGGCTGGCCGCGAGTGAAGACTCCAAATCCACAAGGCCCAGATCGGGCGAATGCAGTCCAGACCATTAATAGGTCACGGGCTGATCGCTTGGAGGCCCTGCCTGATGATCAATTTCAGAAATTACTGAATTTGCTTGCCTCGGACACAAATGATTATGATCGACTTGTCGGTAATAATTTTGTAAATTTACAGAATGAATGGATATTAGACACTGGAGCTTCGAGACACATGACGGGAAGTCTCGAGAATTTTTCAGAATCATTACCAATTCAAGGCGGTGCACCGGTTTATATTCCTAATGGGGGCAAAATACAAGCCACCCGAGTTGGGAAAGTGATGATTGTTAATTCCATTCAGCTCTCTGAAGTGCTTTATGTGCCTACTTTCAATTGCAATCTAATTTCCATTGCACGATTATCAGTAGAGATAGATTGCCTTGTAACTTTTTGCTCGAATTTATGTTTAATTCAGGACCGCACTTCGAGGAGGATCCTTGGAGTGGGTGAGCTTCAAGGGGGGGTCTACTACCTGTGGAAAGTGTTGATCGCGCCATCTACATGTCAAGCAATTCTGGAAGAATCCGTGGACATATGGCATCAGAGGCTCGGTCATCCATCCCGCACAATAAAGTTGAATGGTATTAATCTAAATTCAGAGGATAGAGGCAATAAGGAGTGTGACGTATGTCTGAGAGCAAAACATACTCCTTATTGCCTCTATCCTCTGAATTTAGATTAATACCATTCAACTTTATTGTGCGGGATGGATGACCGAGCCTCTGATGCCATATGTCCACGGATTCTTCCAGAATTGCTTGACATGTAGATGGCGCGATCAACACTTTCCGTAGGTAGTAGACCCCCCCCTCGAAGCTCACCCACTCCAAGGATCCTCCTCGAAGTGGGTGAGCTTCGATAGTAATCAACCAGCCGAACCAAAGAAGGGCAGTCCACTATTCTTTGATGGAGTTCCTTCAATTATTTGATATGACGATTCAACTGATGAGCTTGGATCAACTCAGCCTAACCCAGAACAGGCAGCGGCAGAACAACAAGTGGGCCGGTCTGAGCAGGACAGTGGGGGCAGACCAGTTGATTTAGAAAGGTTTAACAATCTGAATTTTGTCAGTAATCAGCAACTTGACATGGAAGAGGGAGATCAGACAAAGATTTTTGATAATGTTGATGCAACAATCCCAGAAAAAGTAGATATGGTGGCACGACATTCGAATCGGATTAAGAATCCTCCTCGACGTTTTAAGGACTTCATTGTTCACACCGCACGGCATGTGACACCCCCCTCTCTCTCATTACCCACTTCATCGGACTCCTCAGGTACGTCCCACCCTATTGAGCACTTCATTGATTATTCTGGTCTTTCTAATCGTCACGTGGCATTTCTAGCTGCCATTGATTCTGACAGCGAACCCACATCCTATCGCAAGGCTGCTTAAGATCCGAAGTGGAGAGATGCGATGGCGAAAGAGATCTGCGCTCTCGAGTCTAATAAAACTTGTACCATTGAGAAACTTCCGCCTGGGAAACGTCCAATCGGTTGCAAATGGGTGTACAAGGTGAAGCGGCATGCAGATGGGAGTTTCGAACGTTACAAAGCTCGGTTGGTAGCGAAAGGTTTTACACAGATGGAAGGAGTCGATTATCATGAGACATTTGCTCCAGTTGCTAAGCTCGTGACGATGAGATGCTTGTTGACAGTTGCCGTTGCAAAGGGATGGGAAATGCATCAAATGGATGTGAATAATGCATTCTTACATGGGGATTTAGATGAAGAGGTTTACATGCAATTACCACCCGGATTCTCATCAGCTAAGGAAGGCAGTGTTTGTCGGCTCAGAAAATCATTATATGGGCTCCGTCAAGCTTCGCAGAATTGGTTTTCCAAGTTTGCGGATGCACTTCAACAATATGGTTTTCTCCAATCAGGAGCAGATAATTCTCTTTTCACTTTTACTCGAGGTAGCATATTTATCGGAGTGTTAGTTTATGTGGACGATTTGATCATAGTTGGAAATAGTTTCAGCTATTGTACCTCGTTTAAAAGTTATTTGAACAAGTGCTTCCGGATAAAAGATTTGGGATCTCTGAAGTATTTTCTCGGCATTGAAGTTACACGGATGGACTCTGGAATTTTTCTCAATCAACGGAAGTACGTGCTTGACATTCTGACTGAGTGTGGTATGCTAGGATCACGACCATCATCATTTCCTATGGAATAGCACCATCGCCTATCGACATGTTCCAGTGATTTACTATCGGATCCGGCCAAGTATAGACGTCTAGTTGGGAGGCTTATATATTTGACAATAACCAGACCGAAGCTTAGTTATTCTCTTCATGTCTTGGCACAATTCATGCAGGAGCCTCGTCAAGGTCACTGGGATGCTGCCATGAGAGTTCTTCGTTACTTGAAGCAATCCCCTACCCAGGGGATCTTTCTACGGCCTCACTCTCTTGAGCTTGAAGCTTATTGTGATTCAGACTGGGCTAGCTGCCCATTGACCCGCCGATCGGTTACGGGTTATTTTATCACCTTAGGAGGCTGTCCAGTTTCATGGAAGACTAAGAAGCAAACCACTGTCTCGCATTCATCAGCAGAAGCAGAGTATCGAGCTATGGCAGCAGCAGTTAGTGAGATCATATGGCTGCGGAGTTTACTTTCTTCACTGGGGGTGTGGATGAAGTCGCCAACTCGATTATTCTGCGACAATCAAGCTGCCCTACACATTGCAGCGAACCCGGTCTTTCATGAGCGCACGAAGCATATCGAGATCGATTGTCACTTTGTTCGTGAACATCTTAGATCGGGAATAATCGCTACCTCACATGTGTCTACGAGCCTTCAATTAGCTGACATATTTACCAAGGCACTTGGACGAGATCGCTTTCGCTTTATTCTCGGCAAGTTGGGCATTCGGGATCCTCATGCCCCAACTTGAGGGGGAGTATTATGAATTGTATAGCTGTGTCATTGTACTTTTGGTAACAGTAGTCTAGCATATCCCTAGCATATCCCGTAGATTAGTTATTTTCTTTTCTTATAAGGCTTTCCTTTTCTTGTAAGGCTGTTTAGCCTATTTACTGGTTCTGCAGATCCTAATACATTTTGAGCTTTTACGTTCCAAACTTATTAGTATCTCCTCTTTCTTTCTTCCTCTTCTCATTCTCCTCCTCAGCATTCCTCCCAGAATGAGTGTCCATTCACGAGTTACTGCTGCACAGCACTTGTGGCCAAGGACCAAATATATGCTTTCCAATTCCAACTTCAGATTGAGACTCTAGTATACTCTCTCAGCATTTAGCCGTATTAGCTTTAGGGACACCATGAAAATGTGAACAAAGCTCTCACAAACCAGAGAGAGAAGCTCACTTCCAGTTTGGCTTGAAACCCTTTTATTTCCTTGAAAGTATTAGTTCTAGATGCCCACATATTCTAGGCAAACCTGTCTGTTTGGTACCTCGGTCAAAATTAAGATGTCTACAATCAAGTTCACGACAAGTCGACTGCACATAATCTATCTCGAGGTGATGTGTAATGTTCTGTCGAGATAAATTGTGTCAATTTATCAGTGTACCAATTCTGAAATCCAAGATCCATGAGGACGGCACATTCGATCATCGTGGCTGATGCGGAGAGCTGTTCTAAGATAGATATATTATGATCAAATATTCAAATTCCACAAATCTCTAAGCTAAGGAATGCTCAATGCTATAGCCCAAAGTGGGTGAAACCATTATCGACACTTCCTTCTTTGCTACTATTTTTTAACTTGTAGGACTATCTCTATTCACGACTCCGGAGGACCTTCGAGGCGAATGTAATCATACATGACTCCTTGATAAGGGTTTATGGCCCTGGCCTGAGTCAAAAAGATCGCGTTGCTTCTGCTACGTAGTTGTGAGCTCGGCACCGGAATGCTGTACAACCAGTATAAACCATGAATTCCGTGTCTAGCTATCGCATTGTCCTGTCCGATTTTCCCCGTGGCGAAGTGCGGGGGCTCAATGCTCAGGTCATTGAACCGTACCTGAGGATCATCAGTAACTTTATGATCTGCATTCGACAATTCCCAAAACAGGGAATATGGTTGCTGATTTGATCTATATTCATCCGTAATTTAGTTGAAGGACCTCGATCTAGCTTATATGAACTGTTGAATACATAATGTTCCTCATATTATGCCCGTACCTGCAAGTCAGATTCAGTAACTGATGCCAAGGCCAATTGGAGGACGTAACCGGCGGTCTTGTGCACTCTCTTGAGTTCAAACTCAATCTTCCATGTCGTGGCTGTGAATGTGTAATTATATAAATTCCTGCACTTAGAGAGAAGCTTAATCAACAAAGAAGAAATTGAGCAAGTTCTGTGGCGGACAGAGAGTAGACGACACATACCTAGTGACATGTGCAAAGAACCAATCTTTACGATGATCATCAACGCCCACATGAAAGACGAGATCATTTTCGGGGTATAAGTCTGCATATCGCTCCCATAAGCCGTATTGCCTAAATCTACTCAACTTAAACAATATCAACATGAGACATGAACCGGTATCTGAGTTGCTATTGGCTAAGAAAAACGAGTTTGTGATTTATTGAGGCAAACCTGTATTGTTTGTTGTTAGTGTACAAATTATTCATGAGGGTTGGGTAAGGTTCGGGCACGTAGAACTCAGAAGCTGTACGGTCGGGGACGCCTATTTCCCACAGAGTAGGACCGTGTCTCGGCGGATTGTAGATGAGAATCCCCAAGTTGATCGCCGAACCTGCATTTTGAAATTATATTCATTCCATTTCCCTATTGACTATCTATGCTAAAGTGATGTCTCTATACAAGGAATTGCAATTTCAGACAAAAGTTACAGAGTTTGGTTTCAATAAACAGAAGCAAAACTTCATACCTGGTGTGATAGTGACATTGCCTTCATACTTGTAATCTCCAATAATACCCGGAACCCATCCATATAAATTATAATCGCCCGCTCGAATGTTGTTGATTATGAAATTTCCCTTCCTGTCTGCTCGACACCAAAACTGATAACCCTGGAAATTAAAGGACATTTACAAAACAAAAATCA
The DNA here is from genome assembly GCA_031216405.1 of Syzygium malaccense. Classification (NCBI taxonomy): domain Eukaryota; kingdom Viridiplantae; phylum Streptophyta; class Magnoliopsida; order Myrtales; family Myrtaceae; genus Syzygium; species Syzygium malaccense. Next base: position 2,674,384 of record CM062261.1, on the reverse strand, counting down.
AATCTAGTTGTAATTTTCCTAGGCCGAATTGAAAGCTATTGACAAAGTATGGCTCATAGCACGCTAATTTCAGCTTTGAAAGAAAAAAATCCAGCGGCTTTATCAACCTTGTTCTCTCTTTGCCACGACCCGGCCTCTCCAGGCGATGCTAGGCCAACATAGGCAAAGCCTCCCCACATGTATTTCTCAGTTATGTATCTGGAAAAAAAATGGAAAATGAAGAAACACAGCAAACTTAAATTATGTGATTACACAAGCTTAGTATGTTTCATCATCGTGCAGCGCATACGAGCACCATATCTGCCGCAAACTTAGTATGTTTCATCATCATACAGCGCATACGAGCACCATATCTGCATCAAGTCTTTCCAACATGATGATATGTCGCGGATAGATCATCGGGGCACTACTAGAGCCGTGACAGCATAATTTTGCACGTACCACGTCCATCAATGAGAACTTTGAACCCATATTGTCGTAAAAAAGCAAGAAGTTAAGATGGGAGACTACTCAAGATTTTCATCATGAGAAGAAGACGTTCTGTTAACGAATTAATTAAGTACCTGTCGCGAACAAGTAGCTGGCCGACGACCATTCCTCGCTCCTCCAAAGAAGGGAAATCCTCCGACTCGATGAAATTGTATGGCCAGGTCGCCGATTCTACGTACATCTAACAAATATTGAATCAACAATGACAAAAGAATTACTAATTTTTGGTCATGGCCTAGATAGAAGACTGACTAATCTAATTTGAGCAGACGAGAGGAAACTAGCTATACAGAAACCTGCTCTTTAGCATTTTGCCAGAGATTGCTCAAGTCTTCCTCTGGGGGGACTGAGTTGAGGTAGACCAGAACAGGGCCAAACACCTTCTTCCAAGGCTCTCCACCATTGAACTTCATGCCCACTTCTTTCCCAGCATAGTGAGTGCTCACAAACATCTGCACTGTTTCCTCTGAGTACTTAAGCACAACTTGTGTACTTACAAGAACAAATTAAGAAAATCTGGGCTGCTAAGCATATTCCTATGTCTACTCATTTGTCCAATGATGCTTAGTGATTCCTTGACGAAACTCACCATTGCCATTGTGTCAAGATCAAGCAAATTCAGAAAAGTAACAGATTATGCAGACGAATTGCTGGAAACTTGCAGAGAAGACTCACGGAGAGGGTACTTGGCCCGACGTGGGAAGTGAGGTCCTGCTTGACGGGCCCAGCGGTGCGGAACTCGTTGCTGGGCGTGATCATCCAGAAGCCCACCGGTGGGTCGCCGCTGATCCATCCGTGCACCCTGTTGTACTGGTTCTCGCATGAGTACTGGTACTTGTCGTCCACCTGCAGCGCCGGTCACCACCACCCACTTGTCACGTGACTTACAGATAAAAGTACCAAAAGTCCTAGAACCCTAAGGTTCCGTTCGTTTGACGAAAAATATTTTTCTTTTGAAAAATATTTTTTCGAAAGTCATTTTTCTGAAAAATGTTTTCTCGGAACATAATTTTCCGGTGTTCGGCGATCAGTATGAAAAAGTTTCGGAAAATATTTTTCGCCGGCGGCCGGCGTCCGGTAGCGACCAGCGACGACGGCGACCGACCGCCAGCCGGCGACCTTAGTGAAAAAGAAGAAGAAGTTTCGGAAAATGATTTCCGCTTTTGAAGAAGCGAAAGTCATTTTCCATAAACTTAGGCTATTTTGTGAGAGGGGAAATGAAAATATTTTTTCACGGAAAACGTTTTCCGCCCCTCGAACACCGAAAAACCCGGAAAATATTTTTCAGAAGAATATTTTCTGCGAAACGAACGGAGCCTAAGTAAAGAAAACTAGAGCTGTGACAGCTGAGGGCAATTTCAATAATTTTTGGACATTTTTACAGCAATTGGATAGCACTGTTTCATCAAAAGGATCTCAATCGTAAGATGACGATCACAGACCGTAAAAAAAATTTTACCTTAGAAAATCACTTTATTCTGATTAAATGTTTTTGTATAAGTTGTTGTTGATTCAAGAAAATTGATTCGATCATCACACTATTCACCTCATTTTAGCATGATAGAAAGCCTGATCCAAAAAGTTTAAGTTATCAAGTAAAGGGAGACATCATGAATATAATGTCATGTAAACCCGGCAGATAAACAATTATAATACCTTTAATTTAGAGCATAACTAGGTTTGTTTTGGATGGTATGCGAAATTCTTAAGGTTACCTCTCCTCGAAGTTCCGGGTTGATCGGATTGGTCAAGAGAACTGCTTCCGGGTAGGCTAGCGGCTGGCCCGTGACCCGGTCCTCCGGCATCGGCATGACTCTCTGCCTATCATCCGACAAAGCCATGAAATGAAACCTGAACAATAAAATCGGAGTTCCAAACTTATTAGCATGCCACAACTCTTGGAAATTCCAAAAAATAAAATGACAAGAACAATTACGAGCAGATGTTCAATTACTTTTCATTCTGGAGCTTGTAAACGATCCTGACTTGGTCCATTTCGATGTCTGGCCATCCTTCCGGGCGATCAAAAATGGCATATGCGTAAAATCCCGAGCAACCACGCCGCACTATGTACCTACGGAGTTCCAACTATCGTTACCAACTGTTACCTAAGTAGAGCGCAATGTTCAAATTCCATAATCTTCATGTTCTCGTCGGAAGCTCTGACCGCACCTCTTATCGATGTTCAACGGGACCGCGGTCTGGTTGGTCAAGACACTCCCGTTTCTGACGAACGATAACTCTATTTGGTCTTCATTTTGGGTTACGATCTTGTATGTTGTTCCTTGTATCCTGCCATCAATAAGTCGCATACTGTGATAGTCGGCGAAAAGAACTCGAATTTCACTTGCTTGGGAAATCGACATTCACCTGTCGTATTTGATCGGATCTCCAGGCAAGTTCCAAACAACATCCCAGTACCTGGAATTGCCAAACAAGGTCCCGGTTTAGCTCTGGAAATCAAATCCCGTGTTCTTCGAAATCACAGAGCGCGTGAAAACACGATGAAAACGGGCAAATCAAGAGCTAGATTCCTCATGGACACATCACATTACATTATAATACATACCCTCTGTTGTTTTCTTCATTTAGGATTTCCAACAAGTTATCGACGCCATTGTACTGAATGCCTACGACATTTCCATCCGGAACCGATAGGGTTAATTGGAGAAGCCCATTGTCTATCAACATCTGAAACATAATTAGGGAGAAAACTTAGAACCCGAAAATTACTCGTTACGATTCAATTAGCTCGTTAAATTACATAACTGTGTAATCATGTACCAAAAATGCTTGGTAAAACCTAAAGAATAATCTTGGTTATGCTCTAAGTAATGGGATAATTGAACAAACTCTGAGCCTAATCATTGACAAATTAAGAGTAGCAGGTGAAGCCCAGTTACCTGCCCCGAGCCTTGCAACCTCAGCTGGACCTCAAAAGTAGACTTGGGTTTGCTGCTCCCTGGAAAATTTCTTCAACAAGAGACAAAAGGAAAGGCAAAAATTATGGTCAATGCCAAATGCTGACCGGTGGCCAAAACAATTGAAAAACAAAAAGTCATGTGGTAATTATTTATATGGTCGAAACAGAGGGACCACATAGCCGTGTGATGAGCCTTTTTGACTTGCCCATGGACTTTTTGAACCTATATGGCGTACTTTTTCACTTTTTTTAACTATGGTTTTGCGGACAGAGGCCTGTGAAAGTATATCTCAGATTATTAGAATAATATTTAACGAAAAGAGCACCGGTTTGCGGTTGTGTTCAGACAAGAATCTCTCACGAAACACTTCAGATGGTACACACAGTGTCAAGATGAAAAAGATAAAAAGCATGGGTTCATGAAAAGTGAAAGGGCAATCTCATGGCGCAGGGTTGCTCAGATGGTCTGTAGTTACTTTATTGCATTGTACGAATTTCGCCGGATGACTTCACGGGCTTGCGCGGATGAAAGAAAAAAATTACATGGACTTTGCTGCCGCGGCGTCACAGCCACAGAACAACACGACACAACAGTGCTGGTTTCTCTCTCTCTCTCTCTCTCTCTCTCTCTCGTGAGCACATATACAGGCACATAGAGAGGACATGCCACATTGGTCATTCATCAAATAATTATTAAGTTGAGAGAAAGAGAGGCGCAAAGAAGATGAGAGAAGAACCGAACTGGGTCGTCTCCGAACGGACAATGCAGCTGCACCACAGCAGCAAATGAACCACCGCAGCTCCCCGCCACCCGCCACGGCCGAGCGACCTCCATTGTGGCAGCCAGTAGCCCATCTTCACACCAGCCTCAAGAAAATAACCCAACCGCACTAGAAGAAAGAGAAACAGAGATGAGAGCCAAAGGTGATTTACCAGGAATCAAGCAAATGTGTGGACCTGGTTCTTGACATTTCACCTAAACAGAGCATCGAAACTGATGCGCGTACGCACGACGAGGGCCTTCCGGTCAATTTCCTTTAACCGGAAGAAGGGAGAGAGACAGAGATACCATGTGGGATTGATGATGGTGGCGTTTTGTTTCCATGGAAGTGGAATTGACAAACTTAATCGCCACCACAACCGTTGGAGAGACAGAGACAGAGACAGCAATGTAAAAAGGCCAAACGAGTGAGTGAGCTATTCCTATATAAGTTGACGAGTAGGCTTCTTCTGAGCGAGGGTAGATCCGTCCTCTCGCGCAAGAAGTTCACATGGCCCGAAGAGAGACCAAATTCCAACCTCGAAGGTTCTCTCTTGGAACTAGGTACAAATGAAAGGTTTTCGTGTGACTAATGCCAACCCCTTTTGGCGAATTCTATGCTCTTTTAGCCTTGTGAATCGAATCCTAGTCACGATATAGTCCTCAAGACTGTCAGATGCTGCCTTTTCTCTATGTAATCAGCTCGGTTTGGGTGTGGCGTTCATCTTTTTCTTAGGGTGGTTGGTCTACCTCGCTTTACTTTCTGCTCCTAATTGTCTATCTGCAGCTCTCTTCTCTTCCATTGGCGATTCTCTAGTAAGTGTTGACGTTAGGTGCATCAAAGGGTTCTGTTTGATACGGTTTTTCTATGCACGGTTAGTGAGAACGAGTGCTACGGTTTTTACAATGACGTACTTGGTAAATTGCTCACCGTTGGAACATTACCAAGTCTCCGAAACTCAGGAATCTTTGATTCGGAGAAGTAAGGCAAACTCCCACCTCTTACTTGGCTCCTAACCGGCCTAAAATAAGCTAGTGAAGACTCGTAAAACCTAAACAAAGGAATCAATTAATGAGAAAATCAAGTTGCAATCGGTAGGAGTTACTATCGCAAAATGGATCATTCGGACTCGCTTAACAATTCGTCAAACTCCTTTCAAGGAGCCAACCGCACTCAATTTTGTGTTGCTGCCGTTTTAGAATATGTATAGTACCAAACCCACAAATTACAGCACTTTACAGCTTGGTGTAATTACAACAGTACAAAACTGATGCTGAAATTAATTTAAAGAGAACCCTTTCTTTTCCCCCTTGATTTCGCTAATAGTTGGTTTGCCGGTGCAATTAAATACTGAGGAGGAGGCAGTGCCCGTCATTTTCACGAGTCGGCCAAAAAGCAGAGAATGCCCTTTTCTTTTTGCTCACAAAAAGAAAGGGTTTGTAATCCTATGTAAGACCTAAAGGCAAACGTATATGCCATTATAAAATTTGCAATTGCTCAAGCAAAAGAGAAATCAAGATTGGCAAAGGAGGGAGGAGACCCTAATCAATCGGCAGGAGCGTGCAATTGTAATACAGACTAGCTTTGCACTCTACAGGTGGATATATATATATATATAGAGAGAGAGAGAGTTATTTCAATTGGTACTTAGCCATAGAGAATTAATAAGACTAAGACCTTAGCACGTCCAAAGAGGAAATCTAGATTTTCTGCGAATTTATCGCGATTCTCCCCAGAAGAAAAGCTAATGGATTATTCAGTCAAACACTTAACGCAAACTCTCTCAAACCCAATCTATTATATAATAGAAAAGTTTACTAAATTACTGACATGTAATATATAAACCCACATATTTAGATATTCACCACATCCAAAATTTTAAATCAAGGTAATCGGGGATTTGATCTTAGGTCTTAAAGATTGAAACCTCAATTATCACAAATATGCACAACTCTAAAGAAAAAATATGAAATTTCCTATTTGGGTGACGCCTACAATCTCACACCAAATCAAATTAAAATCAAGTAATCTAATCAAATACTTGAATTGGATTTAGTTTAAGCAATTACCTTAATTAAACTTTGATCCAAATATGACAGACGAGGAAAGTTTGACGACAACGACCGGTGAAGGGTAGGCGGCGAAACGGTGGTGAGGAAACAACAGTAAAGGCAATGACGGTGAGGAGATCGCAGCGACAATCGAGCACGTCAGAGGAGCTGACCACCAGAGTTGGTGTGAATCCCAACCAAGGATTGGGCTCGGTGAGAGTTGGTAGCTCTTGGTGGAATCCCTTGGTCCCTAAATCTTTGATGCTCGTTTCTCCGGGGGGTTGAAGAACTATGTGGGGTAGAAACCTCCTCAAAATTTCAATGCATTCCAACTTAGAACAAACACGTGGTCACTGTTTTCGCGAGGCTGCGCGTTGAAAAGACATAGTTCCAGTTATTTTCTCATCAATCTCACCGTACAAACTTAAGAACAGTGTCTTACCGTTCTCTCCACATATTTTGAGCTAGAATTCTTCTGCTACCATGGAAGAGGGCTTCGCCGTTTTCTCTAATATTTCTGTATGTGCCCCTTCTTTCTTGCTCTGCCAAGAGGGGTATAAATATTTATAACCTCCATTAGGTCGAGTTTGAATTAAGATCAAGGGTTATCAAATAATTAATGCTACCTTTGGTCTTTTTGATTTCTTGTCATAATAGGACTAATATAAAATCCAGATATGAAATCCAAGGATTTTGTTATTTAATATCCATTATTTGGTGAATGACAATAATAAAGTTGGATTTTTTTCATATCACATTGTGTCCAAACGGAGACTGTAAAAATCTCTCAAGATCGATTGCTAACGATACCATAAATGCACAAGCCGAGATAAACCCTATCAATAAATCTATGAATATTGTACGATCTAAATCTTGAACAACAAAAGAACTCAATGTAGCATTCCAGACCTACAGGTTTGACTATAACAAGAAATGTAAATGGGCTATGTCAACATTTGCTGGGAAACATCCCTAAGGAATTTTGGTGATTACAAAACTATCATTAGTACTAATGTTTACCATGACGAGTGACTCCTACTTTATCAGTGACTCATTGGTATCAACAAATATAAGAAACTAGACTTTGACGTAAAGCAAAACAAGTATCAGTGTGAGTGGAATCTCATTGTAGCTTGGAATGACCTAATCGAGCTAGAATTTTCAGAAGTCTTTGGAAACTAATACAAGTAGAAGGCTCTTTGGTCCTAACATCACAAGTCGGATTAACGTTGTCATCCCTGGAGATAGTCAACCAGGTCACATACAGTCTTCACTGGTGATAGTGTGTATAGATTGGTGATGGTGATGCATTGGTTTGGCTCCGGTGCTGGTGAGATAGATGTTGGAAGGTGAGCGTTGATGGTACATAAAAGAGCCATCGCATGACTGGACTCCGTAAACTGACAAACCAGGAAAATATCAGAAAATCAGCTAACAAGTTTATGCTTCAGTGACAACACAGTTGTAGCAGACTCCATTTTAAGACCTAGTTCTAATGAAGGTCTGTGACAACTCTCAAATGACTAGCTGGGTGTCCTTGGAAGTCTCCAATGAATAGATTGAATACTTCTCTATATAAGAGGCAGCGAAGCGGGAAAGAGGGTTGGCCGAGAAATTCGTTGAATATTGCAATTATAACCTGAACGTGAGATTGTCACCAATCTTGTTCTAATCATTTCTCTGTGTTTGATTTATCACTATAATAGCCTATAGTCAAGTATACAAGTGTAAGAGCTGTGATTGTGTCTTGATAGTGTTATCTATCATGAGAAGGGAACAACACTTATCAATTGTAACGTGTATTGCTGATTACTAGTGGAATTCAATCATTGTTAGGCTGTAAGTCTGAGAGTGGATATAAGCTTAGATATAAAATCGAATCACGTTTATATTGTTATGTGATTGTCTCAATCTATTATATCAATTCATTAACATCACACATGGTAACTTGCTTTCATCACCACCTGGCGTGCTGATTGTTTAATATTCCACGAAAGTTTATCATTATCTTCAATCAACTTATTCGACCCCATTCTAAGTTGTATTGTTAGCCCAACAACATTGATGAGGTAGATCAGTTAGAGAATGCCGAAACTAGTAAGGGAAAGAATATATGATCATTCACCTTCCTGATTTCGAAAAGTATAATGCTTCATTCTCTTTTTTATTTACTTAATTTTTAATTTTTCTCTCTTTTTATTTATTATATTTTTTATTCTCTTATTCCCTTCCATCATTCCTAAATAAATTTTTATTAAATAATAAACTATACTAATATACCTAAAATATATCATAAATATAAATACTAAATATATATATAGAATATAATCATAGGATAAAAATAAATTCAAATAAATAAATAAAAATAGGGATAAATAAAAACAAAAAAATGTTGTTATTTTTTTCATTATTTTATATTTTTAGTAGAATTCAAATATTATTTATACTTAATTATCATATTATTTTTATACTTAAGAATTTTTTTATTCAAGAAAAATAATTTTTATATCATGAATATAAGAAATCTTATACACCTATATCCTACCTCCTACATAGGATATTTTTATCCAAGTTAGATTCCTCTTGTATTTGACTATATCCTGTCTTAGTTAGGAACCAAATATATAATAAGATAAATTTTATCATATCTTGAATTTTATCTAGGCTGCTAAACGCAGCCTAAGAGTTTGATCGGATTTGGAAAACTATTTCAAAAGCTCGATCAATTTTGGTCATTATCTCTTTCGTGGATTAAACTGATTAAATCAAGTTTGAAATAGTGAGAGTAGGAAAACAAATCCTTCAAAAGACTGGCCCCCTCCTAGTAGATAAAATATGGTTCTAAACGATTCAAAGGCAGATAGGAATAGAATTGAATGGATGACCGTTGAATCGAGTAATCACCGGAGATCAAACCTCATCAAAAAGGAAATTGAGTATGGAGTTTAAACTCCTATTGTGGATATGGCTGGCCATAGCTCTTGATTGCTCTACGTGATGGTCCGTGTTAACATCGTGTTAAGACCATATGACTTGCATGTGATGCATGACTTAAATAAAATGCAAATATGAACTATGCAAATGGTATTTTTGTTTAGAGGTTGGGGTAATCTCCTAATTTTCTTATATAATAAACGACTAAATGGGTTAGTAAAATTTAGGTGTCAATAGAAATCAGAGCCGAATGTTGCTCCATTTGTACACGCCTAGACAATGTGGACCCAAGACAGATGCTTGTCTTATAAAGAGTCATGCTAATATATAAGTAGCTAGGAAGATACCTCATGCATCCACGACAACAGGTAGTACTGAAATGTGGAGAAATAAGTCGGTCATCATAGTATGGTTTTTCAATTTCCCACATATATTCAAAAGAAATTAAAGATCTCAATGACAATTTTGACGAGGAAGATAGATAACTGGGATCAAAGATGAGCAATTAGATTTTTGGAGGCAAATTTCAGCGGCAGGGAGGTAATCGAGCTCCAAACTCATTGAGCCGCGATGTTTTTAGACTTGAGTAGATTGCAAAGATATTCTGAGACCTCAATGACAACTCGAGTCCAAATCTTCATCCCTCTCGTCCTCGGATTGAGCTTAGATCTCTTCAAATTAAAGCTTTCGCTTCTATTCTTCACCATAAACTACCCAACTCTTTCCCGGTCTCTTAACAAATTATGGAGTTTCATGGATGAATGTTTATAGAGTGCGGTACCGGGATTCTAAACCAAACTATAACTAATTAAGGTTTAGTTTGTCTTGTGAAAAATGAATAATTTAGAAAATATATATTTTTAAATGATAACTTATATTACTTACAAAAAATGAATGAACGAAAAATATTTTTATCGTCCATGAAGATATTTAGACATAAATTTTTATTAATAATAAAAATATTATTTATTCGCTAAATATTTCAAGCGATATAAGTAATCATTTTTAAAAAAATATTTTTCAAATCATTAATTTTTTACGAAACAAACGGAACCCCAGATATGTTTCTAGACACGAGGATATCTAATTGGACTCCTGAGTCTTATGACAAAAGTGAAGAGAAACACTATCTAGAAGATTAATAATTCGCCATTCATATAGGTGGTTGAGGTTAAAAGATATTAAGGCATGGGAAATTAAACAGTGGTTGAAGCTGAATGATAATTGAGGCATGAGCTAGTGGGAACGAACGTACAAATTAACCATAACTCTTTAATGAATGAATGAATTTGCCTGAGCAAATCCTTTTACTGTATATACAGATTGCTATTTTTTTGAATTTGATAGGTCTCGTGCATATCTTTATTTACATTGTCATCGCACCTAATAACCATTTTCTTTTTTTATGTGACCTTAGATAAGAAAAAAAGAAAAGGGTTTCGGCTCATTGCTATTTTGATAAGCCGTTTTTGTTACACCTGTCCGGACTTAAAAGTTTCCTATGGGGTAGATGTTGCCATAACTCTAGCAAAGCCAGAGACAAAGGCACATAGATTCGTTTCTTTCACGGAAAATCAATAATTTGAAAATATTTTTCTAAAAACGATCAATTGTATTGGTCGCACAAATAAATAGATGAAAAATTTTTTCATCAAAGAAAATAGTTAAGTACGAACTATATTGATAAAAAAAGAAAATATTTTTTGAATCATTTGTATTGTGTGAAATAAATGCACAAAACTCAATTAATTTCTTGACCCAAAAACATAAGGACTAATACCATAAAAAAAACTCCAAACTGGTACACCTGTGACGGATTTATTCCAAATTAATTTTTTAATCACAAAAAACTCCAAACTGATACACTAGTGACAAATTTATCCTCCATTGATTTCCGTTAAAATTTACCGTCAAATTCCTGAGTTTGATGACATGTAACAGTTGACGAATGTACGTGTCTGGGGTTTTAACCAAATTTATCAATTTGTGATTTTTCGTGATGTCAATCCAATTTTGCGGAGAGTAAATTTGTCACAAATGTATCAGTTTGGGGTTTTTAGTTGTCAAAAAATTAGTTTGGGATAAATTTATCGCAAGTGTACCGGTTTTGAATTTTTGGTGATCAAAAAATTAGTTCAGGATAAATCTATCACATGTGTATCGATTTAGGATTTTTCGTAGGATTAATCCAAAATATAAAGAGAGAAAGAAAGCTCAATTTATTTTTTAAAAAAGGAATGAAGGCAACTGCAAAATGGTCCAAGCATGTGGCCCCCCACCGCCGGCGTTCGGACAAAAAGTAGTGAGCGGAAGGAACAGCTTTTGCTTTCATGTGACCTCCGATTGTCTTATGGGACAAGCAAAGCACATCTCAGGACTCTTGCAAGCACGCCCCGTGACAACTTGCTTCTCCTCGTCGCCATCTTTCGAGGAGACATGGATTCTTCCTATTCATAGCAAAAGAAATATCCTCTTCCGACACATTTCCTTAACGTCGCTGTTTTTCTCGAGGATGAGGTATTGTGTGGACAAATGTGTGAGGGGTGCGGTGCATAGAACCAATGGAAACGTCCTTATGACTGGTTTGCTAATCTTAGAATCGATAAGCGCTTAAACACTAGATTTTTTTCGTTACCCCCTAGAAGGTCGCTTCATGTTTTATTAGGTGATGAAATAGGGATAATAAATTTATGGCATTAAATTTTTGTACTAGACTTTAGCCCTTTTTTCATACAAAGAAAAAATTGTATATGAACTTATTTTCTTGTGGGACCCAGTGTGGATTCCGCAGACTTTCGAAGTATGATGGATTTGATCCAATGGACTCATAGCTTGTTTGGTAAATGCGAAAGCTCAAGCACGGTATATGTTGATGGTTATAACCGTCGAAAATAGAAACAAAAGGCCATTTGATAATAATAAAAGATTCGTTACTGAATCATGTCAATTGAACATTGAATTGTTGAAGAATCGACAATCAAATGATTCAGAAAAAAAAATGACTGGATAAATCGTCCCTAAACAATGTTCAGGCTTAGCTTCTCTTAGGAAACATTGCTAGCACACTTTAAAGGTGCATTTAATAACCATTCTGTTTTCAGAAATAATTTTTGCTCGGAAATAATTTTTGCTCAGAAATGATTTTTTTTATTCCATTCCTGAAAATAATTTCTAAGCATTTGAAGGCATTTGGTAATTGCCCAAAATTTATATTCATAGAATAGAAAAAGAACAGAAATACATTTGGTAAATGCACAAAATTTCTTTTTATTAATAATATTTTGAATTTTTTAATATTTCTTTCTTTCTTTTTTCTTTTTTTTTTCTTTCTTTTCCTTCCTTGGCCCATGGCCAGATTGCCAGCACCGACGACCGACCACAGGCGAGGGCCACCCTCATCTGCTCCGGTGAGGGCTGGACCCTCACGACCTGGGCGAGGTCCATCTTTGCTGGATCTTGCAAGGGCTGAACCCTTCCCCCCTCCCTCACCAGATCTAGTGAGGGCGGGTTGCGGCCTGAGCGAGGGCTGCCCTCGTGGTCTGGGTGAGGGTCGCCCTCGCCAAGATCCGGCAAGAGCGGCCCTCACCCAAGCCGCGACGCCCTCGCCAGCCCTGGCCTGTGGGCGGTCACCAATGGCTGTCGACCGGCCACAGGCCAGGAAAAATGAAGAAGCCAACCAAGAAGAAGAAGAAGAATAAAAAATTTCTTTTCTATTTCTAATTCTTGTTCCTGGAATCAAGAAGCAGCTTTTTTTTATTCTTGATTCCACTCCAAAACTGATTATGGGAACAAATTTATGCAAATTTGTGCCTGGGAACAAAAAATTTACTAAACGGATTTTTGTTCTTTTTTTTGTTTTATGGAATAAAAGAATAGAATCAATTACTATTTGGTAAGTTACTAAACTCACCCTAAGTCTCCTTTCGCTCCAAATTGTTGGTGTTATTGGCCCTTACAGCCTTTGTATTTTTATTTTTATCTTTATTGCAATTAGGTCTCTAACTTGGCTGAGTTATGCAATTGGGTCCTTTCGGTAGCCTACCCCATAAGTCACGTCATTGCACCAATAAAATAATTTAGGGAACATAATTCCTCCAAAAAGTTGGAGAATCCCATAGCATGTCTGAAGGTAAGGAGACTAGAACTGAACTTAACCATTGAAAGCAGGGGAATTGTCACTTCGGCATTGCACATACAAAAACATTCACATAGGATTTTAATGTCTTGTAGAATATTGTTTATTTATTAAAATCCAACTTCACCAGGCTTTTCCGCGCAATATGTTGGAAATTTGAAAATCAATGTTAGAATCCCTCAAATTATTTTGATGATTACAAAACCTTATTAAAGTATTTGATGAGTTCTTTGAGTGGATGCAGAAAAGTATTGCATGTTTACTCCATGCCAAGGCCGGAGCATACCACAAGCTCAAAAGGTCTTATGATGTGTTGCATGCATACCACGGATCTGTAAGGTCTTATAGCGGTTACACATCGCTTACAAACAAGAAAGCCAGCGACATGACTCAAACTTGGCATGGTGTGCGAAAAGTTCGAATCTTACCATCCGAGCCAATCCACTTTGGCACCATGAGCTCGATCTTAGATATATGATATATCAACATAATAATCATGAGCTGGGTCTTCTGCAACATTGACGTAGAGCATATATCTTGTGCACTTCTATACGATATCAAGGTACATCGAAGTCATGTTGTGTCCACATGTCTTCCTTTTCATTTTCAGTAATACTCGGATGAATATGTCACTCAAAACATAGTGAAATAGCATAAACTTGAAGAGCATCTTCCCCTCCTCTTAATATTTTTCATAAAAAAAAGGACCCAGCTCATGGTTATTATGTTGATATATCATATATCATAGTAAACCAACTTTAGGCGAAAATATTCCGTGATTTATCAGATTGATTGCTAATCCAAGATCATGACATATATTTCCAAAAATAGAAGATTCTGTAGAGGCTGGACAACTGAATAGATTGGAAGATTTTTGTAGCTGATATCGTGGATTAACGACTATATTATCCAAGGAAATTCGAGAGTGACATAACGGATGCTCATTCAAGTTTCACCGTTTGATTTATATATCTATGAATACTAGAAACGAAGCTGAGAACACAGGAGGATGAACTACAGCATATATGTGAATTTGTGAATGGGCTAATTCCAAAAATAAAAACATAAACTTTACTTTGAGTGATAATTCAGTCCCAAACTTTTTTTTTATCTCAATAAAAAGTACCAATTTTTGCTCTAGTCCCAAATTTAGCCCATGTGGTGTGAAATTTTCAAATTGTTCGTGCCAGATTTGAGATTTAAGTGAAAGTTTATTTTTTTATCAAACAAAAAAAGTTCAAGCCAAAATTATCACTTACGGTAAAATTTGTGCTTTTTTTTTTTTGGAATTAGGCCATTTGCGAATACACATTCATGCGCATTAGCTCAAATTTGTGATTATCACTGTGAGAGTTGAAACTTTATTTGTAAATCTTCTTTAAACATTTTTTGCTATTTTTTTTATATGCACTGGGGTGAGTGTGAGTAAAAGCACGGATTTTTATTGAAAGTGTTCGCAGAAGCTGTTTGTTCTGCAGACAGAGGGAATTGGGATTTCACCTAAGGTACTTAGCAAAGGGATTTGTAAATCCTTTGTGGGTTGAATGAACGGTGTGGAAGCTCTAGAACTTTTGTGGGGCATTTGCAAAAAGAAAGGGTTGATTCACAATTGTGGGGTAAAAAGGGAGAAACTACTATTGTAGAAGGTGAACGGCAGGAGAAATAAGTTTATGCCCGGAAGCAACCCGGTTAAGTTTGCTAGAACTAGAAGAGTGTAGTCGGCAAAAGGAAAGTCAAACTACTATAAAATCTATGTCCTGATATTCTCAATCCCTATTTCTTTTATTATTGTACTTTTACCTGTTCAAGATTGTCTTTATTGTTGCACTCACACAGTTTGCAGAATATTCAAAGTTTACAGTTTGTATAAACTTCACTGTTTGCACCGGCAGAGTTTGAAAAATCAGACAATGTTATCGATTCACTCCCTCTTGGTTGTTATATCTGAACCTATAATAATCCACCGACAGCATCTTCCCCGACTTGCGTTTGGCCAACTTGAACTTGTTTCACTCGCTTGTCTTCGTGGCCGCCTCCTTGCTTGGTGTTTATTTTATTATCCCTTGGCTCTTGTGCTGTTGCCATTGTCGTCTCTGTTTGGAGTTCATTGTACTCTCTTCCTCTCTTTGTGGAGTTCTCTGCTTTCCTCATGCCCCTTTCTGGTTCAACCCGTTTGGCTCTTTCGTGGGCCTTGTTGCTATAATCCTAGCCCGATGCGGGACCATCGGGTTTAATTGAACAATTCTCAAGTCCAACTCAAATTTCATCATCTTAATAGTATTGTTGGTTTCAAGTCTAAATTTTATGAGTCTTAAGTGTATTGTCGATCACAATTCTTAGTTTTTATGAGTCTTAAGTGTGTTGATAATTTCAAGAGTCATAGCCCAAGAGCCATAGAATCTTAAGAGTAATTTTCGCTTGCTTAGTAGAGTTCTCTATAAATAGAGGCACAATCTCATTTGTACTATAGAAGTCTTGAATATAATGAATACATGAGGTTTTCCTAAATTCAGTGAATATGTATCTTCGGGTCTTTATCAAATTCAAAAGTTCTTTAGGGCTTGGTGGTGAACTTTATCTATTATCAAGTTCTTTATCCTTGGTAAATGCCTCGGTCCTACGTATCTAGGTAGTGAACTTCATCTAAGTTCTTTATTATTAGCCAATGCTGCGTCCTTTTATGTCTTGGTGGTGACCTTAATCTATTCCAATTTCATTTTCCACTCTTACACATTCATTTAAAACCTTTCCATCAACCGTTTCTATTACACTCTTCCATACAATTATCTTAGAAAATGAATTCAGGAATTGCTCAATCCCAGCACGAATTAAGCTTTATCTTCATTATTTGCCTATGCGGCTTGTTAGAGCTTTGCTATCATGGCTACCACTTTGGTAGTATGGTTGAATTGCTTGAATCACTTGAGTGTCTTCTTTTTCATCCATCTCATACTAAGGGTGCGCATGAGAACGTTTCTGTGCCGGGGAACAATTTCTGAACAGAAATGATTTTTTTTTATTCTGTGCCCGAAAACAATTTCTGAGTATTTAAAGGTGTTTGATAAACTGTCCAAAATTTCTATTTCTAGAGTAGAAAAGAATAGAAATGCGTTTGGTAATTACACGAAATTTTTGTTCCCAAATAATATTTTAATAATATTTTGAATTGTTTTTTTTTCTTTATATTAATTTTTTTCTTTGGCCATGGCCGGCGCCGGCGGCCGGCCACAGCCCAGGGCCGGCGAGGGCGTCACGGCCCTCGCCGGCCGCCGGCGGAGGCGAGGGTCGCCCTCGCCGGCGAGGGCGAGGGCTGGACCCTCGCCGCCTGGGCGAGGCCGAGCCTCGCCGTCGGTCGCGACGGCGAGGTCGGCCTCGCCCAGAGACGGCGAGGCTCGGCCTCGCCCAGATCTGGCGAGGCCGAGCCTCGCCGTCGCGACCCACGGCGAGGTCGGCTTCGCCGTGGGTCGCGACGGCGAGGTCGGCCTCGCCCAGAGACGGCGAGGCTCGGCCTCGCCCAGATCTGGCGAGGCCGAGCCTCGCCGTCGCGACCCACGGCGAAGCCGACCTCGCCGTCTCTGGGCGAGGCCGACCTCGCCGTCGCGACCGACGGCGAGGCTCGGCCTCGCCCGATCTGTGCGAGGCGGCCTCGCCCAGGCGGCGAGGGTCCAGCCCTCGCCCTCGCCGGCGAGGGCGACCCTCGCCTCCGCCGGCGGCCGGCGAGGGCCGTGACGCCCTCGCCGGCCCTGGGCTGTGGCCGGCCGCCGGTCGCCGGTCGCCGGCGACCGGCCATGGCCAAAGAAGAACACAAAAGAAAGAAAAGAAAAAAAAGAAAAAAAGCTGATTCTCAAAATTGTGCCGAGAAACAAGAAGCAACTTTTTTTACTTCTTGTTTCTCTTCCAAAACTGTTTCTCGGCACAAATTTTTGCAAAAATGTGCCCGGGAACAAAAAATTTACCAAACGCATTTCTGTTCCCAAACTATTTCTGGGAACAAAAGAACAGAAATTTTTACTGTTTGGCACGTTACCAAACGGGCCCTAAGTCTCATGATTTTATACTTTCGTAAAAAAGTTAGGCACTTTCTCAAGAGTTCATCCGTTCAAATATCATGTTGCTATTAACTCACTCATCCATCCAAATATTGCACTCACCTAAGCACCTTTAGGTTGCGTTTGGTTCAACTTTGGGGGATGTAAAACCATTTTCCCAAGAATCTTTGAATTAAGGTGTATTTACAAAAGGCAAATAGAGTTTGGATCATTGATTTTGGTGAATACTTTGTAAAGTAACTTTGAAGTTAAAATAAAAAAAGAAAAGAAAAGAGAGAGAGAGAGAGAGCCAACTCAACGATCAGAGGAGAGAGGGTAGGTGAGCGATGACTGGCGACCATTGATTGTTGGCCAGGCGGCCATCAACCATCGTAGCAAAGCTTGACAAAACCCATCGCCGAGGTTGTGCTTCGGGCAAGGAGGTCACGTGACCTTAGGTGAAGTAATGCCGAGGTTGCCCGACCTCGAGCTTCATAGATGTGGCCTTTCGATGGTTGGGCTTCCTAGATCTAGCCCTTCGATGCTGATGAAACCCTAAGCGAGGGCTATTGATGTTATGCAACCCAAGCGAGGCGACGCTAAGGTTGCGCAATCTCAGGCAAGCTAGATCTCCACTCTGGCATCGTGCGAGCCAAGTAATGGGTTGTTGAGGCCGCGCAACTCAAGCGATGTGAAGCCAGTGTTATGCAAACCCACACGACCCCTCGCTGGCATCTGTCCAACTCCTAGCTCCAAATCTGTAGGTTGACGATTAACAATGCAAGGGCAAGACTGAAATAGTGAAATATAAGTGGGGGCAATTTTGGAAGAAAAGAATTCATCAGCCTTAGATTCAACCTTCCGAAAATACCGAAAGCCTAAGGCGAACTTACCTTGAGTTTTCACCTTTGCCAATGCTGGCATTTTCTCAAAGTAGTCCAAAAAAGAGTTAAACCAAAATCCTCTACTTTTTCCCAAGGGATTCGAAGGCCTAAAGTCCATTGAGACCGCCGAACCACACACATCCTTGGAGACTTACAACGCTCGGTATGACAAGGTTGAGGAGTGATTGTTGGAGCGAGAGACAAGTTATCCCTTAAAATGCTTCTAGAATGACTGAGGGGACGACACCGAACACATGGAGGGGAAGGGGATGCTTATGGGTCATGTACGGGGAACTGAAATTAGTTCGCTAGCCGCGTTTTTCTGTATAACAGCAAATTCAACATAGGAACTTAAATATTAAGATGAGAAAAAATGGGTAAATTGGAAATCAAATGACAGATCCGTGGGGCTCCAAACGCAATGGGGCAGAGTAGATAAGAGGGTTAAGCTAGAATGCCTCAGTGACACCGTCAAACGTGGGTGGCGAGCTCGTCTTGGTCGGCTCGACTACAGCTACAAGTAACACCGGATCAGTCACACCGGCGGCGAGGGGATGGAGAAAGACGAGTCACCAGAATCAACGGCATCGGTTGCGGTCAACTTCGGGAGGTCAATCATAGTACCCAGCGTGCAGGAGCTGGCGAGGAAGCCCATCGTCAACCTCCCGCCTCGATACCTGCGCTGCTCCGGTGATGAGGACCCTCCGCTTGTCTCCGGCGATGCTTCCGAGTCCGTCCCCGTCGTCGACGTTCAACGCTTGGCTCGCGGAGATCCGCTGGAGCTGGAGAAATTGCACTTCGCTTGCAAAGACTGGGGATTTTTCCAGGTGCACCTAAATTCTCCTTCTTTTGTTTTTAAATTTTACTCTTCTATTGATCGTGCATCCATAAAAACAAAAAAATTTGTTGGTTCGCTTGTATTAATGGTAACACGATGTGATATATTATCGTTGCTAAGACACAGATATGTATGGGGGTTATGTATGGATGTATGTGTATAATATGCTGCAGATGTTGATACGGTAATGTTAGAAATGTTTGGCATAAAAGAAGTAGGAAGACAAGTAATTTAGAAAAAAGGGTAAGTCTCTCCAGGAAGAGTCTTGAGACTTTGTAAATGATCATAAGCATGTAGTCACTGAGATGTTTAAGCTCGCATTAGTAGGAAGGAGGGCCGGAAAAGGAAGAAACCCGTCTTCCAAGTCTGTTGGATCATTGATGATTGCACGTTCAGTGGTAGAACTACATGTGACTTGAACATGTATCACCGATCCAATGAAGTCATCCAATCTAAGATGGACAACAAATTAGGATATTCACTTGTTAATGATCGTTTCACTGCATGGCTGAGAATTTTTGCCTTCAACCTTAGAATGGAATTTAGAATTAAGATGCTCATTTCAGTTTGTATGTCCTTCTTGAGTGATTTACTACTTTGTGCATGGATAAGCATAGATTGTAAATCATGGAGTTAGCGTGCCATTGCTGGAGGAATTCAAACGGGAAATCGAGAGTTTCTTCGAACTTCCTTATGAAGAAAAGCAAAAGCTGTGGCAGCAACCGGAGAACCATGAAGGGTTCGGGCAGCTCTTTGTGGTGTCGGAGGAGCAGAAGCTAGACTGGTCGGACATGTTCTACATAACGACCCTGCCGCTCAGTCTGCGGAAGGCAGATCTATTCGAGAAGCTCCCTGAGAATCTCAGGTAGAGTCTCATGTTTGCCCAGCTGTGCTTGGTGAATGTGGTTTTTTTATAATGATGATGATGACGAGCAAAAAATTTATTTGGTTGGGATGTTGAATTGAGTGACTGAGTGTCAATATAAAGCACCTAATGTGATTCCTTTAATTGTTGTGTTGAAATAACTGCTGCTTCTGGTAAGTCTGTCTGATATGTACATTTGCGGCTGTTGTTGCTACAGGAACAATTTAGAAGTGTATTCGTTGGAAGTGAAAAAGTTAGCCCTGTTGATCTTAGGTCACATGGCAAGAGCTCTGAAGATGGACGCCGAGGAGATCAGAGAACTGTTTGGTGACGGTGTTCAAGCTATGAGGATGAATTACTATCCTCCATGTCCAGAGCCAGACATGGCCATTGGTTTCACTCCTCACTCCGATGCTGTTGCACTGACAATCCTTTTTCAGCTCAACGAAACAGAAGGCTTGCAAATCAGGAAGGAAGGAAGATGGGTACCCGTAAAACCGCTTCATAATGCTTTTGTTGTCAACATTGGTGACATTATGGAGGTAGTAACATTTTTCCTTCTTCGGCATGGTGTTTTTGAGAGTCATATTTGGGCACTGGGAAGCAGAAACAGATGAGCTATGTCCTGGTGAGACAGCTCAGTTGAGAGCCCAACTAGGAAGCACTTCAAATGATACATCTTTTTTTGTCTTTTTATACTTACGCAATCATGTCTAAATTAGTAGCATTGCTAAGACCTGTAGATTGAAAAGGTTTCTATATATGAGGACATCAGTAAACGTAGTATGTGGCATGTGCTAATCATGAGTACAAGTCGTACAACCGTACAGTCGATAGTGCGAGGAAATACTGTTTGAAATTGTAAAATATACTGGTTGAAATTGTAAAATAATGGCTTACGATCGTTGTAGTCAACTGATGTTTATTTTGCTGTCATTTAGCACTTTCTTCAGTATATGTACTATCATAGAGAAAGTGTTCCTCCATCTGCTATGTTGGCTCTGCATTCTATTATTGTTTGCACTATGATGACTGTCTTCGTTCTCTGTCGCACATTCTACAAGCTGACAGGTAGTTCATGTACGGATGAAAGTATAATTCATGGTTTAAGAACGTTGTTTTTAAGCTCTTTCAAAGGCCACTCGACAAGGTCTTGATGGAAGTTCATAAGAGTTGCTCATTTTCTTGCTTAGCGGATGCTGTTCCCTGCTCATTCTGTCATGTAATTCAAGATGGGCTGTTGAATTTGTGATAAATCTGACGTTAGAAATGTCACTGTATAGACTCATTTTATCAGCAATGTGACAGACAAAGTCGCAGAGAGTATGGAAAACACCAAGGTCTATGTGTTATTTTTAGGTGGTTTCAGTGTGGTTCCCACATGTAATTGTGATCTGGTGACTAACACATTGGGTTATCAGAACATACAGATATTCAGCTACAGATTTACCCTCCAAATGAATCTGCTAACCTTTGTCTCTTTGCTTCCTTAATGCAGATTGTCAGCAATGGCATATATCGGAGCATTGAGCATCGGGCGACCGTGAATTCCACTAAAGAGAGGCTCTCTATAGCCACATTTTACAGTTGCAGGCTAGATACTGTCTTGGGACCAGCGCCTAGCCTTATTAGCAGCGATAACCCCGCCATTTTCCGGCGAGTCCCTCTGGAGGCATACTTCAAGGAATTTTTCAATCGGAAATTAAACGGAAAGTCATACCTGGATTTCATGAGAACTGCCGGTGCGTTTTAGGATATCGTTCATTGGAAATGTCGAGCAAAGAAAGTTCCTGAAGCTCCTGAAGTTGAAGCAGCCATCTTGAAGTCCAGGATTGTGGAGAAGTTTTGGATTGGTCACAGGTTTATTGGCATGCTGACGGCTTTGTATTTGCAATGAAAAGGAGATTTGATTGAATAGATTAACAGCTCAAGTTATGTCAAGTATTATGAACTCAAGTATGTATGTATGTATGTATGTATGTATGATGTTTGTATGCGTGTATTTATAAAAGGCAGTTTATTTTAGGTTGCCCCAAATGTAATTTTACTTGACTGTAAATGTTGATATGTTTATGTTAGCATAAAATGAAAATAAACTTTCAATCACTAGAATATGAAAAAAAGTAATCTGAAAAAGGGATAAGTCCCTCCAGGAAGTCTTGAGACCTTGTAAATGATCATTGGCATGAGTCACTGAGATACTGTTTTAGCTCACATTAAGATTAGGTAGATTCCAAGTTGGAAGGAGGATCGGAAGAGATAGAAACCCGTTTTTCCAGGTCTGTTGGATCATTGATGATTGCACATTCAGTATTAGAACTCCATCTGACTTTTCAATGTGAGCATGTATCACCAATCCAAAAAAGTCCTCCAATCTAAGATTTACAACAAATTAGGATATTCACTTGTTAATGGTCGTTTCACCGCATGGCTGAGAACTTTAGCATTTGACCTTAGTATTAAATTTAGAATTGAGATGCTCAATTAAGTTTGTGTGTCCTTTTTGAGTAATTTACTAATTTGTGCATGGTTAAGCATAGGTTGTAAAACCATGGAGTTAGCGTACAGGAAATCAAGAGTTTCTTCAACCTTCCTTACGAAGAAAAGCAAAAGCTGTGGCAGCAACTGGAGAACCACCAAAGGTTCGGGCAGCTGCTTGTGGTGTCGGAGGAGCAGAAGCTAGACTGGTCGGACATGTTCTACATGACCACCCTGCTGCTTGGTCTGCAGAAGGCCAACTAGTCGAGAAGCTCCCTGAGAATCTGAGGTAAAGTCTCATGATCTCCCAGCTGTGCATGGTGTATGATGATGAGGACTAATGCAGAAAATTTATTCGATAGGGATGTTATTGAGTGACTGCGAGTGCCATTGTGAAGCAATTAATGTGATTTCTTTAATTGTTGTGTCGAAATAACTGCTGCTTCTGATAAGTCGCTATGTTCATTTGCCGCTGTTGTTGCTACAGAAACAAGTTAGAAGCGTATTCATTGCAAGTGAAAAAGCTAGTCCTGTCGACCTTAGGGAACATGGCGAGAGCTCTGAAGATTGACGCCAAGGAGATGAGAGAGCTGTTCGGTGATGGTGTTCAATCTGTGAGGATGAATTACTATCCTCCATGTCCAGAGCCAGACATGGCCGTCAGTTTCACTCCTCACTCCAATGCTGATGCACTGACAATCCTTTTTCAGCTCAATGAAATGGATGGCTTGCTATTTAGGAAGGAAGGAAGATGGGTACCAGTAAAGCTGCTTCATAATGCTTTTGTTGTCAACATTAGTGACATTCTTCTGCACGGTGATTTTACGTTTAGCTTGTTTTACGGATGCAATAACATCGTAAATAAGTAGCATTGCTAAGATCTGTAGATTTAAAAGGTTTTCATATCAGGGGACATCAGCCAATATAGTATGTAGTATCTGTACAAATCGTACAACCGTATCGTCGATAGCACGGTGCAAATACTGTTTGAAATTTGTAAAATAGTGAAGTCGGAGTCGACTAATGTTTTATTTTGCTCTCATTTAGCACTTTCTTCAGTATGTGCACTATCAGAGAGCAAGTGTTCGTCTGTCGGCTATCTTAGCTCTGCATTCTTTTATTTTTCACACTATGATGACTGTCTTTCTGCATTGTTGCACATTCTACAAACTGACAAGTAGTGACGAAGGTATGATGCGTGGTTTGGTACCGCAGTTATTAAGCTCCTCCACAGGCCACACAAACAATGTGTTGATGGAAATTTGTAAGGAGTTGCTCATTTTCTTGCTTAGCCAATGCCGTTCGCCGCTCATTCTGTCATGTAATTTAACATAGGCCGTCGAATTTGTGATATATATCAGGTTAGAAATGTCACTGTATAGACTAATTTTATCATCAACGTGATGGATAAAGTCAAAGACTGTACATAACTTGTTTCTTAGCATACAACGACTGTGGACTTCTTGGACAAGGTCATTGATGGTTGCTCGGGAGCTCCAGGTCCTTTTGCGCGGTTGCTGGCGTGAAGGACAGGCGTCTGCTTCAATTTTGACCTAAGGGACAAAGGGTCAAACGCACTAACTAGGGGATTTTATTTGCAATTTAATAAGACTCCGTTCGTTTCCGGAAAAATATTTTTTTAGAAAATATTTTCCGCATTTTCTGGTCTTTGGGGCGGAAAATGTTTTCCTTGAGAAAATATTTTCCTTCCTCACCCCCAAATCTTTCATTGTTTTGAGGAAAATGATTTTTTCTTTTCACAAAGAGGAAATCATTTTCCTTCAAAGTGAAGGTAAAATTGTCCATGGGAGAGAAAATGTTTTCCGTGGGAGAGAAAGTTGATTGCCGGTCACCGCCATCGACTGCCGGCCGCCGCCGCCCGCCCCCCACCCGCCGGTCGCCGGCCGCCACCGGTCGCCGCCGGCCGCCGCCGCCTGCCCGCCGCCGGTCGCCAGCCCGCCGTAGTCGGTCGCCGGCCGCCGCCGATCGCTGGCCGCCGTCGATTGCCAATCGCCACCACCGGTCGCCACCGCCGATCGCCGGACACCGCCGTATCGGCGGTCACCGAGCACCAGAAAATATTTTCTGAAACTTTTTCAAATTTTAACCGAACACCATAAAATTGTGTTCCAAGAAAACATTTTTCAGGAAAATGACTTCCGGGAAAATATTTTCCAAAAAGAGAATATTTTTCGCCAAACGAACGGAGCCTAAATCGATCCACAGCCACTCAATTTTTTCCCCTAATCTTATCCGATAATGTGTCCTCGAGAGAGCAAATTTAGAAGAAGAGAAAGTATCAATTTCTTTTTCTGGCCATTATTTAAAAAAGGATTTTGTTCTCAATGTTTCTGGATACTTGTTAACCAATCAACTAGAGAAATTTTGTTGCTTCGAATACATTGAGTTCTCATGTTATGTGGGATCAATGCTTGGACATTGACCTTTTAAAACTAAATATGCTTAACAAGTGTTTCTAGATGCTCGTTAAAATTTGCTCTGACCCTCTATCACAACAATTGGATATGAGCAATTATTTAGTGAATTTGATATACATATTAAAATGAATTTGGGTCGTTAAATCAGGTGAAACTCACGTGAGAGTCAATCTTTTCCAATGGTTCAGACTCAATTCTCCGTTTCGATCTAACCAGAGTACTTTCATGCTTAAAAAGTCTTTGATTCACACGATCATTTGATGCTGTTGTCCTAGACGGCAGAACTTTTGCACTCTGTTTCAAACCTCCCGGGCACTCTTTTTATCATCTACCGCTCACTAACGAAGCCATGCCCATTGCAGAGCTCATTCTTGGCGCCTTTCCTCAGGTGCTGTTCCAGAGGTTGGCCTCTCGTGAGCTGCTCAACTTTGCGTGGCTAGAGGGGATCAATAAGTTGCTGAAGGGCAGCTTTGCGTGGCTAGAGGGGATCAACAAGGTGCTGAAGGGATGGGAGAAGATGTTGATCATTATCAACCAGGTGCTGGATTATGCAGAGGACAGGCTACTGACCAGCAATCTTAGGGTGAAGTCATGGCTCGAAGATCTTAAGAACTCGGCCTACGGCATCGAAGACTTGCTTGATGAGTTTGCCACGGAATCTTCGGAAAACAAGTCCAAGGCTGAACCCAGCACTAGCAAGGCGCATTCCCTTTTTCCTAGTTGTTGCTTCAGATTGAGACCGGGACCATTTATGTTTGACCGCAAAATGAGATCCAAGATAGAAGAGATGTCTGAGACGAGAGAGAATAATGGGAAGCGATTAGTGTACCGTTGACTGATAAGCCGCTTCCTACTACAAACTTGCCCAAGCCTTGTTTCCTTAGTAGGGAGGATGAAAAAATGGGAGATCCTTACTGACTGAAGAAGAATGCAATAGATTATGTACATATCTAAAGTGATTCCCATAGTAGGGATGGGGGTGTTGGAGGATAGTTCTGGTTCAGCAAGTCTATAATGACGCTAGAGTTACCAGCTATTTCAACGTGAAAGCATAGGCTCGCGTTTCCGATGATTTCGACGTGCTCACTATTACAAGGTAAGGACTTGAATTGGCTTCACTGGTAGATGTTTCTCTCACTGTGCTATATTTCCCAAGGATTATGATATCGAACAAGACAAGTTGATTCATTGGAAGACTGCGGAGCACTTGTTGGAGGGAAATAGCCCGCGGCAAGGAAATGAGGAAGAATTTATGGACGCAGAATGGAGGATGAGGCAAATGATGGTGCAGATTTGGTTGCAGGTTCCACTGATACAAGAATGGAGGAGGATGTGGATGATGATGAAGATGTTGTTGTAGGTTCCGCTATTATGAGAATGGAGGAGGAGACTCCTATTGGTGCTAATGAAGGTGATGGCATAGATGAAGATATAAGTTCTGCTAAGGAACTTTTAACTGGTCCCAATGTTGATGATTTTGAAGAAACTAATGGTATAACTGTTAGAAATTAAACCAAATTTATTGGTACTTGTTTTTTTTTTTGAGTCCGTTCGTATTTTCATATTTTGATTTTTCATGTTTTTAGGTGAAATAATTGTTTTTTTAGATATATGATGAGATATTAAGAGATATGGTTAGATATGAAGAGATAAGATGGGATATTGTGAGATATTCTTTCTAGTTATATTTTAGGTAAGATAAGAGTCACGTAACTTTTCTTTAAATAGAGAAGTTTTGTAATTTTTTCATAAGAGTGAAATCCGAGTGAAATATTTTGAGTCAGAAAATTCTATCTATCATCTTCTCTGACGCTCAACAATAACAAGGCAAGTAGTTATTAGGTATGATCCTATATGTGACCATGAAGAGATTGCATTTAATCTAGGCACTCATGAACAATTCAAGTTTGCTGTGCAAAACTATGCGATAATTAATGGTTTTGATATTTTTGGCCCTGGAGTCAATTGAAAAGAATGGAAGCGAAGTGTGCAAGTGGATCGTCGATGCAGGTTGTACGGTAATTGGATTCAAGATGAGAATACTTTTTGTGATTAAGAATGCTGGAGTTCCACATAACTGCAATAGAAGCACCGCTACATGACTTGCTCGTGAACATGTGCCATCTAATTTGACTTTCATCTCAAATGTTCCATACTGGCTAACTCTCTTGAGCTCCTCCAAATAAGATCTCAACATATTGTATTCCTTTATCCGGCCTCTTATATGACTAGGAGCTTGCCATATAGCTTCGTAACTTTTTTTTTTTTTATCAATTGTCAAGGCAAACCTTTCTCTTGCATTTGCTTGCATATCTACAACAGCTAAGGAAGTGAGTCATAGGCAAAAGTACACCAAAAGTATCACAACTTGTGTACAGAGATCACTTTGGTGCTATAACTTTTTTTCGAATCATTTTGGTGCTAATTTTTTTGAAAAACGATCATTTTAATACTAATGCTAACATGACTAGCCGGAAATCCGATGTGGCGCTGACACGGCTCAGCGGAGAGGTCCATAGCTTGCCGGAGAGTTTAGTCAACATTAAAAATAAAAAACGACGTTGTTTAGCTCGCTGACGTGTACTTTTTTTAAAAAAATTAAATTATATAAAATTTTAAAAAAAAAAAGGCTGCATCAGCGGCGAGGGAGCCTTCGCCTCTGCTGCCGCCAACCCACCACCACCAGGAAGGGCCGGCGGAGGTGGGTGCAGTGGTCGGCGAGGTCATTGGCCCCTAGTCGAGGCTCGGCGACCCTCGCCTCGCCTAGTGAGGGCCGGATCCGGCGAGGCGAGACCTCACCGTTGCGACCCACGCGACAGCGAGGTCTCACCTCCCCCAGCGAAGGCGAGGCCGACCTCGCTGTCGCCTGGGTTGCGATGGTGAGATCAGCAAGGCTAGACCTTGCTGTCGCGACCCAGGTGACGGCGAGGTCTCGCCTCACCTAGCGAGGGCGAGGCCGACCTCGCCGTCGCCTGGGTCGCGACGGCGAGGTCTCGCCTTGACTAGCGAAGGCGAGGCCGACCTCACCGTCACCTGGGTCGCGATAACGAGGTCGGCCTTGCCTCGCTGGATCCGGCCCTCGCTGGGCGAGGTGAGGCAAGGGTCGTCGGGCCAGGGACCGGCAACCCTCGCCGACCACTGTGCCCACCATCGCCAGTCCTTCCCGACGGTGGTGGTTTGGCAGCAGCAGCGGCGAGGGCTCCCTCGCCGTTGCTGCAACCTTTTTTTTTTCTAAAAATTAAAAAATTCGAAAAAAGCCACATAATTTTCACGTGTACAAATTAGACCATTTTTTTTAATATAAATGCCAGGTCAGCTTTCTGGCCGGAGTCACTAAAGTGATCTATTTTCCTCCGACTTGACATCAAAATGATCCGAAAAAAAGTTATGATATCAAAGTGATCTCCGTACACAAATTGTGGCACTTCTGGTGTCCTTTTGCCCTTAGACATATATTCACCAGCAACCCATGTAGCAGTCAGCTTGCCTATTTGTTGGGCTTCTATTGCAGTTATGCGGATCTTCAGCTCCTTTTATCACAAAAGTTTCCTCATCATGAATCCAATTGCTGTACAACTTGCATCCACATCCACTTTTTTTTTCGGTTGAAAAAAAAATTTTGAACGGTTTATGAGATTCTAATATCATGCCCATATTGTATGCAATCTCCTTATAGTTACACATGGGATCATACCTATTAACTATTCGCCTTGTTATACCGCTGGTTTCATGAGAACTGCCGGTGTGTCATAGAATATCGTGCATTGGAGACCTGAAGCTCCAGAAGTTGAAGCAGCTATCTTGAAGTCCAGGATTTAGAGAATTGTCGGATCACTTTGAGGATTCTTAGCATACCGACGACCTTGTAGTTCTTGGGCAGCTGAACTTTTTGAAGCGTCAGAGCTGAGAATGCACATTTCTTGAGCAACTGAAGCAATTTGCAGACTTTTTCGTGGTACATCCCCAAAGTTTCAAGGCTGCATAGTTTTTCGTGGCACTATAGAAGCCAAGTTATTGATGCAATTATTGATAAAGAATTGCTTCCATGTCGACGTGATTGGTTAACTCAACCCCTGATGTCTCGCAGGATCTTAGAGGAACTACTACTAGTTAATAGGGTCAAACATCTAAACTTAATTCATCTATCTTTGATTTTTTAGGTTCCCAGTTCTATATATTGAAGCATGAATTAAGCAATCCATGTGATACTGGTTTATGTTACTTTTGAGCAAGTTGTGCATGCTGCGCGATTAATGGAATAATGCGTGAAATGGATCTGATTAAAGTCCTAAACATGCTTCCCCATTAATTTAGCGCTGCCCGAATAAAGGATGAGAATGTACAGTGGAGAAGGAAATACATATGTAAGAACATTATTATTAATGACACTAACAGGGGTTATGCTTTGAAAAAAAGGACACAAACAGGGGAAAAAGCAGCAAATGAAGAGCACAGTCTTATTTTACATTGCTGAACACAAACTACAAACTCTTCATAGACGTGCAATTATATCCAGAGTAAAAAGCAGGAATTACCAGGAAGGATTAAAGAACAGCCCTTGCATTCCAAGCTTTTCATCTTTCACCCCACAAGAAAAGAAAAAAATAAAAAAAAAAGGTAAGTAAAAGGCCAATAGAAGCCAGAAGACTAAACTAGTCTGCTGTGTTGGAATTTAATAGAGCTTGTCCTGATCCACCTGTCTGAGTAGATGAATAAGTAGAGCCACTAGTATGAGAAGACTGAGTTCTATCCATATCCGTGAGCCCCAACGACGTGTACGAGAACCTCAACATATCCATCGGGGGCGCATAATACATCGGTACTGGCAACTTTGATGGGAGGCTCGGCAAGGGAGCTTCAAAATTGAGGACATTTATCACCTGCTTTATCGGCGGCCTAAGGGTGTAATCCGGGTGGCAACACCATAGTCCTACCACCATGAGGCACTCCATTTGCCGCTCGTCGAACTCCATGTTCAACCCCGGATCAGCTGCTTCAACCACTTGGCTTCTTCCGTACAGATTCCACACCCACTCCACCAGCCTCACCTTGCCGGGCTCTGCCCTTGGCTCCACCGGCTTCCTACCACATGCTATCTCAAGCGCCACCACGCCAAAGCTGTACACATCCGATTCTTTGCTGGCCTTTCCGGTGGTCACACATTCTGGGGCCAAATATCCCATTGTGCCTGCCAAGACAGTGGTTTGAGAGCCCATGTTGTGGTCCACGAGCCGAGCGAGCCCAAAGTCACCCAGCTTCGCGTTGAAGTTTGAGTCAAGCATCACATTGCTCGACTTCACGTCACGGTGCACCACACA
The DNA here is from genome assembly GCA_031216405.1 of Syzygium malaccense. NCBI lineage: Eukaryota > Viridiplantae > Streptophyta > Magnoliopsida > Myrtales > Myrtaceae > Syzygium > Syzygium malaccense. Next base: position 2,644,242 of record CM062261.1, on the reverse strand, counting down.
CTGCTCCCACTCCTCGTGAAGGTAGAGTAAGGCTGAGGCCAGGCCAAGGGCTATTTTGTACCTTGCAGCCCAAGTCAGGTGGGTTTTGCCTTCGAAAAGATGCGAATCAAGGCTTCCGTTGGGCAAGAACTCGTAAACCAGAAGGAGCTCGCCTTGTTCATGGCACCAACCAATGAGTTGCACCAAGTTCCGATGCCTAAGTCGGCTGATGATCTTCACTTCCGACACGTACTCCTTCTTGCCCTGCTTTGATCCCCTGGACACTCTCTTGACCGCGATCTCCATGTTCGATTCGCTCAATAAACCTTTATAAACTCCTCCAAATCCTCCCTCTCCCAGCTTACCTTTTTCAGCAAAATCATTGGTCGCATGGGCAAGATCACGGTATGTGAACCTCTTCGGTCCAGCTCCCTTCTCGAATTCGCCGTCAATCGTGATGTCAACTGTCGGAACTCCTTTACTACGCTGAGATTTCTTCCTCCAAAAGATGAACCAACCAATTCCTAGTACACATGCTACCAGACCGGAACCTAGGAGTATGCCAAGCACCAAGCCAGGGCTTCTTTTCTTTTTGCCATCCTCCAAGGTTGAACTAAATGACCAGGAAAGGATGTTATGAATCTCGACGTAATAACCTGTCGCGGCAGAGAAGCCAATTCTGACCTGTTCCGGAAGGATTTTCCTCAGATCGACGATGTACGAGAGGCTCGAATTGTTGCTAAAGATGGGGTCACTGGCATAAGTAAGGAAGACGCTCAAGTTAAAGCTTGTGGAGTTGTAGCTGACCCAAGCATTGGCTATGGATCCATTCTTGATGCTGGTCCTCCAGGACACATTCGTGACCGAGACGATGGAGTTGACGTTGATGCCCACATGGTCGGGGCTTGGGTCCCAGTCGTTCTGGAAGCTGTCGAACTCAATAGCAACGACACAGTTTGCGGACGTGTCGTTGACCGTGCTCTGGTTGAAGAGGGCAAGATAGCCGCCGCTCGAGTTGGCAGGCATAACAGCATCGAACGGCGCGATGTAGAAGGTAATGCCATCCCCGTAATAAGTGTCGTTCAGGGCCTTCATCAGAAAAGTGAAGTGGGCCATGAAGTCGGTCAGCCTCCCGGTCTTTGAGTCCCACAGTCGGACCGGCTTGTTGTAGGAGGCCCGCCCGGCACTCCTCTCGAGGGTGCGGTCCTGCTGGTTCCTGGTCAGCTGGATCACGCCATCCGACGTGAACGCATCGCCCTCGAACGTCAAGTTGCCGGTGTTGGGCTGGAATCCAGAGAAGTTGAAGGAGACCGAATGGGCACGACCGATGAGCAAGAGAAAGAACACGAGGAACTGGATCACAAGACATAAGAGATTGGCCATCAGGGACGGAGAGATGGATTGAACGAAGAAGCGAGGATTGGGTATATTAGGTATTAGGGGTGGTTGAGCTATATCGGTGTCGTACCCTGGGAATCATACTGCTCGTATCATTTACCAGGTCAAAACAAATATTTTTTTTCTGTTGGTCTAAAGAACTCAATCAAAAATTAAAACAAAAAAAATGCTAATTAGACTAATGCTTGCCGATTGGTCGGATTGAACATAGGCAGAGCAACCCAAAGCCAATAATTAATCATCTTAGACATAATCGAACATTGAACAATTGTGACATGGAGACAATTTTTAGGGATGAAAATCCCAAGACATGGTCCAGATGGCGATAACTCATGTCCTAATTAATCTCTCTTCATGCAGGCTTGGGAGGACTTAAATTATATTCCCATCGGTACGAAGATGCTCATTGATATTGCCCTGGTCATCCAAGAGCCGTAACGCAGAATGTGGGTTAATTTGCAGTCCGCTATTATTTAAATTTTGTCTTTGTTTTTTTTTAATTAAGTGGAGTTGGTATCATTTCATGTGAAAATAGTTGGGAAATAGAAAATTTGTAGTTGCATGTATGTCCTCTTGCATTTGTCATTGGCTGGTTAAGGGCCAAGCCGGTCATAGCCGGCCTAGGCCATTCTTAGGAAGAAATTGTACCACTTGGCGCGTAGGCGAAACTTGAGGAGCATGGTTCTTTGTCGTCGGCCATGAGAATGTTTGATGGTTTCAATCGTCGTGAGGATTTCGAGGAAGGAAAGATTAGAACTTGCTACAGTTTTGTTCTGTTCTCATTTGGTTAAGTGTAACAAACAAAAATCATTGCCTTGGCAGCTTGAGAAATGTTTTTTTTTTCACTAATTAATAGCAAAACGTGTGTTCCGTTGTCGTTTTCGTTAATGGGATGTGCCGAAGACGGTGGATTAACCATGGGCGGATAGCCAATCATGCCATCGGATTGCTCCCACATGTTATGCATTATATTCAACTCTCAAATGGCGACGCGGTTTAACCTACCAATGAGTAAGGCTGAGCATGGTTCAGTTAGATCTGGTTTGGATGGAAAACGGAACCAAAGTGAACTACTACATTACTACGGTTTGAAAAGAAACCGAGTTGAACTAAACAAGTGTTTGGAATCGAACTGAATTTTTCAATTTAGTTGGGTTTGGAATTGAACTGAACTGAACTAAAATTTTCATTTTGTTTTCTTTCTCTTTGCCTTTCTTGTTTAGTGCTCTTGATTCTAATCCAGTATTTGACTTCATCATCCTCATTTTGGTGAATGTCTCAAGCAAATAAAAATTAATAGAAAAAAACGAAAGCAATGGAGTTTTGAAAAAAGCTAGAAAAGTAAAATTTGAAAAATAGAAAAACAGTTCGGTTTAGCAATTTGATTTAATTTGAGAAAAACTTAGACCGAACTAAACCGCCAAATTTCTCTGTTAGAATTGATTTGTGAACAGAATTTTTTTAATATAACCCCCCCAAATGGAATTGAATTGAGAATTTCAATTTGGTGTAGTTCGGTTTTCATGCGGAATCTATTAGCGGTGCGTTTCTGGACCAATTGGACAAGCAGAAGTCCAAACGAAAGGCGAAACGGTGATGTGACTAGAACCGATGGACCCGGTTGATGACATTGGATATTTTTTTTATGAGTTAATTTAAAAAGGCAGTTTCCTAATTTTGATGTTTTATGCTTTCTAATTTAGATTAGGTAACTTTCCTATTATGATTAGGTTTCCAATTTAGATTAGGTAACTTTCCTATTATAATTAGGTTTCCTATTGTAATTAGGTTTTACTCCTATAAAAGGGTGTTTAGGGTTTGTTTTGATGGAGAATATTATTATCATCAATATTGAATTTCGAGATTTTTCTCTCTAAGCAAGGTTTTGCTTGAATTTTTGCGGAACGCTGCGTCAGGTGGTATCAAAGCCTATGGCGACTGGCGGTGGTCTTCGTGACGATGCTCAGGAGACTGGAGCCCCAACCCTTGGGGACGACGCGTTGCAACGTTTGGAGCAGCGTTTAATGGAACACTTGAATCAACGATTCAATCAAAGTTTTCGTCGTTTCGAAGAACGATTTGACGAGTTAACAGAACGATTCGAAGGTCTCGGTGTTGATGTGAATCGGAATCGGAGGAACGACAGAGGCCCGGGTGCAGATCTTGCTCGCGGTGATCCTGTTGATAGGCCTGTTCTTGTCCGCAGGCAGAATAACCCTCTGTTTTCAGAGAGTTCGGAAGAAGAAGAAACTGAAATTTTTTATGAGGAACGTGCTGATTATGGCGGCAGACGTCGTCATGGAGGATTTCAAAGAGGATATGATCGGAGAGATGGAAGACGACGTTACGACGATTGTGAAGGTAACGACTTTAAATTGAAAGTCGATATTCCTTATTTTAATGGAAGTCTGGGCATAGAAGAATTTCTGGATTGACTTGCTGATATAGACAGATTTTTCGACTATATGGAGACCCCTGGTGAGAAAAGGGTACGATTAGTAGCCTGTAGATTAAAGGGGGGCGCGTCTGCATGGTGGGAGAGATTACAAAATAAGAGGGAGCGAGAAGGGAAAGATAGAGTTCGAACTTGGACTAGAATGAGAAGGCTGTTGAAGCAAGAATTCCTTCCACCTGATTATGAACAGACTATGTTCCAGCAGTACCAACATTGCCAGCAGGGTAATTGGACTGTGCATGAGTATACGGCCGAATTTATGAGATTGGCGGAGCAGAATAATTTATCAGAGACGGAGGGACAACAAGTGGCCAGATATCTCGATGGTTTGAAACCCTTCATTCGAGATAAAATTGGAGTGCAGTTTCTGCGAAATTTAACTGAAGCCAAGAATATGGCGATGAAGGCAGAATTGATGCAGCAAGATAAGGGAAGAAGAGGCTACGAAAATTATCGAGGTAGCAGTTCTAGCAGTTCGGTAGAAAAAAGCAGTTTCAATAATCGCTTTAACGCAAGGCGAAATCAGAAAGATAAGATGGTAGAAAAGCGCCCTATGAACGAGCCGAGGGATAAGGGAACGCAAGCACAAAAAACTGCGAATCCTAACCCTTATACTAAACCAGCCACGATAAAGTATTACAGATGTAATCAGCCTGGGCACCGTTCTAATGAATGTCCTCAAAGAAAGACCGTAAACGTAGCAGCGAGAGAAGAGGAGGAAGATGGATATTGCTGTGCGCCGGATGGTGAGGACGATGATTTTAAAGATGAAGAAGAGGAGCAAGTAAACTGTGTGGTGCGCAGGATGATGTTGGACCCAAAACAAGAAGATGATTCGCAGCGCCATCAGTTATTTCGAACCAGGTGCACCATTCTGGGAAAGATTTTTGCTGTGGTTATTGATAGTGGAAGTATGGAGAATATCATTAGGAAGGAGGCAGTGAAGAAGCTGGGGATACCCATGGAGAAGCATCTTAATCCCTATACGTTAGGATGTATTAAATCTGGAGCGGAAAGTATTCAAGTGACTGAACGATGCAAAATTCTATTCTCCATTGGAAAATATCATGATGAGCTATATTGTGATGTAGTAGATATGGATGTATGTCATGTGTTATTTGGAAGGCCGTGGCAATTTGATGTAGATGCTCAGTATTCGGGAAGAAGCAATCAGTATAATCTCGTGAAGGATGGAGTAAAGTATACATTGCTGCCACTAAAGAACAAAGGAAAAAAATCTTCTGAAAATAATTTCCTTACCCTTACAAGGAAATTTGAAGCTGAGGTTAAGGAGACTCGATAGATTCACGTGTTGGTCGTAAAACAAGCAATTGAGACTGAGGTTGAATTACAAGCGGAGGAGCAGCATGAAGCAGTCAAGCCTTTATTGAAGGAATTTAGCGAACTAATGCCTGAAGAGATTCCAGATGGGTTGCCGCCTATGCGTGATATTCGGCACCATATAGACTTAATTCCTGGTGCTAGTCTACCAAATTTACCGCACTACAGGATGAGTTCAAAAGAGAGCGAGATTCTAAAAGAGAAGGTAGAGGAGTTGTTGAAAAAGGGACACATTCAGAATAGCATAAGCCCATGTGCTGTTCCGGCCTTATTGACTCCTAAGAAAGATGGGAGTTGGCGGATGTGTGTAGATAGTAGGGCCATTAATAAGATAACCGTGGGTTACAAGTTTCCAATTTCGAGATTGGATGACATGCTGGATAGGTTGCACGGTGCTAAGTGATTTTCGAAGCTGGATTTGAAGAATGGATATCATCATATTCGGATTCGGCCTGGAGATGAGTGGAAAACAGCTTTCAAAACAAAGGAGGGGTTGTACGAATGGTTGGTGATGCCTTTTGGACTTTCCAATGCTCCAAGCACTTTCATGAGACTTATGAATCAGGTTTTGAAATCTTTTATTGGCAAATTTATTGTAGTTTATTTTGATGACATCCTAATTTATAGTAAGACTGAGGGGGATCATCTGACGCATTTAAGGGAGGTGTTGACAGCCCTACAGATTAATAAGCTGTATATTAATCTTAAGAAGTGCAGTTTTTTCACTAATAAACTGTTATTCTTGGGATTTATTATTACTGCTGACGGAATAGAGGTAGATGAGGCGAAGGTAAAAGCAATCAGAGAGTGGCCGACTCCTAAAACAGTTTCTGACGTTAGGAGTTTTCATGGGTTGGCTACTTTTTATAGGCGATTTATTAATAATTTTAGTACTATCGCAGCCCCAATTACTGAATGTATGAAGAAAGGCAAATTTCTATGGGGAGAGGAAGCTGAGAATAGTTTTGCTATTTTGAAGGAGAAGTTATGTACTGCACCTGTTCTTGCTTTACCTGATTTTGATAAACTATTTGAAGTGGACTGTGATGCTAGTGGAGTGGGTATAAGAGCTGTTTTATCTCAAGAGCGCAGACTAGTTTGCTATTTTAGTGAGAAGCTTAGTGACGCAAGGCGAAAGTGGAGCACTTATGATAAAGAATTCTATTCTGTCGTAAGGGCCTTGAAGACCTGGGAGCATTATCTAATTGGGAAAGAATTCGTCCTTTATTCTGATCATTAAGCTTCGAAGTATCTAAATAGTCAGAAGAGGATTAGCAAAGATATGCATGCGCGATGGTGTCAATTTTTGCAAAAATTTCCTTTCAGATTACAGCATAAGTCAGGTGTGCATAATGTCGTAGCAGATGCATTGAGTAGGAGAGTTGGCTTGTTGATTACATTACGCCAAGACATCTTGGGGTTTGAGCAGTTAAAAGACTGTTATGCAGATGATGATGACTTTGGAAAAATTTGGGAGTCATGTGCTGTTGGTCAACCTGTACAAGAATTTTATGTACAGGATGGTTATTTGATGCGTGGCAATTAGCTTTGCCTTTCTCGGACATCATTACGAGAGAAGGTAATTCGCGATTTACATGATGGTGGATTAGCTGCACATTTAGGTCGTGAAGTCAAACAGAAGCTGGAGGAAGCTAATCAGAAGTATAAAGTTGCAGCAGATAAGCACCGGCGGAAGCAAGTATTTGCGGTAGGTGATCAAGTCATGGTTTTTCTTCATAAAGAGCGATTACCAGTTGGATCTTACACTAAATTACAGCCAAAGAAGTATGGACCTTACGCTGTCAGCAAGAAGATAAACGATAATGCTTATGTTATAGACCTTCCACATAGCATGGGCATGTCCAACACTTTTAATGTTGCTGATTTGTCACCGTTTCATGAGTCCGTAGAGCCGTTATATCTGGATCTTGATTTTAACTCGAGGACGAGTTCTTTTCAAGTGGAGGAGAATGATGCGGAATCTATTAGCGGTGCGTTTCTGGACCAATTGGACAAGCAGAAGTCCAAACGGAAGGCGAAACGGTGATGTGACTACAACCGGTGGATCCGATCGATGACATTGGATATTTTTTTATGAGTTAATTTAAAAAGGCAGTTTCCTAATTTTGATGTTTTATGCTTTCTAATTTAGATTAGGTAACTTTCCTATTATGATTAGGTTTCCAATTTAGATTATGTAACTTTCCTATTATAATTAGGTTTCCTATTGTAATTAGGTTTTACTCCTATAAAAGGGTGTTTAGGGTTTGTTTTGATGGAGAACATTATTATCATCAATATTGAATTTCGAGATTTTTCTCTCTAAGCAAGGTTTTGCTTGAATTTTCGCGGAACGCTGCATCAGGTTTGGCGGTTCGAACTGAATTATGCTCGTTCTTGTCGGTGAACGAGAGCAACACAATAAGTTCTAAAATAATTGGCATAGCATTTCGACAGACTTATTTGATTTGGAAAACCACATCCAACAAGGATTAAAGTAAAAGCAATCAAAAACTTTTCACCCATCAGTTTAGTCCTACGAATGTCTTGATTCTCTATGCATATCAAAGGTATAGATTTGCCAGTCAAATCCAATCACCATCAATTCGATCATTTTTGCCTTACCATTTTAAGGTTTCTTGCAACATTCATGTGTCTTTGTTTTCCTAAAAACTTCGTGATAAAGGAAAATATTTTTTATGAAAATTAGTTTTCATTTATTTGGTGGTATGCTAAAAAATGTGACTGAAAACAAAAGATTAGATCTCAATTCTGAAAATAAATCTAATTAGTGTAAAGAAAATAAATTTCTTATATAACGAACTGGTAACATAAAGTATAAATTTATTATTTCATATGTCATATGGAGGGGCACTTTCATAAAGTATCAAGACGTCAAGAAATAGATAATATAAGAAATGCAAATATAAAAATAAAAATCTATTTCTTGAAACCCATAAAAGTCAATGTAAGATTATTTTCTAAGAACTAAGATGCAAAGACTAAGGCTTGATAATAAAAAAATGTGACTTTCTTCATTTTCCACCGCTGGGTTAGTATACACTTTTTCTTCTATTCAGAAAGTCCCATAATTTCTTCAGTTTGGTGCTCTTAACAATGAATGCTTTTGCAACTCGTTCATTGTTCACTAGATAATCGAAGGCATATGCAAGGCTTCACCAAAACTTTCAATCCTAATTATTTATTTATAGAGCTCTGCAATATCAAATTGATTTTGACTCAACTTGTTTACTACACAAAAGCATTACAAACCTATTTGAAAGAATTGTGGAGTCTGATAGAAGAAAGTAAAATTAAAGGAAAGAGCCTTTTTATAGCTAAAGGCATACGTGTAATTTTAATGTTAAAGTAGAGAAGAAAGTATTGCTGCTAATGGTATACGCGTAATCTCTGCTAGAACTTACATGCCTTAATACTCCTACTATATATTAGGGAATATATTTTTAGTTAGGGAAAAAGCCACAAAAAACCCTAAACTTTACCACTTGTGAAATATTTACCCCGAACTTTTTTTTGTGACACCAAAAACCCCAAACTTTATTATTTGTGACACATTTACCCTAACGTACATTGTCTATGGGCATTTTCGTCTTTTTGCTTTTTTCTTTTTTTTTTATTTTTTTTCCTTTCCGGCGAGGGCGAGCCTCGCCGGCGCCGGGCGAGCCTCGCCGGCGCCGGGCGAGGGTCGCCCTCGCCTGGGCAAGCGAGGGCGAGCCTCGCCGGCGTCGGGCGAGGCTCGCCCTCGCCTGGGCGAGCGAGGGCGAGCCTCGCCGGCGTCGGGCGAGGCTCGCCCTCGCCTGGGCGAGCGAGGGCGCGGGTCGCCCGACGCCGGCGAGGGTCGCCCTTGCCGGATCTGGCGAGGGCGAGCCTCGCCGGCGTCGGGCGACCCTCGCCCTCGCCTGGGCGAGCGAGGGCGAGCCTCGCCGGCGTAGGGCGACCCTCGCCCTCGCCTGGGCGAGCGAGGGCGAGCCTCGCCGGCGTCGGGCGACCCTCGCCCTCGCCTGGGCGAGCGAAGGCGAGGTCGCTCGACGCCGGCGAGGGTCGCCCTCGCCGGATCTGGCGAGGGCGAGGGCGAGGCTCGCCCGACGCCGGCGAGGCTCGCCCTCGCCAGATCCGGCGAGGCTCGCCCTCGCCAGATCCGGCGAGGGCGAGCCTCGCCGGCGTCGGGCGACCCTCGCCTTCGCTCGCCCAGGCGAGGGCGAGGCTCGCCCGACGCCGGCGAGGCTCGCCCTCGCCAGATCCGGCGAGGGCGAGCCTTGCCGACGTCGGGCGACCCGCGCCAGCGTCGGGCGACCCTTGCCCTCGCTCGCCCAGGCGAGGGCGAGCCTCGCCCGACGCCGGCGAGGCTCGCCCTCGCTTGCCCAGGCGAGGGCGACCCTCGCCCGGCGCCGGCGAGGCTCGCCCGGCGCCGGAAAGGAAAAAAATAAAAAGAAAAAGCAAAAAGACGAAAATGCCCATAGACAATGTACGTTAGGGTAAATGTGTCACAAATAATAAAGTTTGGGGTTTTTGGTGTCACAAAAAAAAGTTCGGGGTAAATGTGTCATAAGTGGTAAAGTTTGGGGTTTTTTGCGGTTTTTTCCCTTTTAGTTATAATCCTGAAACTTGTAAGTACGAAAATTGATGATCATACTAATAGTGAAGAGATTGCCTAATACAGTACCATAGTTTTTCCCTATATGATTTTACAAGGTTTTTCCACGTAAAAATTTGTGTCTTTTCCTCTATTTTTTCTCTTCAGCGATTTGCATTCCTAATAACTTGCATCAGAGCCTGGTTTGGCAAAATAGTGGGAGCGAGGGAGATGGGTGAAGGGAGGATGAAGATCGATCAATTTAATGGCAAGGACTTTGGTTTCGAAAATATGCAAATTTATGATATGTTGTATCCAAAGAACTTACATCAGCTTTTGTCGAGAAAAACCTAGATTCGATCTAGAAAGAAGACTGGGAATTGTTAGATCGGCAAGCTCTAGGTGTGATTCGTCTCATATTGGCGCGAAACGTTACGTTCAACATTACAAATGAGAAGACAACGGCAAAAGTGATAAGGGCTTTGTCAAACATGAACAAGAAGCCGTCTATGTCAAACAAGGTATATCCGATGCATAGTCTTTTCAATATGAAGATAAATGAATGTGCTTCTATGACAAATCACGTCAATATAATCACAACTCAGTTAAGTTCGGCGGAGATAGCTTTAATTTTGTTATTTTAACTGCCTGAAAGTTAAAGTGTAACTGTGACTTCAGTAAGCAATTCGTCTGGTCAGAAAAAGTCAAGGATTCAGGAAATCCGAAATTTGATTCTTAGCGAGGATATTCACAGAAGTGAGTTAGTTGAATCTTTGGGCGCTGCCTTAATACCGAAAGTCAGAGAGAAGCAATTAACAAGGTCGAAACAAGTACCGTGGTAAATCGAAGTCAACAGGGAGAAGTAAATCAAGAGAGGTGAAACAATTTGCTGCTATTGCAAAAAGAAAGGTCATCTACGACAATATGGTAGAGCCACAAAGAAAAAAAAATAGTATCAAGATCGAACTCAAGAGGAGGAGAAATCTGTGAATGTAAACCTTCAAGAGACGAGTGACAATGATGCCTTAATTTTGAGCGTTGACAAACCGATTGAGTCTTGGATTGGAAATGTTTAATCTGCTGATAATAAACCTTTGGATATTATGGAGAAGGGTGATATTTACGTAAAGACTGATAACGGGTATCAATGGAAATTGCAAGATATCAAACTTGTTCCTGGCCTTCGGAGAAATCTGATCTCTATATGTCAATTAAAAGCTGCGGAACTATTGTCGGGGACTCCTCTTGAAAAATTGTTGAAGGTTCCATAGTTGTAGCATGGGGAAGAAACAAAGTTAGGAACACGGTACATGACTGAGAGTAGTAGAGAAACGGTAGCAGTTGTTGAGTCGAAAAAATTCCAAATTGTGGCACTGCGGGCTTGAACACATGAGCAAAAAGGAGATAAAAGTACTAGTATCAAACGGAAGACTACCTTGTCTAAAGACCATAGATTTTAGTCTATAAGAGGATTGCATTATGTGTAAGCGAAAACGTGTCAGTTTTTTGAAAATTAAGAGAGAACTTAAAAAAGGAAATTTAGAGTTGCTATATTTGTGTTGGGGCCAACCTCTCTGCATTCCCTTGGAGGTTTGCGATACTAATGGCGTGAATGACAACTATTCTATTTCAGAAATCAATTTTTTGCCAGAAATAGATTTTTCTATTTCTATTCCATGGAAGAGTTTCTGAGCAAAAATATACATTTGATAATGACACAATATTTCTGTTCCCACAAAATAAAAATTTGTTTGATATTGATACAAAATTTCTTCCTCTTGGGCGGCGGACAACGACGGACGGCAGGTGGTGAACGGTGCGCGGCGGCGAACAGCACGTGACGGCTAGAGGCGGCGGCAAATGGCAGCATGGCTAGCGTAGAGGATGGTGGCCATGGAGGCTATCGGCGTCGGGCAACAGCAAGAGGTGGGCGACGACCAACGGCAGGAGGAGGGTGACGGCCAACGGCGGGAAGTGAGCAGCGGGAGGCGAAAAATGGGTGGCAGTGAACGGCGGGCAGCGGTGGCTAGTGACAAGAGGCAAACGGCAGCCGGTGGGAGGCAACTGGCATTGGCTGTAGGCGAGCGGCGGCCCACAGTGAGAGACGGGAGATGGCGGGTGATGACAGTAGGTGGGCGGCGGGCCAATGTGACGGTAGGCAAGTGGCAGCCCATGGCGACTGGCAGCGAGAGACAAAAGCCAACGGATGGTAGGTGGGTGGCGGGTGGGCGACCGGCTAGTAGCGAGGGCGAGCAATAAGAAGAATTTTCATTTCTCATTTTTGTTGCAAACCTATTTTTAAAATTAAAATTTGTTCTAGAAATAGAAAAATGAAATTGCATTACCAAACGAATTTATGTTCCAAACCTATTCCTAGAAAAAAAATAGAAAAACATAATAGTTATCATTCGCAGCCTAAGTCACCTTCATTGATGACTCACCAAAAAAGTATGGATTTATTTTTTGAAAAATAAATTTGTTATGTTTGTTACTTTTAAAAGATAAAAAGCTAAAGTGGAGAATGAAACTGGCTTGAAGATTAAATGTCTAAGGTCTAACAATGGTAATGAGTATGATAGAAAGGACTTCAAATAGTTTTGTGTAGAGAATGGAATTAGAATGACAAAAAAAGTTCCCAACAGACCATGGCAAAACGGAGTTGCTAAGAGGGTGAACAAAAAGTCTAAATGACAAGAAGTGTGAGGATGGATGCAGAATTATCCAAGACATTTTAGGCGAATGCAGTTAATACAACAGCATATATGATCAATAGGGGACCTTTAGTTTCAAATTATTACAAGAATAATTGATTGGAAAGAAGGAGAATCTCTCGCATCTAAAAGTTGTTAATTGTGTTTCGTATGTTTGCGTAGATTCTAAAAATTGAGACAAGCTTGATGCAAAGACTAAAAAATGTCTTTTCATTTGATATAGTTCTGATGCATATGGGTTCTAGGAATAGAAAAATAATAAGAATAAAGGATGTTACATTCAATAAAAGCATGTTATACACGGATAAAACTGTGGTAGAATCTAGTGTGAGAAAACAAATGGAGGAAACTAGAGAGATTGAATTGGAGGGAATTTCTAAAAGTGTTCTAGTTAGGAATCCTTAAACTGTTTTTGTAGACTCTCATCGAGAACTAGAACAAGAACCACCTACACCTGAAACTCACTTTAAGAAGATCTAGTAAAACCTCTAAACCTGTACGGAGGTATTCTCAAGAATTCCATTATTTGTTTTTTGACTAACGCAAGCGAACCAGAAAATATTCGAAAATGGTGCAAGTTAAAGACTCTATCAAGTGGAAGTTAGCAATCGGAATGAGTTGGATTTACTCGAAAAAAACAAAACTTGGGAGTTAACTCAGTTACCTAGTAGGAAGAAGGCATTGCAGAACAAGTGGGTGTACCAGGTCAAAAAAGAACCTGATATCAACAAGAGGTACAAAGCATGGTTAGTAGTAAAAGGTTTTCAGCAAAATCAAGCTAATTTTAAGTATTGTTGCTGTTGAGAATTTACACCTAGAGTAGTTAGATGTGAAGACCGCATTCCTCTATGATGATTTGGAGGAGGATATATAAATGGTACAACAAAAAAAATTTCAGATTCCTCAGAAAGAAAATTATGTGTGCAAGCTAAAAGATAAGTATGTATGGTTTCAAATAGGCTCCTAGATAGTGGTACAAGAATTTGACACCTTTATATGCAGTAACAGGTTCACTAAAAGTGAGATAGATCACTACTGTTACTTCAAGAAATTTAATGACTCCTATATTATTTTTTTGTTGTATGTAGATGATATGCTCATTGAAGGATCTAGCATGAAAAAGATCAATATACTAAAGTAGCAATTATCAAAAGAAATTGAAATGAAGGACTTAAGAGCAGCAAATCAATTCTTGGAATGAAAATCACACAAGATAGATAAGTAAGAGTTCTACACTTATCTCAAGAAAAGTGTATTGAGAAGGTGCTGGACAAATTCAAAGTTTAGAATGCAAAGCCCAAGAAAACTCCTTTAGGAAGTCACTTCAAGCTCTCAAAGACACAATTGCCAAAGACAGATGAAGAACGGAAGTACAAGGCTAAGGTGCCTTATGCGTTAGTTATTGGTAGTTTGATGTATGCTATGATGTATACCAAACCAGATATTGCTCACACAGTGAGAGTTGTAAGCAGATACATCGCTAATCCAGGAATAAAACATTGGGAAGCTGTAAAGTGGCTAAAAGTACCTAAGAGACACTTCAGATATGTCACCATGTAAAATGTAAAACAATGTAACTTTACAAGACTTTGTCGATGTAGATTTTTGTGGCGACTTGACAATAGAAATAGCACCTTGGGTTATGTTTTTGCCATAGGTGGCACCGTAAACAATTGGATATCTAAACTTCAGAAAAGTGTGTTCCTCTCAACCACTAAAGCAAAGTATGTTGCTATATTTGATGCTGGCAATGAAATGATTTGGTTGAAGAATTTTATGAATGAGATAGGCAAGAAGTAACATAACAGTGTTCTTTTCAGTGACAGTTGGAGTGCTATTTGTTTTGTAAAGAATCCAGCATTTTATTCAAAGGCAAAACACATTGAGTTGAAGTATTATCATATTCGTCAGCTGATACATGATGGGACATTGTCAGTAAAGAAGGTTCTTAGTGCAGAAAATCCAGTAAATATGTTAATCAATGTTGTTACCATTGAGAAATTGAGATTGTATATTGCCTTAGTTGGCATTCATGTTTATTGATGAGTGGGCTGCTATACTAGAATAATTTGGGTTAAAAGACAAGCTTAGACTATAAAAAAAACTATTGTTGCTTTGAAGATCAGCCTTCAAGTGAAAGATTCATAGAGTTGTGGAGTCTGATATAGGAAAGCAATATTAAAGCATATTGGCTTTCTATTGCTAATGACAAACATGCAAATTTCATGTTAAAGCAGAGAAGAAAGTACTGTAGTACTGTTTGCTACAACGTGTTTGCCCTAAACTCATGCAATGTATTGAAGCAAAATCTTTTGTAATTGTAACCCTAAAACTTGTAACTCTGAAAATTGATATTGATACAAATAATGAAGAGATTACTAGTGCAACAACATGGTTTTTTTTTCTTTATGATTTTAAAAGGTTTTTCACATAAGACAACACATAAATGAATTCCAAATTAAAAATAATAGCTGTAAGAATATTTTGCTCTGTTTTCTCTTTCAACCACAAAATTTTCCTTGAATTTTACGGGGAACCGGTGCATGGATGTAAGTCCCATCAAGAGATCCAGTGCAATCCTAATGTACTTATTGTAAGTAACTGTAATCTTAGATTTTCAATATGAAGTATGTAACCTTGTTATGTTGCGTACTTCAAAGTACGGATAAAATCTTTTGTTCTTGGATATTTTCTTGGGTGTAGTGCCATCCAGTGATCTTATAATATACTTACATTAGTTTAGAGTTGCTAGTAAAACAATTCTAAAGTGTTAAATCAATGGCCTCAATTGACCTATTGAACCTTGGCCCTCTCACTGAACCTCACATTATGCCCTAAAATATGGTGAGAGACTATTACTTCCTCTTCGATTGACTCATCTACATTTGATATAACAAATTATTTGACGTAAGAATTGCACACAACTCAAAGAAAACTTCTGGTCTCATATGTATTTCATTGAAACAATTAGTATAACAAAAAATGTGATTCATGGATAACTTCCTCCCAAAATCTTTTTTCCACCCGAGGCACTCTAGGCATGTGACTTCGGAGAGATTCATCCTTCATCACTAACATACCAACTGCCATTATTGATGTAGCTTCACCCTTTTATTGCTCCATGGACATCACTGTTTTCCATCTACAAGCAAATAAATCAGAATTTTCATTTCTTAATCTCAGAGTCACTCAAAATAAATATTTCCTGTCAAAACCCAATAGCAAGAATTCAAATGAAATAAAAAAAAATGTCATACAAAATTGTAGTAAGACAAGTACAGCCTAACTTTGAGATTTTAGCAAACATCTTTCATTCTTTGTTCTTGACATTTTAACAAATATCTTTCATTCCTTACCAAAAAAAAAAAAAACAAATATCTTTCATGCTTCCCTCTTTAACAATATGAATCGCATAGTTAAGGGAATCGATCACGTACATAATGATATTGCAAACCTCCTAGGTGAACAAAAAAATGAAATGCATAATCTATGATCCTACTCTTATTAAATCTTACACAAGCACATGCAAATCTCTTGTCGTAGCCTATAATCTCTAATTGACCTTGACAAATCAAGTCTCTAGGATCTGGGGAAATCTGAAACTGATTTTCAAATTTGGCTTGGAGAAGACAAAGGAAACTAGAATCAAACGATTATAGCACAGAAGATGATTGAATAACCTAATCACATCAACAATGCATTCATGATGTAAAGGATTGATGGAATTTTCAGAGATTATTTTCAAATCGGTGGGGAGAGAGAACTTTGAACAAAACTATTGAGCATGGGTGAAGAATAGCTAATCCTTTGGTGAAGATGTTGAGCGTCCGTGAAGAAGAGCGAACCTTGAAGAAGTGACTGAGCGTTCTTGGCAAGAGACTAGTTACGTTTGGAAAACTGATTTCCTCTATTCGGAAATGGGAATTCCTTTTCCTAGTTTTTTTATGGGGGTGTTTTCTTTGACTCTAAATGATTTTCCGTTAAATCATTTTTCAGCATATCAAACACATGAAAGTCCCGAAAACTAATACAAGGAAAGCTTTTTTAGGATGGTCGGCATTGACTGGACTGCCACGTCAGTAATTTCCGATCAAAATTAGCCGAATGAACTATATTGAAAAATCATCAAAAGATTTAGGATTGAATTGGCCAAATTGATAAGTTTAGAACTAAATTGACCGTCATTACAATAGGCTTATGACTTTTTTTAGTAGTTTTCCGAATTGGAAATGTTCAGCGCACGTGGCACGACCAATGTGACAACGAGCTAGGTTCGTTGGTTGAATGGACCCGAGGGCCGGCGCTGCACTGCCCTCATATTTGACGTCTTTGATGAAAGGATCAAAGTAAGATACGTCGAACTCAGAGAGAGTGACTGGCAGGATGAGGAAAGCAAATGGGAACAACAAGAGTGAAGTCACGTAGCTGTAAAAGGAATCATGATTCCTTCCTTGACGCCATGAGAGAGAGAGAGAGAGAGAGAGAGAGAGAGAGAGAGAGAGAGAGAGAGAGGGAGAGAGAGCTCAATGTGGAACAAAGATTCTAAACCAATTTTC
Organism: Syzygium malaccense; assembly: GCA_031216405.1. Classification (NCBI taxonomy): domain Eukaryota; kingdom Viridiplantae; phylum Streptophyta; class Magnoliopsida; order Myrtales; family Myrtaceae; genus Syzygium; species Syzygium malaccense. The sequence continues at coordinate 2,627,208 of CM062261.1, read as the reverse complement.
TTATATGTTGGTAATTTGTTTGATTAGCATTCAAATGAATCAAGCTCTTGAACCTTACCTCTGATGCCCACGTGAAGTATATTCTGTAATGCTTAATTGGCATCCTCCAAGGTTGAACTAAATGACCAGGAAAGGATGTTATGAATCTCGACGAACAGACCTGTCGCGGCAGAGAAGCCAACTCTGACCAGCTCTGGAAGAATTGCCCTCAGATCGACGATGTACGAGAGGCTCGAATTGCCGTCAAACACGGGGTCATCGGCATAAGTAAGGAAGACGCTCAAGTTAAAGGTTGTGGAGTTGTAGCTGACCCAAGCATTGGCGACGGAACCATTATTGATGCTGGCACTCGAGGTCACAGTCGCGACCGAGACGATGGAGTTGATGTCAATGCCCACATGGTCGGGGCTCGGGTTCCATTGGTTCTGGAAGCTGTCGAACTCGATGGCGACCATGGAGTTTGCAGATGTGTTGAAGGCCGTGCTCGGGTTGAACAGGGCAAGGTAGCCGCCACTCGAGTTGGGGGGGATAACGGAATCGAACTCGAGTTGAACAGTCCGCGCTGTAAGTGTCGTTCAGGGCCTTCATCACAAAGGTGAAGTGGGCCATGAAGTCGGTCAGCCTCCCAGTCTTCGAGTCCCGCAGGCGGACCGGCTTGTCGTAGGAGGCCCGCCCGACACTGCTCCCGAGGGTGTGTTCCTGCTGGTTCCTCGTCGGCTGGATCATGCCGTCCGACGTGAACGCGTCACCCTCGTATGTCAAGTTGCCGGTGTTGGGCTCAAACCCGGAGAAGTTGAAGGAGACTGAATGGGCATGGCCAATGAGTAAGAGAAAGGACGCTAGGAACTGGTGTTGTTAAAATAAATGGCTTCGAATCAAAAGAGCAATCAAATCGGACTTTGAGGCGTGATATCACTTTCCTTAAGGATTTATTTACCCCACAATGTTGCTAATGGTCACCGGCAAAAATCCTCCAGGATACAACAAAGTATCAAAATGAGAGTACTAGATAACAATTCTAGTATTTCTCCAAGGTCTCTCTAGGAAACAATTGAAAAATGATGGCTGCAATTTTCGAAAGAAATCGGTCTTAAAGAACATAGGCAACTCTTCACGAAAGGTTGCAAAGCTAACAAAAATGTTCCTTCAGAAGAAGTGGCAAACTGAACAAATGCAACCCATCGGGAAAGATTGAAAACTGAACAAGTATAATCTCCAAAAGTTATCTTGAAAAGACACATGTAAAATTCGGAATAAAATAAAATAAAATATATATATATAAATAAAATTTCGAATTTTCATAATTTCGAAAATTATTTAATAAACAAAAAACAACCTTTCAACTAATAAAGATTAATAAGATAACCTTACGAAATAGAATAAAGGTCTCTCTAAGAAACAATTGAAAAATGATGGCTGCAATTTTCGAAAGAAATCGGCCTTAAAGAACATAGGCAACTCTTCACGAAAGGTTGCAAAGCTAACAAAAATGTTCCTTCGGAAGAAGTGGCAAACTGAACAACTGCAACCCATCGGGAAAGATTGAAAACTGAACAAGTATAATCTCCAAAAGTTATCTTGAAAAGACACATGTAAAATTCGGAATAAAATAAAATAAAAAATATATATAAATAAAATTCCGAATTTTCATAATTTCGAAAATTATTTAATAAACAAAAAACAACCTTTCAACTAATAAAGATTAATAAGATAACCTTACGAAATAGAATAAAGGTCTCTCTAGGAAACAATTGAAAAATGATGGCTGCAATTTTCGAAAGAAATCGGTCTTAAAGAACATAGGCAACTCTTCACGAAAGGTTGCAATGCTAATAAAAATGTTCCTTCGGAAGAAGTGGCAAATTGAACAAATGCAACTCATCGGGAAAGATTGAAAACTGAATAAGTATAATCTCCAAAAGTTGTCTTGAAAAGACACATGTAAAATTCGGAATAAAATAAAATAAAAAATATATAAAAATAAAATTCCGAATTTTCATAATTTCGAAAATTATTTAATAAAAAAAAACAACCTTTCAACTAATAAAGATTAATAAGATAACCTTACGAAATAGAATAAAAAAAATAAAGAGATTAGTGCTAATTAAACCGCGGCCGCGTAAGCGTGCAAAGTGCTAAGCACGCGGGTATTGTGTGGACTAGCACACACCCCATTGTCTTCATTCTAAGGAGCAAGAAGATATTCACAGTTATAAAGTGACTCACTTTCTCAAAACTTTTCTATGTGGGATAAAGGAAAGAGCATTATTTTGTTTATTTTACAAACAAACATCCAACAACTAGATCACAAGGCATGAGCGATTGGCCATTAGGGATAGAGAGATGGATTGAATGAAGAAGTGAGGATTGGGTATATTAGCTATTAGGAGCGGCTGAGCTATATCGTTGTCGTAATGTTTGCTGATTGGTCAGATTGAACATAGGCAGAGCAAATCAAGGTGTCAGGCGGGACGAGAACAAGTGTTTGTCCATTTTTCTAGATGGCCAACAATTAATTACCTTAGACATAGTCGAATAATGAAGAATTGTGACATGGAGACAATTTTTAGTGATGAAAATTCCAGGACATTGTCTAAATGGCCATAGCTCATGTCCCATTCTCTTCATGCGGGCGAGGGAGGACTTCTATTATATTCCCCTCATCGATACAAACATGCTCATTGATATTGCCGGGTCCGCCAAGAACTGTAACACAAAATGTAGCTCAATTTGCCGTCCCCTATTATTCAATTTTGTCGTTGGCGATGAGTATCATCGTGAGGAACAACAAGGAAGGAAACATTGGAATTTGCTACAGTTTCGTTCTGTTCTCATTTGGTTAAGTGTAATAAACAAAAATCATTGCCTTGGCAGCTTGAGAAATTTATTCTTTTTCACTAATTATTAGCAAAACGTTTTTAATGGGATGTGCCAAAGATGGTGGATTAATCGTGGGCGGATAGTTTGTTGTGCCATCAGATTGTTGACGTGTTATGCGTTAGATTCAACTCTCAAATGGCGACGCAATGTAATCTATCGATGAGTAAGGCTAAGCATGGTTCAGTTCGATCAAGTTTTGATGGAAAACCAAACCAGAGTGAACTGCTACGGTTTGAAAAATTAAGAAACCGAGTTGAACTAAATAAGGGTTTGGAATCGAACTGAATTTTTTTAATAAAGTTCGGTTTGAAATTGAAAAGAACTAAATTTTTCATTTTATTTTGTTTCTCTTTACTTTTCTTATTTAATGCTCTTGATTCTAATCCAGTATTTGACTTCATCATCCTTGAATTTGTGAAGGTTTCAAGCAAATAAAAATTAAGAGAAGAAAACGAAAGCAACGATGTTAACACACATGAAAGTCTCAAAAACTTAACATTTTTTAACGAACCAAATACATGAATATCTCGAAAACTAACTCATGGAAAGCTCTTTTATTGAAACAAACACCCCATAGTCAAGTTGTGTCTATAGACCAATGATGTTAACACACCATTTGGCGATTAATTGGGTAACAAATTTGTGATAGGCTGCCTCTTCCGTGGTGCAATCCTTCATTGCAAACAGCTTGATGCACTATCTATCTTCAACCCTTTGAACGAAATGTAGGTCTCATAAACCGAAGATTGCTGGTGCGAATCATTGCACCTATTCTTCGCATCCGTAAGTTCAGATCTATTCTACTATTTCGCATACCAAGTTTTCAAAAATCATGCTCTGCATCTTGGGATAACCGCATCTTTATATTTTCTTTTTTTTCCTTGTTTTTAGCGGTGAATTGCCTCTAACGTTGTTGCCATGTGAGAATTAAGTTCATTTTGGAAAAATTGCGTTTTACATTTTTGTTTGCTTGTATTTGAATCGGGACGCTCTTGGGTCATCTCTACCACCTATATGGTAAATTGGGCCTTCGGAGCCTTCAGTCCATGACACGCGTTTGTGCACTCTAGGAGTTGAAATACTTAAAAGGGCTTAGTCGGATTCGCACAATTCTTACACAATTGGAAAACTTGTGACAAGGGCTTTCAAATGGGCCATATACAGAAGGGATAATTCCCAAAAGAACACCATAAAAAAAAATTATGTTCACCATAACTAGGAGGTATGCAAATTTCATGTGTTGGTCACTGGGGGCTTCTCCAAGTCTTAGAAAACTTCGACCAAACTTCGACCGGCAATTTCTCACTCCTTCAATGTTCAATCAACTGAATTCTCTTTCTATTAAAGAGCACGTTACTAATATTTCATGATGCAATTTTGAAATTCAGAATTGAGAAACTTCCCAATAAATTCAAAAGTGGGCTCCCGATCGACAAAAAGTGACCGTCAAACTTCAGGGTCAACAAATATGGCTCTTAAAGGAAAAATTTTGACTAAAAAAATCCATTTATGATGTTATGTTTTGTGCTTCTTCATCATTGGTGAATCCGGCGAAATTTGATTTGCTAACGACTCAGGGCAGCATTTTCTCTGTGGATGGCCATACAATAGTTGTAGATGTCAGATTGTAATTTTGTGTTTGTTTATTACAAAAGATAAGGTCATTTGCATTTGCTTAGTAACCATTATTATCACTCTCTAGTAAAATCTCGTGGGTTACCACAAGAGAACACCGTTTATAAAGTATTGCTCAGTATTATATGGAATGTTTGTCGATTCACATTTTCAATTTATCAACAAAGAAAAACTCAAAATCTTCCATCTCATAACTTGATTTTTCAGTATTCAAATGTAATGAAAACTATTTTACCCATACTTGTTATTTTCTCAGGAAGAGGATTCCTACTCTTAGCAATGAGTTTGGCAATGTTAATTGTAACGAGGAACATCAAGAAAAGAGAGACTAGCATTTGCAATCGATTTATTATGTTCTCATTTGGTGAAATAGATTACATAAACCATAATTACCATGGAAGGCTTGAGAATTATTCCAACTAATCATTAGCAAAACGTGTGTACCTTTTTGCTAGGAAAATAAAGATTATTTGTAATCGAAACTAGTACAACAAATAGATTACAGCCACAAAAACTACAAGGCTCAAAAAACATAAAGGCCCAATGCAAGACCAATAAAAGTACGAACATAATGCCCTAAATGGCCAGCACAAGATCAACAAAACCAAAGGCCATCAGGCCCAACACAAAAGGTCAAAGAGGCCTAGCATCACCAACATGGCAGGATTGTCCGGCCACTAGTAGCGGCTTCAACGAGAAAATATACGAAGTCGGACATGAAATGGTATGCGGATAATAGATTTTTCAGATCACCATTGACAAAAGAAGAATATAGATTCGTCATGTTAGTAGGCGTAAAATTACATAAAGCGTCAAATAAACTTTTCATGCACGTTTGCCTTTAGTTTTCTTTTAAAATTCCCACGAATTTGATTTGGATCAAGATATCCTAACAACGTAAAGAAGAAGTAGCGTTCAAAAATATTCACATTACCGTTAACATTGGAACCTTAAGTTTTTTTATGGGGGCCAATTTTAGAATTTGAAATCTAAACTAGTTTTGCTGGAGATTCAATTACTTTAGTGATTGCCAACTGAACCCAAGTTTCTTGCCTCTCGGGCATCCAAACTCTGGAAGCAGCCGATTGAGAACGATACATACTACAGATGTATCAACGCAAGTAACAACAACAATGATCTTTCCCCTCAAAACCAGATGGTTGTTCTCAAGTTCGGCACGAATGTGAATCTCAAACACGATCCTTCATTACAGATCTGGTTCTCACACACGCTCATGATCTTCCTCTCATTTCCTCCATTGTCCATCTGACTCGGTTGTCAGAGAGTCAAGCCGGGGCCTCTTTCCGGACATCTCCTCGCCTTCCTTTCTCTCCAGGCTGGAGACAGGCCAGAAACAGGCCAGGACAAGGTGAAAGCTTCCAAGGGAAAGACACCCAGAAAGCAAGGCTCGAACACGACGCCGCACAATAGTATTCTCTTGTTCCTTTCGTTCATCGGATAGCTTTCTACTACACCCACCGCATCTGCGTTATCCATCTCCTCATTGAGATAATAAATCCTACTTCATTCTCTCCTATCAATTTCCTTCAGATTGCAGACAACTTCATCTTCTTCAGCCGATTTAATCGAAATTAGTTACCTAATATCACTCAAATTACTGTTCTCAAAACCGCATTATCCATAAAGGTCACTTCGACCATATTATCAAGATTATTGGAGCAACAGAACTATAAGCAGAGTTGATGTTCAATACTCACTTATATATACATGGATTGATCTGATGCCACAAATAGACAGGATCAAAAAGGTTTATTGAAATTACACAGAAGCAAGAAGTGCCAAGACCAGATCTTTTTATCCATTGAGTTTCGAAACATGAAGCATTCGCTTCACTCTATAAGTACAGTACTACTCAGATTATTAACCATACTAGCTGACTTGTACAAACCTGCTATCAGATCCATACTCGCATCTCCACCGGCCTTCGTCAAAATTCTGGGAGTAGCTAACGGCGTCATAGTGGAACGACACCGGTTTCGGCCTGTAGATGCATTTGCCGTCAGCGACAATCCTCTTAAGAAGATCCCTCCATTTCCGGGTCAATCTCCGGCCTCTGTTGTCGCGGCTTCGCAGGCGATGGTACTCCGTTTCGTCTCCAAGAGGAAAGCAAGACGGCGACAAGCACCGAGCAAAGCGCGATGGCGACGACAAATCTCTCTCCATTCGAAACTTGGGCTCGGAATTCTTGGGGTCTCGGTTTTTCTCTCTCTAGGTGTGGAGGACAAGATGATGAGTAATGAGAAGTATCAGATGATATTGGTGCGAGCTCTCATTGTAAATAATTGCATGACATCAATCATGGAGGGAACTCCTCGCTCTCTGCAATTTCTCTGCGTTTCGGTTTAGTGGGCCCTAACATAGGCCGGGATAAAATAATTCTTCACAAAAATTAAGTTCGATCCATTAAGGACACCTTTATATAATCAAGCCAGAAATTAGTTTTGTCTCACTTTTTAGAGATTTTCCCAAATTACCAATATCGGACCTTAACATGTCTCTAAAAGGCTATACCTGGATCACAAGGTGTTAAAATGAAGTTAGGTATTGTCGGGATAGGGGCAGCAAGAGGAATTGGAGAATGCGAATACCGGTATGTTAAAATAAAGAATGTATTGATAGAGCTCATCTGGTTACTAGACAAGCCGCCAAGGCCCCTAGGGGCAATGAACCCTGGGCTGATCTTCAACCTAGGCTCAGAGGGAGCTTCCCCCGATCCTTTATATGATCAAATCAAAAATTAGTTTTGTCTCACTTTTTTGTGATTTTCCCAAATTGCCAACACACTAAACAATAACATGACACAAAAGATATAATTAAGGCTCTATTTGTTTCGCGCAAAATAAAATTTTTGTAAAATATTTTCCAAAAAATATCAATTGTTTCGTTTTTTATAAATGAACTAACGAAAAATATTTTCATTATTTACGAAAATGTTTAGACATATATTATTATCGATAATGAAAACATATCAATTGACTGATTATTTCAACATATACAAGTGATCATTTTTAGGAAAATATTTTTCAAATTATTCATTTTTCTCGAAACAAACGGAACCTTATATTTCAAATAACTTCACATTTTCAGCCATCTCCTTATATAATCACTCATTTTCCTTTTATTCATAGCTACCCAGCTTAATGCACATTCCCTAGTGATGATTATTTTGGATGGATGAAGATGTCTTGTTCCGAAAGTATATAAAAGTCCCTTTGAAATAAGATGTCGATTGCACCGATGCCGACTTTCAAATATGAACTTTTTTAAAATTGGGCCTTTAATACTCAAATTTGATATTACAGTCATCAAACTTTTATTCACATCTAACTTGGGTGACGAGATTCTTGCTCTCGACGACAACTGTCAATGTGGACTTCCCATGTTAGGTACGAATTTATATTGTTATACGGCTCACTCAATCACATGCAATAAAAAAAATCTTGGTGAAGATTTTATGCAAAAGGACAGAAACCGCTCGAAAGTGTTAGTCTTTGGCCTAAACATAATATTTTAAATCGGGATGTAAACTGCAAAATAAAGATATATCAGATTCAAAGCGATTAGAAACTCTTGGACATTTCAAAAAAGTAGGAAATGCCTCTACACAATTTCTCTAAAGTAAGCAAAATTTTAGGGTTAATACCATTAAAAATCTCAAAATAGCATTCCTAGACATGATTACTCTCAACTAATTTTCACCTTATGAAAACTTTCAAACTTGTACCCCATAACACGTTTACCTCGAACAAAGTTTTGCCTGAAGAAAAATCTCAAGCTGATACCCCTAACCTAAATTTACCTTCCATTAATGGCTTAAGATCTGACATGGAGGGTAGATTTGTGTCAAGGGTACTACTTTGAAATTTTTCGCAATGAGTAGATGTCTCATGGTATATCAATTTGACATTTTTTTATGAGATAAAAATTAGTTTGGGCATATATGTCCTAACGTACTAATTTGGGATTTTGAATGATATTCCCCCAAAAATTCATATGCAACGCAATTTACCTTAAAATTGAGGAAGTTGTTGATACTAACAAGAATGTTGCTACAAGCAATTGCACAATCTCATCTTACTTGGTTGGTCACGCAGATGATATAGTGATTAAACATTGAACATGGAGTGAACCGTTGGAAGCAATTTGGTGGAGCTTCTTGCATAGATCACCTAATCTCAACAACAAAATAAAATATAGAAAGCTTTGAAAGAAAGTATTTGCTTGGAGGATAAGATAGAATGGGAAAAGATATACACATTGGAAGGAAAACCAAGTGAAATGGGATGGATTGAAAAGGAAGATAACTTAATACCATTAAAATTCTAAATTGGTACCTCATCACACATTTTCGCTAAATATTCGTTTAACGAAAAATCCGAAAATGGAATCCCTAACCCAAATCTACCTTTTACATCAGATGTCAAATTGCTAATTAAGGGGTAGTTTTGAGATAAATATGTCATGGAACGCGAGATGGAGATTTTTTGTGAATGTCACAAGGTATCGGTTTAAAATTGTTAATGACATTAGTCTTGAGAAAAAGAAACTTTATTCAGAGGAGACAATACGGCAGTGAATAGGGAATATTTGCAGACTCGCATGTGAATTTGGTACAACCACATGTGGAATGGCCACACCCGCCAAAATGCTAGTGGGTTTTACTCGACAATTGTCCTTGACCCCAAAAAAAAAACTTGAAAATTGTCCACTTCCTTCCCCTCTCTTCGTTTGATAAGCAAAATATATAAATAGAAAGATAACTAAAATAAAATAAAAATTCAATCAATCAATCAATCAATTAATAAAGAAATTTTATGGAACTCACCTTTTCATTGATCATTGATGTACGGCACCGATCCTAGTCTATAGTCCGTGAATGAAAGCTGAGGTCCTTGCATCCTAATGTTTGGTCGCATAATACTTGCTTAGCGTAATTTTTATCTAATATAATTTAGACGTTACGAGATTTCATGTAAAATTTCTATACATCGACCTCCTTAGATAAGGTATCGCGAATATTTTTAATTATTCCCCTCAAGCTAGATTTTTGTGCCCTTTTCATAGGCTTGGCAGAATACTTATTGGGCCATCTAGGCCCAATCACTCGAAAGGCAAAATAAGCGGACTTGAATAAGTAATTTCTTTGTTTTAGGTCCTGCCCGCACACCTCGATACATCCAGGCCTGATTAATTTTACGTGAAAATTTTAGATAAAAAGATTTCCTAAATTTTGGGTAGTATGCATTTAGTCTTGAAGTTTCAATTGTTACGCAAAATCGCCTCAAAACCACCTGTCCCTTTACTTTTCGATTAGTATGTATAATGCATATGATTTTGAAAAGGTAAAAGTGTATTTTCATTTCACTTTTTGAATTTTTTTTCACCCTAACTGCAATTAAACTGGTACACCTATAACAATTTACTCCAAACTAATTTTTTTACCATCAAAAAGGGAAAATGACACAAACAGTCCATGAACTTTGGCTCAATATGCAATGTGGTCCTTAAACTTTTAATTTGTTCAATATAATCCTTGAACTTTAATCTAATGTGTAATGTGGTCCATGAACTTTTGGTACTTGTTGAATTTAGTCCCTAAATTATATGAAAATGTTCAATATAGTCCATGAACTTGAATTAATTGATGGATTACATTGAACATTTTCATATAGTTCAGGGATAACATTGAATATGTACCAAAAGTTCATAGACCATATTGAACAAAATAAAAGTTAAGGGACCATATTGAACATTAGGCTAAAGTTCAAGGACTACATTGAACAAATTAAAGTTCAGAGACCAAATTGCACATTTGGTCAAAGTTCAAAGACTATTTATATCATTATCGCTACCAAAAACTTCAAACTGATACACCCATGTTTCTTTTAAATTTTATCATCAAATTATTGTGTTGGATGATACGTGGCAGTTGACAGGTATACTAATACCCTCAATTTGTCACATGTGTATCAGTTTATAATTTTTCTTGTAGTTCAATTTAACGGAAACTAATAGAGAATAAATTTGTCACAAATGTATAAGTTCGGGGTTTTTTGTAGTAAAAAAAATAGTTTGCTGTAAATTTGTCACATGTGTACCAATTTGCGACTTTTTGTTGTCAAAAAATTAGTTTTGGATAAATTTATCAAGCGTGTATCAATTTTGGGTTTTTCATGGTATTAACCCTCAAAATATGGAAAGCGAACAAAACAATAAAGAAAAGGGAGAAAACTAAACCAACTAAAATATTGATAATAGAAAGGGTTAATACAAAGAAAACCAAACTGGTAGGTTTGTAACAAATTTATCCCAAATTAATTTTTTTACCACAAAAAATCCCAAACTAGTACATTTATAACAAATTTACCCAAAACTAATTTTTTTATCACAAAAAATCTCAAACTAGTACATTTGTGACAATTTTACCCCTGTTAAATTAGATTAATATCACAAAAAACTATAAACTGGTAAATTTGTGACAAATAGAGGGGTAAAACCCTAAACTGGTACACCAGCCACGTGTTATCTAACATAGCAATTTAACGATAAAATTTAATGGAAACTAATGAGGGATAAATATGTAATTGGTATACCAGTTTTGAGTTTTTTGTGGTCAAAAACTTAGTTGGGGATAAATTTATCACAGGTGTACCTGGATTGTTTGTGATATTAACCCTAATTCAAAAGGCAAATATCAGTAATGAGAGAATAAAAACTTGTTAAAATGTGATAAATTAGCCAGTTTACAGTAAAATAAATTCTGAGGAAAAGAAAGAAAATTAGCAAAAAGGGAAAAGGTCTCAGTGACAAAAGGTCGGACGACAAAAATTGATTACTCTGCCAATATTTTAAAAGGTTACGGAAGGTAATGATGGATGTTGGTGCTGCATTAGCATGGAAACCCTAGTGCATGTTAACTGGTTCACTTACAAAAATCAGCTAGTTCACTTTCTGATCATCAGCTCTGAGACCTACTTACAATCTCATTGCTTGTCCATGATATACCATGCTACTTGCAGAATGGGGATGGAACAAAATAGAAACCAAAAGGAGATCATGTTTTAATTTTGCAACTGTGATCAAACAAATCTGTCGCTAGAAGTCCTCTGCTGTTCATTCTAACTGCACTGTTCTACGATGTATTTCTAGCTAGAACTGAGCTTCTTGGATCCTTTTCTGAATAGATCAGTGGATTGCTCACTTATCCATATCGAGAGTCTACTTATGTTTGGCCAGAAAAAAAGGTCTAGCTCTGATTTTAAGGTAAGCATATCAGTCAGCTGTTTTCACTGCTGATAATGTACGCAAAGTAACGTGCTGGGTACATTAGAATTCGAAGTTCGCATTCATAGAATGAGCTTATTGTGTCAAATGGAGCCAATTTGTCCACCGCTATCAATATGCAACTTGGCTAAAAGTTTCCAAATCAATTGTCGATCGAGATATGAAGAGGAACATCTGTTCTGAATCGCAAAACCAGAGTCCTTCACACGCTTCATAAACGCTCATTACCATCTAAGACCATTAAGACAAGACATGCTATGCTTGAACAGCTACGTAGTTGAAGAGGGATGTGTTACATCACGTATGATATCCAATCATGATATCCAAGCTGAAATTGCGACAGATGAACATTTAATTGCCCTTGCATCATAATCATTTAATTGCAGAAGATAGACTATGCCACTAGACTGGGCTGTTTATGGTAATCTTTTATTTTAATGCTTTATCAACTGCTTACACTCGACTCATCATCATGACAGAAAGAATAAACTTCTCTGTTTATTGAAGCCAGAGGCAACGCGGGTGTATAACTTGAGTCTCTCACTTGAGATGTTTTCGCAGTGCATTAAATAGCATGCATCGTATGCAATGAGAGAGAGAGAGAGAGAGAGAGAGAGAGAGAGAGAGTTTCAAATTTCCATCTTTACAGTATCTTTTTTAGTTTTAGATAGGGAGATCATGGTACAGATTTTCTCAACATCGAAATTTGTATCAGCAGCAGCACTTCTTCCTGACGATCAATTTAGTACCATACTTACAACACCTGATTTCTCCCTCAGTTCTTGTACTTCATTGTTGCTTTCTCAAACCCGATTGTAGGGAATTGCTTTGCATACTGCTCAACACCATGGCGAAGTTTAGCAATCTCCGATTGGTGATGCGAAGACTGCATTGTGGCCAGGAAGTCCTTCAACTTTGTTCCTGTTAGACAATTTTCCAACATTCATCAGAGAATAGACAACAGAATAAGTTGAAGGAAGAAGGCGAGAACCAAAAAGAGGAAGCAGTAGAGAAAAAGCATTAAGCATGCTTGATTGCATTAGGTGGTTTGAACCAAGTATAATCAGCAGAGAGAAGAATGAATTGGTAGAACCGGTCACCTTTGGTTTCGGCCTTGATTTTCACTGCCAAACCCACGGCAGCATCAAAGAACTCAGCTACTTTCACAAAGTCCTCTTCGACAAATCCTCTCGAAGTAAGAGCAGGGGTACCTGAGGTAGTTGGAGTTCATAAATAACCAACATGAAGACCCTGAACCTGAAAGCACAATGTAGTCCATAAGAAGCCTCTACCCATTCTTATGCCACCAGGAACCATGGCAGATACATCTCCTGGAACAGTGTTTTTGTTGGCAGCAATATGAACAGATTCCATCACCTTTTCAACTCTGGAACCATCAATTCCCTGTGGAGATAAGAAAAAAAAGATGGACAAATTGATTCCTTTTTTATGGGTAAAGGGCAGTACAAGTTAAGTGCCCCTCATAGACGGACTAGTATGTTTATGTAAGTTCTTCAAGACATATCGATAGCACCTTCATAGAAAGGAGAGAATGTGAAGTTCCTGCATTACCTTATTCTTCAAGTTCACTAAAACCAAATGATTTTCAGTTCCCCCAGAAACAAGTTCATAGCCCTTCGCAGTGAGAGTCTGCACATGATGTAATTAGTGGAAGATTATAACAAAGAAGTGGCCAAAACGCAGAAGGAAACTATCTCCTTTGATTGAATGATAATATACTTGAATAACACTAAAAGGTCAAGAGCAACCATTTGTTCAAAGCCATCGATCTAGTCAAAGGTCATTGAGAGATACCTCTGCAAACTTTGCACAGTTACCAAGAACTTGCTCTTGATAGGCTCTGTATTCTGGAGTTGTAGCCTACAATTACAAAGGGTATACGTTTAAGATCTCGAGGAGAATATTAATAAAGGTTTGAAATAGCATATACAAATCTAGCAAATTGTTCACCATAGACGAAGCTGTTCTACAGTTTACTGGATCTTCTAACTGCTTAGCCTCCGAATTTTAAGAATTAAATGTACTTCAAGAAGAGTCAAATTACATTCTCTTAAATTATCTGGCAAAGCAGATCACAAGATAAACTTGAGCTTCTCAAGAACCACCTACTTTGCAACGAGGAAGAAAAATAAATGAACAGTACTATAGCAATGCAGGACCTAGACTGGAGAGCATTAATTAACTAAACAGGACCTAGACACTGACCAATGAAATGTCCAATTAAGTCAGCTAGAAGCAAGGATTCCTGCCCATAGCTAAAAGGATTCCAAGATGAGATATAGTTTTCTAGCTATGATGGAATCACTTCAATGACTACCGAGACCAACATGAGTTGCACTCTTGCAGAAAACAAACTGCAATTGATGTACTCATGCAATGTAATCCCCTTACGATGGAGATCTGGTCAAAAAAGCACACCTGCTTCAATGCAACAGCCAAACCAGCTATTGTGTGGTTGTGTGGTCCTCCTTGAAGACCAGGAAACACAGCCTGATTGATTTTGTCTTCAAAGTCATACAAAACCTGATAATAAATCAAGATTTAGTACACTGCCTCACATGATAAGAGAGTCTCATCTTTCTTCAGCTTTGTGGCAAAGGGGAGAACAAAAGTAGGGTTTGAAAGCTATGACAAAATGGCTGAGGAAAACGAATAATCTGAAATGTCTATTAACCTCTTTCCCTTGCTTGTTGATCTCTTTTATGCCCTTCCTGAAGAAGATCATGGCTCCACGTGGACCACGAAGTGACTTGTGAGTCGTGGTCGTAACAACATCAGCATATTCAAAGGGTGATGGAACCACACCAGCAGCAACTAAGCCACTGATATGTGCCATATCTGCTAACAGGATAGCCTTTTGCTTGTCACATACCTGTTGCATACATCAGGAATTATACATCGGATTTCTAGATTACAAGGCAAAGTTCGCTCCCAACTTTGAACAGTAACTGTACTTAAGTGCTAAAAGGAAAAGGCCTTCTGAGTTTACCTTACGAATACGAGCATAATCATATAGACGTGCATAAGCACTGGCACCAGCCACGATTAGTTTTGGCCTGAAGAGAGTGGCACTTTTTTCCAACTGCAATGTTGAAGTGAGAAACAAAGTGAAACCATCAAGAGATTACAGAGCATTTACAATTCATACCACAATGTACTTTAACCCACTCTAGTAATTCCTGTATAACATTCTGACTACAGGTAAGAATATTGAATTTCATCTAGAATTAGTTCCAAAAGAATCACAGTTTAAACATCCATTGTAAACACAACCAGCTACATTCTTCCCTTTCGTATTACACTAAAGACTACAGATGTTTTTGCTGTGTTATTGCATAAAGCAATGATTTTTCCATGACAGATTAAGATCTCTCATCCTCATGACTAGAATCCTAGAGAGTGTCAAGAAGACCTACCTGATCGTAATCAATGTAGCCAGTGCTCTCATTCAATCTATATGGCATTGTCTCGAAAAATATGGACACTGCAGATATTTTCTTAGTATCAGTCTGCAAAAGAACAGAAAAAGTTAATTAGAAACTACATACCAAGACAAACAACTGTCATCAATTGAGAATGTGGGGTGCCTTCTCATAAGTTGTATATCTATTTCTCAGGGTACGTGATAGTATATTAGCCCAGACTAAGCTAGATACTGCATTTATCAGCTGGATATGCATCTCTCATCTCATTCTGTTCGGGAATAAAGCATTCCACATTGAGATTGGTAACTAATTTTTAATATCTACTAATATATCCAAAAACATGGAGAAGATGAATGCACAAGCTTTAAGAACACAGACCCAGTGATCAATGGATGTTTCCCTAAATGAAACGAGAAATCAAACAAACTTCTGAAATGGTCAGAAAAAATCCCGTTACAAGATTGCCAAATCAGACAAAACGTCAAATGCTTCATGAATGGAAGAATCACATGTTCACCTCAGCAGAGAAAAATAGGGAACCAGAGGAATTGCTCATTTATTATGGCCTTTGACCAAAGATGACTTGATCACCTCTCCCTAAGAAATATGAAGGACTGTGCAATTACAAATAATTCTCTGCTGAAAAAGTTGACTCTCATTCCAATTCAGTTGAATTTTGAGCTAAGCAATGAAACCGCTTCTATGAAAAGAATAGACAAATGCTGCACAATTTACTATTTGGATTAACTTAGAGGCAGAGGTCCTTTAAAGCAAGAAAATCTGACCACCAAATAAGACTCTATGATGCACAATAGTTGCACAAAACTGCATTATATTTGTAATTGCCGTGAATAAGATGCCACCCAATTTCTTGACCTCGCTACAGGAGGAGTTTCTAGTAGAGAGTTATGATGTACGCCATCTCTAGTGAAGAAGAAGCAACTTTTATGGTTAAAGTAAAAAGCTCTTCTGACAAAACAGATCCAAAAAAAAGTAAAAAGCTCTTGATTGCAACATTGAGCACCTGATAGCCATGAGAAAGATGTCCACCATGAGGAAGATCAAGTGCCATAATCCTATCATGAGCTTTTAGAAGTGCAGTATATACTTGGAAATTGGCAGGAGACCCAGATAGAGACTGCACATTAACTGCAATGCAGAAGGATACTCAGAAATCTGCTGGCAATACGCATATTCTGGCAAGCATATCAAATAATTTTACAAATTGGCGATGAAAATCAGTTCCTAATTGAGCCATTAACTAGACTGATTTTCCTTTGCCTGTCACATTTGATGGGAGAATTAAATACAAGAATCCGAACAAAATGCATTTGACGACATTATCATATCAACTAGATGTATCATAATATTGTGTACTGAGTGGTAACTGACCCCAAATACCAAGAGATGAATATGATTAGAAATTTATAGGTGAAAATGGTTGAGTCTGACACAAAGACATTCCAGATGTAAGGAAACAAATGAGAACAAGAACGACAGAAGAACAAGCAAAGAGAATGCTGAAGTTATTGCAGTAGAAGTGAAAATATCATATAAACTACCTCCCCACTTGGCGGGATCCAACCGAAATGCTTCCAAAGCACGTTTCTGGCATAAGGATTCGGCCATGTCAATATACCTGAACAAACAGACTGCCAGTTTCACCACCAATCAAATTTTACCAGGTTAAGAGTAAATACCAGAACTATGGAATCAAGTCAGCTGAAATCACAGCGGCAAATAAGTACAAAGTTCTTTTATAAGATACGCATATTGTGAAAGTGCTCAAACATACTCATTTCCTCCGTAATATCTCGCACCGGGATATCCTTCACTATATTTGTTTGTCATTACCGATCCAACAGCTTGCATTACTGAGACAGAAGTGAAATTCTCTGATGGTATGAGCTCCAGCCCCTTGGTAAGCACAAAACAACCACCACCATAACCATTAGTAACCGAACATAAGAAATCAGAAATTATCGATGGCAGAGAAGGATTTAATCTTCATAACAAAAAAAAGCTATATACATAATCTTTTTCATTTTCATTACGCATAACATGAGAAACTCCCAAATCGTTCCTCCTCCAGCAAAAGGAAAAGGGTAGGTGGACCTCTCAATTTCTTGCATGATTTTGCTTGCACCGGTCAAATAGCGAGCAAAGTAGCTGCTAGTTTCATAGAACTCTTGAAAATACTATCGGCCAAACAGTGAAACTAATTGGAAATAAAATTCACTCGCCAATGAAACATTGAAGCAATGAGTACCAACAGAGCAACATGAGAAGCTTTGTTAGGAGAAAAACAGAGAGCCGAGTGATACCTTCCATTGCCTCGCTTTCTCGAGCTCAATGATGTCAGCAATCTCGGGATCAACGACCTCGAGCGGAGCGTTAAGCTGCTTCGGCCACTGCAAACACATAACGTACCCGAGCAAAAGTAGAATCATTTCAAAGGCAAGAGAGCGAAAACTTATACGACGACCACTTGCGAACAGCTCGAAACTCATGTTGTCAAAACATAGGGTGGTTGGAGGAGGACTATGAGGACGCTTACAGTGACGCTACACTTCTCCTTCTCGTAGACGGCTTCATTGGGCAAGGACGCCTGCGAGAAACAGAGTCAGAGAACAAAACCAGCACCATTGATGCACAACCCAAAGAAGAGCAAGAGAAGGGAGGGGAAGGAAATGGAGGGGGGACCATGTAGCAGACGGAGCCGCCGCCATTGACGAGAGGACGGATGGGCTTCTCGATGGAGGAGGAGAGGCGTCGGAGCGCCATTGCCATCGCCATTCTTCTGTCTCTCTGTCTCTCTGCCCTTTGGTGGTTGACAAGAGTTGGGGGATGAGTTTCCCGTTTATGGTTTATGGCTGACTGGGATTTGCGCAATTGGTGGTTGAAGTGATGCTGTTTGATAAACTCAATAAATAAAAGAAAAATTTGAGGAAAAAAATCAAAGAAATGAGAGGGAGGATATAGTTTCAGGGTGGTTGGTGATTATCTCTTTCAGCCCACACATACCGAAGAGTAGGGAAATTGGAAACTCAAGCAAAAAAAAAAAAAATACCACCCAAAATCCTAAATTTTGGGTCTGGAATCCATTTAGCTTTTTCGATAGCTTTCGTTAAATTCTAATATGTTATCAAAAAACACAATTAGAGTCCTTTCGGTGACGAATACCATATGATCACCAGTTCCGTGGCAATCTTCATCAAGACCGATTATATAAATGAAGAGCCTTACGATTCGGTTAAATTTTGTATATAAGATTTAGGATTTGGAGCGCAATTTCCCCAAGAAATTAATGGCTGATTTTGTTTTCATTTGAAAAGCATAATGAAGGGTACTAGGGTGACTTTCTCCTAGACATGTGACCTATTTTTATGCTCAATAATAAGAAGATGTCCCCTCATTCTATACATCTATTTTTTTTCAGTTTTCCAGATCAAACTTACCATAAGAGAAATTGGTAAAACGTGTCCTCGTGAATTTTTTTTTTCTTCTTAGTTTAAATATTGCGAGGGCTGCACTCTCGTTTTTCTCTTAAATCCAAAACATCTAAAATTTTCGCAATATATAATAATGATGTCGTAGATTTACATATAATCTTCTTACGACTTTCTAAAATTCAACAAAACTTTAAAATCTTAAGAGGAAGCAAAAAGGTTGCAATTCAAAAATCATAACCAGACAGGCCTGCTTCCTAAGATGCAAAATTTCCCATGTTCATTTGTTTCATAGTCATTGCACGGCTCATGTTGATCTAGTCCTAACATTGGAATCTTCCCCCTTTTTTTTCCACGTATTGGGAAATAAAAATTCATTTTTAAAAGGAGCTTCAAAAGGAGAAAAATGAAATTATGTGGAGAAAATAACACGATCTATTTTTCCTTTTTTTTCTATCAAAATTTATTTTAGGGAAAATATTTTATTAATTTTGGTTAGTAAAGAAAGTAGCCTTTCCTTACGAATGCCGACGGATATTTAGTTAATAATTCTTGGGTTGGAATCGGTCGATGAGCTTGCTTTTTTTTTTCCACATCTAGAAAATTATAAATTTACTTTTAAAATGGCCTACAAAAGGAGGATCTGTTCTTTTTTTCTTCTGTCAAAATTTTCTTAATCCTTATTTAAAATGGGGTAAAGAAATGAAAAATATGGGCAAACAACCAAATCCGACCATACAAGCCCTATCTAAAACTGCTTCGATTCTAAACCACAAAAGGGTTGGTGGAGAGGATATGTCATGATAGGAGCGCGGTGCTTTGTGAGACGAATTTGGCCACCGAAGCTTTCGGACGATTTTTGTCGATTAGACTCGGTCACTTTCTCAGATGTCGCTCCCGCTTTGGCATGTTCATCTTATGTGCATTGATTTTTTTTTTGTTTTACGTTTTTATAATTTGCATCGAGTTTATTTCTCGAAGTGTTCAATTTCTCGATTCGATCTTAGGCCAACCCAACCTGATAGCCCGCCGAACCCACCCTGAAAATAGGGTATGGATGGACTTTTTTCAACTTGTAAAACAACAAGGTCAACCTGGCCCATGCTCGGAAATTTCCAGGTTGGGTCGAGTCGACCCGATCCGACATGCAAGGAACTTTTCTTTCCTTTTAACTTTTGTAATGCTTTAGATGAAATTCTAGAATAGTCACAATTTCATGGTATTTAGCCTTTAAGGTATGTGAAAGCAGCCGAAAAGTCTTTTTCTCTATCTTTCTCTTCTTTTTCCATCATCTTCTTCGACCTTCCGCCATGGAGGAGGGTCCCATCCCTCTGTTGTTGATTTTATTTGAATTTTCTTGTTTTCTTTTATCAATATTATGAAAAAACCCAAACTGAAACACATGTGATAAATTTACCCTCAATTTATTTTCGTTAAATTTTACTGTCAAATTATTTTATCAAATAATAAGCGGCAGGTGATGGAAATAACGGTTTTATGTTTTACTTTCCGTTTGTTATAGGTGTACCAGTTTATAATTTTTTTTGGTATTAATCCAATTTAACGGAAACTAACGGAGTGTAAATTTATCACAAATGTACCAGTTTGGGGTTTTCAGTGATCAAAAATTAATTTGCGGTAAATTTATCACAAGTGTACTAATTTGGAATTTTTGGTGCTCAAAAATTTAGTTTGGAGTAAATTTATTACAAGTGTACCAGTTTGAGATTTTTTATGGTCAAAAAATTAATTTTGGGTAAATTTATCACAAATGTACCAATTTGAAATTTTTCATGATATTAGCCCTTTTTTTTTATTCTTTTCTTCTCTCTCGATATGGATTTGGGAGCTCTTTTCTCCTAGTTTGATTCTAGATCTGAGTTCAACCTAATTCTAGATCTGGGAGCTATTTTTTCCCAATTTAGTTCCAAGAGTTTAATAATGTTTTCAGGGATTCAAACCCGTGCTTTGTCATTGTACAAATCATCTGCCTCTAGTTTTAAAGGTGATCGCAGGAACTCTAGCGTTTTGTTGAACTACAAAGATTTGCTCTTCCAAAACTTAGATAAGTGTTTATTCAACATGTTTTGGTTGTCTATGTATGGCAATAGTGTAGAGAAAGCCGAACATAGGCATGCACTTAACACCATAATTATTAGAGAATGAATTTATGGTATGTACTCATCACTGACGAGGATACAAGATCTAGTGGGCTTAAATTTGCTGGTGCTGTATTGATCCTCCTTATTTTAAGATTTTGCTTTGTTTTATAGTATATTTGGCTTTACTCTACTTCGATTTTTTTTGCCTTGAAAGCCTATGCAATTCTCATGTATCCTTTTGAGCAATCAATACAATTTTCTTCCGACAAATTAAAAAACTTAGGTATGTGCAACATGCTTGAGACATATACAACTTACCTAATTACCTTTGTTGATCTAAATCATATAATTTCAATGACGGTCGTATACTAAGAGTCCTCTACAAAATTTGCATACTAACCGATGCGACGATTTTTGTTGGATGCTTAAATGGACATTGTAGTACAAAAAACTACTTGCAAATTTAGCATCACTTAGAAAACCAATTTACCAAAACGAATGTTATAACACAGTATTGCATAAATAGCATAACACTTACGTATAGTACGTCATGTGAATAATTTCTATTTGTGTTGGCTTGAACAACAGTTGATATTCAATTATATATTACTTATTTTTGTCTCTCTCGATCCAGAATTTAGAGTATCCCAATCCATACAGGAACTTCTAGAGCTAGAGTTTGTTGTCGTTCTTAGTGTTAGGCGTATTTTTGTAGATGCTTCTTGGATTTTTCAAATTTGGACTGTTGAAAATTAACTAAAGGACATGATCTTGAAATAATACATAAATGAGTCCTCAATTTAGGAAAATACGTTTTCATTTATGTTTTTAAATTAGTAAGTTTAGAAAGTTAAGTATTGAAATGGAGTTGGTTTAATGGTCAAGAAATGAACTAGGCGTGAATTCTATGCACAACACAAGTTTGATTAGACACATGATCATATATAAACAATGTCGATTTGATTTATTCACTCGATTATGGCTCACATCCTATCCGATAAATGATGTTACCTTGGCATCTCATTGATCAGTCATATCATTTATAGACTTTATGCATTATCATATAACGGTCAACATTATAAATAATAAAAAGCGTATTACATTGAGTAGACATACATTATGAGCTCTTTTTGTCATTATAAAATCATTAATTTTAAGATACCACTAGAAGAAGGCGGTACCAGAAACTCATCAGGATCCTCACTGCTTGGGCCCAAATGGGGATTGCTGGTTCAGGCCCAATTTGCATTGACCGGGGCTTGGATTTCTTGCTTGGGATTGAATTGGACTCAACAAATACTTACACCTTTTTTCGGTAAGAATCAGACTTAATCCAAGATGAAACTTTATTAAGTTGGTTCATCTATGTTAGCTAGGTCACGATGGACTGTGGAGTTAATCAATTAGGAATCAGAATTCTACTATGAAGAAAGCCAAAGTTACCTCACATTCCATGGGATATTCTGGACGAGATCTTAGTACGACTGCCCATCTAGTCTCTTGCTTGATCCAAGTCCGTGTGTAAGCGGTGGCAATTTCACAAACTTGGAAGAGCTAAAGCTCGGTTACATTGATGGTGCGGATGCTGAAATGTACATATAAGTTGTGTTAAAAAATCAATGTGAAGTTGATTGAAAGTAGCAATTTTGGAAGGGTACTTAAAGTCCATACATGATTGTAATTGTGGCAATTATAGTCAAATATATCGGGTTGAAGTGTATGGTTTTGAGGAATTAATAGCGACATGTAAATCATGATTGAAGTCATTATTAGATGGCCCGTTTGTCACTATAAAAAAGAAAAAGAAAAATGAATATTCCTATGACAAAGTAGTTTGCTATGGTCATTTTGGGATATGCGAAAATTCTAATATAGAGGTGAGCATGGTCCGGGTTGGGCCAGTCCTACACCTAACCTAGGACCAACCCGCATAGAGTTGTTCCTCAATTTTTGAGACCGAGGGCCAACCCTGTTGAGCTTGGGACTGAGGATATGGGTCCAGTCCCGTTCCAGGGTCAACTCGAGACCAACCAATTCTTTTTTTGTTTTATTTTTTGTATTCCTTGAAAGTACATACTCTTTCAAATTTCATATTTATCAATAATGCGATATTGAGCAACTAAACTATGAATATCGATACGTATCAAACATAAATCTAAGATAAGATAATAATATAAATCTTCATTTACTAAAAGCAACAAACCATAAAAAAAACGAACATGTGAAAACGAGGCCGAGGTGACCGAAGAGGCAAGCAGCGAGCAAGGCGAGCGAATAGAGTTGAGAGCAAGGTGAGCGAACAGAGGCGAACGGCACGAGGTGAGGAATAGAGTTTCACAAGCAAGCGCCGAGCGAACAAAGCGGAGCGATAAGCGAGGAAGAGGAGGGTTTCTATTTTTTTGGTCAAATCAAGGCTGGGTTAACTGGTTAAGTGAGTTTATTTTGACTAAAAAAAGTGGGTTTCTACTTTCTAATTTACAATTCTTTTGACAAAACAAATTTACAATTCTACACGGCAGAACCACATAAAAAACAGAAAGAATAGAGGCACAGTTGCTAGGGTAGGGTCTAAAGTAAACAAAATATATAAATATAATATATACAGGGTTGGTTCGGGTTGGACCAATCCTAAAGTCTCAAGACCGAGGACTAACCTCTACAGTGTAGGGTCCAGGGGTTCTGGGACCAAGGACCGACCTAGTCTCCTTGGGAACCGGACCAGGACCGGTCGGGTTGGGCAGGTCCAAGGTTGACCCTGGACCAACGCTCACCCCTATTCTAATGTCTTAAAAAATTGGCAAGCCAAAATAGAATTCCAATTAAACGTTGCTTTTGTTGATGTAATCTCATCTTTTAAGTTTAATTAGAAGCAATTAACAGGGAAGATATGCACATCCTATTTTTAACTTAAGTGTAAATCTTTGACGATATCCTAAATTATGCAAGTTCATGGTAACATAGACTTTTAACATCACGCCCCCTCTTCAAGATGGATAGCACGTTATCATTTACAGTAAAAATTTCTTATTCTTGATATTTTAGGTGTAAGTTTTAGCACTCATAAATTGCAACGATCCAATTGGTAAAGCACGGGATTTAAATGCAGTTTATATTGCTAATTTAAGAGAATTTAGTGCTGCACCATGAACTATCATCATTAATCAAATGCTCAAGATTCGGGCACAAATTCCACGGCTCTCATACACACTCGAAAACCAATCAGATAACTTTAATTTGAACAAACTAACACCAATGACAACACGAACCAAGTCAATTGAGCATGCATTGCATATGATTATCATTCTCTGATCAAACAAATATAACCGCCACTATCTTCAAAGCTTATATTCGATTAGACCAGAAACGCCGACACTCCCACCAAACATAGTAACTATTTATTCTGATCCTATCAGGAGCTCTAGAAAATCAACAACGACAAACATGAGATTTTTTTTTTCTAATTTCCTACAAGCAAATTGAAAATCGGTAGCTTCAAACTAAAAAATTGGAAAACACAAATAAATATAATTTCTAGAAGCTTGTGGAGCGAGGGAGATTTGAAACTTGCAACTGAGGCTCTAGCTTTTGGTCATGCTTCACCGAGTGATATGGCACATGGAGTTTCTTCCTCCATGCAAGGGACATTCCAAATTGCGCCCACCCTGTCCAACTGAGCCATTGGAGAACGTGATCGGCAGGCCGGCAACCGGCAAGGTCTTGCTTTTATTTGGTGTTGTATTTTTTAATTCCTCTTTTTCCTTTTTAAGATTTTTAATCCTTTTTTCTTTTCTATTTTCAAATTTTTCTGAGTGCTTAGTGAGCGCCACCTTGATGCCATCTGACTTAAAAGAGTAATAAAAAAAGCCACGTCAGCATTTTTCATTAGTCAAATTCAACGAAATTAATGGACGGATTTGATTGTACCAATTTGAAAAGTTTTAGAAGTGTATTGCACTTTTTGAAAGTTTAAAAACTTTAAAGCACTTTTGTTAGAAATGTTAGGCCTTTTCGTACACTCGTCACATTTTATTTTAAAAAACTAATTTCCCCTTTTTAAAAGAATTTTGACCAAAAAAATGACCAATAGTTTGATCGTATATAATTTTTCCATCCAATGTCCTATTTACTCAATTTTTACATCTACGAAAAGCATATTAGCCGAACTTTGAAAAAATACAGGACCTTTATTGAAAATTCGTTGGGAGTTCACTTTTTCGAGAATTAGGTCAAATGGATCGGTCGTGGTGAATAGTTGTGATATTTTATTTGTTAGAATTACAATCAACATAATTCTTGAGGTAACTATAAGCTTAGGTTTGGATCTACATTAATGTACCACCCTATTGGATTAAGATTCATGTTGATACCCTCAAGGTCGTATTCGTGCTTAGAAATTGTTATGTCTTTTGATTCTGTAGTCGAATGTGGGCAAATTGAACTATATTAAGCTCCAAATCAGACCCAGAAAGAAAAAGCTCCAAGTCTTTCTTCTATATGAACTTTTCTCAATTATCACCTAGAAGCTTAGCTTTTTCCAGTCTAAGTTTTTAAGACTTGGTCAAAGACTAAAGGCCTAAGTAACATAAGCAAAGATAAAGTTTCAAGCATCCACAATGATAACCCAGTTGCCTCCCTTGGAATTGTATTTTCATGTCCGTTAAATTTGACACAAAATGATAATGGTGAAAGATTAAATAGCTCTTGGCAAGCGACGAAAAAATAAAATAAAAGAATGGCACAAAAAAGTATTCTATATTATCTTAAGACACCACTATTTGTGCAGCTAAACCAAGAATAAAAAATCCATCAATATCCTTCTTTTCACTAATCAAAGTTTCAAATTTCTTTGTGGCATCCAAGGCATTCTTACAAGAAATGCATTTATCACATTTTAATTTAAAATTAATTTTCCCTGTCTAATCTTCAAATGTTCCTCCTATATGAACTTTTCTCTATTTTCTCCAAATTAGAACCTAGAAGCTTAACTTTTTCCAATCTAAACTTGAAGATTTGGTCAATAAATAAAGTGTTGTCTATACCTCCACTAGAGCTCTGAGTCACATTAGAATGCAAGTGGAATGACAAAGATAAAGCTTGGAAGCACGGTGTCAGAAATGTATTGACAATTCTAAACCTGCACGGCGAGGATGAAATCGAAATTGAAAATGTATTGATATTTCTAAACCTGTGCTGCAAGGATGAACTCGAAGTCAAAAATATATTGACAACTCCAAACCTAAACCTCCTAAGAGTATGTTTCGAGCCCTAAATATGACAAAAAGATTATAAAGATGAAAGATCAAGGGGCTCTCGAATAGAAAGTGCTTATAAAATATTTAAAAAATGAAACAGCAAAATAGAAGGTATTGTGCATTGCCTTAGACACGGTTGCTTGTGCAGCCAAATTAAGAGCTATAGCAAGCAATTATTCAATATCTTAAACAAATTTTCAAATTTTTTTATGGAATCCACGACATTCTCATCAAACTTTTTAGATATTTTTTCAACTTCCAGTAAGCAACTAATTAATCAAAATGGCAGCAGTTGGGCAATTGAAATGTTAAATCAAAGAATCTACTCCACTACTTTATGCACATGAAGATTACACACGGTACCGCAAGGCTCATGTGATGAAATCGATACCAAATCTTCAAAATTTTAGCAATTCCACTCGCTCAAACACAACTTATATAGGACATATCATACCTTGAAATTATAGCAAAGTGTTTTCTTCGTCTTAGACATCAAGCGCTGTCCAATTCCACAAGTCAAATCAAATTTAGTTTCTATACAAGTAAATATAAGGGAATTATCCCATGATAGCAAGGATGAAAAGATATACTAAGAAGTTTTTGCACATGTTATTGATATAGTCAACAAAATCACACAAGATGATAGTTGTTGAAAAAATGATATTTACATATTGGCCAAAAAACACTTTGTTTAATCACTGTCACCAACTCATATATTTTGATGTATTTGACACACTAATAAAATGCATCACACTTAGCTCACTTTTGTTATACTCCTCTTTTACCATCTTCCAAGCAACCCAATTTAGAACTACTTCCTTTATTTGGTCTGCCACAATATAATTTCATAAGCGAATGTCAATCAATCCAATTAGAAAGTATGATCAACAATGTCTGCAGTCTGTGTAGTGATAAAAGTGAAAACAACGACATTGATGAAATCATTATATAAATTGAACATTTCCACTACACGTTTTTTAGCAAAACAAAATACTTTAAAGCATACCAATGCAAAGTGCTGGAAATATAAAAAGGCATAAAAATGATTAAAATTGAATTAGGAGATTCGACAAAGGATGAGCCACTTGAAGGGCTTGCTCCAATTTTCAAAAATATGATTTTTTATTTTTTTATTATAGAAATTTGACAAAAAATACCAAATTTTAACTGCACATAACTTTTTTGTTCAGTGTCCAATTAACTTGATTTTTACATCTACGGAAACCTCGTAACTCAAAAAAAATATAAGACTATTGTTAGAAAAATTTTTAGGATCATGCTTTTGAAAATTAGGCCAAACTGGTGGTCGTGGTGAAATGTTGCAATGTTTTTCTTCCTTAAAATTGTAAGTAACACGATTCTTGAGGCGACAATAATCTTGTGTTTAGATCTACATGAATGTACCACCCTATCATGTCACATTATAATTTCTATGATATTCTCAAGATAGGATTAGTTTTGATATCTTCTTATTCGAGCTCCAATTTAGGTAAAGAATGGTCCTATAGAAGCACCAACTTTAGATTAAGTCCCAATATTGATCGAATTTTTTTCTTAAAAAAAATTCACAAACTTTCAATCCATACCCCTATTTGGATCAAAATGAGGTTGTTTCGATCGTCTTCAATTGGGGGAAAATTGCAAGAAATTAGAGCTTAATTCGTCTTTAATTAGGGTATGGAAGGAACATGAACTCTATACTCGCTTCAATGACCATATCGTGAAATAAATACTATCTATCCCACTTAGCCAAAACCTTGAGTCTAGATAAACTAGTGTGGACAGGGAACAAAACAGAATCTTATTTCATAAAGAGTGGGTATAACAGCTTGAGGTCCACAGAGGCGATTATCAGCTCAAATCAAGCAACAACATCCTACCAGCCACCCATAAACCTATGGACTACAATTTGGAACCTGATAGTACCCCAAATTAAGATTCTTCTTACGGAGCATTTGCCAGAGCACAATCCCAACACAAGAAAATCTATACAAGAGCATCTTACCTAACCCAATATGTCCTTATGTTCACAAGCTTCGAAAACCGTAGAGCATATTCTCTTAATCTGCAACCGGACGGAGCAGGAGTGGTCAGATCCATGCATAAGCATCAGTATTTGCCCACTCAACATAACTTGGATGGATAAATGGGTGTCAAAGTGTTTTGGCTCAAACCTAATTTCGCCATCGAAAGAGGTGGTAGTTGCGATTTGGAAATTATGAAATGCTTCCATTTTCCAGGCTAGCCCACTCGACCCAACTTCGACTGTCGATGCCACACTCTCTCTAATAAAGAGTATTGCAAGATGGAACCCAAATTCGAAGCAAGAGTGGAACGGTACAGGTACCTTATTGGAGCAATGGGTTTCGCCAGGCAGAGGCTCTCTCAAACTCAACATCGATTGCTCGTGGACCAACCAAGCCTCAATGCCATCGATAGCCGGTGTCGTGCATGATTCGAGCTGCATGCTGGTGGACAGCTTTGCAAGTGAAGTTCGAGCTCCCTTGGCACAGGTCGCTGAAGCCCTAGTTATAAAGTAGGGAATTCAATTTTTGCAAAAAATGAAAGAGATACACTTGCGACAGCCTGCAATGTACTTGCCAGAAGCTTCCGTTGAACTCCATTGTTGAAAAAATCAAGGGCAATTTATATGGCTGATATATCTTTAATCAAGGAAAATACAACAATTAATCAAATGTAGCAATTATGAAATATAATGAATAGAAGGTGATGAATACAAATGTCTATCTATGAAACATAATAAATTGACGAAGGTAATGAACAAAAGACAAATATGACTTATGGTGTGTTTGTTTCACGAAAATGTAAAGGTTTGAAAAATATTTTCCATTAAAATAATTGTTTAAATTGTGTAGAAAATTAGTCAACAAAACACTTTTTGATTATCAATAACAATTAATGCCTTAAAATTTTCCTTGATGATGTAAAAGAATTTTGTTGACTAATTTCTGCACAATATAGTCAATAATTTTTTGAAAAATATTTTCCAAATCGCTTTTTTTTTTATAAAACAAACACAACCTTAGTGTTTTAACGTGGCATAAGCTAGAAGCTTGTTCGAGAAACGAATAACCCACTTGGGTCCCTTACTGTTTTATCCAATTGAAGAATTAGCTGTTTTATCATGCATCACCTCATAATCATTATTAAGTTGAAGAATTAGCTTGATTTGTTAGAGAGTAGTTGTAATAGCTTATTACTTTGTATAAACTTTGAGATTTGTTCTATTTTAGCCGTCACCAATAGCGTTTCTTGAACTTTGATTCATGTGTATCTATTTTGAGTTATTTTTTGTGGATTGTTCTCTCCTATTACTAAGATATTGTTAAATGTAAAACTAAGGACTCATTGTTGCATAGATATTAATCTTGAACAGAAGTTGATTGTGCTATATATGTATGTATAGATCTTTAGATCAATTATCATTACAAGTAGAAATACGAAACCTTTAAGGACATCACATGAAGATTACGACAATAACTACTGGACAAAACGTGCAGGTCTTTCCACCTCTAGTTACTATACCATCAATAAATGTGAGTATATGCAAAGTAATCATCGATAAATGTAATAAAATAATGATTTCCATCTCTAGTTACCATACCACTCAATTCAGAAATATCATGATGCACCAATTCAATTACATTTCCATCTTTGGAAATTGAGTCATCTTTGCTTGTAAATATATTTCACAATCTTTCTTATCCACATTATCACATGATATCATTCTACTTTTCTTCATAAATTTCAAAGTATTATGGCCAACATGAGTAATTTATTATGCTACAAGAAATATGACTCAAGTAGACATGGCCACGGTTCGGAACTGGCGGTTCCGGTTCGTGGCCATGTATGAACCAGAATCGGCGGTTCTGGGCCGGTTTCAGTTCCGGCCCAGTTCGGAACCGGCCAATAAAAATTAAAAAAATAAATTATGAAATAAAAAATAATGAATTATCAAATTATGAAATAATAAATTATTCAATATAAAATGTAATCAAAATGTACATTGTAATCAAATTTGGGGAAAAAAAGAGAGAAAGTGATTGGGCTTAAACTTAATGAATTATCATTAAGTGCCTTACATATCTTCTTGGGGATAGAAGAATCAAAATCTATGTAGTTCTTTTACCCTTAGTCGTTGCTACCCATTCCGGTATCGGTACCGGTAGTGGTGGTATCTCCGTCATTAAAGAATTCAGATTCATTATTCCGATTTATCTCTTGTTGTCAATATTGAGCCTTCGTCCAATTATCGACGCAAGCTTGAGCCTCCACTGATTCAGGAACTAATCTTAAACGTTGTTCATCTAAAATATTACCTCCGGCACTGAATGCTTGTTCGACTACAACTGTCCAACATGGGGTTGCAAAAATTTGTTTTGTAATAAGAGAAAGGATTGGGTATTGGCTTGCGTGCCTCTTTTATCAATCAAAAATTAAAAAACATGTACTTCCTTCGGATTCAGAAAACTCAAAATAAACGGTTAGATACATCTCTAATTCAGAAATATTTCCTATTACTCCATTTTGCTTTTTTTGTCTATATAATAAAAATTGGTACCCTTTACTAATTTTACCTGTACTCTCACTTTATGTCTTGATAGATTGAGAAAATCCAATATCACCTCCCTTAGTACAAAATTCATTATATAATTCTATTACTATGTTTTTAACCTCCCTTAGTATGGTTGTAACATCAAACGTATTATAATGTAAACATTGATAATACATATGTAAATAATTACCTAAACCATCTAATTTACAACGTGGATAAAAAACACAAGCAACTACATAAATAATGTGAATTTCGCTATAATAATGTAATCACTTCATTCTTATTGTTACTATAGTATTTTGTAATTCAACATCATTTTCATGCTCCTCAAAAACGTCGACAATATTAATACACTCTACAAAAAATAAATGCGTAGTAGGATAATAAATACCGGACAAAGTATAAGTTGCATAATTAAAAACCTTTAAAATATCTAAAATTTTTTTGCAAATATCCCACTCTTGTGAGTATAAATTAATCTAAGGTATATTATTAGAAATGAATGCACATAAAAAAATCTTTATATGCAAAAGATTCATTAAGCAAGTGGAAAGTAGAATTCCAATGAGTTGGAACATCTTTTGAAAATCTTCTTGGCCTTTTTCCATTTGCTTTACAAAATCTACTCCATTCTTTCATTTTTTGGGATGTTTCCATAAAAATTGAATCGCTGTTTTTATCGGTTCAAGAAAAATATCAAGAGTTTTCAAACCATCTTGTATACATAAATTTAAAACATGACAAGCACATCTAACTTGAAAAAAAATTTCGCCAAAAGCGGGTCTACAAATATTTTCTAAATCGGCAATTGAAACGGTATTTACCACGGCATTATCAAAACCAATTGAAAATTTTTTATTAAGCAAACAATATCCTTCTAAAATTTACCTAATTATTCTATAAATATTATTTGCCGTATACTTACCATCGAAAACTTTAAATGCGAGGACTCTTTTTTGAATATTCTAATTGTCATCTATCCAATGACATGTTATGCTCATGTAAGAATGAATTTGCCAATGATCACTCCAAATATCATTACCTATATGCACGCATCCATTAAATTGCATAAAAAAGTTTGTAAATCTTTTTTTCTATTTTGTAAAGATCTTTAATTATTTGTTTAAGTGTATTTCTAGGAACACGTTTTGCTTGTGGAGGACAAGCTTTTTGTACAAATTGATTAAAACCAAACCTTTCTCCAAAATTAAATGATAAATGCTCAACGGAAACAAATTTACCTAATTCTTCCTTATAAGTTTTTTCCATTAAAAAAAAATAAATGAGAAGTGTTAGGATTGATGTACCCGAAAATTTGTGTTGCTTGGTATCGATTCCCGCTTTGGTTGGATGTTTACTCCTAAGATGTCGTTTGAATGTTCTATATCCTTGTCCACCTGTATATTTATATATTGCCCCACAATGTTTACAAATTATATCATACCTTTTTGGACCAATATCAAACCTTTTCGTTTTCGTGAAGTGGTCCCAGACGTCGGATGTAAGTTTCCGCTCTACCTCCTTTGTTGTTGACATTTCGGCAGGAAGACTTTCTAGTGTTGGGACGCGCTCCACATCGGGAAAAATGTTGATTTCATCATCTTGAAAATCTGCATAATGACGAGGATCAAAAGAATATTCGGATTCCGTTATTCTATTTTCACCTCTGCCAGTTGCCACTTGACTTCCACTTGCCATTTTTCGAGTGGATTGAGAGAATCGAGCAAATTGATTAGGAGAATTAAGAGAGAATTGTGCGAATTGAAAAAATTGAGAGAATTCGGATTGAGAAAATCGAGAGAATTTGAGAGCATTGAGAAAATTTGAGAGAATTTATAAGAAAAAAAATGAGAAAGAAATTTAGGAAAAAATAATAATAAATGGTTAAAGTTGGCAACGGCAACTTTAATATATATATATATATATATATATATATATATATATATATATATATATATATATATATATAT
Source organism: Syzygium malaccense (assembly GCA_031216405.1). Lineage (NCBI taxonomy): Eukaryota > Viridiplantae > Streptophyta > Magnoliopsida > Myrtales > Myrtaceae > Syzygium > Syzygium malaccense. Next base: position 2,594,590 of record CM062261.1, on the reverse strand, counting down.
ATATGTATTAGCCATTGCCAAGACCAAATGGCCAACGGCCACCTGCCCTGGGCCTGCAGGCTGCAGCAGGGCCTGCAGACGTGCAGGCCCTATTGCAGTTTTTTTTTTTTAATCGGGGCCATAGGCAACGGGTCGGTTCTGGTTTCGAATCGCAGGCCCGGTCAACGAGCTAGTCCCGAGTTTGACCCGAGCTAGTTCCGGGCCGAAACCTGCCCGTAGCCATGTCTAGACTCAAGCACATAAATAGAAACAAAAGTTTCAATAATACTTATCTGTCAAGATTGCAAGCACTTGAAGCAACCACTGCCTTCATCTCCTTAATAATAATACATTTAAGATTGTTGAGAAAATTTGATTGCTAATAAAGATAGAGCAGTAATTCATGGTTCTTTGATATCTGGATGTGTGATGATGATTAGTGTCCTTAGAGTATTATTTGTCCCCATTTTTGTTGCTGCCATGTTTAAAACAAATATACCTCCAGGATAAACTCCAAAGTCATAGAGTAACAAGTTCAACAATTACTCAATTTCCCATTTCACCTTGAATGTGTTGTCAAACTTATGTGATAAAAGAAAAAAAGAGAGAATGTTATGAAGAAGACAGAGTTGTTTTTGTAACGATGAACAGTTGTGATGAACAATGTATGATTTGATCCTACTTGCAAACAACCAATCAACAAATCTCTAGAGAATAGGTACCTTATCCCCACCATCATCACTTTTCATGATCAATCATCACTTCATATTAATAATCACTTCTTTTCATATCCAACAATCACATCTTTTCATGTCTAACAATCACTTATTTTTATGACAACAAACTATTTTAACATTTCTCACAAGAGTTTTTTTCTTGGGTTAATATCACGAAAAACCCTAAATTGGTATACCTGTAATAATTTTATCCTGAACTAATTTTTTGATCATCAAAAATCCCAAACTCGTACATCTGTGATAAATTTACCCTGAACTATTTTCTTAACCATAAAAAATTCTACACTGGTACACTTATGATAATTTTACCCCGAGCTAATTTTTTGATCATAAAAAATCTCAAACTAGTACACCAGTGGTAATTTTACCCCAAACTAATTTTTTGACCACAAAAAATCCCAAACTAGTACATTTGTGATAAATTTACCCTCCGTCAGTGTCCGTTAACTTGAATTAATATCCCAAAAAATCACAAATTGATAAACTTATATGTTAAAACCCCCAACCGGTACACCCGTCAACTATCACGTGTCATCAAACTTAGTAATTTGACAGTAAAATTTCACAAAAACTAATGAAGGGTAAATTTATCACAAGTGTATCAGTTTAAGGTAATTAGTTTGAAGTAAAATTGTCATAAGTGTACCAATTTGGGGTTTTTTATAGTCAAAAAATTAATTCATGGTAAAATTATCACAGATGTACCAGTTTAGGGTTTTTTATAGTCAAAAAATTAATTCATGGTAAAATTATCACAGATGTACCAGTTTAGGGTTTTTTATGGTCAAAAAAATAGTTTGGAGTAAAATTATCATAAGTGTACCAGTTTGGGGTTTTTCGTGATATTAACCCTTTTTTCTTTTGGTATTTTACTGTTGGCTTTTGTAATTGTGGCTTCAATTGGTTGGAGTGGAGGTTACTCGAAGATATTGAGCATTCCGATTTTCTTGAGATGGTGCCAAAGAATTTTATTAAAGAAACATAGAAAAATGTGTCAGTACCAATTTAAACTTTGGCTAGATATGTAATATCATCTTTGGAATTTTAATTCATTCAATGTGTCCATAGATACTCATATTTAAAAGTTATCTATAGATATTCATACTTCTCGTTCCTTTTAATTTAGATTGATAAGATTTTCAATTATCTAAATCTTGTTCCTAATTTATTAGATTGATAAAAAAAAAAGAAGTTTAAAACAACATTTAGATTAGTATGAGTTTATATAAATAGATTAATAATGTTTGCAAAAATCCTTATGAAAACACTTAAATATAAAATAGCAGGAATATCAATCCTATACAGCTCTAAACGAGTTTCTACTTTTATTATTATAGAGATCCTAAGCTAAAACTCACTTAAATGGAGCTATCTTAAAAAAAATTTAAGACTACAAAGGTAATTCAAAAATAGCATATTTTTGTTTATATTTTGAAAAGGATTGAAAAGAAAAGATATTCTAAAATATAGGCAACAGTGTAATTATGAAAATTTGTGAAATATACATAAGGATGGATTTGACGTTGTTGGACAGTTGAGGAACTAGATTGCACAACTTGAGAGTTTAAGGACTACATTGAATATTTATGAATAATTCAAGAACCACATTGAATAAATTAAAGTCTAAGGATGACACAACATGCTAAAGCTTTGGGACTATTAGTGTCATTTTCCCATTTGTTGGAATATTAAAAACTCTAGCAAAATGCAAAGTTTTGAGAAGTTATTGGTTAGTGATCACACAAAACAGGGTCATTTTGCCACACAAATCACACTATGAACACACTTCTCAAGCCACACTATGAACATCTTCTCATTGTTTAAAATATTAAATGACTCACATACCACCCAGCTCACTAAATGTGAGTTTTTGTTTTTTTGTGGAACACTATTATGAGTTTTTTTTTATTTGTCATATTCTAACTCTCAACTCACTCTCAAACTTTTGCCCTGTCTCTTGCAAAGTAGGAGTTGAAACCCACATCTGAAACTATACGTCTCCACCCCTAGCCCTCTGAGAAAGTGAGAATTCAAACTCCCCACCTTTCCCTTCCCATCCCAAGTAGGAAATGTAATCACTGGGGCAAACCCTAGTGGTTCACTAATATGAGTTAGAAAAGTTAGTCTTTGACGCATTTTGCCACCTTTGATGACGATGGTGGTGAACTGATCGAGAGAAAGGATGAGAAGATTTGGAGATTAAGGTTTAGTTTAGACATCTGGGTATAAGAGTTTTATTTGGGAAATTTGAAAATTAGGTTCAAGACATTTCCGGACAACAATTCTGCTATCCTCGGCACAAATAATGGCGCATAATATGCATGCGGTTGTCGTCCGGCCAAGATTTTTGCTACCAGTGAGATGGGGAATCAACTGAGACAAAGTCAACAGCTTTAGAATCTACTTTGAGACAAACCCCGCTCTAAGATCGTACTTCTAAAAAAATGAGCCGCTTCAGGGGGTTTTTGCAATATTCCTGGTTTTTTTTTTTTGCTAGACTTTTTCTTCGGTGTTTATTTGTATCCAAACATTACATTTGTATTTGTGTACGACTCTACTGCGGATTTGATTCTCCAACCCACTTTTCGATTAAATAAAGATGTTCTTTCAACATGTTTAGGACAATAGTAGATGGAAAAAAAAGTTAGTGATTCTCCAAAACACTTTTCTCGAATTAGGAAAAAATTGGAATGCAAAGGAATTAAAATGTAATGGTAAGTATGTCCTCCAAAAAAATTATAGGACAAAGCCAGGAATACAATTGAAATAGTTGTAACTCGACCTAGGAATGGAATGGTTCACCACTCCCCCTTTAATCCTTCCTCCATTCGAAGATGACTCCTCTACCAAAAGACACCGTTAAAATTTAAATATGTTTCTATTACTACTACAAATAATATCAGAATAATACTGCGTAGCTTAGAAATGATGTTAGGCTTTTTATTAAACATGTCATTGGAGATGGAAGATCTACCTTTTATGTGGCATGATGAATGGCATTCCCTTGGCCCTCTGCTCAACCACTTCACTGGCAGAATTGTCTATGCTTCTGCTCTGCATCCTCATTCGAGAGTGGCTAATATTACAATTGATTTGTGCTGGTTTTGACCTCCTGCTAGATCAGAGGCTTTAGTGCAGATTAAGTTGGTATTTGCAATACAGCCAAATTCTTCCGTTGCTAATATGGTCATTTGCAAGTCAACTCCCAGAATGCTTTAAGAGTCAAGGATTTAGAGTGCCTTGGTGTTAACTTGTTTGGTTCAACCCATGTGTACCAAGTCAATGGTTTATTACATGGTTTGCAACAGGTTGGTGACTAAATATAGATTGATTGCCACTAGGCATGCGGCTCAGTGGTAAGGGAATTTGGGTGGGGTGGGACATTAAGTTTCAGACATGGGGTTTGACTTCCACGCTCTGCAAAGAGGCAAAGTAAAAGTCTGAAAGAGAGGGAGAGCCAGAGTAGGACAGATAAAAAAAGAAGAAGAAAGATTGATTACGTGGAACTTGCCTGTTTCTCTTATTTGCTGTCTGTGCGCATAGCTTTGGAGGATAGGAATCACTTGTTATTAGTATGTCCTGTCGCCGCTCCAGTCGGGGCTATGTTTTGCAGCTTCAACAGGGATCAAGAGGGATTAGTGACTGGAAGTTTGAAGTTGATTGGGTTGCGGCTAACTTCAAAGGTAAAGATCTGCCGCAGTTTATTGTTCAAACTCTTGAAATGCTTTCATTTATTTTATTGGGCGTGCTAGGAATTGGAATTTGCATTCTCCTACTACTGCTTCTATTAGTGCTGCTTCCATTGTTTCACATATATGAAGAGAACTGTACAATCAAATGTCGAATATCAATCACTACTATATTCAGACAAATTCAAAGTACAGCTCGTTTTATCAACAACCGGGACTATTTCCAGCTTTCTCCAGTCTGCAATTATTTTTCATCGTTTTCATGCGACCACCTTAATTGAAAACTAGAAAGATAGCATTGGCAATCGTGCTCAAGCTTCAATCATTATTATAAATGCAAGAAAGAACATGGAGATAGTGATAGATGGCCATATTGGGTTTTAGAAATCAAAGAGTTGCAAGATCCAAACGAGGTTAAGAAATTTCAAACTCTCTAGAATCAGAAACTGTGTAGTCTACCCTTGACCCACAAGTATTCCTTATCGCATTGATCAATTTACATTTAAGGGGAGAAACGGCTAAGAAAAAGTCACCCTGCACTCATTTGGAAATTTCTTTTCCACGATGGTATTGCTATGGTTGGCATGAACCATATATAAACTAAATAGTTGAATATTATCCGGGGCCCAACCTTAGTAGGCGGAAGCACCACAAAATTTTCACATCATCCCATACGAGTTTAATAATATACATATCTTCATCTATATGCAAACATCATTATTTACATCTTAATAAAGCATCCATACAAAACACAATAAAATACATAAGTCCTGAGAAGAAGGTCAAGTCACCTAAATCATCACGTCAATCATGCTAAAAAAACTTGCCTGTACATGAGTCAAGTTATTCACTACGGATCGACAACCTTAACCATCGACAAACCATCACCGTCGAAACCAAGAGGACCATCAAAACCCCTAAGTGGTCCAACAAACCCCCATTGACTGCATCTGGCAAAAGGCCGTTATGCCTGAGTAATGCGTCAAGTGAAGGCTCGCGTCCTCGAAATTCAATGAAAACCTGGGTAAAGCAAAATTGGCACAGTGAGAACATCAAGTAAAACTAACTAGATTGTGAGAATAATAAGAGTATATGATGCAAAATTACAACTTCTGAACCTGTAGTGGAGCTTTTCCACCCCCAAGAGCAAGAATTGTCTCTCGAAACCTTTGCCCTGTTTCTTTGACAGCCTGTCAACCACGCTCAATAGTTCATGATAAAAACCAACAATTAATTCCGTAAATAAAAGTAATATTGAAGAATGAGCTTCATAACTGAAAAGTATTGAACAAGACAAGAAGACTGCCCATATGCAATTTTTCAGGAAACTTGTTGATGACCTGAAATGACGTTGGAGGTAAGGTTATCTAAGAAGGTTGAATAATGCAGAAAAGAAGATTGTAACGCCAGCCTATAAGATTTTTCTGTATGTTATGCCATGGCCTTACTAGGTGCTATCAATCGTCCAATGGACCTTCGCATAAGACTCGGGTTTTCCAATGGGAAATAAAACCTGACCGAATTTTCAGGTTAGTAATTTTCTACCCAAGAACTGGAAAAAGAACCGAACATGAAGTCCTACTGAACCAGTTTAGTTCTTGGCACTCTGCATCTCGCACTGGAAAAGGAAACGTATCGAGCGGGACTTACACAAATAAGAAGTTGCACCTATCCCCCTGGGGGCTATTGCATAGCACAAGCAAAAATCACACTCGTAACAGAGAACTATAATTGAGATATTGCTGATGCAACAGCGACCTCAAACTCAAGACATGTATAACTAAAGCATCTAATGAGCTTCCTAGTCAATTGCTCGCTTCCTCCTTGTTTATCTCATAAAAAAACAATCAATTTTGCTAAACTTCAATAGTGACTAGGCCATGCTAATGCACGAAAAAGGGATCACATTGGCTTGCCATTCGAGCTGAAGAATGGAAATAAGCCATGCATTGAGGCTGCAAAAGAATGGAAAAAGGATTTGGGGCCTATCCATTCATGGAAAGAATTGTAAGGCATTGTTGTGCTGCAGTAGTCCAAAGAGTTCAAGTACGCACTCTAACAGGTCTGGGGTCTTCCTGACATGTACAGTCAATAGAGAGCGACGGACATAAGTGGTTAAGCATACAGAGTATGCAGACAATGAGTTCGGCCAGGCTTCTATTCTTTGCTGGGACGTTCAGGGATTACTCACCACTAGTCCATTTGGAGAAGAAAAGCGATATCGCATGTTTATTACTATCACTGCTTCACACACGTGTAAACCCAACATGAATGGCAAGCACGAGGATCAAGGAGCTTTTTAGAAGCATTATTTTTATTCCAAATATGTCCACAACTTCTTGGACATACCTTTATGTCATTTAAACCTGCGTCCTCAAATGCGGAGAAAGCATCTGCAGATAGCACCTCTGCCCACTGAAACAAACACATTCACAATTAGAACCACACAAATCATAGAATAAATCAATCTCAAGCACGAATATGGATAAACCAGTACTCAGAACACAAGGAAAAGGGTTCATAAGAAACTAACTATAAAGGACCTGAAAAAATCTGGCATAACCTACAGAAAAGAATATATTGTACCTTGTAACTGTAATAACCGGCTGCATATTCACCTGAATATAAGTGAAAAGCAATAGATTCATAGCTGTGTAAAATAAAGATGTAACCCATAAGGTAGATATACTCTCAAAGAACCATTTTGACAGGTAGGAAGACGAACCTGCAAATATATCGTCGAAAGTACAAAGGAATCGGTCCTCAGGTAGTGGAGGGATCACCTCGGTTTTTTCACAAACCCTTCGATCCACATCATATACAGATTCTGACCTACCAGGAACATATTTTGTATGAAGCTGCAGATCTACACTTGCTAATCTTATCTGAGAAGTTCAACAGACAATAAAGTAAGTAATAAACAAGTCCTACATGAGTATGATTCCTTAAGAGAGCAATATTTTTAGCATATGCAATTTCCAATTTCCCAATTATTTGATTTTACTTTGCTAATGTTCATTCTATGAAGGAGTAATGATCTCCTCTGGGAAACAAATTTGGTCCGCATCATGACAAAGTATGTATAGCAAAACAGAAAGGTCGAAACCATGCTTGCACTAAAGTTAAATGAACTAGTAAACTTTAAGCTCCCTCACTGTTATACAGAAATGAACTGATGATACGGAGTCCTCTCCTCTTTGTTTTATCATTTCAAACATGTGTGAAGCAGGATAAATGCAGCACCACAAGGACATAGTACAGGTGAGACAATTCCCCAAGGACAGGGAAAGGCCTGCTAAAATAGCTTTCTTCTTTTTGGAAGCTATTTGAAACAGTCCTAACTTCAAAAGGTGTCACAAAAGTAAGAAGTTGATGAAATGGTGAATCATCTCCGGTTGCTTCCTGACCAGACAAAAAGATCAAGAACTTGCTTGACTTATTCTACTATTGCTTTGGTCGGGGGTTCGTCATGCCTAAGAAACCATGGGCACCAAACGAAGTGAAAGATGTACAAAGGGAAAAGACAAAGTAAGTTAGAAGGGAAAGGGAAGAATTAGATGACATGAACATTTTACAGGTGGTATAATAGGATAGGCAGCAGTTTTTTGACAGGCTCTCGTGGGTTCATTATATTTACTTGTCAGCTCATATATATGTCCTTCAACGCTACCAAGGAGGAAATTCACTAATTATATTTAATGAATAAAGAACGGTCCCAGCTAATTACCAGTCAGCTCAAGTAAACAGCTGCGAAAACTAGAAAATTTTGGAAGAAATTGCTTCTACACCAAATGATACAATTTTCTTATAGACAAACTAGTCATAGGCGAAGGAAAAGAAAATATGAACAGGGCATGTTCATCAAGTTCAAAAGAACGAAGCAAAACAAGTTTTTGTTAGTGAGAAGTAACCTGTCTAAGGCTTAAGGAGCCTAGATCAAAAGTCTCAGTTACGAAGTGTTCTCTATATACATCCTCAGGGAGACTTTCACCAGTTTCATAGTGCTTTGCGATTCCCATGAAGGTATCCCTGCGTTTCAAGGGTAATATAATGACTACCAAGTTACTGACATGCATACACTCATGCTTAGCGTTTGCAAATTCTAAAGTCTGGCCAAGGATATCTCCACAGGGAGGAAAAGACATTACAATCTTTGTTCAACTAGAAATGTGCTTGCGTTTCGCTGCGGAAAAGTATTTTCAATTAGCGGGCTTCATTGACAATAACTCCATGTGTTGATATCCATTGGGACACAGGACAGTGAATATCGAATAACCCAATTGATCCTTTCTCTAAGTTATTGGTAATTTTTCACGTGCAGTACAAAAAAGAATACCATCAATGATAAGAGGAAAGAGTTTTGGCTGCAGGGAAAACAAAGTGGGGATATTTAATCCTTAAGAACTTTACCACAGTAAATACTGAAAAAATGGATGTATCGTTCCTATAGGTTAACAGGAAAATCGTCCAAAAAGTCCTAAACCTACTGCATTTTTGCCAATTCAGTTCTAAACCTTTCAATTTTACCAATTCAGTCCTAAACCTTTTGCATTTGTGCCAATTCAGTCTATCTTGCTAATTTTGATCTGCCAATGTTGACGTAGACATCGGCCGACGCCGGTCGTCCGGCCAACGCTAACGTGGCAATTTTCAATATTTTAATATTTTCTTTCGAATTTTTTTAAAATTTTAAATTTTTTTCTTTTTGTTCATTTTTCTCTTTTTTTTTCTACCCTTCTTTTCACTTGGTGAGGGCTGGCGAGGTCGACGTTGCCGACCTCTGGCGAAGCTTGCCCCTGTCAGCCACTGGCATGGGCGAGGTTGGCCTCGCCTTGGTTGGCCAAGGCTCGCCCTCACCAGTGGCCAGCAGGGGCGAGCTTCGCCAGAGGCCAGTGAGGTCGACCTCGCCGACCCTTGCCTTAAGCTAGTTGCCGGACCGGCCAGAGGGGAGGAGGGAAAAAAAAGGAAAAAAAAATTTCAAAAAAAAAATATCGCCGGATGGACTGAATTAGCACAAATGTAAAAGGTAGAATTGAATTGGAAAACTTAAAAGGTTTAAGACAGAATTAGTGCAATAAGTTTTGGACTTTTTGGACAATTTTCCCATAGGTTAACTATTACATTTTTATGATTAAAACCTTCATAGTATATACTGATATGGACTTAATGATAAGTACGAATTTCTTAATGTGTATTTCCTTACTACCTATTCTTATGAATTCATGATAAACTAAGCTTAAAAAGACAGGCACATGAAATCGGAAAAGCGGAAATACCAATTGAAAATAACATTGTGGAGGTATTTACCAACCCGACATATCTGCCAAGAAATTATTCTTCATATTAAAAGATTCTTGGGGTAACTATCCATACCCAAGTTGCGAACATGAATACAGGAAACTCAATTTATTGTAGTGTTTCTTTTTTGTTATTTGTAATATAGATACTAATAGGAAAACAAAGTAAAGGAGAATAACAAAACTATTAAGATAGTGCAAACTGGTTGGATTAATATAAAACAATTCACAACTCAACTGCGATATTTTAACATATGCCGACAAGAGCCATAAAAATCGTCTAATAACATCTACAACAGGGGCCTATCATTTGCCAAATACCAAGGAGGCAATACTCTCACTCCTCACTTTTAGTTCCAGAGATAGTACAAAGCAATACAACACAAACATCACAGAATGCTCCATGAAAAATTCATCTGTTGTTATCGATAGTATTTGTGAAGTGCAAACGCATCTAACCATGATGGCTGATCAAATTGTTCTAAAGCCCTATAAGAGATAGTTCTAGACAAAATTACCTGTGGTAACACCAGTTCTCCATAAACTGAGAGGGCAATTCCACAGCATCCCACTCTATTCCTTCAGAGCCAGCAACAAGGCCTTCGTCCTGTCTTGTTAGCATGTGTTGAAGTGCATGACCAAATTCATGAAAAACGGTTTCAATCTGCCAATTCCAACAATACATATCTTATGATATATGTTTAACTAGCATATGCCACTCAGAGGACTAAGATATTTCATGAAGGACAAACCGCTATAGCAAGCACAATGTCACAAATCTTAGGGGTGAGCACGGTTCCAGGATAGAACCTGAAACCTGAGAACCTGCAAGTTTTAGGTACCAACTATGCAAGGTAGGCTCTAGGTTCCAAAAATTGGGGAACATGTTTCAACGAGTAGGTTCTAGGTTCTACGTAGGAGAAGTTAGAACTCGGAACCTGAAACCTTAAACAAGTGTTTTGTGTTTTTTCTTGATCTATCTTCGCACGATCCTGGTGTTAGATTATAAGTGTATAATCCCGAACCACTAGTCAGAGCTTTCATTTTATGACTTGTTAATGTTTTATATTTTTCGTATCTCTAAATATAAGTTGTAATCAGTGAATCGTTACAGCAAGTGGTGGTCATTAAAGGTGATCATTCACTGTAATTATTCAGCTAATAATACAGGTGAAACTGGACAGGCCCTAGAACCAATCATAAAACCTGTGACGGGGTAAGTTCCAAGTTCTAAGGTATATAGGGTAGGTTCTAGGTTCCAAAAAATGAGGAACCCGTTCCCATGAGTAGGTTCCAAGTTTTAGGTGAAACCTGTACGAAACCTGAAAACGCTCACCCCTAACAAATCTCATCATTCATCTAAGAGACAATGATAACATCCTCTAAAGGGTCGAATTCTTGTCGTACAAGAATGGCTCACTTGTATAAGGCCTTCATGGTCAATAACTGATGATTCTGTAAGTATCAGGTGTGAATCAGAAAATTTTAGAATGGGAGCAAGTAATACCGAAAATTGGACAATAGACCCATCTCTAGATGCAGATACTAGAGGAGAGAAGTGTGTATCTTTAGGCATTATACATAGAAAAATATTAGCTTTACTAGGATTTATGAAATCACATCAAAGAATAGGGTGGCATAAAAAATTCTCAAGCAAAAAATTGCTTGGCATTTACTTCATTAATCTTCTCCCAGAAGCTAATCTTCTCACGCTAACAATAACAAGTGTTATTGGACCTACATATTGATACTTCCAGCAGTCCCGCTCTTGGCAGTGTGGAATAAGGACAATATACATAGATATCTTCATAGAGATGTCTTTATAATAGCAGAAATTTGAGCCCTATTTAAGCTTATTGTCCAGAAGTTACCAAAATCCAATCGTTAAATTAAGAGTTGTGGAGACTAGAATAAACAACCCTTTTCTACTATCCTTGTTTCTGATGGCAATGTTTAATTGCCACCGGCTTGCATTAGCCTGTGGCTGCACTAGCTACCCCCATCTGTTTAGTATTTCAGACTCAAATAGCAGAAAAGAAGGTCAATAAACAGAGGAATGGAGTTGGAAATTGACCTCTTCGAATGTCAAAAGACTTGGTTTGTTCCCCACAGGTGGTGTGAGATTGCACACTATGTGAGCAATTGGTAATCTTGCACTTGCACCATCTCGAGACATCACACGGCTTCGACCAACAACCTCAACCATCCATGCATCTCCTCTTTTCTCAGATGGTCGAGAATAGGGATCAAAATAGAAGTAAGCAATTGGATTTCCTGAAGAATCTTTTACACAGTAGAATCTAACATCATCATTCCAGACCTGAAGGATGTATAACCATTTTATCAGAATACATGGAATAACAGCACAGGAAAGGCAGAAGCAAAGGATTAGACATATTCACCGGTGCTAGTCCATCAGCAGCCTCAGTCTCAATTTCAAAAAGTGTCCTAGCAAGGTTGAAAAGGCCCTCCATTACATTTTGCAGTGAGAAATATCGGCGTAGTTCTTCCTGGGAATTGCAAAAAGTTGTGAGGCTACATGTTCATATTCAAATGCATAAATCAGGGTCTAATTATAATTTTCCAAAATTATAGGGAAAATCAGAGAAGGGTGACATGGCTTGGTAAGAAGCCTGATGGCATATTCAGCATGAATATATGAACTATGATGTATATTACAGCATATAAATTCAGGAACTAGTATCTTTCTTTACTTTCCTATCAATAATGCAATTGTCGCTATACATTATACTCTATTATATACATAAATGTGTGTGCGCGCGCGCGCGAACGAGAGAGAGAGAGAGAGCTTCAACCTCACTGATGTCATATTTTGATTCAATCTCAATTCCAAAAAGTGTCCTCGCAAGGTTGAATAGGCCCTCCATTACTTTTGGCAACGAGAAATATGGGCGTAGTTCTGATTCACGCAGCCTCTCGCTCCAGAAGTCAATGTCCCAATGCCTCAAATCATCAGATTCTTTTGCCCCTTGACTCTTGGCGAAATGTTTTAGGTCCTCCATACCTGAATGATCAAGGCAACACATATCAAGATATGGATTTTGCATTGAAAGTAAAAGGAAAAATTCTAAAAGCATCCTAATGATGTTATCAAACTGAAATAAAGATTCAGCACAAAGATGACCGCACGATCTCATGCCACTGATAACCTTCAACTTATTAATCCATCCCACAACCCTCGCCATCACCATTTGGACATTCAGATTTGTATGAAATGCTACAGTTATTTTGACTGCATTGATCTTGCAACATTCTAGATGTGCTCCTCGTTTTCCCCATCTCCTTACTAAGGCTAGGTTTACTTAAGTTAAGCTCGATCACTATGTGCTGGTGAAAAGTGGACCTAGCGATCAGTAGCTAGCTAAGTGGAGTGCTTTGAAGAGTGAAATGCAGGGAATGCCATCATGAAGAGAGAGAGAGAGAGAGAGAGAGAGAGAGAGATCAATACCCTCTTCATATGGATATAAGCGGGAGAACATATATGATGCAAAGTGGAGAGCATTGAAGATTGAATGCAGGTTATGCCATGCACATTTTAAGAAGCATGGATAACTATCTTGAACAATTATTACAAGAGAATTTGAAAGTGCAACAATTCTAATCATGCTTATAAACAAGGGATACTAAGCCTTTGAATCATTTTCAATTACAAAGCTCCCCCTAAAGTTTATTAGGTTTCTCGAAAGAGATTAAAAAAAGAACAACTCATGAAGCACAAATCAACATTAATCACAAATTAAAAGTTTATGCACTGACAAGACTTACATATACTAGGAATATTCATCCAGATCATACCTTGCACTTAAGCATCCCATAAAGCACTCCTAAGTTTTTCTAGGAGCTCTTCCGCTTTATCAATGGTAGCCATTTTCGTAGCCATGCTAACCTGATTAGAACCTTGCCTCAATATGTGAAGATATAGAACTATCTAGTGAATTGCAAATAGATTCCCCTCCGGAATTAATATGGAGGAAAAAATATAGAAGCACACCTAAGAATTTATTTAAGAGACATTATATATATAAGAATGCAAAAGTAGTTAGCGTTGGATTAAGCATCAAATTGTAGTTCTGGAAAATTGCACACTCGAAAGAACTTCAGAATCAAAGTGAAAATATTTCCACAATTACCTACAATATACCAAGAACCACTTTGTTTGCCATAAATTTTCCTCTTTTCCCTTGTAAATCATAAACTCATAACAACAGCGAAAAGCAATTGGAGTAGGTTTATAATTAGTGATTAATTTGAAAGTTATCGTCCGAAAGATGACAAAAAAATTTTGTATAATAAGCTTCACACTTGTCCATTCATACTTTACACAAAAAAAAAAATAACAAGATGAAATTTAAACTAGAAAAATCTCATAAATGGCCTTAAAAACCCATACCTCAGCATAATTATTATAACCTAGAAGCTTAGCTTTTTCCAATCTAAGCTTCAAGATTTGGTCAATAATTAAAGTGTTGTCTATATCTCCACTAGAGGCCCGAGTAACATAAGCACGGTAGATTTCCTCGCGTAAAGCTCTGTTATGGGCATGTCGCATGACAAAGTTATAACTTGGATCATCCAGGGTGATCACCCAGGGTCCATCTTCTGGAGTTGCATTTTCATGCCCCTTTAATATGACAAAAATGATAAAAATGACGAACAATCAAATGGGCTGAAAAAATTGAAACAATGACACCGAAAAAATTGGAAGCTATTGTGCATTACCTTGGACACTGCAGTTTGTGCAGCCAAACCAAGAGCTGTAGCAGGCAATCCTTCAATATCCTTCTTATCAGTAATCAATTTTTCAAATTTCTTTGTGGCATCAAAGACATTCTCGCCAAACTTACTTGATAATTTTACAAGTTCCTGTAATCAACTAATTAATCAGAAGGCAAAGGCTGGGCAATTGAACTGCATAATATAATAATCTACCTTACTGCTTTCTTGCACATAAAGATTAATCTTAACACAGCCAATGCCACTGCAAGGTTATGTGATGAAGGCCCCGTTTGGTTCAGCTTTCCGAGTCCAGAAAGCCGAAAGCTGGCATTTGGAATGCCGAAAGCCCAAAGCTGGTCCGGACTCGCTTTGGGCTTTCGGCATTCCACAAATGCTAATTGTTTCCAAACAAAAAAAATTCTTCAGCAAAGCATGGCCGGATAGGGTGGCCGGATAGGGTGGCCGGCTAGGGCGGTCGCCGTCGCCTGAGGTCGCGAGACCTAGGCGGTGACAGCCTGAGGTCATGCGACCTCAGGATTCCTCGGGCGACAGCCGCCGGCGCCAGATCTAGCTCGCCGGCGGCTGTAGCCCTTCGCCGGAGCCGGCGAAGGGTACTTTAAAAAAAAAAAAAACCTCCCAAAGCCCATTTGTAAAAAAGAATTTACCAAACACAGTTGCATTTCCCTAAGTGGCGTTTAAATGATTTTTTACCAAACACCACTTGCATTTTCCCAAGTGGCTTTCACCTAAAGGTATTTGCATTCCCCCAATTAACATTTGAAAAGCCGAACCAAACGGACCCGAAATCAACATAAACTTTTCAAAATGATTGCTAAGACACTAGAATGTAGAAATAACTAATATCTGATAGATCATTCCCGCAAATTATATAGCAAAAGCGTCTTCATCATCTCACACATCACGTGCTGTTAAATGTTACAAGTAATAGCAAATTTCAGTTTCAATGCAAATAAATTTAAGGCAAGTTATCCCAAGATAGCAGGGATAAAGAAGATATACTGAGAATTTTTTGCACATTATTCATTCTGACAAAATCATGCGAGATGATAATTGTTCAAATGTCAATATTTATACATCAGTGAAGATAGGACTTTTCAACGCAAATAAGAGTCCTAGAAGAACTCTTCAAGTTTAATTAGTAAAGCTATTTATTGCTCGACTGTGGTTGGTCAAGAATGTTTAGGAATTTGGCTTCGGCAATTGTGGGCATTCAGTTGGCTAGTGTAAAGACTCTGCTAGAAGACCCTACGAGCATGGTGGGGTATCTGCATTAACAAAGAAAAGAGAAACGACATTCAGTTGATCCCCTTAGCGGCTTTTGGCTGATTTGGAGGGAAAGAAACAGGAGAATATTTAAAATATAGAGGTCATTTTGTAAAAACCAGGGAATCTTTGCTTTTTTACTTTGGATTTTTGGAATGCACACCAATCGAGTCTTGATGTAAATGCATTTGCAGACAGACTAGACTCCTTCTCCTGTACTTGATTTTGTAAATGGCTTTGCATGTCTGTGGTCCCTTTATAATGAAATACCTCACTATTACCAAAAAAGAAAGTTTAGTAAAGTTATCTATTAGGTTTCACAGAGTGTCCTTTTTTCCAGTTTAAGGAGGATAATATGTTTCCTATTTCAATTAGGCTTCTTCTTTAGAGGTTTCCAATTTCAACTAGAAGTAGAATAATTCTGACCAAAAAGAAAAAACCTAGAAGTAGAATATTTAGAGTCCATATATGGGTTGTAATTCTTTCTTTTCAAAAGAGTTGATGATTAATTGAAACTGGCACTTCTTTGCATTGGGATTGCATGATGCAATTTTTTTCTTAGGTGTGTTGCTTAAGAAACCCTAGATATAACGCTTAGGAAGCTTTGGGTGTGATGGCTAAAGAATTTACTCGTTTTGAGTAATTGTTCATCTGAATTTCCCTTCAAATTCTCAATTGATTGGGATTGCTACCATGGGACTTGCCGTCCTACATCAATTATGGCCTGGAAAATCCCCTACATGAGGCATTTTTGGTGCTCACATGTTAAATAAAGAACACACAAGTTAGTCACAGGTAGATGATTTCAACCTCACAATTACCACCCGTTAAACCTCTAACCTATTTCCTCTCCATAATCAGACAACCAATCAAAACATCTATTGAGAATAAGTACCTTATCTCACCATCACCACTTTTCATGATCAATCATCCCTTCTTTTCATGTTAAAAATCACTTCTTTTCATATCCAACGATCACAAGTTTTCATGTCCAACAACCACTTATTTTCATAATAACAAACTATTCAACATTTCTCCCGAGGGTTTTTTTCTTTTGGTTTTTTACTATTGGCTTTTGTAATTGTGGCTTCAGTTGGTTGCTGAAATTTTTTTATATGTTCTTGTGTTCTCAATCAAATCTTCAACGCCATTACTTTTCTTCCTAGTCGGAAAGTTTATATATCTTTCTCTTCTCTCAACATCTTTCAACACTAAACTCTTCCCTAAAATAGTTTGAATGACTCGGCGTTCTAAACTCATCCTTCTAACAATTGTTTTTGGTACTTGAGTTAGTTTCTTCAACCCTTCCCTTTCTACTTCAAGTTTTCTCTGCTGACTCTAAATATTTTGCTTTCTCAAATATAGGTGATGCCACAACTGAATCTCTTTAACCAAAGTATCAGGATTATTTGGGCAAGTTAAGTCTTGCTTGCTAGAGAGGACTTTGTCTGATTACATCACTTTGTAATCAGACAAAGTCAATAAAGAACCAACCATATGGTCACTGGACTGAGAGACTATTAGAGCCCCTTGAAGTCAATAAAGAACAAACACTACGGTCAACATGCTCCTACTGCTAAAAGAATCCTACAGTTATTCTTTGTTTTCATTTAAATTGGCCATTGATCTCTCTGAAAAGGTCACATTTCTGTCTCAACTGCAGGCCAAGTTTCCACACCCTATATATATATATATATATATGTATGTATGTATGTATGTATGTATGTATGTATGTATGTATGTATGTGTTGTATGTATGCATGTAGAGAGAGATGTTGAAAAATGACTTACATGAGTTCAAACCATATATGAAGAGTCCACAAGTAGAATAGGGAAGTGGTAATAGTGGGTAAGGCATTGACATAAAGCTCCACCAACAGGAGCTGGAAAAGGTATAGAGTTGAGAGGCTGAGCTTACCAAAAGATAAAATGGGTGAGACTGGAAGAGCGGCAAAGAAGCTAAATTTTATGCCACTATAGTGTGTTTTCATCGACGATTTGGGGGGTCTAACGACAAGATGTGGGGTTTACTTTGAAATTTTGTGTATAAGTGAGAGTGGAAGTGCAGGAAAGAAGCTAAGTTTTAAGCACGACCATAAAGTGTCTCTATTGACTAGATGTGGGATCCACTTTGAAACTTTGTGAAATTCATACTGTGTGTGCTCATAAGGCAAGCAAATAAAACATTATACATACTGCGCCGAATGACACTTTGCTATAGATTGCAACACCTGCTCAATTTTGTTAAACTCTTCTCTTTTACCATCTTCCAGGGCAACCCCACTCAGAACTGCTCCCGTTATTTGGTCTGCGACAATATTATTTCAAATCCGAATGTCAACTAATCTCATTACAAAGTATAAGCACTACACTATGTACCCATACACTTGTTTTTGCAGCTAAAAAAGTGAAAACAACGATGAGATCATATCAAAGAAATGACAATGATATAAATTGAACATTCAAGACACTCTGTCATCAAACTACCCAAAAGAGGAAAAAAAAGGTGATCAAAGACCAAAATTTTACTCACTTTCCACTATACGTTTTTGAGCATCGCTCAGCTCGTTCCAATCAGGCGACTCTTGAAGAGCTTTAAAAGCATTGTAAATAGGTTTACTTTGCATAAGTCTAAGCTGAAAATTAACCTTCTCTGCCTGCATTGCAAAAGCAAAACTAAGCCAATGTAAGCATCAAGATTCAACACTTGGACAACCACGAAAGCTAAACGGATAAAATGAATACACCAGGCGCATGGCATGCTAGAGTGAAACAGATACTTATCTAAAAGCAACAAGAGAGGCCATCTCTTACTCTAGAATACGCTTAAGTCTCCTTCTTCACTCCTTTTCATCACTCAATAAATCATTTCAAACCAAGACCAAGCGAAAGAAATTACCTGGACTTCCTCTATTGCAGCACGTAGCTCAGCTGTATTCTTGACGTCCTCAAGATGAATGATCATTCTCCAAACCACAGTCAATCGATCCACAATTTTCTCCAATGGCTCCACGAGCTTCGGCCACGACGGTTCCACCATCCTCTCCAATTCCTCCATATCGCTCTCCTGTGGCATAACATAAACACATAACAAAGGTCAGGACCTCAAACAACAATATCAACAAACAATGATCAAATGACATAGATAAAAGATCATTTATACCAGTTTCTTCAAGAGAGCGAGAATCCCAGGACGGATGTGCTTGGCCTTGATAGCGTCGAATGGGGGAAACTCGAAGTCCTGCAAGAGAGGATTGCTCTCTACGTCAGCATCAGCCATGGGCGGAGCTCGGAAAGCGATCGACAGAGTGGAGGCGGAGGAGCAGGTGATGGAGAGAGAGAGAGGGGTGGATGTGCGGGGGCTTTGGAGGCAGAAGGAGAAGGAGGAGGACCAGAGAGGGCAAGGGAATGACTTCTTGGGGAGAGAATGGTGTCTGGTGTATCGATGAAGATGATGACGATGATGGTGGACAGAGCTAGAGAGAGCGATGCGGGTCGAAGCCATGAGCATGAGCATGAGCATGTTGACTATAATTAGGAAGGTGGCCATCGACACTAAGCCTGTGGCTAAGGCCCTCTTTGGGATGCGTCTCATTTCGCCTTTCTTGGCGGAATGGAGGCAGAGAAGCAGGTGATGGAGAGGGAGAGAGATCGATATGCCGGGCTCTGGAGGCAGAAGGAGAAGGAGCAGTACCAGAGAGGGCAAGGGAACGACTTCTCGGAGAGAGAATGGTGTCTGCCTGCATTACAAAAGTAAGTCAACGTAAGCATCAAGATTCAAGATTAGAAAACCACGAAAGCCAAACAAGAAAAGATAACAATTGACCAGCAGATGGCAAGCACCAGTGAAACAATAATAATCTAAAAGCAAAAGGAGAGCCCATCTCTCACTCCAGAACACACTTAACTCTTCTAACTTCACCCCTTTTCATCACTCAATAATCATTTCAATAACTATTTAACAGATCCTAGTCCAAGCGAATCAACAAGTGAACTGACCGTCCTTCATCGTTGCACGCAGCTCAGCTTTATCCTTGACGTTCTTGAGATGTTTGATGATCGCAGACCTCATCCAATCGATCCACAATCTTCTTCGACGGCGAGATTCGGCCACGACGGCTCCACCATCCTCCCCAGTTCTTCCAGATCACTCTCCTGCGGCACATTACAAACACAAATACCTCAAACAACAATCTCATCAAACACCGAACAAAGGATCATTCATACCAGTTTTTTCAAGGGAGCGTGCATCCCAAGACAGACGCGCTTTGCGTCGAATGGGAACTCAAAGTCCTGCAAGAGCGCATTGCTTTCAACGTCAGTATCGGCCATGAGCAGAGCTTGGGGAGGGATCGGCAGAGTGGAGGCAGAGGAACAGTAGGTTGAGAGGCAGAGAGATGTTTCTTCAGGGGTTTTGGAGGCAGAAGGAGGAGGAAGAGGACCGAAGGGGGCAAGGGAACACCGTTTTGGAGACAGCCGTGTGTTGCGAATCGATGGAAGACGATTACAACAATGTTGGAGAGAGAGAGTAATTGTAAATTCTCTTCTTAAACAGGATCGAATTGGTTTTCTTTTTTGTCGCTTTTCTAATCAACGAACGAACCGGATGTGAGAGAGAGTATCTTATGGTTTGCGAAGTGTTCGTCTGGATGGTTCCATTAGCATATGCACGGGGCATTCACGTGGACAAAACTGTTTGGAAGAGAGAGAGTCATCGTCTTGTCCATGAAATGGCCGACAGTGGGGGCAATCATATTGTCCATGGTCATGGGTACATCGGACAGATTTCGCTGTCTAGCCTAAAACTTTCTCCGATTTTCACGTGATTTAAGTAAAGAAAAAAAAACAACCCGCCTGACAAAATTTTAACAAAAAATAAATGTGTTACGATTGACATAATTTGAAATTTTCAATGATACAAAAAAATGTTCAAGGTAAATATGTCACAATAAATATAATTTAAAATTTTTTGTAACTTTTTCCCTGTCATCAAACAAACTTGTATTTTCATTTTCAGCATTTAATTATTTTAACATTTAAAATCCATAACTTAAAATTTCGATGCTTATTTTTTTTAGATCTATCGTACAAGCTCAATTAATCCAATCAAGCATTTTACCAAACAACTCATTACAAGAGATAGTCCTAGCTGGGCAGTCCAACACTTAACTCAATGACCAACCCGTACAGTGTTAGTCCTCAATTTTTAAGACTGAGGACTGACCCTGTTAAACCTGTGATCGAGGACCAGGCTGACCCTATGGGTCTGGTCCAGTTTCAAGGTCAACTTGGGACTAACCGATTATTTTTTTGTTTCATTGTTTGTATTCCATGAAAGGACAAACATACTATTGACATTAAGCAACCAAACTATGAACACCGGTATATATCAAATATAAATATAAGGTAAGGTAACAACATAAATTTCATACATAATTAATACTTAACAAAGTATGTTTATCCAGCTGAGCTATACTCGTGAGGCAAGCAAGGAGAGGTCAGAGGCTGGTGAGGCGAGCAGTGAGGCGAGTGAATAGAAGCGAGCGGCGAGGCAAGCGAATAGAAGGCAAGCAAAGAGAGGTAAGCGAACAAAGGCGAGGCAAGCGAGGTGAGAGGCTGAGGCGGGCGAGTGAGGCTGAGGTGAGTGAAGAGGATTTCTATTTTTTTTTTTTGGGTCAAATTAGGATCGATGTTCTTTCTACTTTCTAATTTACACAGCAAATTGAATACAGAAGAAAGAAGAGAACTGAGGATGAGGCACTAGAGTTTAGAGTAAATAAAAGCATATAATATCTAATACCTAATATATACAAGGTTGGTCCAAATTGGACCAACCTTCAACTCCCAGGATTGAGGACCAACCTGCATAGTGTAGGGTCTAAGGGTCCAAGGACCAATGACCGACTCAATCCCCTTGAGAATTGGATTAGGATTGACCGGATTGGGCCGGTCTAGAATCGGTCCAGGCTCAATCCTGGACCGATGCTCACCCTTATAAGAGATGATCACAAACTGACCCGGAGACTAAACTTAATTTCTTATTCGGACTCGACATACATAAATAAAAATCTGTGCAAGAATTATTCGAGCTGCATTCGCACGCGAACAGAGACGGTGCTGGATTCCAACGCTAAGCCTTCTCGAAGCCTCTGAATTTGGAAGGCCCAACAGCAGCTAGTGCACCATCACGTGACACGACCTTCCGGCCTTCTTTTCATCTTCTGGCCACGTAGTATTGCATGCTCGATTCGAACTTTTCAAAATTTTATTTTGTATCTTTTTGTGAAAAGATCATCTCACTAGTTGTCTTGGCGAGGAAAACTTTTGGTCACACGTAGGATACTCATTGATTATATGAAATTCACATAACTCGATGTGTGAAGTTAACTAGACTGGATCTATCAAATAGCTTGCATTTTTTTTCCTCTTGCCTCCTACCTTTCAATCAACTAATTGATTGGCAAGTACAGTGGAAAAATGACACAAATAATTTTTGAATTTTATCTCAATATACAATATGGTCCATGAACTTTGTACATGTTGAATGTAGTTCCTGAACTATATGAAAATATGTAATGTAGGCCTTATATTAATTGAAATTTAGGGACTACATTGAACATGTAACAAAAGTCTATAGATTATGTTGAATAAATTAAAAATTGAAGGACCATATTGAACATTATATTAAAGTTCATGAACTGTATTGAATAAATTAGAAGTTCATGGACCACATTGCACAATAGGCCACAGTTTATGGACTGTTTGTGTCATTATCCCCAAGTATCCATAAAATCATTTCCCTACCAGAGCACCCGAGTTTTCGTGCTAATATCCTAATACCATGCACAATCTTTCGCTAGCTAATCCGACGGACTTAACCAAGCCAATACGATGTCTCGGCCAATAAAAACATCATATCCCATGTTGTGTTAGGCTCGGGGCAGTGCCCGAGTGTAGACCGCGGTAAGACCGGGCCTGTACTCGCATTTTGCCCCCGCGAAACCCCGTCCAACAAGCCCGAAGTAACATAATAACGAAGATAAATATCCACTCGAGACGATTTTTAGTAAAACCAAGAAAGGCGAAATGAGGCGCATCCCAAAGAGGGCCTCAGCCACAGGCTCAGTTTCGACGGCCGCTCTCCTTATTATAGCCAACATGCTAGCGCTCATGGCTTCCACGACCCGCGTCGCTCTCTCTCGCTCCGTCCACCATCATCGTCCTCGTCTTCATCGATACGCGATACCCCATTCTCTCTCCCGAAAGTCGTTCCCTTGCCCTCTTTGGTCCTCCTCCTTCTCCTTCTGCCTCCAGAAGCCCCGCAGATCCACCTCTCTCTCCCTCTCCACAACCTGCTCCTCCGCCTCCACTACCCCGATCGCGCCCCGAGCTCCGCCGCCCATGGCCGACGCCGTCGTCGAGAGCAATCCCCTCTTGCAGGAATTCGAGTTCCCACCTTTTGATGCGGTCGAGGCCAAGCATGTCCGTCCTGGGATTCTGGCCCTCTTGAAGATGCTGGTACGAATGATTTTTTTTTGTCTCGGCGTTTGGTCGTTGTTTGTTGATATCGTTGTTTGAGGTGGTATGAATGATCTTTTGTCTTTGTCGTTTGGTTGTTCGTTGATATTGTTGTTTGAGGTGGTATAAATGATCTTTTGTCTCTGTAGATCGACCATATTGCTGTTTGAGGTGTTGGCGTTTGTGATGTGTTTGTGGAAATGCTGCAGGAGAGTAATCTGGAGGAACTGGAGAGGACGGTGGAGCCGTCGTGGCCGAAGCTTGTGGAACCCTTGGAGAAGATTTCGGATCGATTGACTGTCGTCTGGGGAATGATCAATCATCTCAAGGCCGTCAAGGATACAGCTGACCTGCGTGCTGCGATAGAGGAAGTGCAGGTAATTTCTTTCACTTGGTGTTGGTTCACTTGGATTAGGATCTTGAAATGGTTTATTGAGTGATGGAAAGGGATGGGTTAGGAGACATAAGTGTGTTCTGGAGTAAGAGATGGTCTCTCTTGTTGCTTTTAGATAAGTATTAATCTCACTCTAGCATGCCATGCACTGGTCCATTCATTTTAATCTGTTTAGCTTTCTAATTTTCTGAGTCTTGAACTTGCAGGCAGAGAAGGTTAAATTTCTGCTTAGACTTGGGCAAAGTAAACCTGTTTACAATGCTTTTAAAGATCTCCAAGAGTCACCTGATTGGAACATGCTGAGTGATGCTCAAAAACGTATAGTGGAAAGTGAGTAAAACATTTGTCGTTTGATTAACTTTTATTCCTCTTTTCGGGTAGTCTGATGACATAATGACTTAAAAGTTCATTTTATCGTTGTCCTTTTTCACTTTTTAAGTTGCAAAACAAGTGTATCACTATACAGGATACGTGCTTATACTTTCTAATGAGATTGGTTGACATTCGGTTTTAAAATTATTTTGTTGCAGATCAAATAAAGGAAGCAGTTCTGAATGGGGTTGCCCTAGAGGATGATAAAAGAGAAGAGTTTAACAAAATTGAGCAGGTGTGTTGCGTTTTACCAATACATTAAATACATTGAAATCTATGGGTTGGTGGCAGTGATAATGCAAAGTGTCTTTGGTGTAGTATATATAATGTTTCAGTTTCTTAGCTTATGAGCATGGATGAACACACACAAAATGGATTTTACAAAGTTTCGAAGTGGATCCCGCATCTAGTCAGTGAAGACACACTATGGTGGTGCATAAAACTTAGCTTCTTTCCTGCACTTCCAATCTCACTAAAGTAAACCCCATATCTTGTTGAAGAAGACACTATAGTGGTGCATAAAATTTAGCTTCTTTCCTGCTCTTCCAGTCTCACCTATTTTATCTTTTGTTAAGCTCAGCCTCTCAACTCCATACCCTTTCCAGCTCCTGTTGGTGGAGCTTTATGTCAACGCCTTACCCACTATTACCACTTACCTATTCTACTTGTGGCCTCCTCATATATATTTTGAACTCATGTAAGTCATTTTTAAGGACATATAGATTATTGAGAGGAGACAGGTTAGAGGTTTAATGGACGGTAATTGTGAGGTTGAAATCATCTACCTGTGACTAAATTGTGTGTTCTTATGTAACATGTGAGCACTGAAAATGCCTCATGTAGGGGATTTTCCAGGCCATAACTGATGTAGGATGACAAGTCCCATGGTAGCGAGCCCAATCAATTGAGAACTTGAAAAAAAATTCCAACGAACAATTACTCAAAGAGAATATATTCTTTAGGCATCACACCCGAAGCTTCCTAAGCATTATATCTCGGGTTTCTTAAGCATGATGCCTAAGAAAAAAATTACATCATGCAATCCCAAAGCAAAAAATTGCCAGTTTCAATTAATCGTCAACTTATTGAAAAGAAAGAATTTCAACAATATATGGACTCTAAATATTCTACTTCTAGTTGAAATAGGAAACCTCTAAACAAGAAGCATAATTGAAATTGGAAACATAATATCCTCCTTAAACCGAAGAAAAGGACACTTTGTAAAATCCTAATAGATAACTTTACTAATTTTTTTTTGTAATAGGGAGGTAGTTCATTAAAAAGCCACCACAGATATGCAAAACCATTTACAAAATCAAGTACAGGAGGAGACTAGTCGGTCTGGAAATGCATTTACATCAAGACTCGATCTGTGTGCATACCAAAAATCCAAAGCAAAAAGCAAAGATTCCCTTATTTCTACATAAGGACTGTCTATATTTTAAATATTTTCCTGTTTCTTTCCCTCCAAATCAGCCAAAAAGCCGCTAGAGGGATCAAGTGAATCTTGTTTCTCTTTTCTTTGTTAGTGCATACACCCCACCAAGCTCTTAGGGTCTGCTTGTACAGTCTTTTACACTGACCCACTGATAGCCCACAACTGACGAAGCCAAATTCCAAAGCATTCTTGAACAACCACAGTCGAGGAATAAATTGCTGTACTAATTAAACTTGAAGAGTTCTTCTAGACTCTTATTTGAGTTGAAAAGTCCATCTTCGCCGATGTATAAACGCTGACGCTTGAACAACTATTAGCTCGCTTGATTTTGTTGGCTGTATGAATAACATATGCAAAAACTTCTCATTATATCTTCCTATCCCTGCCATCCTGAGATAATTTGCCTTAAATTTATTTGCTTGGAAGCTAAAATTTGCTGTGACTTGTGACATTGAACAGCAGATAATGTGTGAGGTGATTAAGACACTTTCACTATAATTTGCTGGAATGATTTGTCAGATATTAGTTGTTTCTACATTCGAGGGTCTTAGCAGTCATTTTGGAAATCTGATGCTGATTTCATTACATAAGTCTTGCAGTGGCATTGACTGTGTTAAGATTACTCTTTATGGGCAAGAAAGTAGTCAAGTAGATTCTTTTATTATATATTTCAGTTGCCCAACCTCTGCATTTTGATTAACTGGTTGATTACAGGAACTTGAAAAATTATCTAAAAAGTTTGATGAGAATGTCTTGGATGCCACAAAGAAATTTGAAAAATTGATTACTGATAAGAAGGATATTGAAGGATTACCTGCTACAGCTCTTGGTTTGGCTGCACAAACAGCGGCGTCTAAGGTAATACATAATAGCTTCCATTTTGTTGTGTCATTCTTTCATTTTTTTTCAGCACACTTTATCCAAGAGTCTGTTTGATTGTTCATCTTTTTGTCGTTTTTTGTCATATCCAAGGGGCATAAAAATGCAACTCCAGAAGATGGACCTTGGGTGATCACCTTGGATGCTCCAAGTTTTACGGCTGTCATGCAACATGCTCGAAATAGAGCTCTACGCGAGGAAATCTACCGTGCTTATGTTACTCGGGCCTCTAGTGGAGATATAGATAACACTTTAATTATTGACCAAATCTTGAAGCTTAGATTGGAAAAAGCTAAGCTTCTTGGTTATAATAATTATGCTGAGGTACGGGTTTTTGAGACTATATATGAGATTTTTCTAGTTTAAATTTCATCTTTTTTAGTTCTTGTTTTTTATTCTGTGTAGAGTTTGATTGGACCAGTTATACAATTTGTTTTTTGTAATCTTTTGTACAATACCTTTCAAATTAATCACTAATTATGAACCAACCCCAACTGTTTTTGGCTGCTGTTATGAGTTTATGATTTACTAGAGAAAAGAGGAAAATTTACAGCAGACAAAGTGGTTGTTGGTATATTGTAGGTAATTATTGAAATTTTTTCACTTTGATTCTAAAGTTCTTTCGAGTGTGCAATTTTCCAGAATTGCATTTTGATGCGTAATCCAATGGAAACTAATTCTGTATTCTTATATATGTGATGTCTCTGAAACAAACTCTTAAGTATGCTTCTGAATTCTTTACTCCATTCTCCAAATATAATCCTGGAGGGGCATCTATTTGCATGGGTCAACAATTCTCTGATATCGCTTTACCATCACATATTAATGCAAGATTCTCATCAGGTTAGTATGGCTATGAAAATGGCTACTGTTGATAAAGCGGAAGAGCTCCTAGAAAAACTTAGGATTGCTTCATGGGATGCTGCAGTTCAAGGTATGATCTAGATGAATATTCCTAGAATATGTAAGTTTTGTCAGTGTATAAACTTTTAATATCTGATGCTACACTTTTGTGTTCTCTTGTGATAAATATTCACGATAGTTCTTATGCTGCTTAAAATGTGCATGTTATACCCGTATTTCAAGCTTCAAAGCACTGTACTTTGCATCATATGTGTTCTCTTGCATATATCCATATGAAGAGCGTAATACTAAGTCTCTCTCTCTCTCTCTCTCTCTCTCTCTCTCTCTCTCCATGATGTATTCCCCAATTTCTGTCTTCTCACGTAGTACTTATCCAATTACCACTCAATATTTGGTTTAGTTAGCTGTCTGATCACTAGGTCCACTTATCACCAGCACAGAGTGATCAAGCTAACTCAAGCAAACCTAGCCTTAGTAAAGTGACAGGGAAAACTAAGAGCCCATCTAGAATATTCAAGAGCAATGCAGTCAATGTAACAATAGCATTGCATACAAATCTGAATGTCCAAATGGTGATGGTGAGGGTTGTGGAGTGGATCGTGTGGTATTGGGCATGCCGCATGGTGGTGTTTTCCCTAATGGCTAGTGAGAAAGGCATTGGAATGAAGGAGAGGATGGGGCCTGGAAAAAAGGGAGGGGGGGGGGGCGGGGGGCGGGGGCCGGGTGGGGATTTAAAACTTTAATTGAGTTTGATTATGTTAACGGCAAATATTAGGATGCTTTTACAGATGTTCCTTTTACTTTCAACTCAGCATCCATATCTTAATATGGATTGCCTTGATTATTCAGACATGGAGGACCTTAAACATTTTGCCAAGAGTCAACGGGCAATCGAATCTGATGATTTGAGCCATTGGGACATCAACTTCTGGGGTGAGAGACTGCGCGAATCAAAATATGACATCAATGAGGTTAAAGCTCTCTCTCTCTGACCCAGATTTATGCATGTGAATATGAACATGTAACCGACCAACTTTTTGCAATTTCCAGGAAGAACTACGCCCATATTTCTCATTGCCAAAAGTAATGGAGGGCCTTTTCAACCTTGCAAGGACACTTTTTGGAATTGAGATTGAGGCTGCTGATGGACTAGCACCGGTAAATGAGTCAACTGCTTTGTTTTTGCGTTTCATGTGCTGTTAGTCCATGTATTCTGATAAAATGCTCATTTATCCCCCAGGTCTGGAACAGTGATGTTAGATTCTACCGTGTAAAAGATTCTTCAGGAAATCCAATTGCATACTTCTATTTTGATCCCTATTCTCGACCATCTGAGAAAAGGGGAGGTGCATGGATGGATGAGGTTGTTGGTCGAAGCCGTGTGGTGTCTCGAGATGGTGTAAGTGCAAGATTACCGATTGCTCACATGGTGTGCAATCAAACACCACCTGTGGGGACCAAGCCAAGCCTTATGACATTCCGAGAGGTTAATTTCCAACTGCTTTCCTCAGTTTATTGACTTTTTTGTTTATTTGTGTCTGAAATACTAAACGGATGAAGGGTAGCTAGTTGAGCCACAAGCTAATGCAAGCCGGTAGCAATAAAATATCACCATTAGAAACAAGGATATGAGAAAAGGGTCGTTTAGTTTGGTCTCCACGACTCTTAATTTAACGATTGGATTTTGGTAACTTCCGGGCAATACTAGTTTAATTAGGGCTCAAAGTTCTGCTATTATAAAGACATCTCTATGAAGATGTATGTATGTTGTCTTTATTCCACACAGCGAGGAGCTAGACTACTGGAAGAATCAATATGTAGGTCCAATAACACTTGCTAGCGTGAGAAGATTAGTCTCTGGGAGAATATTAATGAAGTAATTGCCAAGCAATTTTTTGCTTGAGAATTTCTGACGCCAACCAATTCTTTGATGTGATTTCATGGATCCCACTAATGCTAATATTTTTCTATTTATAATGCCTAAAGATACACACTTCTCTCCTCTAATATCTGCATCTAGAGATGGGTCTATCGTCCAATTTTCAGTATTACCTGCTCCCATCTGACATTTTCTTATTCACACCTAATACCTACAGAATCATCAGTATTGACCATGAAGGTTTTGAATGAGTGAGCCATTCTCGTGCAACAAGAATTCGCCCATTAGAAAATATTATCATCGTCTCTTAGATGAATGATGAGATCTGTGACATAATGCTTGCTATAGCAGTTTGTCCTTCATGAAATATCTTAATCCTCTTGAGTGGTATCTGCTGGTTAAACATTTGTGGTAAAATATGTTTTGTTGAAATTGGCAGGTTGAAACTGTTTTTCATGAATTTGGCCATGCTCTTCAACACATGCTAACCAAACAGGACGAAGGCCTTGTTGCTGGCATTAGAGGAATAGAGTGGGATGCTGTGGAATTGCCCTCTCAGTTTATGGAGAACTGGTGTTACCACAGGTAATTTTGTCTAGAACTATCTCTTAGAGAGATTTAGAACAAATTGATCTGCCATCATGGTTGGATGTGCTTGCTCTTTCACAAATAATAAAGGTTATGCATATAATGTGCATAACAACAGATGATTTCATTATGGAGCATTATGTGACGTTTGTGTTGTATTGCCTTTGTACTGTTTCTAGATCTAAGCGAGAAGAAGTGAGAGTATTGCCTTCTTGGTATTTGGCAAATGATAGGCCCCTGTTGTAGATGATATTAGATGATTTTAATGGCTCTTGTCTCAGTATGTTGAAATGAATCGCAGTTGAGTTGTGAATTATTTCATATTTATCCAACCAATTTGCACTTTCTTAATTGTTTTGTCATTTTCCTTTACTCCGTTTGCCTATTAGTATCTATGTTTTAGATAACAAAAAAGAAATACTACAAGATATTGAGTTTTATGTATTCATATTCTCAACTTGGGCATGGATAGTTACCCCAAGAATCTTTAAATAGGAAAAATAATTTCTTGGGAGATTTATTGGGTTGATATATACCTCCACAATGCCATTTTCAATTGGTTTTTTTCACTTTTCCTTATCTCACGTGCCTATTTTTTAAGCTTAGTTAATCATTAATTCATAAGAATAGGTAGTAAGGAAACACTCATTACGAATGTGTACATATCGTTAAGTCCACATCAGTACATATTATGTAGGTTTTAAGCATAAAAATGTAGTAATTTTAACATATAGGAACAATACATCCATTTTTTGCTGACTTTGTTTTCCCTTTTGTTATAACTCTTTTCTCTTATCATTGATGTTATCCTTTTTTTGCTGCGCTTGAAAAATTACCAACAACTTAGAGAAAGGATCAACGGCAATGGTGTCAATTGGGTTATTCAATGCTCACTGTCATGCGTCCAAACGGATGTCAATAAGTGGAGTTAGTGCTATATATCCTCCTCTTAAAAGTGTCTGAATGTTCCTATCTATATCTTAGGAAATAAACTTTTACTTTCTTATTTTTTTTCTATGTTTGTGAACACTGTACACAATGAGTATAAAAAAGAAATTAACAAATTGTACACTTTCAACTTGATCTCTTGCATATTAAAAACATTGAAAAGAAAACTAAGTACCATCTTCATTTTGATAAACTTGTTAATAATCAATCGAGTATCTTGTTTCTCAAAAAGTTTTACTGTAAAATTAACTAAGCTCTTGTTTAGAAGAAAGAACTTTAATCATATATGACATAACCAATTCTTTCTTAGAAACATGGGAACACTTCATACCTATACAATATTTCTTTTATTTCTTTGTCAATATCGTCTTACAATTCGTTTTCTCGAACAAAATATTTTTTCGCTAAAATCAAATAGTAAATTTTGTGATTTTTAGTAAAAGTATTGAGACAAACATCTTTTTTTTTTTTTACTTTCGTTAGTCATAAGGATCAAGTAATTAAAATTGACGTGCAAAGCTTTCAAATTAAACTGTAAAAGCTTGACAGACTTGTATTCAAGAATTATTCGTTATCGTAAAACAATAACCTATGACCCATGAACAACTTTCAATGAAGCCCGCTAATTGAAAATACTTTTCTGCAGCGAAACGCAAGTATATTTCTAGTTGAATAATGATTGCAATGTCTTTTTCTCCCTATGGAGATATTCTTGGCCATTTTGAGACTTAAGTATTTGACACAATAAAAGTGCTCTCTCTCTCTCTCTCTCTCTCTCTCTCTCTCTCTCTCTCTCTCTCTCTCTCTCTCTCTCTTTGTGCATGCGCACACTTCTGCAAACGCTATGTATGAGTGTATGTATTTCTGTAAGCTGGGAGAGTCATTATATTACCCTCGAACTGCAGGGATACCTTGATGGGAATCGCAAAGCACTATGAAACTGGTGAGAGTCTACCTGAAGATGTATATAGAAAGCTCCTCGCAGCTAGGACTTTTCGTGCAGGCTCCTTTAGCCTTCGCCAGGTTACTTCTCACTAACAAAAACTTGTTTTGCTTCTGTTCGCATTTTCTTTTCCTTCGCCTATGACTATTTTGTCCACAAGAAGATTGTATCATTTGTTGTAGGAGCGATTTCTTCCAAAATTTTCTAGTTTTTGCTGTTGTTTACTTGAGCTGACTGGAAATTAGCTGGGACAATTCTTTATTCATTAAATATAATAAGTGAATTTCCTCTTGGTGGTGCTGAAGGACGTATATATGAGCTGACAAGTGGATATAATAAGTCCATGAGAGCCTATCGACAACTGCTGCCTATCCTATTATACCACCTATAAAATGTTCATGTTCTTCCCTTCCAATTTAACTAACTTTGTGTTTTCCCTTTCTACATCTTTTACTTGGTTTGGTGCCCATGGTTTCTTAGGCATGACGAACCCCTGACCAAAGTAATTGTAGAATAAGTCAAGCCAAGTTCTTCAGCTTTTTGTCTGGTTAAGAAGCAACCGGAGATGATTCACCATTTCATCAGCTTCTTACTTTTGTGACACCTTTTGAAGTTAGGACTGTTTCAAATAGCTTCCAAAGAGAAGAAAGCTATTCTAGCAGGCATTTCCCTGTCCATGGGGGAAGTGTCCCACCTGTTATATGTCCTCATGGTGCTGCATTTATTAAGAGCTGAATGCTGCACCTCTTGTTTATCGAGGTTCCACCTTCGTCTATCCTGGTTGTGGCCATTCAAGTACACAAGTTTGAAATGGTAAAACAAAAAGGAGAGGACTCCATATTTCATCAGTTCATGTCCATGTGACAGCGAGGGAGCTGAAAGTTTACTAGTTCATTTAACCTTAGTGCAAGCATGTTTTCATTGCTGTTTTGCTGTAAATACGTTGAAATGATGCAAATGAAATTATTTTTCTGGTGGAGATCATTACTCATCGATAGAATGAACATTAGCAAAGTAAAATCAGATAATTGGGAAATCGGAAATTATATATGCTAAAAAAATTGCTCTCTTAAGGAAGCATACTAATGTAGGACTTGGTTATTAATTTTATTGTCTGTAACTTCTTAGATAAGATTCGCAAGTGTAGATCTGCAGCTTCATACAAAATATGTTCCTGGTGGGCCAGAATCTGTATATGATGTGGATCGAAGGGTTAGTGAAAAAACCCAGGTGATCCCTCCACTTCCCGAGGATCGATTCCTTTGTGGTTTCAACCATATATTTGCAGGTTCGTCTTCCTACCTGTCAAAATGGTTCTTTGAGAGTATATATACCATATGGGATACATCTTTATCGTACACGGCTCTGAATCTATTGCTTTTCACTTATATTTAGGTGGATATGCAGCTGGATATTACAGTTATAAGGTATAGGATATTCTTTTCTGATGGTTATGCCAGATTTTATTCAGGTCCTTTATAGTTAGTTTCTAATAGATGATGAAGCACTTTCTCTGAGTACTGGCTTATCCATATTCGTGCTTGAGATTGATTTATTCCATGATTTGTGTGGTTTTAATCGGGAACGTGTTTGTTTCAGTGGGCGGAGGTGCTATCTGCAGATGCTTTCTCCGCATTTGAGGACGCAGGTTTAGATGACATAAAGGTATGTCCAAGAGGTTGTGGACACATTTGGAATAAAAGTAATGCTGCTAAAAAGCACCTTGGTCCTTGTGTTTGCCATTCATGTTGGGTTTATACGTAGCAGAGAAAGTAATAAACATGCGACATTGCTGTTTCTTCCCCGTATGGACTAATGATGAGTAATCCCGGAATGTCTGATCCAAGAATGGAAACTTGGCCGAACCTGATTGGTCTGCATACCTGTATGCTTAATTACTTATGTCCATGGCTCTCTAATGACTGTACACATTAGGCAGACCCCAGACCTGTTAGATTGCGTACTTGAACTCTTTGGACTACTGCAGCACAACATTGCCCTCCAATTCTTTCCATGAATGGATAGGCCCCAAATCCTGTTTCCATGCCCTTTCAGCCTCAATGCATGGCTTATTTCTATTCTTCAGCTCTAATGGCAAGCCAATGTGAATCATTTTGTCACTCCTGAAGTTTAGCAAAATTGATTGTTTTCCATGAGATCAAAGAACGGAGAAGTGAGCAATTGACTAAGAAGCTCATTCGTTGCTTTGTTTGTATGTGTCTTGAGTTTGAGGTGGCTGTTGCATCAGCAATATCTCAAACATAGTTTCTCTGTTATGAGTGTGATTCTCGGGTTATGTGAAAGCCCCCAGGGGGGATAGGTGCACCTTCATGTTTGTGTGAGTCCTGTTTGATTTGTTTCTTTTTCAAGTGCGAGATGCAGAGCGCCAAGAACTAAACTGGTTCCATAGGTTTTCTTCATATTTGGTTCTTTTTCCAGTTCTTGTAGAAAATTACTTACCTGAAAATTCAGGCAGATTTTGTTTCCCATTGGGAAACCCAAATCTTATCCAAAGGTTCATTGGACCATTGATAGCACATAGTAAGGCCATGGCATAATATACAGAAAAATCTTCTAGGCTGGTTTTACAATTATCTTTTCTGCATTATTCACTCTTCTGAGAAAACCTTACCTCTGACATCATGTCATGTCATCAACAAGTTTTCTGAAATCATTGCACATGACCGGTCTGCTTGTCCTGTCTAATACTAGTCAGTTATTAAGCCCCTTCTTCATTATTGCATTTATTTTTGGAATCAATTGTTGGTTTTTATCATGATCTATTGATCGTGGTCAACAGGCTGTCAAAGAAACAGGGCAAAGGTTCCGAGAGACTGTTCTTGCTCTTGGAGGTGGAAAAGCTCCACTGCAGGTTCGGAAGTTGTAATTTTGCATCATCTACTCTTATTATTATGACAATCTAGTTAGTTTTACTTGATGGCCTCACTGTGCCAAATTTACTTTACCCAGGTTTTCATTGAATTTCGAGGACGTGAGCCTTCACCCGATGCATTACTCAGGCATAATGGCCTTTTGCCAGTTGCAGCATAATGCTGTTCTAATGACTACTTCCGTTGATATGGGCCTAAAGGAAGGCTGGTATCCTGGACAATTATCTAGTATTTAGTTCACAAATGGTTCATGCCAACCATATCAATTCTACTGTGGAAAAGAAATTTCCAAATTAAGTGTGGAGAGACTTTTTTTAGCCTTTTCTCCCCTGTAATGTACATTGGTCACTATAGCAAGGAATACATGTGGATCAAGAGTAGACTAAGACAGTTTCTGATTCTAAAGACTTTGAAATTTAACCTTGTTTGGATTTCTTGCTAGTCTTTGAATTCTAAAACCTGAAAGGGCCATCTATTGGTATCTCAATGTTCTTTCTTGCGTTTATGATGAAGATTGAACTTTGAGCATGATCGACTTTCTATCTGGGAGTATTCCATGAATAAGATCAGCTTGTACATGAGGGTTGCATGCCAGTGCTATCTATCTGGTTTTCAGTTGAGGCGGTTGCATGAAAACGACAAAAAAACGATTGTAGACAGAAGAAGGCATGGAAAATAGTCCTGGTTTTTTATAAACGAGTTGTACTTTGAGTTAGTCTGAATATATAGTAGTGACAAATGTTGACATTTAATTGTACAGATCTCTTAATTTGTGAAACAACGGAAGCAGCACTAATAGAAGTAGCAGTAGGGTAATTCAAATAGCCGTTGCTAGCACGCCGACTAAAATAAATGAAAGCAAGCATTCCGAGTGAGTTCGAACAATAGAATGTGGAAGACCTTTATCTTTGAAGTTAGCCACAAACACAACCCAATCAACTTCCAACATCCAGTCCCCAATCCCTCTTGATACCTGTTGAAGTTGCAATACCATAACCCAGACTCGAGCAGAGACAGGACTTGCTAAAATCAAGCGATTCCTATCCTCCAAAGCTGAATTGCCCAGACGGCAAATAGGAGAAACAGGCAGGTTCTACTTAATCAATCTATCTTTAGCCGCCAACCTACAGTGCGTTGCCCACCATGTAATAAACTAGTGCTCTGGTCTACATGGGTTGAACAAAACAAGTTAACACCAAGGCACTCTTAATCCATTACTCTTAAAACGTTCCAGAGGGAGTTCACTTGCGAATGACCCTATTAGCAACAGAAAAATATGGCCATATCACAAATACCAACTTGAATATTCGCTAAAGCCTCTATTTAGCAGGAGGCCAAAACCAGCATTATTCAAATGTAATATTAGCTACTCTCGATTGAGGATATAGAGGAGAAGCATGGATAATTCTACTAGTTAAGTGGTTGAGCAGAGGGCCAAGGGGATGGCATTCATCACGCCACATAAAAGTAGATCTTCCATCTCATATGACATGCTAAATAAAAAGCCTAGCATCATGTGTGATGATGATGATGATGATGATATAGTTGTAGAAACATACCTAGATGTTAATAGTGTCTTTTGGTAGAGGAATCGTCTTCGAATGGAGGCAGGACGGCGAGCCATGCCATTCCTAGGCTGAGTTACAACTATTTCAATTACATCCCTAGCTTTGTCTTATAATTCATTTGGAGGACATATTTGCCTTTACAGTTCAATTTCATTGCATTCCATATTTTTCCAAACTCAAAAAAAGAAATCACCAACTTTATTCCCATTTCCCTCCTTAGCACCTATAATACGTAAAATTTGTGATGCTAATTTCTATTTATTATTTCAGTTTTTTTTTGTCCTAAACATGCCGTAAGAACATTCATTAAATCATGAAAAAGTGGGTTTGAGAATAAAATTCATAAAATAGACACACGATTTCAAATATTGTGATTGGAATCAGTATACATTAATTTATGTACAAATAAGCATGAAAGAAAAAGTCTGGCTAAAAAAAAGGTGATAAGTCAAAAAACCGGGGGCATTTTTTTCAAATTGTCTGGAGAGTGGAGTTTGTTCCGAATTAACCCTTAAAGTTGGTTACTTCGTCTCAATTGACCCAACCCTCATCGACCACACAAATCTTCCTCGGATGGCAACATACGCGTCACATGATGTTATTCCCTCCACGGATGAGGGCATTGTTGTTCGAAAATATCTGAACTCAATCTTCAAATTCCTCAAATCAAACTCTTATCCCCAAAATGCCTAAACTATGTCCATAATCCCCAAATGTTCCCATAACTCTCTCTCTATTGGTTCAAGTATTCGAAATAGTAAAGTCCAACTTTTGATGAGTCAGCTGTATACGACCCATTTTGAGGACAATATGATTGCCCCCAAATCTTCCTGGATTCGCGAGACACCGTCCTGTCTCCAAAATGTCCTTCCATTGCCCCCTCTAGCCCTCCTCTTTCTGCCTGCAAAACCCCTGCAGATCCACCTTTCTTTCCCTCTCCACCATCTACTCCTCTGCCTAATCCACTTTTGCAGGACTTCCAGTTCCTCCTTCAACGTTGTCAAGGCCAAGCACATTCGTCCGGGGATATGATCTTTTGTTTGTCTCGGATGATCGTTTTTTTTTTTTGTTGAGATTGGTGTTTGAGGTCTTGGACTCAACTTATAACGTAAGATGATGCTAGTATGAATGCTGTTATTTGAGCCAGACTCACCACAGATGATGGTGGATTATATCACTAAGACATTCTCCAAGCCTCTGAATTTGGAATCCCAACAGCCGTGGGTGTCACTTAACATGACCTTCTGCGTTCTTTTTTTTTTTTGGGCCGTATAGGCTTGCATACTTGATTGATAGGAACGTTGAGGCAGAACTGTCTGTCATACACATTACTAGTTAGTCCGGCAGGCTTGACCAAGCCAATCCGATGGCTCGGCCAATAAAAACATTATATTTCATGTTAGTTCGTGTCGGTCGGTCTCAGTAGACTGGGCATGTACTCGCATTTTGCTCCCTTAACGCCCCGTCCATCAAGCCAAACTAACAACACGTGCTCTGGTCCCAACAAGTCAGTTCCCTTTCCAAAAAATCGGTCCCTTGCTAACCCCAAGAACTCATCCTGAAACACTAGCTTGCTAAGAGAGGGGCCAACACATTATAAGTTCTAAAATATCTCCTTATCAATCTCTTGGCCTAAAAAAGTGATCTTTCTCAATAAAATCAGTTGATTAGGATAAAATCTTTGTTCGTTAAGAACCGCACAGGCACCTTTGATGTATAGGGTTTAAAAAAAATTGCGAAAAAGAAAATCAATGTGTAGATTCCAGCGCTTATTCCTTTTTTTTTTTCATAGCAGAGCCCTTCTCTAATCTTATTTTTGAATTTCTTAATGAAGTAGCTTTTTTTTCTACTTCCACTTTTCAAGAAAGAAGAGTTTGGGTTTTGTCCCATTTGCCTCCACAGAAAATCACCAAGCTTCTCATTGATGTAATGTTTTATGTGAGATCTAATCTAAAACCATAATGTCATTTTTCTTGTTCCTTTCCGCAGCCCCGAGATTAGAGCGCCAGAAGGTGGGTGTCTAAGGAGTGGCTACGATACCATGTTGATGCATTACAAGGCGTGGAAGAAGTCATCTCAATAAGCTAGCTTGCCGAAAGAGGGAACCCAACCCATTATAAGCTCCAAAATTCGTCCTTAATTGTCCGATGTGGGACTTTGCCCGCATCATGGAAGCATCAACTTCCATTAAAGACCATTTAATATTTATGCAAGTAAAGGGCACTCTCGGCCATATGGTCTAATGGGTCCAATAAGAAGAAAGCATCGAAAATGGAGAATAAAGGGTCCTTAAGCTGAATCAAAGGCATTTCCTAATTTGAGATATTTCCTATTCTAATATTGTTTCCTAGTTTGATATTTCCTAGTTTAAGGTTTCCTATTTTAATATTTCCTATTCTAAGTTTTCGCATTCTAACATTTCCTAGTTTGATGTTTCCTAGTTAAGTGAGTGCTTCTCAATTGTAAGAGGAGTTTTGCAAGTTGATTATATGTAAGAAAGGCCATTTAACATTTGTGCAAGTAAAGGGCGCTCTCGGCCATATGGTCCAATGGGTCCAATAAGGAGAAAGCATCGAATATGAAGAATAAAGGTTCCTTAAGCTAAATCAAAGACATTTCCTAATTTGAGATGTTTCCTAGTTTAATTTTGTTTCCTAATTTGATGTTTCCTAGTTTGATGTTTCCTAGTTTGATATTTCCTAGTTTAAGGTTTCCTATTTTGATATTTCCTAATTTAAGGTTTCCTATTCTAACATTTCCTAGTTTGATGTTTCCTAGTTAAGTGAGTGCTTCTCAATTGTAAGAGGAGTTTTGTAAGTTGATTATATACAAGAATTTCTCTCAAGCAAGTGGTTCTTTGTTCAATTTGTTGGTGGTGAATAGCTGAAGGAGTAATCCTTTATATCTTGACTTGTGGAAAATTTCTTTATGTCTTAGTGGTGAACTCTTCTATCCGAAGTTCTTCCTTCGCAAACACATTTGATTCCACCAAATTCGTTCCGCATTCTCACCCAAACTCACCACGCATCACTTGCCCTCTTGTCCTCCTCCTCCTCCTACCTCCAAAACCCCCTAGATCAACCACCTGCCCCTCCACCTCTACTCCGCCTATCGCTCAAGAGCTCTGCCCATGGCTGATGCCAACATTAAGAGCAATCCTCTCTTGCAGGACTTCGAGTTCCCTCCCTTTGATGCTGTCGAGGCCAAGCACGTCCATCCTGGGATTCACACTCTCTTGAAGAAGCTGGTATGAATGATCTTTTGTCTCTCTTGTTTGATCGGCATTTGTTGAGATTGTTGTTTGAGGTCTCGGCATTTATATTGTGTTTCTGTATATGCCGCAGGAGATTGATTTAGAGGAATTGGAGAGGACGGTTGAGCCGTCATGGCCAAAGCTTGTGGAGCCATTGGAGAAGATTGTGGATCGATTGGAGGTGGTCTGGGGGATGATCAATCATCTTAAGGCTGTCAAGGATACCGTTGATCTGCGTGCTGCAATAGGGGAAGTTCTGGTAATTTATTTGGCTTGTTGTTTGTTCTTTTGGACTAGATCTCTTAAATAGTTCTTGAAATGATTTCGTGAGTGGTGAAAATGAGTGAAGTTACAAGAAATTGTGTTCAGGAATAAGAGACGGTCTCTCTTGTTGCTTTTAGATAAGTATTTGTTTCGCTAGAGCATGCCATGCGCTGGTCAATTTGTTTTTGTCTGTTTAGCTTTCGTGGTTTTCTAAGTCTTGAATCTTTTTTTTTTGGTAAGGACTAAGTCTTGAATCTTTATGCTTACACAAGCTAAATTATGTGATGCAGGAAGAGTGGGTTAAGTTTCAGCTCAGACTTGGGCAAAGTAAGCCTGTTTACAACGCTTTTAAAGCTCTTCAAGACTCACCTGATTGGAAGATGTTGAGTGATGCTCAAAAACGTCTAGTGGAAAGTGAGTAAAATTTGTTAGTTTGATGGCATAGCGTCTTGCTCAATTTATATCATGGTCTTTTCATTGATTGATATCATTTTTCTCACTTTTTGAGTAGCGTACAAATGTATCACTACACATAGTGGTTATATGTTCTAATGAGATTGGTTGACATCGGCTTT
The DNA here is from genome assembly GCA_031216405.1 of Syzygium malaccense. Classification (NCBI taxonomy): domain Eukaryota; kingdom Viridiplantae; phylum Streptophyta; class Magnoliopsida; order Myrtales; family Myrtaceae; genus Syzygium; species Syzygium malaccense. Next base: position 2,554,493 of record CM062261.1, on the reverse strand, counting down.
TAAAATTATATTGTCGCAGGACAAACAAAGGAAACAGTTCTAAAGGGGATTTCCCTGGAAGATGGCAAAAGAGAAGAGTTTAACAAAATTCAGCAGGTGTGATGCGTTTTATCAATACGTCAAATAAATTGGAATTTCTGAGTTGGTGACAATGATAAAGCAAAGTGTCTTTCGGTGTAGTATATATAATATTTTATTTGCTTGGCTTATGAGCATGGATGTTCACACAGCATGGATTTCACGAACTTCTTAGTATATCTTCTTGTCCCTGCTATCCTGGGATAATTTGCCTAAAACATATTTGTATAGAAAGTTACCTTTTCCAGGACTAGTGAAATTGAACAGAAAATGATGTGTGAGATTTTGAAGGCACTTTTCTATAGGTTGCGAGAATGATCGGTCAGATATTAGTAGTTATAAACTCTAGTGTTTTAGCAATTACAATTGCTAAAATTTTGAAATCTTTTATTGATTTCATCACATAAGTCTTGCAATGGCATTGACTGTGTCAAGATTAATTACTCTTTATGCGCAAGAAAGTAGTAAAGTAGATTCTTCTATTTTAACATTTTAATTTCCCAACCGCTACCTTTAGATTGATTAGTTGATTGTAGGAACTCGACAAATTATCTAATAAGTTTGATGAGAATGTCTTCGACGCCACAAAGAAATTCGAAAAGTTGATTACCAATAAGAAGGAAATTGAAGGATTGCCGGCTACAGCTCTTGGTTTGGCTGCACAAACAGCAGTGTCTAAGGTAATAGAGAAGAGCTTCTAATTTGCTATGTCATCCTCCTAAAATTTTCTCGGCACTGTTTATCCAAGACCCACTTTGATCTTTCATCATTTATCATTACTTTTCATATTCAAGGGGCATGAAAATGCAACTCTAGAAAATGGACCCTGGATGATCACCCTGGATGCTCCAAGCTTTAACTCTATTGTGCGACATGCTCAAAACAGAGCCTTACGTGAGGAAATTTACCGTGCTTATGTTACTCGGGCTTCCAGCGGAGATACGAACAACAGTTTAATTATCGACCAGATTTTGAAGCTTAGATTGGAACAAGCTAAGCTTTTAGGTTATAATAATTATGCTGAGGTATGGTTTTTGAAGCCTATTTATGAGATATTTCTAGTTTACTTTTCATCTTTTTACCTCTTTTTTTTTATCTGTTTAAAGTATCATTGGACAAATGTGAAGCTTGTTAGACCAAATATTTTTATCATCTTTCAGCAGATAGCTTTCAAATTAAACCAACTCCATTTGTGTTTCGATGTTGTTACGAGTTTTTGATTTACAAGGGTAAAGAGGAAAGTTTATCGCAGAGAAAATGGTTGTTTGCATATAGTAGGTAAGTATGGAAATATTTTCACTTTGATCTTGACTTGTTTTCAAATGTGAAATTTTCTGGAATTACATTTTGATCCAAAATCCAATGATAACTATTTTTGTATTTTTGTAAATGTGATGTCGGCGAGACAAATTCTTTTCTCCATTCTCTTCGAATGATCATGGAGGAGAATCTATTTGCATGGGTGAACTCACTGGATAGTCCTTTATCATCATATATTGATGCATGATTCTCATCAGGTTAGCATGGCAATGAAAATGGCTACCGTTGATAAAGCGGAAGAGCTCCTAGAAAAACTTAGGAGTGCTTCATGGGATGCTGCGGTTCAAGGTATGATATGGATTGTTCCTAGTATATGTAAGCCTTCCCAGTGCATAAACTTTTAATTTGTGATGTTGATTTGTGCTTCATAAGCTTTTCTTTTTTTCTTAATCTCTTTCAAGAAACTTAATTTAAAGGCTTAGCATCCCTTGTTTATATGCATGATTGAAATTGTTGCACTTTCGAATTCTCTTGTAATAAATGTTCAAGATAAGTTTATGCTGGTTAAAATGTGCATGGTATATCAATTCAGTTTTAAACCTTTTAATAATACCAATTCAATACTAAACCTTTTGACAACTGCCAATTCAATCAAAATAAAAAATTATCCACGTCGGTGCCGGATACACCACGAAGGACATCATTGGCAATTCATTAAAAGGTTTAGAACTAAATTGACAATTCGTTCAAAGGTTTAAAACTAAATTAGCAAGTTGTCAAAAAGTTTAGGACTAAATTGGCAAAATTAATATATTTAGGACTGAATTGGTCGCCATACATTAGGTATAGGACTTTTTGTACAATTTTTCCTTAAAATGTGCATGGCGTGCCCTGCATTTCACTCTTCAAAGCACTCCACTTTGCATCATATATGTTCTCTTGCATATATCCATATGAAGAGGGTATATATATATATATAAACACACACACACACACACACACACACACACACACACACACACATATATATATATATCTTGCACATCTAGAATGTTGCATGAGCAATGCAGTCAAAGTAACAGCAGTATTTCATACAAATCTGAATGTCCAAATGGTGATAGTGAGGGTTGTGGGGTGGATTAATTAGTTGAGGGTTATCAGTGGCATGGGATCGGTGTGGTCATCTTTGTGCTGAACCTTTATTTCAGTTTCGTAACATCGACCCCAAATATTAGGATGCTTTTAGAATTTTTCCTTTTACTTTCAATGCAAAATCCATATCTTGATATGTGTTTCCTTGATTATTCAGACATGGAGGACCTAAAACATTTCGCCAAGAGTCAAGGGGCAAAAGAATATGATGATTTGAGGCCTTGGGACATTGCCTTCTGGAGCGGGAGGCTGCGTGAATCAAAATATGATATCAGTGTGGTTAAGAAACTCTCTCTCTCTCTCTCTCTCTCTCTCTCTCTCTCAAACACACACGCACACACATATATAGAGAGAGAGTATGGTGGATAGAAACAATTGCATTATTGATAGGAAAGTAAACAAAGATACTCGCTCCTGAATTATCATGCCATAAGATACATCATGGTGCATATATACATGTTGAATATGCCATCAAGCTTCTTACCAAGTCATGTCACCCTTCTCGGATTAACTTTTCTTTTCCTTACAATTTTGGAACATTATGATTAGATCCTCATTTATGCATTTGAATAAGAACATGTAGCCTCACAACTTCTGCAATTCCCCAGGAAGAACTACGCCCGTATTTCTCATTGCCAAATGTAATGGAGGGCCTTTTCAACCTTGCTAGGACACTTTTTGAAATTGAGATTGAGGCTGCAGATGGACTAGCACCGGTAAATGTGTCAACTGCTTTGTTTCTGCCTTTCATGTGCTGTTAGTCCATGTTTTCTGACAAAATGCTCATTTATCCCCTAGGTCTGGAACAGTGATGTTAGATTCTATCGTGTAAAAGATTCTTCAGGAAATCCAATTGCATACTTCTATTTTGATCCCTATTCTCGACCATCTGAGAAAAGAGGAGGTGCATGGATGGATGGGGTTGTTGGTCGAAGCCGTGTGATGTCTCGAGATGGTGCTAGTGCAAGATTACCAATTGCTCACATAGTGTGCAATCAAACACCGCCCGTGGGGAACAAACCAAGTCTTATGACATTCCGAGAAGTCAGTTTCCAACTCCTTCCCTTAGTTTATCGACTTGTTTTCTGCTATTTGAGTCTGCAACAAGGATCGAATAAGAGGGTATTTTAGTCCAGTCTCTAACAAATGGATTTTGGTAACTTCTCGACGATACTACCTTAGATGGGGCTTGAAGTTCTGCTATAATAAAGACATTTCTATAAAATATATATATATATTTGTTTTTGTTCTTCACTGCTAGGAGCAGGACTGCTGGAATAATGAATAAATGGTGAGAGAAGATTAGTTTCTGAGAGAAGATTAATGATGTAAACTGCCTTGCAATTTTTTTCTTGAGAATTTGGTGATACCAATCTATTCTTTGATGTGATTTTCAGGAATGCTAGTAATGTTTATATTTTCTGTGCGTAATGCCTAAAGATACACACTTATCTCCTTTAATACCTGCATCTAGAGATGGTTCTATTGAAAAAAATTCTTCTGTTTCACGCCTGATACATGTTTAATCCTTTTGACTATGAAGATTTTACATGACCCGTTGAGCCGTTCTTGTGCCCTGGATTTTGTCATTGTCTCTTTGATGAATGATGAGGATTTTGACCTTATGCTCACCGTCGGTCACTTGTCCTTTGTGAAATAACTTCATCGTCTGAATGGTATTTGCCATTTTAACATTCGTGGTAATATATGTGTTGCCGAAATTGGCAGGTGGAAACTGTTTTTCATGAATTTGGTCATGCACTTCAACACATGCTAACCAAACAGGACGAAAGCCTTGTTGCTGGCATTAGAGGAATAGAGACGGATGCTACAGAATTGCCTTCTAAGTTTATGGAGAACTGGTGTTACCACAGGTAAGTTTGTCTAGAACTCTTTCTGATAGAGCTTTGGAACAAGTTGATGTGCCATCATGATTGGATGTTTTCGCACTTCACAAATATATAAGAGGTTATGCATATACCGTGGACAATAATAGATAATTGCTTCATGGAGCATTATGTGATGTTTGTGTTGTATTGCCTTTGTATTTGGCTAATATGATAGGCCGGTGATAGATGTTATTAGACAATTTTTATGGGAGTTGTGAATTTCTCTATTAATATTAGCTTTGTAGGTTTACTAATTTGGCTTTACTTAGAGATTCCTTCTTCTAGTAAAACTCCACTAGTGCCTGGAAGTTCATAGCTACTGTTTTTCTTTTGGGAGTTATCAACCTCTCGCAATAAGGAGAGGAGGGAGAGCAGACAAGGAGCGCAAGTCAGCTTTAAGTAACCAACTCCACCTCCTCAAATGTTTTATCATTTTTCCCCTTCAATATATAGCCATTTCATTGTACTTCATCATTACATTTTTTAACTTAAGATACCCACGTAATTTTTTTTTGGACCTTTTGATTCATAAATTTTCATGATGGATGAATAGATCCCAATTTTATCATTTTAATATTACATTTTATTGATTATCATTCTAGTGCTCATAAGTCTTTTCCTTACTTTTTACTATTTTAATATGTTTACAATATGTAAAGTTGTGGTGTTCTATATTACTCCAGCTTATTTGCCCTTGCCCAGTAGTTTTTTTCGTAAGTCTTTTCATTACTTTTATTTTGTTATGTCGATAACTTTTTTTTTTATCTAGCCGATTTGCGCTTTCGTAATAGTTTTGTTATTCCCCACTACTTCGTTTGCCTGTTAGTATCTATATTGCGATTTGAGTTTTATGTAGTCATGTCCGTAACCTGGGAAGTCATTATTACATGACCCTCGAACCGCAGGGATACCTTGATGGGAATTGCAAAGCACTATAAAACTGGCGAGAGTCTCCCAGAGGATGTATATAGAAAGCTCCTCGCAGCTAAGACTTTTCATGCTGGCTCCTCAATCCTTTACCAGGTTACTTCCCACTAACCAAAACTTGTTTTGCCTTGTCCTTTTGTACTTATGTAGATACACTGCTGACGTTTTAGGCATAAACTGCTCAATTTTTTTTCCCTTCACCTATGGCTATTTTGCGTACAAGAAAGTGGTACCATTGGTGTAAAAGAAATGTCTTCCGAAATTTTCTAGTATTTACTGTTGGTTACTTGAGTTGACTGGTAATTAACTGAGACCGTTCTTTATTCATTAACTATAATAAGTAAATTACCTTGGGTGGTTTCGAAGGACATATATACAAGCTGACAAGTAGATATAATAAGTCCATGAGAGCCTATGGACAAATTGCTGCCTGTCCTATCGGCCTAATTCCAAAAAAACACATCAACTTTAGGTCGAGTAGCAATTCTGGCATGAATTTTTTTTTATCTCGTAAAAAAGAACCAACTTTAGGTCTGTTGACAATTCTGGCCCTAACTTTTTTTTGTCTCGTAAAAAAGCACCAACTTTCACTTAAATTCCAAATCTGACCCCCATTGATTTAGAATCATTAATTATTCAACTTGTTTATTCCACCTCAGCAATAAATCCACGTGGCTTGCTGACTGGATTTAAAGCACTATTGATTGTTTTATAAGACAAAAAAAGTTCAAATCATAATTGTCACTCAACCTAAAGTTGGCACTTTTTTACAAGACAAGAAAAAGTTTGGGTTAGAATTGTCACTCGATCTAAAGTTTGTGCTTTTTTTTTAAATTAACCGCTTTCCTATCATACCAGCTGTAAAATGTTCATGTCATTTAGTTCTTTCCCTTCCAATTTAACTTCCTTGGTCTTTTCCCTTTTACATCTTTCACATGGTCTGGTGCCAATGGTGTCCTTAGGCTTGACGAACCCCCCACTAAGACAATTGTAGAATAGGTCAAGCCAAGTTCTTCAGCTTTCGGTCTAGTTAAGGAGCAACTGAAGATGATTCACCATTTCATCAGCTTCTTACTTTCTGGACTTTTCAAATAGTTTCCGACAAGAGAATGGTACTCTAGTAGGCATTGCCCTGTCCGTAGGGGAATCATCTCACATGTTTTTTGTCCTTTGTGGTATTGCATTGATTAAGAGCTGAATGCTACACCTCTTGTTTATTGAGGTTCCACCTTTTTCCATTTTGTTTGTGGCGATTTAAGTACATAAGTTTGAAATGATAAAACAAAAAGGAGAGGACTCCATATCTCATCATATCATGTCCGTATAATAGTGCAGAAGCGATAAGTTTACTTGTTCGTTTAACCTTAGTGCAAGCATGGTTTCGACCTCGCTGTTTTGCTGTAAATCCTTTGAAAAGATGCAGATAAAATTATTCTTCTGGAGAAGATCATTACCCATTGATTGAATGAACATTAACAAAGTAAAATCAAAGAATTGGGAAATCGGAAACCGTATATGCTGAAAAAATTGCTCTCTTCAGGAATCATACTAATATAGATTTAGATATGACTTAGTTGTTACAAACCTTTTCTGTCTGTGAACCTTCTCAGGTAACATATGCAAGTGTAGATCTGCAGCTTCATAAAAATTATGTTCCTGGTGGGTCAGAATCTCTATTTGATGTGTATCGAAGGGTTTGGGAAAAAACCCAGGTAATGCCTCTACTTCCTGAGGATCGATTCCTTTGTCAATTCGGCCATATATTCTCAGGTTTGTCTTCCTAGACATCAAATTGTTTCTTCGAAAGTATATATACTTTATTGGATCATCTAAATTTTACGCGGCTGTCAATATCTTGCTTTTCACTTATGTTTAGGTGGACATGCAGCTGGTTATTATAGCTACAAGGTATAGGATATTTTTTTCTGTTGGTTATGCCCGATTCCCTTTGTGGTTTGTTTGTAATAAATGATGAAACAATAACTATGAATATGATATGTCCCTTTTCCTTGTAGTCGCTGTTCATTCTTAGTATTGATATATCCATAATCGTGCTTGAGATTGATTTATTTCATGATGTGTGTGGTTCTGACCCTAAATGTATTGGTTTTCGGTGGGCAGAGGCGTTAGCTGCAGATGCGTTCTCTGCATTTGAGGATGCAGGTTTAGATGACAGCAAGGTATGTCCGAAAAGTTATGGACATGTTTGAAATAAAAATATTCTGCTAAAAAAGCACATTGGTCCTTGTGTTTGCAATTCATGTTAGGTTTATGCATATGTAAAGCAGTGATATTAATAAACATGTGACATTGCCTTTTCTTTCCCCTTATGGACTACGAGTGAGTGATCCCGGTGAACATCTGAGCAAAGAATAGTCGCCTGGTCGAAACTGATTGGTCTAGATACCATATATGCTTAACCACTAATGTCCATCACTCTCTGATGACTATACAGTGTACACATCAGGCAGGCCCCAGACCTGTGAGATTGCATACTTGCACTCTTGCAACTACTGCTCACAACAATGCCTTATAATTCTTTCCATGAATGGGTAGGTCCCAAATCCTATTTCCATACCCTTTCAACCTCATTGGAGGGCTTATTTTCATTTCTCAACTCCAGTGGAAAGCCAATGTGGTCCCTTTTTTATGCATAAACATGGCCTTGTCACTCCCGAAGCTTAGCAAAACTGATTGATTTCCATGAGATCAAACAAGGACGAAGTGATCAATTGACAAGGAAGCTAGTGAGATGCTTTACTTCGACGTGTTTTGAGTTTGAGGTCGCTAGTTCATAAGCAAATCTCAAATATGGGTTTCTCTGTTATTAGTGTCTCATTTTTGCTCTTATGTTATCTGAAAGCCCCCATGGGAGATAGCTGCCCCTTGATGTTTGTGTATGTCTTGCTCAATTCGTTTCTTTTTTTCAATTGCAAGATGCATAGCGCCAAGAGTTAAACTGGTTCAGTAGTTTGATTCTTTTTCCAGTTCTTGGGTTGAAAATTACCAACCTGAAAATATCAGTCAGGTTTTAATTACCAACTCAAGTCTAATAGGAAGGTCCATTGGACCCTTGATAGTACATAATAAGGCTATCACAAGATGGAAACAAAATCTTCAAGGCTGGTGTTGCAGTTATCTCTTCATTATTAATTCTTCTTTGACTACCTATGTCTAGCGTCATTACTTGTCAAATAAGTTTTTAGAAAAGATTGCACATGGACAGTCTTGTTGTCTTGTCTAATACTATTCAGTTATTAAGCCCCCTCTTCAATATTGCTTTTCTTTTCGTAGTTAATTATTGGTTTTTATCGTGATCGCTTGAGCGTGGTTGGCAGGGTGTCAAAGAAACAGGGCAAAGGTTTTGTGATACGATTCTTGCTATTGGAGGTGGAAAAGCTCCGTTACAGGTTCGAAAGTTGTACTACTGCATCATCTCCTCTATTTGACATCTCCCAATGCAGTTAGTTTTACTTGATGTCCTTACCATGCCAATGCTGTTGTATCCCAGGTCTTCATTGACTTTCGGGGACGTGAGCCTTCACCCAGCGCATTTCTCAGGCATAAAGGCCTTTTGCCAGTTGCAACATAATGTTGTCCTAATGGCTATTTCTGTTCATATGGGCCGAAAGGAAGGTTAGGGTCTTGTACAAATTTCAAGTATGTAGTTCACATATGGTTCATGCCAACCTTAGTGATTCGACCGTTGAAAATAAATTTCCAACTCAGTGTATGGAGAAACATTCTTTTGGCCTTTTCATCCCTTTAATGTGCATTAGTCGGCAGAACAGTGATTACATGTGGATCAAGGGCAGACTAGACAGTTTCTCATTCTAAAGACTTGTGATGTTTAAAACCTGAAATGGCCATTTTTCAGTATCTTGGCATTCTTTATTTTGTTTATAATAATGATGGAACCTCTAGCACGACCAGCTTGTTACTCGGGAGTATTCCACGCATAAGATCAGCTTGTACATGAGGGTTACATGGTAATGCTATCTTTCTCGTTTTAGGATGGCTGCATGAGAATGGTGAAGAAATAATTGTAGACAGAAAAAGGCACTAAAATGGTCACGGTCGTTCAGAAAATGAGCTTTACTATAAGTTTGTCTGAATATATTGACTTTGATGATAAAACTTTGATCAGTTTGTAAAGTTGAGTATAGGTAGGTTATAGATAGGCATAAGGATACGAGAAGTGTTAAAAGTTCGTACGATACTCACTTTAGGAACAAAAGATTTCGTTAGTTCACTTAAGTGATAAATCGGAGAAAAGTCAATGCCTCTGGCGAGAAATTCCTACCAAAAATATTATGTGGCTTTTATAATTAAAACATTAATATGAGTTGGCATATTTTTTAAAAAAATCCAATCCACGTGGACGTGCAAAATGACGTTGCTTAATCCAACGCGGTTGGGTAGGGCTTAAACGACGCCGCACCACTCTCCATGCAAAAGACAATGTCATACACAAAGAACTAAATAGAGCGCCGACCATTGTTCAACGTTTGCTCGCCGTCGCACTACTCTCCCTGCACTATAGTTTGCTTCCATCACCATCGCTCGCCATCTTCGTCGTTCTCACTCAGTCAAGTTCGTCATCCTCTCTTAGTTGCTCAGTTGTAGGGAAAAATTAGGGAAATTAAGACTTGGACAGAAAAATTAGAGTTCTTGGTGCAGCCGTGGGGATGACGGTGCCAAAGGAGAAATCGCACAACGGTGAAGTTGCCATTGTGGGGACCTCAATTTGTTTTCAATTTGGTGCTAGCTTTGTTGCTTTCTGTCCACTAAACAAAAATCGATGAGTCATTATTTAATCAATTAGGTGTAATTATGAGAACCTCTATGTGAAGTTATCGTCCTTTCTGAGTTGTGGTCGCAAAAGCTAATTATTTTTATTTTCTTGGGTGTAGCATCGACATGAGGGACCCTATTGTAGCCATTACTATTTGCTATGGTAGAAAATTTGTTATTGGTAGTGATGAGTAGGAATATGCTGGTAAAAATGAATGTATTATCTTGTCAATGCAAGGAGGCCACCATATATTGATTTCGTGAGGAATATAGTGCTACAGTTATGATGCAAAATTGAAAAATTGCATTATCGTGTCCCTTGGAAGAACTTGAAAAATAGTTTGAGATACCTCTGTGATAATAATGGTAGTAGGAATGTTGTTTATCATTATCTTCATAGCGAGGAAGCTAAAGTGTATGTTGAGTATTAAGTTGATGATGAAAATGATGAGAGTACAATGACACGGCCCAAGGGAACGAAGGGCTACGAGGCTGTCCATAAGCGAGATATGACCCTTTGCGTGCATGGAACATGGCCCATTCATGCATGGGACGTGGCCCATTCATGCATGGGACGTGGCCCATCTGCAACCCTTTAGTTGCCTCCGATCCTTCAGTTGCTTCTGACACACGACCCTGTAGCTTCCCTTGGCAAGCGTCCCTTGAGCTTCCTCACGCCCTTAGGGCCTTTGCAATTTCTTGAGTAGCTATGTAATGATGATATCGGTTCAAACACCACCGTTGGATCATGATAGGATCAACGAATCAGATTAGACCCGCACTTGTATATATAGGGGACTCTCCCCTTCATTTGTACATGCTCATTCTTGCAACAAATACAACTACGCAGCTTTCTCTTTATTCTTGTGAGTTCGAGTGTGTGTGTGCAAGACTAACTTGGGAGTAATCTTAAGGCCGCATGGGTGTGGGATCATCGTTAATCGATCGACCCGTGACAAGTGGTATCAGAGCCTTCGTTAGCGCAATGGCTGACCCACGTTCCAGTGCCGCGAATGTCCAAGTTGAGGACCGCGAGGATCGTGGAAGGGCAATCGAGAGAGTCGACGTCCAAACCAAGAAGAGTTGTGCTGCCTCCAGCTTGAGAGATCAAACGAGTGACTTGGAACGTCGACTGACGGTATTAGAGGGAACCGTCATGGACATCCAAGGGATGGTCGATGACCTATAATAGACCGTCGAAGGAGTGGAAGTCGGAAGGGGAGGAGCTCTTGGCCAAGATGCATGAGCTCAAAGCCAGCGCGGGAGAGCTTTGTGATAAGGTGTTGGGGCCCGTGACTCATGAGCTGCAACAGCGAGACGAGACCTGGGAGGCCGCGATGGCGGCCATGCGTGCGGAGATGGCCGAGCTCAAGGGGAAGCTCACGGAGGTAGAAATAGCACGCGTGAATGGGGTGATCACCGCGCAACCACGTATGGACGTGCCCAAGCCGAGAGAGTTTAAAGGCTCACGGGTCGCCAAAGACGTGGACAACTTCCTATGGTACATGGAGCAGTACTTCCGGGCCACGGGAATGAATGACGATACGGTCAAGGTAAACATAGCAGCAATATATTTAGCTGATAATGCTTTATTGTGGTGGCGTCGCAGGTCGGATGATAGGAGTGGCGACCCTATCATGACCTGAGCTAAGTTTGTTGAAGAATTTCGGTGAAACTACCATCCCGTCTATGCAGAGGAGAAAGCTCGTGATGAGCTAAAACTTTGAACAAAGAGGTACCGTCCGTGAATATGTGAAGTGGTTCTTGGAGTTACTACTCCAGATCCCGTCAATGAATGACATGGAGGCGTACCATTAGTTCATGAGTAGCCTCAAGCGGTGGGCCAAACAAAAGCTTAAGCGGTACAACGTGAAAGATCTCACGACGGTCACTTTTGTGGCGGAGTCCCTAGAGGAACCTAAAGCTTCGTTCTCAGCCAAGCCCGACTTTCATCCGAGGAATAGGGCCAATGGTGGGGGAGACCGGAATAAATACAAACGTCCGAATGGAGGCAAGCCAACACCGGCACCACCTAGGGCCCAATCGGAGTCGTGCGGTTGGGGGCAACGAAAGGTACGCACCTTTAAGTACTTCTTTTGGATGAGCCACACATGACTCGGGAATGTCCTTAGAGGGGCAAGCTGGTGGCCTTATGCAAAGAAGATGAGCCGTGAGAGGAGGCGCGGTTGGGTTATGGACGTAAAGATCGGGGATACTACGATGAGTGCGCTCGTGGATACTGGTGCATCCGACCTCTTCATATCCCAAAAGGCCGTGAAGAAGCTGAATCTTCGGATCGAGAAAGGAGGAGCCGGATGGCTCAATATAGTGAACTCTAAAGAAATCTCGACTAGCGGTGTGGCTAGGGACGTGGAGCTTCACCTTGGTCCATGGACTAGCAAGGACAATATTGAGGTAATTCCTCTTTATGATTACGATCTTGTGCTAGGTTTAGGATTCCTTAATCGTATAAATGCGGGCGTAATGCCCTTTGCGGATTGTATATGTATTCTGGACACGTGATGCCAATTCATGGTCCCGATCCATCGTGAGTCAGGACACGATCAAAAGATGCTCTCGGCTATGTAGCTCAAGAAAGGAGCAAGCAAGGGCGAGGTAACCTTCTTGGCAATCTTGAAGGTCAAGGATGAGAAAGGCGAGGGCAAGAAAAGTGAAGTGCTAACTGAAGTGGCCCACATCCTTGATTTGTTCCAAGATGTGATTTCGCCTAAGTTGCCCAAGAAGCTATTGCCTCGAAGAGAGGTGGATCATAGAATCGAGCTGGTGCCCGATGCTCGACCATCGTCCATAGCTCTCTATCGCATGGCCCCACTTAAGTTGGAGAAACTATGGAAGTAACTCAAGGAATTGCTCGATGCAGGGTACATTCGACCGTCCAAAGCTCCGTTCGGTGCCCCGGTGCTATTTCAAAAGAAGCACGATGGGTCCCTCTGTATGTGCATAGATTACCGGGCATTAAACAAGCTGACCATAAAGAACAAGTACCCAATCCCCCTCATTGTAGAATTATTCGACCAGCTTGAGGAAGCTCGATGGTTCACCAAGTTTGATCTTCGATCATGTTACTACCAAGTACGGATTGCCGAAGGGGACGAGCCAAATACCGCATGCGTAACACGATACGGATCCTATGTGTTCCTCATCATGTCATTTAGCTTGACCAATGCACCGGCCACATTCTGCACCTTAATAAATAAGGTACTTCACCTATTCCTTGATCGGTTTGTTGTGGTTTACCTTGACGACATTGTTGTCTATAACTGGATGCTTGAGGAGCATGTCGAGCACCTAAGACGAGTTTTCTAGGTCTTGCGTGAGAACGAATTGTTCGTTAAATGTGAGAAGTGTGCTTTTGCCTAATGGGTGGTACCGTTCTTAGGGCATCTCGTTGGCGACGAACAAGTACGGATGGACATGGCCAAGATCCATACCATTGTCAAATAGGAGCCCCCGACCAAGGTGACTGAGCTGAGGTCGTTTCTCTATCTCACAAATTACAATCGACACTTCGTTCGGGGATATTCAAGCATCATCGTGCTACTCACGGACATGTTGAAGAAAAAAGGCTGTGGGAGCAAACGGGTCGATGCCAAGAAGCGTTCGATTGGCTAAAGCGGGCCATGATCGAGAAGCCAATGCTCGTACTACCCGACCATGCCAAGCCTTACGAGGTAGAGACTGACACTATTGATTTTGCGATAAATGGTGTTCTCATGCAGGATGGACACTTGATGGCGTTCAAGTCTCAGAAGCTAAATGAGAAGAGCGACATTACATGGTCCAAGAAAAGGAGATGATCGCTGTGGTGCATTGCCTTCGTACTTGGAGGCACTATCTCCTGGGATCGAAATTCGTCATGTGGACAGACAACATAGCCACGAACTACTTTCAGACCTAAAAGAAGCTGAGTCCGAAAAAAGCTTGGTGGCAGGACTTCCTGGCTGAGTTCGACTATGTGTCGGAATATAAGCCAGGGAAGGCCAATTCAGTGGCCGATGCCTTGAGCCGGAAGACGGAGTTAGCCAACATCATAAGTCGACCGAACTGCCCATGGATCGATCGTATCAGGGAGGGACTCAAGCACGATCCAACAGCCTGGCAACTCATTGAGTACGCATGAGAAAGCAAAATTAAGCAATTCTGGTGGGAGGATGACCTCCTCTATACCAAAGGACGGTGACTATATGTGCGGCTCTATGGGAGACTAAGGAAGGAAGTGTTGCAAGAATGTCACGATTCCAAATGGGTGGGACATCCAGGAATCCACCGCACTATGGTACTCATTGAGGACCAGTACTACTGGCCTCACTTGCAGGACAACGTCGAGGCGTATGTGAGAACATGACTCATATGTCAACAAGATAAGATCGAGCAACGATCGCCGTTAGGGCTCCTCGAGCCACTTCCCGTCCCGGAACATCCATGGGAGAGTGTCTCCATGGATTTCATTGTGAATCTACCCAAGTCCAAAGGATGTCGGACCCTCATGGTCGTAGTGGATCGATTCTCCAAGTACACAACGTTCGTGCCTGTGACAAAGGATTGTCCAACTGAGGAGGCGGCCAAGCTATTCGTCAAGCACGTCATCAAATACTGGAGAGTCCCACGAATGATCGTGAGCAATCGCGATCCTCGGTTCACCAGGTGATTTTGAACCAAGCTCTTCAAGATGTTGGGGTCAAACCTCAACTTCTCTACGAGTTTGCATCCCCAAACTGATGAACAGATGGAAAGGGTGCATGCACTTCTCGAGATATATCTTCGGCACTATGTGAGCACAACACAAGTAAATTGGGTGAGACTGATTGATGTAGCTCAGTTTTCATATAACTTAAAGCGGAGCGAGTCCACAAACTAGAGCCCGTTCGAGATCGTGATGGGGCAACAACTACTCACTCCGAGCACGGTTGCCTCGTGCTATTTGGGAAATAGCCCATCCGTGTACAAGTTCGCCAAAGAGTGGCATGAGCAAGCAGGCTTGGCGTGAGCGTGCCTGCACAAGGCATCCAAGCGCATGAAGAAATGGGCCGACAAAAAGCGACGGCACGTGGAATTCCAGGTTGGGGACCTAGTGTTGGCCAAGCTACACGCGGTCCTCTGATACAGAGACGTGCACAAAGGCTTGATCCGTCGCTACGAAGGGCCCTTTCAAGTACTCAAACGGGTTGGGAAGGTTGCATACAAGCTGGACTTGCCACTAAAGCTAAAGTTATATCCGGTGTTCCATGTAAGTATGCTTAAGCCTTTCCGTGTAGATGAGGAAGATCCGGACCGAAGGGAAACGCAGTGGGCACCGCTTGGGGGCAAAAACCTCGTATGACTGACACGTCGAGTGCATCATGGTCAATCGGATCATACGGAAGAAGTACCGGGCACCAAGGTGAGAATACTTGGTCCGCTGGAAAGGCCTTCCAGAGAGTGAAGCAAGCTGGGAACCCTTCGAAGCTCTTTGGCAGTTCCAGAAGCACATTGACGCATTCCATGCCGAAGACGCGACGAGGGCATCGCCCGATTAAGTGGGGGAGAATGACACAGCCCAAGGGAACGAAGGGCTACGAGGCTGTCCATGAGTGAGATATGACCCTTTGCGTGCATGGGACATGGCTCATACGTGCATGGGACGTGACCCATTCATGTATAAGACATGGCCCATCCGCGACTAGGCGCGAACACCGTCCACGACCCTTCAGTTGCCTCCGACCCTTCAGTTGCTTCTGACACACAACCCTGCAGTTTCCCTTGGCAGGCGTCCCTTGAGCTTTCCTACGCCCCTAGGTCCTCTGTAACTTCTTGAGTAGCTATGTAATGATGGTATCGATTCAAACACCACCGTTGGATCATAATGGGATCAACAGATCAGATTAGACCAACACTTATATATATAGAGGACCCTCCCCCTTCATTTGTACATGCTTATTCTTGCAAGAAATACAACTATGCAGCTTTCTTTCTATTCTTGTGAGTTCGAGTATGTGTGTGCAAGGCTGACTTGGGAGTAATCCTAAGGCTACACGAGTGTGGGATCGTCGTTAATCGACTGACCCGTGACAACAACATGGTGATTTTAGAATACACAAACAAGGATTGTTTGAGTTGATAAAGGAAGATTTTTGTTGTATGGCCTTCTTTAGTGAAGAATTTAAGTGCGATATCATTAACAACAACCTCAGTGAAGCATTTGGCGAAATCGTAAAGGTCAAGTGCAAACTAATCATCAGCATGCTTGAAGATTTAAGAGTTATAGTCATAACTAAATTGCAAAGAAAGAGAGATGAAGCTGCAAAGTGAACTAGAGAGTGTGGTCTTAGGATTGCGAAGAAATTTGATGAGAACATGGCTGCTAATAGATTATGTCATCCTATTTAAAATGAAGATAATGGATATGAAATCATGCACAATACTAATAAGTATGTTGTCCAACTAGAGAGAAGAAAGTGTTCACGTCGAGCCTGACAACTAACTGGAATTCTTTGTGCACATGCCATTTATGCCATCTAGTTGAAGCGACAAAATCCAAAGGATTGCCAACACGATTAGTATAAGAGAAGCACATACCTTGCTTCGTACCTATTCATGTTGCAGCCTATTAGAAGTAACAAATTGTGGGAGCTAACAAACTATGAAGTCATTCACCTTTTGCCACTAAAGAAGCAAGAAGGAAGGCCAAAAAGGAAACGAAGAATGTAGGAGGGGGAGATTACAAGTAAGAGAATGTAGGATTAGTGCAAAGATGAAGTGCACATATTGCCGTAAGGAAGGGCACAATAATAATGGTTGTGAATTGAAGAAGCGATATCAATAACAACGGCCATATGGAGGGGTTGATGTAGGGCCAAATGCAGGGCCAACTCAAGGCCTAGCTAAAGGGCCTGCTGTAGCCCTAGGTGCACGACCATCCCTTGATTCAACCGTTGCACATACGAAGAGAAAATATCTTGTAAGTTGTATAATTTGTCTTTGTGTTGTTTTATGAGCCGATCTTGACAAAAATTAACTTTGTTATGTCTTTCTCAAGTGATAAGAAGACCAACTGCATAGGCTCCTCAAATTTCTGAAAGTAAGGCACTACAAGGGTCTCTTGGCAAAAGGATAAAGCAATATGGTTATGGCCTTTATACAGACTTGAATACTGTAATGGCTATTTTGAATGTATGTTTTGTCGGTCTTATGCATTTAATTTATGGTATTTGACTTTGTTGACAATATAGTTATATTGTTGTAGCCTATGAGAAGTTTGGCGGTGCGCATCTCTTAAGGTGGCCCAAGTCAAGAGTCAATGGTTGCACCCAAAATAAGAACCCAATCAAGGTCAAGGGAGCACAATCCAACAAAGATGAATCAAATGATGCTCCAAAATGGACGACACAAGCAACACATCCAAAAACAAGAAGGGTAGCTCCAAAGAAGAGTGTTTTAAAGAAAATAACATTGAGTGGAGCTCTAAAACAACCACCAACAAAGAACTCAGCACCAATTTCATCTCAATGAACTGTTAGCAGCTCCAAAACATCCACCAACATTACTACCACAAAGCCAATATCATTTATGGAGAGCTCCTATCAAATGACTTTACATTCTCATAAGGAACCGCTAAAAAGAAAATACATAAGATAAGAAGGCTAATACAATAACTTGCACGTCTAGATCCAGTTAGAAAAAGTAAAAGGATTATGAATCAAGCCAAAAGTCCATCAAAAAAAATAGGAATTGGGGGGTTTTGCATATTAACTAATAGGAGGGTGCTGGATATAATATTTATTTTTTTGTTTGGATAGAAACTTAAAGGAATTGATAATGACTGTTGGGTTTCTGCACATTGTTTTGTTTGGGTTGGTTTTAAGATGTTTGGTGGGAGGAGAACCTTGATTGATGATGGTTGATATTATTTGGTTTTGAGATGTTTGGTTGATATTGTTTGGTGGGAGGGGAAGCTAGATGTTTTTGTTCGATTATTTAGATTGATTAAATGTAAAGAAACAGTCGAATGTCAATGGAAAAGATGTTTATTCTGTCTATCCTTTTACTAGTTCCATTTTTCTATCTTGATTTTGGTTTGGTTATGTTGGTTTATGCTGGCACCAGCTAGCTGGTGTAGTTTTATGCTTGTGCTACACTTCTTTTTGCAGCTGATGCAAGCACAAGGCTACACTAGCACTTGTATGTGTTGATTTGCACTTGCACCAGTCAGCTGATGCAGTTTTATGCTTGTGTTGCACTTCTTTTTGCAACTAATGCAAGCAAAGACTAGACCAGCCAATTGGTCTTACTGGTTTGAGCTTGCACCAGCAACTTCGTACAGCTTTGTGCTTACACCATCACTTATTTTTGCAACGGTTGCAAGCGCAAGATTGCACCAGCACTTTTAACAAAAATTGTCCTTATGTATATCCAAGACACACTAGCACGTGTATATCCAAGTGTGTTAGCAAGCAAATGGTCCTCATATGGTGAAACCAACATATCAATTTTTAAAAACTTATATGGCACAAGTGATCACTTTTTAACAACAATTGGTACTAAAGTGATAAATTTCAATAAAATTTGGTACTCAATGTTCACTAGTTACAACTTTTTGCACTCAAATAATTACTCATGAATTTGTTACCATTCGCTAACTTGACCAGCATTTGTAGCAAAAATTGCAACAAACCCGCAAACCAACATTTCTAGAAAAAATTGCAGCAAACTATGTCACGCTCTGAACCCTCCAGTACGTGAGCATCCCACCTTCGGTCGATTATGGTGCATTGTTCCCAGGACGTGTCGCCGACTCAACACTCAAATAGAGATAAGGCACATGCGGAAGCAATAAATAAACACACGTACAATATAAACATATGAGACCAAAGATAGTACAACAAACCAATAGGAAATATAATTACAAATATACATTTTCATTTCAAAAGAGAAACCTTTTTACAAAGTATTATTTTTTTTTATACAAACTAAAAGATATGAACAAAACCAACATACAGCAGTCACCAGATCAAAAAGGGATAAATGGCTAGGGGAAGATAGACCGTCTACGGGAAAGGTCACGGTCAAAAAGGTACGAGCTTCCCAACTAAGGGCTAAGACCTATACTAGGGCTCCCAGTCTGGATCAGACTATGAGAACTTCTCTGAAGAACTCTCCTGAGACTTAGACTCCTCGGAATCCATGTCTTCTGCCGTGGCCCTCTCATCTTCGGAGTCCGGCTCTAACTCCGGGTCGAGGTATAGTCCTATCCCCTCATTCGAGCCTAACTCTACAACTTCCCTATCCTCATCCTCATCTAAGTCCATGGCCTCCGGTTCATCCTCTTCGTCCGCGAACTGATCTGGATCTTCAACTATCACTTGTGGCTCATCATTTATTACTTCATCCTGGACATCGTAATCATGATCACCCTGGGGATTTATCACCTCACCATCCGTGACTATAGGCTCCATCATGCCATTCTCATCAAGTGGGGCGTCGAAGGTCTTAAGAGGTCGGCCTATGTTCCCATCAACGTCTCGTAGACACCAGGCTAGATATTCTTGTGTCTGATAAAAGTACTCCCCAATGTTAACAAAAACCACGGATCGATACCTTACATACTCTTCCCCATTGCTAGGGGCAAATACGCTGGTTGACTGCTGAATTTGCGTCGGAATCCCAAAAAGTGTAGGTAGCTTCGGCATGCTCAAGGACGGGAGTCGGAAAAGTTTCGGTTATACAACAATGAGAACGCGTCTCAGTGAGTAAAACCCCCTAAACCTAGGCTAGGTTAACATATATCTCCTGACAGAAGAAACAACACAATACACAAACAATGACCTAAGCCCTTGGGCCCAGATCAATCATCACACTGACCCTGCAGGTTAAACAGTTCGATATATAATAATCACAGCACATACGTGGCACACATAGTCACATGTACGCCAAACGCATACTCATGCTCATACTCAATAGTATTTGTTTCGCATGCCATTCACCGAGTCTCGTATACTCGCACATTGGCCCATGTATTCTTATGCATGCAAATGTTATCACCATGCCATGTTTCAGTCTGGCTCACACTGCACACTGGGTCAATGCTCGATTATCAATTAATATGATCCGCGTAAAACGCATCATGTCTCTTTCTTAATTACAACACTTCGTGGCCCGCGTAAAACGCATTTTCGGCCCAGTGTCTTTAGCCCGCTTCAAAGTGCATGAGGCGTAACACTGATCTCCTCACGAACCAGAGCCCACGTAAAATGCATCAGGTTGGTCGTCATCCGGATGAACCGGGCATCGCCCCGCGTAAAACACATCAGGACGGCACACCCCGCGTAACACGCATTAGGGTGAAATGTGATCACACATACACACAACCAGTTATTATCTGAACCTCGCGTAACACGCATCAAGGCGATTAGGTGATCACATGCTCATGTCAGGCACGCATTCTCGCACAATTCTCATTTCATGCCCCATTCTCGGCATACATAATGCGTGGCCATGCAATGTCGTACAATGTATCATGAGCATCAACATAACATAAACACTCAGTCAAATCACTGTCACTACATAGTGCCCAATTCACAAACGACGTGCTCACTTGGCCAATTAATACCGTGCGGCCCAATACACAATTCACCATTCGGCATTCAATTTAGGCCATCAAATGATCAATCACACTCCGCACAATTTGGCCACACGCACACACGACATGGCAATACCCAATTTACTATAATTGAGCACAAATAACCATTAATCAAATAATCCGGGCAATCCAGGCAATTCAGCCAATTAATCTCCAAATTACCGACACTAATCCGAACATCCATTAACGGGGACAGCCACTATTCACTCTATTATCGACCTCCAATTCGCCACTAGATCACCACAATAATCCACCAAATTAATCGCGATCTCAACTTCGAACTACTAGAATCAAATTCTCCTCAAATCGTACCAGTATATTCTAAACCGGACCCGTCTAAAAATGTACACTGTCTTAGACTGGGTTTAGAAAGTTATACTCACTGATTCCTAAATCGTGGACGACGAGGAATGGCGACCGATCACCGGTAAACGGTGAGATCAGCGGCAGCGTTCCCGACAGTGGCGTCGGCGACGGCTCACGGCGGCGCGGCGGTACGGACGGCGGTCCTTGGCCGGACCGTACGGCGGCGAAGATGATGATGGCGAGGCAGCGGAGGGGAAGTGGTTCGGTGAGGGTGAGTGAGTGGCGTGGGCAGCGTGGATGGCGGCGACGGCACCGGCGTAAGGCGTGGCCGGCGGCGTGCTCGTAAACGACGGCCTCCACGCGATCGAGGGAGAGAGAGAGAGAGAGAGATGGAATGGGATGGTGATGCTGGTGAGGTGGTGGTGAGACACGGCGGGAGCGGTGGCTCGGTGCGACGGCACGGCGGTGGCGCTCCGGCGGCTGATCACGAACGGCGGAGGAGGACCGGCGAAGGGGAGGATGATCGTGGGAGGGGAGTTGGCCGGGAGAGGTGAGAGGGAGATGTGAGGAGAGAGAATGGTCAAACAAATCAAATATAGGGGCTTAGGGGGATACTTGTCACTCATCTAAGACTTTTCCCATTTTACCCTTGATCCAATGGCCCACATTTAATCTTATTCAATAATTGAGGGGCAAGATGGTTTTTGGCCCAATAATTGAGCTGAAATTCCAATTTAATTAATTCCAAATTTTCAGTCCAAAATTCGGAATACCCAGCACAGGATCCAGGGACAAAATGGTCATTTTTCCGTCCCGGGCCGAAATTTCATTTTTCGATCGTACCAACCCAAAATATGATTGGCCAACATAATATGACGTCCGTTCCGTAAAAATAACCTCTTAATCCCTTGAAAATCGATATTGAAATCCGGGCCCAATTACGCAATCAAAACTTGCTCAATTTCAAATTTCAATGTCTCTCACTAATGGGCGGCTGTTTAGGGGTTACGCATATATACTTAGTTTATCTGAGTCGTCAAGGCCTCGATTATCAGGAGAACGAGAGGAATTATCGCTAGTTCCGGAGGTTACGATCATTCGGTTTAAGTTCGGGATTCGTTGGCCACGCGTACTTTCGATCTTGCAGAATCACCTGCTATCCGATCGTACGTCGTTGGCCTTGGCCAAACCAAATCCGTAACCTTCCTAGGATCGGCCCAAAATATTTCCTCATCGTTTCTCGAAATTCGTGCCAGGCTGGCGATCGAGTTCCTGGTCCACGTACCGTATTTCCTAATTAGCCATTCCCATTTAATCAGTATCCCGAGAGTGATCAGCTCTGGGCGAGACTTACTAAAATGAAATGAGAAATAATACTCGTTTTATTGATCCCGGAATTGAGTCGAAATTCGGGGTGTTACAAACTAGCATAAGATTGAGAATACACAACTAAGCAAGAGAAATCGTTATTTTCACAAAGACTGAATTCCAATCCCATTGCCACCAAAAGACTAAAAATTGTAGCAATAAAGCTCATGGGATTACATGGTAAATGGCCCATGCTTAACTGAATTGGAATGCCATTTCCACAAAAAGCATATGAGTGTGTAACAAACCAACATTTCCACAAAAAATTGCAGCAAACCAACGGTACAACTAAATTTAAAAATTACCCCAATACAATTACAAATTTCACTGATCTTCAATGATGGTAGACTGAGAAACTTCTTCTCATTATTTTACATTTGAGCATAAAATAGGCCAAACAAGATAACAACAATACAATCTACGCTTAATAACATTTTCTTTCACTTTTCATCTTTAAAACTTCATTCTCCAAATGGTTAGCCAGATATACTAAAGCCTTTATTTCTGCTTACATTGAGTCAACATTATTCAACTTGTCTGTTAATATAAGTGGAGACTGATGTCATCCTCCAAGGAGCTCCAAGATCACCTCTATCGCTCGACCTAAGAATTCGCATGGACCATTTGAAATATTTACACTTTGGGCCTTTTCTATACTTGGCATATCCATGAAATCTTCTCCTGAAATTCAATCGAATCCAAGATGTTCTTCTTGGAATCGATATTTTGGACTCAGTAGCCCACAATAACAGTAATATTAAGCTTTTTATTCACTTCATTGAAATGAATTTGAGCCGTTCATGAAGCTCCTGCTCTCCTTTTGTAAGATTAAGCTGTTAATTTTGGGGGCAAATCAAATTAGGGTTTTGATTTTCGATTGAATGTTCGTTGGAGTTTCAAATTTGGAAATTTACTTGAACTTCGCAATTTAGGATTTTTTTTGGGACAAACCTTCTAGATGACGTTGTTTAAAGGTTATATGCTGGCTGGACAAATCGGTGAGCCACATCGGTATGAGAAATTAATAAACTATGTCAACATCGGATTCTCGACAACCTAAATCGGAATTGACATTTGAGTAATCCTTTTTTTTTAAGTGGCATTTAAATGAATTGAAATAAACTTTTTACACTAAACTAAGTGCCGTACGAAACTATTGGCACTTCCAATATCTTCATGCCATTATAGTTATTATTTTCTCGTCAAGTCAAATTCTACTGGCAACAAAGAAGCAGGAAGAGCAACCTCGTTACAGCTAATAAATGACAAAGCCAAAACGCCCCAATTACAACACAAAAAGCCTATATCTATCCAATGAAACTTGCTGAGCAACTTTCGGACATTTATCCAGTCAACTTTGTACAGTTCTCTTAATTTGTGAAAACAATTGAAGCAGCACTAATAGAAGTAGTACTAGGAGATTGTAAATAACCATTCCTAGCATGTTGACTAGAATAAATGAAAGCAAGCATTCCCAGAGAGTTCGAATAATAGAATATGGTCGATTTTTACCTCCAAAGTTAGCCGCAACCCAATCAACTTCCAACATTCAATCAACTATCCCTCTTGATGGAAAAATTATCCAAAAGTCATAAATTTATTGCACTTTTGCTAATTCAATCCTAAACTTTTTAATTGTACTGATTGAATCCTAAATATTTTTACGTTTTACCAATTGATTCCATCCAACCAAGTTTGGTTGGAAATCGCTAACATGGACATCGACCCTCCCACATATAGGGCCGGCACTAATGTGGACCTTTTTAATAATATTTTCATATATTTTCGAATTTTTATAAATAAATTTATTTTCCTTTTTTTTCTTTTCTTCTCTTTTCTTTGTTTACTATTTTTCTTTTTTTTCCTGAAAAGAACAGAAAAGAAAAAAAGGGAAATATAAAAAAATTGAAAAAATATTAAAATATTATTAAAAATACCTACGTCAGCACTGACCGCATAGTCGTGTGATGTAAAACGGCCAACGTCTACGTTATCAATTTCCAACCAAAATTGATCGGATAGATTCAATAAGCAAAATGTGACCATTATTTCATGGAAAAGCGGATCGAGAATGAAATTCGTAACACAGGCACAAGTGATTACCAAATGAGATGAATTAACAAATGTAATGGTCAGTGACCCTCATCGCCTGGTTTCTCACCATTGTCCTTTCTTCAATTATTTTTCAATTTAATTTAAATAAAATTATATTAAAAAGCATATTCGAATCAAAGTGGCGTCGATTTAGCTTCATATTTCATGTTTTAATCATGTCGCCATAACGTAGTAAAGAGAAAATATTAAATAAACCCACCTTAGTATTTGTCGTTAGTCAGATTGAACAGAATTAACGGAAAAAGTCGATTATCGAAACTTGGTTGAAAATTTTTATAAATATTTGGACTCAACTGTGCAAAAGTTTTAGGACTTTAGTACAATTATCCCTAAACTTTTGGTAACCGTCTTTTCAGCCGTGCCCGAATCAGCTTCGTGAGTCGTAAAATTGAAGGCAAAGCCATCCTTTCAGTCGTAAAACCGAAGAAAACTTCACTCCCTGGCCCCCCTCCCTTCTCAATCCCAGCCGATCTCCAGCCTCTCCTCCGATCTGCGGTCGCGGTGGCGGTCGCCGAAGCCAATGGCGAGAGCGGGAGGCATAACGAACGCGGTGAACGTGGGCATCGCGGTGCAGGCCGACTGGGAGAACCGCGAGTTCATCTCCCACATCTCCCTCAACGTCCGCCGCCTCTTCGACTTCCTCGTCCAATTCGGTGCGGATCGCGTTCCCATGTCTCAAAGGGTGTTCTTATTTGCTTGAATTTCGAACCCTCTTTCTTTCTTTCTTTCTTTTTTGTTGGGTTCTTGCTGGTTCTTGATTCTTTGCCCTGTGAGTGAAGATCTGGGTGGATGATTGATTTTGGCTGGATGCTCGGTTTCATGGTCTGGGGTGGATTAAGAGACCGCGGGATAGTGTTTAAGCTGCTTTAGACTTCGCTATACTTTGATGGAGTTGATTCCACGAGCTGACACCAAAGGAATGCAGCAACTTTCTTGCATTGGTGATGTCTGAATTGTTTGTTTATTTGA
This sequence comes from Syzygium malaccense, assembly GCA_031216405.1. Taxonomy (NCBI): domain Eukaryota; kingdom Viridiplantae; phylum Streptophyta; class Magnoliopsida; order Myrtales; family Myrtaceae; genus Syzygium; species Syzygium malaccense. The sequence continues at coordinate 2,528,999 of CM062261.1, read as the reverse complement.
GCTCATGATGGATGTGCATTGATTTGGGTTCGCCTTCCTTGCTTGTCGTTTAACAGAAAAGAAGGAGATTGGTTGATTAGGATCTGGATGGGTTTTTTTTTTTGTTGTTCGAGATCTTTAGGCGTTGGAATTTGTATATTTTCCTCTAATGTGGGTTATACGTCCGTCGACAGAAGCCACGACCAAGAGTAAGTTGGCATCGTTGAATGAGAAGCTTGATCTCTTGGAGCGTCGTCTGGAGCTGCTAGAAGTCCAAGTGGGTACTGCATCAGCCAGTCCAGCCCTTTTTAACCCTTGAAAAGCTGGTCTGATGGCATCTTGTAAGCTCTCTGTTATCTGCAAATTCATGGGTCTTGTGTCCCACTCTGAAGAGTAGTGGACCGGCTTGGTGCTTTTAGTTTGATATACGAGTTGATGGGTGTAAAAAAGTTCTTACTGGGGATTGTGGCTTATTGGTAGGAAGCAAGCATGGAGGACTGCTGTAAAATCATTTGTAATGTTCTGGTTTATTAAGCAACTCTCTGATATGTTATTTTGTGAGACTGGCTTCTCTCTGTCTGAACAGTATTCATTATTTGTATGATCTGTTCTCATTGATATCTTTTTCCTTTATAGCAATTCACTTGTAGGTAATCACGTCATATCCATGTGTTTTCTGATTTTTCTCCGATTGTTGTCAAGGAACTCTATCATAAGATAAGAATCACTGAATTTGATTGGTTCTCGAAATTAAGACGACGAAACTGATTATTGTCAAAGTGGTCATTTCTCTTAAATTATGCATGATGAGTTTTGGGTTCTATCAACAGGTGACAGAACAGACTTAATGCAAAGTTTTCACTTTACAGCCAAAGAAATGCTTACTAGACATTAATCATAGCCTTTTTGTGATGGAATTACTCTGAATCATCTCACACTCATATGAGGTCGTCAATGAATTGCCTTGGCGAAATTTTGAGAGACACAACAGCAGAATGATGTTGCTCTTGAACGGACGTGTGTTTTCAACATCTCAAGTTGAATGCTTGTTAGGATTTGGTACATCATCATTCAAAGGAGTAACTTCTGTCTTCAAGGTGCAAACAAAATGAGGAATTTGCTTGGCTGGATAAATTGCTTCTACAAGCAATCTTAGAATTTTTGTTTTGTCTCCCTTTGGTGTAAGCGGTACTATAACAGTTGTACTCTCCTCAAACTCTCAGGGTCCCCCTCGTGCATGGGACTACACTGACGCTTCGTTTCTTTTGAATTTCACTTCTGATTTGTTTCCTGTACTTGCAACTTTTGATTTCTTTCAAGAATTGGCTTTTGTCTTCTGCCTTGAGCTTCGGATCAAGGAATTTGCAAGAAGTTTGTAATTGTTGATTGTCTATTGTATCCACTTCAGGAATTTGGAGCTCTACGTATATGATTCGACAATAAGCTTGCTATTACCACGTTGGACTTGATGGCAAATTGCGGTTTAAACTATAATGGCTTGCACATCTGCGCTAAACCAAAATAGATTTGTTTTTCAGTCAAGATAAGGGATGGTTTTCTCTAGATCTTCTGCTGATTGGTTAACATGTACCCATTGGATTTGGTCATGAAGAAGGATACTTGTATTCAGTCCATAAGTGTATAATAGAGTTATAAGTTGGAAGTGCAGCTAGCATTCTGCCAGAAAATGGGACTATCTAATGCAGATGCGATCGTGTGAGCCATGCTCAATGGGCTGCCATGGCTTCTTTCTTGAAATGTCAATATGTTAGTGGTATTGTCGGCTATGGGTTGTGAATCCCTGGTGAATTTTTCACTGTAGTGAGGGGAGACAAAAATGTACTAGGTAGGTGTAGGTTCATTTGACAGTTACCATGTCATGCAATGATGAGCACATACTTAAATGAAAAGTTGCTCTCCCCATAAGATACAGTGTTCAATCGTAAGATAGTCGAATACATTAGACTGAATTTAGCGAGTGTGCAAAATTTGCAAACTTGCTTCTGCAGTTCCATTGCTGTTAAAAATGGCTGGATTTTGTTGACTGCTAATACTCGTATCAGCATTTGAATGCTTGGGAATTGACGACGATGTGCTGGTAATGTATGGGTCGTTTTAGTTTGTAAATAGCAGCATCAACCAGTTGAATCTGCCAAACGGTCAAGTTTTAAAGCAGATTGCCAGAAAAATTGTTTCAGGTATGACTAATGTAGTACATCAAGATAAGGAATATGGTTCAATTAGATCTTACTAACCTTCTCACGATTAAGAGTGTAAATAAGCCTTAATTGATCTCCCGAAAATTTTTTCCACGAACATGAATCGTTTGTGCAGTGACGATCTATTACATCACCATTAAGGACAAGCCTAACAATACATTAGTTCAAGGTAGGTCGTTTCAGTTTATGTTCATTCATCTTATTGGTGGATAATGGATAATGGGGTCTGAAGTACAATTTCAGCAAAAATTCTTCATTGCTACACCAAAAGACTGACAAGAAATGGAGTTAATCCATTACAAAGTAATTGAAGTGAACTTTCTTCGACTTTGAGAGAGTTATTTTGCAAACTCTCCCCTGCACATGAACATGGAGAGACATACCCTTCAGTTTTCATCTGCTCCTCTTCTACATGGTTGTGAATAAATTTTAAGCAGTTACGAAATTTCTATCTAGGTTCTGGAGGAGCCAAGGGCTGTGAACTAAGAGGCGACGGTTCCGCCGCTTGCTCCTGGGTGGGCGACAGAACAGCCTTTTTCTCGATAATGATTGAGAACCGGTTGGATCCACCAAAGCTGTCGATGGACTTCAAGTATTCGGAGGCATTGTTCTCTATGATCAGAGCATCCTCGAGCTCTCGCACGATGTCGGCCATGCTCGGCCGGTTAGCCGAGAAGGACTCAATGCAGGCCAGCGCCACTTCCACCACTCGCCACATTGCCTCTGCATGGTACATTCCCTTTATGTTTGGATCCACAATTTCCTCAATCTTTTGTTCCCTTATGTAGGTTTTGGCCTGCATGACAATGTGATTCTGTTAGCATGTTCTTATGGAGGTACAAGCAACGTTGATATACTGACAATTTGATAGAGCCAGGAAATATTATTAGTTAGACCGACAATGTAAAATGCATTTGCAAGTAATAAGATTAATTTGACGATATTGTGGCCACTGGATACATTGTAAAAGACACACCGGATCCCATTAGAACTTCACACCAAAATGACACTTCCCCCCCTCATGTCATGTAGCAAAAAGAAAAAAAAACGCCTTTTGCTTTCCTAATATTTCTTGGATTTAATTAACTCTGTCTCAAGTACGAACTTGCAACTATTAGCAGAACGATCAAGCTTCCACACGAACTCTGTTGTGGTCATTAACTAAATCAATGGGGGATTATACGAGATTTGACCTATTTGAATGGTTGGAATAGTCTAGCATTATGAAAAGAGCATATAAACATAAAGAAACTTGTAAGGTCTCAACTTCTTAATTTGCATACTCTCATCTCAACTGATGAGTTGACTCAACCAACAGAATAATCAAGTTAAACATTAGTTTTTACTTTTGTCATCTCCACAATTAGTTGATTCATTGTTCCACAAAACAAAAGATTTGGTGCAACAACTGTGCATAGTTTGGGGGCGATAGCAGAGGTACAAGGGATTTTTCAAGCTAATCTGCAAATAGTAAGTGAAGTTTTACAGTTTCTAGCAACTAAGATCGTAAGTGATAAAGCATACCCATTCAACCAAGCTCCATTCATTGCGCGGCCTGTGTATGTTTAGAGGCTCTCGACCACTTATGATTTCGAGTAGAACCACACCAAAGCTGAAGACATCACTTTTTGCTGATAAATGCTGGGTTGAGTAGTACCTGAATCATCCAAGCAACAACGTACTGTCTATCAATTTTTGTAGAAGACATTACCCCTTGATGCCTAAAATGCATAAACAATGCACTACATATCAGTGCTTGACACTCCTTTTTCAGACCGTCGAGATCACACTAGGACATTCCACAAAGATATTCGACCATGACTAGTCCTAACTCTTCTTGTTGATGGAAAACTAGTGTACCCTAACCCAATGAAATGAAAAAGAGAGCTTACTCTGGATCTAGGTATCCCGCAGTCCCCCTTACTTCAAGAGAAACACCGCTATCCCCTTCTTGTGGCGCGTACTTGGAGAAGCCAAAATCTGCTACCTTGGCATTCATGCTTTGATCCAGGAGTATGTTGCTCGATTTGACATCCCTGTGGATGATGCAACGCCCGGAGAAAGTGTGGAGATGCGTCAAACCTGAGAAGGAGATAGAAACAAGGGAACAACTGTTTTAGGCAATGGTTATGAACAGATTCGCGAATAAAGTACGTTAACACATTCATTTTCTAGGGAACTCTCTTCCCACGTTATCAGCAATGAGATACTATTTTATTCTCTGAGCCAGTTCTGGTTGTTGGGATTATCACCGGTGCCAAACTGCCACTTTGTTATTCCATAGGATGATATTTTAAACAGTAGCAGATACCATTCACCGGGTGGTCTCATCTAGTTCTTCGGGAATGAGCATGTCAAGGCACTATACTTCCAGAAGATCGCATGTTTGGTTGGCCACACGTGCAATTAACTTCTGTAGCCCATCAGAAATCAGTGAAGAAGCTTTTCACACATTTTTGAAGCATTCATTTTTACTGACTTAACTGCAACTGTTAAGAAAAGTCATGCAAAGAAGGTCCAGCTTCATGAAGATATACCCTGCTCAATCCTACAAGTCTTGCGTAGTGTCCACATGGCCTTAGGATTACTAAATTCGAGTTTTAAGTGTCTGTAGAACCTTAATCGCAGGTGTTCCTCCTGTCGCTTCTACAGTACGGAGCCATTGCAGCAATGGTATAAAATATTGACTGTGTTTCCAGCAATACTTAGATGAACGATCGGCTTGTATGAACATTTAGTGGCAACCAAGCTGTTGTATCTATATTAAACCTTAATTTTGACCCATGGGAAATCATTTTTAAGTTAGAACTGGTGTATCCTTGCAATGTCTAATCAGTTACTGAAGATTTGAGTCTATGTTAAACTCCTATCTAGGACCAATCTTAAGTAGAAAAGCGAGTTATGCTAGACGTATAAGCTCATTTTCTTTATTCTGATGACCAAACACAAGACCAATACAAGAGAAAAAAAATCTTAACAAGAATATGGTCCTCCCGAATTTCTCACCCCTTGCAGCTCCAAGAGCAATAGAAAGTCGGGTTGGCCAATCCAAGATCTTTCTCTTCGAGGCCTCACCTTTCCAAAAGACCATTGACTAGTTAGTTATGCATACGAGTCACCAGTTCGAAAGAGTTTCGAAGAGAAGTACCGTAAAGGCGATCTTGCAGAGAGCCATTGGACATGAAAGGATAGACGAGGATCTGCTGGTCATTCTCACAGCAAAAACCGAGCAGAGGGACCAAATTTTCATGACTAATAGCCGAAAGAAGGTTTAGCTGCAATAACAATTTTTTAATGAAGTTTGATTTGTATGCAATCCATAGCAAAATGGTAGTCTATTTCCAATATATAGGAGGATGCAATCAGTCCTGCACTGTTTGGATGGATGAAGCACAGGAAATTACCTCATTCTCGAACTCGCGAGTTCCTTGAGTTGAGGTGGCCGATCTAACCTTCACTGCAACTTCTTGACCATCTGGCAGAGTACCACGGTACACAGATCCAAAGCCTCCTTCACCTATAAGGGTCTTATATTTCTGGGTGGCGGTCTCTATGCACTGCAAAGTAAGTGTCTGAATGGATATGGATTTCAACACAAAATCCTCTGTGCTGGGTATTGATAAAACAGCATCTGCAATTTCAGTTAAACCTCATTCAGAAACCAATCAACTTGACAAGAAGAGCTGATCCAAAAAGACTGAATTGACATGTTTGTCGAAATCAACAAGTTAGTTAATTAACTAGTCCAGAAAGTGTAATCCACATGATTGCTAGATTGAATAATCAAGTTCTTTCCTACTTCCAAATCTAAGTATTCAACTGCACGAGTACGATGGGAAATCAGAAAGGCAACTCACTTTTCTTTATTGAGTATTTCTTCATATCATATCTCTTGAACGCAAACTTTCGTCGGTGAAGGCAAAAGATAAGGATCCCCAAAGCTATAGTAAGGACAGATCCACATGCAACTGTGCCGATGACGAGTCCCTTTTTGGAATTAGATGGTTCCACGTCTATGCATCTTCCATGACTGTACAAACATGCCAACAATAGGAACCATTTCATCCTTTTGTCTGCAACATCAATATTTTCAAATGCCAGTTCTTAAAGAGATGAATAGTCATACTCTGTGGTAAGTCTCGGGTTGTTGAAGCTAGCTGGAGAAGCATTGATAAAATGTGGATTGCAGCCAAAATATCTGGAAGATCAGAGTTGCCATGTAATGTCTTGAGGGCAATATGATCTCCAGTAAGACAGAATTTTATCAAACAAGAAACAAATCGCGATGGAAATGAAAGAAAGGACTCACAATGTTGTCAAATATGGCAGCGAAAAGAGGGATGCTGGAATCGGACCCATAAGGTCATTTCCACGTACATCTCTGATAGATAAATTTCACCAGCCAGTCAACGAAGGGCACACAAATGTTCAGGAGTAAATCACTTATTGAGGAAAAGGAAAATAATATCAAGCCTAAGAGATAACTTACAGTGATCTCAACAAGGAGGATGTTGGAAATGGTGGAATTTTGCCAGTAAAAAGATTGTAGCTAAGATTCCTAGAATGAATCAGAACTGCAAATGTTAAACCACTTGGACAAAGATGTCATACTTAAAGCAATCACGTGAAAACACAACAAGCAGAAAGATTTGAGGGACTTGATCCTTACACTTCATTCAAGTACACTAGCTTGGCAATGCTCGAAGGAATCGAGCCACTGAGGTTTTTCGAAGAAAGAGCCCTGAAATCACCACATATAACAGTGTGTATCAGTAAGGAGAGCAAGGGAAAGGAGAAGCTTCATGTGTCCTGTTCAAATGCCAGAACAACTTGAAATATATGAGGCAACTAAATAGCATCAAACAGATCATCAAGCATGCTAGAGAGACATCTTTTGATGAAGCCAAAAGCAGACTTACATCTTGGTCACGACCAAGGAGCTGGTCACAACCGAGGAGCCACTAAAGTGGTCACAAACCAGGCCTTGCCAACAAATAGGAAGGCATGGGTCGCCCCACCAAGTCGCCAACACCTCACTCTCGCTATTACTCAGCAAAAGCTCTTTTTTCACATCCAACATCGCATCCACTGAACAGACAAAGCCAAACCAATGAACAGAAAAATCATTGTAAGAGTCAACAAATATGTCAAGATGGAGTAGAGTACTGTCTCTGCTTATAACTTACCATCTCCTTGCAGACTTTCTTGGACCCATGAGTGCACTTGCAGTATCTCATAGGCATTGCAAAGGGGTCCTAATACAACAGACTCATTAGAGACCTTAACCAGTGTCAAGTTCAAAGACCCACTTGCTGTCACATTCAGGGCAACTTCATTGTAGATAGACCCTTGACCCTGTATGTCAAACCCACTCAGTGCCTTCTCACTGTTGACGTATATGTCAAACACTCTTTGCCCAACCCCAATGCTGCTGTTGAGCTCCAGAAAGTAGAGGAAGATTGTGTAGTTGTGTTGTATTATTTCAGGGTCATTGCTCAGAAGAACCAATCTGTCTGAACTGGTCATTGCTGTCCGAAGGACTTTGATGGGTACTCTTGTGGGGTTGTGGAAATCTGTGGTGGCATTGATGATTCCACTAATCGGGTCTGCTTCTGATTTCCAGATTCTGTCACTTGGGTCATCAGGGTACCTGAAAATTAAACAGAAGAAGAAAAGTGGTGCATTTGAACACTCGCCCACGCGAAATAAGAAACGACAGAAATGTAAATTGGAATTTACTATGAACGAGAGCTGATTACTCAAAATTATTCTCCGCCAAATTTCCGTAGAATTTGACTAAATCACGGTTGTGCAGTGACATCACGACATAAGGAGCCCAAGTTTTGGCTCCAAAGCTAGTCAGGTTTATTAGTTCCTACAAAAACTAGGAACTACTTCCTACAATTTGACCCAAAAAAAAAAGGATAAGTAAAAGTCATTAAACGTGTCATGAAAATACAATTGATTCCAAAAACTTTCAAAAAGTGAATCCAATTTTGAAATTTGTCACGAAAGTGCAATCGAGTCCCAAAACTTTCACTATTTTTAAAAAGTACAATCAAGTCATAAAACGTGTCACAAATGTTCAATCAAATCCTAAAACTTGTCAATTTGGTGCAATTTGTACTTTTTGAAAATTTTAGGGCTCGAATGTACTTTTTAAAAGTTTTAGGATTCAATTGCACTTTCGTGACAGATTTTAAGATTTTCAATAGAATTATCCCAAAAAAAATATAGTTCCTACAAGACTGAATTTATATATGGTTTTCTTTTTCGTATTGCGATCAGGTGGCGTTTGAGGCATCTTGCCAATCCTATCTCATGAGATTAGTCAAAGACAAGTCATCCATGTTGATAAGACATTCACAATAGATTGTTTCCTTGTGATCTAACCTTTAAGAGATTAATGTCAGATAAAATCCGAATTAGTAACGTCACGCTTCTTGCGGAGCAAAATTTCAATCGTTTTACCACTTAGCTTCTTAGGAATTTGAACCATTTCATTTTCAACTTGGAAAATAGATATTTGTCCTTTGGAAGACTATGTTTATCATCACATATATGAATCCCTAACATCTCCCTAAAAAGGGAAATTGGACGGACGCTATCTTTATTTTCCTAAAATTGCAAAGACACTACCATGTTACCTGAAAATATACTCTTACACATTGTCTAAACCTATTCGAATCAGAATTGTCATGGAAAAGGTCTCAATTGTTAACCATGACATGGAGAAATCTTGTTGGCCATAGTATATAACAAGGGAAATAAATAAATAAATAAAAAGAATGCATTTTCTCTTTAAATAGTTAGATAAGTAAAGATTAGACGCTCCCACAATTTTAGCATATTCCTCCAGGTTATAAAGAACTTCTAATTTCACTCCAACTCTAGTGTTTTCTACGTTCAACCAAGGAAAATAAATCACTTTAATAAAAAGAATGCATTTTCTCTTTAAATAGTTAGATAAGTAAAGGTTAGACGCTCCCACAATTTTAGCATATTCCTCCAGGTTATAAAGAACTTCTAATTTCACTCCAACTTTAGTGTTTTCTACGTTCAACCAAGGAAAATAAATCACTTTAAACTTTTCATTGTGATGAATCTTTCGGCCACCATCACTTTTGATCTGCTAGAATGTTTGGTACGGTTTAATGTCATGTAACATTAGCCATGTGATAGATTCGGCGCGAGTGCACCAAAAAGTAGGAAGCCCTACCAAATTTTGTACCTTGAGATTGGGGTTACTAGCGAACTCACGTTAAAGTCGATGTAAGTCCTCACTTAATGGACTTTATATCTTCTACGACATGCAATTTATACTAACAAGTTTCTGGACATGTTACATACTAAATTACGATTTGTTTCAGAAATGTAGGGTTGAAACGTAGGGAGAAATTTAGTAGGATCAGAATGATTGAATATTGCAAGGTATAGATTGATTCGGTAGGTAGATTGGGATTATTTAACTTTAAGAGGATAAATAAATTGAGTTAACGTTCTTACCAAAAAAATAAATAAATTGAGTTAACGCACCCTTAAATCAAGGAAAATTGCACCCCAAGTCTTAACCTTTATGTACTGAATGTAATTGAGTCCTTAACATTCAATTGGTTCAATCAAGTAATAAATCTTTACAAAAAAAAGTGTAATCGAATCCTAAACAAATCAATTGGTTCAATTAAGTCATCAACCTTATCGAAAAATGGAATTAAATTCTAAAATCATGCTGAATTTGAGGTTGCCACATAAGCACTTTTTAAGTGAGACGTATGCAATTTTAGGTATTGTTCATTGATGGAACTTGATTGCTACTTTGGAGAAGGATTAGAGCTTAATTGAAACAATTGAAAGGTTTAGCACTTGATTATCTTCCATACACAGGATTTAGGTCTTCCTGTGCAATTTTTTTCCTTAAATATTGATAGTGTCATTTGAATTAAAATGTAAGGATATGAACCATTCGATGTAACTTCTACACAAATCACTCATTTATATTTCATTGCTTCTTAATCACATCTCATATTGATGGCATGGAGATTCTATGTTCTTCATTGAGTAATTGCTATTACGCCGCTTAACTTTAATCTTGGATAAATTTCAATGACAGCCTCAAGTCTTGGATGATTCAATGGAGATTGATTTGAGGCCGAATTTGATTGAACGTATGAATAAAAATACCTGATGTCTTCTCCAGTACTTCCCAAGTTCACCCTCCTAATCACCTTCATGACAGTACTTGAATGTCCATTCAAGTAATCTGAATCATTCAAAGGCCTCAGCTCAAGCTGTGAAATGTACGGATCACCTTCCTCCTTCCACAAGCAAAAGTCCACATAGCCTTTCCGCGCCCGGAAGATCCCCTCCACCGCCGACTGGTTCGCCGAGCTCACCAGAGCGATCGGGGTGGCCCCGATCAGGACTTCGAACGAAGACGACGCCAATGAGTTGCCGTAGGAGAACTGGGCCCTTACAAGGTAGTCCTGGCCAGGCACGAGCGTCGTCAATTGGTAGCACACCTTCCCTTGGCCTACTATGTCGAAGGTCCGGATATAATTGCCCTCGCTGCATGTACGCCTGTCCGGGAAATAAATGTCGTCATTCGTCCAAACGATCCCGTTCGTGTCCGTCGTCGAGTTTGCTATTGCGCAGCAGCTTAAGCTCACAAAACCTGCATCAAGTGCGCAAGAATTCTTACCAACTTTACTTCAAGGAAATTTTCCGAAACTAAACGGCACAAAGCGCCGACATTTTGTTGAATTAAAGTTGCTTGCAATCGGAAATGAAACAAGCAGATCTATGTCCGATTGAAATTACTTGGATCCTTGTTCAATAGTAAACTCTGGCAGCAAGAGACTTAAACTCTTTACCGGTTGGAGCCAATAATCAGATCCCTAATCATCAGTGATTAATTAAAACTAAAATTCGGGAAGGCCAATTTCTTCATAGAAACTTCCCTGCGATCCACCAGATTATAGTATAATCGACCTCAAATTGCGCGCTTGTAATGTAATATTAACCTAATGACATTTCACATGACATGTGACTGCACTCAACATTGTCTGAACTGAACCGCCTAAACTAGAGTCCATTTATTCTAATACAGAAACATTGGCATTCCCCATGTGGATGAATACTTTCTATAGGAGTAATTACTCATAAAACTGAAAATTATACAAGGAAATAAAAATAAAAAAGATGAAGGGAAACTAAGGTTAACTCACCTTGCTGGGCAGAACTTGATTGAACAATTGCAAGGAAGCAAAAGGCAACAAAATTGACCAACACCAGTGCCCAAACGGTCAACCTCTCCATCATCCTTTTATGCTCAGCATGAGCCACCACTCCATTGGAACATCAGATTCGTGACCCAAGATCAGCTCACTTTTCACAACTTTTCCATATCAAGTTCCACGTGATCCACCAACTCCACCACGATCCAAATCATGCACTTGCTCAGACTTCCTAGAGAGATAGGTCGAATTCGCAAAATTCTCAGGATTTCAGATCCGAAAGGGGCGACGAGAAAAAAAAAAGGATCGATCAAGTCACCGGAAAGGTTGTTCACGCGTCGCCCATGACCTCTAACGGCGGAACCGTGCCGGGCGAAAACGGGGATCGAATATATGGCCGGAGTATGGAGAGAGGAAGAGGTTGATGAGAAGGGTTTGACTTCAGGATGCGGGAATTGCAGGAGCGGAGGGAGGAAGATGAGGGAGAGAGGGAGAGAGGGAGAGAGAATTATAATAATCAGAATGTACCAAATTAATAACCTTACACTAAGGTTTATAATAATTGTGCAATTTAGTGACCAATCTTGGTGTGTTCTTGGAGTAGGGTGAGGGGAGTTTGTGGGGTTTTTTATAGAGTTTTGGAGGGAAATGATTGGGCGGACCAACCTTTCGTCCTCGTCCCTCTTCTTGTCTGTTACCTTGGACGCAACATCATGGAAACAAACCAGGTTTTTCTTCTTTTTTAAGAACTTTGTATTAGTTTTGAAACCGTGTCAGAGGTTTAGAATCTTTCCTATGAAATGCCTGACCTTCTAACTTTCAGGCCTGTTGTTAATATTCTACGCGCAGAAAGCTCTATCCCTTTTGGCACGTTAGGGTTTGGAGAACGGTGCCTCCTGAAGGAAAAAACAATATGCGTGTAATAATTGATTATATTTTTCTAAATTTTTCATATACAGATCATATCTATGTTCTCAGGACTTCTCCACATGTTTTTACAAAAAATTTATGTCAATTTGTTGTAGCTATCTCATAGAATTCATATGTAAAATCCTGGAATGCTGAAGTAAACTCTAAATACACTTACCTAAAATTATTTCGATAAAATATTTTAGTACTTTTTTCTTACTAGACCAATACAAGAGCATTATATATAATTTTACGTTTTTTACACGGATTTATTGCGCGGCTTTCTTTCTTAACGATGGGAAAAGATATTAATTAAACCTTATGTCAAGACCGGTGTACATTTTGCCTCCCTCCCTTATAGTTCTGGCCGTGTCACTTGATTAAGATAATTGCGTTGTAAAGTTGTACGGTACACCGAGTGTACAATAGAAGTCGAGCAAACTTTTCCCTTTTTCATGTGATGCTATTGGAAACATCATGTACGTGTGCATGCAAAACCTTGATAACAAAATGTCGAAGCATAAGCAAGATGTGCTCTTGACTGGCTTTAAAAACCTAACAAAGCTAGTTAAGAATTAAAAGCCAAAAGCAAAAGATTAGACACTGGAAGCAGAAATCCCCAGTGTGACATATTAGAAATAGAATTGCTAGCCATGGGCCATTTTTTTTTCCATTAGGAGGAAAATTCGTAGCCCCTTATCTGACGCCGATTAGTATGTCCGAGTTAGTGTATAACTCATTAGCTTAACATTTTGAACAAATAATCATTCTCTCAATATTTGAGGATAATCTTGTTAGGTCCGAATAGGCTATCAAGAGACGGTTCAAGTAAAAACTAAAAATGTAAAACTAACCCCTTATTCTGAAATTTGATTCTACGCGCAAATGAACTGGCAATTGTAATGGTGGGAATTAAATAATTTGGGGAAAAAGAAATTGCAAACAAGATTTATATATAGAGGTTCGGCTTCCGGGTGCCCACTCCTCTTCTCCAACCCTAGCAGCCCGAATAGGCCGAAATGCACTAATTTAGTGAAATATACAGATATCGTCCCGGTGTAAGTTAGAACTTGTTGCCAAGCAGAACCCGACTCCTTCTGAAGCAATCCTCCTATGGACTAAGTAATTCATACCCCCTTCAAAAGTCGTTCTCACACCTTGTATACACAGCACGGTAGACTCACTTTCCCCAAACTATAAACCACACGTTTAAGTATTCACAAAGAGCCCCTCGCACGCTTTTATCTCTAACCTGGACAAATATCTTCACTCTAAATACAAACGCTCCTCTCATGTGTGTCCAAATGAGTTGCACTCTCGCTAATTCTTACGATCGACACTCGATTAACTACCATGCAGCAGGGAAGAGATGGACCTCAAGGACGCTCAGTCTTCAATTTCTCTTATTTCAAGCACTCATCGACTGACGTTGTTCTGCTCGTCATGTGGTCTTCTTATAGTCCTCCAAATGCGAACGTTAAGCTTGAATACAGTAGTTGTTATGTCCATCTGTTTATGGGTAATAGCGTCGTGGAAAGTCCATTGGAAAATGACAGTTTCCGAACACATCTGTTCATCAGTCTCCAGATGAAATCAGTTCGAGATTTTTCAGAACCATTTAAATAAGTTTTGTTATCGTCAATATCATATTAAGCATGATCTTCAACGAAAATTTAAGGAAGGAGGGCATTTGGGGATATGGACATCTTGTTTACCAAAGGAGCCTCGAGTGTTTAAGGCCCCGTTTGATTCAGCATTTGGAATGCTCATTTGGACTCTAAAATCCCTTGGCCAAATGTAAATAGTGTTAAACAACTTTTTTTACTCATTTTGAGGAGATGCAATTGCATTTGGAATACTCTTTAAGGGACTTTTGGCCAATGCAAGGGTGGAGGTATTTTGGGAAGTTGCATTTTCGGAATGCAACTTGCACTGTTCATCGTGACTGTTCATCTTTCTTAGAGGCAAGTCCGACGACCGCCACCTGAGGGCTAGCCTGACCCCGGCAACCGCTGCCTGGGGGTCATGCAGTCTCAGGTGGCGGTCGCCGGCGACCAGATATGGCCATTAGCGGTTGGCCGGCAACCAGATCTGACCGCCGGTGGTGGCCGGTGGTTAAGCTCCATTGGAGCTTTTTTTTTATAAAAAAAATATTAGCAAAAGTCCTTTCGCCCAAGTTAATTTTAAAAAACACTTACCAAACACTACTTATATTTCGGAAAACCTTTTTAACCTAAAGGTATTTACATTTTTCCAAATGCATTCTCCCCAAGTCGAACCAAACGGGCCCTAAGTATGGAGTCTAGATGATGGAGAAATTGGAAAAGGTGTAACCTGTGGGAGCAATTGGGTCAACCGATGCTTATAGTCTTCGTTTTCTATTAGACAAATTTTAGGGAAAACATTAAGATTAGCTAAATCATAGGAGATTCCCTCTAAAGCAAACCCAATAAGGAAAGGTCAGAATGCTGACGATTGGGTAGATATTTTTGCTTTATTCATTAATAATTATCGAAGTTTGGACTTTTATGATCAAGTGGCATCTAGACATTTTAGATGGACTTTTTATAATGGATATTGACAGTATAAAATTCTATTTATAAACATGTGGGTGGTCAATGAACATGAACATGAATATGCATCTTCATCTTATGCCTGTTTGGGTGAAGAAATGTTTATACTGATGATTTTTTGTGAATAGATTTTTCTTAAATTAAATGATATTTCTCGATATATCGATGAAACTGATGGAGTGCATCTAGTCAAGCCGCTCATGATTTATTTCTTCAATTTGGATTGTCGTACACATACTTTTAAATTGAAGTGGACGATGCATAGTCGAATTATATTCAACCATAAATATTAACTAAAATAAAACGCTCAAATAATGTAGATTAGGTCATGTGTCTTGAGGAATATATCTTTCATCGCTTACAAAAGAGTGGTTGGAATATTCGAGGCATAAACTAGTTTCTAAATTTAAAATAGAAAAAAAAAAAAGAAATAGATGACCCCACAAATGTTTTTTTTAGCCCACAAATGTATTGTTAATGCATGCAAGCGTACTTTATGTTTGAAAATAAAATGACGGATATGCCCTAATTCTTGTATGGAGAAAGGACCGTTCATTTCTACTACATATCTCCATAATATTGTAGGATAAACTGATTTAGCTAAGATATCTGATTTTTTTTTGTCAAAAGAAATATTCCATTCATCATAATAATACTCAAGAAGTGCATAGAATGCTTACATGTCTAGCAAATCCCAAACAATTGCGAAAAAAGCAAATGCTAAAATGCAAATAACAAAGCACAATTTGTAACTAGAAGTACATTCTCATCCCTCAAAAACAAATTTGCCATCATAAACGTTTAGTAGCCGATCACCATATTCAGTGATGAGTACATACCGAGATCCCCTGCTCCATTCGCAACGGCTTGCGGTATGCGTCTAGGTTCAACGTCCTCATCATCATCGCCGTGTAGAGATTCCAACATCAATATGTTAAAAAAACACAAATCAAATATCTAAGAACTCCTAGATATATCTGATCGAAAGTTATACATATCTTTTATTAGCTAATAAAGCTTGAACTGCAGGATCAACTAAATTGGCACGAAACCACTGAGCTTCTTTTTCCCAAAAAATGAGTACATTTTCCAAAAAAAAATTTCAAGAGTGGGGTCCATTTGCTTATATATTTTTAGCTTCACCCTAGCTAGTTTATTACATGAACTTTAGATTAGGGATGGACACAGGTCCGATTCAACCCGAGAACCAAACTGAACTGGCCAACTTTGGTTTGTTGAAAAGGGTTAATACCACAAAAAATATCAAATTAGTATACATGTGACAAATGCAATTTTTTGACCACCAAAATCCCTAAATCGCTACACTTGTATCAAATTTACCCTTCGTTAATTTCCGTTAAACTTTACTGTCAGATTACTGAATTGGATGACACATGACATTTGACTGATGTACCGATTTGGGGTTTTACCCTCTGTTTGTCATAGTTTTACCAATTTGTGATTTTTTATGGTATTAATATAATTTAACGAAAACCAACGGAGGATAAATTTGTCACGGGTGTATCAGTTTGGGATTTTTAGTGGTCAAAAAATTTAGTTTAGATAAATTTATCACGGGCGTACCAGTTTGGGATTTTTGGTGTTAAAAAAATAATTTTATAGATATACCAATTTGAGATTTTTTTCGTAGTATTGACCCTGTTGGAAAAGGATCGTGGATCAAACGATGAGGCCTTGTGGGCTCACAATGGGCCGTCACTTAAGGCACCGCGGGAACAAAGGGTCCGAACCCGATTCCCTTTACCGGATCCCTCCACTCCGACCCGCTCCGCACGCTGACGTGGCGATAGTATCATGGCTTCCTCTTCTTCTTCTCCTTCCTCTCTCTCCCGCTCTCTGTATTGTCGGAAAAGATGAGCAGCCTCGTCGGACGCCTCCGATCCTCGGTCTCCGCCGCACGTCTTCTCTCCCCTGCTGCTCCATGGATTTCCGCTTCGCCTCCTCCTCTCCTCCCCCGCGCTCTCCCCTCTCGTCTCCGCCGACCCAGTTGCAGCCTCCTCCGTAGCCGCAGGCCCATCTCGAGTTAGTACAAGCAATCCGTTCTCGAAGTGCAACTTCTTCGTCGTGTTTTTTCGGCGCGTTTCTTTTCTGGGTGCTTTTGTTTTCGCGTCCGTCTGCACCGGGTGAGCGAAAGGTGGTCCCTTGCAGGTCCTGGAGCGAGCGATTCGGCGACGCCGCAGGAGGAGGAAGACCAGGCGGGGGTGGAAGTCGCGGAGGGATACACCGTCGCCCGGTTCTGCGACAGGATCATCGACGTGTTCTTGAACGAGAAGCCCCGGGTGAAGGAGTGGAGGAAGTTCTTGGTGTTCCGAGAGTGGAACAAGTACAGGGACAGCTTCTACAGTCGCTGCCGCTCCCGGGCGGACAGCGAGGACGACTTGAATTTGAAGCAAAAGTATATCGCTCTTTCGAGGAAGGTCAAGAAGGTATGGAAGCTTTTAAAGCTCTTTTTTTTTATGGTTGAAGTGATTCGTGATTAAGGTTTGATTGGGGGCAGTTTTGATTGTTTGATGTGTGATCAACTATTGCAGATTGATGATGAGATGGAGAGGCACAGTGAGTTGCTTAAGGAGGTACAGGATAGCCCGACGGATGTCGGTGCTGTGGTCGCACGCCGGCGCAAGGACTTCACGGGAGAGTTCTTCAGTTATATCACTACACTTTCCGAAACGTATGATAGCTTGGAAGACCGGGATGGTAATTATCACAAATTTGCCAATTTTAATTTGCATTTTGCTATTTTAGAAGATAGGGTCTTAAATGACTGGTTTAGGACCTTGATTTCTTCATGGTCATACCTCTGTTTTGATGTGAATTTAGCTAATGAATTTTATATACCTTGAAACTCCTCTCACTTGGATATGGCAAATTGTGCACCCAAAAGTGATTTGCTCGTGTTGCTTGAGCAGCATTGGCAAGGCTGGGTGCTAGATGCTTGTCTGCGGTCAGCGCTTATGACAACACCTTGGAGACTGTGGAGAATTTAGACAGTGCTCAATCCAAATTCGATGAGATACTGAATTCTCCCTCAATAGAGGTGGCGTGTGAAAAGATTAAAAGCCTTGCCAAGGCAAAGGAGCTTGACTCCTCATTAATCCTGTTGATAAATAGCACATGGGCTTCAGCGAAGGAATCCAAAACCATGAAAAACGAGGTACCGGCGGCAACTGTCTCGTTAGAACAATCTCTAAGCATATCATTCAGCCCATGTATTTTAATTGCATCATCTGTAGATTTCTGGGTTCAAGGCTGGGAAAAGTGTGCCTGCCTGAAGATATACTTTCTAGTTGCTGTCTCTAAGTGTTTGGAGGCTGATGATATATAATATGAACAGAAACATACACTTTAGTTAAACCTTTATTGGTGACAGAAGTAAGTGCATCAACATGGGCAGATGAATGCATAGTTATGTGGAGACCCTATGGAAGCAACAGCAGATTATGTGTAGGATTAAGTGTTTCTTCATGCCATTCAATTATCATTTTATACTTTGGTTCAATAAGCTTCCTATGGCTCTATGCCTATCAGGACATCCTAGTTCCTTAGTCATAGTCAGAGTTTCTCGTAAGTTTTAGGGGTTTTTTTAAATCATTTCACAATTATGATTTTAGACACAAGTGGATAATGACATTATGTTGGATTAGATGTTGATGTTCAAGGAAATCGTATTTGTTAATAGGAAATTTTGCTCTACTTCTTTGACTTGGGGCAATATGTTGTAAACCAATGTTTTCCCTTATGTATCTATTGCACTATTTTTTATGCCTTATGTTCTTTGAGTACCAACTTTGCTTATTTTTCTTCTGCATAAATGCAGGTCAAAGATATCATGTATAGTATATATAAAGCCACAAAAAGCAGTCTTAGGAGTATTGCGCCCAAAGAGATAAAGTTACTTAAGTATCTGCTGAATATTACAGACCCTGAGGAGCGGTTCTCAGCACTGGCAACAGCTTTTTCCCCAGGTGATGAAAGGGAAGCCAAGGACCCAAAAGCTTTATACACGTAAGCAAGCAGGTCCTTCATATGAGAGTGTCATCTACAAGCTTGTTAGTGGCAATTTTAACTTTTCTCTGCCTGGTTCTCTTGAGCAGCACCCCAGAGGAGCTTCATAAGTGGATTAAAATCATGCTTGATGCGTACCATCTTAATAAGGAGGATACTGAAATTAGGGAAGCAAAGCAATTGACTGAACCTGTCGTTATTCAAAGGCTTTTCATCCTGAAGGACACGATTGAAGAGGATTACTTAGAGAAAGACAAATCTCAGACAGATAAGAAGGACGAGGATGAAAAATTCGACTTATGAGGTAAGCATTTTATCTCGTGTAATTTACTGTTGGTTCTCAACTGTCTGGAGAGTAGTAGTTATGCCTGAGGCATAGACACTGAAATATGCTGCCCAAGGCAGTTTATCAGCTTCAAAAACATCAAACAGATTTGAGTTTAACACTTACATGTAGTGTTCAGCACTTTAAATAAGTGTAAAAATTCACTTCTAGCTTTTCAATCTTATCGAATGGGTCCAATTGGTATAGCTAGTTGGTGGCAACCGAAACATTGCAATCTGCAAATGCCAATCCATTGTGGATTTGACCTGTTTCAAACCTGCAGTGAGATCAATGGTAAACATGATTGCAGCAAGCAGATTCATTTGGATATAACGCTAATAGCTTGATCCAGGTAGATATTTGTAGTGAGTGACCAAACTACTAGTCGCCTTTGCAATGATGGTCCTTGTTCTTGCTTTTCTCTGTTTTCCCATGAGCATGGCACTTTCTTTGCTAACGTAAGTCTGCTTAAAGAAGCTAGCCCCACATCTATTTGGTATTGTCATCACTATCTTGTAGCTTATTGGGCATAGCATGTGCATTTGGTAAAGTGTTGGGGGGGACAAATACCTGGAAGCAACTGTGCCATCCTGTTACTGTGAAGGGTTCGTCAACTTCATCCTGTAATTAACATTCATTTTGTATCGAGTGCTATTAAACAAGAGAATGGTAATAGACTAGAGTTCAGATGCAATTCGACAATTGTAAAGATGGGATCAAAATAAAAATACCTTCAATTATCCCCTGTTTGGCAGTTGTGTCAATACTTGAGAGTCACATTAAGTAGTATGAGGGAAAAAATAAACTTTCAGATCCTTCATAATGGAAAAATAGTAGAAAGTAAGATAAAGTGTGATAGCAATATTAGAAAAAGGTGTAGCAAAGAATTGATGAATATGGAGACACCTTTTGTAGTGTCGAGCTTCAATGGAAATTATTGGAGCTGGTTTTTGTTTCCAGAGACAGTAGAACTAAACTCTATCTGCTCCAGTAAATGGTTCATAGGCTTTGGGTCATTCACACTGAGGGCACACAAAGGTCATAGGATCTTCCACAATAGTGGACTTTGAGACTGGGAACGGGAAATATACCTAAGGTTCAGTAAAATTTGTCCATCCCTGGAAAAACATGGAGGAAACATGCTGTGGTTGTTCATGAATGATGTTCTAAGATAGCTTCCTAGTTTTACAGTGCCATGGTAAAGTTGTTGGCGATTACTTATTGTCTTGATCATAGTAAATCTGACGGGGAAAGCATATTTTCAGCTGGATTGTCTAATTGTAATATCCTTTTCACGTATTGAATGCCTCAAAGTCTGTTTCCTCACCAACTTGTGGCTCCACATGTGGATTGAGTTTTGATGTGGAACCAGTTATTCATTACACATAGTGCAATTAGCTATATCTGACTAATCGCCTTGTTTGGCAGCCTGAGCAGCTTAATTTTTGCAGATGGAGATGCCTGTTAATTTCACTTGTTCATGGTCTCAAGCACCTATTGATCTGGCTGGTCCATGTTGAAGAATGGTGTAGCACGAACTCATCATGAAGCATCATTTGGATCCCATGTGTTCTGCTCTTTGGTAGGAAAGAAGAGGCCGCAGCAGTGAGGTCGACGGCTTTGAGATTCACTTGTGTGAAGCAATGTGATACTACTTGCAATATTTAGCTCATGCCAGTTCCAAGATGCAAAACATCTAATGGAGGAGCCTACGAGCTCACTAGGAAGCGATATGAGATGGAGCCATACTGGGTATTAGGATGTACGTTGTATGAGTCATTCTTTGATGTCCAAGATCCGACAGACTAGCAATGGAGCCATACTGGGTATTAGGATGTATGTTGTGTGAGTCATTCTTTGATGTCCAAGATCTGACAGACTAGCAATGTTTCGACAATGTCTTACTTTGTCACGAGGTCAAACCTAATGATGTGGTGTTTGTCTGTCAGGAGTTAGTCCCTGTAAGGTTCTGCTGTACCGTTTAGGCCTTTGACATGTCTGCTCTGCGGTGAATGAAACAACCTTTTTTACTCCCATAAGCTTGTTGATGTGATTCACACCCTAATGTCTCGTTTGATCAATGGGAATGAAATAATGAGTGTGCCCTTCCTTGAAACTCGAAAGTGAAATTGACTTGAGGCTGATCATGAGCGTGGCCATTGGACCCATAACGTGAATCACGGGAGCATATGCTAATTTCCCTAAGATTAGGCCAAGAAAGTGAATTCGGCTGCACCATGAAGTTTTATTAGGGTCATCCAGACTATTCATCCCCTCTTCATTTCAACCTGGTTGGACTGCTTCAGCTCATGATGATCTTCATTCGAACCATTGGAAATGGTTATGAATGTATTGAAAAACCCGGAATGACTCGCTGGATTGTCTTTGATTCCGAAGGAAGACGAGTAGAATCTTCATGATCGAGCCGATCACGCGATGCATATCGCACGAGAACGAGTCGTAAAAATGTGTGTGTGCTCTCACTGTCTAATTGATTGTGCTTTTCCGCTTAACTTCCATTAACTAGACAAGTTATGGGACACCAAATTACTCTGCAAGTACGTTCAAAACAGATGATACAAGCGCCTCTGTACTGCATTCCGTTGACTGTACTGCTTACTTTTGCATCTTTTGGTGGTACTGAGGTCCACTGACAACGCAACAAAAGAAAGGAACAATCATCATAAGACTGGTTACCCCTGAAAATGGAAACGGCCAAAGAAAAAATTCTCTCACTTGCGACCCACTAAATCTGACGGTCAAGATTCAGTTCAGTACATGTACTAAGTTTACCGAATAATGTCTACCATAGAGGCCAGAGCTATTATGGCACTCTCCATCAAAATGATATTAGATTATATGATTAGCCGATCAAATTTTGCTATTTTAAAATTGATATACCGCAACTCAAGATCGACTGATAATCTAATAAAGTGGTAAAGTTAGCCTTAGCAAACTTGACCGGCAATTCGTGAGGTCCATTATTGTTCGCTGGTTTGGAAAATTTTGTGGAGCCCGAATGGTATTGACCAATTTACTATTCAGTGCTCTTTTTCTGAATTTTAGGATGAATGATCTCTTTGTAATATTTCATAAGGTAGGAGAGATAACAGTGTATTTAGAGACTAGAGCTTTCAAAGAAATTTACTTCTCCTTTCTTGTTGCGGTTTTCTTAACGAGGAAATTATATAATAAGAGTTCAAGATAGAGATTTAGGCTGCATTTGGTTGGACATTTGGGGAAAGTCTTTGGGAAAATCCAAATGACTTTGGTTTAAAAGGATTTTTTTGAAATACAAATAGTATTTGGTGATATGTAATTGAAAAGTGGATTTGGAAGCAACTTTGGTTTAAATATTGTTTGGGAAAAACTACATTTCTAAAGGGTATTAAGTATATTTTTCAATTAAAAAAAATTTGAAGCTCAACAACAAAAGGTATGATGGCCGAACATCGGCGAGCCAGGATTAGCACGTGAGGGCCACCTGGGGTCGCGCAACCACGGCCACCGCAAGCCGACCCTAGGCAAGCCTCGCTTGAGGTCATCACCTCAAGTGCCGGTGGCAGATATGGTGACGGCGGCACCAGATCTGACCTCGCCGCAGAGTAAATTTGGAATTTTGAAAGTTTAGCGAGGGGAAAATTGAGAGGAAAAAAATGTATTAGCATTCCGAAAATACTCAAAGCCCAAGATTGATAGCACCTACATTCGGCTATAAGAGCCATTGTATTTCCAAAAGCTCTTCAAAAAAACTTGCCAAACTCCTTGACATTTGCCGAAAGGCATTTGAGGACTTTTGAGGGAGTGATCATTGCATTTCAAGTGGTCTTAGCCCTAGACATGGCTATTGGGGAAATTTGATTGCCGGTGAATATAGAGAAATAGTAATAGATCATTGATGTTTTGATGCATGATGACAATCATTGTCCTTAATGTATTATTTGCCCTCACTATTGTTGCTGTCAAGTTTAGAATAAATATACCTCTAGGATATACATCAAAGTCGCAGAGAAATGAGTTTAGCAATTACTCAATTTCTCTCTTGGAATTTCACCTTGAATGTGTTGTTAAAGTTATGTGTATAAAAAGAGAAGAAAAGAGAGTCCCGAACAAGGTGTAGTTATGACCGATTGTGATTATATAAATAATGTGCGATTCGATCTCTATTCACAGATAACCAATTAACACACCTATTGAAAATAGGTACCTTATCTCCAACCATCACCACTTTTCATGTTAAGAATAACTTCCGTTCATAATCACCAATAACTTATTTTTAGGACGAAGAGTCACCTCTTTTCATAATGAAGAGTCACATTTTCTCTTAATCAAGAGCCACCTCTTTTACGATAATAAACTATTTCAACAGTGGCAACCGAGCGAGTATGGACGACTTCGGATAATTTTTCTGTTGGTTCTACTTCAGCCCTAAGAGTTGTCAAAGATGGTGGAATAGTCCCCTCCCTGGTATTCATTTGACATTGACTTTGATCATTTCGTATGCATCAGAAGACAACGACCAGGGCTCGCTTTCTTGCACCAATCAACTTGGAAATTTCGTTTCGGACTCATTCTTCCGTCGATAGTAATGTGAAATGGTACAATTGTTCACTCAAAGATACCGTTTGCGTAATTCCCCCTTTTTAATTTGCACATGCTTATACTAAAATAGACGTCCAAATTTCTTTTCCAGGTAATGCCCTATGGTAAGATGAACTTAATTTAAGGCGGGTCCTATAATCAATAATTGATGCCAATCAAGCCCACCACAAGGAAATAGAAGAGGATACAACAATGGATCACAACAACCATAGCAATGTTTGAGTGGCAAAGTAGGGCCATTACCATTCGTTCGAATTGCGGCGACTTATTCTGCAACAAGCTTGTTGTAAACTCTTTGATCTGATTTCGCTTCGTGATCTATTTGTATTTTATGTACACCCATGTAAGTGTCTTCTAATTGGCGCAATACTTTGGCATATGGATTCAATAATAAGACTGACCGTTAATGTTTGAAGTGGCGACCTACCAATATCGATTTCCTTTATAATGCAATAGAAATGTAGAAAAATAAGGTAAATAAACATTTAATCGAATTACATTTACATCGATCCAAAAACTGCCAAGGCAAAAGAAAAAAAAAATTCCAGAATGGATATCTACGAGTACAAAGCCACGCATTAATATGACAGCAATTTTGTCCTATGCTCAGCCTTTTCTGTCTTGGAAGCCATAGGCTTTGCTTAGCTACTTTTATTACAAACCACGTGACTTTTTCAACCGTCCTGTCAGAATAGACGATGTTGAAAAAGACAACGGGGGATGCAACCGCAATTCTCGACCTAACATCGGAAGGAAATCGCACAAATAATATTTAAAATTTTAATTTATTTCATATCATTCTTAAATTATATAAAAATATTTAATTTAATCCTTAACCTATTTATATCATCCTTTTTTTAATTCAAGTTAACGGAGTTTACTTATATGGCTGCTAATATGTCGAGTTTGAATGGTGGACAACAAAAAAAAAATACACAATGATTTTCCTAATAACATATTCATCTCAAATCATGATATAATAATCTGCATCATAAAAATTGATGGATATGTTAACGCCTTAATTTTTTTTCCTTGTATAAAGTAGATGAATGAAAATATAAGCACGTTGACATAATCATTTTCAATTATTAAACTCAAGATATCAAATAACGATTTATTGCTATTTAAGCAAATGGAAGGAATACATTGAACATTTACAAATTGGTCATGAATTATATTAAACGAATTAAAAGTTCATGGAATATATTACAATTTAAGCTAAGGTTTAGCGATCATTTATGTTATTTTTCCTAATATATAGAGCGTAAGTGCCTTACAAGTTTAAGATTTTTTTACATATTTTTTTCATCCGATAAAATGGTAAGTTTTCATTGCGTTGCGACGATGTTTCTTTTCGTTCATTTACTTTCATTGCTTTTCTGACCGAGTTTCTATAATTTTAGTTTTTCCAATCAAGTCCTTGTGCAGGCACAAAATGACTACTCAATTCTCTCTAAAATAAAATCCCGCCAAATTCAGCTAACGTGTTCGTCATAGGATACCAAAGTGTAATATGGATTAAACATTACCTGCATGAACACCCAATATGGAGAGCGAATGGGTGCGAGAATTAAAAAATAACTTGAAAAGATCAAAGCATTCATACGCGTCACAATAGGTATTCACGTATGCAATATTTAAGTCATATCATGTTTTGGCATCCTCCAATAGTCGAGTAAGCTGAATTTGAGCGAATTTTGTATCGAGGGACTTGATTAGACATAATTAAAAGTATACAAGCACAGTTAGAAAAATAGGATAATGACCCAAATGATC
Organism: Syzygium malaccense; assembly: GCA_031216405.1. NCBI lineage: Eukaryota > Viridiplantae > Streptophyta > Magnoliopsida > Myrtales > Myrtaceae > Syzygium > Syzygium malaccense. The sequence goes on along the minus strand of CM062261.1, from coordinate 2,503,357 downwards.
TTTAAATTTTGATCCAATATGTAATGTTGTCCTTGAACTTACTCCAATATAAACTTTTAATTTGTTCAATTTGATCCATATTTAATTTAGTCGTTAGACTATACGAAAATGTTCAATACTCTCCTTCCATCAATTTAAGTTCAGAGACAATATTGAACATTTTTGTATAGTCCAGCGACCAAATTAAATATATACCAAAATTTCAGTGATTATATTGAACAAATCAATATTAATACCACGAAAAACCCAAAACTAATACACTTGTAACAAATTTACCCCGAACTAATTTTTTTATCACAAAAATTCCCAAAACTGGCACACCTGTGACAAATTTATCATAAACTAACATTTTGACCACTGAAAACCATAAATTGATACATTTGTGATAAATTTACCTTTCGTTAAATTGAATTAATATCATAAAAAATCACAAATTGATAAACCTGTGAATAACAGAGAGGTAAAACCAAAAAATGATGTACCCGTTAACTGTTACGTGTAATTTAATTCGGAAATTTAACGATAAAATTTAACGGAAACTAATTAAGGGTAAATTTATCATAAATGTACTAAATTGAAATTTTTATTATCAAAAAGTTAATTTAAAATAAATTTATTACATATATACTAATTTGAAGTTTTTGTGATGTTCGCCCTCGACATCCGCATTGCATATTAGATCAAGTTTCATCCGCGATGCTGAAATTCAGGGATGGTTTTTGAAAAGAACTAAATGCAAGGAAAAGTCGTGTTTGAAGATGACCAGGAAGCTTTTGTACTGCACGAGCAACGTCCGTCATCGTGCGGGAGCCTGTAAGTACGGCGTCCCTGTCTCAATCCCGGAGAATTTTACATCCATTTTTCTTGCACGCATCATCATCAATCATCACGAACAAGACCCTCTCATCGAACTGCTGATTCTCTCCATCTTCATCGCACAGTAAGTAATCCTTAGCAGGTCACATAGTCTCAGAGTCTCGGAGGATTTTCATCCATCTTTCTTGCATGCAAAGAGGACCGCGCATGTCGATGGTTTCTCTTTCTCTATCTTGATCGTGCAGTAAGTAATCTTTAGCGGGTAGGCCAGTTCATCTCTCCTCTCTCCGGCGATGCCCGTCGGCTTCGACTGTGGCTCGAACTAGAGTCGATTCTTGAATCGTTTGTTCCGGCTTTTGTGTTGCGAACGATCGGTTTTCGGGGTATCCATTTGAGCTAATTTGAAGCTGACGTTTGAAAAGAACGACCTTTTGGGGTTCTTGAATTTTTTTTTTCCGCGTTTTTCTTGAGGAATGATCTGCTGGTGAAGTTGGGTTGATTTTCCAATGTGGGTAATTTGGAATTGGACTTGCTGACTTTTCCTGATCAAGTGCTTCGCATTTTCTAGTATTCCATTGAATTTTTCTTTACGCGTTCGATCATTTACGGGGGGGTTCCTTCTTTCGCTCTAGTTTTTGACTGGTCAAATGAGGAAAATTCACTGTAATTTGGACGTTTTTGTCTATTTTGGAGCGGATTATCCACTAAAGAGAACTGATTTGTGGTCGTGAAATGGGATAGCGAGCGTGTAGATTGACATGATTCATTAGTTTTTCTGTTTTTTTTTTTTCATTCCCGCTGATTGTCTTGTCTGGAGGTAAAATTGCAATAATATGTCATGTGTTTTGGTTATCTGAACTTCATAATCTGATTGAAGCTCGCTGAACAATGCGCTCTTAGGTGAGAATGGACATGCATATCGAATTAAAGCGCGAATCGGAGTGGGCCGAAGCGCAAAAGATCGAAATAGGTGTGGACCTAGTGGCTGCAGCCGCACAGCAGCTCAAGTTCCTCGCGACTGTTGATCGGAACCGTTTCCTCTATGAAGGTCCTGCTCTCCAAAGGGCCATATATAGGTAAAAATTTGGTGCAGCAAGTTTTACGACCCTTCCTTTTTTGTTATATCTGTGTTCATTGCTTATGATTCGGGTATATCTTTTGCCTTTGTGTTTGCTCCAATCACTACTGTCTTTTGTTTTGTTAATAAGAAAATTTCAATTAGACTTGTTTTTGAACTTTTCTAGTGTTGGCTTATTCACTAAGTGCTTGGGTCGCGTGTTACGTGCCATTCAATAGGTAGACAATAGGAGCATTTCTTTGGAAGGGGGCACGTACTGATTTCTCTTTGTCAAACCTTCGATTAGGGTAAAGTCATTTGAAGTTCCTTGTAAAATGTGATTGCCTTGGGTGAGAAGTGTATCAGCGCATGAGTGAATGCAAGAGAGAGAGAGAGAGAGAGAGGGAGAGGGAGAGAGAGGGAGGGAGGGGGAGAGAATTACAATGAACCTTTGACCACTTACATCCTCTGGAAAGCCTTGATGTTAGTGAAAGATGTTCTTCTCAAGTATGTGTGAATCCGAGAGAGTATGTTAAGTGTTTGTATATGTCTGACTATCTGAACTATTGTAAGATCTCACCAAGTGGTTATTGCTTTGTCATACTCTTGTTTTCTTGGACTGTCACGAATAGCGTAGTGGAGGACTGGCTCAAAACATATTTTCACTGAGACTTCTATGCTTGATGAGAAACTTTAGCAGCCTAATATTCTTTTTCCAAAATTAATATAGGCTTTCCTTGTCTTCAATTCATTCTAGAATTTTGCTCTAGTTTGGGGATTTGATGCACATTTGGTGTTTTGACAGTGGTGTCTCATGGTTTTTGGAAGATGATAGTACTGAATATTATCTCACTGTTTTCTATATAACCAAGTTCTGAAACATAACATGTGAACTACAGATACAATGCATTTTGGCTTCCTTTGCTTGCCAAACACTCAGAGTGCCATCTTGTTGAAGGCCCGCTGGTCGTTCCTCTTGATTGTGAATGGATATGGCATTGTCACAGGCTCAATCCGGTAGGATCTCGGTCTTCTTGTCCATATAGATCTTGTACTTCATCAAATTTTCACTGGACCTGCCGCGTTTTCTTATGGGATTTGTTCTTTTTCCCAGATCCGATACAAATCCGACTGTGAGGATCTGTATGGTAGGATGCTTGACAACTCTAATGTTGTATCTTCTACTCAAGGCACCTGCTCAAGGCAGACTGAAGAAATTTGGACAAAACTATATCCAGAAGAGCACTATGAATTAGACTTAGCTGCAGCTTTTGAAGAAGATATTTCTGAGAAGATGCTAGGGCTTGAAAAATGCACTGCATATGATTTGGTGTCAGCAGTCAAAAGACAGAGTCCTTTTTTCTACCAGGTAATGCAATGATCATAAGTCCTTTTTTCTACCAGGTAATGCAATAATCATAAGACATTCTTCAAATCAACATCTTCACATCATATTCGTATATCAGTACTAGTAGGTACGGTGACGGTTCCCCAATGCTTTTCCACATGTTTGTTTATAATTTTTGTATTGATGAATTCTCAACTTCAGTGGGTGCTGAATCATATCAGCCGAAAACTTGATTTGTAAGGTTTTCTATTAGATATAACTGCTCTTGTTTGCCTGATTTATCAGTGTTCTTATCTTTTTTAATTAAATAGGGAAGTGACTAAAAAGATTATTTGCATTGTGGCGAGTTTGGACTTTGAAGATTTTTTTGTGATGATTAGAAAGGTTATCTTCCTCGGTACTTGTTCACAGGTTTCTAGGCCCCATATAAGCCATGATCTCTTCCTTGAAGAAGCCTTGGCCAGATATAAAGGGTTTCTTCATCTTATACGAAGAAACAAGGAGAAGTCAATCAGACGATTCTGTGTTCCCACTTATGACATTGACCTTATGTGGCACTCTCACCAGTTGCATCCTGTTTCTTATTGTGAAGACCTCATTAGGGTACATGGTAAAGTTTTGGAGCATGATGACATGGACTCAGACAGATCTAAAGGACAGAAGTTGGATGTTGGATTTTCTGGAACTACAAATCAGTGGGAAGAGACATTAGGTAAAAGGTATTGGAGGGCTGGGGCCATGTACAGAGGAGCCGCCCCAAGTCCAGTCACTCTTGTACCTTTCTCATCTAAGAGTAAGAAGATCGAGGAATTGTTATCATCTGACGAATACCAGAATATAGTTCAGGTTCCAGATGTGAAGTTTGTGGAGGTAGTTGCTGCTAAGCTTCGTACTGCTCTTTTTGTGCACCATTTTCGTCATTTCGGTCTCATTGATGTGTTAATGTGCCTCTTTCCATGACGCAATTGTTGTTCAAATTTCTTAGCATTTTAGCAGCATGAATATGCAGGTCTAGTCCTACATTTTTTCTTGTGATCTGACCATAATGCACCTGAGAGGGACCAGAATAGTGGACAATTCAGTGTTCATAGCTCCAAGACATCTTAGATAGAGTAACTTCAAATCTTGCCTCGTTCTTGGATATTCTAAGTAATTATATAATAGTTTTTAATTGTTCTGGCTCTAGTAATTAGTTTGGCTTGTCAGAATTGGGGTTGTAGAATTATGGAAGACTTCAATTCATGCATGCAAGAATACTTTTCTTCTTTTACTTCTGGGCAATTTAGATATTAGTTGTCGTAAAATATATTTTTCCATGTATATTCTCACTGTCTTAGTCTTTGCTTTCATTTTAATCTGCAGGTACTCTTGGAGTTTGTTGGAGTTAGAGGCCTGCCAGAGGGCCACAAGGGGACGCTTTCTGTCTTATTTAGTAAATCACAGCCAGACTTGTTTTTCAATGCCAAGCAAAGGCTAAGTATTTTGTCAGAATCTGGAGAGAAAATGGTTGCTTCGTTCACTTGTGAACCCAAAGGAGAGTTGCTCTTCGAACTTGCATCATATTCTCCTTCCACCTTACCCATTAAAAAGACACCTAGAGTTTTGGGCTCTGCCTCACTCTCTCTACAGGATTATTTGGTTCCAGTTTCAAAACTTTCTGACGAGAAATGGTTGGAGTTGGCGCCTTCTTCTGGCTATGCAAACTCAGAATCAATGTGCTTGCGTGTCGGCTTTTCCTTTACAGTTCCAAACCCTGCATTGTATGTGCTTCACATGGTTCGTTCTCGGCCATTCTCTAAAAGTTCTTGTCTTTTTCCCCTACCTGGAAGGGTTCAACATGCCAAAAGCTGGACACGTGTAATGACTGATGCTGGTACTGAGGTTATTACTCTCCAAATGAGGTACAGTAGTTTACATCTGTATGCTATAAATATGCCTCCCTGAAACTAACACACACATGGTTCTTTCTCTATATCTCATTGGAAGTAAATAAATTACGGGCAAAGTAATCATAAACTTATGGGCACTAGTGTCATGTTTTCTCATTATGTTCTAGAAATTTATGCCATTTTACTTGGCCTCACAAGGAAGTCAGAATTTGGCAATCCTTAGAGCATCTAATTTTACAAGTAGAACTTACTGGTTTTGTATTTACTGGGTACAAAAATCCATCTTGATTTGTCGTCTTTTTCGCACCTCTATTTTTTGGTCCTATTTAGAAGAACATTTACAATTTTTTAATTTCACATTGAATCCATGACTTTTCCTGTTAAAGTGACAAACAATGTACTGCACAACACTATGGGAAACTGCAATTTTTCCCCCATTTACTTCTCGTGCCCAACTTTAAATCAGTGCACCCTGGAATCAACCAGATTGCTTCTATTTACCTCAATTCCATCACAGCCAAGATAGCTCGATATGCTCTCATGGTTGATAGGGTAAAATGTCTTTTAGGCGAGTTTTTAGCAGATGGGTTGAATTGAAGCGGTTTTGGTCAATCAACGGAAAAAATTGGCTTAAATTTGTGCAGGGGAGCAACTTGGCTTCTTCCATTTTTTATCATTCAATTGTGTTGAAATTTATTATATAACTTCCATCCACTTCTATTTGACTTTGGTTTTGTATGGATCTTTAGTACTACTTGTATTTGGAATATAATGAAGTCATGTAATTGTTCGAGGGGGCCATAGTGTAAAAATAAATCATTATTCTACACCGCATTCCCCTTGGCCACTCACTCCTTCATCGCTGCTGGGAGCGTCTAGGCATCGGAAGTTAAATTTCCAACATAACAAATTATGCTGCTTTATGCATCTCTTGAATCTCCACAGGCATATAGCCCTGAAGTTTAATTTCTCTGATAAATTCTAGCATGGATTGAATGTCAGGAGCTCGAAGAAAGAAAAGAGGAAGGACAACTTCACCCCTAGGAAGGAGGTGATTGGAATTACAGAAAGTGGTGAAACACGTACACTGGCTGAGTTTATGGAGAATGGATGGTCCTTGCTAGGTTCTCGTTGGTCCCTTAAGTTTCAGAAATCTTCCTCTGAAAATAGCCATCTCTGCATGCTGATAGGTGATAGAGTGGTATGCTTCCCTCTCTCAAAAATTCAACAAACTGTTTGGCACTTCTTTAGTGCCAGATTATTTCTTTGAAAGAATTAAATCGGTGTATCCTACAATTGGCAAAACTTGTCAGATTGTGCTTTTTAAAACTTGCATGCACATCTCTGTTCTTCAGACATGAATGTAGGTGTGATGAGGGGAGCAAATGCATATCATGACATCTGGCTTGTCTATGTCTCAAGATAGGGCATACATGGACTCCGTATCTATATGAAACATGAATGCTGGAACTTTATTATGCGAAATTTTATGTATTTTGACTTTTAGAAAGCAAATTATTCACAAGGGTTTCAGTATTCCTCTCTTCAAATTTTTTGATAAATTTCCTTCGGTATTTTTTTTAATGGTGAGTTAGATTAAAGCAGTTCTGCAGTAAGACACTAACTTGCAATTATCTTAGTTTGGGATGAAAGTGTCCAATGCCCATAAGCCCACTTCAGATAGACCCTACATTACCTCAACAAAGAGTCATCATGGCATAGATGCATTAGATAACATGCCTGTCACCACTCAACTAAGCTTGAGTAAGCATGTATGCCATTGCTGAGACTTGAAATTGGCAACAGACAGCCCAATTTTGTTTACCGCACGTGCTCAGTAGTAGCACCAACTCTGCACAGGAATGATGTTGGTGCTATTACTGTTCTTCCGGACTGTAAATGATCTCTAAGTCTGTTCCAATCCAAAATCTGTTCTGTGAAACAGGTCTTGCTAATTAACAGAAAAAAAAAAGGGGAAGGTAGCCTCAGAGAATACAAACAGTACGTGATTACCAGTCCAATATATTTAGAGTTCCGCGGCTAGGAAAACCATGGCCTGAATTTCCTGTGGAGATATAATGGGATCTTAGGAAAATTTAAATTAGTTAGTTTTTCTGTCATCTTAAACTTTGTTAAACATAACCAATATGATATATAACAACGGGTTTTGAGAGTGGAAAGAGTTTTATTGCAGTGCTTGTTAGGATTAATGTTGTTGAAGCCATGTAATCTTGGGACATTCATGGGGTCGCCCCCTATATTTTGGTTTCAGCAATCCTGGTGAGTACTAGCATTTATATTAGTCAAAAGATGGTTAAGTTGAAACCATAATGGAAGATGCTGTTTCAATTTTCCACAACTATAGAAGATACCTAGGAGAATTGCAGGAATGAAGAATAAGGATCACTTTGCAAACAAACATAAGTCAATGGGTTGTATTTTTCTCATTAGCTAGTCTTTTTCTCTGGCAGGTGAACATTTTTCCTGGCAGAAAACTGGGTTATGAACCAAAACATCATGAGATGCAAAAGAAGGAAAGAGATTTCGTGACTGCAGTTGAATTCTCTGCTGATAGTCCATATGGAGAAGCAGTAGCACTGATCAACTTGAAATCGGGAGTGGTAAAGGTAAAATGGATTCTCTAAAACTGCTTCTTTCCAGGATAACGTCATTATCCGTATTGACTTTTTTTTATTTGTTAAATAGGTTAAGGAAGAATCACTGTTGTTGACTATGGTGGTACTAGCTTTTGTGCTCTCTGATATAATGGAAAATGAAGGATTTGAGGCGGTAGGTGCTATGGAGGACAATGTGGAAGCAGACAATTTAATTAAGACAGAAAGTGGGTTCCCAGCTGTAGGCAAAGAGAGTGTCACGGCCTTACCAGTTGAAAGTCAAGTCGAGCTGAATGGTGATGCAGTCGAAGGGATTGAAGAAGTCCCAGCAGATTCTCATTCAACTGCCAGTGGCTGTGGTAGTGGGTGCGGGAGCGGCTGCGGGAGTGGGTGTGGCAGCATGGTAAAGAGCAGTGGATGCGGTGGCGGCTGCGGTGGCGGCTGCGGTGGTGGCTGTGGTGGCGGCTGTGGTGGCGGCTGTGGAAAAATGGTGAAGAGCAGTGGTTGTGGTGGGTGCGGCAGTGGATGTGGTGGCTGCGGTGGTGGTGCAATGGTTGCAAGGTCGAGGCAGCAGGCCTAGTCAAGAGCGGCTCCGAGGTGCGTGCTGTGTTGATTTTGCATTCTGGTTCCTTTTCTACAACTATTATCTCATGGAAGGGTAGTGCTTACTAGTCATTCCTGTTTTCGGGCATGTCCAGAGGGAAGTATTCCTACAAACAGATGAGGTCATTCTGGGTTGACATGATGAATCATGTCGAAGGAATCAACCATTATCATGATTAATCAAATAAAAGGAGTGGATATTTCTTTACAGTGGCGGAATCAACATGTCAATTGATCCCTGCTCCGGCGAATGCTCCGGCTGTCGAGAAATTCCACAATGTTTCTTCGGTTTGCAAGATCTATTGTATATATACATTGTTTCTGTTGTGGACTGCATCTGTGAGATGTGTTTATTGTTCTATTAGGTGAATAAAGCTTGTTATCTATTGTGCCAAATATGAAACAAATGGAAACTGTTGATGGATGTATGATTTGTTGTGAAATGTTGTCATCACTGAATTCATTGTCATTCAGACTCTTTGCCTACTAAACATAGAGCCGCGGGCAGCTGATTTTTGTCCTGATGTTTTCTTATATATCTGTTCACTCCTGGTAGTTTAAGGAAACTATACTTTTAGTCCCTGTGTCTTTAAACAAAATTTCATTTTGGCCCCTTGTGTTAGGGAGTTTTGCACCTTTATACTTTATTCACCCAAACTTACAAATCATTCCACTGGTGTCCACTATGAAGTTTATCCGTGAAATGTGTAGTGCACTTGCTTTTTACCTACATTTAAAGGAGCGGGCGCTCTTGCCTCCCCTCATTTGTCTAGATCTTGAAGTTAGTTTAAGATTTTTAAGTTATGATAAATGATTTTGGTCCAAAATGTAACGTTTGCCCCCATTAAATTTCTCAAAAAGAAAACACAATTAAGTAAATGGTAAATTCTTTCATTTCCATTTGCCCCCGCAGATTGATGAAGCTTAAAAAAGAATGTTTAGAATTATCGAAAACGTCATTGCTACATACAAACAATGCACGCATAATGCCAACTGTTATTGTATTTTTCAGCATAAGAATACTTTATTTATTACTAAAATAATCATTGATTGAACTTTACCCCGCCCGCTAAGAAAGAACTTTCTATATCCGCCCTAGCATTAGAGGGCATCTTCGTCCACAAGAAAGAATTTAATTTGTTGCAGCTAGTTTCAGCTTAAGAATCATACATTGCACATATTAACAAAAATAATTGATGGTGCTAACGATAGAACTTATGTGCATATTCGAAATTGAAGATTTATAATTTATGGTTTAACGTGTTAGAGGGTGAGAGTTCTAGATTGTAAAGTGTGAAGATTTACAGTTTGGGGTTCAACAGGGAAAATTGTCCAAAAAGTCCTAAACCTTCTAAATTTATCAATTCAGTCCTAAATCTTTTTATTTTTTACCAATTGAGCCCATTCAGCCAATTTTGCCCGGCCGGTCGGCACTGACATGGCCACTGGCCATCTGGCTAACGTTGACGTGATAATTTTTTAATATTTTTTCAAAATTTTTAAATATTTTTTCTTTTTTTTCTGCCTTGTTCCCTCTGGCCTGTTTGGCGACCGGCCAAAGGCGCAAGCTGGTGAGGTTGACCTAGCCAGCCTCCGGCAAAGCTCGCCCTCGCCAACCACTGGTGAGGGCGACCCTCGCCAGATCTGGGTGAGGTTGAGCCTCACCTAGCCAAGGCAAGGCCAGCCTCGCCATCGTTGGGTGAGGCGAAACCCAATGACGGTGAGGCCGGCCAGCGCCATCGCAGGTCGGCCTCGCCTTGGCTGAGCGAGGCTCGACCTCACCCAAATTCGGTGAGGTCGACCTGGTAACGGCGGGCAAGGCTCACCCTCTCCGGTACCTTGCCGGCCCATGCCTTTGGTCAGTCGCCGGTCACTGGACCGGCCAGAGGGAAGAAGGTAGAAAAAAAATATATTAAAAAATTACCGCATCAGCGTTGGCTGGACGGTCGGCACCAGCCGGCAATCACATCAGTGCTGGCCGGCCAAAATTGACCGAATAGACTCAATTGGTAAAAAGTGAAAAAGTTTATGACTGAATTGGCAAACTTAAAAGGTTTAGGACTGAATTGGCAAAAATATAATATATTTATAACTTTGTGGACAATTTTCCTGAGTTTAACGTGTAAGAGATTTTGAGAGTCCGAGGGTAAAATTTAGGGTTTAACATGTAAGGTGAAATTTCCCCTAAGAACTATATTCTTCTTTGCCACCAAAATTAATGAGAGCTTGTTGTGCCTGTAAAATTTTTGTGAGAGATGACATTGCAAATTCAATGGCAACTACATTTCATTACTATAAGTAGTAATGTCTCTCATATCATTTTGAAAGATCCATCATCACCTTTAAAATTTTGTTCATCTTTTAGTGATTAAAATTTTCTTATCAGCCAAGTGGGTGGTCGAGTGGTCCAAAACTTGGTTGCAATTGATTCTCCATTTCATTCTCGATTTCAAAAGATTTTGGTTAGTCTACAAAGGACGGCCCTGAATTTAGGTGTATTGCTGGTCTTGGGCTTTCCCACTCGAACTTGATGAGGCTACAATGATAGGCTCACCCAATGGGCAAATGATGTCGTTTACACGGTAAATCGAAAATTTTGATAGTGGATGTTGTAGGTTTCTGACCCCCTTCAAACACTCTTTCTTTTTATAAAATAATGATTTTCCAACGTCCGATAAATAATGACATGACATGACAAAAATTGTTAAGCGAGATGATACTAGACAAACATTTATTATTTGGAATAATTGAACAATTTTGTTAATCAAGAAACATTTGAATAAACTAAAAATAAGTTAAATGTTCTACCGTTTGTAAATGAAAACAAAAACAGATGTAAACCAACGGCACCTAAGAGATTGTTATCTTTTTATGTAGGGTGATGAAAAAAATAGCTTGTTGACTTCTAAATAAATGAAAAGAGAATAAAATCGCCACCTTACGTAATCCAGAATTTCAAAAACAAATGAGCAAATATCAAAGTTTGAAGTGATAAATGCATTTCCCCTTAAAATATCTTCGTGAAAAATTACAGAATGAATTCTAAAATTTATATCGATCTGGCACTTGAACATTAAATCTTTTATTTCATACATTCAAGTCTTAAAATTTATCGTCGTCCTCCACGTTAATCGTTCTATTAGGTCATTAATTACCAGTGGAGGTAAAAGTTAGAGGTGGCTTTTTTTTTTATCAATTTTTCCTTCCACGTGCCGATCAAACAATTAAATGTAACACGGCGTCATTAAACAAAAACAACGTTTTTCTGTTAATAATAAACTGAAAATATAAAAAAAAACTTGAAAAATTAAGGAAAAAGGGGTAAAAGGGATAGGACGTCCTATCTCTTTTTGTAAACTTGTCCTTGACCTTACCCCTTCGACACGCTCTCTGTTTGTTTGTTTGTTTGTTTTTTAATTTAAGTGTTTTTCAATTTATTTTAGTTTTTTTTATATGGTGCCTTAGTGCCACTTTTGTGAAATATAAAAAATAATAATAAAAAAAAATGTCACGTAGAATTGCATCCATGAAAAATTTAGGGAGCTAACGGAATGACTAACGTGGGGATAGTGACAAGATTTAGGACTTAACTGTAGGAATCGAAAGTTTCGCGACTCAAGTTTCGGGTTGACATGAATTTTAGAACTCCTGTTATAATTGTTTCAAAATCTTTTCGAATTTTCGTCCTTTTCTCAAATAAAAAGAGAGAAAGCTTAAACATAGACATAATTTCAAATTCAACCCCGAAAATGAGCTTAAAATAGTGATTAAAAAACCTTATTGGAGAGACAATTGTAAGTTCAAGTACTCATCCGGGTCGAATCCTTCCTGAACACACACTGTTTCGTGAGAAGAAGAAAATGTCAAAGTGGAACTTTTTCGTGCACAAAGATGAAAGCTAATGAGATCTTAATATCAATTAAATTAACAAATATTGTGGCCGGGAGGATATTAGATTTAAAAATTTGAACCATTGCAATGGATCAATGCGGTTATGTGATCAATTAACAAAATTTTCCAATATTTAATCTAAATTTGCGCTAAATATATCTGTGGATGAGAGAATATTGGAATGCACATTTGAAAGATTTTTAGCAGATGCAAGTATGTCCTATATTTACAAATTTTTTCCATCAAATTTAGCACGATGATTTCAATTCATCTATAGCATTAGATTTTGTCAGTTCGAATCACATAACAATCCTTTGTGGATCATGTTTGTTGATCTTGGCTCTATAAGAAGCTCACCCCCACCAAACTGTGTTCATCACACCGCTCCTTCATCCCCCCACCAAAAAGAGGAAATGGAGAAGACCAGCATGAAGAGCTTCTTCATGACTGCATCCCTGGTTGTCTTGCTTGTTTTCTGCTTGAGCTGTGAGGTCTGCCATGCAAGGGAAGGCATCAGTAAGATGCAAACCACAGAGGGCTCGTCGGATCCTCAATGGCTGTGGCATTGGCCGCCTTTCTGGCTCCCCCGCCCTCATTTCCCCCGTCTGCCCCCTTTCCCGTTCCCTCACTGGCCTCCGTGCCACGGATTCCCATGGCCGGCACCGTCCCCAAAACCGTCGCCAAAACCAGCTCCAAAACCAACGCCAAAACCAACACCAAAACCGACACCGACACCAGCTCCTCCGGCAAATGGGACACCCTCCACCACTGTCGACGCCAACACCACCCCCAGTCAAGGAACCAGCACGCTGCCGAGGTCCAAGTCAGCACCGAAACTGACACCAACATCGAAACCGGCTTCGGCGACGACGGAACTGACCGATTGAGGAGCACATGAGTTCCTGCATTTCGTAGTTTGGTACATTGAGGCAATGTCTAGTGCAAAAGATGTTTTGTGGAGTCTATCACTTTGATGGATTCATGACCCTTATATTATAAATAAAAGGACTTGCTTCTAGTTACATCTCTACTCTTTCATCTTTGCATGTCACTCATCATAATCATGTAGATTCAATGCTATTTCTTATGAGCAGCTTTTGTCATGAGCGATAGTTGCGGACGCGATTGATTTTATTCATTGTGCAACATCATAATGAATTACTGACAAAAATTCATAGATATAATCGTATGCAGAAGTTGACATTTTCTTTTTATGACTATGCAAATTGCATAGAGGACAAGCAATCTACCAAAATTTTCCTGCTATATAGGTTGTTAGTAAAATTGGGATTTCATCTTGTTAAGGGAGAGGAAGACATAAACGGGGGATGAATGATTTTTATTTTCCCATCTTTTTGTTTGAGGAAGACGTGTCGTGGACATGATTTGAATAAGACTTACAAAACGAGTTTATTCACATTTTAGGAAATTCCTATGAATAAAGAAAACTGAGCAATAATGCTTCCGACTTATTGAAATTTTGCCTTCGCCATTTTCTAACTTGACTAGCGAGATCTCTCTTTAGTCGTATTGAAAAGAGCTACATTGGTTACGTGACATGCCAAGTTAATCTGAGATGCTTCCTCGAATAGCTTACAAAAATGAACAAACAAAAAATATTCTTACTGTCCACGAAAATATTTAGAATGAAGACATTTTACATCTGTTAATTATTTCAAACGATGTGAGCGATCGATTTTAAGAAAAAGTCTTTTAAATTATTTATTTTTTGCGAAACAAGCACAGATGTTGTTTAAACCTTCAACTCCTGCTTTTCGATAGTTAAGAAATAGCAAAAGGTAAAAGAAAAATACCATGGCACATTTTTTCGAGCGTTAAAGAAAACCTATCAAAGCATGATATGAAAACATATCGTGTCATACCTAGACAAAATTATAGATGAAAAAGGATTTGAAGGAGATTTTATCCTGATCAAAGCAAGGCTGAATTTATTTATGTCCTATTTTTATGAGATCCTCGAGACGGAGATATCGTTGCTTGCAGAGAGGACGAAGAGAAGAAAAAGTACCTCGAGCAGTATTTGCATGTGAATAGAAAATGAAATCCTTGTGCTCCTTAGAAAAAACTATTAAATATGAGTAAATAGGAGAAATGATTATACGACCATCTTTAATCTGCGGTAAGAATAATAGTTTATTTTGAGCCACGTAAAATAAATAACAAATAATTAAAAATTATTGTGAGTTTCACTCCTACAATAATATGTGGCTTTGAACACGATATTAGTCTAATAGTAGCCTAAAGACTGTTATGCAAGCAAAGCTCAGTAAATATTGGATAGACCTGTATTATCACCGTGTGTCACCCTATTCAGTGATTGCCACGTATCCATAATGGACCTACTTGTCAAGTTTTTCTCTTACACTCTCCTCCGTTGCCCTCTTTCTCTAAAATCGCTCTTTGCAACAACAATGACCTCTCTCTCTTTCCACCGCTCCCTATAGCTCCTCTCTCTCCTTCTCCCTTCAGCCCTTTCCCTCACCTACGCATCCCAGAATTTCACCAAAAAGTTCACTTGCCCTCTCCCTCACGTGAGCTCGACCTCTGCACCACCGACGGAGCCGCCGGTGCTGACCGAGCAGACCATATGTGGCTGAATGATGTCGACAACGGCCATGGACGAGCGTCAGCGTTGCTCATGAACTGCTAGTTCAAACTTGGATCTAGAGAACTCCAGATGTAGCCTCACCCACCTCACTCTCCAAACGTTGATCAGATCTAGCCGGACGATGATGACAACGACCATGGATGAGTGTTAACGTCACTCTCGAGCTTGGCTCGTCCATGACTGATGATGTTCTGTGATGCTACTACCCACGGCCACAAGCATCGTCCATGGACTCAAAAGGCATAAAAAAGAAGTGAAGAAAATAGTGAGAGAAGAGAGAGAGAGAGAGAGAGTAACAAAGGAGAGAGAAAAAATCTGAAAAGCGGGCCTCGCTCGGACATGTGGCGAGCAATAAGTGGAGTGACACATGGCCTATGTGGCAAGACAAGCCTACCAAGTATTTTCTCATTAAAGATAGAATAAATGGATATATGGAGATTTTCCATGGGAGTTATAAAGTGGATGTAATATATTGTGAAACTACTGCCAACAGTTCTAAAATATTAAGCTGGGTTTTTAGCTTGAGATTATAGCGTGAGAATATGTATAGGACAGGCAAATAGGGGCCTAAAAAGTTCAAACTCGGGATCTTCCACTCTGATAGCATATGAGATTTTGCGAGGCAATTACCAACCGTTCTAATAGCTCTTCCCTTCTCAATGTGTCATAATGTACTTAGCCTCGAAGAAATTGATTGGAATATCAACATCTAGCATCAACCATTGGGGCACCCATCACGGCAAGCTTTAAATTCGATCACCAATATTGAGATAAAAAAAAAGGGCTAATTTGTGTGATGTATGCTGTCATGCAAAACAAACTCATTCTTCATTTCCTTTAAGTAATAATAAAATCGAAGGAATTTTTTATTTGTTGCATTGTAATGTTCGAGTGCCAAATCAAACAGAGTCTCTCAGGTGCACATTATTTGTTAACTATCGTTGAAGGTTATAGTTGAGCAATTTGGGTCTATTTGATGAATGAAAAGTCAAAGATGTACAAAATTTTCATTAGTTTTTCTCATATGATACAAACCCAATTTGATCGAGCAGTTAAAATGGTTTAGAGTGGTAGTGGCTGTGAATTAGAATTTTTTTCAAAAAGTAGAGTCATGCATCACACCTCATGCGCTTACACACCACAGCAAAATGGGTGGGTTGAAAGAAAACACCGACACATTCTCAATGTGGCACGGGCACTTCGTTGTCAAGCGAACTTACCAATTCGGTTACGGAGAGAATGCATATTGACAGCTGCTTATTCAATTAATTATACTCCAACATCGTTATTACCAAGAAAAGCGCCTTTTGAGCTTTTGTTTGGGAAACCCCTGTATTATAGTCATTTGCTAGTTTTGGGTGCATTTGCGCTATGCTCACAAACCATCAAAGGGAAAAGACAAATTTCAAGAAGAAAGGGCAAGAAAATGTGTATGGGATATCCATACATCGCGAAAGGTTGGAAATTTTTTTATTTGGAAAAAGGAAGAATTATTGGCATGTGGTGATGTTGTTGTCTACGAAGATTAACAACCTGCACAGGAGGATCTAACATTTCTTCCTCTTTTGGTAGGCGAAATCAACCTTAGGAGGAGGAAGAAAGGGTGCCTAGCCAAGTTCGCGAAGAAAATGGGTAAATAGTGATGCATGATTGTGAGAATCCAATCCGAGTTGAAGAGTAGTTAAGCGAGCAACCCGATGACCAAATTTCGATCCCAACTTGTCCTGCACAAGAGAAAGGACAGCTGGCCCATCTCTGAGATTATGTGTGCCATATATTCCAAATAGAGACCCCAACTCCTCTGCCCACTCTTTCAATATCTTCTGGTACGGTCTATCTAATTGAGAAATTTATTTCATACGAACGATTTATTGAGTGCCACGTGGCTTTTTAGCTTCTCGTTGATTTTGATATTGAGCCTAGAGATTACATTGAGACTATTAATTATCATTTATGGGGAGATGTGATGGCGATAGAAATTCAGGCACTAATGGGATATGGACACAACGGACTTTGCTATAGGGTGCAAGTGGGTTTACAAAATCAATCATCGAGCCAACGGCGGTATTGAGTGATTAAAGCTCATTTTATCGCGAAGGGACTCACCTAAATAGATGCCATGGGCTTCCATAAAATCTTTGTACCAATGGTTAAACTAGTCATTATATAGTGTCCTCTTGCACTTGCGTTGGCTCATAATTGAGAGTTGCATCAAATGGATATTGACAATGCATTTATGCATGGCAACTTGGATGAGGAAGTTTATGAAACATCTACCAGGTTTCACAACAACGAACTCAAATCATGTATGTCGACTACAAAAGTTGTTATATTGTCTTCGTTAGGCATCTCGAAATGGGTTTTCAATTTTCTTTAATGCATTGAGGGAGTATGATTTTGATCTGTTAGCAGATTACTCATTATTACCTATTCTCATGATGGTACTTTTCTAGTCGTGTTATGTTGATGATCTCATATTGGAAGGAAATAATTTAAAATAGCGCGCATTGCTTAAATGGTAACTTGACGAGTGTTTTCATATCAAAGACCTCGGCAAATTAAAGTACTTTTTGGGGGATTGAAGCGACACGAACGATTTCAGGGAAAGCGGCATGATAGCAGCTAAACTAGCGACTTCTTTGATGGAGCAACAACACCGGCTAGCTACAGCAACCGAACTTGTCATGAAAACCCAAGTCGTTATCATCAATTAGTGAGACGTCTACTTTATCTCACTATACTCGGCCTAAATTATGTTATTCCATCCACATACTTTCCCAGTTGATGTGGGAATTGAAGGAGCAACAATGGAAACTCGTTATACAAGTTCTTCGATAATCTTAAGAAAAACCCCAGACAAGGAATTCTGTTATTAGTCCCGACTTCACTCTGCTTGATTGCCTTTTGCGACAACGATTGGGCGAGTTGCTTGATAAGTTACCGATTACTTTATCATGCTTGGTAGTTGTCCAGTCTTTAAGAGAAAAAAGAAGTAGACCACAATTTCTTGGTCCTCTGCTAAAACTGAATATCGCACTATGGCAACTATTACTATTGATTTAATTACATACTTTACTTGTTTCTCTTGGGGTATTGCACAACAAACCGATGGGTCTTTATTATGACTACCAAGCTACTTTATACAACGTGGCAAAATCGATATTTCATGAACAAAAGCACATTGAGATCGACTGCCTCTTTGCTTGGAAACATATATTGTTCAGGGCCCTTGGAATCCAGCACGTATCCACTAAGACTTCAACTGGCAGACATTTTTACCAAAACGTTCGGTCGAGATCAGTTTATTTCTCATTAGCAAGTTGGGTTTTTATGACCTCCATGTGGGCGAGTATAATGGAAGATTTACTGAAGATTTTCTTTCTATTTTGTTAATATTTTGTGTATCTCTTATCAATACTTAGGATTTTGTTTGTTTGTTAGTTAGCATAATGTTGGGTATATCTCTTACAATTAGCTAGAGATATTTGAGTAGATTTTCCTTTTCTTTTCTGTTAAGCAACACCTTGTATAAATATCGGTACCGTATGATGAGTAATACAAGCAATTACGATTTCTGTAGGTGTGTGTTGTATAAATCTGAAGACAGTGAATAAACAAAGAGTCATGGAATGTGGGTGATTGGATTGGACTGGCTTTTAAGGAGGAAATAGGATAAGACAAAAAAAAAACTGAAATCTTTAATCCATCTTGAAGAAATCAATTACTACGATTAGTTGACAAAGATTTTTTTTTTCAAAAAGAATCATTTCTTATATAATACGTTAAGCCGGTACAACGAGAGTATAACGAGTATTACTGTGCATATGTACGTATTGGAAAGATGGTAGGTTTAGATATTTTAGAAAATGCTCTACCTCGTGACTATTAGGCATTATCCATTATACTCCGGATAGAGGGATACTAAATGTTTATCTGTAGATTGATATATAAAGGATCTTCTCTAAACTTTTGCTTTTGTTGAAAGGACTTGAAACTCTTTTGTGAATAGGAAAAGAATCATGCGGTGGATTGGTAGACTTCTCTAGGAAGGGAAAGAGACTTTTTGTTGATGAACATCCACATCAAATTCCACTTAAAAAGCCAATTTCAGTTTAATATTATTAGATCTTGTCTCCCAATAATATGATGCAACAATGCATAAAAGTGTAAATACAGAGTTACGACCGTCCTGGCTTTGTTGCTCACGAGTGAAAACGTTTATATCGGGACTGGAACGAAGAAATAAAATGGGATAAGAGAGCGGAATGAAGAAAGAATGGAATGAGCATCCCTACTCTTTATTTGGTAAATTGTGGAATTGGAATGAAATGGGTATTATTTTTTTTTAATTGAAAGAAAAGCATTATGGTAACGAATTGGAAATAGGATTCATAAAGAATTCACAGTGTAATTATAATTGAATTGCAAAATAACAAACTCATTGTGCTAAAAATCACATTACAGGAACAAATCATATTGTAAAGCATTAATTATTTAATACATTTTGTTGCTATGTTTCTGTCAAGAAATGAGAAATGATATCCATAATTTAACATAGGAGTAATTAACTTTATCATAGTTATCCATATAAAAACAGTAATTATTATTCATACTTAATCTATCATATCTCGTAATCAATTTATTTAACTATTATTTTTACTGATTTATATAATTATGAACATTTCAGTTATATATAATAATTAGTCATGATAACTAATGTTGGATTATTCAAACTCGATTATGTAATAAGCAATGTTATTCAATTATACTTCACAATAATCAGTAATTGGATTTTAATAATCTTTTTGGGAAAATGTTAGTAATCATGGTTGTAGCTCATACAGGTAGGAATTATAGTTCCGTCGACTAGAGAAATAAACACTTCAATTGGAATATCATTCTACATAATAAAAAACCTGCCGAATGAGAGGAACAGACATTTCAATTTTGAACTAATTTTCATGCCAACATTACCAGCGTTGACGATTATTTCATTTCTTTATACAATGTCATGATAAATTAACGAAAAAACTAATTACTTTAATTCGGGGGATATAAAATACTTTACATTGCTCTCTTTTATTGTGTGAATTTTATTTTAGAAAGCAAACGGTAAATGAAAATTTCGCTATACTTTCAATAACTTAAAAAATCATTTACTCAAAAATCGAGAATTTCTTTTAGAGAAGATGAAATTGATTGTTGTACTGTAAGAACAATTAAGGATTATGAAAATGATACAAATAGTCCATAAATTATATAAAAATGTTCAATATAGTCTTTTCATTAATTCAAGTTCAAGGACTATATTGAATATCTTCATATAGTCCAAGGATTACATTGAACATATACAAAAAAGTCTAGGGACCACATTGAACAGATAAAAAGTTTAGGAACCACATTGAACATTAGGCTAAAGTTCATGGAATATATTCGACAAATTAAAAGTTCAGGAAACATATTGTACATCGAGTCAAAGTTCATGAACTGTTTGTGTCATTATCCTATGAGAATTTTCATCCAGTGCAATTTTTAGTGAAAAGTGGGTAGTTCACTTATTTTTTTTAACCATTCTATCCTTTTTTTCTTCTACCAATTTTACGTTTTCCTTCTTCAAAACTAAAATGCATTACGATATTAAAGAAATAAGCTAATGGTGGAAAAGTCAAGAGAGACAAAAGGTGGTTTTGAATTTAATGCATAGATTGATAGATACAGACATCATGTTATAAAAGTAAAACTTAAACTGGAAATTTTATCATAGATTTATTAATTAGGAAAAGTACTTAGGTAGTTATATGTCGCATTTCCAAGTTCGATCTAACATGTGGAGCCGATGGGCATTCGGTCGGTACCACACAAGTGAGGTCTATGTAAGTTTGTCGACGATGTGAAGGATCTTCTTGAAAAGTATTATCGGAATGCTTATTTAAATTAAAAAAAAAGTACAAGTGCTATCAATACTCTGGAAATCAAAAATTTTCTTATGAAGTCGGCGCATTGGGGGGTACTTGTCAACGCGTGTCAAAAATAAATAATTATTCTTACGAAACAAAAAAAAACAAAATAATTTACGAAACAATTTAAGGTCAATCCTTTACTTTTTACTGAATGTGAATCTTTTGCTCTTGCAACTTGAATGTTTTTAAGTCCGGAATACCCGAAACTTCCCCACATCCAAATTTCACCTGCAGATCCACATATCAGAGTTTGGCAAAAAAGAAAAAACACCTTATACTTTTACTAATAGTAAACGAATAGGCTTTTAAAAAAAATTTAATCAAAAGAAAATTTCGTTCATTTGTCAAGATCAAACAGGAGAGAGACATAGAAAGCTTCCGAGCAAAGCAAATCCCAAAGAGCTGCAAAATCGAACAAAACCTGGAAAACAACGAAGTGCAGTATGTAGTTATAAACACACTCTCGTCCCAAAAGATCAGATTTGTCATAGTATCAAAAAATAGTTAGCGGCTGATGACCAGAACAGTCGGTGATGAGCATATATCGAGGCCTTCTCCCTTCCATAAATCATAGCTAGCGGTGCGCGGCATCCTCGGCACCATTTGCCATACGGAAATGAAGTTTAAAGTACCAACATCCGTACGTTATCGAGCTCAAGTGCTTAAGCGTGTTTTGGCTTACTTGCTCTAATCGTCGCATTTGCACATTCGCTGTACACGTTCACGGTCATAGGGGCTTTTGCAAAAAGACATCGAATCAGATAAAAATAAAAAAAATATATAAAAAAAAAAAGAAGTCGCGAGGAAAAACAGAACGCCGTTTACCCAAAAAGCCCAACGGTTTTTCCCAGATCCGGCTCACCACCTACCACTCGCCGCCGATCCGACGTGGACGGCACGCGCCGGCGCAGCGTAAGCCCCCCGTGCGCCGCCGCCGCAGCACCCGATTCGCCGACGTGGCAGGCGGGCGAGGTGCGTGGAAACCGGCTCGCGAAATGCTGACCTGGCAGGAGGATCCCCCCTCCCCTCCTCCCCAGCCCCCCGGATCCTTGCCCCGAGAAGGTTCCGCTCCCCCCAAAAAAAAAAACAAAAAGAAAAAAAGAAAAAAAAGAAGAAGGAAAGAAAAAAAGTCGAAAGATATTTTCCCCGTTCCCCACCCTCCCCTGCGCGGGCCCCACCGCCACGTCATGGTCCCCGGGGGGGGGGGGGCCCCACCGCCCAGCGAAAACATCCGCACCTCCCTGATTGATCCGAGTATCGAACTTGCCTTGCCCTCCCAAAAGAAAATTCCCCGAAATTTTTTAAAACTTTGCCACCGGGAGAGGGGCAAAATGGGGAAATCGCGACCCCCCCGTGGTTCCGGACGGGCGGCCGAGGGTCGCCCACGTGTCGGGGACCTCGGATCTGGGCCGTCCGTCGCTCCGGGGCAGCGCCACGGAGATCGGGCAGCCAGGGGGAGGGGATCCGGGCCGTCGGCGAAACTATCGACGGTCGAGATCCTTCGCGGGCAGATCTGGAGCGCCTTTAAGAAGGGGTGGTGCCCTCATCTTCTTCCTCGTTCAAGCTCGATAAAAAAACCCTCGTCCCCCTCCCTACCCCCCCCCCCTGCCCCCTCGCCTCGCTCGCTCCCGGCGATCCCGATCCTCCGATGCTCGCCGCCGCCGCCGCCGCAGCAGCAGCCGCCGCCTCGCCGGGCTCTGACGGACGGTCTCCGGCGTCGCGCTGCTGATCGCCGGCGGCTCGCCTCGGATCCGACGGATCTGACCCGGCGCCGAACGGGACCCTTTCTTATGGCATCAGCCCTCCTGGCCAGTCGAATCGAGCCGTCGTGGGGTGACCGCAAGGTGTATATGAGGAAATACACCGCCGCTGCCGCCGAGAACCCCCTCTTCAACCCCAATTCGAACCCTAACCCTAATCCGAACCCTAGGCACGTTCACGATCCCGCCAATTTGCGCTTCCGCAAGGACGAGGACTTCGCCGCCGCGGCCGCCGTCGACAATGACGCGGCCTCGTTCGCCCCGAGGTCGAGGTTCGACGCCGCCTCCGAGTACGTCACCTTCAATCTCGGGGGTTTCTCGAGACCGGAGCTCAAGGAGCTCAAGAGGCGCCTTGTGACGGAGCTCGAGCAGGTCCGTGTTCTCCGGACCCGCATAGAGACCGCGGCTGCCTTCGAGGCCCGGCCCGTGTACCAGACGTCGCAGTTCTCGGCCACCCGGCCCTCGCCGGAGGCCGCGACGGAGTCCCCGAGGCTGAAAGACAAGGGGATCGCGGCGAAGGCGCACGCGGGGAAGAAGAATTCGGGCATTAAGCGTGGAACCCCTTTCGGGTCGGACAAGGATCCGAAGAGACCCGTGAAGGATTTGGTTGCTGCCGGCCCAGATAAGTTCGTCGCGAGCATGATGAAGCGGTGCGGCCTGATCTTGACGAAGATCATGAAGCACAAGCACGGGTGGGTATTCAACGTCCCTGTTGACGCCGTGGACTTAGGGCTTCACGATTACCACCAGATAATCAAGAACCCCATGGATCTCGGCACCGTGAAGACGAATCTCGAGCGGAATTTCTACCAATCGCCACAGGAGTTCGCGACCGACGTAAGGCTGACCTTCAACAACGCATTGACGTATAACCCTAAAGGGCACGATGTGCATCACATGGCGGAGACGTTGCTCGTGCAGTTCGACCAAATGTTCGATCCTGCCTTGAGGAAATACGAGAAGGAGCGGCAGAAGGCGTCTGCTGCCGCAGCAGCGGAGGAGCCCAAACCCAGGGTTTGGGATGAGGAAATGGTCCCGGAAAGCACCACGAGGAGGGATCCAGAAGTAATGCTGGTGGAAAAGAAGAGAAACCCCAGCCCAAAATTCAACCCACCATCCGCATTGTCGAATCAAGAGCCATTGGTGACTTCTCCACAAGTTGCACAGCCGGCGCCAGTGGCTGTGCCTGGTATGAAGCGAGCGAAGTCTGGGAAGTTGCCGAAGCCGAAGGCAAAGGACCCGAATAAGAGGGACATGAGCTTTGAGGAGAAGGCGAAGTTGGGGATGAACTTGCAGAACTTGCCCCCTGAGAAAATGGGTCAGTTATTGGCCATCATAAGGAAGAGGAACAAGCATTTTGCACAGGATGGAGATGAGATTGAGCTCGACATCGAGGCCGTGGATACTGAGACTCTTTGGGAGCTTGACCGGTTCGTTTGCAATTACAAGAAGCTAGTGAGCAAGATCAAGCGCCAGGGCCTCATTCACAACCAGGTTGTTGCTTCAGAGATCACCAACAAGGTAATGTGCTGATGTTTCCTGTTCTGAATTTGCAATTCCTTTTGCTCAGTTTGGTTGGCCGATGGTCTGATGGTGTTTTGTACTTGAATCATGTAGTCGCCGGAGAGGGAAGTAACTGAAGCTGTTGTGCCGCATAAGGGAAGGAGGGGGGAAGCTGGTGGAGAGGAGGATGTGGACATTGGGGACGAGATGCCCATGAGTAATTATCCTCCTGTGGAGATTGAGCGGGATGCGAGATCTAATACCTCTAGCAGTTCAAGCTCAAGCAGTGATTCGTCTTCATCTAGTGGTAAAAATTTGGTCTTTTGCCCCTTGTCTTTTCAGCGTTTAGGTGCCAATGCGTTCCATTTTGGCTGAGACGAGCTCTCTATCTTGCAGGGTCGGACTCTAGAAGTTCTTCTGGGAGCGATTCCGAGGCGGACAGTGTTCAATCGCCCTTTGTTGGTTCAAAAGGAGCCCACGGAACTTGAGGAGGGGAGGAGTTTCTTGTTTCGGTTGCAGATTTGGGACCCTTGAGATAATGGGTCGGTCTAAGTCCCTTGGCTCGTCGAAGGAAGCATCTTGGTGGGGAGGTTGTGTTGGAGTTGAGTGAGAGGTAAAGAAGAGGGTTTGAAGGTTGAGGTATGTTTGTACCTTTTGTTTGTTGCGATTGTGATGTTGCTTGCAACTCCAAGGAGCGGGCAAGGACTGGATAAGGGGGGAATTGCTGCAAGGCATTGGTGGGGATTTGCTCTGAAGTGGCTGGACTAGAGATAATATTTGCCAGAGCAAAGGAAGAACCAGAATATTGTAGGGACGACTGTTAGGATAGGGTAATGCAAATTTGAGAGAGATAGGAGTAGGTGTTCTTTTAGTGTAGCTGTTCCGAAATCTTCGAAATGAATGATATGATCAAAGTAGATGGCCGAAAATTTTTTTGTACCATACCCCCAAGTAAAATCCGCCACATGGGTTTCACTGTGGTCAAGATGCATAGCAAGAAAGAAAAACATGTACAGAGTGAGAGGGAGAAGAGAGAAGCAGAAATGCAGAAAAAGGATAAAATTTGCTTGCTTGCTTGCTTGTTCTAGTGCTTCCAGTTCAACCCATGTGGGCTTAAGAGCTATTCTTCAGATTTCCCTTGTCCATCCATATTTATGTGTATGTGTGATAAGAGAAGCCGCCTGTTATATCAATCTTTTGTTCCCTAATGCAGCTTTTCAGGCTTTTGCACGACCTGCTCTCTTCTCTTTACCCCCTGAAGCCCCTCTAATTCAAAACTGGAAACCCCACTTCTCGATCCTAGTCGGCGATGCCCAGTACCATCATTCTTGGTTCGACAGAAGTGACATAGATAAATGAATTCGGCAGTGTCCCACGAACGGCAGATGAGAGAATGTATTGAACAGTTTGCTTAAAGGTGTGAGTCCCAGAACATGGATCTAAAGAACGAATTATAGTAGGGCTTGACCATGATGCACCGGGGGGGACTTAGCTTAATCTCTCTCGTCGGTGTCGGGTGAGGTGTTTTGTGCTGTCAACGACGTAAATTATAATATTCTTCCACCATCCCAACAAACGCGTGGGGGCCATGTCTTTACCCCCTTCGATGTCGCTTTCTTTTGAGGAAACTTCGTCGAAGGCGTGACGCTGAACGACCTGTTAAAAAAGAAAGCAGAGAGATCGTCACCGTCGAAGTCGCCGTCCAGGGAAACCAAAAACAAGCGGTTTCTTGGAACTAGGACTCGCTCGAACACAACGCTACCGCTGGCACTATGGTGTGGTGGCTTGGCTTTGGACGGATCGAATCGAAAACCAAAGCGCACATCCACATCATCGTACTTCATAAGCTGAGTTTGGGAGAAATAAAACACTCAAACAGCAAAGGGAAGAGCTCTGCATTGAGAAAGCACCTGTTTCTAGCTTCTGGCCCTCGTTCGAAGGTCTTCCACAAAACCATGGCCCGAAAAATTGCAAATTTCATGTCCTGGGAATAAGTCGAAAACGTTAAGAAAGATATAATATATACACAAACACACACTCACATAGGGTCGGTCGGCATATCAACATCACATTAATTGTCAATGTAGTAGATTTGCAATCTTCCTTCCAACATTGGACTCCTGCTAGATGCTGAATCAGAAATTCAGTTTATGTAATAACACGAATTCGGATTGAACACTCCATTGTTCGATAAAGAAGGTGCCTTACCGAGCCTGAACTCGCTATCTAGCCACTGCCAAGATCGACTAAGACCGCGCAAAACCCGGAATTTGTCTTCTAAATCTAGACAGATATGGACCCTCGTCGCAGTCATGAAACAAATCGTGGGACATGCTAGGTGTACCGGGGCAACAAATGCGCGACAGCGATATCATCTAGTCATTCACGCTCCCACCATCTTGTGCTAATACTTCACATTAGGAATCCAAATTGGACTGATGTTGGCTACTCGACATCCGCTTGATTTTTCTACCTCTGCCCTGCTTTTCTATCCCGGTTGTGAGAAACTGGCAGATCTGAGCTATACAGTTCTAGCCTCAAGCAAAATGCACATGAGATGCAGCAGCTTAGCGTCTTGTCAGTGGTCAAGAGGGAGCGATTAAGTTATTGCGGAACATAACAATCACGTAACACATCATTTAGTCGATGCAAATTAGACAACAGAATGACCATAAAAGCCCCAAATTCCGGAAGTAACCGTATATTAATGATGGTTACTATATCCACAACCTGAAATTCCACTAGCGCTATCCGGTTTCACCAGGTCAAGAACATGAAGCTGGCACATATTCAGTTTGAAAACCTGCGGATAAGATGAGAGAAACAAGTTTGCCAAGTACTTCTACTTCATGGAAGCTAGAAAGACTGTCGCAAAATTGCAAAGCACCACAAAGAGATCAGCCCCCAAACAGTTTGATTTCACATGCCTCTCATTGTAGACAGAATATTGGGTGGTCAGAAGATGATACCCAACCAAAAGACAAAGCAATGAGCACTCACTGGAATAAGAATTGCGTGTCCAGAGGAAATAAGAGGACTCTGGTGAGCCAAGATCTACAGAAGCATAGTGGAAAGGCGACTGGCTGGTTATAGATAAAGCACTTCAAGATATTAAACTGCTTTAAATCCATCTTCCTAACTATTTTGCTGCATATCAAGGCTATCCAAGTTCCTCCATGGAATTAATCCTACAATGACCTTATATCTTTCTCATCTCACATCTTCCAGACTATTTATCCAGTAATCGAACGTATGACTCAACTTGTGACGGAAGAAAAGTCACACCGATGTCTAACCATGCTTTCCCTGACGAAAAAAAACCCACTGAATCAATGTCAGCTCCAGCATATTACTGATCTTTCCTCCAATCGGCTAATTCGTCAGCCACTCCAAGACTACAAATTGCAAATTATGAGCTATATGATTGCTAGATACAGCTTAATCGCTGTTTTAAGGATTATTCGAACCATCTTGCCAGATCACAGTCTTTAGTGCGAAATCACCCAAAGAACGAAGGTTTCAAAAAACTGGAAGGAGAATCAAATGCATGATCGTGGCATTTTTATGACGCGACTAAACTCAATTTCCTTAAGCTCTCTACAGCGCTGCAGATAATATCATCCAATCAAGGCTCTAGCAACCAAATTGGGATATCTTCAGACTATCAGGAGTCTAACGAAATGGATAGCGAAGATAGCACGGCGAGCAACAAAAGAATCCAAAGCTACAACTGAAGAAGAGCATCTACTTCATTTTCTCTGGATGTCCAGTGTGTTTAAATCAATTTCAAGATGAACTTTTTTTCAACATGACCCACACTGCACAGTGCTGAACCTCCGGAAGAAAACATAAACTGAATTGAATCACGCAGATCTAAATAACTAAGTACTGTAAACTTCCAGAATACAGATCCAATATCCAAAAGGAACAACAGGCTCAGAAATCATACCTTGATTCTACTTAAACTAGATTCACATGAAACATCACCGAACCTATGCCTGCAAATAAAAGGACAAGGAATCAACCACACTCGACTCTCCAAAGAAAAAAATCAACACATTAATAAAGCATCAATTAGACAAAAACTCCCCCAGAAGCCCTTGGAGTGAGATGTGGCTGTGCCCAACAAATCTTGACGCAGATTCAAAAACTTTGAGTTACCCTTTAAGCACAACTGTCTCAGCTTCTTCTGCAGAGATATGCAGGACCAAGAAAACAAGAGCAAAGAGACAACCCACCATTAATGTGAAAGCTTTAGTTACCACCCAAAAGGACAATTTCCCAGATTTTAATTTCCTTCCGTGAGCTAAGAAAAAGAGCAAGAAGAACCACCTTGAACGTCAAAGACATCAACGTCAAGAACAGCAAATCAATGTTAAGGGTTTGGCAACCAAAAAAATTCTCAAAAATGAAAAGGGAAGTCCAACGTGCGGCAAACCAGACATCCTGCAGTACTGCTAAACCTGCTCGAGGGGGGGAAAAATAATCGAAAAGAAGGAAAAGAAAAAACCAAGAAAAGCATGAATGATCACAATCAAAATGCGGACGGGGGACCACCCTGTTTTGCCGTTGATAGAGAAGGGAACATATTCGAGGACAGAAAAAAAATTACCGCCAAGATATTATTAAACAGAGATAATTTAGAACAATGGTTTTTTTCTCTTTTTCCAAGATTCGATGCAAATAAAATAAAATCTCCTTTCCCTTTTTTCCCAAGAATCAATGCAAATAAATGGCGAGGTCGCTTTAGTCTTTTTCCCTGATCGACCGACATTTATGATTCATGAACTCTTGTTCAACATGTGATGTGATCACTCAATTTTCAATTTGTTCGATATGGTCCCTCAACTTTAACTCAATGTACAATATAGCATCTAAATTTTTAGTTTGTTCGGTATGATCCATGATATTTTGGTACATATTCAAATCGATCCATGAACTGTATGAATATATTCAATGTTGTCACTAAATGATAATTCGATAACTAGTTTGAACACGTATCAAAAGTTTAGAGATCACATCGAATAAATTAAAAGTTCAGCAGCCACATTACACATTGAGCAAAAGTTCAGAAATCACATTGAACAAATTGAAAGTTCGTAGATCACATCGCGCGTTAAACTAAAGTTTAGAAATTATTTATGTCATTTTTCCTTTCTAACGACGATGGGCGGCCTAATCATATTAAGGTAAATTCGGTCGCTTGAACATTTCTGCTAATATATATGAACTAAATAAAATGTGCGGGCATGATCGGCGCACCGTACGTTTGCTTCTTGACCATTAAGTCAATTAGTATTTTTTATATGTGATAACTCTTTATTAATTTCATTTTTCTACTATTTAAGCTTTTATTTTATTTTATTTTTCAAGGTGCTGTTTCGGAAGGACGGTCAGGTCGATGTGGACCGGACGTTTTTTGAATCGGTCAAAATCCGCGGCTCCACTAAACGAGATGGATTTAAATAATTTGTGATTTAGATTAGTTCCCACGTAATGCTAGCGGACCCCACTTCGATAGTTGGGCTTTTTCTATTGAAGCCAGAGGAATTCTTTTCTTGATTGCTTTCGTCCGTTTTAGACGTCCCCACTCGAAATTGAATTCCCATGCGGTGCGCAAGCGAGAAGTTGGGTGGGTAGATAAATGCTCTGGAAAAATAAAAATAAATATTTAGGTTGGTACCACAATAAATTTCAAAATATTCTCATTGTGGCACAAATATCTCGAACTTTTTTTTTATATTACTAGAAACACTAAGTTCGCCTATTGTGATTCAAATAGCCCAAACTTTTTTTATGTCATAAATAATGTCGAACTTATACCAGTGTGACAAGTATACTCTATATTATGTCACACGTGTATAAATTTAGGTTTTTTTTCATTATACGAAAAAAAAAGTTGGGGGTATTTGTGTCACTTTTTGTGTCATAGTGGGTTTAGGGTTTTTGATGACACAAAAAAGTTTGGGGGATCTGTGTCGGCATGGTTTGAGATTTTTTTTATGGTATTTGCACTAAATATTTCATGGTTTAAGACTAGTCTTTACGGATTTGAGATGACATTTAAGCGCTATGATACATACATTAAATGATACGGCTTGTGTTTGCTATATGGCTTGAGTAGCCTGTTATGTGATATTATGGACTTGAGGTTCAACTTCAAAAAAAAAAAGAAATTAAAAAAAATGAGTATGAATCTTGAGAATGAGTATAAGATTGCTATCATCATGCAGTTGTAATCCTCATTGATGTTGAGGACACTTGTGATGGATGGATTGGGACATGATAAATACGTGTTTATGATTCCATCCTCATGAGTTGGTGATAATGGTGCCTTGTTAGTCAAGATGAGTCCTTGTCGATGACAAGCAGGGAACGGATACTTACATGTGTATGTTGATGAGTTAGCATTTGTGCATTAAGAGATTAATATGTTCATCTATATGCACCCGAGTGTTAAATTGAATGTCAGATCGTACCATCTATCTTTATGCATTCTACACATGCTTATAACCATTTTATATATTATGCGTTGCATTATTTTAAACGAATTGATATAGTATGTTGGTTTCCATATCGACAATGATACGTGATATGATTGTTACATGTTGTCGAGCAAGAGTCCCGCGTTGCCTAGACAGGGCATTTTAGGCTTGAATATAAGCTTCGTGACCACCCTTGACGATTAGTTATGGCTTTGAGAGCCCCGTAAATTTTTCATCAAAGTCCTGCGTACCCCTTCGTCTACTATCAGTACAATTAAGATTAGTGCTTTTGAAAAATATCTTTTAAGGATCGGATCGAAGCGCCTAGCAAAAGTAGGCGTGTATCTTCTACACTTGAAGTTTGGATTATATATAGTAATAAAAAATTTATGTACACGATACGAGGCTAAATTATTTATTAATTCGAGATTCTAAATATATAAAAAATTCAGTGCGTTACGGTTTTTCTCAAAGAATTAGTACAAGAAGCGAGGACAAATTTGAGAGCGTTTTGATCCCCTTAGCCTTCTAACTCTCATTTTAACGCTATACGCATTGCCCTCCAAGCTTTCTCAACATGCTGGAGACTTCAAATTGGTCAAAGTGACCGTTGCAAAGGTTGTTCATAGTTCAAAACGTTCATATGCAGCTAGTTAATGAATTTTGCCCGAAATAGACCAAAATGCCTCGACCAAACTCTCTCGACACTTCTTGACAAACCCTATTTGACTTCTCCACACCGTATCTCTGATTCTATGATATCAAACTAACTCCCAAAAAACAAAATCGATTAAGAGTTAAGTCTTCGTTTCCAAGTAGGTGGAGTACTGTTCACCATGTCTGTACCTTGAACTCCTCTACAACACGGTTCATCCACGATTTTATCCGATCCCACTCTGTTCACCTTACGAGTCTTTCCAAGTATTTTGATGTGTAATCCTCGTTGAGAATGAGTATAAGGTTGCCATCATCATGCAGTTGTAATCCTCATTGATGTTGAGGACACTTGTGATGGATGAGTTGATACATAGTAAATATGTGTTTATGACTCCATCCTCATGAGCTGGTGATAATGGTGCCTCTTCAGTCAAGATGAGCCTTGGTCGGTGAGTAAGAAACGGATACTTACATATGTATATTGATGAGTTAGTATTTGTGCATTAAGAGATTAATATGTTCATCTATGTGCATTTGAGTGTTTAACTGAATGTTAGCTCATGCCATCCATCTTTATGGATTGTACACATGATTATAACCATATATATATTATGCATTGCATTATTTTAAACGAATTGATATAATGTATTGGTTTCCCTATTGATAATGATATGTGATATGATTGTTACACATTATCGAACAAGAGTCCCACATTGCTTAGATAGAGCGTTTTAGGCTTGAATATAAGCTTCGGGACCTCCCTGAATTGTCAATTGTAGCTTTTGTTGGGGTCACTCTTTCCACCCTCCGTCTGTGGTGGCTGGGCGAGTCCCCTACGGCCCCGATGATGAGGACTAGACGTCAGTTGCACCAGCAGAGCAAGAGTTCCCTATCAGCTAGGCAGGGCTTTCTAGGAGCTTATGCTCACCCCCAAAATATTATACAGATTGGTTAAGTTTAAAGTACCAATTTATTCGGTATTCTAAATATATGGAAAATTCAATTGGTCATAGTTTTTCTCAAAGAATTAGTACAAGAAGCGAAAACAAATTTGAGAGCGTTTTCATTCCTTAGCCTTTAACTCTCATTTTGACCCTCTATATATTTCCCTCCAAGCTTTCTCAACATGTTGGAGACTTCAAATTGGTCAAAGCAACCATTGCAAAGGTTGTTTATAGCTCAAAATGTTCATTTGGAGCTAATTAATGAATCTTGCCCGAAACAGACCAAAATGCCTCTACGAACTCGCTTGACACTTCTTATGCTTAGCCAAAATGACAAACCCTATTTGACTTCTCCACAACGTATCTCGGATTCTAAGATTTCAAACTAACTCCAAAAAAATAAAATCGATTAAGAGTCGGTCTTCGTTTCCAAGTAGGTGGAGTATTGTTCATCCAAACTTGACGGTTTAATTTGATCCCAATCTATTCACCTTTTGAATCTTTCCAAGTATGTTGTTGACGTGCTCATATTATCCAACTTGTTCACCTTCTATTTGGCCCATCCAAACACTTTAACGATCCTAATGTCCTATTTGCTCGCCAAGATCCAAAGGTCCTTCCAACTTTATCACACTTCCCGCTATTAGTCTCCATTTGCAAATTAAGGATACTCTCCATGGACACGTACATGTGCTCTTGACATCATCTGCACATGAATTTATGTACGTGGAGAATATCTCGTTTGCATATTCAAATACATATATCAGTTCACACGTAATATTTTGTCATGTTCAAAATATAGGAAGTTTTCCCTACACATTTATGATAGGAAAATCGAAATAGCTAACGAAAAATTAACATTATGTAAGTAAGTATATATATTAACCTTATGTATCTCTCGAAAAATTATTTTGTCATACTTAGAGATTATTCGAGCAATTATCCATGACCAAGTTGCAAAGCAGTTGCATTGATGCGAAACTCATGAATGCATATATTTTTCGCCCATATTGAATCACTAAAAAGTATTAAAAGAAAAACACTTCCGTTCAGTGAAATGATAATCAATATAACAGAATGAAAATAACGAAGATTTGGAATTATTCATAGATTCTGCAAATTCATGGAGCAAAAATTAGCAAGAAACGAAAATTGTGTTGAAATGTTTTTAAGTATATTGATTATCATTTCAATGGAGTTTGCTCCTCTCCTTACTTTTGAAGGTCTTAATTTTCATTTCCATGGAGTATCTTCAATTAGTTATTTTGTACATATTCAATCCATGGACGATGCGTGGATTCATAATTCTATTTTAATTCCGGTGTAGTTAACTAAACTTTGAATCTTTTAACTTTATAAACAACCTCGCCCGATAAATGCTAAAATTATAAAAAAGAAATTTCCCTTCGAATTATTTTTCCAAAGATCAATGATCATTTTTCATATAATGACTAAATCCCACAGAAATAAAATCAAAATCAAAATCAAAATCAAATTGAAATCTCAGTAGATTATTTGGATTTTATTGGCCTTGTAATTTTCCCTCTTGGAGGTTTTGGCGGGTGGAAGTCCATCCGACCCAAACAACGACCAACTGCTATATTAAATGCAATGCAATCGCTCAGCTCCGAACTTTCTTCAGAGGGTTCTCTTCGTGCTCCACAGCTGACAAAGTTCTTCATGAATTGCTTGAACAGATGCAGAGTTCCATCGCTTCTTTGATCAAATTCATGCTTACATCGCTACTTCGGTTCTTGGGTAATCATCAAGATCACCATATACGTGCTCAAGATCATTAAAGGAGGGGTTTTTTTTTTGCATCTGCCCTGTTTGATTTTATACCCTTTCTTGATCAGCACTGCTGGCTGGTGTTAGATGAACCAAATCTCATGGAACCTCCACAACTTTCGCCACCTCCTGAAGCACTGCATTGCTGAGAGAGACTTCTTGACCGGCAAGTCCCTCCACGCGCTGTACATCAAGTCCGTCGTCCCTTCCTCCACTTACCTCTCCAACCACTTCATCCTCCTCTATTCCAAATGCCGCCGCCTCTTGGCCGCTCGCCGCGCCTTCGAGCTGACCCCGGACCCGAACGTGTTCTCCTTCAATGCCATCATCGCTGCCTACGCCAAGGAGTCCCAGATGAAGGTCGCCCACCAGCTGTTCGATCGAATTCCCGTGCCAGATCTCGTTTCCTACAACACTATGCTTTCTGCTTTTGCCAATCGAGGCGAGATGGGACCTGCATTCTCCTTGTTTTCGGGGATGAGGGAGATGGGGCTTGACATGGATGGCTTCACATTATCTGCCGTGGTCATGGCTTGTGGTGATGATGTTTCTTTGACGAGACAATTGCATTCTTTTGCGGTTTCCAGTGGTCTTGATTCTTACGTTTCTCCGAGCAATGCGCTTCTAACGTACTACAGTAAGAATGGCTATTTGAATGAAGCAAAGAGGATGTTCGATGAGATGGGAGAGGCTAGAGATGAGGTTTCTTGGAATTCAATGATAGTTGCTTATGGACAGCACCGGGAAGGGCTACGAGCACTGGAGCTGTTCCAAGAAATGATTAGGAAGGGCATGTATGTAGATATGTATACTTTGGCGAGTGTTCTCACTGCATTTACCTGCTTGAGTGATTTGGTAGGCGGGCTTCAGTTTCATGCTAAGCTCGTAAAAACAGGGTTCCACCAGAATTCACATGTTGGGAGTGGCTTGATTGACTTGTACTCTAAATGCAAGGGTGCCATGTCGGATTGCGAGAAAGTATTTCAGGAGACCAAGGAGCCAG
The DNA here is from genome assembly GCA_031216405.1 of Syzygium malaccense. Classification (NCBI taxonomy): domain Eukaryota; kingdom Viridiplantae; phylum Streptophyta; class Magnoliopsida; order Myrtales; family Myrtaceae; genus Syzygium; species Syzygium malaccense. Next base: position 2,468,409 of record CM062261.1, on the reverse strand, counting down.
ATTTGGTTCTATGGAACACTATGATTTCAGGGTATTCACAAAACGAGGAACTCTCAGAGGAGGCTCTAGACTGTTTCCGCAGTATGCGAAGAGTTGGGTACAGACCAGATGATTGTAGCTTTGTTTGTGCAATCAGTGCCTGCTCGAATCTCTCATCTCCTTCTCAGGGGAAACAAATGCATGGTTTGGTAATCAAATCAGAGATTCCCTCAAATTGGATCTCTGTTGATAATGCTCTAGTTGCAATGTATTCGAAATGCGGGAATCTGGGGGATGCCAGGAGGTTATTTGATAGGATGCCAGAGCATAATACTGTCTCACTTAACTCAATGATTGCAGGTTATGCTCAGCATGGATTAGGAGAGGAATCTCTTACTCTCTTTCAAGCGATGCTGGACATTGATATCCCTCCTTCCAGTATAACTTTCATCTCTGTTCTCTCTGCATGTGCACATACTGGGAAAGTTCACGAGGGCCAAACATATTTCAACATGATGAAGGAGAGGTTTGGGCTTGAACCAGAAGCAGAACATTACTCGTGCATGATTGATCTACTAGGTCGGGCAGGAAAAATAAGTGAAGCTGAGAAGCTCATCGAGACAATGCCATTCAGTCCTGGCTCCATTGGCTGGGCCTCATTGCTTGGCGCATGTAGGAAGCATGGAAACATGGAGATAGCTGTTAAAGCAGCCTATCAATTTTTGCTGCATGAACCTGCAAATGCTGCTCCATATGTTGTCCTCTCAAATATGTATGCTAGTGCTGGCAGATTGGAAGATATGGTAGCAGTAAGAAGGCTAATGCGAGACAGAGGTGTTAAAAAGAAACCAGGTTGCAGCTGGATCGAGCTAAATCGAAGAACCCATGTATTTGTTGCAGAAGACAGTTCACATCCAATGATTAAGGAGATATATGATTACTTGGATGAGATGCTATTGAAGATTAGGAAGGTTGGTTATGTACCGGATGTTAGTCGGTTTTCATTAAAGGAGGATGGAAAGGAGGAAAAAGAGATGGAAATGAGATTAAGACATCACAGTGAGAAGCTAGCAGTTGCATTTGGGTTGATTTCGACCAAGGATGGGGAGCCAATACTCGTGGTGAAAAATCTTAGGATATGCGGGGATTGCCATGATGCAATCAAACATATCTCTAAAATTACAAAAAGGGAAATCACTGTTAGGGACACCCGCAGGTTTCATTGCTTCAAGGAAGGGCAATGCTCTTGTGAGGATTACTGGTGATTAAAAGCATTTGATTGTGTCCTTTTGAGAGTTTAATTGGTATGTAAATCAGAATAATAGTTATTTGTCTTGAATTCAAAAGCTAATGTCATGTGCCATTTGGTTATAGTCTGCTTTAGAGCCTAATCATGATTAGTTTATGTGCAAGATAATCAGAGTATTCCAGTGGTATTATATTGAGGTGCAAAATCGATGATAGTGGAAAGAAAATATAGGCTGCTGCTTTGAAGAAACATAACAGCATGCGAGTGAAAAATTTTGAGCATTTAAATCAATTTACACTCGATCTGATTCTAAATCTCAACTGAGTTGATTCAAACTTTTTTCTCTTTCCCAGATATCCTTTCTTATTGAAGATTAGGAAGGTTTGCATTACCTATCAGCCTTGAAAGTTGTTGCCTCCCATGTTCACTTCCTTTTATCGGTCTGTTTAAGTTGAATTCATCTTGCGCTCTGTGATACAATTGCTGCTCAAGAAGTCCAATCTGTAGGTTGGGTTCTGAATGAGTATAAGTGCAGTTGTGAGGTTGCAAAATCTAAGTAAATCTCTAAAAACAGGTTTCACAATTTCCATTACCCCAAGGGAAATACTAGGGGATGGTTTATCAGATTTCGAGATGCTTATCTTTTGTTGATTGTTTTTGTGTAATTTGCTGGATTTTACCTAAGAATTCAATTGATTCTGACTAGTGATTCATCAATATTCAAATGAGATTATATATTACCATTCAGCTTTGTTGACTGGTCATAATACTGTTAACGAAGCTTCAATCATGCTAGTGAAATTGTGTGGGACCACTATCATCTGTGCTAAAAGTTTAAGCTATTAAATAAAGGCGTGGTTTAATTTTTATATACTTCAGCGCTCCCCCTCACGCATAGGTTGGGCTTTGGCCTAAAACTAAAGCACGAAATATAATTGAAGAGGCAACAAAGAGAACCTGGAAAAACTTGAACTCAAGACCTCCTACTTTAATACCATTTAAAATTGTGTGAGACCATTGTCAACTGTTCTAAAAGCTTAAATTGTTCGATGAAGGCCTAGTGTAATACTTAAATACTCCACCGATTTTTATTTAAGTCACAATCAAGGACTTTTTTTCCCAATGTAACAGCAACATGGTGTTGCAACTTGGGAGATAATTGCTTGTATAGGAAAACTTAGGCAACTGATCTTGGATTATTGGACTTATTTTTAACAATATTCTGTTTACTAGAATGATCTAATTTGATCCAAAAGATGGCTAGGAGCTACTGTATCTAGAAAGTAATATGGTAGCAATCTGTCAAATGTTTTGGAGATCATTCTTTAATTGCCTCATTTCGTGAAGGGAAAACGGAGGGATGGTGTGGTGCCATCAAGATCTATGGAAATGCTCATCATTGGGAAATTGAACTACTTAACAATCTTTGGCACGCTTTATGCTTTTCAGGGTATTGATGTGAAGAGGATGCTGTGTTATGGTTTTACATTAGCCTGCGACAATGATTTCGTCACTGTCAAATCAGCTGATTAAACTTCTGGAACACAACAGAAGTTGGGAACTCCCTTCTCCTCGGAAGATTTCCTGGAATGTTTAAGCAATGGTGAGAGCAAGCTTTTGTCCTTGGAGAGTGTTTGGAGAGAATTCTGACTACAAAAAGATTTGAAGAGAAAAAGGATGGTGTTAGCCAATAGGTGTTTTCTTTGTAAGCAGATCAAAGAATCTGTTTTCTCATCTTCTTTTTCATTGCGCAGGGTTTGACGATCTTGGAATGCATTTTTCTTGCTCGGTCGGTGGTGGGGTATGTTAGAGAGGAACTTAGCTTGTTGAGGGTTGAATTGTCCTAAACATTGGAGAAGCTCTTCCATTTGTAAACCCTGCTTCCGTTTTCTTTGGATAGATGGCTTACCACATTACTTTTTCTGTATTTGTGGAGGTGCCCTTTAGCTGGTCAGTTTTTTGAGTTGCTTAGATCTTTATAGTTAGTTTTTAAATGGGAGGCACCCCGTTGAAGTTCTCTGATATACCTTCTTACTAATCAAAAGAAACATCTAAAGCGATAATTATTGTAGAATGCTTACAAGATTTTGTACACGACATTTATTTGGACTTATTTTCTTCATGATGTAGATGGCAATAAGTTTTAACATTGTCTAGAGATCTATACGATTTGAAAACTTCTAGTTTGAAGCTTCTCATGGTGATAATCTTTGCTACAATAAAATAGCGAGTTTAAATATTTTAGTAATGTGAAATATAGGGCATGTTTGTTGGAATTTAAACATACCTTTTTCCATTCTGCCAAAATCTAAAATTTTATTCAAAATTTCAGAAAATTATGAAAAAACTACATGGGATCTAAGTGTCAACACTCGAGTGTTGTGAAAGTTTCAGGAATTCAGATGAAAAGAACTCAAAGTGAATGAGCTGCAAGATTTAGATTAAGCAAAAAGCAAACAGTAAAAACCAATTCAGACAGTAGTAATCTTCACATCCTTTCTCCCGTTTGAATGGAATGATTAGAGTCCGGGTGAAGGATGAAAAACTAAAGTTTTCTGCAGGAAAGTATAGAATTTAGTATTTATCTCCATCTTGGTTGGCAGTAAGTGGGTTTTCCACTGTACTGGTTGTTGAACAATACGTGTTTTGACTACATTTAAGTTTAGCTGAATCCTACACGGGGACATCACCATTACTATTTCTTAATTTTTCCTTACATTATGTTATATTGCTTCTAATTTTAATGTTAATGATTATGTATGTGTCGGGAAAATTGTGTAACGTGGTTTCTAAGGCTTTTGCAATACCTCATATAATCGCTTCATGGGATTAATCAAGCTGTTATTGATGACAGATTTAATTTTGCTCTCTACTAGCGTTTTAAAACTCAGTCTAGATTGACTAACTGAGAACTCTTTCTATGTCCGATCTGGTTTACCTGTAGGAGCAGAAAAGGTACTAAGCCAGTCATGAAGTGGCCAATTCACTTTGACTTGATTGGGCCAATTCTCAAGTCGTTCTTTACTTTCAATTGGATACAAATATAAAGAGACTCTACACATTAATTGTTTTGTTTAACATTGTTACTCGTATATAATGATAGAGTAGTAAATCATAATAAGTTCATTGAGTACCCAACTATAAGTTAGGTAAGTGCATATCACCTTCTATTTGTTTGAAAAAAAAATCAAATCATGAACTTTACTTTCTACTCCTACAAATTAATTCGATCTTTATTGTCTTCAGTAATGCTACCGTTTGGAACTTGAAACTTCTGACCTCACTTGAATGGGAAGCAGACATCAGGCAGGTTCTTTTGATCTGTTTCCTTTTCAAAACACTGCTTGTAGCTGAAAAATTTCATCACGTAATTGATCTAGGGTATCTTTAGATATAGCAGAAATTTTCTTGATGTCTTGAAAACTCTTGTGATGGATATAGTATCAGAAGCTTACCTTGTAAATATACCGGTTGTGGACCTGAGAATCACACACTTGATCATTGCTTGGATCTGATGTTAGGTCTCCATACTTGAAAGAAATTATCTTATAATTGTTGCACATGTTAATAAGATCTGTCACTGGAGGGCAGTAGTGAGGTCTAACTTGTTTAAAAATCACTCAGTGCCAATGCAATGGTTTTTCTTGTTTGAAAATGTGAAAGTCAAGACACGTTAATCTTTCAATTTCTTTCGACATGTCGCTACTTGACATGCATCTTTTGCCACTGCATCTCTCGTTCAATTTTGCAAACCCTTTACTTGATTATTGGCGATGGACTACTAGTGATCACAAGCAAGGTAATGTAATGTTTTAGCTCACATTCAGCTCTCATTCAGCTGTTTGGGCACAGATGCTGGTTGAATTTTTTGAATTAATCTTTCATTCTCATCCTTGCCATTAGGAAGTATAGGTTACTTAGTATTGTCTCTTTCTGGTGAAATCGTAATTACCCGATTTGATGAGGGTGGGGACTGACTGCTAGGACTAGAAGGCTTGGACAAGGTACGGCTCCTAGTAGCAAGCTTGTAGGATATGGTGCAGAGGGCTCTCGTCCTCAGGGGAGAACACTATCAGTATGGATGACCTTTTAGAAAATGCTTACTTAGGTTACACTTACACCCAAAGGACACGAGCGTGGGGCTCATTATAGGATGAGCCAAACGGACCATATCTTGGGTGACTTAGGCCTAGGTCTCACAATCATCTCCGTTGCTTTGGCAGTTCTAGGTTCACATTTCGGTCATTCTTAAGGAAGTTCTCCTTCTATGGATTTGTTAAATTAGTTCGTTTTGATTATGTATCGTCTATCTATTATAGATTGCTTGTTATGGCAATGGGGAAAGCATTATTCTGTTCTTTTGCTTTGTGGTTAGTAGACTAAGTTTAGTCTTTTTAGGTTAACTCATTTAGATGTTCTGGTCCAAGTCATCTCACTTTTGGGATGGGGATTCATTATAGTGTCACTGTCACTTTTATGGGTGACTATCTAAGAGCAATGTGGCTCTATTATGAAGAGATCACTCTGAGTTGCTTTTTATGTTCGATTCTTCTTTTTAATAGAAATTTAATGCATCTGTTTGCATTATTTACTACGACAATACAAAAGAATTTCCTTTTTATTGTTTTTTGACTAACTAAGGGTGATTCATCTGTCTTGTTCCAGCTCTTCTGATTTAATAAATGGAAGAACCGAAATCTAGTCAATGATGCTACAGCTTATTGGTTTATCTAATGGAACTTACTTCTTAGGAGCGATACATTCTTGCCAGGTACTACACTCTTCTAAGAAGCTGCCTTCCTCTGCTTCCTTGCTTGTCTGATTCTGTGGTATTTGTCTATCAGCTTAGTCCCTTACAAAATTGATCCCCGGTCTATTTAAATGTGTACTTTTCATGTAATTTATGTCTTGAAAGAGGCATAGTCCTTCCCTTCTATATCTTTACCTGAGCATCAGCTATTCATATGTTAAATTCTTTGAATTTACATGATATTATTCCATGTCCTATGTTACAACAGATCTTAACAAGTGTCTTTCGTGGTATTCTACTTTTACCTAGACTATATCTGAGCCACACTTGTTCCATGCAGAATTTGAATTTGAAAGTCCAAGTGCCTCGCCGCTCCATGCATTGCCTTTTGGATTTAATACATCGGAATTCTGATCTCTTTGCTGCACTGAGAAAAGTTAAAATAGCTATCACACCACAAGAAGATTTTGGTTCTTATCATAGTTTAACTGCTCCATTCATTCAGTCATTGCTTATTTGTGGTTTTGTAGAGTAAAAAATTGTTCCTTGAGGCACTTTCTTATCTTTGCTTATAAAATGCTGCAGATGAAGAGTCCTAAGAAAATAAACCTTGCAAACTTGGGAAGTTAATCCTTTACATATGGATTTGAGGCTGCCACTGTAATAGATTGTAGTAGGTTGCATCTGTATTGATGCAGTTAAAATGCATGTAAATAGTTTATTTGATAGATCTTGGGCTTGATTCAAATCAAACAGTAACTACTCTGACTTATGCATTGAATTTGCCAAGCACTTTCTTACCACTGGCCAAAATTGCCCTACTATGCCTTTTTATTTCTCTGCTACTGCTTATTTCTATCCTAACGCAACTGGTGATATAATATACGATGGAACTGAAAAAAGTATAAAACAAAATGAGATATGAGGTGTATTCCAATTGCTATGTCTGACTCTTAGTTGAATACTTAGTGAGGAAGTCTTATCAGTGTACTGTCTCTGATATCCTTGTTGACAACATTAAGGTGGAGATTTTATTATGTTGTATGGTCTCTAATAGATCTTATTGACATGAGTTGTTGGCACCCCCTGGTGCCATTTGCAATGAAAGCACTTTTTACTTTTTAAAGTAGAAAACTTAGCAAGATTCAAATTGATTTATGTAAAATTGTCCAATCTTCCCCTTAAAATAATTGTATAGATAAGTACGGGCAGTTGGTCACAATTATTGTATACATTTTCTTGTAATGTCTTAAGGGCTGCAGTGGAACAGGCATTCTTTCCATTCAATGAACGCCGAACATTCTGTTGACATGTCCGAGTCTGAATCAATTTCAAGCCAGAGAAAATAAAACAAAACATTGCAAAGGAATAGGGTTTGAATGCTCAATTCCTTTTGGCCTTATTCCTCCTACCAAATGTTCCCATACATAAATTACACTGAAAGAATGAAGTCAGGAGGAAGTCTTATGTGACAACCTTCTGAATGGGTTGCTTGGGGGGCAATGAGAGTCAATCCATGATTTGAGAAGTTATTCAAGGGGTTAGGGTAGTTGCCAAGAGCTTGGCTTGGAACATTTATTGCGGTCACCAGTACACGCTGATAAGTAGTGATGCGGAGTGAACTACTCAATTCTTAGTTGATATGTGGATTGAACCACTTGATTCTACTGGTAGAATTGATGGATGACTACTAACATGGTACTGGGGTCGTCAAAGAAAGAAAACAAAAACTTAACTTTATTGAACTGAAATCTCTGGAATATTGGTTGGTTACGTACTTGTTTACAATTTTCTAAGATGGAGGAAACGGAAATACTGATAAACGTGATAACCCTTTACATTATTATTTTAAATCATTTCATTTGTCTCACAATAAATTATTCACTTACAGTAATTATTTGATTATAGACTCAAATTAACGTTTTGCGTGAAATTGTGGATATGTCTGAAAATCTCTCTGGATGAAGCAAAACCAGGCAATGAATATCCGCTCAATATGGGTACTGCATAGTTCTCCTTACCTGTTGTGACTCTTCTTTTGATGATCATAGAAAGAATTACTTGTGGTTCCTGTTTTGATATTTAAAGTACATACATACTCCTAAGTTAATGACGAGATCTTCATTAATCTGCAGGCTAAGCATTTAACAGTTTGAGACCGAACCAAATTGATAATAACCAAAATTTTATAGTTATCATGTAGGTTGAGATTTCTCCAAACTGACAATTTTGGTCTGGGTGGAAAACCTAAAACAAACTGTGAAGGCCTTATGCAGTTTTCACTAGTGATGATAGTATAGCAATGGAATGCTGAAACTATTTTAGTAAGTGTTACAGAAGGGTCTGGGACAAATAAAGTATTTCTTGGGAATCAACTTATGTATATTCCATGACAACAAAGAAACTGTGGGGTTGGGTAATAAATTCTTGTATGCCATCATGCTCTGTATAGAAATCTTGCTGCTGTTATGTGTCGATTCAAAAGCATCTTCAATTCATGTTCTGATACGACTGATATCGAGATATGTAGAGCCTAAGCCTTCAAAATGCAGTAATCCGATTCTGTCAAGGCTAAGAAACACCACTAGGGACTACACTCTGCTAGAAAGACTACTATACGCTTTAATTGTTTACTACGAAATGGCTTGTGTATGAATGGTTGTTGTGATGCCGAGACATGTATAACCTAAACCTTACAATGCAGTAATCCGATTCTGTCAAGGCTAAGAAACACCACTAGGGACTACACTATGCTAGAAAGACTGTACTATACGCTTTAGATGTTCACCGCGAAATGGCTTGTGCTTGTGGCGGTTGTTTTGGTGATTAGAAAACATGCTTGATCCTGCTTCAAGACTCAATGTACTACATATCTTCGACATAGGGATTTGGATCCTCTCAATATGGAAGGGTAAATTGTTATCTTCGATTTACCCCCAAGAGAGGCTGCTAGATCATGTGAAGCAATCTACAGTAAATTTCAATTAAATTTGAGTAGTAGTAAATCTTCAAGGTAAAATGAGGACGTCGATCATCACAATTTTTGGAAATTTGGCATATTTAGGAAAGGCGAACTATGTTATTTGCAGGATTTACCATTCAAACCCTCTGACTTGGTGCGAATTGTTGGGAAACCTCCTTATGATATTTAAAGTTGACAAAACCATTTATCTAGTTGTTATCGGGTGAACTTGATATGAGGAATGCTGTGGATTATTAATTTTATCAAAAGTATACAGTGGAAAGACACCTACAAGCTGGTTGAACTTTAATAGAGGGTGAAGAAGTCTGGTAGAACGAAGTGTTCACGTGGACTTGGAGAGACTATGATAAGGTGAACAGCTAGGTGAGGTCTTGATCCCGAATGTGCTTTGGAGGACCAATAGATAGCAAATCACAAGTCAGTTTCCGATGGACAATGTGGATAAACTCATTGGATTATTAATAAGGGCAACTCTCTATGTCAACTGTATAGGAGATACTTATCGTGTTTTCTATTAGCTGGATAGGAAGACGTTGACATCATTTGATTTGATTGGAAATCAAACAAAAGAGTTATGGCTAATGTCAAGGACTGGAATTCACGACAGAAGACCTGAGATAGAATCAAATAAGTTCTTGCCAATTTTGCTCAAGCAACCAGAGGAATAGACAATTGACAAAGGCAGCTAACTCTACTTAGAAAAACCTCACTATTTCCAGGAAAATCTAATTGTATGGGTGGCCAGATTTTCAGCTATTGTGTCTATGGACTCCAACGGCTATTTCATCTTCTTAAAGATTCTCCAACGGCTAATTAAAGGACTATATAAGAAGGTCAAATCAAACTGAAGGAGTCGGCGGAAAACTGAGAAAGCTATACCTCTAATCTTGTCACGTGCTCTTAGATTATTGCAATGTGATCCTGCTCATTTGTGATTTTGTCTATTAGTATCTCTTGTTAATTGTAATCTGCATTTGAGAAGTATACAAGTGTAATAGCAGTGCTTGTTTATTGATAGTGGGATCTATCAGCTTCGGGTAGAAACAGCACTCGCTGTGTTGTAAAATATCTTGAGATTACTAGTGGATTCTAGCCTTGTTGCTGGTTATTAGTTTGGGAGAGTGGACGTAGGCTTGGTACAAGCCAAACGCGCATGAAATCTGCCTGCAAGATTTTCTATTACTTTACTCATTTAAATTTTTATCTAATAGAAGCATTTGCATATGATTATCAAACTGTTCATGCATCTATCAAAGCTTAACTTGAATTATCCCGCGAAAATTTAGTTCTTTAAATCAACCTACTAGGTTGCATTGTTTGTCTCAACATGAATGCTCTTCCAGTGATCTATTCCGTTAACTTTAACTAAAAAGCTCTCAATTACTTTTTGTGTGGCTTTTGGCTGCTGGCCGAGTGGCAAGGTTAGCAAATGGCAAATGAGGTCTGGAGTTTGAACCTCTAGGACCTTGTTATTTGGAGAGAATTTGCTACGGTGTTATGTGATTTCTTCTGATTAACCAGGAGCTGCTGTGTGCCCGAAATCATATATTAGAATGCATATGCTTTTTCGTTTCCTATGTTGCTTCCACTTTGTTCCGCTCAATGCCCCATTTGGTTCTAGCATGTTTCCCTTCCAAGATGCCAGAGTCGATGGTTATGGGGATGCATAGCCAGTTACTCGAGAACACTCGGCTTCATATTATTAGTATTGGGGTTTTTTGGGGGGCTTTTGAGGGATCTGCAATAGTAGAATAGACATGGGAGTGAAATTGGATGCAATTGCTAGCAGCAAGCGTTTGTAATTGTGTTTGCTGTATTTTATGGCCCTTCAGCAGTGTTTTGCTGGTTCTCTTGGATTTGCAGAACAAGTATGGTGGGGGTCAAAGTTGCATTGGAATTTTGAGTGATGTGACTTGTGTGATAGTAAATTTGATGTAACCTTGTGGAATTGCAATAGTGAATATATTCCTTTTCCGGATCTAGAGGCAAAAGTTTTGAATTGAAACATGTGCAAGAGAAAGGTCATTAGAGAAATGATCATTAGCTAGTTATATGCCGATTCTCGATGTGTAGATGGGATGCATCAGATCTTTTCTCTAAATTCTTTTTTAAAAACCTGTAATGAGTCGATCCATCAGTACTCTTCTTTACTTGCCGCCTAAAAATGTGAACTAAATCTGTTAACATCATCACTTCCCCGGAACCTCATGAGAAGGTCGATGGCAACCACGGTGGAAGATTCTAATTATAAGCATCAGATTGTGGATCTTGACAAAATCTCAACCATTTTCAGGTGTAAGATTCTAAAAAATGAGACTTGTTAGCCATTTGAATGAGACTATCTATATACTTGATTATGAGATTATTGGCGATGCACAGCATGCCCCATCTTGGAAAGGATGTCTGACATTTCGCGGGCCATGCAAAGTTGCTTGTTGAGCTTCACCTTTTACTCGTTTTCTTATCTTTTGTGGAAACGGTAGAACTAAAAGCTGGCCTTTAGTATAGCGTGGAACCAACTGATTGGGACTGGATCTTTAGGAATCATGGGTTGAGAACTCTTTTTGAAAGTTTTCACACTTAACGTTTGTTTTCGAGTAGTATATGGCGCGTTGGATGTTTGATTTTGATGTCAGATAATCGTAACAGAGGCATGAGGCCTTTTTACATTGACTCTGCCTCTGGCTTTGACTTCAGTAAGTCTTTTGGGCATTTCACAGTTTATATCTTCGATCCCTGCAAATTGATGATCTGCAGGTTTTGTGTTCAGAAATGAAGAAAAATTACAGCAGTGGGCACCGAATCACGTCATCTCGAAGGTAAGGTAATCGGACCAGAATTGCTTTGTTCTGCTGTCTGCCGAAAGGACCCAAGAGATTAATTTTCAAGATGAGGCATCATTTCCAGTTGTTACACGAATACTGCATGTCATTTCGATCACTTAAATAAGCAACATCTTTTATTTTGAAATTGCATCCCGCATTTTACAAAGGATGTCATTCCCTTAGTTCGGTTCGGTCCGGTTCCCCTTTGGAACCGGGAACCGGACAGTCCGGACACCGTTTCCACTTTCGAAAACCGGGAACCGGACTAAATTGGCCAATCCGGTCCGGTCCGGGCAATTCCTGATTTTGGCGGTCTATTTTGCACACCTCCGATAGAAAGTTCTTTCTTAGCTAGGGGAAAAGTTCCATCGGTGATTGTTTTAGTAATAAATAAAGTATTCTTTTGCTGAAAAATGCAACAGCAATTGGCATTATGCATGCATTGTTTGTATATAGTAATCGCGTTTTCCATGATCCTAACATTCTTTTTTAAGCTTCGTCAATCTGCGGGGCAAATGGAAACGAAAGAATTTACCATTTACCTAATCGTGTTTTCTTTTCGAGAAATTTAATGGGGCAAAAGTTACATTTTGGACCAAAATCATTTATCATCACTTAAAAATCTTGAACTAAGTGTGCATTTATTTGAAGGAAAGTGTTTTTCGAAAATTCATTTTCAAGACATTCGGCCGTTTGATTTGTCGAAAATAATAAGTTAACCGAAAATACTTTCTGATTAAAGAAAATATTCATGTATAAAATTAAAAAAAAATTTCTTTAATCTAAGAACGTGAAAACACTTACAGAATTGCCAATCTTGAATTTTTTAAAATTTAATATTTTCTTTTCTTTCTTTTTTTTCTTTTTTTTAATCTTTTTTGTTTTTCTTTTCTTTCTTTTTATTTTTCCTCCTCCTCCCCTTTGCCGGTTGCCGGCCTTTGCCACACAGATGGCGACAGCCAGCCTCAGGCGAGGTCGAGCTTGCCAGATCCTAAAAACGCAGCATTCATTCGATCAATCCACGCCATTTGCCATAACTTCGTCATTCGGTACAAGTAAGTTCAAAAGAATACAATTTTCTTTTGCCCAGGATCAAACTCTCGGGGGAACGGTCTCATACCGTTGTCGCCTCTTTAGGAACTTGCCGGAATTTGTGCCTCACCATTATGGAAAGCCGAGCTGGACAGAACAACGCTAAAACTGCAGCAATGGCAACGATGGAAGACCATCGGCAAATTCTCGCCACAAAACCCATCCTTTTGTAGTGGATCATCAGCAGCGAAACAAAAGCGAATGCGAAGGTGAGCATGATGGAGGACCTTTTTTTTCTTTTTGTCAGAACGATGGACGACGTTAGCGCTCTGAAGGTCGACAAGTCTCGCCTGAGGATCGACGTCGGAACAAGGGTAATTCTTCCGAGTGCTGAGAGCCAGAACCTTCTTAACCAGAGGATTCGACTCTTATCCCTCCTTTTCATTTTGCTTCCATGGATCTGAAGACGCCGCTTCATCCCGGCTCCCAAAACCAGTTCATCCCAAATCGATCCCCCATCATCATCGTGAAGCCTCTGTCATGAGATTCATCGTGACGGTCACCTTTGCGGTCGGCAATTCAAAGACGCCTTGGGCCTACTGGAGGACCGTGTGAGCGAGAGGAGGAAAGGAGACTACGATTCTAATTGTGTTCGCGCCGATAGAAGAAGAAGGCGCACTGCGTTCGTCCTCCTACTGTACGGCGGTTGAGGGTAGGGTTTACTATTGTTTCTGTGTTTGGGCTTGAGTATCAAACAAGCCCAACAGATTCATAACAATACCCAATCTTTTTTAATGTTACCCGAAACAAACTAAGGCTGAAAATTTTCAAGTCAGGCTGGGTTGTTTCGGGTCGATACGTGTTTTAGTCAGGTTCTTTTGACAACCCTAGAATTCAGTGACGATAACATCAGTTGCCACTCGACCTGACTTGATGACCTTAGCCAAGAAATGAATTCAAATTGATAAAACACAGTTCGGCAAAACTTGTTCTATCTCATCTCGCTTCACTCGAACACGATTTCTCTTTTGAACTCGTGCGATGGTGAAAGCGGCAAATGTTACCGGTGTCAAACTGTGAAATGATTCAAGTCGGGCAAGCAGGTGACAAGATACTTCACAATTGAATTGCTTGTTACAAGAGTTCTATGAACTTGGTGGTTCATGTGACTGCTCAACTTGCTTTGGATCTTCCGAAGGAAAGAAAGCAAACGTTGCCTCTGCATTATAATCACTCCCAAAGGTATAAGAGAACAGAATAAGAATGTACGGAGCCCATCTAAGAGAGTCACGCCACAATATTATTTAGACTAGAGAACACACGGGGAAAAGCAAAATACAAAGCTACCTGCGATGCGGAACCATCTCAAGAACGCAGGACAACACAGAGAAGTCAAATACAGAGTAGTGCAATTACAATCCGGAAGTGGGTGGACTCCATTTTCTTATTATTTTTGGTGGTTTTTGGTTTTGAATCACACACAACACAACAGCGAAAGCTCGAAGAAGATGGACGGATCGCAGCAACACTCGTCGATGAGGCAGCAGCAACACTCGTCGATGGAGCAGCAGCGACCCAGCGCCGCAAGGCTGCAACCAACCAACAACACCTCACCCATTAATTTCCATCAACCGTACGAACATGAAAACCTTTCTGGCCAAGAGCAAAATGGAAAGAGAGAGAGAAGAGAGAGAGTACCATCCTTCAAGAAAACCCGTCTCTCTCCTGGGAGGAGGGGCAGCGTAGTCCGGTGGAGGTGCTTGTATAGGAGGCCCTTGATAATGCCCTGCAAAACCAACCACCACCATACCAGTTCAGACATGAACACGGTGGAGAGAGAGAGAGAGAGAGAGAGAGTACCTTGGCCTTGAGCAGGGTAAGGATCAGCATACTTGGGGGCTTCGTCCATTTCTCGCGACTTGGAGGAGACCCAAGAAAACTTTCACAGACTGCTTGCGAGCTGTGGATGGAATGGCAACCGAGATATGATTGCTGCGGGAGAGTTTTTCTGTGTCTTTGGCCTTGGCTCTTAAGGTTTTATGCGCGCTTGTGCATGGAAGTTGGTTTGGTGAATTTGCTAACATAGCAAACCTACAAAAAGTCAAAAACTTTTTGTATTGGAACCTACTTCAAGTTTTTGACTTTGACGCGCATCAAAGGGGAGGAGGAGGAAAAATAAAAAGAAAGAAAAGAAAAACAAAAAAGATTAAAAAAAAGAATACAAGTTTTTGAATACAAGTCAAAAACTTGAAGTAGGTTCCAATACAAAAAGTTTTTGACTTTTTGTAGGTTTGCTATGTTAGCAAATTCACCAAACCAACTTCCATGCACAAGCGCGCATAAAACCTTAAGAGCCAAGGCCAAAGACACAGAAAAACTCTCCCGCAGCAATCATATCTCGGTTGCCATTCCATCCACAGCTCGCAAGCAGTCTGTGAAAGTTTTCTTGGGTCTCCTCCAAGTCGCGAGAAATGGACGAAGCCCCCAAGTATGCTGATCCTTACCCTGCTCAAGGCCAAGGTACTCTCTCTCTCTCTCTCTCTCTCTCTCTCTCTCTCTCTCCACCGTGTTCATGTCTGAACTGGTATGGTGGTGGTTGGTTTTGCAGGGCATTATCAAGGGCCTCCTATACAAGCACCTCCACCGGACTACGCTGCCCCTCCTCCCAGGAGAGAGACGGGTTTTCTTGAAGGATGGTACTCTCTCTCTTCTCTCTCTCTTTCCATTTTGCTCTTGGCCAGAAAGGTTTTCATGTTCGTACGGTTGATGGAAATTAATGGGTGAGGTGTTGTTGGTTGGTTGCAGCCTTGCGGCGCTGGGTCGCTGCTGCTCCATCGACGAGTGTTGCTGCTGCCTCATCGACGAGTGTTGCTGCGATCCGTCCATCTTCTTCGAGCTTTCGCTGTTGTGTTGTGTGTGATTCAAAACCAAAAACCACCAAAAATAATAAGAAAATGGAGTCCACCCACTTCCGGATTGTAATTGCACTACTCTGTATTTGACTTCTCTGTGTTGTCCTGCGTTCTTGAGATGGTTCCGCATCGCAGGTAGCTTTGTATTTTGCTTTTCCCCGTGTGTTCTCTAGTCTAAATAATATTGTGGCGTGACTCTCTTAGATGGGCTCCGTACATTCTTATTCTGTTCTCTTATACCTTTGGGAGTGATTATAATGCAGAGGCAACGTTTGCTTTCTTTCCTTCGGAAGATCCAAAGCAAGTTGAGCAGTCACATGAACCACCAAGTTCATAGAACTCTTGTAACAAGCAATTCAATTGTGAAGTATCTTGTCACCTGCTTGCCCGACTTGAATCATTTCACAGTTTGACACCGGTAACATTTGCCGCTTTCACCATCGCACGAGTTCAAAAGAGAAATCGTGTTCGAGTGAAGCGAGATGAGATAGAACAAGTTTTGCCGAACTGTGTTTTATCAATTTGAATTCATTTCTTGGCTAAGGTCATCAAGTCAGGTCGAGTGGCAACTGATGTTATCGTCACTGAATTCTAGGGTTGTCAAAAGAACCTGACTAAAACACGTATCGACCCGAAACAACCCAGCCTGACTTGAAAATTTTCAGCCTTAGTTTGTTTCGGGTAACATTAAAAAAGATTGGGTATTGTTATGAATCTGTTGGGCTTGTTTGATACTCAAGCCCAAACACAGAAACAATAGTAAACCCTACCCTCAACCGCCGTACAGTAGGAGGACGAACGCAGTGCGCCTTCTTCTTCTATCGGCGCGAACACAATTAGAATCGTAGTCTCCTTTCCTCCTCTCGCTCACACGGTCCTCCAGTAGGCCCAAGGCGTCTTTGAATTGCCGACCGCAAAGGTGACCGTCACGATGAATCTCATGACAGAGGCTTCACGATGATGATGGGGGATCGATTTGGGATGAACTGGTTTTGGGAGCCGGGATGAAGCGGCGTCTTCAGATCCATGGAAGCAAAATGAAAAGGAGGGATAAGAGTCGAATCCTCTGGTTAAGAAGGTTCTGGCTCTCAGCACTCGGAAGAATTACCCTTGTTCCGACGTCGATCCTCAGGCGAGACTTGTCGACCTTCAGAGCGCTAACGTCGTCCATCGTTCTGACAAAAAGAAAAAAAAGGTCCTCCATCATGCTCACCTTCGCATTCGCTTTTGTTTCGCTGCTGATGATCCACTACAAAAGGATGGGTTTTGTGGCGAGAATTTGCCGATGGTCTTCCATCGTTGCCATTGCTGCAGTTTTAGCGTTGTTCTGTCCAGCTCGGCTTTCCATAATGGTGAGGCACAAATTCCGGCAAGTTCCTAAAGAGGCGACAACGGTATGAGACCGTTCCCCCGAGAGTTTGATCCTGGGCAAAAGAAAATTGTATTCTTTTGAACTTACTTGTACCGAATGACGAAGTTATGGCAAATGGCGTGGATTGATCGAATGAATGCTGCGTTTTTAGGATCTGGCAAGCTCGACCTCGCCTGAGGCTGGCTGTCGCCATCTGTGTGGCAAAGGCCGGCAACCGGCAAAGGGGAGGAGGAGGAAAAATAAAAAGAAAGAAAAGAAAAACAAAAAAGATTAAAAAAAAGAAAAAAAAGAAAGAAAAGAAAATATTAAATTTTAAAAAATTCAAGATTGGCAATTCTGTAAGTGTTTTCACGTTCTTAGATTAAAGAAATTTTTTTTTAATTTTATACATGAATATTTTCTTTAATCAGAAAGTATTTTCGGTTAACTTATTATTTTCGACAAATCAAACGGCCGAATGTCTTGAAAATGAATTTTCGAAAAACACTTTCCTTCAAATAAATGCACACTTAGTTCAAGATTTTTAAGTGATGATAAATGATTTTGGTCCAAAATGTAACTTTTGCCCCATTAAATTTCTCGAAAAGAAAACACGATTAGGTAAATGGTAAATTCTTTCGTTTCCATTTGCCCCGCAGATTGACGAAGCTTAAAAAAGAATGTTAGGATCATGGAAAACGCGATTACTATATACAAACAATGCATGCATAATGCCAATTGCTGTTGCATTTTTCAGCAAAAGAATACTTTATTTATTACTAAAACAATCACCGATGGAACTTTTCCCCTAGCTAAGAAAGAACTTTCTATCGGAGGTGTGCAAAATAGACCGCCAAAATCAGGAATTGCCCGGACCGGACCGGATTGGCCAATTTAGTCCGGTTCCCGGTTTTCGAAAGTGGAAACGGTGTCCGGACTGTCCGGTTCCCGGTTCCAAAGGGGAACCGGACCGAACCGAACTAAGGGAATGACATCCTTTGTAAAATGCGGGATGCAATTTCAAAATAAAAGATGTTGCTTATTTAAGTGATCGAAATGACATGCAGTATTCGTGTAACAACTGGAAATGATGCCTCATCTTGAAAATTAATCTCTTGGGTCCTTTCGGCAGACAGCAGAACAAAGCAATTCTGGTCCGATTACCTTACCTTCGAGATGACGTGATTCGGTGCCCACTGCTGTAATTTTTCTTCATTTCTGAACACAAAACCTGCAGATCATCAATTTGCAGGGATCGAAGATATAAACTGTGAAATGCCCAAAAGACTTACTGAAGTCAAAGCCAGAGGCAGAGTCAATGTAAAAAGGCCTCATGCCTCTGTTACGATTATCTGACATCAAAATCAAACATCCAACGCGCCATATACTACTCGAAAACAAACGTTAAGTGTGAAAACTTTCAAAAAGAGTTCTCAACCCATGATTCCTAAAGATCCAGTCCCAATCAGTTGGTTCCACGCTATACTAAAGGCCAGCTTTTAGTTCTACCGTTTCCACAAAAGATAAGAAAACGAGTAAAAGGTGAAGCTCAACAAGCAACTTTGCATGGCCCGCGAAATGTCAGACATCCTTTCCAAGATGGGGCATGCTGTGCATCGCCAATAATCTCATAATCAAGTATATAGATAGTCTCATTCAAATGGCTAACAAGTCTCATTTTTTAGAATCTTACACCTGAAAATGGTTGAGATTTTGTCAAGATCCACAATCTGATGCTTATAATTAGAATCTTCCACCGTGGTTGCCATCGACCTTCTCATGAGGTTCCGGGGAAGTGATGATGTTAACAGATTTAGTTCACATTTTTAGGCGGCAAGTAAAGAAGAGTACTGATAGATTGACTCATTACAGGTTTTTAAATAAGAATTTAGAGAAAAGATCTGATGCATCCCATCTACACATCGAGAATCGGCATATAACTAGCTAATGATCATTTCTCTAATGACCTTTCTCTTGCACATGTTTCAATCCAAAACTTTTGCCTCTAGATCCGGAAAAGGAATATGTTCACTATTGCAATTCCACAAGGTTACATCAAATTTACTATCACACAAGTCACATCACTCAAAATTCCAATGCAACTTTGACTCCCACAAAACTTGTTCTGCAAATCCAAGAGAACCAGCAAAACACTGCTGAAGGGCCATAAAATACAGCAAACACAATTACAAACGCTTGCTGCTAGCAATTGCATCCAATTTCACTCCCATGTCTGTTCTACTATTGCAGATCCCTCAAAAGCCCCCCAAAAAACCCCAATACTAATAATATGAAGCCGAGTGTTCTCGAGTAACTGGCTATGCATCCCCATAACCATCGACTCTGGCATCTTGGAAAGGAAACATGCTAGAACCAAGTGGGGCATTGAGCGGAACAAAGTGGAAGCAACATAGGAAACGAAAAAGCATATGCATTCTAATATATGATTTCGGGCACACAGCAGCTCTTGGTTAATCAGAAGAAATCACATAACACCGTAGCAAATTCTCTCCAAATAACAAGGTCCTAGAGATTCAAACTCCAGACCTCATTTGCCATTTGCTAACCTTGCCACTCGGCCAGCAGCCAAAAGCCACACAAAAAGTAATTGAGAGCTTTTTAGTTAAAGTTAACGGAATAGATCACTGGAAGAGCATTTATGTTGAGACGAACAATGCAACCTAGTAGGTTGATTTAAAGAACTAAATTTTCGCGGGATAATTCAAGTTAAGCTTTGATAGATGCATGAACAGTTTGATAATCATATGCAAATGCTTCTATTAGATAAAAATTTAAATGAGTAAAGGAATAGAAAATCTTGCAGGCAGATTTCATGCGCGTTTGGCTTGTACCAAGCATACGTCCACTCTCCCAAACTAATAACCAGCAACAAGGCTAGAATCCATTAGTAATCTCAAGAGATTTTACAACACAGCGAGTGCTGTTTCTACCCGAAGCTGATAGATCCCACTATCAATAAACAAGCACTGCTATTACACTTGTATACTTCTCAAATGCAGATTACAATTAACAAGAGATACTAATAGACAAAATCACAAATGAGCAGGATCACGCTGCAATAATCGAAGAGCATGTGACAAGATTAGAGGTATAGCTTTCTCAGTTTTCCGCCGACTCCTTCAGTTTGATTTGAGCTTCTTATATAGTCCTTTAATTAGCCGTTGGAGAATCTTTAAGAAGATGAAATAGCCGTTGGAGTCCATAGACACAATAGCTGAAAATCTGGCCACCCATACAATTAGATTTTCCTGGAAATAGTGAGGTTTTTCTAAGTAGAGTTAGCTGCCTTTGTCAATTGTCTATTCCTCTGGTTGCTTGAGCAAAATAGGCAAGAACTTATTTGATTCTATCTCAGATCTTCTGTCGTGAATTCCAGTCCTTGACATTAGCCATAACTCTTTTGTTTGATTTCCAATCAAATCAAATGATGTCAACGTCTTCCTATCCAGCTAATAGAAAACACGATAAGTATCTCCTATACAGTTGACATAGAGAGTTGCCCTTATTAATAATCCAATGAGTTTATCCAGATTGTCCATCGGAAACTGACTTGTGATTTGCTATCTATTGGTCCTCCAAAGCACATTCGGGATCAAGACCTCACCTAGCTGTTCACCTTATCATAGTCTCTCCAAGTCCACGTGAACACTTCGTTCTACCAGACTTCTTCACCCTCTATTAAAGTTCAACCAGCTTGTAGGTGTCTTTCCACTGTATCGCTCCTTAGAAGAGTGTAGTCCCTGGCAAGAATTGTATCGCTCCTAAGAAGTCAGTTCCATTAGATAAACCAATAAGCTGTAGCATCATTGACTAGATTTCTGTTCTTCCATTTGTTAAATCAGAAGAGCTGGAACAAGATAAATGAATCACCCTTAGTCAGTCAAAAAACAATAAAAAGGAAACTCCATTGTGTTGTCGTAGTAAATAATGCAAACAGATACATAAAATTTCAATTAAAAAAAAGAATCAAACATAAAAATTAGCTCAGAGTGATCTCTTCATAATAGAGCCACATTGCTCTTAGATAGTCACCCATAAAAGTGACAGTGACACTATAATGAATCCCCATCCCAAAAGTGAGATGACTTGGACCAGACCATCTAACTGAGTTAACCTAAAAAGACTAAACTTAGTCTACTAGCCACAAAGCAAAAGAACATAATAATGCTTTCCCCATTGCCATAACGAGCAATCTATAATAGAGAGACGATACATAATCAAAACGAACTAATTTAACCAATCCATAGAAGGAGAACTTCCTTAAGAATGACCGAAATGTGAACCTAGAACTGCAAAAGCAACGGAGATGATTGTGAGACCTAGGCCTAAGTCACCCAATATATGGTCCGTTTGACTCATCCTATGATGAGCCCCACGCTCGTGTCCTTTGGGTGTAAGAGTAACCTAAGTAAGCATTTTCTAAAAGGTCATCCATACTGATAGTGTTCTTGCCTGAGGACTAGAGCCCTCTGCACCATATCCTACAAGCTTGCTCCCAGGAGCCGTACCTTGTCCAAGCCTTCTAGTCCCGGCGGTCAGTCCCCACCCTCATCAAATCGGGTAACTACGATTTCACCAGAAAGAGACGATACTAAGCAACCTATACTTCCTAATGGCAAGGATGAGAATGAAAGAATTAATCCAAAACCACAACCAGCATCTGTGCCTAAACGGCTGAATGTGAGCTAAAACATTACATTACCTTGCTTGTGATCACTAGTCGTCCATCGCCAGTAATCAAGTAAAGGGTTTGCAAAATTGAACAAGAGATGCAGTGGCAAAAGATGCATGTCAAGTAGCGACATGTCGAAAGAAATTGAAAGATTAACGTGTCTTGACTTCCATATTTTCAAAGACGTAAAACCATTACATTGCCACTGAGTGATTTTTAAACAAGTTAGACCTCACTACTGCCCTCCAGTGACATATCTTATTAACATGTGCAACAATTATAAGATAATTTCTTTCAAGTATGGAGACCTAACATCAGATCCATGCAATGATCAAGTGTGTGATTCTCAGGTCCACAACCGGTATATTTACAAGGTGAGCTTCTGATTCTATATACTCCATCACAAGAGTTTTCAGGACATCAAGAAAATTTCTGCTATATCTAAAGATACCCTAGATCAATTATGTGATCAAATTTTTCACCTACAAGCAGTGTTTTAAAAAGGAAACAGATCAAAAGAACCTGCCTGATGTCTGCTTCCCATTCAAATGAGGTCAGAAGTTTCAAGTTCCAAACAGTAGCATTACCGAAGACAATAAAGATCAAATTAATTTGTAGGAGTAGAAAGTAAAGTTCATGATTTGATTTTTTTTCAAACAAATAGAAGGTGATATGCACTTACCTAACTTATAGTTGGGTACTCAAGGAACTTATTATGATTTACTACTCTATCATTATATACAAGTAACGATGTTAAACAAAACAATTAATGTGTAGAGTCTCTTTATATTTGTATCCAAATTTTGAAAGTAAAGAACGACTTCAGAATCGGCCCAATCAAGTCAAAGTGAATTGGCCACTTCATGACTGACTTAGTACCTCTTCTGCTCCTACAGGTCAACCACATCGGACATAGAAAGAGTTCTCAGTTAGTCAATCTAGACGGAGTTTTAAAACGCTAGTTGAGAGCAAAATTAAATCGGTCATCAATAACAGCTTGATTAAATAGATTAATCCCATGAAGCGATTATATGAGGTATTGCAAAAGCCTTAGCAACCACGTTACACAATTTTCCTGACACATACATAATCATTAACATTAAAATTAGAAGGAATATAACATAATGTAAGGAAAAATTAAGAAATAGTAATGGTCATGTCCCTGTGTAGGATTCAGCTAAACTTAAATGTAGTCAAAACCCATATTGTTCAACAACTAATACAGTGGAAAACCTACTTACTGCCAACCAAGATGGAGATAAATACTAAATTCTATACTTCCCTGCAGAAAACTTTAGTATTTCATCCTTCACCCAGACTCTAATTATTCCATTCAAACAGGAGAAAGGATGTGAAGATTACTACTGTCTGAATTGGCCTTTACTTTTTGCTTTTTGCTTTTTGCTTAATCTAAATCTTGTGGCTCATTCACTTTGAGTACTTTTCATCTGAATTCCTGAAACTTTCACAACACTCGAGTGTTGACGCTTATATCCCATATAGTTTGATCATAATTTTCTGAAATTTTGAATAGTATTTTAGATTTTGGAAGAATGGAAAAAGGTATGTTTAAATTCCAACAAACATGCCATATATTTCACATTACTAAAATATTTAAAATCGCTATTTAATTGTAGCAAAGATTATCACCATGAGAAGCTTCAAACTAGAAGTTTTCAAATCTTATAGATCTCTAGACAATGATAAAACTTATTGCCATCTAAATCATGAAGAAAATAAGTCCAAAGAAATCTCGTGTACAAAATCTTGTAAGCATTCTACAATAATTATCGCTTTAGATGTTTCTTTTGATTAGTAAGAAGGTATATCAGAGAACTTCAACGGGGTGCCTCCCATTTAAAAAACTAACTATAAAGATCTAAGCAGCTCAAAAAACTGACCAGCTAAAGGGCACCTCCACAAATACAGAAAAAGTAATGTGGTAAGCCATCTATCCAAAGAAAATGGAAGCAGGGTTTACAAATGGAAGAGCTTCTCCAATGTTTAGGACAATTCAACCTTCTTCAAGCTAAGTTCCTCTCTGACAGACCCCACCACAGCCTGAGCAAGAAAAATGCATTCCAAGATCGTCAAACCCTGCGCAATGAAAACGAAAATGAGAAAACAGATTCTTTGATCTGCTTACAAAGAAAACACCTATTGGCTAACACCATCCTTTTTCTCTTCAAATCTTTTTGTAGTCAGAATTCTCTCCAAACACTCTCCAAGGACAAAAAGCTTGCTCTCACCATTGCTTAAGCATTCCAGGAAATCTTCCGAGGAGAAGGGAGTTCCCAACTTCTGTTGTGTTCCAGAAGTTTAATAAGCTGATTTGACAGTGACGAAATCATCGTTGCAGGCTGTAGTGAAACCATAACACAGTATCCTCTTCACATCAATACCCTGACAAGCATAAAGCGTGCCAAAGATTATTAAGTAGTTCAATTTCCCAATGATGAGCATTTCCATAGATCTTGATGGTGCCACACCATCCCTCCGTTTTCCCTTCACGAAATGAGGCCATTAAAGAATGATCTCCAAAACATTTGACAGATTGCTACCATATTACTTTCTATATACAGTAGCTCCTAGCCATCTTTTGGATCAAATTAGATCATTCTAGTAAACAGAAGATTGTTAAAAATAAGTCCAATAATCCAAGATCAGTTGCCTAAGTTTTCCTATGCAAGCAATTATCTCCCGAGTTGCAACACCATGTTGCTGTTACATTGGGAAAAAAGTCCTTGATTGCGACTTAGCAATAAAAATCGTTGGAGTATTTAAGTATTACACCAAGCTTTCATCTAACAATTTAAGCTTTTAGAACAGTTGATAATGGTCTCACACAATTTTACATAGTATTAGAGTAGGAGGTGTTGAGTTCAAGTTTTTCCAGGTTCTCTTTGTTGCCTCTCCAGTTATATTTTGCGCTTTAGTTTTAGGCCAAAGCCCAACCTATGCGTGAGGGGGAGTGCTAAAGTATATAAAAATTAAACCATGCCTTTATTTAATATCTTAAACTTTTAGCACAGATGATAGTGGTCCCACACAATTTCACTAGCATGATTGAAGCTTTGTTAACAGTATTATGACCAGTCAACAAAGCTGAATGGTAATATATATCTCATTTGAAGATTGACGAATCACCAGTCAGAATCAATTGAATTCTTAGGTAAAATCCAGGAAATTACACAAAAACAATCAACAAAAGATAAGTATCTTAAAATCTGATAAACATCCCCTAGTATTTCCCTTGGGGTAATGGAAATTGTGAAACCTGTTTTTATAGATTTACTTAGATTTTGCAACCTCACAACTGCACTTATACTCATTCAGAACCCAACCTACAGATTGGACTTCTCGAGCAGCAATTGTATCACAAAACACTAGATTAATTCAACTTAAACAGACTGATAAAAGGAAGTGAACATGGGAGGCAACTTTCGAGGCTGATAGGTAATGTGAACCTTCCTAATCTTCAATAAGAAAGGATATCTGGGAAAGAGAAAAAATTTTGAATCGACTCAGTGGAGATTTAGAATCAGATCGCGTGTAAGTTGATTTAAATGCTCAAAATTTTTCACTCGCATGCTGTTATGTTTCTTCAAAGCAGCAGCCTATATTTTCTTTCCACTATCATCAATTTTTCACCTCGATATAATACCATTGGAATACTCTGAATATCTTACACATATACTAATCATGATTCACGGTTAACATAAAAGTTAGAACTCAATGCTTTATCAGTAGGCTCTAAATCAGACTATAACCAAATGGCACATGACATTAGCTTTTGAATTCAAGACAAATGACTATTATTCTGATTTACATACCAATTAAACTCTCAAAAGGACACAATCAAATGCTTTAATCACCAGTAATCCTCACAAGAGCATTGCCCTTCCTTGAAGCAATGAAACCTGCGGGTGTCCCTAACAGTGATTTCCCTTTTTGTTATTTTAGAGATATGTTTGATTGCATTATGGCAATCCCCACATATCCTAAGATTTTTCACCACGAGTATTGGCTCCCCATCCTTGGTTGAAATCAACCCAAATGCAACTGCTAGCTTCTCACTGTGATGTCTTAATCTCATTTCCATCTCTTTTTCCTCCTTTCCATCCTCCTTTAATGAAAACCGATTAACATCCGGTACATAACCAACCTTCCTAATCTTCAAAGCATCTCATCCAAGTAATCATATATCACCTTAATCATTGGATGTGAACTGTCTTCTGCAACAAATACATGGGTTCTTCGATTTAGCTCGATTCAGCTGCAACCTGGTTTCTTTTTAACACCTCTCTCTCGCATTAGCCTTCTTACTGCTACCATATCTTCCAATCTGCCAGCACTAGCATACATATTTGAGAGGACAACATATGGAGCAGCATTTGCAGGTTCATGCAGTAAAAACTGATAGGCTACTTTAACAGCTATCTCCATGTTTCCATGCTTCCTACAGGCACCAAGCAATGAGGCCCAGCCAATGGAGCCAGGACTGAATGGCATTGTCTCGATGAGCTTCTCAGCTTCACTTATTTTGCCTGCCCAACCTAGTAGATCAATCATGCACGAGTAATGTTCTGCTTCTGGTTCAAGCCCAAACTTCTCCTTCATCATGTTGAAATATGTTTGGCCCTCGTGAACTTTCCCAGTATGTGCACATGCAGAGAGAACAGAGATGAAATTTGCACTGGAAGGAGGGATATCAATGTCCAGCATCGCTTGAAAGAGAGTAAGAGATTCCTCTCCTAATCCATGCTGAGCATAACCTGCAATCATCGAGTTAAGTGAGACAGTATTATGCTCTGGCATCCTATCAAATAACCTCCTGGCATCCCCCAGATTCCTGCATTTCGAATACATTGCAACTAGAGCATTATCAACAGAGATCCAATTTGAGGGAATCTCTGATTTGATTACCAAACCATGCATTTGTTTCCCTTGAGAAGGAGAAGAGAGATTCGAGCAGGCACTGATTGCACAAACAAAGCTACAATCATTTGGTCTGTACCCAACTCTTCGCATACTGCGGAAACAGTCTAGAGCCTCCTCTGAGAGTTCCTCGTTTTGTGAATAACCAGAAATCATAGTGTTCCATAGAACCAAATCTGGCTCCTCGATCTCTTGAAATACTTTCTCGCAATCCGACATGGCACCCTTGCACTGAGAGTACAAGTCAATCAAGCCACTCCCAACATGTGAATTCTGTTGGAACCCTGTTTTTACGAGCTTAGCATGAAACTGAAGCCCGCCTACCAAATCGCTCAAGCAGGTAAATGCAGTGAGAACACTCGCCAAATTATACATATCTACATACATGCCCTTCCTAATCATTTCTTGGAACAGCTCCAGCGCTCGTAGCCCTTCCCGGTGCTGTCCAAAAGCTGTGCCGTGGGGTCGAACTTGAGTGAGTTTGTCGCTTTTTGACTTTTCGATTAACTTTCGAAGTCATTCTTTTGTGCTCATCTGCTTTTTCTTTTCTTTCTTTTCTTTCTTATAGTCTCGTGTCTTGAGCTGGGGGGAATTTTATGTGCGTCAATGGTCACTAATTTTTTATTATTTTATGAATATTCAGGAAAAGGTTCGTCGAAATCGAGATCCTTCGATTACGGCACAACAAATAGAATATTGGACTTTGCCTCCTCGTTTGCTTGTCTTCGTCCTCAAATTGACCGCTTGGTTTTTGTTTAGCATCTTAGTTTTCCTTCGAACTTGCTCTTCGACGAATCCGTGGAAATACTAAAATTCAATATGCTATATGGATTTACTAAATGATATGAGAAAAAATAAGTGGTCATTTAAATTAATGGACGCATTTAAGCACTCAATAAAAATCTGCTATATCATTTAATAAATCTAATTTGCCTACGAGTGCTTATTCTCGGTGCTTTCTTCCGTGAGTTTCATGTGAGGAGCTTTCTTATTTCGTGAAGGACCAAATTACACGAGAAAAAAAAGAGATTACTTCCA
Source organism: Syzygium malaccense (assembly GCA_031216405.1). Classification (NCBI taxonomy): domain Eukaryota; kingdom Viridiplantae; phylum Streptophyta; class Magnoliopsida; order Myrtales; family Myrtaceae; genus Syzygium; species Syzygium malaccense. The sequence continues at coordinate 2,440,659 of CM062261.1, read as the reverse complement.
TCTATCGATCGGGAGGAAAACGGGATAAATATTGTTTTTTGACGGGTTTTCGAAGCTCTTGTTATTTTGAGAAAATCTTAGCTAACACGGAACACGATTTGAGTGCAAGGTGGAACTGGTAAATCATGGAGCAAGGTGGGGAAGTCGAGTTACAAATTAAGGAAAAATCTCAAATAGAAGCCTGAACTTGAAGTGGGGTTGTTTTTTTTTTAAAAGAGGATTTAGAGCAGAACTTTCATGCAAGTTAGGGTACCCGAAAACTAATTTTACTCAGAAATGATTCTTTTTTATTCTGTGCCCGGGAACTTATTTTGAGCATTTGAAAGCGTTTGGTAACAGCCTAAAATTTTCATTCCTGAAATAGAAAAAGAACAGAAATGCATTTGGTAATGGCAAAAAAATTATTTTTATAAATAATATTTTTAAAAATATTTTATTATTTCTTTCTTTCTTTTATCTTTTTTTTATTTTCTTTTTTTCTTCTCCTCCTTCTTGTCACCGGCCACAGGCCTGGCCCGACGAGGGCATCGCTACCCTCACCAGCCACAGGCGAGGGTCCCCCTCACCGCCAAGGGCGAGGGCTGGACCCTCGCAGCCTGGGCAAGGGTTGTCCTCACCGAATCCGGTGAGGGGGACCCTCGCCTATGACCAGCGAGGGCCACGCCGGCCCTCACCTGTGTCGCCGGTGACTGGCCAGGGAAAAAGAATGAAAAAGAAGAAGAACAAAAAGAACGGGAAAGAAGAAAAAAAATAATTTCTTTTCCAATTCTAATTCTTGTTTCCAAAATCAAGAAGCTACTTTTTTTGGTTTCTTGATTCTGTTCCAAAATTGATTCTGGGAACAAGTTTTTGCAAATTTGTGCCCGAGAACAAAAAAGTTTACCAAATGGATTTATGTTCCAAAACCGATTATGAGAACAAAATAACATAAATTTTAACTATTTGGTAAGTTGCCAAACGAGCCCTTAGAGGCTCCCTTCCGTTGGATTGGGCTTGTCAGTGTATGCCCCCTGGCGGCTTAACGCCTTTGTTGGCTAGCTAGTCGTCTTGCTTCGCTTCAGTTGGTTTTGGATCTTCCAAATCATTCTTGCAAGAGATCTGGACCCATTTTTTTTTTTTTCTGATCCTTCGGAAAAGTTCGTCATTGTGGAAGAGGTGTTCAAATAAGGGTGTGAAATGATTAACTTAATCTCAAATAAGGACTTGAAATAGGGTTGTTTTCTAAAAAATATTTGAAATGGACATTGTCTCAAATATAAGCTTAAAATCTCAAATAAGAACCTAAAGTAGACATTATCTTAAATAACAGCATGAAGTGACAAACTTACTCTTAAATATGAGGCCGAACTCATCGATTGGCCGAATCTTCATTGGGTAGCTTGCATGTGCAATTCATGTGCTTATTCCAATGGCAACCTAAAGGGAGATTTTGTCGGGAATTTTCTACTTTGGCCCATATTAAGGCTAGGTTCTTCGAGAGTTCTTCTAAGGCCAATTTTCCTTCTACTATCACTGACATAGCTTCTTTGTTTCAATCATGTTTGTTATTCTGGCTCCTTGATGTTGCCATCGGAATAAGAAGATGAGTCGCATGTGCAAGCTGATTGGTGAAGATTTGGCCATCGCGTGAGCTCGTGGCCTTATTTGAGACTAATTTGGTCATTTTAGATCTAGTATTTAAGACAATGTCTACTTTAGATCTCTATTTGAGATTAAGTTAGCTATTTCGGATCCTCATTTGAGACAAGTTTCACTACGGATTTAAAGTGCTTTACTTGAGGTCCTTATTTGAAACTAAATTGGCTGCTTCATGCCTTTTTTTGATATAAGGTTCACTTGGGATCCTCTTTTGAGAAAACGACTTCACTTCAGACATTTGTTTGGAATTGTCACACAAATTAATGACAAATTTTTTTATTCAAAATGCATATATTTGTCGTATAAGTAAAAGCAAATGCAATTTCTTTTACTAAAAATGAGCAAAAATTTCACAACCACGGATTGTCTCACTAACCTTATTAATACAATATGGTGCGATCATTGACATTAGTATTGAATAGGACAAGGTGTACATGAAACTGGGGTAATAATTACTAAAAAAACCTCATATAATTTAAATAGCCAGAAGAAAATAGACTCTTATTTCTTTAATCTTTTCATAATTAAAGTGAAGAAAATGGACTTTGGTTTCCTAAGTCGGAGGGGTTGATGGACAGCTCATCTTGTCCCCTTTCCTGCGTCTGTCCCCCTGCGGATCGCACCGCTGGTTTTTGGTTTTCACATTAATTTTCTTTCCCTATTTTTGGTAATTTAGCCTTTAAGCAATTCCACTTCCGTATTTTTGCTGCAATCGCTTATTTGATTTGCCCTGAGAAAAGAAAATGATCTCTTCCATTACAAGCTTTGAAAACATGAAAAACTTTCGATCCTTTTAACACGTCGCGCCCTCGCATGCACCGACGTAATTAGCGAAAGCTTTTCTTCAAATGATGACGCTTTGCACGTGGAAATTCGCTTATAGACACGTACCTCACATTGGACGTTCTTTTTCTTTTTCTTTTTTGGGTAATTTAAAGACATATAACTTCTTTAATATTCCGGGATTCCTACTAATTAATTTTATAATTTCGGTGTCCCACAGAACTTCATTTTCTTTTTCATTTTTTCTATGAGAAAATGTGGGATGAGCTAATAATATGGTCGGCTCTTTCTTGTGTTGTCGATAAAGTTGGGGAAGGCGTGTGGTGAACTGGATGATGAATGCCCTTTCGGTCGAATTCGATGGTGATTTTGTTTCGGCTAAAGCCGTGTGTCTTCGCTCTAAAGAAGGAAAAAGTAGCACCGCCGAATCGATTCCAGATTTAGCTAGAAAATTCATGACATAGGAGTTGTGAATTTGACCCTTTTTCTTGCTTGCTATGCGCTCTTCGATATGCATGAGCTATAATAACTTGATAATTTTGGGATAATATCGGACAAAAACAACGCTCGTAAGGGGTCCTGAAGCACTGCATTGCTGAGAGTGACTTCTTGACCGGCAAGTCCCTCCACGCGCTGTACATCAAGTCCGTCGTCCCTTCCTCCACTTACCTCTCCAACCACTTCATCCTCCTCTATTCCAAATGCCGCCGCCTCTTGGCTGCTCGCCGCGCCTTCGAGCTGACCCCGAAGCAGAACGTGTTCTCCTTCAATGCCATCATCGCTGCCTACGCCAAGGAGTCCCAGATGAAGGTCGCCCACCAGCTGTTCGATCGAATTCCCGTGCCAGATCTCGTTTCCTACAACACTATGCTTTCTGCTTTTGCCGATCGAGGCGAGATGGGACCTGCATTCTCATTGTTTTCGGGGATGAGGGAGATGGGGCTTGACATGGATGGCTTCACATTATCTGCCGTGGTCACGGCTTGTGGTGATGATGTTTCTTTGATGAGACAATTGCATTCTTTTGCGGTTTCCAGTGGTCTTGATTCTTATGTTTCTCCGAGCAATGCGCTTCTAACGTACTACAGTAAGAATGGCTATTTGAATGAAGCAAAGAGGATGTTCGATGAGATGGGTGAGGCTAGAGACGAGGTTTCTTGGAATTCAATGATAGTTGCTTATGGACAGCACCGGGAAGGGCTACGAGCACTGGAGCTGTTCCAAGAAATGATTAGGAAGGGCATGTATGTAGATATGTATACTTTGGCCAGTGTTCTCACTGCATTTACCTGCTTGAGCGATTTGGTAGGCGGGCTTCAGTTTCATGCTAAGCTCGTAAAAACAGGGTTCCACCAGAATTCACATGTTGGGAGTGGCTTGATTGACTTGTACTCTAAGTGCAAGGGTTCCATGTCGGATTGCGAGAAAGTATTTCAAGAGATCGAGGAGCCAGATTTGGTTCTATGGAACACTATGATTTCAGGGTATTCACAAAACGAGGAACTCTCAGAGGAGGCTCTAGACTGTTTCCGCAGTATGCGAAGAGTTGGGTACAGACCAGATGATTGTAGCTTTGTTTGTGCAATCAGTGCCTGCTCGAATCTCTCATCTCCTTCTCAGGGGAAACAAATGCATGGTTTGGTAATCAAATCAGAGATTCCCTCAAATTGGATCTCCGTTGATAATGCTCTAGTTGCAATGTATTCGAAATGCGGGAATCTGGGGGTTGCTAGGAGCTTATTTGATAGGATGCCAGAGCATAATACTGTCTCACTTAACTCAATGATTGCAGGTTATGCTCAGCATGGATTAGGAGAGGAATCTCTTACTCTCTTTCAAGCGATGCTGGACATTGATATCCCTCCTTCCAGTATAACTTTCATCTCTGTTCTCTCTGCATGTGCACATACTGGGAAAGTTCACGAGGGCCAAACATATTTCAACATGATGAAGGAGAGGTTTGGGCTTGAACCAGAAGCAGAACATTACTCGTGCATGATTGATCTACTAGGTCGGGCAGGAAAAATAAGTGAAGCTGAGAAGCTCATCGAGACAATGCCATTCAGTCCTGGCTCCATTGGCTGGGCCTCATTGCTTGGCGCATGTAGGAAGCATGGAAACATGGAGATAGCTGTTAAAGCAGCCTATCAATTTTTGCTGCATGAACCTGCAAATGCTGCTCCATATGTTGTCCTCTCAAATATGTATGCTAGTGCTGGCAGATTGGAAGATATGGTAGCAGTAAGAAGGCTAATGCGAGACAGAGGTGTTAAAAAGAAACCAGGTTGCAGCTGGATCGAGCTAAATCGAAGAACCCATGTATTTGTTGCAGAAGACAGTTCACATCCAATGATTAAGGAGATATATGATTACTTGGATGAGATGCTATTGAAGATTAGGAAGGTTGGTTATGTACCGGATGTTAATCGGTTTTCATTAAAGGAGGATGGAAAGGAGGAAAAAGAGATGGAAATGAGATTAAGACATCACAGTGAGAAGCTAGCAGTTGCATTTGGGTTGATTTCGACCAAGGATGGGGAGCCAATACTCGTGGTGAAAAATCTTAGGATATGTGGGGATTGCCATGATGCAATCAAACATATCTCTAAAATTACAAAAAGGGAAATCACTGTTAGGGACGCCCGCAGGTTTCATTGCTTCAAGGAAGGGCAATGCTCTTGTGAGGATTACTGGTGATTAAAAGCATTTGATTGTGTCCTTTTGAGAGTTTAATTGGTATGTAAATCAGAATAATAGTTATTTGTCTTGAATTCAAAAGCTAATGTCATGTGCCATTTGGTTATAGTCTGCTTTAGAGCCTAATCATGATTAGTTTATGTGCAAGATAATCAGAGTATTCCAGTGGTATTATATTGAGGTGCAAAATTGATGATAGTGGAAAGAAAATATAGGCTGCTGCTTTGAAGAAACATAACAGCATGCGAGTGAAAAATTTTGAGCATTTAAATCAATTTACACTCGATCTGATTCTAAATCTCAACTGAGTTGATTCAAACTTTTTTCTCTTTCCCAGATATCCTTTCTTATTGAAGATTAGGAAGGTTTGCATTACCTATCAGCCTTGAAAGTTGTTGCCTCCCATGTTCACTTCCTTTTATTGGTCTGTTTAAGTCGAATTCATCTTGCGTTCTGTGATACAATTGCTGCTCAAGAAGTCCAATCTGTAGGTTGGGTTCTGAATGAGTATAAGTGCAGTTGTGAGGTTGCAAAATCTAAGTAAATCTCTAAAAACAGGTTTCACAATTTCCATTACCCCAAGGGAAATACTAGGGGATGGTTTATCAGATTTCGAGATGCTTATCTTTTGTTGATTGTTTTTGTGTAATTTGCTGGATTTTACCTAAGAATTCAATTGATTCTGACTAGTGATTCATCAATATTCAAATGAGATTATATATTACCATTCAGCTTTGTTGACTGGTCATAATACTGTTAACGAAACTTCAATCATGCTAGTGAAATTGTGTGGGACCACTATCATCTGTGCTAAAAGTTTAAGCTATTAAATAAAGGCGTGGTTTAATTTTTATATACTTCAGCACTCCCCCTCACGCATAGGTTGGGCTTTGGCCTAAAACTAAAGCACGAAATATAATTGAAGAGGCAACAAAGAGAACCTAGAAAAACTTGAACTCAAGACCTCCTACTTTAATACCATTTAAAATTGTGTGAGACCATTGTCAACTGTTCTAAAAGCTTAAATTGTTAGATGAAGGCCTAGTGTAATACTTAAATACTCCACCGATTTTTATTTAAGTCGCAATCAAGGACTTTTTTTCCCAATGTAACAGCAACATGGTGTTGCAACTTGGGAGATAATTGCTTGCATAGGAAAACTTAGGCAACTGATCTTGGATTATTGGACTTATTTTTAACAATATTCTGTGTACTAGAATGATCTAATTTGATCCAAAAGATGGCTAGGAGCTACTGTATCTAGAAAGTAATATGGTAGCAATCTGTCAAATGTTTTGGAGATCATTCTTTAATTGCCTCATTTCGTGAAGGGAAAACGAAGGGATGGTGTGGTGCCATCAAGATCTATGGAAATGCTCATCATTGGGAAATTGAACTACTTAACAATCTTTGGCACGCTTTATGCTTTTCAGGGTATTGATGTGAAGAGGATGCTGTGTTATGGTTTTACATTAGCCTGCGACAATGATTTCGTCACTGTCAAATCAGCTGATTAAACTTCTGGAACACAACAGAAGTTGGGAACTCCCTTCTCCTCGGAAGATTTCCCCGAATGTTTAAGCAATGGTGAGAGCAAGCTTTTGTCCTTGGAGAGTGTTTGGAGAGAATTCTGACTACAAAAAGATTTGAAGAGAAAAAGGATGGTGTTAGCCAATAGGTGTTTTCTTTGTAAGCAGATCAAAGAATCTGTTTTCTCATCTTCTTTTTCATTGCGCAGGGTTTGACGATCTTGAAATGCATTTTTCTTGCTGGGGCGGTGGTGGGGTATGTTAGAGAGGAACTTAGCTTGTTGAGGGTTGAATTGTCCTAAACATTGGAGAAGCTCTTCCATTTGTAAACCCTGCTTCCGTTTTCTTTGGATAGATGGCTTACCACATTACTTTTTCTGTATTTGTGGAGGTGCCCTTTAGCTGGTCAGTTTTTTGAGTTGCTTAGATCTTTATAGTTAGTTTTTTAAATGGGAGGCACCCCGTTGAAGTTCTCTGATATACCTTCTTACTAATCAAAAGAAACATCTAAAGCGATAATTATTGTAGAATGCTTACAAGATTTTGTACACGACATTTCTTTGGACTTATTTTCTTCATGATGTAGATGGCAATAAGTTTTAACATTGTCTAGAGATCTATACGATTTGAAAACTTCTAGTTTGAAGCTTCTCATGGTGATAATCTTTGCTACAATAAAATAGCGAGTTTAAATATTTTAGTAATGTGAAATATAGGGCATGTTTGTTGGAATTTAAACATACCTTTTTCCATTCTGCCAAAATCTAAATTTTTATTCAAAATTTCAGAAAATTATGAAAAAACTACATGGGATCTAAGTGTCAACACTCGAGTGTTGTGAAAGTTTCAGGAATTCAGATGAAAAGAACTCAAAGTGAATGAGCTGCAAGATTTAGATTAAGCAAAAAGCAAACAGTAAAAACCAATTCAGACAGTAGTAATCTTCACATCCTTTCTCCCGTTTGAATGGAATGATTAGAGTCTGGGTGAAGGATGAAAAACTAAAGTTTTCTGCAGGGAAGTATAGAATTTAGTATTTATCTCCATCTTGGTTGGCAGTAAGTGGGTTTTCCACTGTACTGGTTGTTGAACAATACGTGTTTTGACTACATTTAAGTTTAGCTGAATCCTACACGGGGACATCACCATTACTATTTCTTAATTTTTCCTTACATTATGTTATATTGCTTCTAATTTTAATGTTAATGATTATGTATGTGTCGGGAAAATTGTGTAACGTGGTTTCTAAGGCTTTTGCAATACCTCATATAATCGCTTCATGGGATTAATGAAGCTGTTATTGATGACAGATTTAATTTTGCTCTCTACTAGCGTTTTAAAACTCGGTCTAGATTGACTAACTGAGAACTCTTTCTATGTCCGATCTGGTTTACCTGTAGGAGCAGAAAAGGTACTAAGCCAGTCATGAAGTGGCCAATTCACTTTGACTTGATTGGGCCAATTCTCAAGTCGTTCTTTACTTTCAATTGGATACAAATATAAAGAGACTCTACACATTAATTGTTTTGTTTAACATTGTTACTCGTATATAATGATAGAGTAATAAATCATAATAAGTTCATTGAGTACCCAACTATAAGTTAGGTAAGTGCATATCACCTTCTATTTGTTTGAAAAAAAAATCAAATCATGAACTTTACTTTCTACTCCTACAAATTAATTCGATCTTTATTGTCTTCAGTAATGCTACTGTTTGGAACTTGACACTTCTGACCTCATTTGAATGGGAAGCAGACATCAGGCAGGTTCTTTTGATCTGTTTCCTTTTTAAAACACTGCTTGTAGCTGAAAAATTTGATCACGTAATTGATCTAGGGTATCTTTAGATATAGCAGAAATTTTCTTGATGTCTTGAAAACTCTTGTGATGGATATAGTATCAGAAGCTTACCTTGTAAATATACCGGTTGTGGACCTGAGAATCACACACTTGATCATTGCTTGGATCTGATGTTAGGTCTCCATACTTGAAAGAAATTATCTTATAATTGTTGCACATGTTAATAAGATCTGTCACTGGAGGGCAGTAGTGAGGTCTAACTTGTTTAAAAATCACTCAGTGCCAATGCAATGGTTTTTCTTGTTTGAAAATATGAAAGTCAAGACACGTTAATCTTTCAATTTCTTTCGACATGTCGCTACTTGACATGCATCTTTTGCCACTGCATCTCTCGTTCAATTTTGCAAACCCTTTACTTGATTATTGGCGATGGACTACTAGTGATCACAAGCAAGGTAATGTAATGTTTTAGCTCACATTCAGCTCTCATTCAGCTGTTTGGGCACAGATGCTGGTTGAATTTTTTGAATTAATCTTTCATTCTCATCCTTGCCATTAGGAAGTATAGGTTACTTAGTATTGTCTCTTTCTGGTGAAATCGTAATTACCCGATTTGATGAGGGTGGGGACTGACTGCTAGGACTAGAAGGCTTGGACAAGGTACGGCTCCTAGTAGCAAGCTTGTAGGATATGGTGCAGAGGGCTCTCGTCCTCAGGGGAGAACACTATCAGTATGGATGACCTTTTAGAAAATGCTTACTTAGGTTACACTTACACCCAAAGGACACGAGCGTGGGGCTCATTATAGGATGAGCCAAACGGACCATATCTTGGGTGACTTAGGCCTAGGTCTCACAATCATCTCCGTTGCTTTGGCAGTTCTAGGTTCACATTTCGGTCATTCTTAAGGAAGTTCTCCTTCTATGGATTTGTTAAATTAGTTCGTTTTGATTATGTATCTTCTATCTATTATAGATTGCTTGTTATGGCAATGGGGAAAGCATTATTCTGTTCTTTTGCTTTGTGGTTAGTAGACTAAGTTTAGTCTTTTTAGGTTAACTCATTTAGATGTTCTGGTCCAAGTCATCTCACTTTTGGGATGGGGATTCATTATAGTGTCACTGTCACTTTTATGGGTGACTATCTAAGAGCAATGTGGCTCTATTATGAAGAGATCACTCTGAGTTGCTTTTTATGTTCGATTCTTCTTTTTAATAGAAATTTTATGCATCTGTTTGCATTATTTACTACGACAATACAAAAGAATTTCCTTTTTATTGTTTTTTGACTAACTAAGGGTGATTCATCTGTCTTGTTCCAGCTCTTCTGATTTAATAAATGGAAGAACCGAAATCTAGTCAATGATGCTACAGCTTATTGGTTTATCTAATGGAACTTACTTCTTAGGAGCAATACATTCTTGCCAGGTACTACACTCTTCTAAGAAGCTGCCTTCCTCTGCTTCCTTGCTTGTCTGATTCTGTGGTATTTGTCTATCAGCTTAGTCCCTTACAAAATTGATCCCCGGTCTATTTAAATGTGTACTTTTCATGTAATTTATGTCTTGAAAGAGGCATAGTCCTTCCCTTCTATATCTTTACCTGAGAATCAGCTATTCATTTGTTAAATTCTTTGAATTTACATGATATTATTCCATGTCCTATGTTACAACAGATCTTAACAAGTGTCTTTCGTGGTATTCTACTTTTACCTAGACTATATCTGAGCCACACTTGTTCCATGCAGAATTTGAATTTGAAAGTCCAAGTGCCTCGCCGCTCCATGCATTGCCTTTTGGATTTAATACATCGGAATTCTGATCTCTTTGCTGCACTGAGAAAAGTTAAAATAGCTAACACACCACAAGAAGATTTTGGTTCTTATCATAGGCCAACAAATTAATATTAACCATAAGACAAAAATTAAAACTCAATCCATACATGCTAGATGATCCAAGCCATTATATTACGAAATATGTATCTGATCTAATGATTCTTATGCTTTGGTATTATGTGCACATATATTTCACCTAGTTTACGCATTTCGAGCTACGATATATATAACTTCCTGATATATAAATTATTAGATCAAATGAGTATCATATGAGATTCACTATTATCTTATGATCGAGATTACTCGTGCGTGTACATAACTATTTATGCAATTTCCATTTCGTCTTGCTTTCACCTTCGTCGAAATTCAAATTCATTAAACAATAATTGAAGTGGAATTCATACCGTCCATAGAAAAGATTATCCAATGCACCTTGGCCCGGCTTTATCTGTCCTTTTTGACTTTTCGATTAACTTTCGAAGTCATTTTTTTGTGCTCATCTGCTTTTTCTTTTCTTTCTTTTCCTTCTTTTCTTCCATATAGTCTCGTGTCTTGTGCTGGGGGAATTTTTATGTGCATCAATGGTCACTAATTTTTTTTTATTATTTTATGAATATTCAAAGGTTCGTCATAACTTTTTGTATTTAGGTTTAGGTTTCAATACAAAAAGTTTTTGACTTTTTTTATTTAGGTTTCAAATTTGCTAACATAGCTTTTCTAACATAACTTTTCGCAGCAAACCAACTTCCATGCACAAGCGCGCATAAAACCTTAAGAGCCAAGGCCAAAGACACAGAAAAACTCTCCTGCAGCAATCATATCTCGGTTGCCATTCCATCTCGCAAGCAGTCTGTGAAAGTTTTCTTGGGTCTCCTCCAAGTCGCGAGAAATGGACGAACCCCCCAAGTATGCTTATCCTTACCCTGCTCAAGGCCAAGGTACTCTCTCTCTCGCTCTCTCTCTCTCTCTCTCTCTCTCTCTCTCTCTCCACCGTGTTCATGTCTGATCTGGTATGGTGGTGGTTGGTTTTGCAGGGCATTATCAAGGGCCACCTGTACAAGCACCTCCACAGTACTACGCTGCCCCTCCTCCCAGGAGAGAGACGGGTTTTCTTGAAGGATGGTACTCTCTCTCTCTGCTCTCTCTCTTTCCATTTTGTTCTTGGCCGGAAAGGTTTTCATGTTCATATGGTTGATGGAAATTAATTGGTGAGGTGTTGTTGGTTGGTTGCAGCCTTGCGGCGCTGGGTCGCTGCTGCTCCATCGACGAGTGTTGCTGCTGCCTCATCGACGAGTGTTGCTGCGATCCGTCCATCTTCTTCGAGCTTTCGCTGTTGTGTTGTGTGTGATTCAAAACCAAAAACCACCAAAAATAATAAGAAAATGGAGTCCACCCACTTCCGGATTGTAATTGCACTACTCTGTATTTGACTTCTCTGTGTTGTCCTGCGTTCTTGAGATGGTTCCGCATCGCAGGTAGCTTTGTATTTTGCTTTTCCCCGTGTGTTCTCTAGTCTAAATAATATTGTGGCGTGACTCTCTTAGATGGGCTCCGTACATTCTTATTCTGTTCTCTTATACCTTTGGGAGTGATTATAATGCAGAGGCAACGTTTGCTTTCTTTCCTTCGGAAGATCCAAAGCAAGTTGAGCAGTCACATGAACCACCAAGTTCATAGAACCCGTGTAACAAGCAATTCAATTGTGAAGTATCTTGTCACCTGCTTGCCCGACTTGAATCATTTCACAGTTTGACACCGGTAACATTTGCCGCTTTCACCATCGCACGAGTTCAAAAGAGAAATCGTGTTCGAGTGAAGCGAGATGAGATAGAACAATTTTTGCCGAACTGTGTTTTATCAATTTGAATTCATTTCTTGGCTAAGGTCATCAAGTCAGGTCGAGTGGCAACTGATGTTATCGTCACTGAATTCTAGGGTTGTCAAAAGAACCTGACTAAAACACGGATCGACCCGAAACAATCCAGCCCGACTTGAAAATTTTCAGCCTTTTCGGATTGAGCCTTAGTTTGTTTCGGGTAACATTAAAAAAGATTGGGTATTGTTATGAATCTGTTGGGCTTGTTTGATACTCAAGCCCAAACACAGAAACAATAGTAAACCCTACCCTCAACCGCCGTACGGTAGGAGGACGAACGCGGTGCGCCTTCTTCTTCCATCGGCGAGAACCCAATTAGAATCGTAGTCTCCTTTCCTCCTCTCGCTCACACGGTCCTCCAGTAGGCCCAAGGCGTCTTTGAATTGCCGACCGCAAAGGTGACCGTCACGATGAATCTCATGACAGAGGCTTCACGATGATGATGGGGGATCGATTTGGGATGAACTGGTTTTGGGAGCCGGGATGAAGCGACGTCTTCAGATCCATGGAAGCAAAATGAAAAGGAGGGATAAGAGTCGAATCCTCTGGTTAAGAAGGTTCTGGCTCTCAGCACTCGGAAGAATTACCCTTGTTCCGACGTCGATCCTCAGGCGAGGCTTGTCGACCTTCAGAGCGCTAACGTCGTCCATCGTTCTGACAAAAAAAAAAAAAAGGTCCTCCATCATGCTCACCTTCGCATTCGCTTTTGTTTCGCTGCTGATGATCCACTACAAAAGGATGGGTTTTGTGGCGAGAATTTGCCGATGGTCTTCCATCGTTGCCATTGCTGCAGTTTTAGCGTTGTTCTGTCCAGCTGGGCTTTCCATAATGGTGAGGCACAAATTCCGGCAAGTTCCTAAAGAGGCGACAACGGTATGAGACCGTTCCCCCGAGAGTTTGATCCTGGGCAAAAGAAAATTGTATTCTTTTGAACTTACTTGTACCGAATGACGAAGTTATGGCAAATGGCGTGGATTGATCGAATGAATGCTGCGTTTTTCTTTTCTAGTGATTCTCTTGCTTCGCTCAAGGTCAAGGCGTGAGCTCGCCGGACATGGCGAGGTCGGGCCTCGCCGGCCTCGGGCGAGCTCGACCTCATCGCAGCGAGGCTGGCAAGGCTCTAGCTCGCTCGGATCTGGCAAGCTCGACCTTGCTTGAGGCTGGCTGTCGCCATTTGTGGCAAAGGCCGGCGACCGGCGAAGGGGAGAAGGAGGAAAACTAAAAAGAAAGAAAAGAAAAACAAAAAAGAAAAGAAAGAAAAGAAAATATTAAATCTTAAAATATTCAAGATTGGCAATTCTGTAAGTGTTTTCACGTTCTTAGATTAAAGAATTCTTTTTTTTTAATTTTATACATGAATATTTTCTTTAATCAGAAAGTATTTTCGGTTAACTTATTATTTTCGACAAATTAAACGGCCGAATGTCTTGAAAATGAATTTTCGAAAAACACTTTCCTTCAAATAAATGCACCCTTAGTTCAAGATTTTTAAGTGACGATAAATGATTTTGGTCCAAAATGTAACTTTTGCCCCATTAAATTTCTCGAAAAGAAAACACGATTAGGTAAATGGTAAATTCTTTCGTTTCCATTTGCCCCGCAGATTGACGAAGCGTAAAAAAGAATGTTAGGATCATGGAAAACGTGATTACTGTATACAAACAATACATGCATAATGCCAATTGCTATTGCATTTTTCAGCCTAAGAATACTTTATTCGAAAGTGGAAACGGTATCCGGACTGTCCGATTCCCGGTTCCAAAGGGGAACCAGACCGAACCGAACTAAGGGAATGACATCCTTTGTAAAATGCGGGATGCAATTTCAAAATAAAAGATGTTGCTTATTTAAGTGATCGAAATGACATGCAGTATTCGTGTAACAGCTGGAAATGATGCCTCATCTTGAAAATTAATCTCTTGGGTCCTTTCGGCAGACAGCAGAACAAAGCAATTCTGGTCCGATTACCTTACCTTCGAGATGACGTGATTCGGTGCCCACTGCTGTAATTTTTCTTCATTTCTGAACACAAAACCTGCAGATCATCAATTTGCAGGGATCGAAGATATAAACTGTGAAATGCCCAAAAGACTTACTGAAGTCAAAGCCAGAGGCAGAGTCAATGTAAAAAGGCCTCATGCCTCTGTTACGATTATCTGACATCAAAATCAAACATCCAACGCGCCATATACTACTCGAAAACAAACGTTGAAGTGTGAAAACTTTCAAAAAGAGTTCTCAACCCATGATTCCTAAAGATCCAGTTCCAAGCAGTTGGTTCCACGCTATACTAAAGGCCAGCTTTTAGTTCTACCGTTTCCACAAAAGATAAGAAAACGAGTAAAAGGTGAAGCTCAACAAGCAACTTTGCATGGCCCGCGAAATGTCAGACATCCTTTCCAAGATGGGGCATGCTGTGCATCGCCAATAATCTCATAATCAAGTATATAGATAGTCTCATTCAAATGGCTAACAAGTCTCATTTTTTAGAATCTTACACCTGAAAATAGTTGAGATTTTGTCAAGATCCACAATCTGATGCTTATAATTAGAATCTTCCACCGTGGTTGCCATCGACCTTCTCATGAGGTTCCGGGGAAGTGATGATGTTAACAGATTTAGTTCACATTTTTAGGCGGCAAGTAAAGAAGAGTACTGATAGATCGACTCATTACAGGTTTTTAAATAAGAATTTAGAGAAAAGATCTGATGCATCCCATCTACACATCGAGAATCGGCATATAACTAGGTAGTGATCATTTCTCTAATGACCTTTCTCTTGCACATGTTTCAATTCAAAACTTTTGCCTCTAGATCCGGAAAAGGAATATATTCACTATTGAAATTCCATCCAATACAGGAAAGGAATTACAAACGCTTGCTGCTAGCAATTGCATCCAATTTCACTCCCATGTCTATTCTACTATTGCAGATCCCTCAAAAGCCCCCCAAAAAACCCCAATACTAATAATATGAAGCCGAGTGTTCTCGAGTAACTGGCTATGCATCCCCATAACCATCGACTCTGGCATCTTGGAAAGGAAACATGCTAGAACCAAATGGGGCATTGAGCGGAACAAAGTGGAAGCAACATAGGAAACGAAAAAGCATATGCATTCTAATATATGATTTCGGGCACACAGCAGCTCCTGGTTAATCAGAAGAAATCACATAGCACCGTAGCAAATTCTCTCCAAATAACAAGGTCCTAGAGATTCAAACTCCAGACCTCATTTGCCATTTGCTAACCTTACCACTCGGCCAGCAGCCAAAAGCCACACAAAAAGTAATTGAGAGATTTTTAGTTAAAGTTAACGAAATAGATCACTGGAAGAGCATTCATGTTGAGACGAACAATGCAACCTAGTAGGTTGATTTAAAGAACTAAATTTTCGCGGGATAATTCAAGTTAAGCTTTGACAGATGCATGAACAGTTTGATAATCATATGCAAATGCTTCTATTAGATAAAAATTTAAATGAGTAAAGGAATAGAAAATCTTGCAGGCAGATTTCACGCACGTTTGGCTTGTACCAAGCCTACGTCCACTCTCCCAAACTAATAACCAGCAACAAGGCTAGAATCCACTAGTAATCTCAAGAGATTTTACAACATAGCGAGTGCTGTTTCTACCCGAAGCTGATAGATCCCACTATCAATAAACAAGCACTGCTATTACACTTGTATACTTCTCAAATGCAGATTACAATTAACAAGAGATACTAATAGACAAAATCACAAATGAGCAGGATCACGTTGCAATAATCTAAGAGCATGTGACAAGATTAGAGGTATAGCTTTCTCAGTTTTCCGCCGACTCCTTCAGTTTGATTTGAGCTTCTTATATAGTCCTTTAATTAGCCGTTGGAGAATCTTTAAGAAGATGAAATAGCCGTTGGAGTCCTTAGACACAGTAGCTGAAAATCTGGCCACCCATACAATTAGATTTTCCTGGAAATAGTGAGGTTTTTCTAAATAGAGTTAGCTGCCTTTGTCAATTGTCTATTCCTCTGGTTGCTTGAGCAAAATAGGCAAGAACTTATTTGATTCGATCTCAGATCTTCTGTCATGAATTCCATTCCTTGACATTAGCCATAACTCTTTTGTTTGATTTCCAATCAAATCAAATGATGTCAACGTCTTCCTATCCAGCTAATAGAAAACACGATAAGTATCTCCTATACAGTTGACATAGAGAGTTGCCCTTATTAATAATCCAATGAGTTTATCCAAATTGTCCATCGGAAACTGACTTGTGATTTGCTATCTATTGGTCCTCCAAAGCACATTCGGGATCAAGACCTCACCTAGCTGTTCACCTTATCATAGTCTCTCCAAGTCCACGTGAACACTTCGTTCTACCAGACATCTTCACCCTCTATTAAAGTTCAACCAGCTTGTAGGTGTCTTTCCACTGTATCGCTCCTTAGAAGAGTGTAGTCCCTGGCAAGAATTGTATCGCTCCTAAGAAGTCAGTTCCATTAGATAAACCAATAAGCTGTAGCATCATTGACTAGATTTCTGTTCTTCCATTTATTAAATCAAAAGAGCTGGAACAAGACAAATGAATCACCCTTAGTCAGTCAAAAAACAATAAAAAGGAAACTCCTTTGTATTGTCGTAGTAAATAATGCAAACAGTTACATAAAATTTCAATTAAAAAGAAGAATCAAACATAAAAATTAGCTCAGAGTGATCTCTTCATAATAGAGCCACATTGCTCTTAGATAGTCACCCATAAAAGTGACAGTGACACTATAATGAATCCCCATCCCAAAAGTGAGATGACTTGGACCAGACCATCTAACTGAGTTAACCTAAAAAGACTCCACTTAGTCTACTAGCCACAAAGCAAAAGAACAGAATAATGCTTTCCCCATTGCCATAACGAGCAATCTATAATAGACAGACGATACATAATCAAAACGAACTAATTTAATCAATCCATAGAAGGAGAACTTCCTTAAGAACGACCAAAATGTGAACCTAGAACTGCAAAAGCAACGGAGATGATTGTGAGACCTAGGCCTAAGTCACCCAATATATGGTCCGTTTGACCCATCCTATGATGAGCCCCACGCTCGTGTCCTTTGGGTGTAAGAGTAACCTAAGTAAGCATTTTCTAAAAGGTCATCCATACTGATAGTGTTCTTGCCTGAGGACTAGAGCCCTCTGCACCATATCCTACAAGCTTGCTACCAGAAGCCGTACCTTGTCCAAGCCTTCTAGTCCCGGCGGTCAGTCCCTACCCTCATCAAATCGGGTAACTACGATTTCACCAGAAAGAGACGATACTAAGCAACCTATACTTCCTAATGGCAAGGATGAGAATGAAAGAATTAATCCAAAACCACAACCAGCATCTGTGCCCAAACGGCTGAATGTGAGCTAAAACATTACATTACCTTGCTTGTGATCACTAGTCGTCCATCGCCAGTAATCAAGTAAAGGGTTTGCAAAATTGAACAAGAGATGCAATGGCAAAAGATCCATGTCAAGTATCGACATGTCGAAAGAAATTGAAAGATTAACGTGTCTTGACTTTCATATTTTCAAAGACGTAAAACCATTACATTGGCACTGAGTGATTTTTAAACAAGTTAGACCTCACTACTGCCCTCCAGTGACATATCTTATTAACATGTGCAACAATTATAAGATAATTTCTTTCAAGTATGGAGACCTAACATCAGATCCAAGCAATGATCAAGTGTGTGATTCTCAGGTCCACAACCGGTATATTTACAAGGTGAGCTTCTGATTCTATATACTCCATCACAAGAGTTTTCAGGACATCAAGAAAATTTCTGCTATATCTAAAGATACCCTAGATCAATTATGTGATCAAAATTTTCAGCTACAAGCAGTGCTTTAAAAAGGAAACAGATCAAAAGAACCTGCCTGATGTCTGCTTCCCATTCAAATGAGGTCAGAAGTTTCAAGTTCCAAACAGTAGCATTACCGAAGACAATAAAGATCAAATTAATTTGTAGAAGTAGAAAGTAAAGTTCATGATTTGATTTTTTTTCAAACAAATAGAAGGTGATATGCACTTACCTAACTTATAGTTGGGTACTCAAGGAACTTATTATGATTTACTACTCTATCATTATATACAAGTAACGATGTTAAACAAAACAATTAATGTGTAGAGTCTCTTTATATTTGTATCCAAATTTTGAAAGTAAAGAACGACTTCAGAATCGGCCCAATCAAGTCAAAGTGAATTGGCCACTTCATGACTGACTTAGTACCTCTTCTGCTCCTACAGGTCAACCACATCGGACATAGAAAGAGTTCTCAGTTAGTCAATCTAGACCGAGTTTTAAAACGCTAGTTGAGAGCAAAATTAAATCGGTCATCAATAACAGCTTGATTAAATAGATTAATCCCATGAAGCGATTATATGAGGTATTGCAAAAGCCTTAGCAACCACGTTACACAATTTTCCTGACACATACATAATCATTAACATTAAAATTAGAAGGAATATAACATAATGTAAGGAAAAATTAAGAAATAGTAATGGTCATGTCCCTGTGTAGGATTCAGCTAAACTTAAATGTAGTCAAAACCCATATTGTTCAACAACTAATACAGTGGAAAACCTACTTACTGCCAACCAAGATGGAGATAAATACTAAATTCTATACTTCCCTGCAGAAAACTTTAGTATTTCATCCTTCACCCAGACTCTAATTATTCCATTCAAACAGGAGAAAGGATGTGAAGATTACTACTGTCTGAATTGGCCTTTACTTTTTGCTTTTTGCTTTTTGCTTAATCTAAATCTTGTGGCTCATTCACTTTGAGTACTTTTCATCTGAATTCCTGAAACTTTCACAACACTCGAGTGTTGACGCTTAGATCCCATATAGTTTAATCATAATTTTCTGAAATTTTGAATAGTATTTTAGATTTTGGAAGAATGGAAAAAGGTATGTTTAAATTCCAACAAACATGCCATATATTTCACATTACTAAAATATTTAAAATCGCTATTTAATTGTAGCAAAGATTATCACCATGAGAAGCTTCAAACTAGAAGTTTTCAAATCTTATAGATCTCTAGACAATGATAAAACTTATTGCCATCTAAATCATGAAGAAAATAAGTCCAAAGAAATCTCGTGTACAAAATCTTGTAAGCATTCTACAATAATTATCGCTTTAGATGTTTCTTTTGATTAGTAAGAAGGTATATCAGAGAACTTCAACGGGGTGCCTCCTATTTAAAAAACTAACTATAAAGATCTAAGCAGCTCAAAAAACTGACCGGCTAAAGGGCACCTCCACAAATACAGAAAAAGTAATGTGGTAAGCCATCTATCCAAAGAAAATGGAAGCAGGGTTTACAAATGGAAGAGCTTCTCCAATGTTTAGGACAATTCAACCTTCTTCAAGCTAAGTTCCTCTCTGACAGACCCCACCACAGCCTGAGCAAGAAAAATGCATTCCAAGATCGTCAAACCCTGCGCAATGAAAAAGAAAATGAGAAAACAGATTCTTTGATCCGCTTACAAAGAAAACACCTATTGGCTAACACCATCCTTTTTCTCTTCAAATCTTTTTGTAGTCAGAATTCTCTCCAAACACTCTCCAAGGACAAAAAGCTTGCTCTCACCATTGCTTAAGCACTCCAGGAAATCTTCCGAGGAGAAGGGAGTTCCCAACTTCTGTTGTGTTCTAAAAGTTTAATAAGCTGATTTGACAGTGACGAAATCATCGTCGCAGGCTGCAGTGAAACCATAACACAGTATCCTCTTCACATCAATACCCTGACAAGCATAAAGCGTGCCAAAGATTATTAAGTAGTTCAATTTCCCAATGATGAGCATTTCCATAGATCTTGATGGTGCCACACCATCCCTCCGTTTTCCCTTCACGAAATGAGGCCATTAAAGAATGATCTCCAAAACATTTGACAGATTGCTACCATATTACTTTCTAGATACAGTAGCTCCTAGCCATCTTTTGGATCAAATTAGATCATTCTAGTAAACAGAAGAATGTTAAAAATAAGTCCAATAATCCAAGATCGGTTGCCTAAGTTTTCCTATGCAAGCAATTATCTCCCGAGTTGCAACACCGTGTTGCTGTTACATTGGGAAAAAAGTCCTTGATTGCGACTTAGCAATAAAAATCGTTGGAGTATTTAAGTATTACACCAAGCCTTCATCTAACAATTTAAGCTTTTAAAACAGTTGATAATGGTCTCACACAATTTTACATAGTATTAGAGTAGGAGGTCTTGAGTTCAAGTTTTTTCAGGTTCTCTTTGTTGCCTCTCCAGTTATATTTTGCGCTTTAGTTTTAGGCCAAAGCCCAACCTATGGTTGAGGGGGAGTGCTGAAGTATATAAAAATTAAACCACACCTTTATTTAATAGCTTAAACTTTTAGCACAGATGATAATGGTCCCACACAATTTCACTAGCATGATTGAAGCTTCGTTAACAGTATTATGACCAGTCAACAAAGTTGAATGGTAATATATATCTCATTTGAAGATTGATGAATCACCAGTCAGAATCAATTGAATTCTTAGGTAAAATCCAGGAAATTACACAAAAACAATCAACAAAAGATAAGTATCTTAAAATCTGATAAACCATCCCCTAGTATTTCCCTTGGGGTAATGGAAATTGTGAAACCTGTTTTTATAGATTTGCTTAGATTTTGCAACCTCACAACTGCACTTATACTCATTCAGAACCCAACCTACAGATTGGACTTCTCGAGCAGCAATTGTATCACAAAACACTAGATAAATTCAACTTAAACAGACTGATAAAAGCAAGTGAACATGGGAGGCAACTTTCGAGGCTGATAGGTAATGTGAACCTTCCTAATCTTCAATAAGAAAGGATATCTGGGAAAGAGAAAAATTTTGAATCGACTCAGTTGAGATTTAGAATCAGATCGAGTGTAAGTTGATTTAAATGCTCAAAATTTTTCACTCGCATGCTTTTATGTTTCTTCAAAGCAGCAGCCTATATTTTCTTTCCACTATCATCAATTTTGCACCTCGATATAATACCATTGGAATACTCTGAATATCTTACACATATACTAATCATGATTCACGGTTAACATAAAAGTTAGAACTCAACGCTTTATCAGTAGGCTCTAAATCAGACTATAACCAAATGGCACATGACATTAGCTTTTGAATTCAAGACAAATGACTATTATTCTGATTTACATACCAATTAAACTCTCAAAAGGACACAATCAAATGCTTTAATCACCAGTAATCCTCACAAGAGCATTGCCCTTCCTTGAAGCAATGAAACCTGCGGGTGTCCATAACAGTGATTTCCCTTTTTGTTATTTTAGAGATATGTTTGATTGCATTATGGCAATCCCCACATATCCTAAGATTTTTCACCACGAGTATTGGCTCCCCATCCTTGGTTGAAATACCCAAATGCAACTGCTAGCTTCTCACTGTGATGTCTTAATCTCATTTCCATCTCTTTTTCCTCCTTTCCATCCTCCTTTAATGAAAACCGATTAACATCTGGTACATAACCAACCTTCCTAATCTTCAATAGCATCTCATCCAAGTAATCATATATCACCTTAGTCATTGGATGTGAACTGTCTTCTGCAACAAATACATGGTTTCTTTGATTTAGCTCGATCCAGCTGCAACCTGGTTTCTTTTTAACACCTCTGTCTCGCATTAGCCTTCTTACTGCTACCATATCTTTCAATCTGCCAGCACTAGCATACATATTTGAGAGGACAACATATGGAGCAGCATTTGCAGGTTCATGCAGTAAAAACTGATAGGCTGCTTTAACAGCTATCTCCATGTTTCCATGCTTCCTACATGCACCAAGCAATGAGGCCCAGCCAATGGAGCCAGGACTGAATGGCATTGTCTCGATGAGCTTCTCAGCTTCGCTTATTTTGCCTGCCCGACCTAGTAGATCAATCATGCACGAGTAATGTTCTGCTTCTGGTTCAAGCCCAAACTTCTCCTTCATCATGTTGAAATATGTTTGGCCCTCGTGAACTTTCCCAGTATGTGCACATGCACAGAGAACAGAGATGAAAGTTATACCGGAAGGAGGGATATCAATGTCCAGCATCGCTTGAAAGAGAGTAAGAGATTCCTCTCCTAATCCATGCTGAGCATAACCTGCAATCATTGAGTTAAGTGAGACAGTATTATGCTCTGGCACCCTATCAAATAAGCTCCTAGCAACCCCCAGATTCCCGCATTTCGAATACATTGCAACTAGAGCATTATCAACGGAGATCCAATTTGAGGGAATCTCTGATTTGATTACCAAACCATGCATTTGTTTCCCCTGAGAAGGAGAAGAGAGATTCGAGCAGGCACTGATTGCACAAACAAAGCTACAATCATCTGGTCTGTACCCAACTCTTCGCATACTGCGGAAACAGTCTAGAGCCTCCTCTGAGAGTTCCTCGTTTTGTGAATAACCAGAAATCATAGTGTTCCATAGAACCAAATCTGGCTCCTCGATCTCTTGAAATACTTTCTCGCAATCCGACATGGCACCCTTGCACTTAGAGTACAAGTCAATCAAGCCACTCCTAACATGTGAATTCTGGTGGAACCCTGTTTTTACGAGCTTAGCATGAAACTGAAGCCCGCCTACCAAATCACTCGAGCAGGTAAATGCAGTGAGAACACTCGCCAAACTATACATATCTACATGCATGCCCTTCCTAATCATTTCTTGGAACAGCTCCAGTGCTCTTAGCCCTTCCCGGTGCTGTCCAAAAGCTCTGCTGTGGGGTCGAACTTGAGAGAGACAACTTGAGTGAGTTTGTCGCTTTTTGACTTTTCGATTAACTTTCGAAGTCAATCTTTTGTGCTCATCTGCTTTTTCTTTTCTTTCTTTTCTTCCATATAGTCTCGTGTCTTGAGCTGGGGGGAATTTCTATGTGTCAATGGTCACTAATTTTTTATTATTTTATGAATATTCAGGAAAAGGTTCGTCGAAATCGAGATCCTTCGATTACGGCACAACAAATAGAATATTGGACTTTGCCTCCTCGTTCGCTTGTCTTCGTCCTCAAATTGACCGCTTGGTTTTTGTTTAGCATCTTAGGATTAGTTCGTTTCCGGAAAAATAATCTCTTTTTAAAAAATATTTTTTTAAAAGTTATTTTTTTAAAAAATATATTTTCGAAATATAATTTTTCGGTGTTCGGCGATCAATATGAAAAGTTTCGAAAAATATTTTTCGCCGGCGGCCGCGACAGGCCGGCGGCAGCGGCAACCGGCGGCGGCGGCAGCGGCCGGCGACCGGCGGCGACGACCGGCGACCGGCGGCGACCGGCGGCGGCGGCCAGCGACCTTAGTGAAGAAGAAGAAGAAGCTTCAGAAAATGATTTCCGCTTTTGAAGAAACGGAAGTCATTTTCCATAGACTTAGGCTATTTTGTGAGAGGGGGAAGGAAAATATTTTCCTACAGAAAACGTTTTTCGTCCCCCGAACACCGGAAAACTCGAAAAATATTTTCCGGAAAAATATTTTTCGCCAAACGAACGGAGCCTTAGTTTTCCTTTGAACTTGCTCTTCGACGAATCCGTGGAAATACTAAAATTCAATATGCTATATGGATTTACTAAATGATATGAGAAAAAATAAGTGGCCATTTAAATTAATAGACGCATTTAAGCACTCGATAAAAATCTGCTATATCATTTAATAAATCTAATTTGCCTACGAGTGCTTATTCTCGGTGCTTTCTTCCGTGAGTTTCATGTGAGGAGCTTTCTTATTTCGTGAAGGACCAAATTACACGAGAAAAAAAAGAGATTACTTCCATCTATCGATCGGGAGGAAAACGGGATAAATATTGTTTTTTGACCGGTTTTCGAAGCTCTTGTTATTTTGAGAAAATCTTAGCTAACACGGAACACGATTTGAGTGCAAGGTGGAACTCGTAAATCATGGAGCAAGGTGGGGAAGTCGAGTTACAAATTAAGGAAAAATCTCAAATAGAAGCCTGAACTTGAAGTGGGGTTGTTTGTTTTTAAAAGAGGATTTAGAGCGGAACTTTCAAGCAAGTTAGGGTGCGCATGGTAACGATTTTGTGCCCGAAAATTGATTTTACTCAGAAATTATTCTTTTTTATTCTGTATCCGGAAACTAATTCTGAGCATTTGAAAGCGTTTGGTAACAACCCAAAATTTCCATTCCTGAAATAGAAAAAGAACAGAAATGCGTTTGGTAACGGCAAAAAAATTATTTTTATAAATAATATTTTTTAAATATTTTAATATTTCTTTCTTTCTTTTTTCTTTTTTTATTTTCTTTTTTTCTTCTCCTCCTTCTTGTCACCAGCCACAGGCCTGGCCCGACGAGGGCATCGCGACCCTCACCGGCCACAGGCGAGGGTCCCCCTCACCGCCGAGGGCGAGGGTTGGACCCTCACGGCCTGGGCAAGGGTTGTCCTCACCGAATCCGGCGAGGGGGACCCTCACCTGTGTTGCCGGTGACTGGCTAGGCAAAAAGAATGAAAAAAGAAGAAGAACAAAAAGAACGGGAAAGAAGAAAAAAAATAATTTCTTTTCCAATTCTAATTCTTGTTTCCAGAATCAAGAAGCTACTTTTTTTTGTTTCTTGATTCTGTTCCAAAATTGATTCTGGGAACAAGTTTTTGCAAATTTGTGCCCGATAACAAAAAAGTTTACCAAATGAATTTATGTTCCAAAACCGATTCTAGGAACAAAATAACATAAATTTTAACTGTTTGGTAAGTTGCCAAACGAGCCTTTAGAGGCTCCCTTCCGTTGGATTGGGCTTGTCAGTGTATGCCCTCTGGCGGCTTAACGCCTCTGTTGGCTAGCTAGTCGTCTTGCGTTGCTTCCGTCGGTTTTGGATCTTCCAAATCATTCCCGTAGGAGATCCGGGCCCATTTTTTTTCTGATCCTTCAGAAAGGTTCCTCGTTGCGGAAGAGGTGTTCAAATAAGGGTATAAAATGATTAACTTAATCTCAAATAAAGACTTGAAATAGGGTTGTTTTCTAAAAAATATTTGAAATGGACATTGTCTCAAATATAAGCTTAAAATCTCAAATAAGAACCTAAAGTAGACATTATCTTAAATAAGGGCATGAAATGACAAACTTACTCTTAAATATGAGGCTGAACTCATCGATTGGCCGAATCTTCATTGGGTAGCTTGCATGTGCAACTCATGTGCTTATTCCAATGGCAACCTAAAGGGAGATTTTGTCCGGAATTTTCTACTTTGGCCCACATTAAAGCTAGGTTCTTCGAGAGTTCTTCTAAGGCCAATTTTCCTTCTACTATCACTGACATAGCTTCTTTGTTTCAATCATGTTTGTTATTCTTGGCTCCTTGATGTTGCCATCGGAATAAGAAGATGAGTCACATGTGCAAGCTGATTGGTGAAGATTTGGCCATCGCGTGAGCTCGTGGCCTTATTTGAGACTAATTTGGTCATTTTAGATCTAGTATTTAAGACAATGTCTACTTTAGATCTCTATTTGAGATTAAGTTAGCTATTTCGAATCCTCATTTGAGACAAGTTTCACTATGGATTTAAAGTGCCTTACTTGAGGTCCTTATTTGAAACTAAATTGGCTGCTTCATGCCTTTTTTTGATATAAGGTTCACTTGGGATCCTCTTTTGAAAAAACGACTTCACTTCAGACGTTTGTTTGGAATTGTCACACAAATTAATGACAATTTTTTTTATTCAAAATACATATATTTGTCGTATAAGTAAAAGCAAATGCAATTTCTTTTAGGGAAAAAGCCACCAAAAATCCTAAACTTTCCCACCTGTGACACATTTACCCCGAACTTTTTTTTGTGACACAAAAAACCCCAAACTTTGCTATTTGTGACACATTTACCCCAATGCATTTAGTACATGGGCATTTTCGTCTTTTTTGCATTTTCTTTTCCTTTTTTTTTTCCTTTCCGGTGAGGGGGGCCTCGCCGGCGTCGGGCGAGGGTCGCCCTCGCCTGGGCGAGCGAGGGCGGCCCTTGCCGATGCCGGGCGAGGGAGGCCCTCACCGAATCCGGAGAGGGTGACCCTCGCCCGACGCCGGCGAGGGCCCCCTCGCCAGATCCGGCGAGGGCGGCCCTCGCCGGAGTCGGGCGAGGGTCGACCTTGCCTGGGCGAGTGAGGGCGGCCCTCGCCCGACTCAGGCGAGGTCGACCCTCGCCCGACGCCGGCGAGGGTCGACCTCGCCTGAGTCGGGCGAGGGCGGCCCTCGCTCGCCCAGGTGACCCTCGCCCGACGCCGGATCAGGCGAGGGCAGCCCTCGCCGGATCCGGCGAGGGCAGCCCTCGCCCGACGCCGGCGAGACCCCCGTCGCCGGAAATGAAAAAAAAAGGAAAAAAAAAAGAAAATGCAAAAAAGACGAAAATGCCCATAGACTAAATGCATTGGGGTAAATGTGTCACAAATAGCAAAATTTGGGGTTTTTGGTGTCACAAAAAAAGTTCGGGATAAATGTGTCACAGGTGGGAAAATTTGGGGTTTTTGGTGGCTTTTTCCCTTTCTTTTACTAAAAATGAGCAAAAATTTCACAACCACGGATTGTCTCACTAACCTTATTAATACAATATGGTGCGATCATTGACATTAGTATTGAATAGGACAAGGTGTACATGAAACTGGGGTAATAATTACTAAAAAAACCTCATATAATTTAAATAGCCAGAAGAAAATAGACTCTTATTTCTTTAATCTTTTCATAATTAAAGTGAAGAAAATGGACTTTGGTTTCCTAAGTCGGAGGGGTTGATGGACAGCTCATCTTGTCCCCTTTCCTGCGTCTGTCCCCCTGCGGATCGCACCGCTGGTTTTTGGTTTTCACATTAATTTTCTTTCCCTATTTTTGGTAATTTAGCCTTTAAGCAATTCCGCTTCCGTGTTTTTGCTGCAATCGCTTATTTGATTTGCCCTGAGGAAAGAAAATGATCTCTTCCATTACATGCTTTGAAAACATGAAAAACTTTCGATCCTTTTAACACGTCGCGCCCTCGCATGCACCGAAGTAATTAGCGAAAGCTTTTCTTCAAATGATGACGCTTTGCATGTGGAGATTCGCTTATAGACACGTACCTCACATTGGACGTTCTTTTTCTTTTTTGGGTAATTTAATGACATATAACTTCTTTAATGTTCTGGGATTCCTACTAATTAATTTTATAATTTCGGTGTCCCACAGAACTTCATTTTCTTTTTCATTTTTTCTATGAGAAAATGTGGGATGAGCTAATAATATGGTCGGCTCTTTCTTGTGTTGTCGATAAAGTTGGGGAAGGCGTGTGGTGAACTGGATGATGAATGCCCTTTCGGTCGAATTCGATGGTGATTTTGTTTCGGCTAAAGCCGTGTGTCTTCGCTCTAAAGAAGGAAAAAGTAGCACCGCCGAATCGATTCCAGATTTAGCTAGAAAATTCACGACATAGGAGTTGTGAATTTGACCCTTTTTCTTGCTTGCTATGCGCTCTTCGATGTGCATGAGCTATAATAACTTGATAATTTTGAGATAATATCGGACAAAAACAACGCTCGTAAGGGGTCCTGAAGCACTGCATTGCTGAGAGAGACTTCTTGACCGGCAAGTCCCTCCACGCGCTGTACATCAAGTCCGTCGTCCCTCCCTCCACTTACCTCTCCAACCACTTCATCCTCCTCTATTCCAAATGCCGCCGCCTCTTGGCCGCTCGCCGCGCCTTCGAGCTGACCCCGGACCCGAACGTGTTCTCCTTCAATGCCATCATCGCTGCCTACGCCAAGGAGTCCCAGATGAAGGTCGCCCACCAGCTGTTCGATCGAATTCCCGTGCCAGATCTCGTTTCCTACAACACTATGCTTTCTGCTTTTGCCGATCGAGGCGAGATGGGACCTGCATTCTCATTGTTTTCGGGGATGAGGGAGATGGAGCTTGACATGGATGGCTTCACATTATCTGCCGTGGTCACGGCTTGTGGTGATGATGTTTCTTTGATGAGACAATTGCATTCTTTTGCGGTTTCCAGTGGTCTTGATTCTTATGTTTCTCCGAGCAATGCGCTTCTAACGTACTACAGTAAGAATGGCTATTTGAATGAAGCAAAGAGGATGTTCGATGAGATGGGAGAGGCTAGAGATGAGGTTTCTTGGAATTCAATGATAGTTGCTTATGGACAGCACCGGGAAGGGCTACAAGCACTGGAGCTGTTCCAAGAAATGATTAGGAAGGGCATGTATGTAGATATGTACACTTTGGCAAGTGTTCTCACTGCATTTACCTGCTTGAGTGATTTGGTAGGTGGGCTTCAGTTTCATGCTAAGCTCGTAAAAACAGGGTTCCACCAGAATTCACATGTTGGGAGTGGCTTGATTGACTTGTACTCTAAGTGCAAGGGTTCCATGTCGGATTGCGAGAAAGTATTTCAAGAGATCGAGGAGCCAGATTTGGTTCTATGGAACACTATGATTTCAGGGTATTCACAAAACGAGGAACTCTCAGAGGAGGCTCTAGACTGTTTCCGCAGTATGCGAAGAGTTGGGTACAGACCAGATGATTGTAGCTTTGTTTGTGCAATCAGTGCCTGCTCGAATCTCCCATCTCCTTCTCAGGGGAAACAAATGCATGGTTTGGTAATCAAATCAGAGATTCCCTCAAATTGGATCTCCGTTGATAATGCTCTAGTTGCAATGTATTCGAAATGTGGGAATCTGGGGGTTGCTAGGAGCTTATTTGATAGGATGCCAGAGCATAATACTGTCTCACTTAACTCAATGATTGCAGGTTATGCTCAGCATGGATTAGGAGAGGAATCTCTTAGTCTCTTTCAAGCGATGCTGGACATTGATATCCCTCCTTCCAGTATAACTTTCGTCTCTGTTCTCTGTGCATGTGCACATACTGGGAAAGTTCATGAGGGCCAAACATATTTCAACATGATGAAGGAGAAGTTTGGGCTTGAACCAGAAGCAGAACATTACTCGTGCATGATTGATCTACTAGGTCGGGCAGGAAAAATAAGTGAAGCTGAGAAGCTGATTGAGACAATGCCATGCAGTCCTGGCTCCATTGGCTGGGCCTCATTGCTTGGCGCATGTAGGAAGCATGGAAACATGGAGATAGCTGTTAAAGCAGCCTATCAATTTTTGCTGCATGAACCTGCAAATGCCGCTCCATATGTTGTCCTCTCAAATATGTATGCTAGTGCTGGCAGATTGGAAGATATGGTAGCAGTAAGAAGACTAATGCGAGACAGAGGTGTTAAAAAGAAACCAGGTTGCAGCTGGATCGAGCTAAATCGAAGAACCCATGTATTTGTTTCAGAAGACAGTTCACATCCAATGATTAAGGAGATATATGATTACTTGGATGAGATGCTATTGAAGATTAGGAAGGTTGGTTATGTACCAGATGTTAATCGGTTTTCATTAAAGGAGGATGGAAAGGAGGGAAAAGAGATGGAAATGAGATTAAGACATCACAGTGAGAAGCTAGCAGTTGCATTTGGGTTGATTTCGACCAAGGATGGGGAGCCAATACTCGTGGTGAAAAATCTTAGGATATGCGGGGATTGCCATGATGCAATCAAACATATCTCTAAAATTACAAAAAGGGAAATCACTGTTAGGGACACCCGCAGGTTTCATTGCTTCAAGGAAGGGCAATGCTCTTGTGAGGATTACTGGTGATTAAAAGCATTTGATTGTGTCCTTTTGAGAGTTTAATTGGTATGTAAATCAGAATAATAGTTATTTGTCTTGAATTCAAAAGCTAATGTCATGTGCCATTTGGTTATAGTCTGCTTTAGAGCCTAATGATAAAGCATTGAGTTCTAACTTTTATGTTAACCGTAAATCATGATTAGTTTATGTGCAAGATAATCAGAGTATTCCAGTGGTATTATATTGAGGTGCAAAATTGATGATAGTGGAAAGAAAATATAGGCTGCTGCTTTGAAGAAACATAACAGCATGCGAGCGAAAAATTTTGAGCATTTCAAATCAATTTACACTCGATCTGATTCTAAATCTCAACGGAGTTGATTCAAACTTTTTTCTCTTTCCCAGATATCCTTTCTTATTGAAGATTAGGAAGGTTCGCATTACCTATCAGCCTTGAAAGTTGTTGCCTCCCATGTTCTCTTCCTTTTATCGGTCTGTTTAAGTTGAATTTATCTTGCGTTCTGTGATACAATTGCTGCTCAAGAAGTCCAATCTGTAGGTTGGGTTCTGAATGAGTATAAGTGCAGTTGTGAGGTTGCAAAATCTAAGTAAATCTCTAAAAACAGGCTTCACAATTTCCATTACCCCAAGGGAAATACTAGGGGATGGTTTATCAGATTTTGAGATGCTTATCTTTTGTTGATTGTTTTTGTGTAATTTCCTGGATTTTACCTAAGAATTCAATTGATTCTGACTGGTGATTCATCAATATTCAAATGAGATTATATATTACCATTCAGCTTTGTTGACTGGTCATAATACTGTTAACGAAGCTTCAATCATGCCAGTGAAATTGTGTGGGACCACTATCATCTGTGCTAAAAGTTTAAGCTATTAAATAAAGGCGTGGTTTAATTTTTATATACTTCAGCACTCCCCCTCACGCATAGGTTGGGCTTTGGCCTAAAACTAAAGCACGAAATATAATTGAAGAGGCAACAAAGAGAACCTGGAAAAACTTGAACTCAAGACCTCCTACTTTAATACCATGTAAAATTGTGTGAGACCATTGTCAACTGTTCTAAAAGCTTAAATTGTTAGATGAAGGCCTAGTGTAATACTTAAATACGCCAACGATTTTTATTTAAGTCGCAATCAAGGACTTTTTTCCCAATGTAACAGCAACATGGTGTTGCAACTTGGGTGATAATTGCTTGCATAGGAAAATTTAGGCAACTGATCTTGGATTATTGGACTTATTTTTAACAATCTTCTGTTTACTAGAATGATCTAATTTGATCGAAAAGTTGGCTAGGAGCTACTGTATCTAGAAAGTAATATGGTAGCTATCTGTCAAATGTTTTGGAGATCATTCTTTAATGGCCTCATTTCGTGAAGGGAAAACGGAGGGATGGTGTGGTGCCATCAAGATCTATGGAAATGCTCATCATTGGGAAATTGAACTACTTAATAATCTTTGGCACGCTTTATGCCTTTCAGGGTATTGATGTGAAGAGGATGCTGTGTTATGGTTTTACATTAGCCTGCGACAATGATTTCGCCACTGTCAAATCAGCTGATTAAACTTCTGGAACACAACAGAAGTTGGGAACTCCCTTCTCCTCGGAAGATTTCCCGGAATGCTTAAGCAATGGTGAGAGCAAGCTTTTGTCCTTGGAGAGT
Source organism: Syzygium malaccense (assembly GCA_031216405.1). Classification (NCBI taxonomy): domain Eukaryota; kingdom Viridiplantae; phylum Streptophyta; class Magnoliopsida; order Myrtales; family Myrtaceae; genus Syzygium; species Syzygium malaccense. The sequence continues at coordinate 2,409,170 of CM062261.1, read as the reverse complement.
GTTTGGAGAGAATTCTGACTACAAAAAGATTTGAAGAGAAAAAGGATGGTGTTAGCCAATAGGTGTTTTCTTTGTAAGCAGATCAAAGGATCTGTTTTCTCATCTTCTTTTTCATTGCGCAGGGTTTGACGATCTTGAAATGCATTTTTCTTGCTTGGGCTGTGGTGGGCTATGTTAGAGAGGAACTTAGCTTGTTGAGGGTTGAATTGTCCTAAACATTGGAGAAGCTCTTCCATTTGTAAACCCTGCTTCCGTTTTCTTTGGATAGATGGCTTACCACATTACTTTTTCTGTATTTGTGGAGGTGCCCTTTAGCTGGTCAGTTTTTTGAGTTGCTTAGATCTTTATAGTTAGTTTTTTAAATGGGAGGCACCCTGTTGAAGTTCTCTGATATACCTTCTTACTAATCAAAAGAAACATCTAAAGCGATAATTATTGTAGAATGCTTGCAAGATTTTGTACTCGAGATTTCTTTGGACTTATTTCTTCATGATGTAGATGGCAATAAGTTTTAACATTGTCTAGAGATCTATAAGATTTGACAACTTCTAGTTTGAAGCTTCTCATGGTGATAATCTTTGCTACAATTAAATAGCGAGTTTAAATATTTTAGTAATGTGAAATATAGGGCATGTTTGTTGGAATTTAAACATACCTTTTTCCATTCTGCCAAAATCTAAAATTTTATTCAAAATTTCAGAAAATTATGAAAAAACTACATGGGATCTAAGTGTCAACACTCGAGTGTTGTGAAAGTTTCAGGAATTCAGATGAAAAGAACTCAAAGTGAATGAGCTGCAAGATTTAGATTAAGCAAAAGCAAACAGTAAAAGCCAATTCAGACAGTAGTAATCTTCACATCCTTTCTCACGTTTGAATGGAATGATTAGAGTCTGGGTGAAGGATGAAAAACTAAAGTTTTCTGCAGGAAGTATAGAATTTAGTATTTATCTCCATCTTGGTTGGCAGTAAGTGGGTTTTCCACCGTACTGGTTGTTGAACAATACGGGTTTTGACTACATTTAAGTTTAGCTGAATCCTACGCGGGGACATCACCATTACTATTTCTTAATTTTTCCATACATTATGTTATATTGCTTCTAATTTTAATGTTAATGATTATGTATGTGTTGGGAAAATTGTGTAACGTGGTTTCTAAGGCTTTTGCAATACCTCATATAATCGCTTCATTGGATTAATCAAGCTGTAATTGATGACAGATTTAATTTTGCTCTCTACTAGCGTTTTAAAACTCAGTCTAGATTGACTAACTGAGAACTCTTTCTATGTCCGATCTGGTTTACCTGTAGTAGCAGAAGAGGTACTAAGCCAGTCATGAAGTGGCCAATTCACTTTGACTTGATTGGGCCAATTCTCAAGTTGTTCTTTACTTTCAATTGGATACAAATATAAAGAGACTCTACACATTAATTGTTTTGTTTAACATTGTTACTCGTATATAATGATAGAGTAGTAAATCATAATAAGTTCATTGAGTACCCAACTATAAGTTAGGTAAGTGCATATCACCTTCTATTTGTTTGAAAAAAAAATCAAATCATGAACTTTACTTTCTACTCCTACAAATTAATTCAATCTTTATTGTCTTCAGTAATGCTACCGTTTGGAACTTGAAACTTCTGACCTCACTTGAATGGGAAGCAGAGATCAGGCAGGTTCTTTTGATCTGTTTCCTTTTCAAAACACTGCTTGTAGCTGAAAAATTTGATCACGTAATTGATCTAGGGTATCTTTAGATATAGCAGAAATTTTCTTGATGTCTTGAAAACTCTTGTGATGGATATAGTATCAGAAGTTTACCTTGTAAATATACCGGTTGTGGACCTGAGAATCACACACTTGATCATTGCTTGGATTTGATGTTAGGTCTCCATACTTGAAAGAAATTATCTTATAATTGTTGCACATGTTAATAAGATCTGTCACTGGAGGGCAGTAGTGAGGTCTAACTTTTTTAAAAATCACTCAGTGCCAATGCAATGGTTTTTTTTTTGGGTAAGTTCCAATGCAATGGTTTTTCATGTTTGAAAATATGAAAGTCAAGACACATTAATCTTTCAATTTCTTTCGACATGTCGCTACTTGACATGCATCTTTTGCCACTGCATCTCTCGTTCAATTTTGCAAACCCTTTACTTGATTACTGGCGATGGACGACTAGTGATCACAAGCAAGGTAATGTAATGTTTTAGCTCACATTCAGCTCTCATTCAGCTGTTTGGGCACAGATGCTGGTTGTGGTTTTGGATTAATCTTTCATTCTCATCCTTGCCATTAGGAAGTATAGGTTGCTTAGTATTGTCTCTTTCTGGTGAAATCGTAATTACCCGATTTGATGAGGGTGGGGACTGACTGCTGGGACTAGAAGGCTTGGACAAGGTACGGCTCCTAGTAGCAAGCTTGTAGGATATGGTGCAGAGGGCTCTCATCCTCAGGTGAGAACACTATCAGTATGGATGACCTTTTAGAAAATGCTTACTTAGGTTACACTTACACCCAAAGGACCTGAGCGTGGGGCTCATCATAGGATGAGCCAAACGGACCATACCTTGGGTGACTTAGGCCTAGGTCTCACAATCATCTCCGTTGCTTTGGCAGTTCTAGGTTCACATTTCGGTCATTCTTAAGGAAGTTCTCCTTCTATGGATTGGTTAAATTATTTCGTTTTGATTATGTATCGTCTGTCTATTATAGATTGCTTGTTATGGCAATGGGGAAAGCATTATTCTGTTCTTTTGCTTTGTGGTTAGTAGACTAAGTTTAGTCTTTTTAGGTTAACTCATTTAGATGTTCTGGTCCAAGTCATCTCACTTTTGGGATGGGGATTCATTATAGTGTCACTGTCACTTTTATGGGTGACTATCTAAGAGCAATGTGGCTCTATTATGAAGAGCTCACTCTGAGTTGCTTTTTATGTTCGATTCTTCTTTTTAATTGAAATTTTATGTATCTGTTTGCATTATTTACTACGACAATACAAAAGAATTTCCTTTTTATTGTTTTTTGACTAACTAAGGGCGATTCATTTGTCTTGCTCCAGCTCTTCTGATTTAATAAATGGAAGAACAGAAATCTAGTCAATGATGCTACAGCTTATTGGTTTATCTAATGGAACTTACTTCTTAGGAGCGATACATTCTTGCCAGGTACTACACTCTTCTAAGAAGCTGCCTTCCTCTGCTTCCTTGCTTGTCTGATTCTGTGGTATTTGTCTATCAGCTTAGTCCCTTACAAAATTGATCCCCGGTCTATTTAAATGTGTACTTTTCATGTAATTTATGTCTTGAAAGAGGCATAGTCCTTCCCTTCTATATCTTTACCTGAGCATCAGCTATTCATATGTTAAATTCTTTGAATTTACATGATATTATTCCATGTCCTATGTTACAACAGATCTTAACAAGTGTCTTTCGTGGTATTCTACTTTTCCCTAGTCTATATCTGAGCCACACTTGTTCCAAGCAGAATTTGAATTTGAAAGTCCAAGTGCCTCGCCGCTCCATGTATTGCCTTTTGGATTTTATACATCGGAATTCTGATCTCTTTGCTGCACTGAGAAGAGTTAAAATAGCTATCACACCACAAGAAGATTTTGGTTCTTATATCAGTTTAACTGCTCCATTCATTCAGTCATTGCTTATTTGTGGTTTTGTAGAGTCAAAAATTGTTCCTTGAGGCACTTTCGTATCTTTGCTTGTAAAATGCTGCGGATGAAGAGTCCTAAGAAAATAAACCTTGCAAACTTGGGAAGTTACTCCTTTACATATGGATTTGAGGCTGCCACTGTAATAGATTGTGGTAGGTTGCATCTGTATTGATGAAGTTAAAATGCACGTGAATAGTTTATTTGATAGATCTTGGGCTTGATTCAAATCAAACAGTAACTACTCTGACTTATGCATTGAATTTGCCAAGCACTTTCTTACCACTGGCCAAAATTGCCCTACTATGCCTTTTTATTTCTTTGCTACTGCTTATATCTATCCTAATGCAACTGGTGATATAATATACGATGGAACTGAAAAAAGTATAAAACAAAATGAGATATGACGTGTATTCCAATTGCTATGTCTGACTCTTAGTTGAATACTTAGTGAGGAAGTCTTATCAATGTACTGTCTCTGATAACCTTGTTGACAACATTAAGGTTGAGATTTTATTATGTTGTATGGTCTCTAATAGATCTTATTGACATGAGTTGTTGGCACCCCCTGGTGCCATTTGCAATGAAAGCACTTTTTACTTTTTAAAGTAGAAAACTTAGCAAGATTCAAATTGATTTATGTAAAATTGTCCAATCTTCCCCTTAAAATATTTGTATAGATAAGAACAGGCAGTTGGTCACAACAGGAAAGACATTATTGTATACATCTTCTTGTAATGTCTTAAGGGCTGCAGTGGAACAGGCATTCTTTCAATTCAATGAACGCCGAACATTCTGTTGACATGTCTGAGTCTGAATCAATTTCAAGCCAGAGAAAATAAAACAAAACATTGCAAAGGAATAGGGTTTGAATGCTCATTTCCTTTTGGCCTTATTCCTCCTACCAAATGTTCCCATACATAAATTACACTGAAAGAATGAAGTCAGGAGGAAGTCTTATGTGACAACCTTCTGAATGGGTTGCTTGGGGGGCAATGAGAGTCAATCCATGATTTGAGAAGTTATTCAAGGGGTTAGGGTAGTTGCCAAGAGCTTGACTTGGAACATTTATTGCGGTCACCAGTACATGCTGATAAATAGTGATGCGGAGTGAACTACTCAATTCTTAGTTGATATGTGGATTGAACCACTTGATTCTACTGGTAGAATTGGTGAATGACTACTAACATGGTACTGGGGTCGTCAAAGAAAGAAAACAAAAACTGAACTTTATCGAACTGAAATCTCTGGTATATTGGTTGGTTACGTACTTGTTTACAATTTTCTAAGATGGAGGAAACGGAAATACTGATAAACGTGATAACCTTTACATTATTATTTTAAATCATTTCATTTGTCTCACAATAAATTATTCACTTAGAGTAATTATTTGATTATAGACTCAAATTAACGTTTTGTGTGAAATTGTAGATATGTCTGAAAATCTCTCTGGATGAAGCAAAACCAGGCAATGAATATCCGCTCAATATGGGTACTGGATAGTTGTCCTTACCTGTTGTGACTCTTCTTTTGATGATCATAGAAAGAATTACTTGTGGTTCCTGTTTTGATATTTAAAGTACATACATACTCCTAAGTTAATGACGAGATCTTCATTTATCTGCAGGCTAAGCATTTAACAGTTTGAGACCGAACCAAATTGATAATAACCAAAATTTATAGTTATCATGTAGGTTGAGATTTCTCCAAACTGACAATTTTGGTCTGGGTGGAAAACCTAAAACTAACTGTGAAGGCCTTATGCAGTTTTCACTAGTGATGATAGTATAGCAATGAAGTGCTCAAACTATTTTAGCAAGTGTTACAGAATGGTCTGGGACAAATAAAGTATTTCTTGGGAATCAGCATATGTATATTCCATGACAACAAAGAAACTGTGGGGTTGGGTAATAAATTCTTGTATCCCATCATGCTCTGTATAGTAATCTTGCTGCTGTTATGTGTCAATTCAAAAGCATCTTCAATTCATGTTCTGATACGACTGATATCGAGATATGTAGAGCCTAAACCTTCAAAATGCAGTAATCCGATTCTGTCGAGGCTAAGAAACACCACTAGGGACTACACTCTGCTAGAAAGACTACTATACGCTTTCATTGTTTACTACGAAATGGCTTGTGTATGAATGGTTGTTGTGATGCCGAGACATGTATAACCTAAACCTTCCAATGCAGTAATCTGATTCTGTCAAGGCTAAGAAACACCACTAGGGACTACACTATGCTAGAAAGACTGTACTATACGCTTTAGATGTTCACCGCGAAATGGCTTGTGCTTGTGGCAGTTGTTTTAGTGATTAGAAAACATGCTTGATCCTGCTTCAAGACTCAATGTACTACATATCTTCGACATAGGGATTTGGATCCTCTCAATATGGAAGGGTAAATTGCTATCTTCGATTTACCCCCAAGAGAGGCTGCTAGATCATGCGAAGCAATCTACAATAAATTTCAATTAAATTTGAGAAGTAGTAAATCTTCAAGGTAAAATGAGGACGTCGATCATCACAAATTTTGGAAATTTGGCATATTTAGGAAAGGCGAACTATGTTATTTGCAGGATTTACCATTCAAACCCTCTGACTTCGTGTGAAGTGTTGGGAAACCTCCTTATGATATTTAAAGTTGACAAAACCATTTACGTAGTTGTTATCGGGTGAACTTGATATGAGGAATGCTGTGGATTATTAATTTTATCCAAAGTATACAGTGGAAAGACACCTACAAGCTGGTTGAACTTTAATAGAGGGTGGAGAAGTCTGGTAGAACGAAGTGTTCATGAGGACTTGGAGAGACCATGATAAGGTGAACAGCTAGGTGAAGTCTTGATCCCGAATGTGCTTTGGAGGACCAGTAGATAGCAAATCACAAGTCAGTTTCCGATGGACAATTTGGATAAACTCATTGGATTATTAAGGGCTACTCTCTGTATCAACTGTATAGGAGATACATATCGTGTTTTCTATTAGCTGGATAGGAAGACGTTGGCATCATTTGATTTGATTGGAAATCAAACAAAAGATTTATGGCCAACGTCAAGGACTGGAATTCACGACAGAAGATCTGAGATCGAATCAAATAAGTTCTTGCCTATTTTGCTCAAGCAACCAGAGGAATAGACAATAGACAAAGGCAGCTAACTCTATTTAGAAAAACCTCACTCTTGCCAGGAAAGTCTAATTGTATGGGTGGCCAGATTTTCAGCTACTGTGTCTATGGACTCCAACGGCTATTGCATCTTCTTAAAGATTCTCCAACGGTTAATTAAAGGACTATATAAGAAGCTCAAATCAAACTGAAGGGGTCAGCGGAAAACTGAGAAAGCTATACCTCTAATCTTGTCACATGCTCTTTGATTATTGCAACGTGATCCTGCTCATTTGTGATTTTGTCTATTAGTATCTCTTGTTAATTGTAATCTGCATTTGAGAAGTATACAAGTGTAATAGCAGTGCTTGTTTATTGATAGTGGGATCTATCAGCTTCGGGTAGAAACAACACTTGCTATGTTGTAAAATCTCTTGAGATTACTAGTGGATTCTAGCCTTGTTGGTGGTTATTAGTTTGGTACAGTGGACGTAGGCTTGGTACAAGCCAAACGCACGTGAAATCTGCCTGCAAGATTTTCTATTCCTTTACTCTTTTAAATTTTTATCTAATAGAAGCATTTGCATATGATTATCAAACTGTTCACACATCTATCAAAGCTTAACTTGAATTATCCTGCGAAAATTTAGTTCTTTAAATCAACCTACTGGGTTGCATTGTTTGTCTCAACATGAATGCTCTTCCAGTGATCTATTCTGTTAACTTTAACAAAAAAGCTCTCAATTACTTTTCGTGTGGCTTTGGGCTACTGGCCGAGTGGCAAGGTTAGCAAATGGCAAAGGAGGTCTGGAGTTCGAATCTCTAGGACCTTGTTATTTGGAGAGAATTTGTTACGGTGTTATGTGATTTCTTCTGATTAATCAAGAGCTGCTGTGTGCCCGAAATCATATATTAGAATGCATATGCTTGTTCCTTTCCTATGTTGCTTCCACTTTGTGCCGCTCAATGCCCCATTTGGTTCCAGCATGTTTCCTTTCCAAGATGCCAGAGTCGATGGTTATGGGGATGCATAGCCAGTTACTCGAGAACACTCAGCTTCATATTATTAGTATTGGGGTTTTTTGGGGGGCTTTTGAGGGATCTGCAATAGTAGAATAGACATGGGAGTGAAATTGGATACAATTGCTAGCAGCAAGCGTTTGTAATTGTGTTTGCTGTATTTTATAGCCCTTCAGCAGTGTTTTGCTGGTTCTCTTGGATTTGCAGAACAAGTTTTGTGGGAGTCAAAGTTGCATTGGAATTTTGAGTGATGTGACTTGTGTGATAGTAAATTTCATGTAACCTTGTGGAATTGCAATAGTGAATATATTCCTTTTCCGGATCTAGAGGCAAAAGTTTTGAATTGAAACATGTGCAAGAGAAAGGTCATTAGAGAAATGATCATTAGCTAGTTATATGCTGACTCTTGATGTGTAGATGGGATGCATCAGATCTTTTCTATAAATTCTTATTTAAAAACCTGTAATGAGTCAATCTATCAGTACTCTTCTTTACTTGCCGCTTAAAAATGTGAACTAAATCTGTAACATCATCACTTCCCCGGAACCTTATGAGAAGGTCGATGGCAACCATGGTGGAAGATTCCAAGTATAAGCATCAGATTGTGGAACGTGACAAAATCTCAACTATTTTCAGTTGTTAGATTCTAAAAAATGAGACTTGTTAGCCATTTGATTGAGACAATTCATATACTGGATTATGAGCTTATTGGCGATACACAGCATGCCCCATCTTGGAAAGGATGTCTGCCACTTTCCATAACATAAACATTTCGCGGGCGATGCAAAGTTGCTTGTTGAGCTTCACCTTTTACTCGTTTTCCTTTTCTTTTGTGGGAATAGTAGAACTAAAAGCTAGCCTTTAGTATAGCGTGGAACCAGCTGATTGGGACTGGATCCTTAGAAATCATGGGTTGAGCACTCTTTTTCTAAGTTTTCACACTCAACGTTTGTTTTCGAATAGTATATGGCGCGTTGGATGTTTGATTTTGATGTCAGGTAATCATAACAGAGGCATGAAGCCTTTTTACATTGACTATGCCTCTGGCTTTCACTTCAGTAAGTTTTCTGGGCATTTCACAGGTTATATCTTCGATCCCTGCAAATTGATGATCTGCAGGTTTTGTGTTCAGAAATGAAGAAAAATTACAGTAGCGGGCACCGAATCCCGTCATCTCGAAGGTAAGGTAATCGGGCCAGATTTGCTTTGTTCCGCTACATGCTGAAAGGACCCAAGAGATTAATTTTCAAGATGAGGCATCATTTTCAGTTGTTACATGAATACTGCATGTCATTTCAATCATTTAAATAAGCAACATATTTGATTTTGAAATTGCATCCCGCATTTTACAGACTACACAGGATATCATTCCCTGCAGTTGCACCAATTGAAGCTAGATGATCGTAGTAACTTTGCCAAGAAATGAATTCAAATTGGTAAAACACGATGGGGCGAATATTGTTTGGTCTCATTTCGCTTCACTCAAACGCAGTTCGCTTTTGAACTCTTGCAATGGTGAAAGTGTCTAATGTTACCAGTGTCAAACTGTAAAAAGATTTAAGTCGGGCAAGCATGTGACACGATACTTCACAATCGAATTGCTTGTTACACGGGTTCTATTCGAGTCTCAACTGTCGCCAAAGTCGACTGCGACCGAATTTGGTGGTTCATGTGACTACTCAACTTGCGTTGGATCTTTTCAAGGAAAAAAAAAAAGCAAACGTTGCCTCTGCTCTATAATCACTCCTAATGGTATAAGAGAACAAATAAGGAATGTACAGAGCCCATCTAAAAGAGCCATGCTACAATAATTTATAGATTACAGACCACACGGGGAAAAGTCAAATACAAAGCTGCCAATCATGTAGAACCATCTAGAGAACACAGGATAAAACTGAGAAGTCAAATACAGAGTCGTGCAATAACAATCTGGAAGTGGGTGGACTACGTTTTCTTAATATTTTTGGTGGTTTTTGTTTTTGAATCACACACAACAACACTGCTAACACACGAAGAAGATGGACGGATCGCAGCAACACTCGTCGATGATGCAGCAGCAACACAGAGCCGCAAGGCTGCAACCAACCAACAACACATCACCAATTAATTTCCATCAACCATATGAACATGAAAACCTTTCCGGCCAAGAACAAAATGGAAAGAGAGAGAGCAGAGAGAGAGAGTACCATCCTTCAAGAAAACCCGTCTGTTTCCTGGGAGGAGGGGCAGCGTAGTACTGTGGAGGTGCTTGTACAGGTGGCCCTTGATAATACCCTGCAAAACCAACCGCCACCATACCAGATCAGACATGAACACGGTGGAGAGAGAGAGAGAGAGAGAGAGAGAGAGAGAGAGAGAGTACCTTGGCCTTGAGCAGGGTAAGGATAAGCATACTTGGGGGGTTCGTTCATTTCTCGCAACTTGGAGGAGACCCAAGAAAACTTTCACAGACTGCTTGCGAGCTGTGGATGAAATGGCAACCGAGATATGACTGCTGCAGGAGAGTTTTTCTCTGTCTTTGGCCTTGGCTCTTCGTTTTTGTATCATCAGTTTGCATCACATCACGTTATCTGGGAGGGTAGGCTTAGGCCTCACATGACTGAAAAAATTATTCGACATGGGCACCAATTGATCCGAGCCACTTAACATATGAATCCCATGTAAGTCTCACATGATTCAACGATCGAGATCAAGTGGGATTCATATAAGTCTCACATGATTCAACGATCGAGATCAAGTGACTTCGTGTAAAGTGGGATCATGCTGGTATTGCTGCGCCATGTGATCACGGCATTTACTTTTTGGCCAAAAAATGACTGCCTTATATAGTTGTTCCGTGGTCCAAATGCATTTGAGGGTGTGTTTATTTACGAACGTCATTAAAATCGTAAAAGAAGCTAAGAAAATTTGCCCGCGCATCTATGTATTATTTAAGGAGTTTCAAATTTAAAAAAAGTCAAAAGTGTGTGTGGTCTGCAAAATTTAAATTAAACAATAAAAATAAAATAGGTAAAACCTAATTCGGCTTTGTTTAAAGCTTAAGCAAGGAATGAAATGTATATTTTTGGCTTTTCCATCGAAATTATAAAGAACTCTTCATATTTCTAAAATACTCTGAAAATACTATATGCAACAGTATTTGTCAGTCATGCCGTGAAAGTCTCGAGTGTTTCACGTTCAATAGTCAAAATGCATAGGCCAAAAAATGAATACTAACTATAAGACAAAAATTAAAACTCAATCCATACATGCTAGATGATCCAAGCCATTATATTACGAAATATGCATCCGATCTAATGATTCTTATGCTTTGGTATTATGTGCACATATATTTTACCTAGTTTACGCATTTCGAGCTACAGTATGTATAAGTTCAGGATATATCAATTATTAGATCAAATAAGTATTATATGAGATTCACTATTATCTCATGATTGAGATTACTCGTGCTTCTACGTAACTATTTATGCAATTTCCATTTCGGTCTTGCTCTCACTTTCGTCGAAATTCAAATTCATTAAACAATAATTGAAGTGGAATTCATACCGTCCATAGAAAAGATTATCCAATGCACCCTGGCCCGGCTTTATCTGTCCTCTTTGACTTTTCGATTAACTTTCGAAGTCATTCTTTTGTGCTCATCTGCTTCTTCTTTTCTTTCTTTTCTTTCTTTTCTTCCATATAGTCTCGTGTCTTGTGCTGGGGGAATTTTTATGTGCGTCAATGGTCACTAATTTTTTTTTATTATTTTATGAATATTCAGGAAAAGGTTCGTCGAAATCGAGATCCTTCGATTACGGCACAACAAGTAGAATATTGGACTTTGCCTCCTCGTCGGCTTGTCTTCGTCCTCAGATTGACCGCCTGGTTTTTGTTTAGCATCTTAGTTTTCCTTTGAACTTGCTCTTCGACGAATCCGAGGAAATACTAAAATTCAATATGCTATATGGATTTACTAAATGACGTGACAAAAAATAAGTGGTCATTTAAATTAATAGACGCATTTAAGCACTCGATAAAAATCTGCTATCTCATTTAATAAATCCAATTTGCATACGAGTGCTTATTCTCGGTGCTTACTTCCCCGAGTTTCATGTGAGGAGCTTTCTTATTTCGTGGAGGACCAAATTACATGAGAAAAAAAGAGATTACTTCCAATCTATCGATTGGGAGAAAAAAGGGATAAATATTTGTTTTTGACGGGTTTTCGAAGCTCTTGTTATTTTGAGAAAATCTTAGCTAACATGGAACACGATTTGAGTGCAAGGTGGAACTTGTAAATCATGGAACAAGGTGGGGAAGTCGAGTTGCAAATTAAGGAAAAATTTCAAATAGAAGCTTGAACCTGAAGTGGGGTTGTTTTTTTTTTAAACGAGGAATTAGAGCAGAACTTTCAGGCAAGGCAGAGGCTCCCTTCCGTTGCATTGGGCTTGTCAATGTACGGCCTCTGGCGGCTTAACGCCCCTGTTGGCTAGCTAGTCGTCTTGCTTCGCTTCCGTTGGTTTTGGATCTTCCAAATCATTCCAGCAAGAGATTCTTTGGAAAAGTTTCTCGCTGCGGAAGAAGTGTTCAAATAAGGATATGAAATGATTAACTTAATCTCAAATAAAGATCCGAAATAGGGTTGTTTTCTAAAAAAGATTTGAAATGGATATTGTCTCAAATATAGACTTAAAATCCCGAATAAGAACCTAAAGTAGATATTATCTTAAATAAGGTATGAAGTGACAAACTTACTCTTAAATATGAGGCCGAACTCGCCGAACTCGCCAATTGGCCGAATCTTCGTTGGGCAGCTTGCATGTGCAACTCATGTGCTTATTCCAATGGCAACCTAAAGGGAGATTTTGTCCGAAATTTTCTACCTTGGCCCATATTAAAGCTAGGTTCTTCAAGAGTTCTTCCAAGGGCTATTTTCCTTCTACAATCACTGACATAGCTTCTTTGGTTCAATCATGTTTGTTATTCTTGGCTCCTTGATGTTGCCATCGGAATAAGCAGGTGAGTGGCATGTGCAAGCTGACTGGTGAAGATTTGGCCATCGCATGAGCTTGTGGCTTTATTTGAGACTAATTTGATCACTTTAGACCCCGTATTTGAGATAATGTTTACTTTAAATCTTTGTTTGAGACTAAGTTAGCCACTTCGGACCCTCATTTAAGACAAGCTCCACTATGAATTTAAAGTGCCTTACTTCAAGTCCTTATTTGAAATTAAATTGGTCACTTCATGCCCTTTTTCGAGATAAGGTTTACTTTGGATCCTTTTTTGAGAAAACGACTTCGCTTCATACACTTGTTTGAAATTGTCACACAAATTAATGACAAAATTTTTTTATTCACAAAACATATATTTGTCGTATAAGTAAAAGCAAATTGAATTTCTTTTAAATGAGCAAAAATTTCACAACCACGAATTGTCTCACCAACCTTATTAATACAATATGGTAGGACCATTGACTTTAGCATTGACTAGGACAAGCTGGACAAGAAACTAGGGTAATAATTACTAAAAAAACCTCATATAATTTAGATAGCCACAAGAAAATACTTTCTTTTTTTTAATCTTTTCAAAATTAAAGTAAAGAAAATGGACTTTTGTTTCCTTAGTCGGAGGGGATGATGGACAGCTCATCTTGTCCCTTTGCTTGCGTCTGTCCCCCCTGCGGATCGCACCGCTGGTTTTTGGTTTTCACATTCATTTTCTTTCCCTATTTTTGGTAATTTAGCCTTTAAGCAATTCCGCTTCCGTGTTTTTGCTGCAATAGCTTATTTGATTTGCCCTGAGAAAAGAAAATGATCTCTTACGTTACATGCTTTGAAAACATGAAAAACTTTCGATCCTCTTAACACATCGCGCCCTCGCATGCACCGAAGTCATTAGTGAAAGCTTTTCTTCAAATGATGACGCTTTGCACGTGGAAATTCGCTTATAGACACATACCTCACAATGGACGTTCTTTTTCTTTTATTGGTAATTTAATGACATATAACTTCTGTAATATTCCGGGATTCTTACTCATTAATTTTATAATTTCTGTGTCCCACAAAACTTCATTTTCTTTTTCATTTTTTCTATGAGAAAATGTGGTATGAGCTGATAATATGGTCGGCTCTTTCTTGTGTTGTTGATAAAGTTGGGGAAGGTGTGAGGGCAAGAATCGTGTGGTGAACTGGATGATGACGGCTCTTTCGGTCGAATTCGATTGTGATTTTGTTTCGGCTAAAGCCGTGTCTTCGCTCAAAAGAGGGAAAAAGTAGCACCACCGAATCGATTCTTCTACTCCTCCCATTAAAGCATATCTAGATTTAGCTTGAATATTCATTACATAAGAGTTGTGAATTTGACCCTCTTTCTTGCTTATTATGCGCTTTTCGATATGCATGAGCTATAATAACTTGATAATTTTGGGATAATATTGGGTAAAAATAACACTCGTAAGGAGTCCTATTGAAATCAAGAAGTATAGGCCTGCCTGCTATTTTTACCAAGATAAGTGGGGTTTTTTTGAGAAAACTTACTAGTGGAGGAAGACCTCCTAAGGATAAGAGACATAAGGCTAAAGAGAGACAAAAATGGACCTTTCGTGTATACTCTTGCATAAACTTGAATGTTATTAGTCCCAATATGTAGACCATATGATACATGCAATCAAAAGTTCCTAGATTCATGGAAATACATAAGAACATATAGGTTATCATACTTGCATATCCACCATTTGAGTCTCCAACAATTATTCCAATGATTACAATTTTGATTTGACCTATGGGCGAATATGCAAGTATACGTTCAAATTTGTTATGTGCATGTGTGAGTGGTGTAAAAGAAAAAAATCCCACATCATATGTCTACGGCTAAAAATAAGTGATTACTACTGCTTAAATGGCCATAATTCAATGATTTAAGCTTTGGGTACGGGTGAATCCAACTAAGCCGTAAGTCTGCTCAAATTATGAGTTTTCTCTTGGGTCTCCCTGTTATGAAGGCATTGAACTTCTCCGGGCCTTTCCAACACTTTTAAACTTCGAGAGATGAGTTGTGACTCCACAATTAGGGATGTAATGTGTGGTTTGGACTAGTAATTTGCCCTGATCAATAATCTCATCCTATAACGAGGAAAATTAGCAATTGCTTTAAAGTTATAAGTATAGGAAGTATAGGATGAGTGCTCGAAATCTCATGAACTTTGACACTGTTGCACATATGATATTTGTTGTAGCCGCTAGTTTTGTTAGTTGCATAGCCATTACTTTCTATTACCTGAAAATGGATTTACTAATTTTTCTTTACCGAAGTAAGCTCTATGACATGGTTGATGACGTTCAGAAAATAAAGAGTGATGCATGGGAAAGGGTGTCAAGATAATTGGTGGATGTCATTTTGGTCAAGAAGAAAGTGAGTGAGTCCACATTCAGGTAACATTGGCGGCTATGCAGACGGAAGATTAGCGGCTCCAATTTCAAATTTGAAAAGTTATAAGGTTGTTCACTAGAGTAAGTTATTTGAAAGTATTTTTCATGTAGGACCATAAGGAATTTCACAAAATTTTACGTTTATGTAATTGATAGGGTGGACCACCACATAATAATACATGAGCACACAAATGTCCATTGATTTTTCTTTTCATGACACGTGTAATTAATATTTTGAAAATTGAATATTTTCTTATTAATTATGTTTAAAAGGCACTCTTAAATCGAACCTACACACACGCACTAGTGGACAATAGGAAAAGGTGTCTAGCGAATTAACTCAGCATCATGGTACTTATTAATCAAAGAGCAGCATCCGGTGGTCATGATGAGAGTTTCATACGCATGCCAAGGTCAACCACCTTGTGTTGTGGAGTGGTTCCATTTGGAGTGGTTGGAACTCACGTCTGAAGGACCTCAAAGAAAATTGGTGCACTCAATTCAGCATTGTCTCGATCTGTTTGGCGTTCACGAGAAAAATTTATTTCGTTTAATAATGATATCACGCAACACATTATACATGATATATGATCCCAATGAAAAAAAGAAGAAGTTAAATGTGAACTTCGGTAGATAAGACCATAAAAGAAGGGGAAAACGGTTCATCCACCGCTTTTGCACTCTTGGGGCTTCGGTAATTAATTCATGAACCTTACTTTTGGAGGTTCTAGTGCATACACTCTGAATATTAGTGAAAATAGCCATTTTACCTAATATATCTTATGAAATTAAGTGACACGACATCTTCTGATGTTGTCGCATAGATGATAACACTGATAAAAAAAAGAACCCACACACTATTTCCAATAATACAAACTATAAGTCTGCATGAATTCTAAAAGTCAAAATTGAGGTGCTCATGTCACTTATAGATGAAGGAGCGCCATAGACAATTGCCTCTTCCAATTATTAGACAAAATAAGTAGCGATATGAGTTCCATGGTCAGTGTGAAAAGCCTATTGCTTATTGATTAAGTGACATATGTTGTAACGATTCCGTCCTACTAGGGCAGGGATTGGTCGCTACGGCTAGAGGGCCCGAATAAGGAGTGACTTCTGGTAAGCTTCTAAGATGGTGAAGGGGATGGGAATGAATCGAACTATGCACCGAACATGGGGGAGCATTCTGAGATATATATGTGAAAACTAGAACTAACTCACGAAGGCGTCTTTTGATGTAACGGCAATATTTAGCTTTGAAACTCCAAAATTAAGTGTGCTCAGGTGCGAGCACTTCAAGATCGGCGATCTCCTGTGAAGGTACCCATTTGTATGCCAAAGTACCAATCCGTGAGCCTTGAAATAGGACGGGCTAAAACGGACAATACCTCGCTGAATTTATTTAGGGATGTGGCTTATGTACATGGGGATAGTCCTGTAATCGAATCCATTCACACGTTGACTGTCCAATAATGGAAAGGTACTTTATTTTATATATTGTCAGTGGACCTAATAAAAACACAAAAAAGTAAAAAATAAATAAATGGATAAAATGTGGGTACATCTCTTATCTGTGGCCCCATCTACCTTTCACTCTAGCTTGGCCCCCTACTGCGTGGTCCAGCCTAACTGAAAAAGATTAGCCATGAGAGAGACCCAAAGTTGGGCCTTGAGCGTTGGGCCAGATTTTGGGCCTTGTGTTGGGCCGGACGGCCTGAAGCAACTGCCTCAGGAACGTGTGGGGGCACTCTAAGCTCCGATTATGCACAAAGATTGTATTTTCTCCGCACGAGATAGTAAATGCCCAAGACACAAATTGCCCTCGGATTCGCAACGCTGGGGCTTAACATTTTGATCTCGTGAAAGACATGTGACAACTCTTCAGAAATCACCACTCGGGCATCACTCGCGATGGCGAAAAATCACACGGCTTCGTTGGTCAAGTCATTGCATTCAAATGCACGCCGTGCTAGTGCTTAATTTCCACAATAGCAAGGCTGACTAGATGGACTGGCCCGACATGCTCAATCCCTCTCTCCGCGAATTTCCGCATCATGTTATCAAGTCTTGGGACTTAATAGATGAAAATGTACTTTATACGCGAGTCACATAGCTGAAGTGGTGTGACCGACCAATCTCATGAATAGTCTTATGAATTTTGTAAAAATCCATATATAGTATTTGCAAAATTACAAGGAACATTTGCTGAGCTGGTCCAGGTGAAACCCAGCATTAGGCCTAAAATATAGGGGGAAAACTGTTCATAGCGAGGTGCCGAGATGTGATTTCTATTGATCATGCTAGGGATAGGAAATTTAACTTATAAAATGAGGTTATAAAGTGATGTAACGGATTTTTGCTAGGTGCCTTACACCATGCTCTACCATGGTATACCGGCTTTTGGTTTGCGTCATGTTACTTATTTTCAATTTGGAAAAAAATTTCTTTTTGTCTTTGTACTTTACCGTTTTCTAATCAAGTCATTATACTTTCACAAATTTTTTAATCAAATCCCCAAAGTACAAAAATCCGATTAACGTAGCTGTCGAACGATGCCCTTGCGTGACATGGATAAAATTTTTCCAATGTGGACGTCCACGTGGTTGTCCACATTACCTAAAATTTTTTAGAAAAATTCTACTTTTCGTTCCTGTGCTTTCACTTTTTTTTCCTAATTAAGTCCATATACTTTAATTTGTCTAATCAAGTCTTTCCACTTTCACATATTTTCTAATCAAATCTCCCTGACACCAAATTTGGCCAATTGCAACTGACATGACCGTCATATGGGGTTTTAATGTGATAGGAAAAAGTTTTTCCAATGTGGACATTGATGTCATAGTAGACATCCACGTCGGTTGATGTTATCCACATTAAACTCTGACTTTGTCTACATCCGTTATATTTTTCTATCCATATCCACATGGGCATTCACATACTTTGTATGTATCATACTTTGGTGGTGTGTGAAGGTCACATCCCTGATTTGGTCGAATTGGTGTTTTAGAGACTTGATTAGAAAATTTATAAGTGTAAAAGGAAATGATTAGACAAATTAAACATAGAAAGACTTGATAAGAAAAGGCATTAACACACAAGGACGAAAAGTAGAGCTTTTCCTAAATTTTACATCATACTCCTACATTGTCTAAATTGACTAAATTTGTCAGCGCATATGCAAATGGACATCCACATGTTCTATCCACGTCATACTTTGGCGTGGTCTGACGATCACGTCAGTTCAATTTGGTCAGATTTGATATTGAAAGGAGTTGATTAGAAAATTTGTGAGAGTAAGAAGGAGTTGATTAGATAAAGTAAACATGTGGCGGACACGATGAAAAAGTGTGGAAATACACAAACGAAAAGTAAAATTTTTCCTTCGAATTATAAAGAAATTTAGGCAAACCCACCCGTTTTGGCAAACAATCTGGGTCCAAACCTGCTTTAAAAGCTGGGTGAACCTTTCAGGATCCGTACGGTATGTGGCCCATTGTTAGTTTTGTCAGCCCAATCCCAATATCTCTCTATTAATAAGAATCTTGTACTATTAATCGCTTCAAATCTGTAGATTCATAATTCAAATTGCCTCAACAATTTCCATTTCTACACTTGTTATAAATGAGTTGATGATGTGAGGATATTGATGAATTAGTGGTCAAAAACCTCCTTATCAGTGTCGCAATAATCAAACTATCCACTTCTCTTGAAACGATTAGTCCAAGATTATGAATCAGGATCGGACATGCTAAGTACCCATTTTGTCTATGCCATACACAACTCTGCAATCCATCCCTCCCCACATTTCTTTACTTGCAAAGGCTGGATAGTTGGGTTGGGCCTGAGGTAATAGTCAGCCCATCTGCAAGTTAGATACTTAATCAGAGAAAGGTGGGTAAGATCTTGTTAAGCATCACATATTAATTTGTCTCGCCATACATCTCGCTGACGCGGTTTTGGAATGATAACCATTTCTCAGTTCATATGTCGACATTCAACTTACACGAATGCGTTTGCCTATATTTGGCGTAATCCAGAAAAAGCATCAACAAACTGATGAACAAAAATGTGGGATCAATTGAAGGTAAATGGCACTGCAATCCTTATTTTTTTTCAGACTTGGATTTTCCTTCTCTTATGTTTTGCTATAGCTGTTGGTATGTACTTGCAATTTTGTGCGCTTAGGTAATCGTGTGAACAAAAGAATGTGGCAAGATTAACTTATTCTCATCACAATCACATTCTCCCACAGAAGAAGTGCATGTGATGGAGTGACCACAAGGAACGGGACAAAGTCCATAGGAAAATTGGAGCAACTGTCCCCCAAAAAACTTATCCATGCAAGAATATATATATATTTTTTCTGCTTTAGTACGTTTCATCAATTCTGAGGAGAGCATTTGGATGCTTCTGGTTGGAGTCATTCTGAGTACTAGAATCTTTGAATTGGATTGGATAATCCCTCGTCACTATCATTATTATAACTATTTTAAAATCCAAGGCGCAAGCCTAGAGGCCCGGTCATAAAACTTCGTGGATCACCCTGCAGGTCGGAAGAACCGAGTTAAGTCCAAGTCTTTGACCTGTGTAGATAGCTTTGATATGGTGTGATCTGTAGGCTGTTGGTAAGATATAAATAGATGGCCCTAGTTCTCAAGCTGGAAATCCCTTACACCCCAACAAACTGCGCCTACCTTTAGCTACTTGAAGGACTATGGACACCCTGCAAGCTCCATGAACTAGGTTAAGTCCAACCCTTGGGTCCGTGCAAGTGGCACTGATCCCAGGGCAATTTGCATGCGATTGATGGGATTTGAACATATGGCCTCTAATTCTCAAGTTGGGAATTCCCTACACTCCAACCAACTACGCGTACCCTAATATTATGATATTATATTTTTATTGTTATCATAACTACTTGGCTCTTCCGAATCTTTCTCTAACAATGGGTATTCATAATAACCACAATCATATCAAACCTGAGCAGTTATCACATAAAGAGACCAACATGTGCATATTTTAAACCCGACGGCCCTTCATGCAAATTAACGACTAGACATATGTTTGAACTGGAATGTATAATCTTATTGATATTGTTGTTGTTATCATCATCGTGCTTCCTAATTGTTCCAAGACATAGACTTAATAACCCACACCCCCCTCCCCCCGCGGAGATTTTGGCTCCTATCAAACAATTTTTGTCTATCGATGGATATTCACAACAATCAGAACTTACATAATATATTGATCCTGAACAGTTGCCAATAAAAGTACCTAGATGTACACTCTTTAAGTTCAATGGCTCTATTCATGCAAAAGCAACAAGCGCATATGTTGCCTAGCCAACCAAAAAAAAAACGAAAGAAAGAAGAAAAACCTGGATATTAGCATATACGTTTGCTAAGAAATTTAGGGTGTTTCTCTTTTTGTTCGCGTGTTTTTCCAAGAATAAATTAATTTTCAAAACCTATTCCAAAATAATCAAAGTCAAGGGAGCTTGGAATTAGCAAAAGGCCCTGTCTCTCCAAATTGAACATTTTTCAATCTTGGGTCAAGACCAAATTTATTTGTTATTGACCGTTTCAAATGTTTGGGAATTTCGAGGCAATAATCTTCACCTTTTCAGGTACTTTATACCAACTTTCTCTCTTTTCTGACTAAATAAGGAACTGTGGCCGCGTGCCAATTATCCCATGATCATTGCCTAAACTCTCTAAATACCTTTCGGGCATCAATAATTTTCATCAATTTCAAAGCTTATTGCTTGCCAAGAACATACATCAATTTATCACCGGGATCCAATCGTAGCCAGCCTTTGCGGAAACAATCTTTCAGTCACATTGTCAAAAGACTCCATGTGGACATCTGTCACTACACTAACTCCAAGAAATTACAAAGTTAGCTATGGAAGTTTTAAAGAATTGATTTTTTTATATGTAACTTATGTAGATTTGATTGGATGCTTTTCATATGTAACTTGTGTAAAACTGATTGGATGGATATACTTTTATGTTTTCTAAAGCTATTTTGGGGAAAACATATGTATTATGGAGAAAACAAATTTGTTTTTTAATTTTAGCCTCAGATTTTTCTCAAAAGAATCCCATTAAAATTCATGACAATTACATGAAGACGGATTGCTACTATTTGTAGAATTCAATAAACAAAGGTATAGACAAATAAGTGCTTCATATAACCTCTCAAATCTAACAAAACATGCTATATCATCATGAAATAAACTTCCTTTCTTTGATTGTGATTCTCCCTCCAGCAAACTCACTTCGACTTTTGTCTTTCTTTTTGTAAATAATAATCACTTACACATTCAAATATTGAGAATTTCTATCTTTACAGATATTCTGAAGTTTTCTTCTTCTTTTTTCCCCTTTGTTCTGTATGCTCTTTGTAGAGTTAAAGAATAATCCTCCCAAAAGTTGTGTACCGAATAAAATTTGAAACTTTTGGACTTTATATAAACATGTATAAAGAGTTGAGAAAATGTCTCGAATTCCAGGTCATTCTTTTTGGGTTTTTATATTTCCTTCTCATCTCCTATTCCCTCTTTCAAATCAATGGCTTGTCAATCTGTTAAGATTGCTTCATCTTACAAGCATTCGTGGGCTGTCAAGCCAATGAGTAGAAAGACATTTTCCTTTATAGGAAATTAAATATATTATTATAAAATGCAATTTATTTATAGGTCATCCCCACGGGGGTTGAAACTAGACCCTTAGCATAAAAGTCCCAATCCACTGGGATACGAAATGCAGGCAAGTTTGTGGGAGAGTCAATGGAGTAACAATGAGGGCACGAATACAGATGTCCCCAAAAAGTAGTTAAATGAGAAGAAATTCATAGTACAGGTCAAAGTGTGGTGACCCCATTGACAACACAGGAGGACCGTGATCTCTTGTACGTGACTTTTTAGCTGCATGATTACTCCTTTTGACTCTTAGTACGATTTGTGCGTATCATTGGATGTTGCGTATGATGATTGATTTTCTCTTTTTTGAATAATTTTAAGAAGCATTTTAGTGAGAAACTCAAGGTGTGTTATGTAGGAGCACAAACGTTTATGTCCATATGCTTGTGTAGCTTCATTACATGACTACATATTTTCTTATGGCTTAGCTCTTGACTTTACAAAGTTTGGCCAAATTCGATATCATATCCGATGTGCCAAAGTACAATATCGATCGATGGTTGTATTCGGGATTGGCGGTAGCATGGGACAGGGTCAACTTGATTCGATTCCCTCGTTTGGGCCAAGTTTCGGATCCATTGACCTTGTCTTATCTTGCTTGAAGTTGAGCTACCAATGAAAATTTCCAAGTGCCTTTTGAGATTACTATTTGGCATGTATGTGTACGTTATGATCTATTACCATTCATGGAGAATTGAAGTGATCTCTTGTGGCCTTAGCTAAGTGACGATCGTAAATATGCGCATTATTCCATTGCGAAATTACGTCAACATCCTAATCCATTCGTGAACGCTCATACTTGATACTCTCAACGTGCAAGTGATACACAAGAAGTTAGTGAAGTGTGTTCTGATAGCGATTGTAGGCCCGCGAGCATGCCAATTTGTGTAATTAGTTCGCATTAATGGACGTGTGAATTACTAGAGAAACTATCCACGTCAAAGTTCCTTGTGATTAAGGATAGTGAATAGCTCTCATCCGCTCGAACTATAAGTTGGACAAAACAATATTGCCTTCTTTCTGAATATTTTACGCTGAGCATGAGTTCAAGATGATAATTCTCACTGCAATAATGATTAGGGTAAATATAAATTAGGCCAGGTTTGACAATAGAACATGTATGTACAAAAGAGAGTTTGAAACTTTAGTAAGGCGAATTATTCTCACCAAGAAAGAAAACTTTAGTAAGACAAAAACTTGCGGATTAAAAAAATACATACAAAAATCATAGCCAAATAGGTCCGCATGAAACTTCTAGGGGCTTTAACGTGCTACAAATCCTAGAAAATTCTCAGCCATAAGAGATGGTTTTCTAGGGTTTTGGGGTGTTCATTAGTGAGACTTCAAATTGTTTTGATACCCACATAAAATCCAGCGAAGGAAAGAAAGTGGGAGGGATAAATACAAAAATTTCATTTGGAGTCTTTCACGGACAAAGTCACGTGAATATAGTCGAAAAGCGATTGAAGGTGAGTCGAGTGTGGAGCTAGACATGATCATTACGGAAATTGGAAGGACCCTTCAGTGGGTTTTGATGGCCGCTCTCACGGGTCCTGGGAATAAGAGCAAAATCAGAAGACAAAAACAATAGTGTAGGTCCAACCTTTGACTCTCCTAATGATATTTTGTGCGTGGCAAATAGGAAAAATGGAATCGAGGCACACACAATTCATGTAAATGGGATTGATAGCTTATAAACACAATTCATTCACATGACATCACTTCACCATATATAGTTAAGCATTCCTATTGCTTCAGTTAAGAAAGGTTATTGGGCCCTGCGAGGAGAAAAGGAGAAAATGCGAGTTACAATGATTTATATACTTGATGTGGTATACATATAATTGTAGTCGCACTACAAAGAAAATTACTAGATCTCCTTTCTTTGATTGCATGTGTTAGGTTCCACCGCATAACATTGTTACCCAAATTGATTAGGAGCGTGACGCATTAAAATAAGCATGATAAGAACATAACACAAAATTAAAGAGTTTATGGTAATTGTATGTGTTCGTCATTTTGTCAACTTATTTGATACATTTAGTAAGCAGGTCGTGCTCGAATGAAACCCTTTTTTGGACGGATGTAATAACTGGAGAGCAAGGGAATCTCTCAATCAAGTTCAACTTAGAGTGCTCATACCAATCTAATGTGTGATGGAATCGAGAGATTAAGAAATTCATTTTTTGGGATAAGTGTATGATGAGGGTGTTTTTTTGGAAATGGTTGATGAAATGGTTTTAAATGATGTGTATGAGTGAAAAATGAAGTTGGAATTGATGAAGCTCACTACCAAGGCATAAAGGAACACCCCACCAGCCAAGGAAAAACGTGAGTTTATAAAGTTCACCACCAAGGTATAAAGGATTACACAACCAACCAAGGATAAAGAATTTTGGTTCACATACCAAAAAAATTGGATAAAGAATCGAAAATAATTTGCTCATTTGAGGAAAGTCTCGTGTATATTCAAAATGCAAGTTTGCTCTTACATGTAAGACCACTCCTATATTTGTAGAGAAACTTGGCTTAGGGACTAAACAAAAGTAAATGACTCTTGGAGTCTATGACTCTTGAAATCTAGCAACCAATATTGACTCTAGGACCAGTTACATCCACACACAATTATGACTGATGAAAACTAAACAACATATTTAAATTGCATAATAACTAGGACTTAACCCTCCAAATTCGTCCACCAGTCTTGGAATTCAAACATCTATCTTGGAGATCGACAAACAACCAAGAAAAATCAACCAAGAGTAACTTGGTAACTGATCAGCAACCTTGGAATCGATTAGCAACCTTGGAATCGACTACTAGCCTTGTAAGTTGACATCTAAATTTGTAGGATCGACAACTTCAACCTTAGATCCATCGAATCATGTTGTGGCTGAAATTTGTCTTTTATTACGTGAGTAAGGATTGGGTTGGATCAACCGATGAAACTTGAGTTAGGTTTGAGAGTTGTTCCATTGGACCTAATCCTCCAGCATCATCCTCTCCAGGTGGATTGAGATTTGGCCTCAAATCTAATGTACCTTCATATTCAATATAAGGAGAAATGTCTCATACATTAAAAGTCATTGAGACACCATATTCTCTAGGGAGATCAACCTAGTATGCATTGTTGCCGATTTTCTATGTTGAGAAAACCTCATAATATTTTCGAAGTTGACAAAATAATTCATGATTCCTTACGAGCTTGATATATGCAAGAGTTGTTTATGTTTCAGAGAATATCTGGGTAAAAGGAACTTAGATGTGTAAAATGAAAATATTCGAAATAGCTGGAAGGACCTACATGAACAAATCTAGAAAAATTGGGAGTTCATAAAGACTTGGTGGTACTAAGGTGAATGGTCTGTAGGATCTACATCACCAGCATGCTCGAAATACCTAATAAAAAACAGTTGGGTATAACTAGGAAGCTTGATATAACCAGCGTATGATATCACCATAAGCTTGCTAAAGCGAGAGTTTGATATCACTGGGAAGCCATATATAACTGGGGACTATTGAAATAAGTGGAGCAACTACACTACCTGGAACAACAACCTTGTCACTTGTTTAGAGGAAAATATCCCAAGAAAGATTACTTCATTTTATCATTTGATAGCTAGTGATTTAGTATGGATTCTTATTGTGGACGTAATTAACTTTTTTATCAATCTCAAGATTATCTATGTGAAAAAATCCTATGTGATATCTTGATTGATTGGCAATGAAGACAAGTCACTTTCCATAGCTGAGCTACTCTATTTTTGGAAACCAAGATTTGATTTTATGGACGACCAAATTTACGGAACTTGGATTAATTGACTTCAACGGCTAAATTGATTTGCTCAACAATTGTCCAATAGTTAGCTTGGAGATTAATCCTCATGAAGATTGTCCCATGAAAAGATTGGGTGCTAAAGAGTATAAAAGGATATCAACAAGACACTGAAGAGAGAGAGAGAGAGAGAGAGAGAGAGAGAGAGAGAGAGAGAGAGAGAGAGAGAGAGAGAGAGAGAGAGAGAGAGAGAGATCCAAAGTGCATAAATCCAAATATAGAGAAAGATTTACGTTCTTCTATTCTCTTTTCGGTCATATTGAACTTGTAATATCTTAAGAAGCATTGTCAGTGTTATAGTTTGTGCCTAGGTATTAGATAATGAAATTTATTTGCTTGGGTATAAGCAACACCAATTTTGTGAAGAAGTGCTTGAGTACAAACAACACATTCTACCGTAACTACTCATAGATTGTTAGTGGAATCCAGCCAGTACAGGAAAGTGAACATAAGCTTACACCAAGTTGAATCATTATAAAGTTCTAAGTGCATCATTCTCTATCTCTCTGCTTATATTCATTACTATTGCACTACACTACACAACAATAATTGATATAACCCATTCCTACGTATGTCAACACATTGTTTTATCCGATTTACGCTTCTACCAAATTTAAGGCTTTTAATTCTACAATATTTTGTCTAATTTTTTGAAATCACCTATTCACCCCCTCTAGGTGATTCCGTTAGCCAACATCACTCTCGAGTACTTTAAATGTGCTATTAGTTATAGGCATGAGCCTATTCTTTTGTCAAGAAGGAAACCTCTCCCTCTCAAATGTATATTTACAAAATCACTTGGTTGAAACTGAGCCTTCTTCCTATGTTTGTTAGTTTCCTCTTTTTAAGACTCATTTGTCTTTTCAATCTTGGATCTAATCTGCTCGTAAGACTTTTTCATCATCTTGGCTATCTCTTTAGCTTCGTAATTGATTTGTGAGTTGGATGGAATGAGAATCAAGTCGATAGGTGTAAGAGGAATAATTACACATATAACTTCAAAAGGTGATCAGCCTATAGAGTAACTTGGAGGTTAATTATAAGCAAATTTAGCATGCACGAACTTTAAATCCCAGTCCTTCAAAGTCTTACTCGCAATACTCCGAGAGAGAGGAGTGAAGGTGTGATTCATTACCTTAGTTTGGCCATCCATTTGTGGATGACAAAGATCTCTAGCATATTTAGTGAAAAATTAATTTTTTTTCATCTCAGTCTCTCATCCGAATCTAATAGTAGTCCTCATATCGATCTTGGAAAATATTATTGAACAATGCAAGTCATCGATCATATCATCAAGTTTAGGTATGGGGTATTTATATTTAATCGTTATGTTGTTGATGGCTCTACTGTCGACCCAAATCTTCAAAGATACGTCCTTCTTCAACATGAGCAGGGTTGAACTAGACAAGGAGTCATGCTCTCCCTTATGTGTCCTCTTGTAATCAACTCATCGACCTGTTGTTATAACTCCTTAGTTTCCTCAGGATTGCATTGATAAGCAGTTTTGTTATGCAGAAAGCATTGGGAAGCTAATCAATATGATGCTCAATTCCTTTTATAGGAGGTAATTCATGTGGCAAATCCTTTGGAAAACATCTTTAAACTCATCCATTAGGGGTTGCATTTTTTGATGTGTGGATCTCTCTATCTTACTCTTTCGATTTTCAACCATAAGCAAAGCAAAAACATTATTTTATTGGCGAATGGCTCTCTTCAATGCAAAGATGATGAATATTTTGTTTTTTCTAGAATGAGTAAGTGTTTTCAATAACATGTAGCCAGTTGATAAAGTCATCTCGATTCAGGGTACCCTCAAATCCTAGCATTTCTACTTTAATTTCATGGTCATTCTCATTTCACCTTCCTCTTCTCCTCCTAACTTGGTAACCCATATCAATGTAGTCACCTTTAGTGTCATTAGATTCATCACTAGAGCTTGGAGGATCTGGACCATCATGGTGTGGTCAATTGATAGGAGGCCTCTCTTGTTGCTCCTGTCTCGTTTGAATCTCCAAGAGGTTGAAGTCTAGCTCCATTTGTCTCTAGAGATCCTCTCAGCCGCGGTAATGCCTTGCGTTGTGTGCTTGCTCATAAGTCAAGCCTCTCGAAATTGGATCAATCATTCTCCTTTTCTGGACGGTAGTAAAAAATGAGGATTGAAGGAATCTCTCAAACTAGTTCAATGTTAGAGCTTTGATACCAACGTGATACGTGATAGAATTAAGAGATTAAGAAATTCGTTTTCTAGGATAAGTGTATGATTAGGGTTTTTTGGAAATGGTTGATGAAATGGTTTTTAAATGGACATGTATGAGTTAAAAATAAAGTTGGGATAGATGAATCTCACCATCAAAGTATAAAGGAACACACCACCAGCCAAGAATAAAAAACTCGAGATTATGAAGTTCACCAAGGCTTAAAGGATCACACCACCAGTCAAGGATAAAGAAGTTTTTGTTCACCACCAAAGGAATTGGATAAAGAATCGAAAATAGAAATTCGCTCGCTGAGGAATATCTCATGTATATTCAAAAGGGTTAATACTACAAAAAACTCCAAACTATGCTCATTGTGACACATTTGCCCTAAACTTTTTTTGTAACACAAAAATTCCTAAACTATACCCATTGTGACACATTTACACCAAACTCTTTTTTGTGATACCAAAAACCCCAAACTATGCATTTTGTGACACATTTACCCTCCGTTATAATTCCATCCAAAATCATCGTTCATCATCTTCTTCATGAATTTTTTACTGTTGATCGTCTTCTCCATAGTTTTACGGGTACTGTTCATCACATTCGCTTGGCCAAACTCCTCTGATGCTCTTTGCTTCTCTATCCATTGCTGCCTAGGAAAAAAATTACTGTTCATCATCTTCTCCGTGAGGAAGAACGGTACTTTCTTGTCCAGAAAACAAAGCTTCGGGATGGTCGAGCTTGAGTGGCTGTCGTGACTGCTCTAGCTTGAAGCTTGGCTTGAGGGTCTGAACTCGACCATCGAAGCTTGTGGTTAGTCACAAGCGGCCAAGGCCAAGCTTTGAAGCTCCCGATCGCCATGACCGTTCTAGCTCGAAGCTTGGCTTGAGGATTTGACCTCGACCTTCGAAGCTCACGGGTGGTTGCAAGCGGCCAAGGCCAAGCTTTGAAGCTCACGGCCACCATGGCCGCTCGAGCTCGAAGTTTGGCTTGAGGGTCAAGTCTCACCTTGATCTTCGAAGCTCGTGGATGGTCGGGCAAGCTCCGACGAGAGCCGCCAGAGGTTGAAGTAGCAGTGGGTAGCGAAGCAAGAGCGTCGGAGGAGGAAGAGCGCGGTGAACAATACTTTGCAAAGTTGTGGAGAAGACGATGAACAGCGCGATGAACGGTGATTTTGGACGGAATTGTAACGAAGAGTAAATGTATTACAAAATGCATAGTTTGGGATTTTTTATGTTAAAAAAAAGAGTTTGGGGTAAATGTGTCACAATGGATATAGTTTGAGGTTTTTGTTGTCACAAAAAATAGTTTTGGGTAAATGTGTTACAATGGATATAGTTAGGGATTTTTTATAGTATTAACCCTATTCAAAATGCAAGTATGCTCTTACATGTGAGATCACTCCTCTATTTATTGAGAAACTTTACTTAGAGACTAAACAAACATAAATTACCGTTGAAATATATGACTCTTGGGATCTAGCAACCAATAATGACTCTAGGACTTATATTAACACACATCAAGAAAATTGACAACATATTTAAAATGCATAATAACTAGATCTAGATGCATAGGTTGCGAATAATAAACCTTTTTTATTATTTTTCTGTTCTAGAAACAAGTTTGAAATAGAAATCCGTTTATTAACGCAATTTCATTTTTCAATTTCTGGAACAAATTTTGATTTCAGAAATAGATTTGGAATAGACATGAGAAATAAAAATTTTTTACTTTTCTATTTTTGGAATAAAAATGAGAAATAAAAATTCTTCTCATCGCTTGTCCTCACTATTAGTCGGTTGCCCACCCACCGCCCATTGTCACCCACTTGCCAACCGTTGCCTCCTGCCATTTGTTGCCTCCTGCCGCCGTTCGCTGGTCAACATCTCCCACTGCCGCCTGCCCGACTCCCACCCCCGCCCCTTTCCCGCTCAGCCTTCCTCCCGTTGCTGCCCCCTTCCCGCCGCTAGTCGTCGCCCGCCTCCTGCTGCCGATCGACGCCGGCCGCCGTCCACACCAGCCACGTTGCTGTCCACTGCCGCCTCGCCCTATTGTCCGCTGCCCTCCTCTCGCTGCTGGTTGTCACCCATCTCCCGCCGTTGCTCTACGCCGATCGCCTCCAACCATTGTCCTCCACACTGGCTATGTTGCCGTTCGCCACTGCCTCCCCCCGCTGTCCGCCGCCCACCATTCCTTGCCACCATCCGCCGCCGCCATCCGCCCGCCGTCCATTTGTCAGCCACCCGAGAGTGAGAAATTTTGTACCGTTATCAAACATATTTTTGTTTTAGGAATGTAAATTTTGTGTCATTATCAAACGTATTTTTTTCTCAGAAACTCGTTTAGGAACAGAAATAGAAAAATCCATTTCTGGCCAAAAATTGATTTCTGAAATAGAATGGTTGTTATTCGCAGTCATAATAACTAGGATTTGACTCTCCAAATTCATCCACCAGTCTTGGAAGTCGAATAGCTACCTTGGAAGATCGATAGACAGTCATGAGAATCAACCAAGAGTCACTTAGGTAGCGAATGATAACCATTCTGTTCCGGAATGAGTTCCTGAACTAGAAATAGATTTTTCTATTTCTGGTTCCTGGATGAGTTTCTGAGAAAAAAAACCCGTTTGATAATGACAAAAAATTTCTATTTCTAGAACAGAAACTCGTTTGATAACAGCACAAAATTTCTATTTTCTGAAATAAAAACATGTTTGATAAACAACAGAAAATTCTATTTCCAGGAACAAAAATCCATTTTTTTAGAAATGGAATAAAAATAATAAAAATCCAAAAAATTCATAAAAATCTTTAAAAAAATTCAGAAAATCCCAAAAAATTGAAAAATTCCAGAAAAAATCATCAAAATGTCGAGAAAATAAAAATAATTTAGATTTCAGGAAAATAGGAAATTTGTTGAATTTTTTCAAAAAAAAATAAGAAATAAAAAATTTCAAAACTTCACAGAATTACTTAGAATACCCTGTGGCCACCCACTTTTAGTGAAATTTAAATTCTTTTAGGTGCCCAAAAAAAATCAAAAAATCAAAAATTTCAAAACTTCACAGAATAGTTTAGAATACATGTGGCCACCCACTTTGAGTGAAATTTAAATTTTTTAAGGTGCCCAAAAAAATTCAAAAACTCAAAAATTTCAAAACTTTACAGAATGGCTTAGAATACCTGTGGCCACTCACTTTGAGTGAAATTTTAATTTTTGGAGGTGAAAAAAAAGTAAAAAATAAAAAATTTCAAAACTTCACAGAATGACTTAGAATACATGTGGCCATCCACTTTGAGTGAAATTTAAATTTTTTTAGGTGAAAAAAACATAAAAAATCAAAAATTTCAAAACTTCACAGAATGACTTACAATACCTCTAGCCACCCACTTTGAGTAAAATTTAAATTAGATGCCCAAATGGTATTTTTGATTTTTTTTTATTTTTTTTGGTTCCTAAAGAAAATTAAATTTCACTCAAAGTGGATGGCCACATGTATTCTAAGCCACTCTGTGAAGTTTTGAAAAGTTTTCTTTTTTTCTTATTTTTATTTTTTTTCGACACCTAAAAAAAATTAAATTTCACTCAAAGTGGGTGGCCACAGATATTCTAAGCAATTATGTGAAGTTTTTTATTTTTTATTTTTTTATTTTTTTCGGCACCTAAAAAGTTTTAAATTTCGCTTAAAGTGGATGGCCACAGGTATTCTAAATCATTTTGTGAAGTTTTGAAATTTTTTTTATTTTTTTCGGCACCTAAAAAAATAAAATTTCGCTTAAAGTGGGTAGCCACAGGTATTTTAAGCCATTCTGTAAAGTTTTGAAATTTTTACTTTTTTGCTTATTTTTATTTTTTTTGGCATATAAAAAAATTTAAATTTCACTCAAAGTGGGTGGCCACAGGTATTTTAAGCTATTCTGTGAAGTTTTGAAATTTTTTATTTTTTTAATTTTTTCGGCACCTAAAAAAATTTAAATTTCACTCAAAGTGGATGGCCACAAGTATTCTAAGCCATTCTGTGAAGTTTTGAAATTTTTGATTTTTTACTTTTTTTTATTTTTTTCGGTACCTAAAAAAATACAATTTCGCTCAAATTGGGTGGCCACAGCTATTCTAAGATATTCTGTGAAGTTTTTAAATTTTAGAATTTTTTATTATTTTGGCAACTAAAAAAATTAAATTTTGCTCAAAATGGGTGGCCATAGGTTTTCTAAGCCATTTTGTGAAATTTTGAAATTTTTATTTTTATTTATTTTTTATTTATTTTTTTCGGTACCTAAAAAAATTTAAATTTCACTGAAAGTGGGTAGCTACATATTCTAAACCATTATGTTAAGTTTTGAAATTTTTGATTTTTTACTTTTTTTTCTCACCTCAAAGATCGTGACTTTATGTGTTGAAGAAAATGAATTCCTCAGAAATGGTTCTCACTTTTGTTCCAGAAATGAAAAACCAACTTTTTTTTTGTTCTCATTTCTGGTTTCAGAATCAGTTTTGGAAGCAAACTTGTCCCGGAAATAGAAAAATGAAATTGCGTTACCAAACGGGTTTCTGGTCCAAAACTGATTCTGGGAACAAAAAATCAGTTCTGGACAGAACCAGAATGGTTTTCAATGGTTTTCATGCAGCACCTTAGTAGTCGATCAGAAAAGTGCCTAAAACATTTACATAACCTCCAATATGCTCTACCAAAAATTAAAAAGAAAAACCAATTAATAATTATTAGATATGGGCCCCAAGGGTCCGCTTAACCAATCAATCACTTTCTCATTTATAAATAAACAAATATATAAATAAGGAAAAATTAATAAAACAAAAACGCAACGATTTAATACCAAATTATAGGATAAATTAATTTGTAACCTAGAAAGTTAATTCAAAGTTCAAACTTCCACGCTTGTGTACGTGTCACAATGAATCGGGTTGTCATCTAGTTGTGGGTGCGAAGCTCAACTCACTATCAACCCGTCGCTATTAGGCATCACTCTCATCAATCACATTGAGAAATCACTCTATATAAGACAATCTGAACAAGTTGATGATCGAATCTCCAATTTTCTCCCTTTACGCAATCGCAAGTGTGATCTCCAATCTCACCTCTGTTTTTCCTTCCTTCTTTCTTCTCCTCCTAAATTCTCTCTCCACCACTAGGAAAAATTGAAAATCGAGTGCACCACAAGTCCTAAAGGTAACCCTGTTTATTAAATACAATCGAGTACAAAATCTTTTGGTTAATTTAGTCATGTCCTCAACATTCTTGGAGAGTGCAATCAAATTCTAAATCTTTATACTAGTCCAATTTAATCATAAACATTTACCCAAAAAAGCAATTCAGTCCTAAACCTATATTTAAAGGTGCAATTTCAAGATGCCACGCTAGCAACTTTTGAGTGTCTTTTGTTGAAAGGATTTGATTGCACTTTTTGAAAAGATTCAATATTTGATTTAATCAATTGAAAAGTTTAGAACTTGATTGCATTCCGTGCACAAGATTTATGGCTTCTATTTCACTTTTCTCAAATCCCATATAAACAAAAGGTATGGGCATAACGAAAACTCTTGTATTACTATCGAACTAAAATTGTGAGGCCCAACACCATAGGTAAATCCTTATCCGATGACATGGATGGGGCACTTTTCTTGTACACGAATGGATTGGTTAAGTAGAAAGGTTTGGATACCATGGGTGATAAAAAAAAATCAAAAGAGAACTCCCAACATGCGCATTAACGAAACTGAGTAAAAGCTTTTGATTTTCTTCCTATAATTTAGGATTTCAATTGACTTTATTTTATTGTATGACAATGAAGTATAAGTATAAATTGAATATTAAATGGTTAACATGCATCTGTACCTAAAATAAATACCCTCCATTATGTTCCTGATATTAATATTATTACTTGATATTACTAAAAGGACTTTATTGACAAGTGTCTTAGATGCATTTATTATGTAACCAATCAAGGAAATTGTGTGATACTGACTGTTTTCATATTTAGTGTAAAAAATATTTTGAAAATTAAATTATTCCAAATTAAATATGTTTAGCAAGTGGTTAGGAACACATTAATATAATTCTTATTAATTTCATAGGATAAGTGCACTCGATATCCTAACTTCTATTATAAAAGTGTGATCGAGTCTTTAAATTTTGAAAAAGTGCATTCAACTTCTAAAACTTATCAAAGTGCTGTAATTTAGTCCCTTGTTAACTCCGTCCAATTTGACTAATAGAAAATGTTAACTTGGCTCTTTTTTATTATTTTCTCTCCTACGTGGCGTTAACATTAAATAAAGCATGAAGTATAAGACAAACAATGTCATTTTGATGCAAATCTTAATTTGTTTACCCAAAATATAAGTTAAATTAGATTTAAAAAAAAGGCCAAAAGTTTTTTTGTTTTTGAAAAGGATCACAAACACAGGTGAGGGCTTGCAAGCTGGCCTTCCCTTCCTGGGTGGCAGCGCCGCCCATCCAAACCCTTCACTATCCCCACAAGCTCTTGCCTATCACTCTTTTCTTTTTAAATTTTTTTAGTTTGTGCCCTTTTTCATTAAAAAAATATAGCCTCTTTTATTTTTTTAAATCTAATTGAACTAAGATTCGGGGTAAAAATTAGAATTTGGACTAGAACGATGTTGTTTTAATCTTATGCTTAATGCTTTTGTTAACATTAACGTCATGTAAAAGAGTAAAAATAACAACAACAAAAAAGTCACATCAACATTTTTCGTTAATCAAATTGAAAGGAGGTAAGAGAGAGACTCAATTGCATTAATTCAACAATTTAACGGAAGAACTTAACTTTACCCTTCTCCAAATCTAGAATTACAGAGTCCTTTCTTTCATTCCACAGTCGCAACTTTAAATCCAATCGACTATGTTCAGTTTTTACAAGCTATGCAACATGACTCCGGTATAACTTGAGTGAGAAATATCATCTGGGGCCCTCCAATGTATATAATCACCATCCATTATGATAAAAAAGGGTCAATTTTCTATCTAATCCAATGTCAAGTCGATTTATAAAGTTTAACCGATCAATTTATTTCACGAAAATTGAATGAATTGAAAAATATTTTTTGAAAAAATTATCGGTTGTATTGCTTGAAATAATTAGTCAATAAAAAATATTTTTATTATTGATAAAAATTTATGTCTAAATATTTTCGTGGACAATAAGAATATTTTTCGTTAATTTATTTTTGTAAATAAAACAGACAATCATTTTTAAGATGGTATTTTTAAATTATTCATTTTCTGTAAGTAAATGCATGTTGTTATGTTAGATTAAATACGGCCATATACCAAAAAGAAAGCATATTTGTCTACTCGTTTGACAATTTTATAGACTTTATTCGTCATAAACAACTCCCAACGCTTGATCCGATGGGATGATTTTGGCATAGAACTTTCGTCCACAATTGCCGCTACAGTATCCTACATGTTTGCCAATGTTGGACTATGCTAACGTGCACTGTGTATCGCGTCAGTCAATTTATGTTCGTACTATAGAGCAACCCATGGTGCTAAAAAATTGGAGAAATGCTAGACTTTTGAAAATCTATTCATTAATTTACTAAGCGATGTGTCTAACTGTTAGTGATTCTCGAATATGACCTACTTATTTAAAGGATCACTCATTATCTGGCATAATTTTTAGTAAATCAATTTCATAAATAGGTCTCAGTATGTCTAGCATTGCTAAAAAAGTTGTTCTTGCAAAATAGGGTCTATGAAGTGGACATCGTATGCACGCGGCCATTAAATCAGAACCGCCTTGTCTATTTGTGCATGTGAGCTCACATGCACCACCGGGCGCGGCCAACATTTTTCATGCTTACAGTCCGGGCAGATCGACGTGGGTCCAAGTCATCAAAGGTTGAAAAGGCAACCAAAAGTTCAGACAAAAGCAAGTGAAAAGCGGTTTTCTTGGAATGACATTATATATTGTGGGCTGTGTACGGAAAAATTATGCACCTAATATTATTTTTTTTCTTTTTGCCAAATAAAAATTGGCAACTGTTTCAAATTAAAAACTTTTGGGTGTCTCATTAATTGCTTGGTCCCTTACTACTCTGGAGCACCACCGACCAATTCTATCGGGCTAACCAAAGGCATACGTGCCTTTCTTTACGTCCGACAGCCGAACAACCCAAAGTCCCCTTATACTCCCTCAATGTCTTTCCTCCTGGGAAGGAGGGAGTATCCCTTTTGGATTTTACATCTCCTAAAACTTAAGGAAGACATTAAGAGATTGAGCCTTTTAAAGATTTGCCTATATCCATGGACCCTCATTAATTTACCTTCTTTATTTTTTTATTATCAATTATTACTCTTAGGTCTTAAGTCAAAAGGAATTTTGATGAAACTTAAGTTATTTGGATTTGACTTTTTAACATGATAATATTACCGAATTCAGATATCAGTTGTTTATGACAAATTTGATTTGTCCTCTCATATGCACACTTTTATTAGTCTTAGAACCTATTTGGACTATGGCTAGCTAATGACAGTTGTGTTGTGCCTTCGTGGATTTGCTATTCCATGAAGGTACATAAGTTTTGCCTCTTGTGTGCATTTGGTAAACCTCCTATTACAAAGTAAGTCCAGTCCAAAAGTTTAATTCCTTAGTAAAAGAAAAAGAACAGAGTTGTATGCACATAAGGCCTATTAAAATTCCATATTAAAGTGATGTGCAATGACGATTTAATAAACATAATGGTGTGGATGATCCATAGGATCACTCTAAGCGAAGAAATATGTAAATCGAGCATAAAATCGATCACATCCGAGTCAAACATTTAATTACTCTAGAAACTTCTTAAATGTGAAAGAACAATAATATTCAAGCACCTCCGCATTTGAGCCAACTAATAAATTTCTGGGCAAAAGCCACCAAAAATCTTAAATTGTGCCAACTGTGACCCATTTATCTTAAAAAAAGTTATGTGATATTAAAAAATTTCAAACTTCTACTTCTGTGACACATTTACCTTCCGTCAAAGTTCTGTTAATGAGAACTATTAACCATCTCCATACATGGATGCTAGAGAGTAAATAGTATTGACATCAAAAAACGAGGACGTCACTGAGGCTACTTTCTCGGATGCAGCTCTAGAAAACAAAACTACCGGTGGTCTTACCTTTACCCTTGATGATATTCCTTATCACAAGTGGCATGGTAGACTGCAAGAGTTTCATGCATGGATGAATGCAAAGGCAACCGTTCCAAATAATGATCAGTTCCACATACTCTTAGAGTTTATTGACAGGTTTAAAAGTAAATAAAAATAATGTTGTTTTTGTTGGAAAAATCATTTAACGGTATCTTGACGGGAGTAAATATGTTATATAGGTAAACATTTGGGGTTAAAAAGTTTAGAGCAAATGTGTCACAGTAAATATAGTTTAAAATTTTTAATGTCATAAAAAAATTCGGGATAAATGTGTCACAGTGAGTATAGTTTGGAGTTTTTTTTTATTTTTCTCTAAATTTAAAATGCATCTATGTTAGGTAGATTTTTTCAATTTAATAAAAAAGAACTCTCTCTCTCTCTTCTCTCTCTCTCTCATTGTCCCTTCAATGTATTGTCCGAAACAATCGCCGCGGTTTTCGCGCAAAACAACCTAAGAAAATCCAGTCGAACAATGGTATGGCGCTGTCTCTCGTGGTCATGTCACTCTCGTTTTCCTTTAATAGCAAGATCTCTTTTCAGCACCCTCTGTCGCTCCAGCACAGAGTGACATGTTGATACGAAAATGTCATTTGCCCTCTTAAAAAATAAACTAAAAGGAATATACATATATATATATATATATATATATATATATATAATTTTAGTCTCATTGTTGTGTAAAGAGTTTTGAATTTAAGAGAATAAATTTTTTTTTTGGTAACCAAGGATCCGCCGTCATTTCTCGGGGACGAGCCCGCACAGGTAATCGGGGCGCCTATACCTCGAGGGAGACTAGCCCAGCAACCCATCGCCAGGGCCCCCACTTAAATTACAGAATCGAACAGGGATTCAAACCCAGAACCTCTATGAATTTCAGAGAATATTTGGTGATTGCATAAACCTACAATCATGTAATGACAACAGCTATTCAAGTTTCCGCACAGTTTGCCAAAGTAGTCGTCAAGATCTTTGCATCTCTCGGGAAACGGAGGCCAGTGGCATTATATGCCCACATGCACAAAGCTTACTTTGTTTTACAGAAAAAGCAGCAGCAGTTTCTTTTTCCCCAAAAATATTCAATTTTTGTTGCAAACTCCAAATAATATCCAGCTATCTCATAAAATAAGTAGCCAGATGTAGAACTATGTGCTTTCGATAACTTAGAACGGGGAAAAGTGTATCGGAAGTCCTGAACTTGGCGTACAGATTGCAACCGGTTCTTAAATCTTTCGATTGATTTAATTAAGTGCTAAACTCTTTTCAATAAGTATAGTCAGGCCCTTTCAATGAATAGTACCTAAATATTGCTTTGAAAATTACTCAAGTGGCATCCTTTGTTGCACTTTTCAACATAAATTCTAGGACTTAATTGCATTTTCCAGTAAAAGTGGAAGACCTAATTGAACCATTTTGAAAGAATTAGGACTCGATTACATATTTTGATAATGATTTAGGACTCGATTACATTTTGAATTATGTGTATAAAGTTTAGGACTTGTAGTGTATTTTCTCTTTTCAGAAAGGCAACAAGGTCCTTAAACACCGAGTCAACTTTATGAAATTTAGATCACATCTATTGATAAATCACTTATTACCCGAAAAGAGATGGCATTGGAAGCTAACTATTAAGCATATATTTCCTACGACTAATCTCCTCAGGAAAGAAGAAATTAACTTTTATAT
The DNA here is from genome assembly GCA_031216405.1 of Syzygium malaccense. Taxonomy (NCBI): domain Eukaryota; kingdom Viridiplantae; phylum Streptophyta; class Magnoliopsida; order Myrtales; family Myrtaceae; genus Syzygium; species Syzygium malaccense. Next base: position 2,370,365 of record CM062261.1, on the reverse strand, counting down.
TAATCGTTGGATCGGGATAGGGAAAGTGCATAAAACCATACTTTGCATCCTCTGCATCTTTAAACAAAATATCATCTCTAAAAGGACCAAACTACCATCTTTTGCAAAACCCTAATCTCCAAGACCTGCCCAAAACCCTAGCACCCAATAGTCAGCCAACAAAACCCTAATCTCCTCCACCAAGCATGACCACCACACGTCATGTGTCACATAGCATGTAATTTAGTTACATGGTGTGTGACACAGGTCCCAATCGCAAAGCAATTAATCATCAGGGGGCAGAATAAAGTTTGCTCAATAACAGCAAAATAACATATCAAAAGATTGCTGCGTAGGATTGACAGATCCGGGGTCCATATTCAAACAAATCATACCTAACTACCCAATTTTGCGTCAAATGTGTGCCACACAAGACACATTAATTGCTCTGATGTCACTATATAACCTAGCATGATGAGATTGCTATCATAGTCATGTCTTCTTATGTGGACTAGTTATATATGAGCAGTGGAATTTGATTATGTTCCCACTTGATTTGCCATAAGACAATCACAGACTAATGTGACTGACATGCTCATTTAGGTCGTGCCAGAAATTTATTGTTGTTGGAGCATTTTATCCTCTTCAAACTTATATTAGATTCACAATGAGTAAGTGAGAAAGAGTGATATATTTTATAAGAACCTCCGAGTATGAGTAGAATAAGGAAATTGCGGTAACCTAAACTCCATAATATACTATTACACTTTATGTGCATGAAATTGTCCAACTATATGTGAACGGATAATAGATTGTATTGTTGTTGTTATTATGACATGGCTGGGGTTGACCCATACCGCCAACAATACTCTCATTCTTTGATGAATTTTCTTTTATCACTATTAATGATAATCCATTAGTTGATGATGACGATGACGATGACGACCACAACAACAATAATAATAATTAAAAGTGTGTCTCAAGTTAGAAACCTAAAGGAAACAAAAGTTCAATACCTTTATCCGGGGAAATTGTCAAGAGAGAGTTCAAAGTTCGAACCTATCAACATATTTAGTTGGATCCACATTGACTCAAGAACTTAAACTAATGAGTTATGAGTTAACTCAGATATATTAACTCATCTACAGCACACAAATTCCAAGATGTGAGACTTTTTTAAATACGACTCACACGTGTATCTCAACAATCTGCTATCACGTGTGAATTTAGTATTAGGTTTGCTCCTTTTTAATGTAAGTATAATGCTGCATCAACATAACTCAACTATGTTGCCTTGCGAATACCACAACAACAACACCCACCTTCATCCCTCGGGGGCAGTAAAGCATCAACATCGATACCAATTTGTTGTGAGTGCATAACACCCAATACATTCATCTAAGGAGATTGCCAAGAGGGAACCCAAGTCTGATTTTGTCAATATATCCAATTATATTCACCCTCACTAAAATCCTTAAACCAGTAAATTGTGAGCCAACTTGAATATATTTATTACTCCACGACACACCAATTCTACAATGTTGAACTTTTTTTAATATGACTCACACATATATCTCAATAATAATAATGATCTATAGTTAATGATAATCCCTGTGAACGTATGCATCATTACTCTCTCTCCTAATGACACACCATAGCCATGATAACTACCACACCACAACACATAAGAGTGCAGGGCCACACAAACCCATATTGAAGGTTCACACTTCTAATTATGATCATAACTATCTCCGCCTCGCACTTTTAGGGCACATTGATGGGCGAACATTGCTATACCGATATCACCAACAACCATTGTCGGATTGCAACAAAAACGTTAAGAATCTTAGGAGAATTACATCCTAAAAGCTAACTATTGAGATATGAGGACCTAAGACTCTATATCTAATATATATTGAAGTTTGATACCTCTGATATAATTATCCAAGTCCCATACCTAGCAGTTAGAATCAATACTGAAATTGAAGACCAGAGATCGTGGGTTCAAAATCAAAACCTCACTGACAAATTTGAAGGAAAATTGAATCATTAGATTTGAGAGCTTTAATGTGATGTCCGTGTAATTTTACCTTGGATCGACTAGGTTCACTATGGTACACGCTTTACGAATAGTACCGAAATTATTTTCGTGTCGCGTGATGACCGTGGCACACAAGGGTTGGAGGATTTCCACTGATCATGAAGTCCGCCGGACAATATAAAATGAATATAGTAGATCTCCCTTTCCCTCACCAAAACTTCACGAATGGAAAAGGACTTTCTCTCACCAAAAATTCACGATTGGAAAAGGACTTCTTGCTTGGCGGGTCTGCCTATCGTGACCCCGGAGGAGGAAATCCTTTCTCATAATTCGAACGTGGACGCTAGCGGAGGGAGAGGCCAAAAATGGGTACATTGAATTTCAATATAAATATCATCTACGGGAGCTAGTAAGTCAAAAAGTGCCCCTCCTTTGCCTTGCCAATTCGTTCCACATGAATTTTCTACCATGCGGGATGGGGGATGAGGATCGATGCATCTATGCTTGAGGACAGCCTACTCTATATAAAATGACAGAATGTGAAATGAGTAAATAGAAAGCTAATGAACGAATAAAATAAGTTGAAGAAATCGAGAAGGGGGCAAATAGTTCTTGGCTGCTTGCGGTGGTTGCTCGACACCTGGACGAGGAAATGGGACATTGGTTGCCCAGGTGAAAGATTCACGTGGGTGGCGGTCTGCAGGAGGCGGTGGCTTTGTCCCCCCTCCCCCTCCGTCGCCTCGAGACCAGTGCGTTTCCTGTTTTTCTTTCCTTTATCAGGAAAACACGGATTTTGTTTTAATTCTCGTTTGTTATGCGAAAAATAAATGTTATGAAAAATATTATTCGTTCACTCATTTTTATAAATGAAATAAGTGATTATTTTAAAAAATATATTTTTAAATCATTCATTTTCGGCGAAATAAGCAGAACCTTATGCAATCTAGTTAAGGTTAGTGAATAGAATTCAATTTATAGACTTAATTCATGAGATTGTCTATGTCGCGGTTGGTTTCTTTGTTAGATAACTACGTGGTTTAATATCTAAATAATATAACACTGTCCCTCATAGGGATCTCTTGCTTTGGTAGTATATGATATTTTGAAAGACCACATCTAACTGTTTTAAAAATTTGAGTTATTAGATGAAAATATGGTTTAACATTTTAATATTCTAAGAGAGTGCACACGACAAGACATTAGATGATAGGAAAGTCTTACATCGGGATGTGATGGTGAATTGGTTAATGTATCATAGTTAGCTTATTATCTCATTGATTTAAGCTTTTAAATAATAGTAAATCCAATTGAATCTACTAATAGATTTAGACCAGTAAACTCTTCTAATAATCTCACCAAACTAAGGTATTGGGGTTTCTACCGCGAATACCCAACCGTTCATAGTAAAGAAGTTTATCGGATATCTCTATCCGGGCAATCTTACTTTAAATTTGCTGTAATGTACATGTCATTAATCAAATTATAACAAGAAAGATGAAGTATATTGAGTACGTAACACCTTTGGGTATGGAAGAACCGAGAGATGTATTATTCTTTTCGTGGCAACACGCGGGCTCATGCAATAATTCAATAAAATAGTATTAGAATTCAAAGTTTCTTCGGCTAAATTTGACAAATGCCGTGTTATTATACGATAACTAATCTTTTCGCACACTCTATGCATTGGAGTGAGCAGCGGGTTGTGCTTGGGCCCAGTTTTTTTTTATTTTGAAAAATAATAGTTTGAAATTATTTTGATGAAAAAAATTTTAAAAAGTAATAATTAGGGAAATCAGGGCGCCTTTAATTTCCTCCGTATCTTTTTCTTCATTGGAGAGAGGAATACCCTTTAAATTCTTTACATTTTGGGGACCTCAAGGTTCGGACAAAGCTCCGGATAAATCTTTTTAAGGACATGCTTAGGTCCAATCTTACGGAAGAAAACCTTTGGCCACTATCTTTCTCAAGTCGTGAGAGCTACCTCTACTTCCTACGAGTTTAACATCCAAAGATGCCAGGGTCCGCAAGAGGTCCAGACGGAGCCTTTTATTGTCCAGCTAAGGACCAAAGTGTTAGGATTCGATGCACAATCACAAAGAAATAGAGAGTAAAAGCGAGAAAATGAAATCGAGATATAAGATTTTTATCCTAGTTCACCCTTAAACTAGGGCTACATCCAGTAGAGGATTTCACTATAATTAGCACATGTCACCTTTCTGTTACATTCCTCAATTATAAGAGAAAAAGAATATATATAGGTAACAATAGCTATTCATGGGTCCAAATTCAAACTACCAATAAAATGAAGGCTTAAAATATAAAAGCCTCTGGCTTTCTATCGGATGGGAGTATGAACCACACTTCAACATGAATGAGCCTTTTCTTTTCCTGCTTAGGATCAATCTTATAGAGGAGAACCTTCAACCACTATTTTTCTCGAGGCGTAGGAGCTAGCTACCTTAATCCATTGCGGGTTTAACGTCCAAGGATGCCGGGATCCACAAGAGGCCCAAACAGAGCCTTTTACTGTCCTGCTTAGGACCGAGGAACACACTCATTCAATTAAATTAGATTGAAACACAAGTATATTTTCAAATAATTTAAAAACATACAAATTATCCGTTGCCCTAACAAACGATTACACACAAATTACACCAAAGAGAATGTCTAATGGTGTCCCTCACCATGATTTGGTGCAGTGTTGTTGTTGTCCTCTGGTTTATCTTGAGCACATTTGTCTATAGTCAATTTTTGCAAAAACCAAATATGCCTTACCACGGCTATCTTTTTTGAACAATTTTCATAGACAAGTTGCACATGTTATCTTCCAAGAACCGTTGGCTAGCGCTAAACATGGACTCCGATGGAATCTTATGAAATTGACTAGGCACGACAAGCAAGAGGGGATGAATTGGTTGTTTTAGAAAATGGAAACTGTTTCGCTAATACACGATGGATAGCATTTAGAAGGTGCACTAATGGTCTAGACATGTGAACTCTAATGCAAATCACAATCTTCTATCAAATAGAAACTGAAAAAGTTTAAGGGATAAAAGGAATGCACATCTAATTTACAATGGTACCACTTGGCCTACTCACTCTCCCAACTCTAACAATTTCAACAAAATTGGAATCCATTATATACTCTTTGAGATATTATAGATCGTACAACATATGTTGCTTTCACTTGAAACTTCTTGAGCTGCTTCTACAAACTTGAGCACCCTTAGAATAATAAATCACTCTCTTTCTAGGTTACAAGTATTCACACTTTCTATAGAGATCTCCAATCAGATATCACACTATTTGGATCAAAGGAAAGCAAGAGAATACAATGCAACATGGAGAGAGAGAGAGAGAGAGAGAGAGAGAGAGAGAGAGAGAGAGAGAGAGAGAGAGAGAGAGAGAGAGAGAGAGAGAGAGAGAGAGAGAGAGAGAGTCTTTTGTGATCTTCTTGAATCCCATCAACCACTTTGATTTGTTTTTTAAAAACTTCCAAGCTTCGAAATTTTTGTTAGAAGGTTTATCCATTCAAAAAGATTGTCTGTTCGACCTTCTTTGACCATCAGAACGTCTTTTTGCAGCGCATTAAGGGCTATTAAGACTGCAATAGCAGAAACTTGATACCTTTCGCTTTGTGTCTTTGAAAAACAGAAAAGGGTCAATTTCAAGATAAGAATTCACACAACAAAGGACATTTTAGATTATATTCACTCTGATCTTTGGAGGCCTACGAAAGTTCTTTGGAAAGGCCTTGGTTCGAGGTATTTACCTACTTTCATTGATGATTTTTCAAAGAAAGTTTGGGTCTATTTTCTAAAGCAAAAGAGTGATGTTTTTGTTACATTTAACCAATGTAAAACATTGATTGAGAAGCAGATCGGTGAGAAAATCAAGAGACTAAGAACATATAATGGGCTAGAATTTTGTGGAGGCGAGTTTAATGAGTTCTACAAAAATGAAGGCATTTGTGGCATCACAATACAGTGAATACATTACAGCAAAATGGTACTGTAGAAAGCATGAACAAAATCCTATTAGAAAGGATTAGGTGCATGTTGTCTAATGCTGGTTTAGGCAAAGAGTTTTGGGCTGAGGCAGTTAATACAGTTGCTTAGTTGATAAATTATTCTCTTTCCACATCTATTGAGTGCAAGATACCTGAGGAGGTATGGTCAAGTATACCTGTTGATTATTCTTCTCTCTGAGTATTTGGATGTTCAACATATGCACATGTTAGTGAAGGCAAAGTAGAGCCTAGAGCCAAAAAATGCATCTTTCTTGGTTATTCTTCTGGTGTTAAGGGTTGTAGACTTTGGTGTGCTAATTCATCTAAGATTATCATTAACAAATATGTTACTTTTGATGAGTCTATTATGCTTCATCCTAGCAAGGAGTCATCTGTGCCTTGTTAAGAAAATCTAGAAAGTGTTGCGGAGAAGGTGGAGTTTGAAGTAATTTCTTCGCAATGAGTTCAGTCGCCTACTGATAATATTGAGATTGAAGAACCCGAGAAAAAAAAAAATTCTATCGCCAAAGATAGACCAAGGAGGATAACAAAGCCCCTAGAGAAATATGGGTTCTCAGATTTTGTAGCTTATGCTCTTTCAGTTGCAGAGTTAGTAGAATATAGTGAACCTAAAATCTACAAGGAAGTTATATCTTCAAAAGATTCAGCAAAGTGATTAGTTGCTATGAATGAAGAGATAGAATCTCTTGAAAATAATCAAACTTAGGAGCTTGTCAAGCCACCAAAAAGAAAGAAAATTTTGGGTTGCAAGTGGGCTTTCAAAAGAAAGGAAGGTATTCCTGGAGTTGAAAACATGAGGTTCAAAACTTGTGTAGTTGCTAAAGGCTATAGTCAGATTGAGAGAATTGATTTTAATGATATGCTTTCACCTGTCGTTAAACACGGCTCCATTCAGGTTTTTCTTACATTAGTTGCTATGCATGATTTAGAGTTGGAACAACTTGATGTGAAAACAACTTTCTTGCATAGTAAATTTGAAGAGAAAATCTATATGGGTCAACTATAGGGTTTTCAATTTGAAGGTAAGGAACACTATGTTTATTGAAAAAATCTATATATGGCTTGAAGCAATCACCTAGATAGTAGTATAAAAAGTTTGATTCGTTTATGGTGCAACTTGGCTAGTGTAGAAGTACAGTTGATAGTTGTGTATATCTGTGCAAACTTCCAAGTGGCTCTTTCTTTTATCTGTTATTATATGTCGATAACATGTTGATTGTACCGAAAGATAAATATGATATACAAAATTCGAAGGCACAATTAAGCGCTGAATTTGATATGAAAGATTTAGATGCAGCAAAGAAAATCCTTAGCATGGAAATTCGTCGAGATTGAAAAAGGGAAAAATTATGTCTTTCCCAAAAAAGTTATATTGAGAAGGTGTTAGATCGTTTTGGCATGAAAGATGCCAAATCAATAAATACTCATCCACAAATAGATGATGATATAAAATATATGTCGCATGTTCCATACTCTAGCGCATTTGGCAGCCTTATGTATGTCATGATTTGTACTTGACTCAACATTTCACATGCTGTTAGCATGGTAAGTAGATATTTATCACGCCTAGGAAAAGCTCATCGGCAAGCTGTGAAGTGGATTTTGAGATATTTGAAGGGTACTTCTGATTTTGGTTTTGAGTTTGGGAAAACTGCTAATACTCTTATAGGATATGTTGATTCTGATTATGCTGGTGACCTTGATAAGAGGAGGTCTTTGACTAGGTACATCTTTACTATTGAAGGTTGTGTAGTTAGTTGGAAAGCTACTTTACGGTAGACAATTGCTTTGTCTACTACAGAGGCAGAGAAGAAAGTTGTTGAGTATATCTTAAATTCTTTACGGGCTTGAGCCAATGTTAGGGCTTAGGGGCAATATAAATATTGATTTTCTCAAGTTATCAGGTTAAAAAGTTGAGACAAAAAGAGTATTTAGTTTTTTAACCACCTTTTGTAATCCTCAATATTTTATAGTGGATTTTGCTTCTCTTCTCCTCATGGTTTTTCCTGAAAGGGCTTTCACGTAAATATATTGTTCTTTATTCTTCTCAATTTTAATTTCATTGTAGTTTCCACGTCAATCATAACAAGGGCCATTTTCTAAAGTAGAATACTTTACTTCTATGGTCTACCTGACATCCTTTTAGCTTACCAAAAATGGGAAAACATGTGTAATTCACTCCACGCTACTTTTGGCAAATTCTAACATTTGAAAAATGACTATAAAACACTTACTCGTGTCCAATTCAAATTTATAAAAAAAGGGTCTTCCCACCAAGATTGTAAAGGCTTGCATGTAGAACCATGCACTTCATCTACAACACGAACTGTTTTTGCAAAACAGTCTTTCCAGACTTTTCACGATTTTGCACGAAATAATTTTAATCTTATAATTCCATTTCTTTTTGTATAAATTTTTTAGTGCTGGTTTGATAAAATTGAAAAATAAGAACAGATAATTTAAGAACCGAATTCTTAAGTGCTGAACTTGACAATATAATGTTGTGTGACCATAGCTAAAAGTTAAGAATTATGTAATATGAACTTATTGGTACCACCCGCCTGGATGGCGCTGCTGGAGCGTGCACTCTTCCTCTCGCAAAAGGTTGAGTGTTCGAATCCCGGGCGCCGCAGGGTGACTTAACCGGTGGCACGTGTGTGGTGGCTAGCACGTGTCGCCCCCAGGGTTTACTCCCCGGCTGTCGGCCGTGCGGGGGTTCCCTGGGTTATCAAAAAAAAAAAAACTTATTGGTGGGTTTTAGACAGACAAAATCTTAATTCCTTTCTAAATGTCTATTTTGTAAAATGAATGAACGAACCCCAACACTACTTAGCAAATTGACTGTATTATTTGCTTAATTGAATCCTTTTAAGTCAAACTGGCCCTTAAACGCCATGTAATATCCAAGCGGACACCATGCTAGTAATTCATAGGGAATTCATCGAATTTTCGTCAAAGCACATAGACTAAATAAGGGAGAGAAATAATAACAACAAATAAAAACTCAATGGATTATTTGATTCAAATTCAGGTTGAGTAGTTGATTGAAAGTACTTACGCATTTTAATAAGCGCCAATGAAACTTATCCATGTTTAACGCTTTGTTTATTTAGCGAAAAAAATTAATAATTTGGAAATGTTTTTTGAACTTTAATCATTATTATCACTTATAAAAATGAGTGAATGAAAAATATTTTTATTATTAATAGTAATTCATGTCTACATATTCTTATTGATAATGAGAATATTTTTCATTACATAATTTCTTAAGAGATATAAATGATTAAAATTAGAAAAAAATTTCTCAATCTTTTAATTTTTTGCAAAACAAACAAAGCCTAAATAAGATTGGTTGACGCTCATAAGACCAATATAGCTGCTTACCTTCGGCCCCGCCACGAGAATGACGTGATCAAATTGGAACTCCCCGCTCAATTCATCTATGTCTTAAGAAAGAAGTAATTGGAAGGATGGATGCTCTTGCTCCTCCTCCGAGTGGGCCAATGGTTATAGTTAGACAATGGCAAATTTATGAAGTCAAGATTATTAATTATTTAATCATAGATTAAAAAACCCGTAGCTTGACATTTGGTAAAGTGATTTTGTAAATGGTTACATCTACCCAATTGAAAGACGACACTTGACTACTAACGAAGACTTACACCAACGAATAAAAGCAAATTCATAACAAAAGCAAAGATTTATTAGACTTTTTTTTCTGCACGATAGTATCCTGCGTAACTACTATTTTTAAAAATTCTTTATTTAATAATTTAGAGACATGAGTGCAGAGATTCGACATTATATAATTCAATGAAGTCCTAATCTTAATAATTCAATAAAATAACGTCAGAATTTAGAGGCTCTTCACCTAACTATGACAAATGACTTGTTAATTGAGTGTTACGCAATAATAAGGCGCATGCTTGCAAACATTTGTACTACTCTTATCTTGAATATATACTTGTTTCCGCAGTGTCAAAACAGGAAATTAGACTTCGAGAAGAATCCAGCATATTGGCCATAACAAATGAATCATTTGATAGACGGTTGTGACTCTAACTATGGAAAATTACGCTGTCAATTTTAAATATTTGAAAAAGAGCAATCAAATCCTAAACATTTTCATTACGGAGCAATCAAATCCTTTCAACCATCGCTCAAAAAATTTTGCTGGCTTGGCACATCAGAAATTCGATGGATGCTTGATAAATTTTTCAGAAAAATGTAGTGTTAACGAAGTGCCATATAAAAAAATGTTAAAAAAAAGAAAATTAAAAAAGGAAAAAAGTTTAAGGAAAAAAAAAGTCAAGAACAACAACTCTGAATTCCGTCGAGTGGAATTTTTTCCGGGAAGAAAAATTAAAACATTAGGAGATGATTTCGAGGTCGGCGGCCATCCCACGGTGGAGAGTTCGTCGACCAACCGCCAGTGTGTGGCTAACCTGCACTCTTCGTTTCCAATCGAACCTTTGACTCTCATAATTTGAATCCGCTTTTTCCTCTTTTGAGTCTCACTCTCTGTTTCCAATCAAGCTTCTGTTTTTGCTATAAAGACTAATTAAGGATTAATATCACGAAAAATCCTAAATTGATACGTCTATGACAAATTTACCCCAAATTAATTTTTTGACTATCAAAAACCCTAAACTGGTATATTTGTAATAAATTTACCCCAAACTAATTTTTTGATCACAAAAAACTCTACACTAGTATATTTGTGACAAATTTACCCTCCGTTAAATTGGATTAATACCGCGAAAAATCACAAACTGGTACATATATGACAAATAGATGGTAAAACCTCAAATTGGTACACTCGTCAACTGCCACGTGTCATCCAACTCAGAAATTCGACAATAAAATTAAATGGAAACTAACGGAGGGTAAAATTATCACAGGTGTACCGGTTTTGGGTTTTTGGTGTATTAACCTTCAAAATGTTCAGGGCACGAATAAGTTTGTTTTGCCAAAACGTGTCCAAATCGATGAAATATCTTTCGCCGACATTGATTCTTCGGTTTTATTAAGAGCAGATGGGTTCTGTGGTGATTCCGGATATGAGTCTCAATAAATCACGAGGAACAGATTTGTTGGAATTTAATTAATGATGAAGTACAAAACACTTTATCAAAATTTAATCGACGACAAAGTGAGATAATAGAGATATACAACTTCGGAATTTAATCAACGATGAAGTACTTGAAACTACAACTAAAGTACAAGAATTGAAAGGTATTTAAATTTCAGAAAAGATAAATTGTGGAAAAGTAAAGATAAAGATAAATTTATGTTGAGTTCTTTGATTGATTGGAAAGAGTCTACAAAGAGTACGATGTGGCTATTTAAAACCTAGAATCGAAAATTACAAACAAAGGTTAGACAATTCAAATAAATAAATAACTTCCTAGTCTCCTAATTTTTAGCTACACTTGAGCCCAAAAATATCACTACTCATCATTTACTCATCGAGGTGATGTGATGACTTCATCCTCAGATAACTAATATTTTCTCTCATCAGTTGCATATTGATATCGATGACTTCATCCCAAATAACTGATATCTAGCAACACTTGAGCCCGAAAAATATTGCTACTCATTAGTCGTACATTGATATCGATGTCGATGACTTTATCCAAAATAACTAATATCTAACAACACTGGAGTCCGAATATTTTGCTACTCATCATTTATACGTCAATATTGATGTCCATGACTTTTGTTGTTTACTAAACTCTGCTACCATCTACTAAGTCAATTACTTGTCGATTACAGCAAAAGAATTGGTCCTTTTGGTGTCAACATATGCCCCATTAAAAGACTTAAATGGTTTATAGATCATTTTATTCTTTTCTTTTGAATTTGATAATCATGAGTCATCATGTGCCTCCATGTCATCGCCAAATTTGATTTTTCTTTTCCGAATGCTATCTTGGTCAGATTCATCATCTAACACAATCTTTTCACGAAAGCCACCTTTTGGTTTAAAGTCTTCATGTGGCCCTATCTTTATCCTTAAGTAGTTGTTCATAGTTAGACACTTTTGTTATTAATTCAAATAAATCGGCAAAATTTTGGCCTTCAAATATTTCTTTTAGATTGAAAGCCAAATTTGTGAATTCTTTTCCTGAGAGTCGAGTAATGCATCTATTTGTAGGCTTTTTAAATCGAGCAACAAACTAACCGACCAACTTGTTATTGTATTGATACAGTGTGGGCAAATCAACAATCGATACCTCAAGTATAGTTCTGTAAAATTAAGAATGGAATTGCTTCTCCATCTTTGCCCAATTATACACTGAATTATGTGGTAAATTAGTGTACCAAGTAAAAGCAGTTTTCAATAAAGAAAGGAAATAAATTTTGTCTTAAAAACTCATTTTTTCTTGCTTCTTCGCACTATCGACAAAAGTCTTCGCTAGTAAAAATGGCAAATTCAGGGATTTCGAAGCCTCTTGAAAAATGCTGATTATCGACCCATTTGAGATGTTGTTTCCTAAAAATAGGTATGATAACACTCCTATCTAACCCCAATTGTTGTTGAACTTCTTCAACAAATTGTGTGTTCAACTTGGGTTTGGTTGGCCGTTTTGCCCCCAAGACGATAACGTTGGTCTTGCTAGGTTATAAACATTAATCAACATGATAGGCCTAATAGGAATATTCACATTGGGTGGAACTGGCTGTACATCTTCAACATTTGGCAATTGATTGGCCTGTTGACTAGTTTGATTTGCCAAATTATTGTCACTAATTTGGTTATTTTGACCAACATCAGCCTAATAATTCTCATAATTGTGACCTTGATTAGAAGTTTTAGGCCTTGCAAAATTTTTATAGAGGGTTGACTATTCTGATCAACATTATTGGCATACATAAATGTAATTGCCTATTCTCATCATAAATGAAGAGGGCCTAGGAATGTACAATGTTACCATTGGATTAGATAGTGGTGGTTGATTGGATGATCCCGACCTCGAGAAAATATCATCCATAGCATTGATGATGATTAACTTGATCACGTCTGACATGTGACTCACAATGTAATTGCCGATAGTATTCAACTTCTCTTCGAACCACCTCTTCATGGTGGCCAACATATGAGAATTTAGGGGAACTTCTCTTGATTGTTCTTCAGTGAGATGTCAGGGAAGGTCTACCCCCTCGCGTTGGCCTTCCTCTGCTGTTTGGTTAATGGTTGAAGATTCGGATGGTGCAGCCCTATCATTGCCATTGGGATTGTTACCTTCCCAGTTAGAGAAATATCTCAAGGAAATTTTGATGATCTCAAAACTATCTTTTGTAAAATATCGTACTATGATAATTGCAAATGTTTGTAATAATGTGTAAAGAACAAAAAGTGATATCTGTGAAGGAGGAAAATCACGTAGTTGTTCTGTTTGTAAATAGCATCAACGGACTTCTAAATAAGAGTATTAGATTTATGCTAACAGTTATTGATGTACTCGAGAATGGCCCGAGTGTTTGTGCTAAGGCACATGCTTGATATTGTTATCGAGATCAAACTATTGAAAACTTTAACTAGTAAGACGATCAAGCATATGTGAACTAACAATAGCAAAGAGTTATGTTTGGAGTTGTTAATGAATTCTGCATGGAAGAAGGTATAGTCAGACACTACAATAGTATTAGTAAACTACAATATATTGTAGAGTTGATAAGCATAACATTACTAGAGACGGCCTAAAAAATGATGTCTTGTGCTTGTACGCTAGGAGAATCTTGGTGGAAGTGCTTAGTACGGTGAGCTACCAATTGAATGTGATTGAATGTCAAACTTCCAAAAAAGTGTGGTAATGTAACGTTACTGACTATTCTTAGAATATATTGGTTCTCCATGTTCTGTTCAAGTGAGTGATGGTAAGCCTGATAGGAGGGTAAGAAAGTACATATTCCTAGGCTATGTTGTGGTGCGCGGAATTAAATTCAGTTGTTATCAATGAAGAAGTTATATTTGACGAATCTCTAGTATTTCTCAATAGGAGTGATTGTGGTAGTGTTTATATAGATCTGGATGGTGTTTAGCTCGAGGTAGAGTTGCAACTAGAAACTTCTAAGGTAGTGGATGCTAGCATAGTAAACGACACAAATGATGCTTATAGCGAGGTGAAGCCAATAGAGCCAGCTATTGCTATAGCCTTTGAGTTTGACAACATGTGTGTTTGGTCTCTTGACAAATATGAATGCAACAATGGTTTTGCTTTATCTGTGATAAAGGATGTTGTGTTTACAAATCTTTGTGGAGTTGTTGAAGGTGCAAGTGTAGTTTGTGTTTTGATGTTGTCCATGGTTGTGGAGAAATTCAAGTTGGATTTCGACTTGAAAGATTTTGATGTCGGTTGAACCTATGAAGCGTGGTGGAAGAGTAGTAGCAAAGTTCAAATTTCAATGAAGCGATTGTGACTTGACTTAGATGTCAAGTCCAGACAGAGATTATTAAAAAATATCTAGAATTTGAACACGAAAAGAATACTTTCCTAATTGAGGTAGGTCTCCAAGTTGGAATAGATTTCTACGTTTACTAGGTTTTCTAAAAGGAGTTTCCTATTTTGGATCCAACTCTTTTCTATATAAGAAGTAGGTCTTCTTTGTGAAGAGAAATTCAAGAGGCTGCTTCTTTGTGAATTACATCTTGAAGTAATCCAAGAGTGTTGCAGCAGTTAAATCTTTTGGTAAGATTTGTAAATACTTTTGTGAGATGAGAAATTATTTCATGGGGCATTATAAAAGCTAAACACTGTATGAGTTATTATGAGTAATTATGGGCTAGAAAATACTGAGAGTATTTGAGTGCTCAAGTGTGCTTATAGTTTACATTATATCGCTTGATTTATAGTATAATCCCTTGCTGCTTTACCGGTGAACATGAATCAGACTAACCTAATCACGTAAATCTCGTGTCCAATTTAATTTATTGTCATATCTATTTATTGTTCGATCACTTGTTTCCGTAACACTTTTGATCCGCACATCTTTGTTCAATATTGGATTCACACAATTCTCCTAAAGGAGGAAACCTTGTGATGTCTAGTTTCTACAACAAGCGGTTAGATGGTACTTTTGACATCATGATCTTTTCTAAACCGGATCAAGCTGGCTTTTGATGATTTTACCAAATGAATACCTGTTGATTGCCGAAAACTATAAACAATCTGTATTAGTTATCATTTAGTTCCAAAATTTGTTCCAACAAACCCTAACATTCTCGTCTTACTGCCCTTCCCTTACACCATTGGACCAAGTAATCACCTTCTATATGTGACTCTTGTGGACAGATCCTTATCAATCTCGCTGCAACAATGTAGCGTTTGAAAAGTTTCAAGCATCTAGTTTCGTCAAGGAGTTTGCGTGTGCGTGCGCGCGTGTCAAAGAGGGAGGGAGGGAGAGAGAGAGAGAGAGAATGAGAGCCGTTAAAGGAAAAGGCCAAGCACAGTAAGTAGGAGTACATATTATAGAGTATGAAAGTCGCGGTGGTCTACGATGGATGCTGCTCTCGGACTGAGGCGGATTTGTGGGTCAAAGCCCTGAGGACAGGGTGATTATAAATTTCTAAGTTTTGTCTGATTGGATAAATTCGGCGATAACGACGTCAAATAACCTCAGAGAGAGAGAGAGAGAGAGAGAGAGAGAGCAGATTCCATTTCAATCTTGGACTCATAACTAAGCAGCTGCTTCTAACATAGAAAAAAAATATGCGTATATGTATTATATGTCTACTGCACTGCACAACTTTACACTATACTCATAAGGGCAATAATAATGCATTTCTAATTAATTACTCATTTATATATTCCCTTCCCACTCGCTTCTCCTTCTCGCTGATCACTCAACTCTATTTCTTTCCTGCCCCCAGAGAGAGAGAGAGAGAGAGAGAGAGATTATGGAGCTCTCAGAGCAAGGCTTTTTGGAGGAGCTGCTGGCTCCAAGGAGAGAGATGGCCACTTGTTGGACCACTCTCCACCAACACAACGATCTCCTTCTTCCTCCGTGCTGGAACCTCGACTCTTTGGGTGACAACCCGGCTTTCGCCTCCTCGAACCCTTTGCAAATCTTGTCCCTATCCCACCAACCCGCCATCTTCGACGATGCCCGCTTTGCCGAGGCCTATCACCCCTTGGACGTTGTCCACACGTACACCGTCCCTCCGGAGCTCGAGTACACCGTGAATTATAACAACGGCAACGACGCGTGTGCCTCGATGGTGGAGGATGAGGAGATGTGCGACCTCATCGGCAACGACCATTATGGCCAGTGCGCAGAAGAGAGGATGATGACGATGAACAGCTGCAAGGTTGAGGCCTCGGAGCAAGCTGCGGACATCAAAAATGGCGGGCTTACTGGGAATACCGATGCCGGGTCGTCGTACTGCTTCGAGAAGAGGAGCTCGAGGCCAAAGAAGTTGGAAGGCCAGCCGTCGAAGAACTTAATGGCGGAGAGGCGGAGAAGGAAGCGCTTGAACGACCGGCTTTCCATGCTCAGGTCGATTGTTCCCAAGATAAGCAAGGTGTGATATGATGATCTAACTTGGATTTTTTGTTCCTCTTTCGTTCCCTTCTTTTGTCCTTGATTAAATTGGTAAAATCAGATTTTGTCACATCAGATTCGGTTGAGAGAGAGAGAGAGAGAGAGAGAGAGATCGGGAGTACACGATCTTTTCTTTCCCTCGCTCTAAAAAGAAAAGACTTGATCAATCAAACTCGACTCTTAACTTGGCTGTTAGGCTGAAGTTGAGTACCCAACCGTTTAAGCTGTCCGAAAACGACCCTGTTGACGCATTTGTTCTTCTTCCGCTAAACCATAAAGCTTCAAACAGCTTTCAACCATCCTTCAGATGATGAAAATGATCTTCAGACTAAGCCTGCGTACAGACTGAATGCTAGTTCCCTTTTCTCTTTGGCTAATGCAAGAATACGAATGGACAATGATCTTTTGCAGATGGACAGGACATCAATCCTAGGAGACACCATAGATTACATGAAAGAGCTCCTAGAGAGGATCAACAAGCTTCAAGATGAAGAAGAAATGGAGGTTGGAACAAGCAGTCCACTCAAATTGACGGGCATCTCCAAAGATCTAAAGCCCAACGAAGTCCTTGTTAGAAATTCACCCAAGGTCTATTTGAACATGCCTCACCTTTTTCTCAGTTTATTTCGATTTTTGCGCTTATCGTGGGCTATGGATTTGAGCAATGAACTGAAATTTTCCTTCTTCTTTTGGTTAATTTGTCCTGCAGTTTGATGTGGAGAGGAGAGATACAAACACCCGGATCGACATCTGCTGTGCCACAAAGCCCGGGTTATTGCTTTCAACTGTGAACACGTTAGAAGCACTCGGCCTTGAGCTTCAACAGTGCGTCATAAGCTGCTTCAATGATTTCTCAATGCAAGCTTCTTGTTCAGAGGTACATGTGATTGATTATATATGAATCTGTCTGTTGTTATTTTGGTTCATACAGTCTCCATTTAGCTCTGAGTTTTGAAGATCTATAATCTCTCACTTTTTTTTGACAGGTAAACGAAGGAAGAGCGCTGTTGAGTCCAGAAGACATAAAACAAGCATTGTTCAGAAATGCTGGATATGGAGGAAGATGTCTTTAGTAGAGAGGTTGCAAAGAAAAAAGAAAGAAAGAAATTGCAAGTGAGGACATGGTTTTCCTCTATTTTCTTATTTGGTGTTGGATTGGATTGGATTGGAGGATCAATTCTTGTTCAGCTCCATCCTCAGTGGTTTAATTATGTGTTAGCTACTCCAACTTGGGGTTAGAAATTGATTCCTTTATTTTGCAATAAGGTCCAATTTGTTCTTGTCTTGTCCCCAACTTGAATGAAGGAAAAATAAAATATGCAACAATAAGCTGCGGAGAATAATCTAGTCTCGATTTGTTTAATGAATTAAGAATACGTTTGGAATATAGTTTGCTGGTTGTGAGGAATTAAACAGTGAATTCCTCTGTTCACGCGCTAAAACAATTCCTTCTCTCTTGATGTCACATTCCCAACGTCCGTCCCACACACACCCAATAATTGCAACGTAGGATTGCATTCAATGGTGGTGTTTTCTCTCTCGTCCATGAATGTTCGACGAATATGCAGAGGTTTTGATTTGTTTAATGCCCAAAAGATGGATGGGCGCTCTTTCCTGCACTGCAATGGTTGCAACTTGCAACCAGCCAGTCGTGATTAATCATTTGAGATAGTATTCGCTACGTATACGTATGTACATGCCCGATATCAGTGAGTGGTTTTTCTCCTTCCATCAATCCGCGTAAGTTTGGATCGACTTGCTAGGCTTGGCTCAAAGAGTCATGAGTTCCGCAGACTTAGAAAATTATAATGGTTGATCAACACGAGTACGAAAAAAGTTCAAATAATAAGATGAAAACAATGTTATATCAGTGACAAATACTTATTTCATCTTCAGTGAGGCTTCAAAGGGTGAAAATATAATGAAAGAAAGAAAAGGATTTGATTCCAGTTTTCCGGATTTGGTCCAATCTGGTTACGATTCTTCTTATGGCCCGATTTCTCTCCCTAAGCTCTTTCCTTTCTTTGAGCTCCAACCATACCCGAATAGTAACTTATTCGGAGGTTAAAACCAACTTGATGAGAGATATCGCTAGTGAATCAGGTGCAACTTGAGGTTTAAGCAAGAAGATCAGACTAACAACACGAAATTGTCGGTTCGGACATTGTGTTAATACGATCCTTTAAAGGGTGAAACATCCCGGGCTTTGCCTTTACCGTAACGGGTCGTAGTTCTCCAAAAGTTCAGAAATTATCCTGCAGTTGAGCATTATTTTTGTCCTTACAGCGACAAAGTCCTACAGATCAGCAACCGGAGATGAAGTTCCACGAGTGCAGAGCCAAAATCAGGTCCTAAGTATATTTACTAATATGAGTGAGAGATTGGCCAATATTCTTTGTTTAACGTATCTATAAAACACAATAACTAAAAACCGTACTTGCTTGAACCTTTTCTTCTGCTAATCAATGTCACGTTTTCAGTGTGCACAATTTATGCAGAGGATAACGGTTTCTTTCGCTTGTCCTGTACACGCGAATTGTGATGAAACAAAGCCACTATTCAAGTGCCAGCGGGCACGAGAAAATGTGGTCTTCGCATGTGAAACCTCCCATGATTAGTTTGACGTATAAGGAACTTTTTGTCCTTTTTCTAATGTAGAAGAAAACATTAAAAGTACATTGATTACAGTTCATTTAATCGTTAGCAATATGTACTAAACCTAAACCATAAGCATTAAAAAAGACGCTCAATCGATTTGTGGAGTTTGTTCTCTTTAAGGAGTCACCACACTTGACAGCAAATCATAGAGTTAATCAAATGGGCGATCGTTATCGACATATGTAACTGATGTGCAATGTACCTTATGGATGTCATTAGTCTTTTCATGCAGTTGACGCGCTGTAAACAAAAAGTTTGCAATAGAAACACACTATATCAACATGGGGATCAAGTCGAGAATGTATGCAGCAATTAGAATTAGGAAAAGAGATAAACAAAAGCGCCAATTGACCGCATTTAATCAGAACCCAAACAACTTATATGTTAAACTGATCAAGGTACTTTCTCATGCACTGCCCTGTTTTTGACCAATGGAGTGGCTAGATCTATCCAACCAGAGCTAGGAAGTGTGGAGAGTGGCTTCTTATGGCCCGAGGACGACCTTTTCAGGGCATTTCTGAAGAGACTCCAATATATTTTCCGTAACCTATAACTAATTGAAGGCACAGTAGTGAACTTCTTTAGTATGTCAGTCTGCGTTAGTCTCACTTGACTCTTTGATTCGCGACTGCACGATACATCAATGTTTGTGCTGATGAGATGCATCACGGAGCAATTATGTTTTCATCACCCAATTACGAGACAGCAAACTACTTGACTACAACCGGCTGCAACGAGGCCAATTTCTACGAAAACCGATCTCCGTCAACGAATATCCTAAATGCATGCCAGATTATGGACAACATCTTCATCTCTTGAGTTGCAATCTCAGGGGTGCGGTTTTTTTCACGGGAATGCAATTTAGGAACTGTCAAAATGGAAGACTCAATGGACTAGAGCCACAGATGAGTATTCACCATGACTACATCGAAATAATCGAGAGACAGTTGACGAAAATGTAATATATGCGAGCAGCAGGCTTTTCAAATTTTCCAGGGCTCGAATGACAGGAGAGCCAGCCCCTCAAATGCTTTACCCTTCACGTTCCTCGGCTCAATCAAACTCTTCAAACCAACCCTTGATCTGTCTGCTGATGCATCGTTGCTTCAACCATACTTTGCAATAAAAATTACCAGAATTATCTCAAAACTACCTTCTGAAGATGGTTCCTGCAGAATTTGGTCTTCAGTGTCATGAAATGGAAAGACGATGCCGAGAACAACAATCGGAATTTGAACAACCTGGTCAGATCCTGCAGGTCCAGACTCTAAGTCCTCACTGTAGCGATAGCAGCAACCCATGCTTGCAAATAAGTATGTGAATCGTGGATTTCAGTCATCAAACCAAAGGACAGTCTTCACACCATCACTAATCTTTTTTATGACTAAATGTCTAACGACATCTAATTTTAGTATCTTTCTCCTTGCAAACGAGTAATCACCAAGGAGCTATATATTTACCAATCAAAGATTTACGAATCACAGCTACATGTAAATGCTGTGATTTCCAGCTGTGATTTCCATATAAAATGTTCATTTGTATTTAACCGGAAAAACTTAAATCATTTTGAAACATAGAAATACGGACATGTAAATTAGCATATAGTAACTTTTTTAATTTCAAAACAATATATTAAGTTTTTGAGGAGAAGTCGACTTAGTAACTTTTTACTTAAAATAAGCCAGAACTTTAGGAGTGATTTGGCCTGTGGACATATCTAGGAAAGTGGATAAAATAAGATCGAGATAGGCGAGTCGGAAATGAATGTCAATTCGCATTTACAAAAGGACTCACCTTCCCAGCCATTCGTGTCCTCATTAATGGTTGCCACGTTATTGTATAATAGATTATTTCTAGGGATATATTTTCCTCAATAAGTTATTGTTTCCCCTAAAATTCCTGTAATGGATGCAAGCCACCCGAAGAAGACTCACCAATGCAGGTCAAACTCTAGATTACAAATATGAAAAACACGTAATTCCTGTATTATTACAGAGAATTTACAGTTTAGAAAGGAACACAAACTAACTAAGTTTATGGGTGATCGGAGCTAGAAGCCGACAGCACAAGGTCAAAAGTCAACTCACAAAAGTGAGAGCTTGGCAAAATAAAACAAAAGAAACAAAAACTTAGGATGTATTCGTTTCGCAGAAAATGAATGATTTAGAAAACATTTTTTAAAAAATAATCGCTTGTATTACTTACAAAAATAAATGAATGGAAAATTTTTTATCGTCCATGAAAATAGTTAGGCATAGATTGTTATCGATGATGAAAACATTTTCCGTTGATAAATTTTTCTAAATGATATAAGCAATTATTTTTCAGAAAATATTTTCCAAATCACTCATTTTTCGCGAAACGAACGCACCCTTAATGGAAACATGAAAATCTTGTGATTTGGTTAAGTATGCGTGTCTTTCTTCACGCTTAAGATGTTTTTTTTATAGTCACGAGTCTATAGGATCTCACTTTCATATTCTAAGACTCGTTCATCAAGTTCTGGATGCATTCCACAAGTTTTGAATGTGTCCCTGTTTTGAATGTGTCCTTATAGTCATGAGTATTTCGGATCCCAATTCCAAGTTCTAAGACTTTTTTTTAAATGTTTTGGACGTGTTCTCCACGTTGTGGACGTGTTTCCCCAATTCTGGAAATGTTCCTCATGTTTTGGACACCGTTGGGTTCAAATTCCGGTAACATATTTGGTATTCATGTCAACCGTTTCGCCACCTATGTCAATAAGCTTTTGCCAAGTTCCTGATCAAGATCTCCATCACTATGATATTTTAGATGTAAAAGTCGATAAGATAATCGTACCCACACTTTTCTCGGGTTTTTAACCGGTTTAGGGCCATGCTAGCCACTTCTGTCACATGTATGTCAACTGCCTGTACCATGTCTATGCCAACCGTTTCTGCCATGTGTCTTGTGCCAAGTGTTTGTCAAGTGCTTCCAATACCAATCTTCCTATCCTCTCCAATAGCAACCATCCATGCTAGATATGTGTTTGCACCAAAAAATAACCTAACTCTTTTAAATTGACAAACAATGAGTTTAGTTGGTTAAGTGAGTTTGGTTGATTGTGATCGGCATGGTTATCGGTAATTGTACGATGTAGTTATTGACTGGTCTATCAATGACCATAAATGCAACTTTCAATAATCATACAAAACAACTATCGATAAGTGGCGAAGTGCATTTGATCGAGGAAGATTGGTTGATGAGAATGCTTCAATGTACACTACAAAAAAACATGTTTTTTCCGACAAAATTTCCAACGAAAAATTTCGAAAAATTCGTTGGAAAACGAATTTCCAACGAATTTTCCAACAAAAAAAAATTTGTTGGTAATAACTCGTCGCAAATTTTTCCAACGAAAAATTTCAATTTTCGTTGGAAATTTGCAATGAATTTTTTTTCGTTGAAAAATTCGTTGGAAAACTCGTGACTAAATACGTTGGAAACGAATTTTTTTTTCCAACGAATTTTTTTCGTTGGAAACTACAAATTTTTTTTTGGTCAAAAAATTATGGAATTTTTTTTTCCATCGAATTTTTTTTTGGTTGAAAAATAGCCCTCACCGTCGGCGAGGGCCGAGCTCGTCGCCGGCGAGGGCCGAGCTCGTCGCCGGCGAGGGCCGAGCTCGTCGCCGGCGAGGGCCGAGCTCGTCGCCGGCGAGGGCCGAGCTCGAGCTCGCCGGCCATGGCGAGCTCAGCCCTCGCCATGGCCGGCGAGGGCAAGCCTCGGCGTCGGCGAGGGCCGAGCTCGCCCAGATCTGGGCGAGCTCGGCCCTCGCCATGGCCGGCGAGGCTGTTGCGCTGAAGAACAAGAAGATGAAGAAGAAGTAGCAGCAGTAGCAGGGGCGGGAGCAGGCTTCGGGACCGCCGCCCGTCAAGTCCGTCGTCGTCTCCTAGCCTCGCCGGCCATGGCGAGCTTGAGCTCGCCCAGATCTGGGCGAGCTCGGCCCTCGCCGGCGACGAGGCTTGGTGGCGTCGGGGGCTTGGTGTCCATGGCGCGCCGGAGCCGGAGGAGGAGGGGGGGGCGGCGGGGGAGGAGGCGGAGGGGGAGGCGGAGGGGGAGACAGAGGGAGAAGGCGAAGGAGAGAGAGAGAGAGAATGAATGTGGAAATTAATAACGAGCGGGAAAGTAGCGTAGGAAAATTGAAATTCGTTGGAAATTTCCAACGAATTTTCCAACGAAAAATTGTACACACTGAAGTAATAGTCCGGAAAATTGAAATTCATTGGAAATTTCGTTGGAAATTTCCAACGAATTTTCCAACGAATATAAAAAATGCCGACCAATACCGGGTTTTTTGTAATTCGTTGGAAAATTCGTTAAAAATTTCCAACGAAAAAAAATTCGTTGGAAATTTCTAACGAATTTTCCAACAAAAATTGTACACATTGAAATAATTGCCCGGAAAATTGAAATTCGTTGGAAAATTGTACACAGTGAAATAATTGCCCGGAAAAATGAAATTCGTTAAAAATTTCGTTGGAAATTTCCAACGAATTTTCCAACGAATATCAAAAATGCCGATTTTTTTGTAATTCGTTGGAAATTTCCAACGAAAAAATTTTCGTCGTAAATTTCGTTGGAAATTTCCAACGAAAAAAAAATTCGTTGGCAATTTCCAACGAATTTTGCGACGAAAATTTTTCGTTGGAAATTTCCAACGAATTTTCCCACGAAAATTTTTTCGTTGGAAATTTCCAACGAATTTTACTTTTCGTTGGAAAATTTGTCGCAAATTTGCAACGAAAATTTTTTCGTTGCAAATTTTCGTGGCAAAAATCCCGTTTTTTTGTAGTGGTATTAAATGATCGACAATTGTATGGCATAAATATCAACATCTATGAAGACGAATCATTGGCGGTTATGCAAAAGCAACATCGATAAGTAGCTAAAGCGTATTCAACGAAGTTTATGGACCGAACAAGCAAAGACATGGCCACTCTAAAATTTAGCTAAGTGTTGGAAGCGAGGGGAGAACATAAGGACAAGGATATCAATTGAAGGCAAGGATACCGAGTGACTGGTTAAGTAACCCAGTGGCTTTGGAAGTTTCAACTATTTATGGATGAAATCGAAGTGCAAATAAAGGGGTTGGAATCTTGCAAGTGCAGTTATAACTGTAATTAGAGTAAAAACTGCTAGTGAACTGTTATAATTAGTGGATTACATACATACATACATACATACATACATACATATGGTGGCGTGTACTTATGTTGGCGATCCATCATCAGATACACATATTTCCGCGTACTTTTATTAGTTTATTAATTGTTTTTTTTGTAAGGGTTTTATTAATTGTTTTTCAGTTTCCATCATTTACAATCTTTCATCTTTTGTTTTTTTCGTTTTCTTTTTTTTTTGTATGAAGAAGTTTAGGAGGAGGGGAGGTTACCCCATGTCAAGATCAGTGCGTACCACGGGCCTAGAATGTCTTATAGTCAATTTACAGATCGGCTACCAAGGGAATTGCCGGTAGCGGGATTCGAATCTGGGTATGGTGTGTAGAAAATATGAACATTACCGGTTGAGCCAACCCACTTTGCACAATCTTTCATCTTTAAATTTGTTGCTCGTTTTCTTTGCAACACCGATTGAACTCTTATCCGAAATCACTACTGAACCCATCTAACTAAAAACCAAAAATCAACTTTTCGATGAAAGATCTTTCACTATTTAGGTCAACACCCATTTTTGGTAAAACTACATGTCTACTTTAGATACCAACAATAGCCAATGCCGATCTTGCACATACCAATCCTCGTGTTGGCCAAACTTATACCAATCACAACCTGGTTGGTGTCATTTGCATGACATCTTGTTATCATAAAGTCAATATCTAGCTTAATATGGTTGATGCCTCACAAAGCCGATATCTCTCTCAAAATGATCGATATCTACTTTGACCATTTCTTAGGTGTCTAAAGTTATGGATGTCACTGATACGTAAACTTCACCAACTAGAATACTAGTTGAAGAAAACCATGGCCTTGTTTTTAGAAAAATAATGCTTGTACTAATGTAATGAATAGAACTTAGGGGAGAACAAGGTTATTTTTGCCTGTGGGATTAAACTACTATGGCTTCTATGAATGGTGCACAGTGAGTTTAACGTGGGTGTGCTTAGTTGATCCCGTAACTACTGTACTCAGTTGATCCCATGACTACTATGTCATTTGTATATATGAATTCATCCATAAGTAAATACTTGTGGACAGCTTTGCCATACATTAATGTCGAGTTTATAAATGTAAGGATTGAGTTATTTCCATCATATATGAGTGGTAAATGTTGTGTTTTGGATTGGGTATGGGCTGCCTATAATGGACTGAGCCGAGCCGGTCATTAAGTTGACATTGTCTCCTCAAACATTTTTTAACTAACAACACGTGTGAATTTGGAAAGCAAATCTAGAGTCACCTGATATTTGCACCAGGTGCCATGAGAGTGCTAGCGGACATACCAATGCCTGAGATTATTTGCCATTGCCGCAACTTTATTCACAAACGAGACGATTTTAAACTTTATAGATTGACTTCGTGGTTACGGAACAGACCTGTGTATGTGAGTTACATGCACGACACATATTCATTTCCTGACATGAAAGGTGCAAACTGGTTCATGTTTGATTCACCCATCCAAGTTATGACTCGCATCTTACCGAATTGTTCATGGTAGGGGATGACTGGGGAGTGTGATTTACCTAACTATAGAAGAGAAAAGTTTCAAGAGCCATTGCATGAAGCTTCATGTCTTCGTCTTTTGCTTGAGAGGCTGTGCTTAGGACTGATTAGTGCTTATTTTAGAGAGCAAGAGATGGCCCTTTTCCGAGCTAGTAAGTAAGTTTGTTCAAGCCCTTGTGCATTTAGCGAGCTACACTGGAGGAGTCACAAGAATTCACGTCAGCCATACATGGATTTCAAAACTTTGATCTCGTGGCATATTTAAGCTGCGCATGGCAACCATTATGTGCCCGGAAACAGATTCTGATTAGAAATGATTCTTTTTTATTCTGTACCCGGGAACTAATTCCGAGCATTTGAAGGCATTTGATAACGGCTCAAAATTTCTATTCCTGAAATAGTAAAAGAACAGAAATGCGTTTGGTAACGACATAAAATTTCTTTTTATTAATAATATTTTAATAACATTTTAAATATTTTAATATTTCTTTCTTTTCTTTTTTTTCTTCTCCTCCTTATTGGTCATGGCGGGTAAAATAGTTTTTAATTAATAATACTTTTATTAAAAATAAATTTTTTATTTTTTTGGCCATGGCCGGTAAAAAATTTTCTTATAAATAATTTTTTATTAATAATTTTTTAAAAAATATTTTACTAAAAAATATTCTTTTTTTTGCCATGGCCTGGTCACTGGCCATGGCCGGTAAAATATTTTTTTATTAATAATATTTTAATAAAAAATATTTTTATTGAAATTTTTTTATGTTTTTTGCCATGGCCTGGTCGCTGACCATGGCCGGTAAATTTTTTTTTATAAATAATTTTTTTATTTTTTTGGCCATGGCTGGTAAATTTTTTTATTAATAATGTTTTTTTATTAAAATATTTTAATCTCGCCAGATACGGTGAGGGTGGCCCTCGCGCCGGACATTAGAAGCTATATTAAAAACCAAGAAAAAGAAGAAGAAAAAAAAAACTGATTCTCATTTTTGTTCCTAGAATCAAGTTACTTTTTTTTAATTCTTGATTCTGCACTAAAACTGATTCTGGGCACAAAGAATTTGTGCCCAAAATCAAAAAATTAAACAAACGGATTTCTATTCCCAAACTGATTCTGGAAACAAAATAACAGAATCAAACACTATTTGGCAAGTTGTCATGCGCGACCTTAGTGTCCAAGTTATCGGGCTCAGACAAGATTCCCTCCTTATTGATTTTTTCTATAAAGGTTGAGCTAACAATGCTAAGGGCCGTCCTGATATAGCTTGTGGACAAAAGAAATACAGAAATTTGGTATGGTTGGTTTTCTAGTATATAATAAAGTTTACTTTATTTGGGCCCATTCATTGCAAATTCAATTATTCATGCTAGTGTACTTCCTAGGAAAGGTGGCATTTATGGGCCTTGACCATTAATATGTAACGGGGACTTTTTAAGGTCTTTGGTGACTGTTTCCTCCTACAGGAAAACCTCTCCAAGCCTGGATCTTGACACCTTTTACTTCTTTACTTCTTGGGTGCCTAGCTGAAGCTACTTGAAGGTTTTCTCTTATTGGACAAATCTGGACTCCACGCGAAAGGGCAATATAGAATTTTTTTTTCATAGAGACCCCCAATGCATCACACGCGAAGAAACCAAAATAAATAACACAAATCCATTACAAAAAGACAGCACACTCTTGGAGGGACCACAATCAAAATTATACCTTTGATCGATTCTCTTCATTTTTCCTCTTCTTTTTGTCAAAACTTTTCATTTTTCCTCTTCTTTTTGTCAAAACTTGAAGACCGTCGACTTCAATGTAAACCTAATAAGACCACTCTTCGTCATTTCTAGCCACAAGCCATCTTCATCTTTGCTCCATATTTTGCCTTCAAGATTCGAATTGGAGTTTCTTAGGGGAATTAGGATTCAAGCATGAGGGTTTAATTTGGGGATTTGGGGCTGATTTGGGGCTTATTATGCAAGATCTAGAAACAGCGTTGTTTAGCTAAGTAAGAAGAACATCATTTTGTCAAATATCGCCGTAGGATGGTTTGGCGATAACGAGGCCATACGTCAAAAAAATCAGGCCAGATTTGGCCAGAGGACTTTCCCTAAAAATTTTAAGACTAAATAAATCCAATGAAAAAGTTTAAGGTTTTAATGACTGATTGTACAATTCTCTCAACTAAATAAAAAAATCAATGTGCTCATTGAGGTACAACCTTCTCTCCTTTGCTTTGATAATAAAGGGTTATTACCCATTGTTTACAGAGCGTGTTATTTTGTGGAATAACTTATGTAATGTTGCTGATGGTATTAGAATCACTGTTCCTTGCAGAAACACACAAATTCGCCGCTTCTCTCACTCATTCAAACTTCATAGAGAGTGCTTTTGCAAAATAAATGGAATAGAAAAATTACAAAATCGAAAAAGGAGGAGCCAAAAAAAAGTCGAGTCTGTCAGACAGCCGCTTGACCACCCCAGGTAAACCGGTGTTTGCTTGAGAACAATCCTCTACAGCACCAGTTGGTCCACAACGAACCAGCAGGAACCGTTAGGGACGCTATGATCACGCAGCCACGTTACATCTACCAGACGAAGGTTCCTGTCTTCTCAGGTCTCAAGGACACAGAAGTACAAGCCTACAGAACAGATCCTGTTCAAGTAAGGTCATGCACTGTCGTCGCTTCATCCATCTTTAGGAAGGCTTCAACTTGTCGACCGCAAGCGATGTGGGATTTCCTTTCTTCCACCGAAAAGCTGCACGACCAAGTAGGCGAATCAGCCCATGGGCCTTAGTTTTGTCTGCACGCGCAGTTCTTGATATGGGCTTCATGCCGATTTACTTACATTTTGCTACCAGGGCGGGATTTTCTTTCACCCGCTTGTTCTTTGCAGATGACCTCTTCTTGGGTCGTGAGGCGAATGAAGAAAAACTTTGATACAGTAATGAGACTGCTTGGTTTCTTCTGCAACCTTTCGGAGCAGAGAAGATCAACAAGGAGAAATCAAAATTAGAATGCATTGGTCTCACTTAAAATTTTATAATTAAGAAAGGGGTTAATATCACGAAAAATCTCATATTTGTACACTTTTGATAAATTATCCTAATCCCAAACTGGTATACTTGTGATAAATTTACTCTCCGTTAGTTTCAATTTAATTTTACCGTTAAATTACTGAGGTGGATGACATGTGACAGTTAATGGATGTATTAATTTGGGGGTTTTATCCTCCGTTTGTCACAGGTATATCGGTTTGGAGTTTTTCGTGATATTAATCCAATATAATAATAACTAACGAAGAGTACATTTGTTACAGGGTAACAGACTGATCTTGGAAAGATATCTTGGTTTTCCCTCTTAATGCGAGTCAGGGTAGTGTTAATGAATTTTCCCTTGCCACGAAGAAAGTAACAAGGGAACTCTCTGGATGGAGGCGAAATGTTTTGTGTATGACGGAGGAGATCTGTGCTTCTCAAAACCAACATGCTGAAACCCTTGCGTGCTTGGACACCAAAGATTCTTCTTCCTTTCAAGATCTGAAGAGAGTTGAAGTCTTGAGCCAGATAGTTTAACTTCGATATGTACATTATCGGGCTCATATCGATCGGCGTGGGATGTGCACGTGCTTATCAAGAAGTGCCAATAACAGCTCATCAAGTAGTCGAACCTTTAAATAGCACATTGCTTAAGAGAGATTAACAGAGTAACATATTGGGTTGTCAAAGCCCTTACCCACAATTAGGTCTCTGACCCTCCTCAGGCCCAACGAGGTTTATTTCGCTCTGAAGCTCGCTGACTGTGCTCTTATGTTATTTCTTAATGAAATGCATGGAATTTTTACCGACAAAAAAAAACAACAACGGAGCGGTTCGTGGTTATTACATGAAAATTGCCAATTTCCCCAATAAAACTTATGATCAATTAGACAAAATTAACAAGGACTTGCTTGGATAAACTCTCCCATCACTTACTACATGGATGATTTTGTGGATGACTAATCGGAGAGAAGGAGAAGTAGTTGGAATCATACGTGATTGGTATGCAAAGTGGGTAAAGGGCCTTGCCAGATATATTGGCAAAGCGTTTGTCATTACAGCTGACGCGTATGGTCGGCTTATCTTGGCAGATTGTTGGAACAATCTTTACCCCCTCTCATTAAAGCTATTTCAAGAATGCAAACCTCTATCCGGTTCCCATAGTCAAGATCCAAACCGTCTTCGATTTGAGATCAAGCCATCTAGTCCTTCAGGTTCGGTTCTTGAAGAGAATTAGGAATGCGTGATGTCCGATTTGAGACTAAGCCTTCAAGGTCCTAGAGTAGTGTTCGAGAGAAGAAAGATTCGGAGAATTTTTACAATTCAATATCTGATATAATTCAGATAAAAAATTTTGTTTGTGTCCAAACAGATGCAAAAGGAGAAAACTGTCAGAAAAGTCTTAAACCTTTAGCATTTGTGTCAATTCAGTCCTAAACCTTTTATCTTTGTGCCAATTCAGTCCTTCCGGTTAATTTTGATCAGATTTTACTGACGTGGACGCTAGTTGGCCTACGTGGCACCGCCAACGCTAACGTAAACAATTTTTAATAATATTTTAATATTTTTTTTGATTTTTTAAATAATTTTTTTGATTTTTTCCTTCTTTTCTTTTTTTTCTTTTTCTTCTTCTTCTTCTTCTACCTTTGGCCAATGACCGAACACCGGCCACTAGCCATGGTCGGCCACCTGGCCTCGCCTAGATAAGGCCGCCGTCACCCAGACGAGGCCGCCGCTGTCGCTTGCCACAAGCGAGGCCTAGACAACCCTTGCCTGGGCGAGGGCGAGCGAGCCCCTATGAGGGCTCCCCTCGCTAGATCCTGCAAGGCCAGCCCTCGCCCATGCCGCGGCGGCTTCGTCGGACGTTGCCTTCTCCCGGGCAACGCCCGGCGAGGCTATCGTGGCCTTAGCCTCGCCCGATCTAGTGAGGGTCGATCGAGCCTTGCCTGTGAAGGTAGAAGAAGAAAAAAAAAAGAAAAGAAGGAAAAAATAAAAATATCAAATTTTTTTTTTAAAATCAAAATATTATTAAAAATTATCCATGTCAGCGCCGGCGGTGCCACGTAGGCCAACCGGCATCCACATTAGCAAAATCCAGCCAAAATTAGCCGAAATGACTGAATTGGCACAAAAATAAAAGGTTTAGGACTGAATTAGTACAAAAAAATGTTTATAACTGAATTGATACTGATGCAAAAAATTGAGAACTTTTCTGACACTTTTCCCCGTGCAAAAGATATGATTACCAACATATGCTCACTTACACAAAGGGCAGGCCATGTGACTACTTTGGTAAGAGTTGACCAATCAAACTTGACTATTGTTACAATTTAATAATACACAAAAAACGTAGTCTTCATCATATGGGAGAATAAATATCTATTAGAAAGTAAATATTTCGTTAGTTATACACCAAAGATTTTGTTAGACTTAAATATATTTTTTAAATAGGACTCTAGAAGAACAATGCAATTGAATGCATTGCTTTAGAGTAAATGGAAAATTACAAAAAAAAGTCATAGGTCTATTGTAATTATGTCAATTATGTCTTAAACCTTTCAATTTGATCAATTTAGTCCTAAACCTTTTGAGAATTTACCAATTCGATCTATTCGGTTAATTTTGTCCAGAAATTGTTGACATGAATGGAGACCATCCTATGTAGCGCCGCTGATGCTAACATTAACAATTATTTTATAATTTTCTGAAATTTTTATTATTTTCTCTTTTTTTCATTTTTATTTTATGCTTTTCATTGTGGCTGACAAGGCTTGATCTCACCATCGTTGGGTGAGGTTGGCCTTGCCAAGGTTGAGCTATTGACAATTTTTTTATAATTTTCTGAAAATTTTATGATTTTTTTATTATTTCTCTTTTTTTCATTTTTATTTTTTTCATTGTGGCTGACAAGGCTAGATCTTGCCATCGTTGGGTGAGGTCGGCCTTACTAGGGTTGAGCTAGCGAGGTAGGCAAGGTCGTGCCTTGCCTAGAGGCCGCGAGATTGAAGGCCACAAGGGCCACGGCCTTTGGCAAGGCACGACCTTACCAGATCTAGTAAGGTTGGGCCTTGCCTATGGCCCACGAGGCTCAACCCTCACCAACCTAGCCTTGGTGAGGCTAACCTGACCCATCGACGGTGAGGTCGAGCCTTGTGCGGCCACAATGAAAAGCAGAAAATAAAAAAAATACATAATATATGAAATTAATAAAAACAATTAATAAAAATTGTCCATACTAGTGTCAATGGCTCCACATAGGATAGCCAACGTCCACGCGAGCGTCCATGTTAGCGATTTCTGGCCAAAATTGGTTGGATTGATTGAATTGGCAAATTGTCAAAAGATTTAGAATTAAATTGATCAAATTGAAAAGTTTATGATTTAATTGGCACAATTGCAATAAGTTTATGACTTTTTTTGTACTTTTCCTTTAGTGTAAAGTTAATCATTTCATCTAGTAATAAATACGCCGGTTAATAATATTCATAACAAGATTCGTAATAATAATATTAGTAATAATATAAATAATTATCATTAGTACTTTTATTATATAAAGTAAAATTTACATACTCTTGCAAATCGACGGATGCTTAATAATTCGAATTGAAGATCATCTTTTAAGACCCTATTAATTGATTTATTGTTGGCATTCTCTCCTTAAGAATTTACATGTTGAACAAAGAATTCTGTCTTCGTTAGTACATCTATTACCCGATTGCATTGTAGACACTTGAAATCTCTCAAGTCAGCCAAGTTTTACGGATTTATATAAAACAACATACTATGTCAATTAGGGGTATGCAAGGGGAATCACTTGAATCAGGAACTGCCCAAACTGGATAAGATTAACCGGTTCTGAGCAATTTCTAGGGGCGTTGGTTCGATTCCCAATTCCATAAAATTGGAACTGGTAACGGACGGTCCGGTTCCCGGTTCCAGGGTGGAAACCGGACTGACCTGACCGCCTGGACCAAACTAATTTATTTTATTTTTAAAATCTTTTTATTTGTTAAAGAAAAGCGATGTTTGTGAGTTACAAGCATGAACATCATTTACATGATAAAAAATCAGTGCCCTTTTTTTTATCCAGCACGACGATGGTCCTCCTTTTCCGAAAATCGAAAAGAGAGGTAAATGAAATAGTTGCTTCCAAGGCCATATTATAGAATCTTGGTGTCAAGAGGAGACAAAGAAGACAGACCCAGAAAAATATGAACAAAAAGGCCCTAGACAATCAGAACATGTTGGAGCAAGCATGCATGCATCCCACTTACGCAACTTGGGGGATAAGGTGTACCTCAGCATCACATCAAAACATTAGTCCAAAAAATTAGGTTTTTTTAAAAAATTTCTTCTTATGTTGGCTCAAGCAAAAACCCTAGTCCATATCTTAGATGACATGGGAGAATCCATCTAGCTGAATACTTAATATGTGCTTTTAGAAAGCGTGTTGGATGATTATCCCAATAAAAATTAGAAAAAAGAAAAGAAAAGGAGGTGACCTAATAAAGATGAGGCAAGAGAGAGAGAAGAATAAAGTACTTTATGTATAGTTGGAATAACATATACCTAATTTCTTACTAGGACTTCCACTAAGACTGCTCATCACATACCCCACGCTCCATCTAATCCTTGAAAACCTCCTCTTTTCCAGATGGTAAAGCAATTCGATCACTAGGATGATGAGGTTGCTAAACAATGGATGGCGTGCTAGTTTTCAACGGAACTGATGGCAAGTTGATGGATATGTGAAAAAGAACAATCAGATTGGATTTTTAATTGATTGATGCCGACAAGCTGGGCTTGTATTGTCTCCTTTCCTTTGATATTACATTCACCAATATGTTGTTAATTTAGAGAGAGAATTGTTAACCGCCACGAAAATGAGGAAATGAAGAAACATGAGCGAATTCGCTGGGACTTGGGAGTTATCTTTCAATCAGAAAGGTACCTGTCAATCAAATTTCAGGTTCGCCGTGATCCTCTTCCCCATAGCAATCATTCACAAATAAACAACGAAATCATCGACACGACGGTCCTAATTTATTCTCTAATCACCTTCGGTGATTGTAACTGTTGATTTAAAGGTATAGTTAATGAATCGTTTATAATTGCAGTCTTTGAAACGTAAGGTCTCTTATATAACTCTTGGTCAAATGTTAGCCCCGACAATTAAGCCCAAATCAAGGGATAGTTTAACATAAACCGCCCAGATAATTTCTTGGAAAACATAAAATAATTGTTTCCTCATGAAAGCGACTTAGATTATAAGTTCTAGACATATCTCTGCTGCTGCTCAGTGCTGATGATGATGATGATGGTGAAAGATGCAATCCAAAGGATTAGCGACTCTATTATTAAAGGTGAGGCATATGACTGGATTAAACGTTTGAACGAGACCCTAATCTTTGGCATTGATTAAGGGGGGACGGCTATTTCTTGCTGCGTCGTTGTACATTGGACTGCGCTTTGGTCCTTTTTTCCAAGTATTTTTATATCATAATTACACAAAAAAAATAAAGAAATACTTGTATATCATGGATCATTCCTAAATTCAAAATAAAATCACTCCAGAGCTCCTAGAAATTTTACACCATCTATAATTATTAACTACAGTTTTAAATTTTTTAAAAAACATGATCAAGTATTAAACTATATTCAAATCCGAGCAACTAAATCCTAACTCATTAGCGACATTGCTGGAATTTTGAACCAATTGAAGTCGTTATCAAATAATGGGAGATATTTCGCATCAATGAACTCGTTCCAAGACTCTAGATTTCGAAAGATAATTTCTTATTTAAATCACAGAAAGATGATACTGAATTGAGTGCTCAAAAGTAAGCTATATGCAAAGGACTAGTTACACATGTACGACTTTCACCCTCCCATCCATAATCCAACTCCCGAGCTCCTTCCCTGACTCGACGAGTCGCCCATTCTTCAAAAGCAAAAGTTAAGGGTGAAATTTGCTCAAAATAGGTCCAGGACAGGTCGGATGTGGGTCTCCGAAATGGCGTTACATAGAAATAGATCAATTTGGATTGGACCATTTTCGACCACATCCAATCGTTTAGCGGGGTCTAGTCAAAAAATTAAAAAAGTGTGAAATTGAGGGTGACGCCAGCAACCACTGTTGGGATAAGACCACTACCGGGGGACGGGATCCACTATGTCTGCACATGCTTTTGGGTCCGGACCCCATGTGATTCTGGCGCGATCCGTACGTCGATCCTGCTTTTTTGGTTGTCTGTCGTTTTACTCTCTTTTGAAAATTCAAGATTGGCCCCCTTCTTTGCCCCTTTTTGGCGGCCATCCTGTTTTTTTAATTGCTAATTATGGATTTTCCATTTTAAAAAAACAAACATAATTAGAATTTTGAATGAAAATAATATATATGTATATGTATACGTGTGTGTTAGTGGACTGATTACAATTTGCTAAAATGCTAATCAGCGTGCGACTTTCACTTTTTCACAATGTGTCCACGGAACCAAATTTCATTGTATTATTATGTGATTCTTTTATTCTCTCTTTAAATTAATCGGTGAAAAAGTTGTCGCGGTGAATACGGATGGAGTTGACTGTTGAGTATACTCGCGAATCGAATGCCTAATGCGTACGCGCACGAAGCACAAAAAGAGAGTACTCTCGAGTTTTTGTATTTTGGTGAGGGACAAACTTTATTACGTGAGAGTACGGCGCACGTGTATGCACGTAACACCATCTTTACACAATAAAGTAACAAAAAAGAAGAAGAAGAAATGACAGCAAAGTAACAATACCCTAAATAAATCCAAAAAGAATAAATCATACATTATCTTTCAAAAAAACATAGGATACCTTAACAAATTAAAAAACTTAGAAAAAAATACAAACTTAATTAAATATGAAAAATTTCACATTCCAAAATCATAATTCTATAAAGGGAAAAAGTCACAGAAAATTATAAACTCGTACGTGTATGACACATTTATCTTCTGTCAAGATTCCGTCATTAAACACCACAAAAAATCTGCCTACATTGACGCTTGAAAAGTAAACAATATTAATATAGCACCCACATGACTTAAGTGAAATAAAAATAATATTATTTTAACTGAAAATCATTTGACGGAACTTTGACAGAAGGTAAATATGTAACTTAGATATAAGTTTAGAGTAAATGGATCACTATGGGTATAATTTGGGGTTTTTGATGTCACAAAAAAATTAAAGGTAAATATGTCACGATGAACATAATTTTGAGTTTTTTTATGGCTTATTCTCCTCTATCAAATAATAGATGTAAATCCAACCTTGCACCGTACGAAAAGTGATGGTTTAAGATTCGCACTCCTCTTTCCATTGGCTGGTCTCTCTGGTAGCATTTCCAAGTGACTTGAGTTAGTGTTGCACTCTTTTACCAAAAAAAAAAGTTAGTGTTGCACTCATATTATTCTTTTTTCGCCTTTTCTGTCTTTATATATAGGTAAAAGGTCCACTTTTGATTCTTAAACTTGCCTAATTTTTCTTGAATGAAGTCCTTGAACGATTCATTTTACCAAATTTTGGAACTTGCATGACTTTTCTAATCAAATTTCTTCTTTCTCAAGTTTGATTAATTGAAGCTAATGTATCCCTTGAAGCTGGCAAGAGTCTAACATGCAATTTATTTATTTATTTGCCATTGCAGATTATAGGCTAAATAATGCATGAAACTAAGAAGTTTCTAAGACAAACTCTAAACCCGAGTTTTTCGCCTCAAAACTCTTGCTAGCTCAGACGGACACATCATATTTCATTGGATTTTAAAATCGGAAAAAGTTTATTAACAAAGTTATGTAAATATAATGATTTAATTAGACAAATTAAAAATTCAAGAACTCAATTGTAAATAATGCGCGGGTTCAAGGACCAGAAATGAAATTTTACCTAATTATCCATCTTGAAAGTACGCAAAATGTTAGGAAGCTAACGGAGAAATAGAGGTCTTTCAGGGAAGAAATGTCATTTTGAGCAATGTTCCCATGTCACTAGTTAACTCTTGCATGTAAGAATGTCAATTAAGGTAAATCTGATTATAATCTAATTCAAAAGTCTTCATGCCTTGTAATAATATTGAAAGCATTTGAAGGTACAAAGTCAAATAAGGGGCTTCCCCTTTTATTGACTTGGTGATCAAGTTTGTTTCCCTGTTACCCCATATCTCAGTGAATTAATTCAGGCTACAAGCCTCCTTTCTTGCGAAAAAGAAAAGGGGAAAAAAGAAAAGAAAAATCAAGGTCTTTCGAATGGGCTAAATATAGAACAAAAAATGCCGGACATAATCAAGCATAGTCAAGCCGAGTCAATCAAATATTATTTACTATTTGAGTGAATTTTATCATAATATTCAAGACTCTGTACTCTACTCAAGCTCGATTGAGAAAAATTACGAAAGTCTAGCTTAACTCAACCTTAAGCTCGAAAACTTAACATGAACACAAACACAAGTTAAATTGAGCTTTGAATAGTGTGTGCCCGAGCGCCGACAACTTAAACGAAACATCCATGAAAGCAGACCCTCTTGCAAGTCCTTTGGTCTAATTTCTTTTTTTCAATTATATAAGGATGTTTGCCAGCTACACGCCGAGTTTGAGCATATTAATGAACAGTACAAAAAAGAAATTAACAAGGATTCTCCTTAATAACAAAGAGCAAATTTTGGTTAGCAAATAAGAAAGAATTAGGAGAGATTGTTCTCTCTTCTTCTTTGTTTATAAATTTCTTCAATGAGATATTTATTTTTAACTTTCATGTCTTTCGGGCTGTAATTGCTCTAGGGAAAAAGAAGGATAGTGGAGAGAAAAATCAAGGAAAGTGCTCAGCTGCTAAAAGATGGTCAAACCAGGAGGCTGATGAAGAGAGAGAGAGAGAGAGAGAGAGAGAGAGAGAGAGAGAGAGAGAGTCAGTGCCTTGGCAATTACCACTATCAGGGGAGAGAGTACATGGTTCTAGTACTAGGGGGGAAGGTGGTGGTGGGGTTTGGTGGATTAATGAGGCATCTTTAGGGAACAGTGAAATTAGGAGATGGTCTCATCTGTAGATGCTGCTGATGGAAAGGATACTAAGAAAGGGGTCATGTTTCCATGTATGTCTTCAAATCTAGGGGCGCTTTGATGTAGGATTTGAGCCTCTCGACCAATTTCATCGATTCTTTTCTTATTTTGTTTATTTGACTGCTGGTGTAAAAATTTTGGACGAGGGATGTCGTACACCATTTGTTTTGAGAGAGTGAGTTGTTATAATACTCAAATTAAAGATGGATAAAACCGTGCATGTAAAATTTTCTTTGCACTGGGAGAAAATTCTCTTGTGTATTATATGTATTTCGTTTTATTTTCTTATTTTGAGTTACTCTCCCAGTACGTATGTTATTAGGCCTCCTCTAAATATAGGATGAGACAAAAGGGCTTTTACGAGTTTTATTATGAATTAAAACATAGTTATGAAGTTTGCCTGTTCGGCATTTTTTCTCTCATTAAAATTAATACACACAACATTCGCAAAATTGTTCTAATATTATTAAGGTCCAAAGTTTACAATTTGCGGTCTATTATTATTTGGTCGACCAGCAATCATATTCTGTGAAAAATCGACACAACACAATCAACTGTAGGCTAGATGTTACAGCCAATAAGTTAAGACATGACCGCATTCTTTTTAAAATATTTATAATTCAATTGACCAATGACAAAAAATATTAGGATCGATATTTTTATCCTCCCGATAAGATTTTTCATTGAATTGATATGGTTCTCCGTGAAACATTACATCGGACCAGGAGTAGGACTGACCTGTGAACAGAAAAAGCAATCTTGGAGAACCAAGCAATTAATGTATTTTGCAACTTCTGAAACTTTTTTTTTTCTTGCCAGACAAAAGAAGGAAGGAGGTATCACAGTGCAAACCTTGGCGGCTCGGATGGAACCTTTGTTACTGCTCCTGTTGCTCTTACTGGGCATGGCAGACCAAATGATTGATCTGGGTGGCTCATGAGCAAAAAATAACCTGTTTTTCTTTGCCCCTGATTTCACGCCTATGGGCTTCAACAGCACGTCGAAGAAACATTTTACCCGAGATTTACTTCTGAGGATTTCGATTTGATTTGGTCGGTATCAATCTTACTGTTTTGTGACAGCAGATTGCTCTTCTTGACTTTTCGAGTCTTGCTTCCAACTACAAAAAGGAAAGGAGAGAGAGAGAGAACCTAATTTTTGACAGAGACGTGAACGATGTCCCACCATTTTGTTGTTTTCCAGTGCACAGCAATGCCGCCTCGTATACCTTCATAGAAGTTCTGAATCTACTCAACCAAAAAACAAAAGACATGGTTAATTGCTTGAGAGCATACACTTGAGACGCGCAGTTCAACCCAGGTACCTTCACTTGCGAAGAAAGATCCAGATCAAGATCAAGATCCATAGAGAATATAATATTCGAACTCATTAATATATATAGATAAACTCATTTTCACTTAAAAATTTAATCCAACGAGCCTCTAAGTAGCCAGACATCTACGCTCATATTCCTGAGTTATAAAAAAAAACATGCTCTCGGATTTTTAACATTTGATTTCTACTCATGGAACCATTCATTTAGATCACCACCATAAAAGTGATAAAAAAAAATCAAATATCTCTTGTTGGGATAGAGGTTGAATATAATCAAATACCATATAAGTTTGAGGTATCATCTAATTATCAAAATCCATATTCATCACTTTCTTTTCATCTAAACCCTCAATTCCCTTTTCTTTCCTTTTCTGAATTGAGTTTCAATGTGTCGAGTTCTTTTTTCCTTTTTTTCGATCATCACAAATTCACAACATTTCTTTTTCTGGTGCGACAATTAGAGTCAGAAATCGATAAAATCAATAATTACTGATTATTCGATCTTGACGTACGATAAAATATCAATGTTGGAAACCTCTCCTTTCAAATTACCTCTGTTATTTATTTATTTTTGCCTCTCTTGAATCATTTTTCTTTCACTCTCTCTTGCCAGAAAAGCTACCAATTTAATAAAATACTCGTCGGCCATGTGGGATGATATGATAAAGTATATGCAAGCATCACGATCACCTTTCATTAAACAATGAATTGCGTATTTGGCTGCATTAAAATAGATTTTCCGATATTTTATATACATCATTAAAGAGCGTGAATATTTTTCATTCTGCTAGCTAATACAGAGGAACTGGTAGCCGAGGCGGCTTCACCGGCTTCTGCGCTTTAACGACGACGTTTTTCTCTTCTCGCGGAGGCTGGCAGGGACATGGTAGTGCTATGAACTTCGGTGTCTCATCGCCCGGCATCAAAACCGGCAAGGTCTGGCTCTGGTTTCGCTTCACATCCTGAACACTCAGCGAAAGAGACCAATCTTTATTCAAGCGAAAGTTGCAAAAGTAAAGCTTCCGATGATGCATAGAGCTCAAACCATCAACTTCAGGATCAATTACAGTCCAGAAAACGATTCGCTATCCTACATAGTAAAAGTATGTAGCTCTAGATAGCTAGAAAAATTTACCTTGGACGGGGCAACGGATTTCCAGGGCGGGTTTTCGAGGTCGGCCTCGGGATCAGTGTCGTTGTCGTTGGAAGACTGGCGGAGGGAGCGGAGCTTGTCCCAGTGGTAGCAGCAGGAGAATATGCCGCTCAGGCTGAAGATGACGATCAGGAGGAGGGCTGTGCCTAGGGGGAACCCAAGGGACGGCCGGGACGCGTCCACGTGCGGCGGGGAAAGATCTGGACTCTCCATCGTCACCTAAGCTTCTCGATCTCGATCTCAATATCGATCTTGGTCCTTCTCTCATGTGTTTCACGAGGAGGGGAAAGATGGGAGAATCGGAGGGGCAAGTTAAGGAGAGGAAGAGAGCGAAATGCTATGCGACATTGAGAATGAGGGTCGGGGGTTTATAAAAAGAATAAAAAAGATTTGTAGCCCTAAAAAAATTAAAAATAAAAAAAGATTAAAAAATGCAAGTGAATAAAGGCGAGTACGTGTAAAGAAGGGTACATTGAGTGTCCGGGGCATAGTACGGAAATGGCGGGTCCATGCATTGTCGAATTTGGTGACTTGAGCATGACTAGAAGTTGAAGTGTGGAGGGGAAGGGTTTGGTTGTTGCTGGGGGAGGAAATTGAAAGGGAAGATGATGATGACTAACAAAAGAAAAAGGGAAAAAAGAAGAAGGAGAAAATGGCATCGTAGACCATCATCAGATGAAAGAGAGTAAATTTCGGCCGTTGATTGCAAGTGATTAACATTATGTTTTATTTCGACATTTTGTATAAGAGTTACGAAAGAAATGTAAGGATTCGCGAGTTCTTGATATTCAAGAATCTGTCTCTTGATGGAGCGTAGAAATGCATGTGGAACAGTGGAAGTTTAAAAGGAAGGAAGAGGATGGCCTAAGTGTGAAACCAGGCAAGCTCCAGTATAAATGGGCTTTAGCTGGAAGCAGAAAAGTTGGGGTTTTTTTGTCTGACTAATGCCTTTTTGGCTCGAGGCTGGGGCATAGCGAATGCTCTTCCTGACTTTTTTTATTTTGGCCGGACTATTCCCGACTTATAATGCCACTTTTGCAGGGTAGTCTAAAAGGAGAACGACAGAACAAATTAGAAGATGAGAATGATACAAGTGCATTCACACGATCCATTGTCCACGGAGTTGTGTAAATGCTGTACAAAAGTGAGATAAAAGCGACTTCTATTATCATGAAACAAGATGCTGGTGGAAGGACAAGTGCATAAGGATCTTATATCCTTTTCAAAATGTTCAATTTAGATTCGTGTGTCTGCTCACTCCAATTCGGAGAAGTTTGCTGGTTGATGAGTCGTTTATCCTAGTGCACCGACATATAGAAAATAAAGAAGTATTTTGACACAAGATAACAAAGGCGTAAGACAAAAACTGATTAAAGGTTATTCACGGCAAGATTCAAACTTGGGACCTTTTGAAATACAAATAACCTCTTATCATTAGATTAATGCGCCCAGTGGTGCGGTAAAAGCACCTTTCATTGTAGGACTCATGCCACTACTTTTCGTATTGTCTTTGAGCTTCTTCTCGTGAAGTTTGCATGGATTAGAAGGCACTGTTAGAAATATTAAAATTGTTTTTGTCTTTAATACAAACTTGGTCTTCAAGATGACACAAACTTGGTCTTCAAGTTTGACAAACTTGGTCCTCAAGTTTGATACAAACTTGGTATTCAAGAAAATTTCCTTAGGAGTAGTATAAATAGGTTGTCCCCTCCCTATTTGTGTAAGAGTGTGTGGAAAGCCATAGAAAGAGAGAGTTGTGAGAAAAAACTTATAGAATTAAGCTTGTATTCCTCTATGTAAAGCTTGTGCAAAAGGCATTTTGAATATTATTCTCTCTCGTTTGTGTATGTGTGCTTCTCACCAAAATCATCAAAATTTGTCTATATCCTTTTTGGTTCTTAGAATTGGTATCGGAGCCAGCAATAGCATCCACCAGTTCCGTTCAATTACAACTTCCAAAATTGAATGGAAAGAATTTCAACAAGTGGTTTGTCTAGATGAAGGTTCTTTTCAAATCCCAA
Source organism: Syzygium malaccense (assembly GCA_031216405.1). NCBI lineage: Eukaryota > Viridiplantae > Streptophyta > Magnoliopsida > Myrtales > Myrtaceae > Syzygium > Syzygium malaccense. The sequence goes on along the minus strand of CM062261.1, from coordinate 2,327,793 downwards.
GATTTGTGGAACTTGGTGGAGAATGGCTACACCGAAGTAGCTGATGCTGAAGCATTCGAAGCTTTAAGAAAGGAGGAGAAAGACTCTTTGGTGAAATTTCGGAAGAAAGATCAGAAAGCATTATATGCGATCTTTCAAGCCGTGGATGAAACGATATTTGAAAAAATATCGAGTGCAGTGACCGCGAAAGAAGCGTGGGATATTTTGCAAAAATCTTACAAAGGCAATGATCGTGTTAGGCGGGCGTGGCTCCAAACACTTCGAGGAGATTTCGAGTCTTTACACATGAATGACTCTGAATCTATCTCGTCGTACTTTAATCGTGTGTAAACCATCGTTAACCAACTGAAGGTTAATGGTGAAGAACTCCAAGATGTTCGAGTTGTAGAAAAAATCTTAAGGTCTTTGCCTGAGAGATTTGACTACGTTGTTGCGATGATCGAAGAAGGTCAAGATATATCAACCATGATGTTGGAGCGGTTGATGGGTTCATTATGCTCACATGAGCAAAGAATGAATCAAAAGTCCATTGGTTCGAATCCCGAGCAAGCATTGCAGAGTTGGGTCGCTCACTCAAATCGAGGAGGCCATCATGGTGCCCGAGGTCGTGGAGGTGCTCGAGGTAGAGGTGGAAATTTGAATTCCACGGGAAGGTATAAAACATGTGACAAATCAAAGGTCAAGTGCTTTAAGTGTAACAAATTTGGACATTACAAATCCGAATGTTGAGCAAACATAGGGTACGAGCAGCCAGAACGTGTACATGTTGTCGATGCTAATGAAAACGTGGTGTTAGCATGCAAAATGGATGACTCGAGTACCATGGATGCCAATATCTGGTATCTCGATATCGGGTGCAGTAATCACATGTGTGGCTGAAAGGAGCTATTATTGCAATTAGATGAGACAGTTCGTGGTGAAGTTAACTTCGGGAATAAATAAAAAATTCCTGGTTTGGGTAAAGGTAACATTGATATCAAATCAAAAAATGGTATTGATGTTACTATTGCAGACGTTTACTTTTTGCCAGGACTTTTCTGGAATTTGCTTAGTGTTGGGCAACTTTCTGAAAAAGGTCATAAAGTTAATATTGAAAATGGAGTTTGCACTATCAGAGGTGTAAATAATAAGTTGATCACAACGGCGCAGATGACGAAGAACCGGATGTTCGCTCTGTCCTTTTAGACGAATACTCTGTTGAGCTTTCAAGTGATGGCAAAAGATAGCAAGTGGCTGTGACATCTTCGATTTGGTCATCTAAATTTTCGTGGACTAAAATTACTTGTCCAGAAAAAGATGATGACTGGCATGCCTCTGATCGACAGTCCAGACCATCCATGTGAAGGATGTCTCGTTGGAAAACAGCATCGAGAATCCTTTCTAGTTGGAAACACTAGAAGAGCTAAGCAGCATTTGAAGTTGGTACATACAGATATATGTGGTCCTGTTGAGGTGAAATCAGTCGGACAAAAAAGGTACACCAAGTTTGTCTATATCCTTTTTGGTTCTTACAGGCACACTAGGTATTCATCCACAAGGGTGAATCTGGTGGGCTCTATCAGATCACAATCAGCAGCCATTTGATTCATTAAACCTGGTGGAGATCATCAAAATCAACAATTAGTGGAACTCACTCGATCCACTGGTGCACATGGATCCTGATTAACTTCGTTCGTGCAATGATGGCCACTACAGAGATATATATTGGGTTCTGTACGCGTGGAGCATTTAACAACACTCCACACATGGTGATAATCAACTTAAATAATGGTCATCACATCACATCATACCAACTTTGTGCCACATTTACAAAACGATGCAGAATTTAATTTGCACAGGAAAATTTGGTCTATTGAAGGACCTAGAAAAGGAGCAGTCGAAAAAGGCAAAAGATATCTAATGATTTTTAGTCAGTCTTATATAAAAGGATGATAACAAGGGCTCGAGAGACTTCGTTAATTTGGGCGAGAAACCTATTCACCATTGGTTGTTTTCGTTGCACGTGAGCCCAACTCTCATACATCATTAGATGAAGTGCGTTTCACATAAGAACCGCTTGATTTAACGATATATGTGAGTTGGGCTTATATATTCACATGCGCTTTGAATATCCATTATTGAATAAAAATAACTCAGTAGGAAATCTCAACCTCAAAATTTCAACTATAAATTCCATGGACTACCCTTCGTCAATTATAATCCCACAATAGCAAATGGGGGGCAAAATTCTAATTCAAAAATAAGCTTAGTCACGATTCCTAAAATGTCCGACACTTTCCAAACTTCAATTTCAACCTTTCTGATATTTAGCAAGTTAAAATCTCTCTTATTTCATAAAATGAAACGAAATCTTTGAAATAATTCTTTAAAATAGGGCTCTGCATTTTTCTTCATGCACTCATAGCATCTGCTTTGATAGGTCCATTACCGCGTACCATTGACGTGTCAAAAGTCAAGAAATATTTCAACGCAAGGGAGAAGGCCCAAGGCCAAAACTGGCTAGAGAATGCTCACGGCATAATTCAAACTTTTGACCCCCTGAAAAACAAGTAACGTTTTATCATTGGATTACTAGGCCTAGTGGGGCGGTAAAAGCACCATTCGTTTTGACACTTATGGCGCTACTTTTCGTATCGTCTTTGAGCTTTTCTCATGAAGTTTACATAGGATTTAGATGGAACTTTCCTCAAGAAGTTTGCGTTGGATTGGATCGTACACCAGGTAATCATCTGTAAGGATGATTCTAGTGGGCTTTATCAAATCACAGTCAGTGTCCATTTGATTCATTAAACCTGGTGGAGATCATTAGCGTTAACAACTAGTGGAATTACCTGATTCAACAGTGTAGGTAGATCCGGATGCACTCGATTCATGCAATGATATAGACTACAAAGAGAGATATTGAAGCATGTGCTTTTGGACCATTAATATCCCATGCATGTTGATGATCACTTTGAATAATGGTTATTACATCACATCGAGAAATTACCAAAAAAGCCATAAACCTATTATAATTGTGCAAATTTAGTTCTAAATATTTTTTCATTTGTGTTATCTGGTCAATTTTGGCCGGAAATCGTTGACATAGTGCTAGTCATCCTACGTGATACAGTCGGTGCTGACATGGACAATTTTTAATAATATCATAATATTTGTTTTCAATTTTTTATTATTTTCTTTCTTTTTCTTTTTTTTCCCCTTCTTCCTCTACTGGTGAGGGCGAGCCTCCAATGACCGGCGATAGGAAGAAGGGAAGAAAAAAAAGGAAAAAGAAATAAAAAAATTCGAAAAAAGATTAAAATATTATTAAAAATTGTCCAAGTCAGCGCCAGCCGCGCCACGCAGGAGAGCCGATGTCCATGTCAACAATTCCTGGCTAAAATTGGCCGGTTTGACTAAGTTGGCATAAATGCAAAAGATTCGGGACTCAATTGACAAAAAAAAAGTTTAAGACTGAATTGTCACAATTGCAATAGGTTTAGGACCTTTTTGGTAATACTCCCATATATCCACTTGAATGGTATTACATCATGACAAAGATTAATCGTTCGAGATCTGAAAAGATATCTCATGTCTTTTAGTTTGTATTATGTTAAAAAATTGTAACAAGGGATTGAAAGATGTTTGTATTTTGGGGGAAAAAGTCATCCACCATTCTTGGCACGAAAAATTCTGGACTATTCTCTCTGTATGTGAGCCTAATGCCCATACATCATTAATAAAGTGGATTTCACATGGGATTCCTTTAATTTAATGATGTATGCGAGTTGGGCTTACATAGTCACATGCACTTTGAATATGCATTACAAAATCTCTAAAACTTTCCAAACGTCAATTTGAATCTTTATGATATTTGCTAACTCAAAATCCTCTTATTCCACAAATGCAGCTTTGAACATTTTTCTTATATAGTAACTTAGAATTACATTTTTCTTTACATATGCAAAGCGAGTGGTTCTTTGTCAGTTTCCAAAAATAAAAAGTAAAATAAATTATCTTAAAATTCTAATATAAACGGAAAAAATTAAGAAGAAAATAAATAATTATACGTCTAAATTTTTTTTTAACAAAAGATATAAAACCAACGCGGGAGAAGAAACAATTTTAACGCACTCATTATTTTAATTAGTTGTCGCTTGCCTACAAGCAAGCTAAGGGTAAGTAGGAGGACCATTCAACGATAGGACTCAGCAGGATCCACCAATTAAAAAAAATCAAAATAATATGCATTTTATAGAGTACTTTATACAAGCAATTATCCATAATAAAAAAAAAGGGAATAATCCAATGACTAATTATTGAAAAAATGAAATATAATGAAGGTTGCCTAGCTAGGCACTGCTTTTTCCCTTTTACCTGGTTATGGCCCCGACTATAATGTATATTCCTTTAATTTAATGAGTAAATTGGTAGCCACTTTCTCCTTTTTTATTAGCGATAAATTCAGACATAAAGAGTAAACTCACTCACAGATTCTTTGTGCTGAAAGTTGCGGCGAATCTTATCATTCGGGATTGGCATAAGAGACTTATCGAGCACTACACACGAAGTGAAAGCAAGCTAGCAAAGCAAAGCCTGTTTTTGTAGGCACAACGATGAGCCTCGGTTTCGCCTACCAAAGAAAGACAGCTTTAAGACTCAATGATTCAAACCAAAATCGTAGCACCCATCGAGCAGGCCCAGCCTTCATTTGTTTCAATCTAGGGGCATTTATTTCATTGAGTTATTTGCTTCGGCTCTTTCATTTCAATTTCATTTATTTCGTAAAAAATAAATAATTTTAAAAAAAATTACAAAAATGATCGCTTGAAATAATTAATCAATGAAAAATGATTTCATTATCAACAGCAACTTACGTTTAAATTATTGCTGTGAAGGATGAAAATATTTTTTGTGAACTCATTTTTTTAAGCAACATAAGAGATCATTTTTGAAAAAATATTTTTCAAATCACTCATTTTTTGCGAAACAAACGGAGTCTTCATATTGTTTCGTTTATGCCCAGCCCCTTTTGTTTCAGTACATACCGTCAAAAAGTGCACATACATTACGTGTATGTACAAAATTGAAATTTAACACAACCTTAAAATTGTTAGAACACTCGTTTTGTGTATAACAAACATTATTAAACGTGGAAGAGTGTGTAAAAGTATATTTACAATTGAAAACACTCTATTTCACCTTTTAGGATTTACTAAATTAGTTTTTCTTTTCTCTCTCTCATGTCCATCCCTTTCGTAAATAACCACCCACTTTCTTTCTCTCTTCTCACTATTGGATTTCAAAAATTATCTATACTTTCTTGTACCCACATTTCATACATCACTAACTCTTTTTTTTTTATTATCATGCATCTAATTATGCACGAGTGCGTAGCGCGCACTTTGACCCTAATATAACTCTCTGGAAAAAATAGGTTTGATCATAAACAATAGTTCATGTACTACCTACATTGCTACCGATATCAATCATTCTTTTGAAACTCTTTCTCAACTAATGTCTGCTTGATTAGATTAATTAATCATTTTATATTGTCTTAATAGCTTGCCTACATGTTTAGTCCCCTTCACATGGAGAAGCATGTCTATGCGAATCCACACTTTGCAAGAGGAGCTCCTGGGAGAAGTTCAGACAATTCAACTTTTGGCCTTTCGGATTCTTAAAGGGCCACAAAAGTAAATAATCACAAAATGGGACAGGTTTACTGAAAAAAATGTGTACAAACTTATAACTGACGTCATGGGTTGAATTAAACATAGTATACTAATATTGCGGTGCTCAGTCGATATGTAGATTCGCAAATAATCCTTTATGATTTTTTTTTAAATTTGGTTAATATTTTCTAAATTTTGACAGAAAAGCAAAACATCAATTCATATGTTTAATTGCGGTTCCTTATTGCTTGATATTTTGTTGGCTTCCACTAGAAGAATGGATCTACACACTATAACTGAATAAGAGCTTTAGGCCTTGTTTGGTGTCTAAATATTCTCTAAATATTTTTTTTCATTTTCTTTGGAGAATGAGGGTCCAAGAAAACACATTTAGTAGCATTTTGAAAAGGGTTAATACCACGAAAAACCTCAAACTGGTACACCTGTGATAAATTTACCATAAACTATTTTTTTAACCACAAAAAATCCCAAATTGGTACAACTGTGACAATTTTACCCCGAACTATTTTTTTGACCACAAAAAACCCATACTAATATACCCATGATAATTTTACCCCAAACTAATTTTTTGATCACCAAAAACCCCAAACCGGTATACTTATGATAAATTTACCATTTGTTAGTTTCTGTTAAATTTTACTTTCAAATTGCTAAGTTTAATGACACATGATAGTTGACAGATGTACTAGTTTGGGGTTTTACCCCTCTATTTGTCACAAGTTTACCAATTTGTGATTTCTCATGATATTAATCCAATTTAACGGATACTAACGGAGGGTAAATTTATCACAAATGTACCAATTTGAGGTTTTAGTGGTTAAAATATTATTTTGGGATAAATTTGTCATAGATGTACCAGTTTAGGATTTTTGATATTCAAAAAATTAGTTCGGGGTAAAATTGTCACAAGTGTATCGGTTTGAAATTTTTTGTGATAAAAAAATAGTTCGGGGTAAATTTGTCACATGTGTACCAGTTTGAAATTTTTTGTGGTAAAAAAAATAGTTCGAGGTAAAATTATTATAGGTATACTAGTTTGAGATTTTTCGTGCTATTAACCATTTTGAAAAAGGCTTTCAAGCTATTTACATTCATGGCATAGATGGTGAAATTTCTGTAGCTAAGATAAACGCACCTCATAATAATTTTTTTATCAAACTCTTTTTTCCTCAATTTTTCAGCTCCATTTCAAATTTTCAATTTTCGGGTACCACGCGAGAAACGAGGGTGGTCGTCACTTCCTGAATAGAGACAAAGAAATTAAAGAAAAAAACGATGTTGTCTAGGAAGATAGCTGTCGTGTTGAAATTGAATTCAAATGGAAAAAGGAATACTAAGGGTGTATTTGATAATTTATCAAATAGTGACTGATTCTACTTTTTTGTTTCCGAGAATAAAAAAAGAATAGAAATCCGTTTGATAAATTTTTTGTTCTTGGGCACAAATTTGTTCCTAGAATCAGTTTTGGAACAGAATAAAGAATAAAAAAAAGTTAATTCTTGATTGTGAGAACAAGAATCAGAAATAGAAGATATATAGTTTTTCTTTTTTCTTTTTCCTGTTCTTCTTTCTTGGCCAGTGACCGATCACAGGCCAGGACCTGCAAGTGCGAGGGCTGGACCCTCATGTCCTGGGTGAGGGCCGCCCTCACCGTAAGGGTTGCCCTCACCGACCTTTTCCAGCCCTCGCTCGATCTGGTGAATTGTGTAGTGTAATCGAGTCCCTAAATCCATTTAATCTCTGGTTCAAAGAAGTAAAGTAATTATTACACATTTGGATTTTTAATCAACCCACCAAAAATAAATTAATGGCGACTCCTTAATGAAATGATTTGTATGTTAAGAACTTAAATCAAATTGTAAATTTATATTAGCTTGGAAAAATCTGAGCTAAGTTTAAACTTAATAATTCATTAACCAACACTGATTTGCCTGAGGGAAGGTTGACACCATTTTTCTAGTTTTCTTTAGTATGTAAAGTATATTTAGAAATTAGAAGTCCATCTGCATGCCTTTTTCCATTCCGTGTGCATGCCGCGTTCGATTCCATGCCCGTACTGCCCCATGCATCTTCCTTGTTGCTTCAAAATGTCACTATCTTTAAATGACATTTCGATAGAAATGTATATATGGTAGGACCATGGCAAGATATTTTCACACCACTATCGAAAATGATGGGCAAACTTTCATTGTCGTTTCCTTCGTTTCATTATTGTTTGCGGTGATAAATTTCCACAGCATTTAGGGCAAGGATATCATATAATATTTGGGATTTTTTCATGCTTTCGCTGTTGATTCAAAGATTTGGTTTGATATCAGCAGGGACGAAGGGAGATAAAAATATAATTTAAAGAAACATGATTACAGCCCGATTAAGTTTCCACGTGTCCATGCAAGAGAGATTGAGATTATCAAGGGTTCAGTCTTTTCCGGCCTAATTACTTAAAAAATTCCTAATTTGAGGTTAAATTTCAATTCTATCCCAGACTTCTTTTATCTTAGAAGAAATCCCAAGCTTTCATTTTAATCTCAAATATGCCCAAACGTCCAAAAATAACTGGTAGCTCTTCCAAAATTATCAATATCATGGCTAATTAGAGTTTTTATTGTTAGAACTTGATGTTGATAATTTTGAAGAAATCAGTGATGATTTTTGTTCGTGGACAGATTTGAGATGAAAGTGAAAATTAAGGTTCTTTTAGATGAAAAAAATATTCGAGACATAATTGAGATTGGACTTAAAGGTGTGAGTTTTTTATTAGTGAATTAGCCCCGTCTTTTTTTAACCCACTTTTAATTCCACTTCGTTAAAGTTGTTTCGCAAGTACAAGACACAAACCACGGCAATAATCAAAGTATTGGACTGCAAAGTCAAAGGAAATTAAAGTGTAAGATAAAAATTAAAGGGCATTAAAGTGCTCAGAACATAAAGCCACATGAGTGGAAACTGGAAGGTGTAAATTACGAACCAGTGACGCTCCACGAGAAAAGATTGACCCGAATATGACGATTGTATTCACTCGACCCATTGTGGAAAGCGAACTTCACACGCAAGTTAAAGCCAAAACTGAAAGACATGGCGAAATACGGTAGAGTTTTGACACAGCCGAGTTTGTCCTCCTCTTCCTCCTCGATTGTTTCCAAGATTTCAACCAGAGGGCAGCCCTCGCCGGCCTAGGCACGCGCGTCCCTCACTCGAGGCCGGTGAGGGCGGTCCTCGCAAGAGGCTGGCGATTACAACTAGCGACGAAGCCTGGTGATGGCCGACAAAGGGAAAAAGGGGAAAAAAAGAAATAAAGAAAAAGATTAGCAAAGAAAAGGAAAAACAAAAGAAAAAAATCCATAAAATTAAAAAAAAACATAACAAAACTAATCCACATCAGTGCCGGCCGTCTAGTGTTGGCCTTACCACGTAGGACAGTCGGTGTTGATTGGACTGCCACATTAGCGATTTCCTGAAAAAAACTTGATTGAAGTGACTAAATTGACAAATCTTAAAAAAATTTAGAACTGAGGACTAAATTAGCACAATTAAACTAAATTGGTCTCCGTATAATAGATTTATGACTTTTTGGATAATTTTCTTCGAAGACACCAGTAGTGGCATTATAACAAAGAGTAGGAGCATATTGCAGACAAGAACTTGCCTTTTGATTTCAATCCAGATTTTTGTTTTTTAGACACGTTTTTGCAGATTGCTTTAGTTAGCGATCTTCCCACTCTCTCTTTTGATCAGATGAATTTGTTAGAGCTAACAATACAATTTAGAGGTGGGTGTATAAGTTGTTTGAGAACTATGAAAAACATATGCGGAACATAACAAGTTTAACTTCAAATATTGGCAAAAACAGTTGCGCGTGCTGCTATTTGACAAATCGCGATGATAAAGATCAGGTAATGCTAATAGTGAAGAAATAAAATATTTGCAAGCAGATATATAGTAGTTCGGTTTTATCCCCAAGCTTACATCCACTCTCCAGACTAATAAACACAATATGGGCTTGACAAATTTATCACGGGTGTACCAGTCTGGAGTTTTTGGTGGTAAAAAAATTAATCTTGAGTAAATTTATTACAGATGTACTAGTTTGGGTTTTTCATGATATTAACCTCAGAACAAACAACATTTGCATATCCCACAATAGTAGTGAAGATTGGCGCCCATGTGATAGTAATAAATTCATAAAATAACCAAATGAACATCGATAATTCATTTTCTAAATCCATTAGTTGATCATCCGTTCATATTTAACGGTAGAATTTTATGGAGGCTAACGAAGGGTAAATGTGTCACGTGTGTATCAATTTAGTGTTTTTGATGGCCCAAAAATTTGTTAGGAGTAAATTCATCACCAGTATATCAATTTGGGGTAAATTTATCATATATCTATTAATTTGGGATTTTCGATGGTATTAACCCGTTAATTGATCCATGTGGACTTGCTAGCATCGAAGTCAGCAATTTATCGGCAATATTTGATGAAAGCTAATGGAGGGCAAATATGTGACGCATGTACCTATTTGGTATTTTTAGTAGTCAAAAATTAATTTGAAATAATTTTGTCATTGGTGTACAAGTTTCAGGTTCTTCGTGATATTAACCCTTTCACTCTGGTTTGTCTTTGATCATCGCTGGTGTCATTTACGGTGTTTTTTGTTTTTTGTTCTATGTTCCTTTTTCCTTTATGGTTGGCTTTTTTTATAACTAGGAATTGGAGTGATGCAGGTTCATGACTCGTGAATCAACTCGATATCCTTAAAATCTATTTGTTGATTGTCGATTGTAATGTGAACCCGTTTGTTCTGACTTGTTTTCCCTTAATTCCTACAATTTTTTTTTGCCTTGGTTTCTTTTCTTTTTCTTGGTTTGCAAGCTTTAACATCTGTTAGTTTCCCGATAAAGTCCAATTTCCTACTTCAATTATGGGGTTTTACCCTGCTTTTTCTTCTTTCCAAATTGTGCTGTTTACGTGATTTGGGTTCCAGTTGTCGGTCTTATGATACCTCAGTTACATTTTTAACGTCCTAAGAATTCGTTCTGCGTGAGGGTTTGAACTTCTAAGAGCTTTGCCTTTAGATTCCGTGTTGGGTTTCGCTTAAAGGAGTTCAAGTCCGTTTATTCATGGCTTTGCCTTTCTTATTGTGGCCATTTTCTGTTACATTTACGTTCTTGTCAGATAATTCTTGTAACTATTCGCCGCTGTTAGATTTGGGGTTAGTACCGCGAAAAATCTCAAACTGATACATCCATGATAATTTTACCCCGAACTATTTTTTTTACCACAAAAAATCCCAAACTGGTACACCTGTGACAAATTTATCCCGAATTATTTTTTGACTACCAAAAATCCAAAATTGGTACACTTGAGACAATTTTACCTCGAACTATTTTTTTGACCACTATTTTTTTGACCACCAAAAACCCCACACTGGTACATTTGTGACGATTTTACCCTCGAACTAATTTTTTGACCACTAAAAACCTCAAAATGGTACATTTGTGACTATTTTACCCTCCGTTAGTGTCCGTTGAATTGGATTAATATCACAAAAAATCACAAATTGATAAACTTGTGACAAACAGAGGGGTAAAACCGAAAATTGGTACACCTGTCAATTACCGCGTGACATTAAACTTAGCAATTCGACAGTCAAAATTTAACGGAAGCTAACGGAGGGTAAAATTGTCACAAGTGTATCAGTGTTGGGTTTTTGGTGGTCAAAAAAATAGTTAGGGATAAAATTATCACAAGTGTACCAGTTTGGGGTTTTTTGTGGTAAAAAAAATAGTTCGGAGTAAAATTATCACAAGTGTACTAGTTTGGAGTTTTTCGTGGTATTAACCCTTAGAATTATGATAATGAGGGTAGGATTGTAATATTGTGTTTAGAGGGATTTAAGTTATGTTAAGTATATATATTGTAATTCCTTTATTAAAAAAAATAAGAAATATCATTATCCTCTAAAACATGGTATCAGAGCGTGTTGAGAAATCATAATTTTTTTCGAGGTAACCATTGCCATTATTGCCATTGGCGGAATCCTAACTATCGCCAATACTTTCCGATGAACCCATAATGGCGACTCAATCCGGCGAATCCAGATATGGTGGATCACACTCCAGGCGAACCCAGATTGGTCGCTCCTGCCTAGGAAACCAGACCGACAACTCCCATCAAGCCCTGTCGTTCCTACCAATCTCTGTCACTCATGTTGACAACTTCCAAAATCGGCAACTTCCTATATCGCCGAATGCAGATCAGCGATTTGCTTGCGCAGAGACCCGTCGGTCTCTCACACACACACACACACCGACCTCCATCGGCCATGTTGGAGGTACAGTAAAAAACTAATATACTTTGCTCTTTGAGTACAGTTAATGCTGTCACTGTTCGTTGTTTGTTCGCACAATGAAGGTGAACAATAGCTAGGGTTTACAAAAAAAAATTCGAAAAGAAAAATAATATGTTAGTTAGTGCAGCAATGATCACTACCAAGTGGATGTAGCATTTTGAAGTGGTAATTCTTCAATTTTGACTTGATGGATATATGAATTTTCCATAAATTATAGTGGCTAGTTTTGATTGGATTAAACCCTCAAAGTGGTGATTATATTTGGCTGGCTGTGCTATTGGAGACTGTGTTGTTAGGGTTGACTACGTGGTTTTTTGCGACATTATTTGTGGGTTCAATCGTATCTTTCACTTACTGTTGGCTATTGTTGGAACCTTTGCTAGTTTACCACATTTACGATTGACTTCTATAAAGTTGGATGATACTAATTATGCATCATGGTCTAAAGCTGTTGAAGTTTATCTTATTGCTACCAAACAACATGATTATCTAACGTCTACAGTCCCATCAGATCAAAGTAAGGCAGCTGATTGGATTGCTGGGGATGCATTGATTCGTACATTGTTATGGAACAGTATGGATTCCAAAATTAGTTCTCATTTTATTCAATGTGATACTTCTAAGGAGGTTTGGGATAAATGTGCTTTATTATATTCTGGCCAAAATAACATGACAAGGGTTTGTGACACATGTGAGGCACTATATGATCTTAAGCGTGGAGATCAGTCATTGAATGAATATTATGCCCATTTCACGACACTATGTTGACAGTTGGATACTTATCTTCCCACTTCAGATAATGTAGCCACTCTTGTCAAGAGACAAGAGGATCTTCGGGTTATTATGTTTCTCAAGGCATTGGGACCTAAATATTCTTTATTATGTCAACAAATCACTTTTTAGAGCGCTCTTCCTTCAGTAGATGAGGTTTTCTCTCAAGCTCTTCGTTCGACACCTACTGAGAAGATCTCCACCACAACTTTGGAGACAAGTGTAATGGTTTCTCATAGCACTAGCGGACGTGGAACCCGGGGTCGTGGTGTGGACGAGGTTTTGTTCCAATTGGTGGTCATGATGGTGGTATTGGTGATTGTGGCTCTCGCTATTGCAACAATTGTCAGAAAACTGGACTTACAGAGGTTTATTGCAACACTCTTCATCCTGAGCTTCAACCTGCTGTTGCTGTCTATATTGATTCTCTAGCACTGACTTCATCAGAACCTCCTATTGTGCATGGTACAGGTGATACTGTTACACTGTCACGAATTGAGTATGATATGTGGCTTCGCTCTCAATAGGTGACAGGCTCTTTAGCTCCTACAACAACTTTGGCACATACTTCTAAAGGTAGTTCATCTTGTTTATTATCTACACTGTCTAACTCCTGGGTTATAGACTCTAGAGCCACTCATCATATATCTAGTAACCATAAGCTTTTGTCTTCATTTCATTCCACATCTTTTGAAGTGTCTAATTTGGTTACACTAGCTGATGGTTCACAATCTCATGTTACTGGTACATGAGTTGCTCAGTTAAGTCCTTCTCTCTCACTGTCCTCTATCTTACACCTCAAATCTCCCTATAATTTGATTTCTGTTAGTTCATTAACTAAGGAACTGAATTGTTCAGCAACCTTTTCTTTTGTCTCGTTGTGTTTTTCAGGATCTCAGTATTGGACAAATGATTGGTGGGGGACAAGAATCAAATGGCTTGTACTATCTTGACAAGGAAATAATGGTTGCTACAATTGTGAAGCACACATTCTCTTATGTGTATCACATGTATTGTCGTGCTGGTCATCCACCACCAAACATTCTTTGACGTTTATTTCCTAAGTCTAAGTCTGTGAATACTTTTCAATATGAAGCTTGTCAGTTTGGTAAACATGATAGGACTTCTTTTCCTTCTCGTTTCATAGTCGTGTGTCTAGTCCATTTGAGTTAGTTCACTCAAATGTGTGGGGTTCGTGTTGTGTTTCTGATACTTCTGGTTTTAGATACTTTGTTACATTCATGGATGATTTTTCTTGAATGACTTGCTATTTTTAATAAAAGATCGTACTGAGATTTTTCATTACTTTCGCCTATTTTACTTTGAAGTATTGAATCAATATAATACATTTGTTAAAACTTTACGATAAGATAATGCCAAAGAATATCTTGCCTCCTCTTCTGGTTTTAAATCCTTTCTTGAATCTCATGGTATTCTTCATCAAACATCGTGTTCATACACTCCATAGCAAAATGGTGTAGCCAAACCCAAAAATCGTCATCTTCTTGATGTTGCTCGTTGTCATATGTTTCATATGCATCTCCCTAAACATTTTTGGGGCCATGCTGTACTTACATCATGTTACTTGATTAATCGGCTTCCAACCTCCGTTCTTCAAGGAGAGACACCATTTTCTATTTTACATCCAGATCTTCCTCCCTTTGTATTACCTTTGCGTGTCTTCAGTTGTATTTGCTTTGTTCATCGTCTTTCTCCGAGTCTTGATAAATTAGATTCTCGTGCTGAGAAATGTGTCTTTGTAGCGTATTCTCAAACTCAAAAGGCCTATAAATGCTATAGTCCTACTTGTCGCCGTCTGTTTGTGTTAGCTGATGTGACTTTCTTTGGGGATCAAGCTTATTATGATACTCGATCAGATCCTACAGTGGTTAAGCGGCTGTGTCCGCCCAGCACTTCCTCCACTCTTTGCACCTCAAGCACCATCAATGAGATTTCAATTTGCTGAGCGTACTTACCAACGGCATGCTACAGCTCCTTCCACGGTAGTACAGGTCCCACAGACATCTAATTCATATGTTCCTTCATCAATTGCAGCACTATCCTCTGATCCTGATCCACCTGTTGCTCTTCGGAAAGGTACACATTCTTGTGCTGGTCGTCCTATGGATCGTTATGCTCACTTTTATGATATTTATTCTTATTGTCTTCATACTCATCATCCAACGTCCAATTTCTTATCAAATGATCGTTTGTCTCCTGGCTTTTCTACCTTTGTCTCATCCTTGTCCTCTATTTCTATGCCCAGCAGTGTTACTGAAACTCTTGCTCATCCTGGATGGCAACAAGCCATGGAAGATGAAATGAAGGCCCTTCTTGAGAATCATACTTGGTTGCTCACATCATTACCTAAAGGCAAACAACCTGTTGGTTGTTGTTGGGTTTTCACCGTTAAGGTTTATCCTGATGGTTCTCTCAATTGATTGAAAGCTTGGTTAGTTGCCAAATGATATACTCAAACATATGGTATTGATTATGATCATACTTTCTCACCTATTGCCAAAATTCCATCTGTTGGTGTTTTTATTTCCCTAACAGCACACTTTGACTGGCATCTTCATCAATTGGACGTCAAAAATGCCTTCTTACATGGTGATTTGGTTGAAGAAGTATATATGGAGCAACCACCTGAGTTTGTTGCTCAGGGGGAGAATCTGGTCTGTCATTTACATAAGATCTTATAGGGACTCAAACAATCTCATCGTGCTTGGTTTGGTAAATTCACTGATGTAGTTATCAAGTTTGGGTTAAAATAGTGTCAAGTAGATCATTCAGTGTTTAGTTTTGTCTCCTCAATTGGTTGTGTTCTTCTGGTGGTATATGAGGATGATATTATTATCACTGGTAGTGATTCGAATGGTATTCAACGACTTAAGCAGTTTTTGCATACATAATTTAACACTAAAGATCTGGGACGTCTACGATATTTTCTTGGGATTGAAGTTGTTTACTCACAGGCAGGTATCAATTTATTACAACGAAAATATATGATTGATATTCTTAATGAGGTCAAATTTCTTGGAGCAAAACCAATTAATATACCTATGGAGCCTGATGAAAATGGAGAACTGTTACATGATCGAGTGAAATATCAAATATTAGTGGATGAGTTGAATTACCTTCTGTTAGAAGGCTTGATATATCCTTTGCTATCATTGTAGTGAGTCAGTTTATGAGTTCTCCTCGTACTACTCACTAGAATGATGTACTGCAAATTATGAAGTACTTGAAGGGAACACCAGGTAAAGGACTACTTTTCGAGAATTATGGACATCTGAAAACTACAAGATTCTCTGACGCAGACCGGGTTGGATGTCCTACCGATAGGAGATCTACATCAGGGTATTGTGTATTTCTCGAAGGTAATTTATTTTCTTGAAAAAGTAAGAACCAATATGTGGTTTCCTAATCGAGTGCTGAAGCAGAATATAGAGCTATGGCACATGTGACAGGTAAATTGATCTGGTTAAGGATGTTATTATCAGAAATTGGTGTGTTAGCATCGGATCCATCAACATTATATTGTGATAATCAATTGACCATCCATATTGCCAACAATCCTGTCTTCCATGAGCGAACCAAACATATTGAGGTTGATTGTCACTTTATACGAGAGAAGGTCCAAAAAGGGGAGATCATTCTTCAACATGCAAGGACAGAGGATCAACTAGCGGTTATTTTTTACAAAATCCCTACGAGGGAATAGAGTGGATTTTTTTTTGTAACAAGTTGGGACTACTTGATATCTATGTCCCAACTTGAGGGGGAGTGTTAGAATTATGATAATGAGGGTAAAATTGTAATATTTTGTAATGAGGGTAGAATTGTAATATTGTGTTTAGAGGGGTTTACGTTATCTTAAGTCTATATATATATATATATATTGTAATTCCTTCATTAAACGAAATAAGAAATATCATTATCCTCTCAAACAGCCACAATATAATATATATAATTAGATGAACATTTTA
This sequence comes from Syzygium malaccense, assembly GCA_031216405.1. Taxonomy (NCBI): domain Eukaryota; kingdom Viridiplantae; phylum Streptophyta; class Magnoliopsida; order Myrtales; family Myrtaceae; genus Syzygium; species Syzygium malaccense. Next base: position 2,311,005 of record CM062261.1, on the reverse strand, counting down.
ATCGAGTTGATCTCTTACTAAGAATTGTTAATACTTTCTGTCTAGGTGATTTACACCCATGGAAAACACAAAGCCGCATGATCAAATTTGTGAGTTCACGCACGGTGCAAATAAGCTGTGAGTTAGAAGAGAAGGTTGAAAAATTACACCATGGCGACGAGCTATGTTCTAATTCAGAGACTGAAACTGAGCAGCCTCAAGAAGAGACTACAATGTGAGGGCATCAGGTAAGACCTACCTACATATATAGTGTACAATTTTTTAATCATACTAATACTGAAACGGTCCAAGTGTTGATTTTGTTTGATAACATTAGATCCTTCTTTCGATATTTAGAATTTCTTGTCTAGTTGCTGCCACTAGAAAATGGAAGCGCAGCCTTACGTGTCTATCGGGCGTATGGAATCTTTCTCCTGGAAAACCCTTCATTGTTAAGTTGGGGAAGAAAATGCAGCCTATTGGAGGTTAGGGGAGTTTCTCAGAACCATTGCTAGCAAGGTGGTACCATTGTTCACAACTTGGAAGCAAATTACCAAGGATATAGGAAATGCTGTGATTAGGATTGTAGAGGCAGTTTGCTCGTACCTGTATGAAATTCCATTCATGTTGTAAATAAATTTAACATCATTATTAATATTTCTTTGTTGTCGTCTAAGTTCGATTATCTTCGTACCAGCTATGGAAAAATGGATTCTACATTCCTTAAATTCTAAACGGAAATATTGGAAAAGTGATCTAAAAGCTGCTCACTATGGTGGCTCTCAATTATTCTCGTAATATTTGAAGAATCTGTCGGCGTCACTTTTTGGAGTTTAAAGGAAGGGAAGTTACCATTGTTTTAATATGACCTGTCGACATTGAATAGACTTTCATTACCTCATCAGTCACTGCTGGGTGTTGCCCTTTCTTTCGAGGTTTCCAGATAGTCACTGTTGAGCCTCTTGTCCTTCTGTGTATAGATCTTGGAGTGTTGTAGTTTCTTTTATATTGAAGAGAAGTTGAAATGTGGCCTGTTTTGGCACTTGATAGTAGTTGAGGGATACAGTCAAATGCTTGGAAATGGTCTCTGTTGATGTTTGGGTTTCTTAGATTACCTAATACCATATGCTGATCACCTTACACTACTCTATTTTTGGCCCTCAATGCAATTCTTCTTCTTAATGCACTTACGGTTAGACTTCTATTTTCATAATCGAACTTCTCAAGTTAACAGGGTTACAGCAACGATTGTGATTTGTGAACTCTGCCTTCGGGTTTACAGCCATTTAATATTGGTTGTTGTGTTTATTTGATGCTTTGGCCACACAGCACTGAGTTTGTGTCAATAAATTTTACGACTGTTTTTTGCAATGAAGTGAATGGAGCTCCTCTGTTCGCGTCTCTGCATTTTTTTCGAGTGATGGAAAATGTGGCTGATCACGTGTCGCTCATTCTGTTTTTAGAAGTAAGCTTTTAGTGCGATCACGTAATATCTTCTCTATGTTTTGACATGCTTTACAGATTAATTATGAGACCCTCTGTTTATTAATTTTATTACTTTCTGTGATCTAAGCTTCCTCTAAATCCTTCTCCAATCCAAATTATTGAAGGCTTAACTGTGCGATGTTTCAGGGATAACTAACATGATCTCTTGGGCTGGCTTCGCACCCATTATGCTTAGTCCTCTTTCCTACACTCATTTAATTGGTAGGATGATGACCATTATAACACACAATAGACATCTCCAAACATCATTTTGCGCGCTCCATCTTCGAGTCATGAGCCACACTCTAAGGGACAAGGTTAGTGTTATCTTCAAAGGTATAGCGATCATTCTAGAGCTCGCATTCTAACTATTTGTTTTTGTCATAGATGTCTTAGGTCTAGCAAAAAAAGAACAAAACAACTACCGGTGCCCGTTGTTGAAGAAAGCTCATTGGAAGAAACTACTATAATTCCTGCATTTTCAAGATACAGGGCTAGAAAAAGATTTTTATAGCAATGATAGGACCTATTTCACGTGCAGTTAAAACTTATGTTAGCGATCTGCAGCTGTATGTCTAAGTTGCAGCTAAAATTGCTTTAAAATGCGCAAAATAAAACACAGCGACATAGTGTATAGTGTTTTTGTTGCAGCGATTCTATCTCGAACATAGGGTATCTCTCCCCCTCTTCGAACCTACCTTGTTTAATTCTCTTTCTTGCATTGGTACTTTACATTGAGCAATGTATGTAACTAGAATTTCTGAATTTCTCTCATGTTGAATTTTACACGTCTAAATTGAGAGAGAGAGAGAGAGATTGCATACTTCCATTTCGAAGGGCATTAACTAGAATTATCTTAAGATATATGGTGTGTCCATTCTCAAGAGAGTTACTGAATAAAAGTCCATAGTATATCTTTAACAACGGAGCAAGCGAGAATAACCCGTGCCAGGCAACGCCATTCCGGAAGATGGAGACTCGCAGCTCCATGATGTCCTCTTCCGTCTTCTCGATGAGCTCGAAGGTGGAGAAGTCTCCCGCTCGCAGGAGTTTTTCTTTGCGAAATCCCTGCTGTCCAGGCAGAACAATAGCTTTCACTATCCACCATTTGATCGTTGAACAAATGACTCGACCCAATGGGCCTGGAATGGGCAGGAGTGGCCCGTCCGTTTACTTGTCTAGAGATGCAGAAGCACTCGGATTTAGTTGGTCCGACTAGTCCCAGATCTTCCCAAGAACTTCTTGGGAATCATCTATAGCATAAAAGCCAAAAATCAAGATAAAAGTAACTAGACATATATACATAGAATTAAAACGCAATAGAGCTGAAACAGTTTTTCCATATACATTTATCAGTCAAACTTTTCAATGTAATATTTGCTTTGACAAAAGAAAAACATGCAATATTTGCTTGTGGTTATCTCACTAATTTTGGTGGCAAAGTGGTTTTTCTCACTAATGTCGATGCCAAGTTGTAGGTGTCAAATTTTGTAAAACTAAATTCACGTGGCTTGCAAACCGGGTTAATAATTTAAAGGATGTTGGGAAAATGAAGCATAATATTATTTTTTCTTTCTTTTATGAGAGCTAGAAATGGAGTTCAAGCTTCACATTGTGAGTTAGTTTTTATGTTATCAATAATTCAGTTGAATCGAGTTTAATTTCGAATGCATATGCTATAAATCAATTTATAGCTTGATTGCGCCTTTATAGCATTTTTTTGAATGAAATACCTCACCTTGGACACTTTAGTGCATTGACCCACTAAATAATATGCTACTTCTTTCCTCGCATGCCAACAAGTGTGACGCTAGTGGTCTTCAAATATGCCTAAACATGGACAATTCCAACGAAAGCTCGATTCCTGAAAAGAAAAAATTACGATCAATCTTTCGAGAAAGTTCCAGAAAAAAGGTATAACATGATTAAATTATGCAGTCAAATCAATCAGTAATACATAACTAATGTTTATTGCGTCTAATCTATTTGTCAATGTACACTATATACAAGCAAATAGATAGAAGATGTTCTAAATTCCCCAAAAGGATACTGACGAAAGTCATATATGTAGGTTAACCGAATTCGTTGAGCTTGAAATACTAGAAAGGATCTACATAAAACAGCAAACAATATCATATGATAAAATATCATAAATCTTGTGCTATTTGCGTAGTGATTAAGGAACAGGATTGTATGTGCAGACTGGGCACATCTCAAGAGTTCGATTTTCCGTATCACCAAATGCAATCGGTTTTATATTGAAACCATTCACCCAGTTTTTGACTCGTACTCTACCCGGTCCATGAGATTTGTAAGATGTGTTATGGCCCTGACACCTTATCTGCCTAAGATATAAGTTCTAGGAGAGAGAAACAATACCTCATTACCAGAAAATGACCAAGTTAGTGATAAATCAAGTAGATAAAGCCTTCCCTTCTTGTTACACCACACCCCCCCCCCCTCCTTTTCTATCTAGCATAGTTATGAAAGCAAGTTAATGAAAGTTCATCTATGTGAATTCGCGTACGCATAAATACATTTTGTGTCATGAGATTTATCACAATGTTGATGAAAACTTGTGTTGTTCCCAATCTAGCTAAATTAAGAAGTTAAAAACCAAGACTCGACCTACGCATCAGAAGTTATATGAGTAGCAGAAATTGACTCTATACTCAACCCGAAATGAAATCGTCACGGCTAAAAGAATGAATGCCTCAAAGATCGATGGTTTAGTTCTTATTTGAAGTGGCTTCTAATCAAACTGTAAAAGATAGGTTTTAGATGCAAAAATATATCATCCGCCAATTAAATAAGTATTTTAGGTGCTTCTGGAGCGCACATCCTGCCTGGCCGATCCCAACCACATGCAAATCCAAGTAACAGTCAATTTCATCAAGACATAAGTCACTTGATTAGTGGATAGGCGGACCATGTAAGTTGTGTTCTTGAAACACCTCCCCTAGCAATATTTTTTTGAGTTGTGTAATGAGTATTTGATGCTTTTAATGTTCTATCTTCACTATAAATATCGCAAATCTCCATACTCATCTTCATAATGATTGATATTAAGTAAGAGATGGACAGAAAAGCGGAGTATATCACGTAAAAAAAATACGCTACATTAAACAATTCGTTTCATACAGAACAAGAAAACATTTTAATGAGACGCTCTAAGCTACACGATGAAGTTTTTCCAAACATTTGTGATAAAAACTAAACTTCTCCCGTAGGCTCACCGCAACTATGGAACTTTCTCATATACAAAAAAAAAACGGAAAGAAAAATGGAAAATAAAAAAAAAATAGAAAATAAGAAAACATGACCTGGGTCGAGTGGGTTTTAAAATAAGTGAAACCAAATTTAATTCATGATTTTTTTATTATTTTTCGAGTTCCCACAATTATTAGAAATCTGCCTAAAGTTAAGTTCATGTTTGTGGATGGTTCAGACTCACCTTATAATCCTTGAAAGACTGGATGGAGCCATCGAATTCTTTCTTAACCCCACGTAATTTCTTGCAACTAGAGATACATAAGTGGCGATCATCCGGCAATTTGGTGGCTGATACATCAATCCAACTTTCCAACGATTCGCAGCTCCAAAGCATTAAGTCGTTCAAAACTCCAACTCATCGAGGCCTTCAATAATCCGTAGCTCATGGCCCCAAGAGATGCTCAAGAACATGAGGTTCTTTAAGTTTGACAAACCACCAAGAGTTTGCAAATGACGACAATAATAAACTTCTAAGTGTTCCCATGATTCCGACGTACCAACAACTTGAATTTCGAGTATTTCAGGGCAATTGAATAGATGGAGCCTCTGCAACTCATTTAAGACTCTTGATGCAAGGATTAGTGATATATAATTCATTGTAAGATTCCCAATGTATGTCGACATACACTAACCTTCTGAAGGACACGCACCACACGATCTTCAATTCCTCCAACAATTCCAACACCCCAGCGATGTGGATCTCATCTAATTTTGGGCAACGATCCATGCTGACCTCTTTTAGCTTCCTCATGCTGGATAGCATTAATCTCTCGAGGGGTCCACAATCATAAAGTGAAAACGCCGTTAAATTTGGAAGCTGAAACCCATAGAGTTGAATCTCTTGCATTTGAGAGCCATTGAGCTTTAAAACTGACAAATTCTTTAAGTTGGAGGAGAGTGACCCGATTGAAATGAAATTATAAAGGGTTAGGTATAATAGAGAAGAGGGAACTCGCGTGATGGTCTGCAGGTTCAATGCAGACAAATGGAGTTGCTTTAGCCGAGGAAGGGAAGCCAACTCAATGGGAGCAGGGACATGGAGAAGGCACAACCTCAACTTTTCTAGCTTCAATAACCTCCCGATCCACCGTAAGTCACTGGCATGAATTCTACCTCATCCGCCAATTTCAGAGCCATCATTTAGGTCGAACTCAACCAAATTAGTCAAGTTTGAGAGGTTCGGGACAACTTGCAATGACCTAGATGACACTGCTAGATAAGTTAAACTAGTTGGGAGTGATGGCAAGTCTTGAATTTCATTACACCCTCTTAACACTAGTTTTTGTAGTTGTGGAAGCAAGCCAATTTCAGAAGGAAGTTGACCTTTCAAATTGTCTCCAACCCAAAGCACTTCTAGATTCTCAAGCTTTCCGATAGCACCCAAAATCTCCACTGGACCTGCAATTACAAAATGCAACTCCCGAAATGATTTGCACTTAAATATGGAATGTGGGAGCTTCTTCGGTTTATCACACATTCTTAAAGAGAAGCACTCCAGATTCTGTAGGTCCCCGAATTCTTCCGGCAAACCTTCAAGCTTAGGGCAATCATAAAACTCTGCGTCTATCAGACACTTCAACTTCCCAATAGAGCCGTCAATTATCCTTAAATAGTGGCAACTCGTAAAAGCCAGCCTCTCTAAAGTTGAGCATCGCGAGAAGTCTGGTGTGCTGATTATGCGATTACACTGATCAAGAATAAGAACTTTCAATTTTCTTGCTTCCCGTAAAAAGTGAATGCATTATCCAATGAAGGAACAGTTCAAATGTTGCTTATAAGAACAGCATAACAGAAATAAGCATATAATGCACCTTGATTAAGCTCCATAATTGCAAATGGTCTATATTGTCATTGAATGAAAATTCAATGATGTCTCCATTATTTAAGCACATATTGGTCGGCTCACACTTTAAAAGATTAGCCCTCCAATAAATCCATCTTAATTTGGGAAAACAATCCATTAGGTTGCCAACAAAGGTTACTCCATCTAATCTAAGGAACCTTAGCTGTTCAAACCTTCCAATCTCCTCACTTTTAACAGGGACATTAGCATGACTTGTACTTAGATGGAGATCCATTGCTCGACGGTTCTTCATCTGCAAATGAGAGCAAGAAACGCACAGTATTCAGCATTCTATTTTATCAAGGAAAAGTATTAAAAGAAAGAATAAAAAGAGAATTGATTAGTTCTCTCATGAAGTGTTCCACCTTCTTTGTCCTTATTGCATCGAGGACTTTCCCCTAAATCCATAGCCTACTATGCTCTTCAGGATTCATCGGATTTTCTTGACGAACAATTTCCCTTCCGAGATCTCTGAATTGATCGTGCATCCAAAACTTATTGTTCTTTACAATCTTCATCAAGGACATGCCATTGAGGACTGCAATTCCACTAACTGGGAAATGGTCACAATCTCTCCGCATATAAATTGCGTTTGCTTTTTCGAAAACACCCTCAGGAGGTGCGTTCTTCATCCATTGCGTTTGTTTTTTCGAAAACATGCAATATCGAGAAAAATTTGCTGTTGCTCAAAATTCAATGCATCATAGCTAATCCTCAACTTCTCGAAAACACCCTCTGGAGGTGCTTTGCTCAACTTGTCCTATGTTTCTTTCCATAATTCTTGTGTTTTATCATACAACAATGAGCCAATTACTTCAATAGCCAAAGGAAGTTTTCTGGTAGCAGATACAATTTTCTTTGTAATATCATAGTGATCATCTGAAGGAGAGTCCTTGTTAAGAGCTTAAGAGCATCTTCACTACTCATCACCTCCATTTCATAATAGAACATTTTGTACTTTGGTCAAGTGATTTGCAAAAGATCTTTGTTTCTAGTAGTAATGAGCACTCTAGACCCTGAACACAAAGCACCTTTTCCAATTAATTTCTCCACTTGTTCGCTTTCATCAACATCATCTAGCACAATGAGGACCTTCTTATTGCAAAGTGTTACCACGGTCCTCTTCATTCCATAGTCAATTTCATCGATGCTCCTTGTTCATGCAACATTTCTTATTTCTGATAATAATTTCTTTTGCAATTCAACTAAGCCATCAGTTCTTGACGACTTTTCTTGAACATTTTCAAGGAAGCAACAACACTTTCCAAAGTGGGTATAAAGTTGATTGAACACAACCTTGGCCAGAGTCATTTTACCAATACCCCCCATGCCATTAATTTGAATGAGCCGCATACCGCCAGAGTCAATGTCTCAAATTGCTTACTGCTACCACTCGATTATCGATTCCAATTAAATGTTGAGTCACGAACTTTTGCTTTATCTTTATCCACAACCACCTCAACAACCGGCTTGATTAGTGCTCCTTGGCTGTCATGAAGGAAAACCATTTCAATGGAGGAAAATTGAAAAGAAAAAACAATCTAGTAATTAAATTTCATTCGTGATACAATTCCATCATAATACTACTGAATATCATTTAATTTACTTTTGTTCGTTTCCTAGGAGTGATGTTATTGAATTGCACTTGCTTAACTATGCAATAATGGATAACCAATGGGACATCAACAATCAAGATGCGTCTTATCAAAGTTCAAAGTTTGTATTGAATTTAAGGTTTTCTTAGTTATCTCTTCTGATGAATTAACATTTGTCATTTGATTTGTTGTGCAAACCTTACGTTCTTGTTCTTGTAAAGTTCCAGAATAACACCAAGCATGCACAAAATTAACATTTTGACGAGAATGATGGAACCGACGTCGAAGAATATCGGATTTGATTTTTCTAGCTAAATCTATGTAACCATCAAAGATATGAGAATCTACATCACTCTCCAACGTGCTTTTCATGCACATTGCCAGGTGCCACATGTCGCATTGTGTCATGACACCCAAAAAATTGACTTAATCCCAACATGTGATTAGCAATCTTCGAATTATGTCAATCTTATTTTTGCAAGATAAATATACAATTATTTATGCATTGCGAATTTGCATTTTATTAGTTATTGTCAAGCGACGACTATAGAAGTTGGACTTTGTATGTTGTGGAGGAGAAATGTCGGATGTATATGTTGAAGATCAAATCATTCCACTATGTAACCCATTATATACAATTCCATTTTTCCAGCAGTTTCATATTTTTTATACACACACCATTTAATAATCAAGATGAGAGGATTGGTGAAAAAGGAAACAAAATTTATATAGACCATCAAAGAAAGGAAAAAAATGAGCTTTTATTTCTATTTTTATTTCTTCATTAAATATAGAGATATGATAGCGCTTCTAGTGAGATCAAGAACACTAACAATTTTATTAGCTCTAGCATGATTATTATGTTTTTGGATTCTGTCCTACCCGAATTTAATATCTTCCTTCTTTTTATTTACTTAGTTTCTGCAAACAGGAAAAAATATTAAGGAAAAATAAGGATCTTAGAATGCAGGTAGCTCACCCTTTGTATATCTTGGCTTCCCACCCCTTTATTACATCAACCTCCTTCAAAGCCTCTCTCTAGGAATCTACTTGTTCAGTGCTCAACTTCTTCTCGCGCTCCAAATTGAGAATGGCATCACGATACAATGGCGTTTCATCTTGACATCGTTAGGTTCCACGCCGAAGAAAATAGGTAGGTCATCCTTATTCCTGTTTGACTTGGGGGTGTTCTTCACAATCTACGCGAGCTTGCAGAGATAACATTGGCTCGAAGCAAAGGTTCGAGAGAAGATGGGGATGTAGATCCTAGAGTTGTTGATTGCTCTTTGGAGCGTTCCATCGATTCTTTCACCAACATGGAGTTCTTCATCGTCTCGGAAGACATAGATGCCAGAATCGGTCAAGCTATGGTAGAGGAAGTCGGTAAATTCACTACGAGTGTTGGGTCCTCTGAAACTCAAGAACACTTAATACTTGCTTCCTGATGATGCTCCTGCCTCTTAGCAGCTCTCTCCCTCTCTCCCTCGGGGGTGAACAAGATAGGCCTTTGCCCTTGGCTGACTGAAGGTTTCAACCACGAAAATATCGCGTGAATATGTCATGAGTGAGATTACCAATGATTAGAGAAAAGCATCAGACATACTATTGCAGACTAATATATAAATTCAGTCACAGAATAACTATAAAAGAAGCAAGTATTTAGATGGCCGTATTATATTCAAACACACAATGATCCATTTCATTTGTAAGTCAGTGCTATGAAACACCATATAACATTACTTTTGCGAAATACTTCTCCACTAACAAAATTCTAGGAAGACTTTTTGAGAAAACCAGAAGGTTGTACGTACCAAATCTTGCGGCCCGAGGCAATTTGGTATGTGTAACACTCACCCAATACTTGCTCCTCCTAGATCAGAAAGCAACAAGAAATCTCACGCTAAATGGCCGACAAAAGTAAGGCAACAAAGAAAAGTTGGTCAAGATTCCCTCTAGCTTTGAGATAAGAAAGCTATGAGAAATCTCTGGCTAAATAGCCGACAAAAGTAACGCGACGAAGAAAAGTTGGTCGAGATTCCCTCTAGCCTTGATGTCCTTCTTTACTCACTCGATGCCTGGCTTTGCATGGAAGGGACATCATGATAAATCATGATAAGAGACCACTGATCTTATTTTTTATTAGACACACTCCCTCAAAGCTTCAGATATCAGTCCAAGGATCGCTCTAAGGCTAAGTTTCGCACAAAGGAAATGAAAAACGGGTGGATACTTTCGTCTGTTTGTTTACCACATTCGAAAGACATGAATTTAGGATCCGATTTTTTTCACAGAAAATAATATAATTTAAAAAAAATTTCCTAAAAATAGTCGCTTATAGCTCAAAATAATTAGTCAATAAAAAATATTTTTATTGTCGATAACAATTCATATCTAAATATTGATGAAAATATTTTCTGTTCATTTTTTTTGTAATTGATACAAGCAATCATTTTTAGGAAAATGTTTTCCAAATCATTCATTTTCCACAAAAAAAAACGAAATTTTATTCTTTTGTTAATTGTTGCTTAGTTAATTAAAGGAATTTGGAAAGAAACTGCACATTTCCAATATTGCCCTTACATTGAACTCATTTTAAACCAATGAGCCATCCCCTACCATCCCAATTATGCAATAACCGTTTTTTTTATGCATTTTCTAAGCAAAGAATATACCTTTTTCAATTTTGCCAATATTAAAAACACTATTCAATTTTTTAAAAAGATTGCTTGACATTATATGCGAATCTAGGAAACTGTAAAAGATCAACAATCAACAAACTTGATCCGCAAGATTTAAGAAAACCAAAAATTCAAAAAGTAAAAAATAAAGTCAATTCTTTTTTTTGGTCGAAAAAACATCACATACAAACATGTACGATAATTAGTATTATGAAATCAAATTCTAAATCACGGATTCTTCCAAAAACTAAAATTTCTAGAACGGTTGAGATTAGCCCGCAATCTATTCATTTTGAGCAAGAATTTCCATCAAGCCGAACTCTCCCGGGCAAAATTCAGAATAAGTCGAAAAGAATCGTACCCTGTCCGTGCTAGCTCCTAGGAAAGGGCTTTCTTCGTCCGAGGGGCTGGTTGCCAGAGTCGCTCGGGATGACCAGGGGGACGTTGATCGCTGGGTTCGCGAAGAAGGTCGTGTACTCCTCTGCGCCGCACACGGAAACACCCTAGCCCTCAAAGAAGTGGTGTCGCGGTTGTGTGAGAGAATGAAGCTTGAAGACTTTGAAGTCTTCCAAGTGATCTGAGCGTGGCTTCAAGCTGATATGTACAGTGCATATCGGACTTGTCTCTAAGCCCATGGACCCCCCGGTGTTTATTTAAGGAATGCAATAGCAATGTTGGCCCAATTATAAGGAGTTACAATCGCCCGCTGCTCCCGTGAAGCCAACCAAGTAACAGATTGAATTGCGGAAGCCCATCGAAGAGGGTCCTTATCCCCTAATTGGCTGTGTAAGCCCCCCAAACCCTTGTGGAATTGTTATGATTGGAATCGTGTTCTTCTTGTTCCTTGGTACTGTGACGTTGAACGAATGAACTTCAATTTCGACCAAAAAAAGATTAGCCCGCAAAACTTTACAAGTAGTACAAGCATTGTGATTCCATTTCCTACCCTATTTTGCCAGCCAAACAAAATTCTAAGTGTCATCTAATAAAAGAGGTAAATGGTGAAACCATTTGTAAAGACCCAATTCTAGGAAACTCTACAAGAGACCCCAAGAAAAGGCCCCAGTAAACATACATAAACTCATATAGAAAAAGAACCTATGAAATTTTGCTCGTGTTTATTTAACATATCTGCTAAAAAAATCCATTAACCTGTAAGTAAAAAAATTAATATATACTTTTCGACAGCAAAAAAACCTACTAAACTTGTGGGATAGTTTCACTCCGTTGGCCATGAAGGTGAATAGCCTCTTTACACGACTTTCACAACACAAACCAAGGCACATTATTGACCTCAAATTGAACAACATTAAACAAATTACTAATGAATTATAATAACCACTCACGACTTTAAAAAATCTTATCCACAAAAGTCTCCAAAACACATGCTAGAGTTGTCGATCGCTCTCTTGACCGTTGCATCGACTCTTTAATCAATATTGAACTCTTCATCTTGTCAAAAGACATGGATGCAAGCATCGGTAAGCTATAGTAGAGGAAATTGGTGAATTCACAATGAGCGTTGGTCCTCAGAAACTTAGGTTATGAATTCACCCATTTACATCTTTCGCCTGCTAAACCGGAGTCTCTAATAACTGCTTCTCATCAAGAGTATGCTGTAGCTCATACGGGTTGTGTCTGTTCAGCTTCTTTGTCACTGGTACTTTGTATTTCGACTTGCCTTTTTTAGTTTGCTCATTTGAGTCAGTAACATTGGGAGAATCAACCAACATGAGCTGAGTATCCTGAGCCTCCTTGTCACCGAGTCACCCCTCACCAGAAAGCCAAGCACCTTCAGGTTGGTACTCTGATAACAGCAGAGTAATTTCTTTTCCCTTGCCTCCCGACTACCTAATGGATCATTTGATGCTGATGGATTGGTGTTTCAGGAACCATTTCTTCATCTTTGGGGGTAGGCATTTGCTTATTGTAGACAATTTTCCAAAATTGGCTGAATTCACGCACGTAAGCTCTAAGCCATTGGCCAAACTTGCCAACTATGTTCTCTTCAATTCCTGACTCTTCATAAGGCACCTCCTTACAATAAGTGGCATGGTGTCCAATTCGGCCACAAGAATAGCTAATGTGTGGAAGCCTTTCGTATCGGAAACCAAACCAAAGTGCTTTGTAGGCCTGGTTAACAATGGTACCAGACTTCAAAGGGTTAGATAAATCTAGATGAACTCTTGCTTTGCCAGTCTTGTAGGGGCTGTTGTCTTTGGAATCTAACTTAACCTGCTGCACCTGGCCTATTTTCTCCGCAATATGTCTAACCACTTCCTCTGAGACTCTCCCTAGCGGAAGACCAATGATGTGCACCCATAAAGCACAATGCGTGAATTCATAACACTGTTCCGGGACGTCAGGGTCACATCGCTGGAGAACTAGCAAATTGCTTGAGAAAGACCAAGGTGGCTGGGCATTATTATTACACAAGGTGTATTTTGACAGTGTAAAAGAAATGGCAAGCTATGCAGGTTTCAATGCCTTGGAACCGTGAAATAAGTAAGAGTTCACTAAATTTTTTATGCTTGTGACTACATCTCATTTTTTTCATATTTAGTAAATGGTTGACATGTATAAAAAGGCAATTATATGGAATGTATAAAACTGTTCATGCTTTTTTTCCCCTAAGAAGTCATGTTTAAAACGCATTGTGAGCAATTCTTCGGGAACATCCGTGGTAGTAGTTATTCCAATGTTGTTGGCTCATGAATATGCCTCAACGACTTTTCTCTTAGGATGACTTTAAAATATGTGTGTGTGTGGTCTAGGTCTGTCACCAAATTTGACTGGAGTCTCTTGATCTTTGCCCTTGGATTTTAGCAGTTCTGAATCTGCAGCAGATATTTACGGAGACCTAAATATAAAAAAGTCAGCTGTTGACGACAGTCGACTTGACATTGTTGAAGAAAAAACCTCCCGCAAGCTGACAACCGAAGACCCCGCAAATTGGGGACGACTCCATTCCCCCCAGAAATAATCAATAAATAATCATTTATAGAGTCGATAGACCCATTTGGGGTGTGAGAAGGTCGATATCTATACTCTACATGGGACTTTTAATGAGCCAATTAAATTCGATTGCATGCATATATGATAACAAAACAACAAATTTTGTACTAATAACTATAATAATACTTCCTCCTAAGCAAGAGGTAAAACTACTTCATCGAGAGCCTCATGCGAATCTCGGCATCCCTTGCACGTAAAACATACAGAGGGTTTTCTCTCTTCCTAAGGAAGACAAAATACAGGGTGATCGGGAGAGTAGAGTGTGGAGGCATCCGCACGTTAAAATAAGAAACAGACGTAGACAACCTATATTAAATGGAAACAATCCCTAATTTGATGAGGTTACTGATGTAACTACCAACTAAAGATCCAAGTCCCTAGTTACACTGGTTACACTGTAGGTTATCAGCGTAATTAGTGCACGGTATTACGCAAATTTTATTTTTTTTATCAGAGGTATTATGCGATTGACTGAGTCAAAAACGGCAATTATTCAAAATCGATGACTCCCGTTCACCGCCCACCGCGTTAGCAAGAAGAAACGGTCAATCCTGCAGTACCACGCACTTTTTCTTTCCCATTATGACCGTCACTGACTAAGAACTAGAATAGCTGGACTGCCAACATCTACATGAATTTATTTATGTTTGGTAATTTAATTCCCGGTTATTCAAAACATGGCCCACATCAGCCCTCCCAACAACTTCCTATAAATGCAAATTTAAGACTAGTCTCTTAAACACAGAGAGAGCTAGAGTTCAATTATATGACACGACTTCACTTGTACAACATAACCATTTACAGAAGCTTCGATACTGCAAGCGTGTGCCTCTAGTGACCAAAATGGAGGGAGAGATCAGCAACTTCGTCATGGTATGGACCTTGGTGGTGATATCGCTCATCTATTGCCACACCATCTGTCAAACCGTCCCTAGTGGAACCAAAAGGCTGTTGGCCATTTCACCGGTCATTGGCCTCTTCTTCATCCTCCCTCTAAGCCTCACCACCATCTCTCTTGGAGGCCTCACTTCATTCTTTATCGCTTGGCTTTGCAACTTCAAGCTCATCCTCCTTGCCTATGGCAAAGGCCCATTGTCATCCTCCTTTCCTCAACAGTTACAGTGAAGTCTTCTTTTGCAAAGGAGAAGATGAAGCTGTCGTGATCAGGAAAGCGGAGATTTGCATAGAACATCGCCACGACATCAGGGAAAACTTCCTCTTTCAAAGTGCAAAAGAAGTCTAATCAAGCTTTTCAAAGAGTCTCGGTACAAAGATTCCGTGGGAGTCAAGATATTTGAAATCAACAAAACGATGAGAGAGAGGCTGACGAGAGAGTAACGCATTAAATGCATATTCATGATTAGGTGAGAAAAAGAGAGAGGAATTGAACGAGGGATCCCGAGTGAAACAGACACAAGGTTAAAAATAGAAGTATACTCGATCATTATCATCATTCCTTTTTTTGATTTGAATTCCTTCAGTTTGAATAGGTGGTTCTTCTGGTTCGGTGGTTGCTTCCTCACGTTTTGTAGTGATACGTTCTGGTTCAACTGGCGAAGTCATTTGATCGGTCATTTCTGTTGGGATTTGGCTTTGTTCCTCACCTACCACTTTCTTCTTCCCTTTTGATGGAGAGGCTGGTCCAGTTGTTCAGCCATAGGAGCAGGAGCGTCCTTAGTAGAAGCAATGATTGTGGTAACAGGAGCATGACATAAGCAAAAGCAACAATAGACAGCCCTCTTTCTTTAATAAGCTCGCTAAGGAGAACTTGCAAACTGTCCCAATTCACTTGGGGTGGAGCTTCCTTTGCTTGAGCAAATTTTAGTCTAGCATTCATTTGCACAGTCTTCTCTTGTTGTTCTCTTGCAATGGTTGTAGACTTGACAATGCTGACGATCGCCTGAATTTTTGGTGTTAATCCTGATGGAGCACTAGCTCTTGATATTTGCTTCGATGGTTGAAGCCTTGATTATGGTGTCGTTGTAGATGGAGTTCTACCTTCAATAGTGGATGGCTGCATGGCACTACCAGTGGCGAATCCTCCTATTTCTTCCATTCGTGGAGATGAAGGGATGCTCTGGCTGATAGTTCCTTCGATTGTGTCCTCGGTAAGTTGAGTAAGATCAATCTCAGAGGATCCTTTGGAGCGCGAGATAAGACAATGGCGCTACGCGTTGATCTGAGCGTACCAGTTGCTTGCCGAATGCTATGGGAAGGTGCTTTGGGTGCCATGGAAGTTGAAGATTTGAAGGAGATGGGAGCGAGAAGTTGAGACTACGAGTACGTGACAGAGAAGGAGAGAGGGAATTATAGACAAAGAGGTTGACTTACCAACTAACACAGTATAAATAGGTGTCGATAGGCTCAATGAAGAGAGAGAGAGTGTGTGTGTTCCGAATCTCTTGAAAATTATGCCTATGTAATTTGAGTTTATTCAAGGAAATTTAAAGAGACAAAAGATAACAAAATTGGGAAAATAAAAAACCAATCAATCAGCAGTAAATTTAGCAGATATCGTCAGAATGCTAAGGTGAGAGAAAGTGTAATGTTAACTTTTTTTGAGTTGCAGTGTGTACCCGTAGGCATAGGATATTGCCGCTTTTTATGTGATTGTGTTGATATCACAATTTTTTGGTAATATTTGCGTAACACTACCATGACTTTTTGCTTTCTACTCGAAGGACTACAAATCCTGAGATAATTTCTGATAAACTCGAATATGCTCTTATCGAGTGCCTTAGTGAAGATATTGGCCATTTGATGCTTAAAATCAACAAAATAAATGCAAGAATTAATAATAGTTACATGATCTTTGATGAAATGATGACGAATTTCTTTATGCTTTGCCCCAGAATGCATGATTGGATTCTTAGTCAGATTAATTGTACTTGTATTATCACACATAATTAGTATGCTTGAATTTTCCTCACCAGAGTCACTTAGTTGTCGTCTCATCCAAAGTAACTGAGCACAGCACGTACCAAGTGCCAGATATTCAGCTTCAGCAGTTGAAAGGGAAACTGAGTTTTGTTTCTTTGAAAGCCACGAAACAGGCATACAACCCATTAATTGACAAGTTGCAGAGGTGCTCTTTCTATCAATTTTGCACCCAACAAAGTCAATGTCGGAGTATCCCAATAATATGAAGTCTAAACTCTTTAAGCACCACAAACCTAATTTTGGATGATCTAATATACTTAATGATCCATTTTATAGCCTTGAGATGTGATTCCTTATAGATTAGGTGGAAAACGAGCACACGTGCATACGCTAAACTAAATATCAGGTCTAGATGCTGTCAAATATAGTAATTATCCTATCATGCTTCTATAGAGTTTAGAATCAAAAGACTGCACTTTCTCATCTTTGTCAAGCTTTGTTATGATGACATCGGAGTGTCAACCTTTGTGTATTTGCCCATTCCAAATTTCTTCATGAGCTCATTTGCATAATTTTCTTGAAATATAAATGTACCTTCTTTCGTTTGCTTGACTTGTAATCCAAAAAAGAAGTTGAGCTCTCCCATCATGCTTATTTTTTTTTTTTGGTAAGAACCCATCATGCTTATTTCGTATTCACTTTTCATAATATTTGCAAATTCCTTGCACATAGATTTGTTAATGGATCCGAAAATGATATCATTAACATAAATTTGTATCAACATAATGTCATGACATTTCCTCTTTATGAATAATGTGGTGTCAACTTTGCCTTTCTCAAACTCTTTCTCAACCAAAAAAGTACTCAACCTTTCATACCAGCGTCTTGCTTGCTTGAGTTTGTAGAGAGCTTTATTAAGATAATAGAAGTAGTTTTTTTTCTTCTTGGATCTTCAAATCCTTGCGGTTGCTCTACAAACATCTTTTCTTTGATGTAACCATTTAGAAACGTACTTTTCACATCCATTTGATATAATATGAAATGATAAGGACATGCATAAGCTAGTAATAATCTAGTTGCTTCTAATCTTACAATATGAGTATATGTTTCATCATAATCTACACATTCCTTTTGAGAATATTAGTACCCTTACTTTGTTACATACTGCATTGTTTTTGTCATCTAGTTTGTTTCTAAAAACCCATTTTGTTTTAATGATAGGACGATGTACTAATTCCCAAAACTTGTTTATCAACAATAGCTTCCTCAACCTCTCTGTGTCCAATTTCAAAGATCAATACCAAGGAATTCATGAGTTCTTTGAATGACGACATGGTCTTGACCCCTTCACCAGTGTCTCTAATGGTTTGTTCTTTGGGATGGCTTGTTTTGTATTTCCAATTCTTTGGTAGTGGAGCCGGATTTAAACTTTGTGCTTTAGGTTGCTGATTTTGATTGCCATCAACAGCTAATGCTGGCAATTGCACCGCTTCCCCTTCATTATCAACTATTGCACCGTTCAAGTTATCCTCAAATCTAATATTCATTGATTCTTCCACTTCCTGCGAAACTTTGTTAAAAGTAGGATATGCTCTCTTAGAGGTTTGGTAGCCAAGGAATATACCTTTGTTTTACCTCGGTACAAACTTACCAACGACATTGTCATTTGCATTCTTGAGAATGTGTCATTTACAACAAAAGACGTGAAAGTATGAGATGCTTGATTTTTTGCCTTTGAAGAGTTCATAGGGTGCTTTCTCCAACAATAGCCTTAGGAATACTCAATTCATGACATAGCAAGCAATAGCAACTGCTTCTATCCAGAAGTAAGCTCGAACGTCACTTTCTATTATCATGATTCTGGCCATTTTTTGTGGAGAAAATTTTCTCTCTACAACTCATTTTTGTTATGGCATATAAGGAGATAATAAGTTATGCTCAAACCCATTTTGATCGCAGAATTCTGACAAACGTTTGTTTTCGAACTCTCCTCCATGATCTCCTTGAATATATAAAATGCTGTATCCTTTCTCATTTTGAAATTTTCAAGTATATTTCCCAAAAGAGTGGAATGCATCATTATGGTTTCGCGAAAAAGTTCGTGACCTCCTCTGCTCTGCACACGGAAACACCCTAGCCCTCAAAGAAGTGTTGTCGTGGTCGAGCGAGGAAATGAAGCTTAGAGACTTTGAAGACTCTTTGAAATCTTCCAAGTGATCTGAGCGTGGCTTCAAGCCGATATGTACACTGAATATCAGACTTGTCTCTAAGCCCATTGCCCTGAAATTCAAAGGCAGTGTTGGCCCAATTAAAAGGAGTTTCAATCGCCCACTGCCAGTGAAGCCAACCAAGACCATTCTGTTTTTCTATTTTTTTATTTTTCTGTTCCCGGGAGCAGATTTAGAACAGAAATCTATTTGACAAATGTAATTTCATTTTTCTATTTCTGGAATAATTTTGAATTCAGAAAAAGGTTTGGAACAGACATAAGGAGTAAAAATTTTCTAGTTTTCTATTTCTAAAATAGAAATAAGAAATAAAAACTTTTCTTATCGCTCACCCTTACTACTAGTCAGCTGCTCACCAGTCGCTTGCCTCTCGCCGCTGGCCGCCGTCTATCGTCCTCCGCTGCTGCCCGACACCTGCCACCTTCCGCCACCATCCACAGCCATCCACCACCGACCGCTGTCTACCATCCTCCGTCGCTGCCCGACAATGGCTGCCTCCCGTCGCAATCCATTGCCGGCAGCCTCCGATCATCGATCGTCGCCCGTCGCCTGCCGTCCACCACCATCCATTGCCTGCTGCCACCTCCCGCCGCCGTCTACCGCTTGCGGGCTATTGTCCACCCGGGAGGGAGAAATTTTATGTCGTTATCAAATGAATTTTTATTTCGGAAATGAAAATTTTGTGTCATTATCAAACACGTATTTTGGCTTAGAAACTCGTCTGGGGGATAGAAATAGAAAAATATATTTGTGGCCAGAAATTGATTTTCTGAAACAGAATAGTTATCATTCACGCCCCAAGTAATGCGGATTGGATTGCAAAAGCCAACCAATCATAGAAGGTCCTTATTCCCCAATTGGCTGTCTAAGTACCACCCAACTCTTGTGGAATATGTTATGTTTTGAATCATGTTCTTGTTCCTCGGTACCAAGATGTTGTTGAATGAATAAACTTCAATTTCGACCCAAAAGATTGGCCTGCAAAACTTTACAAGTGGTACAGGCACTGTGATTCCATTTCCTACCCCATTTCGCCAGCAAACAAAATTCTAAGTATCATCTAATAAAAGAGGTAAAGGGTGAAACCATTTGTAACGCCCCCATTCTAGGAAACTCTACACGAGACCCCAAGAAAAGTCCCCGATAAACATACATATACTCATATATAAAAAGAACCTATGAAATTTTGCTCGTGTTCATTTAACATATCCGCTAAAAAAATCCATTCACCTGTAAGTCAAAAAAAATTAATATATACTTTTCAACAGCAAGAAACCTACTAGACTTGTGGGTCAGCTTCACTCCGTTTGCCATGAAGGTGAATAGCCTCTTTACACAACTTTCACAACACAAACCCAGGCACATTATCGACCTCAAATTGAACAACATTAAACAAATTACTAATGAACTATAATAACCTCTCACCACTTTAAAAAATCTTATCCACAAAAGTCTCCAAAACACATCCTAGAGTTGTCGATTGGTCTCTGGAGAGCTGGATCGACTCTTTAATCAACACTGAGCTCTTCATCATCTCGAGAGACAAGGACGCTAGCATCAGTCAAGCTATAGCAAAGGAAATTGGTGAATTCACCACGAGCATCGGCTTTTCAGAAGCTCAGGAACACGTGATACTCATTTTCTTGATGATGTTCCTACCTCTAACCTCCCCATTTTAACTTTAGCTTTAGTAACTCTCTCCTTTGTGCATGAACAAGATAGGCCTTGACCTAGCGATGGTCGCCAACCCCAAGCGATGGCCGGTGTTGTCTAGGGCAAGGGTGGCTGACTCGCTATCCCTAGACGAGGGTCGGCGAGGCTCACCCAGCTGATCTGTGCTGAGCTGGGCACCCTCACCTGCGGTCGACGACCTCCGCTAGCCCCTCTGGCAGCGCCCACTGAAGAGGGCCTTGCCTTTGGTTTTCTCTTTTTCTAGTTTTTTTTTTTAGATAAAATTTTAACTTTTTAGTTTTCTAATCTAATTTAGATAAGATTTAAAGAAATAAAAAAAAATTGACAAGTAGGAGAGAGCAAATAATTTAAAAAATGTCACGTCACATTTTCCGTCAGCCAAATTGATGGTGTTAACAGAAAGACTTGATTGCGCAAATTTAATAGATTTTATGACTTAATTACATTTTTTGAAAGTTTTAGGACTCAATTACACTTTTGTAACAAGTTTTAAGATTTCTAGAGCACATATCCCAAGAAAAAGTCTGTTTGCAAAAACATCATTGTTTAATGTTTGCCCCAAATTTCTAAGCCCTAATTGAGTTTTCTTCACTTCTTCGTTTGTCTTTCGTCCAAAGTGTCCTTGTTCATGGAATCCGCATCTTATTCGTCGATCCTCCTGTTCTTCGTCCGAGTGTCCTTCATTGAATCCTTCTGTGAATTCATTGTTCATCTCGCAACAACAAAGTTCACTTCTTTTTTATACGGATGCTTTTCCTTTTGCTTTGCATTGTCTATGTTATAGTAAAGAAGCTCCTAGTAGAATCATGATGTAATCTTGATAGTCAACAAATGTTTCTTCTGTTGCTTCTGTTGCATTCAGTAGAAGCTTCAATTGCCAAATCGAAGAATGGCGGTGGCCAGAATATTGAGGGCGTCAATGTCTAAATCAAGTGGCGTAACTACTGCTGAAGTCAACTTGGAGCTTAACTGCTCTTGTTGTCTTTGATCACCAATTCTCATTGCAAAGACAAGTAGGAATTCGTTTTATGGTTTTGGTAAGTTGTGGGTCGATCAGAAGACACCAGATCGAGCTAGGGACATAATAGTCGACTTCCTTGAAAGGAATCAAGCATTGTGTGAATCAAGCCAATTGTGGCGCAACGAGGTTGACATGAGCTAACTTCTAGCTGAAATCAAGGCTCAACCGGCAAAGTATAGGGGTTTAAAGGAGGAGCTCACAGGAGTGAAGAAAGAAAACATCATATATCAATTGTCAGTTGTTGTATGCAGGTGTTGTGTCGTTGTGCTGGTTGTGTGTAATGTGAGAGTTGATGGGAAGTTTCTAAGTTTTCCATAGTTTATTGAGGTGAATGTGTACATTCGTGTTAAACTGAACTTGGTTTCTACTTCCCTCATCTTCAGTACCTTGTTCTCGCTTCACGCTTCACGCTTCAGAGTCGCGTTACTACTAAAAATTAGATATTCTAATGGAAAGTTGTTGGCAGTTTGGCAATCTGAGAGAAAGCTTTCATCGTTCTTACCATTCTTATTGGAGAACTTCTGATTCCCTCTCATTCTGTTACGAAAAATCTAGTGATGTAGTCTAATGGTAAGATATATCCATGAATTGCTTGCTGGTCACCAGGCGTAACTGGCACATACTTATTTCATTTATAATTGTCCCCCCCGGACATTATGTGGGCATAATTTGTGGACAAATTTTGCTGATCTGGATTCTGCATCTTTGCTCCCACAACTATATTTGGACATTCAGATTTACAAAAACAATTAGCAGAGTATAAAGGTGAAAAGACAACCACCTTGAGCAGGAAACATTCCACCATAGATAGTGATTAAAAATCTGACCGACTGGTCAGAGCAGGAGGAATAAAATGTAATCTCATTGTTTTCTTTCTTCAGCCCAACGAAATTCAACTCCAGTTGTAACGCTATTATACCAAGCATTCAATCTTCAGTACAGTCCCTACCGAGTGCAACCAAACCAAGTATTCAAATTTCAGCACAGGAAGTTACCTTAAATGCAGCGAAAGGAGTTCCTCTATCTTTCCTGGTACGGGCATTCGTTCTTGGTCGCTGCCCTCTGCACGCCAAACCATCTACTTGCTTGATTCCCCTGTAGCATTCATCAATTGGTCTGTTAATGCGGCTGGCATTCTCTCTTTGCCCTGCAAAAACCGGAGACATTAACAAACCCGTAGCATTGGATATCACCATTTTCACGGCCTCAACAGAGGAAGGACACCTAATTACCACATATTGGCCCTACTCAAATTCGAGCTGACGGAGAACTGACCATACCAATTTTAAGAATCATAAACACATTGTATCCAGGTTTTTGTTTCATTGCCTGAACGGCTCGAAGCAACAAATTTGGCAACATCAGAGAAGAAAAAGGAATACCATCTTCCCTAAGTCGCGATCTAATGCTGATGATTTGTAACACTGAAAACATGCTTTTTTTAACCCAAAGCACAAACGGTTCCGTACCAGTAAAAGCTTCGGCACCTCAGACCAGATTGTCCTTGAAAGTTGGCACTCCAAAAATAAATAGCACTTTTGATCATCAAACAAATTACGTAGGCCAGTTCAAGCTCTAAATTGAAAATATCCCAAATACAATATTAAAGAAATCGTACAATAATTGGATATTCTAGAGATTCTAAGTGAACAAATAGCACTTCAAGTAAAGATGACGCCCTTATTATGACTCCACAGGCCAAAAGATGTATTCATAATGATTTGAAATTGAATTTTCAGAAAATTTCGAAGGGTGGTATGCATGATAATCAAGCCAAATCCCCAATTTTTTTAGCATGTTTCCGAAGTAGTGAACCGCGAAATTGAGCATTAAATATAGTTGCTCTGGCCTTAATTAACTTAAACAAAATCATGCGAACAATCCGTGTCTTTTTTTGTTTTGTTTTGGGACGATCCTATCTTTTATTTGGCTAAGACTAGTAAAGATCGGAAGAACTTCCTGTGTTTGTGCATATACTCATTGACATCATTCCTAAACTTCATACCTATTCAATCCACAAGAGAATACACCTCAAATGAGTTCACAAATCTCCATCGGGACGAAAGCAAAATACAAGAAATGGGGATTAAGTTCGATGTAGTGGCTTATAATACCGTCGTTCATGCTGTCGGTCTCGGACGAAGGGGACTCGAGGTCGTCGCGCTTAAACGAAGAGGAAATTTGGGGACTCGACGAAGAAGAAGAAGAAGGACACTCGGACGAAGAACAGGATGATCGACGAATAAGAACGACGCTCTAGACGAAAGACAGACGAAGAAGTGAAGAAAACTGGAGAAGAAAACTCGATTAGGGCTTGGAAATTTGGGGCACTTTAAACGACAGACGTTTTTGCACGCGGACCTGTTCACTTAAGCTCTATGCCAGGTAGGAGAGAAAGGAATGGATAAAACATGCGATGTTGGCATTTCTTGTTAGTCAAATTGGACTGTTTAATGAAAAGACTCAATTATACCAAATTGACAAATTTTAGGATTCGATTGCAGTTTTTTAAATTTTAACACTCGATTGCACTTCCCCGACTAGTGTTAGGACTTCGGGCGCACTTATCCTTTTAATGTTCTATCTTCACTGTAAATATCACTAATCACGAAATTCATCTTAATAATGATCGCCATTAAGTAAGAAATAGACAAAAAAGTGGAGCATTTTACTCGGAAGAAATGCTAAGTAAAATCATTCGATCCATATAAAACGAGAAACATTTTAATAATAGGCTCTAAGCTATTCTATATATATATATATCTCCTACAACATGAAGTTTTTCCAAACATTTGTGATAAAAACTAGACTTCTCCGTAAGACTTACTGCAATTATGAAACTTTCTCATATACAAAAAACAGGGAAAAAAAACAGAAAGAGAAAACATCACATGCGTCTACTGGCTATTAAAGTAAGCGAGACCAAGTTTAATTCATGTTTATATGATAGTTTTTTGATTTTCCACAATTATTGTAAATCTGCCTAAAGTCGAATTCGTCTTTGTGGACGGTTCTGACTCACCTTGTAATGCTTGAAACTCTGGATGGAGCCATCGAAACCTTGCTTGAGCCCACGTAATTTCGGGCAACTGTAGATAGATAAGCGGCAATCATCTGGCAATTGAGTGGTCAATACATCAATCAAACTTTCCAACGATCTGCAATCAAGAAGTCCCAAGTGGTTCAAAAACTCCAAATCGTCGGGGCCCTCGATAATCCGTAGCTCATGGCCGAATAATATGTGCAACCTCTTGAGTTTCTTTAATTTTGACAAACCACCAAGACTTTGCAAATAATGACAAGAATAAAGTTCCAAGTATTCCCACCATTCCGAAGTACCAACAACTTGAATTTTGAGTATCTTAGGGCAACTCTCTAGATAGAGACGTTGCAACTTATTGAAGACTGTCGATGCAAGGATGAGTGAAGATTCATTAGAAGATTCCAAATGTATGTCGATGTACACTAATCTTCTGAAGGACTCGCACTTTCTGATATCCAATTCCTCCAACGATTCCAACACCCCAGCGATGTGGATCTCATCTAGTTTCGAGCAACCCTTCACTTTGACCTCTTTTAGCTTCCTCATGCTGGATAGCATGAATCTCTCGAGGGGTCCACAATCAAAAAGTGTAAACTCCGTTAAATTCGGAAGCTGAAGCCCTTCGAGTTGAATCTCTCGCATTTGAGAGCGAGAGAGCCTCAAACTTGACAATTTCTTTAAGTTGGAGGAGCGTAACTCGCTTGAATTGAAATTATCAAGGGTTAGCTCTAATAGAGAAGAGGGAACTGGCGTGAAGGGTTGCAGGTTCAATCCAAATAAATGGAGACGGTTAAGTAGAGGAAGGGAAGCCAACTCAGCCGGTGCAGGGACATGCAGGAGACGCAAGCTCAATTGTTCCAGTTTGGATAACCTCCCGATCCACCTTAAGTCACCAGTAAAAATTCTACCTCGTCCGTCAATTTCAGAGCCATCACCTATGGTCCAACTCAACCAAATTAGTCAAATTTAAGAAGTCTGGGATTACTTGCTGATGTAGAATCTATTAGTGAAGCGTTTCTGGACCGGTTGGACAGGCAGAAGTCCAAATGGAAGGCAAAACAGTGATGTGACTAAAACTGGCGGATCCGGATGACGACATCGGATTGGGCTCAAATTCGGTCGTTTTAAGCGAAACGGCGTTCTAAACAAAACTCACGGCCTTTGGGCGTGATTAACGATGGATTTTAGTGATTCGGGATCATTTACATGGATTTTTCTATTTTTTAATAATTTTTTCTGGGTTTTAATTTTAAGGGCAATTTTGTAATTTTGATATTTTATGTTTTCTAATCCTAGCAGGGTTTGGTTTAGGGATATATACGCTTATTTTAGGATTCTTTTTTAAGCAAGATTTTGCTTGAATTATTCGCTGAACGCTACGTCACCTACGATGGTGTAGATGACACTATCAGATGGGTTAAACATATCGAGAGTAACAGCAACTTTCGAATTTCATTATACTCTTTTAACACCAGTTTTTTCAGCCGTGGAAGCAGGCCAATTTCAGAAGGGAGTTGACCTTTCAATTTTCCTTCAACCCAAAGCAGATTCTGAAGCTTTCCGATAGCACCCGAGAACTCCATTGGACCTAGAAATGAAAGCTGCAACTCCCGTAATGATTTCCACTTAAATATGGAATCCGGTAGTTCCTTCAATTCAAGACACTCCTTTAAAGAGAAGTGCTCTAGATTCTGTAAGTCTCCAATTTCTTCAGGCAAACCTTCAAGCTTAAGGCAACGATCAAACTTTAAGTCTATCAGACACTTTAACTTCCCAATAGAGCTGTCAATCTTCCTTAAACCCAGGCAACTGCAAAAAGTCAGCCTCTCTAAAGTTGAGCATCCTGATAAGTCAGGTGTTCTGATTAGGCGATGACAATAATCAAGACTAAGAACTTTCAATTTTCTTGCCTCCTGTAAAAAGTGAATGCATTATCCAATGGAGGAATGGCTCAAATGTTGCTTTCAAGGATAAAGAATAGAAATAAACATATGATGCACCTTTATTAAACTCCATAATTTCAGATCGTCTATAAAGTCATTGCTTGAAAATTTAAGAATGACTACGCTCTTTAAGCACATATTGGTCAGCTCACACTTTAAAAAAAAAGCATTCCAATAAATCCATCTTAATTTGGGAAAACAATCCATTAGGTCGCCACCAAAGGTTCCTCCAACTAATCTAAGGAACCTTAGCCGTTCAATCCTTTCCATCTCTTCACTTTTGATACATACTTCTGCATGACTATTGAGTTCCATTGCTCGAACGTTCTTCATCTGCAAATGAGAGCAAGAAACTTATAGTATTCGACATTCTATTTTATCATGGAAAAGTATTAAAAGCAAGAATAAAAAGAGAATTTATCAGTTCTCTCATGAAGTGTTTCACCTTCTTTGTCCTTATTGCATTGAGGACTTCCTCCTCAATCCATAGCCTACTACACTTTTCAGGATTCATCAGATTTTCTCGACGAACAATTTCCCTTTCGAGATCTCTGAGTTGATCATGCATCCAAAACTTATTTTCTGCTACGATCTTTACCAGGGACATGCTATTGAGGACCGCAATTCCACTAACTGGGAAGAGTTCACAATCTCTCCGCATATAAATTGCGTTTTTTTTCCTCACCAATGAAAAAACATGCAACATCGAGAAAAATTTGTTGTTGCTCAAAATTCAATGCATTGTAGCTAATCCTCAACTTTTCAAAAACACCTTATGGAGGTGCTTTGCTTAACTTGTCCAATGTTTCTTTCCATAGTTCTTGTGTTTTATCGTACAACAATGAACCAATTACTTCAATAGCCAAAGGAAGTCTTCCGGTAGCGGATACAATTTTCTTTGAAATATCATAGTGATCGTCTGAAGGAGAGTCCTTATTAAATGCATGTCTACTGAAGAGCTGAAGAGCATGTTCACTACTCATCACCTATATTTCATAATATAACATTTTGTACTTCAATCCAGTGATTTGCAAAACATCTTTGTTTCTAGTAGTAATCAATACTCTAGACCCTAAAAACGCTCTCTGTCTGGTAAGAGTTTTCCTCTATCCATGGTGGTAGCAATCCTCAAGAAACCCTAAAAGACTTACCTTTTCCTTTCCAATGAAGGGACCCCGCGAATCTGGTCTCTTCCTTTACCACTCTCACCTCAAGAAACCCTAATACCACTCCTACAAACACCCAACTCTAAGAGAAGAACTCCATGTTTCTTCTTCCCCAACTCTACGACCCCATCCCCCACCCAAAAACTAAAACCTCTAGAAAACAGAACAACAATCCTCATGGATTAGTAGCAATCCGTCTCACACATAGCATTTACTCAACCTACTTCTTAGGTAACCCACAAATGACGTAAAACCCTGTGGATTCTGCCCTCTCCTCCACTCAACTTGCGTTTGGAAAGCTCGAGCTCCCTTCATCCTGTAAAGTCCAGATTGCAGTAAAAACAACGTGTTTTGTAGCAGGATTATGCCGCAAGCTGGCGACATCTACTGAACCAGCCCATTCAGGTCAGTTGCAGGGATCTTGCGCCTCTCCTTTGGCTGTGCTAGTGTGTCTTCTTCTTGGCTGAGCTGGTGTCTTGAAGGGCGATAATGAGTGTGAAACAGCTACATATTAACACAAGAATGGAAAAGGAGTCAAAAAAGGAGCGTAGGATGGCGATGCTGTGCAAAAGAATGGGACAAATGTGGACTGAAAAGTTCGTAGCTAACGTGTTTGAAGAAATTCCTGAGGAGAAATGGAGAGCTTGTAATCGGATTTTGCTGGGCAAAATCTACTCGAGGCCTACTGTGAATTTGCAGGCCCTCTTATCCACAATGAAGAAGGCATGGAAAATGGAACAAGTGGTGTGCAAACCACTACAATCGAGTATCTTATCGTTCACATTCAAAACAGAAGCGGATTTGGAAAAAGTGCTTGAAGCTAGCCCATGGTGCTTCTCCGGCAACTTGCTTATCCTACAAAAACTTCAACCTAAGTTACCTATACATCGACATGTCTTTACCCACTGTGAATTCTGGGTGCAAGTGCATGGACTACCGGTACTTCGCATCACGGAAAAAACTATGATTGAGGTGGTAGGAAAGATAGGCAAGGTGGTGGAGCTGAGAATTGATAACAAAGAGGAAAGCCCATGCAAGGTGGGTAGAGCGCGAGTGCTTTTAGAACTAGCCAGTCCTTTATGGCCAGGAGCTATTGTAAATTTTGATGATGGTGATCAAGTGTGGGTAGATTTTAAGTATGAACGGCTTCCCTACTACTGCTATTCTTGTGGAAGGATAGGTCATTACGCCACAAACTGCGAGGAAATTCCCTATAAAGAACCAAGACCATAGGCAAAGGGATACGGGAATTTTGGTTATTGGTTGAAAGCGAAAGCACGGGAAAATAGCCCGTTCTGGAAGGTATACAATGAGGAAGTAGATAAACTAGAGGATGAGGAAACAGTCCCAGAAATACCAATATTGGATGTAAACAGGGAGATCCCAACCCCTATTGAAGACTATGGTATGCAAAGGGTAAACCCTATGGACTGTCAACTGTCGAAATTCTCCAAAGCAAAAGGAAAATGAATAATTGAGGAGTTGACAACAGAAAAAGGTAAAAGTGCTAACGATACCCAGCCTCTACTATTAGAATCACCAGGGTTGATAGCTTATTCAAGAGGCACATCCACCTCATATAAGAAGGGTCGGAAATGCCGTATTCCCTCGGCAACCAAGAAAATCAAGAAGGCGAAACAGCTGAATCTACAGAGTATAGACGTGGAGGCTATAGATGAGACACTTCTCCTTGATGCTCCCATTCAGGTTGATGTGGGAACCCAAGAATGGGCTTTGGTGGCTAACCCTAATAAGCCACCAAGGGATAGATGAAAGTATTAAGCTGGAACTATCGGGGACTAGGCTCTACCCCAACATTCCAGCACCTTCGAGCCTTAGTGGCTCTCGATAGGCACAATCTGGTGTTCCTCATGGAAACCAAGAATAAAAGAACAGTAGTGGACAGGTTGAAACAACAGCTCCAGTTCAGCAAAGCAATTATAATTGATCCTATTGACATAGCAGGGGGTTTGGCACTTATGTGAGAAGAGGAGATATCGGTGGAAATACAGAACTACTCGAAAGAATTGATTGACATAACATGTAGTGCCCCACTTGTGGAATCCGAATGAGAATATCATTTCTTCATGCATCTACTAAGTTCCAGGAACGATTACAATTATGGCATAAGTTACGGGCTATTCATCGCAATAACACTCTTCCATGGATTTGTATGGGTGATTTTAATGAGGTCCGTTATTACTAGGAAAAGACTGGTGGACGACGGGCTGAAAATCATAGAATGGTGGCTTTTCGGGAAATGATGGACGATTGTTCTTTAATGGACATGGAAAGCAAGGGATGCGCATATACATGGTCAAACAATAGAGAAGGGGATGCATTGGTGAGAGAACGACTAGATAGAGCGGTTTGCAACCTAGAATGGCGAGTAGAATTCCCAAGTGCAGAGGCCTATGCTTTACCAGCCATAGGTTCTGATCATAGTCCGTTACTTATAAAAATGCACCCAAATAACAACAAGAGGAAAAAAGAGTTTCGATTTGAGGCTTTTTGGGTAGAAGACCCGAAATGTAAGGAGGTGGTTAGAAAGGCTTGGCATGATAGGTCTTGCCCCCATGGAGACCTGGGGGGGAAATCGAGGAAGGTGGCTAGTGCATTGGGGACTTGGAGTAAAAGAAAATTTTCCAATGCTTGCAAGCAAGTTGAGTACTTAATGAAGAGATTAACCGAGATAACAAATAACCCTAGCGAATTTGGCTTTAGGGAGGAATCACAGCAACTCAAAGAATCTCAATGGGGGAAAATTGAAAAGAAAAAACAATCTAGTAATTAAATTTAATTCGTGATGCAATTCCATCATAATACGACAGAATCTCATTTACTTTTGTTCGTTTCCTAGGAGTGATGTTATTGAATTGCACTTGGCTAACTATGCAATAATCGAATAACCATTGGGACATCAACAATCAAGATGCGTCTTATCAAATTTCAAAGTTCGTATTGAATTATAGGTTTTCTTAGTTATCTCCTGATAAATTAACATTTGTCATTTGATTTGTTGTGTAAACCTTACGTTCTTGATCTTGTAAAGTTCCAAAATAACACCAAGCATGCACAAAATAAACATTTTGACGAGAATGATGGAACCGACGCCGAAGAATATTGGATTTGATTTTTCTAGCTAAATCTATGTAACCATCAAAGATATGAGAATCTAAATCACTCTCCAACGTGCTTTTCGTGCACATTGCCAGGTGCCACATGTCGAATTGTGTCGTGACACCCAAAAAATTGACTTGATCCCAACATGTGATCAGCAATCTTCGAATTATGTTAATCTTATTTTTGCAAGATAAATATACAATTATTTATGCATTGCGAATTAGCATTTTATTAGTTATGTTCAAGCGACGACTATAGAAGTTGGACTTTGTATGTTGTGGAGGAGAAATGTCGGATGTATATATTGAAGATCTAATCATTCCACTTTGTCACCCACTATATACAATTCCATTTTTCCAGCAGTTTCACATTTTTTTTACACACATGCCATTTAGTAATCAAGATAAGAGGATTGGTGAAAAAGGAAACAAAATTTATATAGACCATCATAGAAAGGAAAAATGAGCTTTTGTTTCTATTTTTATTTCTTCATTAAATATAGACATATGATAACGCTTCTAGTAAAATCAAGAACACTAACAATTTTAGTAGCTCTAGCATGATTTTTATTTTTTTGAATTCTCTCCTCCTACCCGCATTTAATATGTTCCTTCTTTCTATTAATTATTTACTTAGTCTTTGCAAACAGGAAAAATAAATTAGGGAAAAATAAGGATCTTAGAATGCAGCTAGCTCACCCTTTGTATTTCTTGGCTTCCCACCCCTTTATTGCATCGACCTCCTTCAAAGCCTCTCTCCAGGAATCTACTTGTTCAATGCTCAACTTCTTCTTGCGCTTCAAATCGAGAATGGCATCACGATTCAACGGGGTTTTCATCTTGACATCGTTAGGTTCCACATTGAAGAAAATAGGTAGGATCTCTTTATTCTCGTTCGACTTGGAGTTGTTCTCCACAATCTGCGTGAGCTCGCGGAGACACCATTGGCTCAAAGCATAAGATCGAGAAAAGATGGGGATGTAAATCCTAGAGTTGTCAATCACTCTCTCAAGCGCTCCATCGATTCTTTCACCAACACGGAACTCTTCATCGTCTCAAAAGACGCAAATGCCAGCATCGGTCAAGCTATGGTAGAGGAAGTCGGTAAATCCACTACGAGTGTCAGGTCCTCTAAAGCTCAAAAACACTTGATACTCTCTTCCCGATGATGTTCCTGCCTCTGAGCTCCTCATTTATCTTTGTTAGCTTTGCAACCTTTCGTGAAGAGTTGCCAGTATTCTTTAAGACCGATTTCTATATATGTCAGTTTTTGACAAGAAAGAAAAGAGAGATCAATTTCTTCAAGTCTTCTTTCGAAAACTACAGCCATCATTTTCTTTTGTTTCCTAGAGAGACCCTGGAGAAATACTAGAATTACTATCTAGTATTCTCATTTTGAGACTTTGTTGTATCCTGGAGGATTTTTGCCGGTGACCATTAGCAAAAATTGTGGGGCAAATAAATACTTAAGGAAAGTGATATCACGCCTCAAAGTCCAACTTGCTTGCTCTTTTGATTCGAAGTCATTCAAATGTACAACATCAACCACGAACATATTGCGTGAATATATCATGAATGAATGAGATTACCAGTGATCAGAGAAAGCATCAGAAATACTATCGCAGACCAATATATAAATTCAGTTACAGAATAACAATAAAAAAAAGTAAGTATTTAGATGATCGTATTATATTCAAACACCCAACGATCCATATCATTCGTCAGTCAATGCTGTGAAACACTATATAACATTGCTTTCGCTCAGAACTTTTCTCCACTTACGAAATTCAAGGAGGACTTTTTGAGAAAAACAAAAGGTTGTACATGTTGAGAGATTATTTCATGGGTGTGCTGTATATGCAATTTTCTAAGCAAAGAATGTACCTTTTTCAATCTTGCCAATATTAAAAACACTATTCAATTTTTTAAAAAGATTGTGAAACATTATATGTGAATCTAGGAAACTCGAAAAGATCAACGATCAACAAACTTGATCCGCAAGACTTAACAAAACCAAAAATCAAAAAGTAAAAAATAAAAGTGAATCCAAACATATATATAAATGTACAATAATTAGTATCACGAAATTATATACTAAATGGGTATTTCAGTCCCGACGACCAGATCTGGCCTCCGATTGTGGACAACGCACTCATTTTGAGCAAGAATTTCCATCAAACCGAGGTCTTCAGGCCAAATTTAGAATAAGTCAAGAAGAATCGTACCATGTCCAAGGTCGCTGCCGGGAAAGGGCTTCGTCGGAGGGGTCGGTTGCTGGAGTCGCTCGGGGACGTCCGGGGGTTGTTGATAGCTGGGTTCGCGAAGAAGGTCGTGGCCTCCTCTGCTCCGCACACGGAAACCCCAGCCCTCAAAGAAGTGGTGTCGTTGTTGTGCGAGGAAACGAAGCTCGAAGACTTCGAAGTCTTCCAAGTGATATGTACAGTCCATATCAAACTTGTCTCTAAGCCCACGGGCCCTCCGATGTTTGCTTGACAAATTCGAAGGCAATGTTGGCCCAATTATAAGGAGTTTCAATCGCCCGCTGCCCCCCTTGAAGCCAACTAAGTAACGCGGATTGGATTGCGACAGCCAACTAATCAGAGAAGGTCCTTATTCCCCAATTGGCTGCCTAAGTCCCTCCCATCCCTTGTGGAATTTGTTATGTTTTGAACCATGTTCTTCTTGTTCCTCAGTACTGAGACGTTGGATGAATGAACTTCAATTTCGACCAAAAGAAAAAGATCAGCCCGCAAAACTTTACAAGTAGTACAAGCACTGTGATCCCATTTCCTACCGTATTTTGCCAGCCAAACATAATTCTAAGTGTTATCTAATAAAAGAGGTAAAGGGTGAAGCCATACGCAATGCCCCGATTCTAGGAAACTCTACGCAAGACCCCAAGAGAAGGTCCCGATTAACATGCATAAAACCATATATAAAAAGAACCTAGGAAATTTTGCTCGTGTTTATTCAACAAATCAGCTAAATAAATCCATTAACATGTAAGTAAAAAAAATTAATATATATTTTTCAACCGCAAGAAACCTACTAAACTTGTGGGATAGCTTCACTCCATTGGCCATGAAGGTGAATAGCCTCTTTACACAACTTTCACAACACAAACCAAGGCGCATTATCGACCCCGAATTGAACAACATTAAACAAATCACTAATGAACTATAATAACCACTCACGACTTTAAAAAAATCTTATCCACAAAAGTCTCCAAAACACATTATAGAGTTGTCGATCACTTGAGCACTGCATCGACTCTTTAATCAACACTGAACCCTTCCTTGTCTCGAAAGACATAGATGCTAACATCGATCTAGCTATAGGAGAGGAAATTGGTGAATTCACAACGAGTGTTGGGTCCTTAGAAACTCAGGTTATGAATTCATGCATTTACATCCTTCACCAGCTGAACCGGAGTCTCTAATAACTGCTCCTCATCAAGAGTACCCTGTAGCTCATCCAGGTTGTGTCTCTTTAGCTTCTTTGTCGCTGGTAGTTTGTATTTCGACTTGCCTTTTTTAGTTAGCTCATTTGAGACAGCAACATTGGGAGAATCCACCAACATGAGCAGAGTATCCTGAGCCTCCTTGTCACCGAGTGACCCCTCCCCAGAAAACCGAGCACCTTCGGGTTGGTACTCTAATAACAGCAGAGTAACTTATTTTTCCTTGTCTCCCGACTACCCAATGGATCGTTTGAGGCTGATGGATTGGTGTTTCAGGAACCATTTCTTCATCTTTGGGGTAGGTATTTGCTTACTCCAGAAAATTTTCCAAAATGGGCTGAATTCACGCGCGTAAGCTCTAAGCCATTGGCCAAACTTGCCAACTATGTTCTTTTCAATTCCTGACTCTTCATAATGCACCTCCTTACAATAAGTGGCATGGTGTCCAATTCGTCAACAAGGATAGCAAATGTGTGGACGCCTTTCATATCGGAAATCAACCCAAAGTTTTTTGTAGCCCTGGTTAACAATGGTGCCAGACTTCAAAGGGTTAGATAAGTCTAGACGAACTCTTGCTTTGCCAGTCTTGTGGGGGCTGCTGTCTTTGGAATCTAACTTAACCTGCTGAACCAGGCCTATTTTCTCCGCAATATGTCTAACCACGTCCTCTGAGACTCTGCCTAGCGGAAGACCAATGCTGTGCACCCAGGAAGCACAATGCGTGAATTCATAACACTGTTCCAGGATGTCAAGGTCACATTGCTGGAGAACTAGCAAATTGATTGAGAAAGACCAAGGCAGTCGGGCATTATTATTACACAAGGTGTATTTTGACAGTGTAAAAGGGGAAAAGAACATCATAAGTGCAAAAACTCGTGTATGACGCTCATTTAATTGCCAATAGTTTTCGCTGGCTCAATTAAGTGTCAAATCGGAGGAAAAACGATCACTTAAGTGCTAATAGCAAGAAATTCCGTCCAAATTAATACGTGGCTTTTATAATTAAAATTTTAATCTGAGTTGAATTTAAAAAAAAAAAATCAATCCACATGGCATTTCCATGTGTATAATTCGATTTTTAAATATCTTTTCTAATTTTTTTCTGATTTTTCCTTCTTTTCTTTTTTTCTTTTCTTTCTTCTTCTGCTACCTTTGGCCGATGACCGATCATCGGCCAAAGGTAGCAGAAGAAGAAAGAAAAGAAAAAAAGAAACAAAGGAAAAATCAAAAAAATATCAGAAAAATATTTAAAAAATCGAAAAAATATGAAAATATCATTAAATATTGTCCCCATCAGCGTTGACGTGCCACGTAGGACTGAGAAATTAATAAAATATGGCCACATCAGATTTTCGATGATCCAAATTGAAGTTAACACTTAAGTAATCATTTTTTTTTAAAAGTGACACTTAAGTGATCTGAAAAAAACTTTTTGCACTAAAACGAGCACTGTATACAAGTTTTGGCACTTCTAGTGTTCTTCTCCCATATAAAAGAAATGGTAAGCTATACAGGTTTCAATGCCTTGAAACTGTGAAGTAAGTATGAGTCCACTAAAAATTTTATGCTTGTGACTACATGTCATTTTTTTTATATTTAAGCTTCGTTCGTTTCGCGGAAAATGTTACGTTTCTAAAAAATATTTTCCAGAAAGCCATTTTCCTAGAAACGACACAAATTTCCGGTGTTAGACTGAAATCTGAAAAAGTCTCGGAAAATATTTTTCATTGTTTGGTATGAAAAAGATTTTCCTCCTTGCACTTCTTTTAATAATTCTTTTATTTTATTTTTTAAAAAAATTAATTTTCTTTTTTCTTTTCTTTTTTTATTTTTTTATTTTATGTTTTTTTCCTTCTTCTTCTTCTTCCTCGGCCAGTCGCCGGTCATAGCGGTGGCTGGCAAGGCTTGACCTCACCAAAATCTAGCTAGCTCGAGCCTTGCCGGCCTGTGGCGAGGCTCGAGCTCGCCTGTGGCCTGTCGTCGCCATGGTTGGCAATCGATCGGAGAAGAAGATATAAAAGAGAAAGAAAAATAAATAAATAAATAAAAATAATTAAAGATAATAAAGAATTATAATTTTAAAAAAAGAAAAAATAAATAATTATAATTAATGATGGAAGAAGGAGGGGGGGAAATGTTTTCCTCTTTTCAAAAAGAGGAAAACATTTTCGTCACTTTTGAAGGTGTTTTGTCTATTGAGGGAAAATGTCTTTCATGATTAATTTATTTTTCGTAAAACGAACACTGGAAAATTGAAAAATATTTTCCTGAAAGTTATTTTCCGTAAAGTAAACGGAGCCTCAGTGAATGGTTGACATGTATAAAAAGGCACTTATATGGAATGCATAAAACTGTTCGTGCTTATTTTCCCCTAAGAAGTCATGTTTAAAACGCATTGTGATCAATTCTTCTGGAACATCCGTGGCTGTAGTTATTCCAATGTTGTTGGCTCATGAATATGCCTCAGCGACTTTTCTCCTAGGATGACATTAAAAATGTGTGTGTGATCTAAGTCTGTCACCGAATTTGACTGGAGTCTCTTGATCCCGCTTTGCCCTTGGATTTTAGCAGTTCTGAATCTGCAGATGCTATTTACGGAGCCGTAAATATAGAAAAGTGAGCTGTTGACGACAGTCGATTTGACATTGTTGAAGAAAAAACCTCCCGCAAGCTGACGATCGAAGACCCTGCAAATTGCGAATACTTCATTCCGCCCAGAAATAATCGATAAATAATCATTTATAGAGTCGACAGACCCATTTGGGGTGTGTGGAGGTCGATATCTATACTCTACACGGGACTTTTCACGAGCCAAACAAATTCAATTGCACGCACATATGATAGCAAAACAACATATGTTTAGTAATTACTATAATAATACTTCCTCCTGAGCAAGAGGTAAAACTGCTTTGTCCGGACCTCATGCGAATCTCGACATTCCTTAGACGTAAAACACAGAGAGAGTATTCCCTCCTTCTGAGGAAGACAAAGATACAGGGAGGATCGGGGAGAGTAAAGCGTGTGGGCACCGACAATAAAAAGTGCAGTCTAGCTACCTGCCACATTTGGGAAAATGCGCAAATAACCCCTAATTTGATGAGGTTACCAGTGTAACCACCAATGAAAGATCCAAGTGAGACCCCACGGTCACATTGCTTATGCTCGAGGTTACTAGTGTAACCAGTGTATGATATTATGCAATTTTTTTATTGTCAAAATTGATGACTCCCTTTCACCGCCCGCCACGTTAGCAATAAGAAACGGTCAATCTTGCGGTGCTGCACACTTCTTTTTTCCCATCATGACCGACATTGACTATGAAATAGAATAGCTGGAATGCCAACATACACATGAATTTATTTATTTTTGGTAATTTAATTCCCGGTTCTTCAAAACAAGACCCACATCGACCCTCCCAAAAACTTCCTATAAATGCAAATTTAAGACCAGTCCCTTAAACACAGAGAGAGCTAGAGTTCAATTATACGACACAACTTCACTTGTACAACATAACCGTTTGCAAAAGCTTCGATACTGCAAGCGTGTTCCTCTAGTGACCAAACATGGAGGGAGAGATCAGCAACTTCATCATGGTATGGACCTTGGTGGTGATATCGCTCACCTATTGCCACACCATCTGTCAAACCGTCCCTAGTGGAACCAAGAGGCTCTTGGCCATTTCACCGGTCATTGGCCTCTTCTTCATCCTCCCTCTAAGCCTCACCACCATCTCTCTTGGAGGCCTCACTTCGTTCTTCATCGCTTGGCTTTGCAACTTCAAGCTCATCCTCCTTGCCTATGGCAAAGGCCCATTGTCATCGAGCCAATCTTGCTCATTGACATACTTCATTCCCATCGCTTGCCTTCCCATCAAGATTCGCAACCCAATCGAGAGCACCAAAAATGAAGAACGCCCATGTTCGAAGATCAACGAGAGAGGCCTCAAGTCGCCGAAGAATTATGTCATCAAGTGCTTGGTGATAGTAGCCTTTTTGCCCGCCTATGAGAGGAAGGATCGAGTTCATCCTGTGATGATTAACTTGATGTATTGTGTGCACGTGTATGTCGCATTGGAGGTGTCCCTGGCTGTGGTCGGAGCCATGGTCCGAGCAATAATCGGTGTCAAGCTCGAGCCACAATTCGAAGAGCCATACCTCTCAACCTCACTACAGGACTTTTGGGGGCGGAGATGGAACCTCATGGTCACAAATATACTCCGCCCTACCGTATATTTACCTGTCAGGTGAGACACTATTTTTTTTTTAGTTTTTTTTAAGATGCTTCGTTAATCATTGCATTGAATTCAATTTTGGATCATTTTATATGGAACGATTAGCTTCGACTATCATTATGTATCAATGCATTGATGCTCATCGGCCGGTTTGGATTAAACGTTTATGACTTTGAATAAGTTTGACTCAAACTCGAGGAAAAAAGCACATAGTTTAAATGTTTTCTTCACCCGACCAAAAAAATTTGTTTTCTACACTATAATAGATTTATGTCTATCTAATTCATTTATAAAATGAATCTATCGTATATTATATACATGCAAGTCAAGTCTTACCCATGAAACATAGACGGTTAACAACATATTACAATTATATACTATCCAGTGGACTATACTTCGTACCAAAAACAAATGTTGGAATACTGAGAAGTCATACAAAAAATGGCTCACAAAGTAGCAATTCTCCTTAGATGTTTGAATTTGACCCATTTTGTTGCCATTTGTTGAATGTCCAGACTTTATATGAGTACCAAACTTAGAATTAAAAAATATATATCATTATTTGACGCATTGTTCTCTTACTTGTGTTGTACCAGGTCCATTTCTAGCCGTGTGATTGGAAGGACATGGGCCCCGCTGCCGGCATCATTCGCATGCTTCCTAGTCTCTGGGCTCATGCATGAGCTGATTTTCTATAACATCGGGCATAAGGAGCCGAGGTGGGTGGTCACCTCCTTCTTCCTCGTGCACGGCCTCTGCGTAGCCGTCGAGATCGCCGCCAAGAAAGCGTTTGCCGGCAAGTTCCATTTGCCGAGGGTGGTGTCGGGACCAATGGCGGTCAGTTTCATCCTCATGACAGCATTGTGGCTGTTCCTACCGGCCCTATTGTGGTGCGACGCGGAGGACAAGGCACGTAGAGAGGCCATGGCAATCATTGACTTTGTGAAGGAGACTTGGAGTGTATTCGTAAAATTCTAAACGTGTCGATGAGCAAGTAATATAATGATGGAAAGAGTATTGTCCCACAGAGATTTATGGTTAATAAACCAATTAAATATTAAAAATAGACTAATTCTAGAATTTATCTAATAGATCAAAATAGAATTGAAAATAAATAAAAATTGACAATCTTAGAAACGAAATTTCGGATCTAAAGGCAAATAATCAATCAAGTAAAATATGTTTAAGCATCCGATTTCACCATGACTACTAGATATGAATTTCATATCATTATGCATACAAGAACAATATCAAACACGCGATAGTGAAATTTCCTAGTTTATTTACTATCCTATCTCTAGGTATAGTAAAGTTACTTAGTTTATCAATCCACTATATCTCTATTTAAATTTAAATGAACATAAGTGCATTAAAATATGTGAATATTCTCAGCTTATAATGAATCTTTGGGATCACCTTATCACTGAAAGCCACACAAATAACATGGTGTATCTCTATCCACATTTAATTCATGGTTATATATTATAAGGAGCAATTGCATGTTATTGCTTCTCAATCTCAAACATGAACATCAGATCATTCAAATGGTGGCCAGTCACTTAAAGGCATTAAGCACAATAATAGATAACCACATGAATGAAATCACTTGCAAAATATTAAAAAAAAAAAAAAATCCTTATTATCATGGTTAGGCTACATCGTAGCCCTAACAAAAGAAAATTAGAATATAATAGAAGAAAAAACAAGAATATAAATTAAACTCAACAATTTGAATCAAAGAACAAAAATTTTGTCACCACTTTTGTCTTTTTTTCAAAATACTTGAAAAACTTTTAGAACAATAAAAAAAAACGATCTAAAGAAAGTAGTTGTCCCCCCAAGCTCTCAATGTTATCTTATAAATAGGATAACATCTAAGACTCTGCAATTGCTTCATTTTCGCATAAAACTAGGCAATAAATCGCAGAATTCCTGATTTGGTATCCAACTTCTAACTTTTCTCTGAGTAGCAAATTCCTTTCCTTCTATTTGACATATTTTCCTTATTTTCTCCATGTCTCATTATTTTGCATAAACAAGGAAAATTTGAGTAAATTAAATGAAATCCAAATATATTCGAACAAATATTGCATTATTTGTTGCCTAAAATAGGTAAAATAACTCTATTTTTATAGAGTTATCAGAGTGTTGTGAGATTTAGCTCCATTATCATAGTGAGTAGGCGAATGTATTGATTGTAGACATAATAGGTATTTGCTCTATATTTTATGATAATTAGTAGCTAATCGTCATCCAAGTACACAATGAATTGTCGAGACGTGCTTTTCCAACTAACCTTTTTCTGATGAATGTTCATCTTCTTCATTTCTTCGTCGTCTCTAAGGGTTCAGTGCTTGCTCACTGAGCCAACAGGAACTGCACTCTCGACGCTGACCATGGAAATCACTTATCAGCACTAATCTGAGACTCGGTTCTACCCAAATCGTTTCCTCGCTGTGAGAACAATTGTTCCTCCTCCATAGTGTCATGGTCTCCAGTGTTGGGGCTAACATAGACAACCTAAATGGGGGATGAATAAGTTGTATATGGATTATGAAAAAAAATTACGGAATATAATTCAACAACACCATAAACAAATTTGACAGTTATATACGAAAGATGCCAGATAAGAGATGTTATGTATAGAAGATGATATAAAGCACATAGCAATTTACAGTTATTCAGATTTATTCTCAAGCCTACATCCACTCTCTAGGTAACAGCCTCAACATGGGCTGAATTCCACTAGTAATATTCAAGACAAGTTACAATTAGCAAGTGCTATTCCTATTAATCTATAGATTACACTATCTGGACACAACCGCTACTATAACACTTGTACACACGTTCTTATCATGATTACAATGCAGCTTAAACTCTAGGTAAGAGCTATCAAATGAGAACAATGACGCATGGACAAGAAAGACGAAGTACAGAGCCAGTAAGTTCTATTTTCCGTCCAACCCTCTTCTAGCTTCCTCATTCCTTCTTATATAAACATCTTCAATTGCACATTCTGATTAGGAGCAAAGAGCCATTTGAGAGTTGCTAGGAGCTGTTGTCGATGTCCAAACGGCCCATTCAGTCTTTTCTTCTGACATCAGCAGATTTTCCAAAATGGAGTGTGCTGCAATTGTCACTTTGCTAATTCTATAGCTTTTTCACTAAAAAGCTATTAGTTTCTTTTTTGATCTATTCCTGGTTCTTCTGCTATGGTTTCTTAGCTGGTAATGGCCATGTCTACTTTGTTCAATGGCCTTCTTTAGACAAACATGTCTCAAGCATCACTAGAGACTTGATATTAGTATGATCCAATGCTCATTATCGGCATATGCTGGGTATCACTGGTCTATTGATACTTCCTATGGTGATATGTAAGAATTGATTTGTGAATGCTTCTCTAGTGATTCTTTTGAGTATATCAGCATCCAAAGACAAAATATAGACAAAAGATAAACCCTTGTATCTCCAAGTCCCCATGATCATTTCTTCATATTGGAACTTGTTCTCCTACTGCCAAAATCTTGAAGTTGCGCATTAGTATGTTCATCCACCATGGTTTCTGTCAACACGAGCAGCTCCCTTGAGAACATGACCATTTTGACCTGGGGCAAGCAATTGATTGCTACTGGATAGACGTAGGCACTTTCGCCTTCTTCTTTCTTTCCTTTTCCTTCTCGGCTCCTTCCTTGAGCCTTTCCTTCAATACTTGCCGAGCGGCCTCATAATCACCATGTCCAACTAAGACAATCTCATTTCCCGTGTTTACTCATCCTTCGGGTGTCATCCTCCGCATCATTTTCTTGCAGGTTGACTCGCACAATTTATGAAGGACCCATTGAGGCCTTAAACTTGCGTGCGAGAATTGGTCGAGCCGTCTTAAGCTCAAACTCTTAAAATTGGCTTGAAATTTTGATGCGTTGTGGTCGCTAGATCAAATGTCGAGAAGGAAATAATTCTAAAAATGACTAAAAATCAATGAATTTTGAAATTTATTGAACGATGGTCAAAACTCTCGATTTGACCAAAAGGTCAAATTTTAATCATTTTTTTGTAAATATTAAGAATTGAAATTCTAATTAAGCTTGCAAAAAATTGAATCGATGATTTTTCAATTTTTTCAAATTTTCAAAAAAAAAATGTTGACCGAGGGTTAACTTTAGAGATTGACCAAAAAGTCAAACTTTAATTATTAAGAAAAATGACTCTTGAGTTCAGATAAAATGTAGTGGAACTTGAAAAACATTGAAATGGCTCTTTTTGGCCAAGAAATGGGCCATGTCGTAATCAAGAACCATAATCTTGAATTTTTGCTTCATGTGACTTTTCGACAAAAAATCATGTGCCAACAAAGACAAATTACAATCAGCAAGTATAGTTTCTATCAATCGATAAATGACATTATCAGTGTACAATTACTACTCTTACACTTGTAGACTTGTTCTTACCCCGATTTAAAAGCATATTGAGTTCTATACAAGAGCTACCATGTGAGAATAATGACACATAGACGAGAAAGATGATGTGCAATGTAAGCAAGCTCTATTTTCCGTCCAACCCTCTTCTACCTTCCTTGATACTACTTACATAGACATCTTCAATTGC
Source organism: Syzygium malaccense (assembly GCA_031216405.1). NCBI lineage: Eukaryota > Viridiplantae > Streptophyta > Magnoliopsida > Myrtales > Myrtaceae > Syzygium > Syzygium malaccense. The sequence goes on along the minus strand of CM062261.1, from coordinate 2,267,746 downwards.
ACTATTGGAGACTCTAATTAGGAGCAAAGAGCCATTTGAGAGACGTTAGGAGCTACTGTCAATGTCAAGATTGCCCATTCAACCATTTCTTCTAACATCAGCATGTTTCCCAAAATGGAGTCTGCTGTAGCTATCACTTTGTTGATTCTCTAACATTTACACTAAAATGTTGTTAGTTGCTTTTCTAATCTTTTCCCAGTTCTGCTATTTTGGTTTCTCAACTTGTAATGGCTATGTATTCTTTATTCACCAATCATCTTCGGATGAACACGTTACTATCATCACTAGAGACTTGATATCATCACGATCCAATGCTCATTATCAGCATGTACTCAGTATCACCAGTCTATTGATCTGTCCAATGTTGATCCTATGATCCTTTTGAGTATAGCAGAATCCAAAGGCATCATATAGACAAAAGATCGACCCCATTACCTCCAAGTCTCCATGACCATCTCATCATATGAGAACTTGTTCTCCTACCATAAAGAACTTTGTGGCCTTCGCTGATCTTGTAGAAATCGTCAATATTCTCACAATTCATCTTGACATCAACATATGCACTTATCATAGTAGATATCAGTACTAATGATGGTTGCGAAACGGCAAAAGACCGGGTGCAGATCTTGCTCGTGGTGATCCCGTTGATAGGCCTGTTCCTATCCGCAGGCGAAATAACTCTCTATTTTCAGAGAGTTCGGAAGAAGAAGAAAACGATTATTTTGATGAGAAACGTACTGCTTATGGCGACAGACATCATCATGGAGGATTTCAAAGAGGATATAATAGGAGAGATAGAAGACAACGTTACGACAATCATGAAGGTAATGACTTTATATTGAAAGTCGATATTCCTTATTTTAATGGAAATCTGGGCATAGAAGAATTGCTGGATTGGATTGCTGATATAGATAGATTTTTCAATTATATGAAGACCCCTAGTGAAAAAAGGGTGCGATTAGTAGACTGTAGATTAAAGGGGGATACGTCTATATGGTGGGAGAGATTGCAGAATAAGAGAGAGCAAGAAGGGAAAGAGAGAGTTTGAACTTAGACTAGGATGAGGAGGTTGCTAAAACAGGAGTTCCTTCCACCCGATTATGAACAGATTATGTTCTAGCAGTACCAACGTTGCCAGCAGGGCAATCGGACTGTGCATGAGTGTACGGCCAAATTTATGAAATTGGCAGAGCGGAATAATCTAGCGAAGACGGAGGGATAGCAAGTGGCCAGATATCTCGATGGTTTGAAACCCTTCATTCGAGATAAACTTGGAGTGCAGTTTCTGCTAAATTTAACTAAAGCGAACAATATGGCAATGAAGGCGGAATTGATGCAGCAAGACAAGGGAAAAAGAGCATATGAAAATTATCGAGATTTCAGTTCGAACGGTTCGATAGAGAAGAGCGACTTCAACAACTGCAACAACCTAGGGCGAAATCAAGAAGATAAGGCATTAAAAAGGCGTCCTATGAACAAGCCGAAGAATAAGGGAACGCAAGCACAGAAAACTGCGAACCCTAACTCTTATGCTAAACCAGCCACGATAAAGTGTTACAGGTGTAATCAACCTGGACACCGAACTAATGAATGCCCTCAAAGAAAAATCGTAAACATGGCAGCGAGAAATGAGGAAGAAGATGGGTATTGCTGTGAGCCAGATAGTGAAGAAAATGATTTTGAAGATGAAGAAGGGGAAGTAAATTGTGTGATGCACAGGATGATGTTGACCCCAAAATAGGAAAATGATTCGCAGCGCCATTAGTTATTCCGAACTAAGTGTACTATTATGGGCAAAATATTTACTGTGGTTATTGATAGTGGAAGTATGGAGAATATCATTGGGAAAGAGACAGTGAAGAAGCTGGGAATACCCGTGAAGAAGCATCCTAATCCCTATATATTATGGTGGATTAAATCTGGAGCGAAAAGCATATAGGTGACTAGGCGATGTAAAATTCCGTTCTCCATTAGAAAATATCATGATGAACTATTTTGTGATGTGGTAGACATGGATGTATGTCACGTGTTGTTTAGGAGGTCGTGGCAATTTGATGTAGATGTGCAACATTCGAGAATGAGCAATCAGTATAACCTCGTGAAGGATGGAGTGAAGTACATATTGTTGCCACTGAAGAATAAAGGAAAATAAGCTGCTGAAAATAATTTCCTTACCCTTACAAGGAAATTTGAAGCTGGGGTTAAGGAGACTCAACAGATTCACGCGTTAATAGTGAAATAAGCATTCGAGCCAGAGGCTGAATTACAAGTGAAGGAGCAGCCCGAATCAGTTAAGCCTTTATTGAAAGAGTTTAGTGAGCTGATGCCTGTGGAGATCACATATGGGTTGCCGCCTATGTGCGATATTCAGCACCACATAGACTTAATTCCTAGTGCTAGTCTGCCTAATTTACCGTACTACATGATGAGTCCTAAAGAGAACGAGATTCTAAAAGAGAAGGTGGAGGAATTATTGTGAAAGGGGCACATTCAAAATAGCATAAGCCTATGTGCTATTCCGGCCTTGTTGACTCCTAAGAAAGATGGGAGTTGGTAGATGTGTGTGATAGTAGGGCCATTAATAAAATAACCGTGGGTTACAAGTTTCCAATTCCGAGATTGAACGACATGCTGGATAGGTTGCATGGTGCTAATTGGTTCTCGAAGTTGGATTTGAAGAATGGGTACCATTAGATTCGGATTCGGCCTGGAGATGAGTGGAATACGGCTTTCAAGACAAAGGATGGGTTGTACGAATGGTTGGTAATGCCTTTCGGACTTTCCAATGCTCCAAATACTTTCATAAGGCTGATGAATCAAGTTTTGAAATCTTTTATTGGCAAATTTGTTGTAGTTTATTTTGATGATATCTTGATTTATAGTAAGACTGAGGAGAATCATCTGATGCACTTAAAGGAGGTGTTAATAGCTTTGTAGATTAATAAACTGTATGTTAATCTTAAGAAGTGTAGTTTTTTAACTAATAAGCTATTATTCTTTGGGTTTATTATTACTGCTGAAAGAATAGAGGTAGATGAGGTGAAGGTAAAAATAATCAGAGAGTGGCCGACTCCTAAAACAGTTTATAACGTTAGGAGTTTTCATGGATTAGCTACTTTCTATTGGCAATTTATTAAGAATTTCAGTACTATCGCAACCCCGATTACTGAATGTATGAAGAAAGGAAAATTTCTATGGGGAAAGGAAGCAGAGAATAGTTTTGCTATTTTGAAGGAAAAGTTATGTACTGCACCTGTTCTTGCCTTACCTGATTTTGATAAATTGTTTGAAGTAGACTGTGATGGTAGTGGAGTGGATATAGGGGCTATTTTGTCTCAAGAACGCAAACCAATTTGTTATTTCAGTGAGAAGCTTAGTGAGGCAAGACAAAAGTGGAGTACTTATGACAAAGAATTCTATTCTGTCGTAAGTGCTTTGAAGACTTGGGAGCATTATCTGATTGGGAAAGAGTTCGTCATTTATTCTGAATATAAAGTTTTGAAGTATCTAAATAGTCAGAAGAGGATTAGCAAAGATATACATACGCGATGATATTAATTTTTGCAAAAATTTCCTTTCATATTACAGCACAAGTCAGGTGTGCATAATGTCGTAGCAGATGCATTGAGTAGGAGAACTGGCTTGTTGATTACATTAAGCCAAGACATCTTGGGGTTCGAGCAGCTGAAAGACCGTTATGCAGATGATGATGACTTTGGGTAAATTTGGAAGTCATGTACTGCTGGTCAACCTATGCAAGAATTTTATGTGCAGGATGGCTATCTGATGCGTAGTAACCAGCTTTGCCTTCCTCAAACATTATTATGAGAGAAAATAATTCATGATTTACATGATAGTGGATTAGCTACACACCTGGGTCGTGATAAAACTATTGCTGCTGTACGGGAGTGATTTTACTGGCCCCAGTTGCGTAGAGATGTCAGCAGGTACGTACAAAAGTGTTATGTTGGCCAGACTACTAAGGGGAAATCTAATAATACATGTTTGTATATGTCATTACTTGTTTATGACAATATATGGGAAGATCTGTCCATGAATTTTGTGCTTGGTTTGCCACGAACACAAAGAGGTGTGGATTCTATTTTTGTTGTAGTTGACAAATTTTCCAAGATGGCGCATTTTATTCCTTGTAGAAAGACTTCTGATGCAGTAAGTGTGGCCAAATTATTCTTTAAGAAGGTGGTTCGTTTGCATGGTATCCCTAAGTCTATTACTTTTTATAGGAATAGTAAATTTTTAGGGCATTTTTGGCGGATTTTGTGGAAACTATTTAATTCATCTTTGAATTTCAGTAGTACGACTCACCCATCGACTTATGGGCAAACAAAGGTGGTTAATAGAACTCTGGGAAACTTGATTCGAAGCATTTGTGGAGATAAGCCGAAGCAGTGGGATGTTGTTTTATCACAGGCAAAGTTTGCTTATAATAATGCAGTTCATAATTCTATTGGCAGGTCACATTTCTCTGTTGTTTATATAAAGGCGACTCAGCATATTCTGGATTTAGTACGGTTGCCTAAGCAAGCGGATAAAAGTGTAGAAGCGGATCATATGGCTAAACAGATTGTGGAAGTGCATTATGAAGTCCAACAAAAGCTAGAGGAAGCTAATCAGAAGTATAAAGCTGCAGCAGATAAGCATAAGCAGAAGCAAGTGTTTGCGGTAGGTGATCAGGTCATGGTTTTTCTTCGTAAAGAGTGATTACCAGTTGGATTTTATAGTAAATTGCAGCAAAAGAAGTATGGGCCTTACACTGTCAGCAAGAAAATCAACAATAATGCTTATATTATAGACCTTCCACATAGTATGGGCATATCTAACACTCTCAATGTTGCTAATTTATCACCGTTTCATGAGTCCGCAGAGCCGTTATATCCATATCCTAATTTTAACTCGAGATCGAGTTCTTTTCAAGTGGAGGAGAATGATGCAGAATCTATTAGTGGTGCGTTTCTGGACCAATTGGACAGGCAGAAGTTCAAACGGAAGGCAAAATGGTGACGCGACTAGAATGGGCAAACCCAGTTGACGACTTCGGATCGGGCTCAAATTCAGTTGTTTGAAGTAAAACGGCGGTCTAAACAAAACTCACCACCTTTGGTCGTAACTAACAATGGATTTTAGCGATTCGGGATCGTTTATATGGGTTTTTCTATTATTTTAATATTTTTTATAGGTTTTAATTTTAAGGGCAGTTTGTAATTTTGATATTTTATGATTTATAGTCCTAGTAGGGTTTGGTTTAGGGATATATAAGCTTATTTTAGGGTTCTTTTTTAAGAACAAAACATTATCATCAATATTGAATTTCGAAATTTCTTTCTCTAAGTAAGGTTTTGCTTGAATTATTCATTGAACGCTGTGTCAACATATGCTTGTCAATGCTTGCTCATAGGAACAAAACCTCCCCTACCCAACTCTATTGCCATTGGCCTTGGCAGTTTCAAGATCTCGACAAAGCTTGACGACCTTGAGCTCCAACGCAACGTTGAGCTCAAGCCCCAAATCTAGACGACTCGAGCTTTGTTGTGATATTGAACTCGAGCCCCAGATCTGGCGACATTGATCTCAATCCACAAATCTAGTGGCTTGAGTTCCATCCCAATATGGAGCTCGAGGCACTAATATGTTTCAACTCATTGTCGAGGGTTTGATGGATGAGATTAGCGGGTGCTAGAGCATATCAATCCAACTTGGAAGCACGCAGACTCAATTGACGAGAGCCAAGCATGGAGGCTCTGAGCCAATTATCGTTCTTAGAGGTTGAAGACAATCCACAGGAAAGAAGAAGATAAACAGTTTGTAGAAAAGGAAAGAAAAGAAAAAAATAAAAAATAAAAAATTAAGCAAAATGAAGTTGTTTCAAGTGAAGTTGTCCACGTCAAATCGCCGATGTTCCACGTAGGATGGCTAGCGATGGCTAGACTACTACATCGGCAATTTTAGGTGAGTCTTCACTATGAGGACTACATTGGAAGTGTCCTCAAAGGTTCATAACTACATTGGAACAATTGAATTTAAAATCGAATTAAATGTACCGAAATAGCAATTTTACCACATAAAAGTATTACTATATATTGTGATAATCAAGGTGCGATATATGTGGGCTTGATCCTATTTATCATAAGCAAACTAAGCATATCAATATAAATTACCATTTCTTTCGAGATATTGTGGTGAAGGGTATGATTGTAGTGAAGAAGATCGTGGCAGAGCATCTAGCAAATACGATGATGAAATCTACTCCTACAGCGAAGCTCAAGCTTTGCTAGAGCTCAGTTGGCACCGTCGGAGGTTGAATGCCCGTCAAGAGAGTTGGGAGAGCCGGCGTAGTAGACAAGAACTATCCTTTGGTTGCGAACGTTGAGCCAAGATGGAGATTTGTGCTCAAAGTTCTACCCAAATTCGGGGTTGTACCGAAGTGCGGATATCACGGTAAGTCTGAGGAATGTGGAAAGGACTAGATGCTCCGGCTACTGGCCAAATGACCCGATAGCCAAAATGCTACAGGTGGTCGGGGGCTGGGCTTTCGGCCTAGCCTCTGGCTTGCGGATAAATCTGTCTAGGTTCCTGCTGCCGCCTACTTGTTCGGATTGTACAGTTTTCACTCCGCATTTCCAGGGCTCCTGGCCCCACTTGGGCAGGCACTTGAATGTCACGCCGACCCTCGAAGCCACTCGGTTTTAGAATCAAATTTTTAGACCTGTTTTGAGATACACGAACACAGCCTTGTGAGATTTTTTTTCTTAGGGTTTTCCTGGGAAACTCAGTGAGAGAATCACAAGAGCTTGTGAAAATTGGTGTATTCGATATTTGGAATCACACGAGAAATTGAGTGATTAAATATAATTGTGTAACTCTTCAATCGATAGTGTTTTTTTTGCGGTTGACTTTACTGTGAGTAAACATCGACATTCAAACTGAACCACGTTAATCTCTAGTGTTCTTTCTCGTTCTTCGTTGATTTCTCTAACAACTTTTTTGGTCTCACGCTAGATTTTAATTGCAAATGCATTATCTTCTACGTTATTTCAAAACAGCAACCGACATAAATGATTATGGACGATAATTTTAAATGCATTTTGTTCCTATAATTAGTTGTTTTGTTATATTTTCTTAGGACCGGTTCATTCTAGAACATATTACCCGTTGACTTTTCTCAAAGATCTAGAGTATTATATAAAGCAAAAGAGGTTCTCCTAGAGATCACGGCCGTGTTCTTCATCTTCAAAATATTTTCAATTAATTAGTTATAAATATTCTGTCACTAAAACATTTTTGTCACATACCTTAGTTTGTCGCCTCTTTCAATTTTAAAGTTTGAGTTTTATTTTAAGCTGCCACGTATTTCAACTTTTAGGAAAAATGCCTGCCGAAGGCCGTGCCACCGACGAATGAGTTAGGTCATCACAATAAGTATAACGCGACGCCCAATTGCACTGCTGGTCTACAAAATTCATGCCACAATAACTCCCCTGTCTATTTGTCTGTAATATCCTATAAGGTGTCATTGGACTTCTGCTAGTACAAGAGCGCAGCAAATACATACATTACGCAATAGATAATATGCGATAAATATATCAGTAATGATTGAATAATCCAATTATTCATTTTAAAGAGATTAATGCATGATTTTGAGGGCACACATTAGTAGAAACCCCCCACTTGCGCTCAAAATAATGTGCCATTGCATCTGCACCATGCTACCAAAACGTTTGTCAACAGTTTGCCTGATGAACTCTTTGTTGCGTGGTAGTTTCTTCCCACTTTGGTAAATCTTCATTACCGTTGGAAGGGTATTAACGAAAGTAAAAGAGAAAGAATTCAAAGACTCTTACCTTTCGTTTGGAAAGGAGAGAGCGGGTAGGAAAAGAAAAGATGGAGAGGAAGTGGGGGAAGAATCGGGATTTTCTCTTGTTTTAGAAAGCATAGGAAAATTTGGGTTAAAAATCGTTAGAGATTTGGTTTCTCTAGGGCGCTTTTGATTTGGTTCTCTCCAAATTTGATAAAAAAAAAAAAAAAGGTGGGGAATTGCAGCCAAATGACATATTTGCCCTTGCCTTGACCTATAACTACGAATTCAAACATTTTGTAATGGTTTTTTGAAGGATAAATGTGTCATTTATTTCGCTTTTCTTTTCTTTTTTCCTACATGAAACTGGCCTCCCTGGACATTACACACCGAAGCATGGGGGAACGTCTAATCCTTTTGCCACCGCAAGGCTAGCTAATCGTCCGAATGCCATGTTGAATGTGCGACGAACCTTGCCACTCAACAGTGTCGATTGTTATTTTAACGCTTAGAATGTTGTGTCGAAAGTGAAGAGAGCAATTAACGTACAATTGTTATGCATTCAACGCAAAAGTTATTGGTAAAAAAGTGAAACAAATATGTTGCTATGGTGAATTTGTTTAAGTAAAAGGAAAACGATGCAAAGATAAAACTTCTTAAAGAAAAAAAGGTTTTTTACAATAAAGAAAACTCCTTAATTCTTGCACAAGACAGAATGAATGCTAACTTGAAAAAGTAATAAACCAAAGGAATTTTTTTTCATTTTTCTCAATTAGACTTTAGTAGCTTACTAATAGTTTGGCACGTAAAATATTCACTATCGAATAAGGTGACCACCTAAGGCGGTAGACTAAAAGGTCTTGTGTTAGGGCTTCCTTTCAAATTGGGGAAAATGTGTGACCATTCTTTATCCCTCAAACAGCCTGGTTTCCTTTCGGAGCATTTGTAGCTGCGGCTTCTTCTTCTTTTTCCTATTGTTTTTTTCTTTTTGGTCCTCTTAGGCTGCGTTAGTCACCTAAATTCCTAGTCAGGATAGGACTAAACAGAATTGAAAATGATATCTAAGAATTTCGTTATATATTATTCATTGTTTGGTATATGGCAGTTATAAAGTCGAACATTTTCATTCCTATCATGTCCATTGTTTGATATGAACAAAATATCAATGTAAATGAACTTGAAAATGTACGAACGAAAATGATGAAAATCTCTTAAGTTCTATTGTTAAAGAAATCACAAATGCACAAGTGAAGATAACTTCTACCAATAAATCCATGATTATTGTACGATCTCAATCTTAAACAGCAAAAGAGCTCATTGTAGTATTCTAGAGTTACAGGTTGGACTATAACAAGAAAAATAAATGGGTTACGGTAACATCAACAAGGTAGATCAGCTAGCAAATGTTGAATCTCATCATAGAGAGAAAATATGATCATTTACCTTTGCGATTCCGAAAAGTATAATGCTTCGATTTTCTCGCCTATCCATCATTCCTAAATAAATTTATATTAAATAATAAAATATACTAATATACCTAAATTATGTAATAAATTTAAATACTAAATATATATAGAATATATATTATAGAATAGAAAGAAATTCAAATATATAAATAAAAATGAAAATAAATAAAAATGAAAATTGTCATTATTTTTTGTTCTTATTTTTAATTTTCTATTTTATATTCAAATTCAAACATTATTTATATTTAATTATTTTTTAATTTTATTAATTTACGAATTTTGTAATTTTAGAAAAATATAAGAAATTATATCCACTTTTATCACACCTCCCCCATTGGATATTTTTATCCTGGCTATGTCCATCTTACATTCGACTCTATCCTATCTGGCTACGTTTAGTAGTTGGGATAAAATTTAAGATAGGATAAATTTTATCCTATCTCGTGTTTGGTTATGCCCAAAATAGGATAAAGTCGGATATAAGAGAGATATAGCGCGGATAAAATTATCCCATGGGGGAGATGAAATAAAAGTGGATAGAATTTCTAATAATCATAACATAAAAATTAATTTCCTCAAATAAATAACTTGTTAAATTAATAAAATTAAAATAACATTTGAATAGAAATAACATTTGAATTTTAATATAAAAAATTCAAAATAACAAAAAAATAAAAATAATTTTGTTTTTATTTATTCTTATTCTTATTTATATATTATATAAATAACATCTATATAAATCAATACTAATGTATTTATATTTATTACATATTTTAGGAATATTAGTATAGTTTACTATTTAATAAAATTTTGTTAGAGAATGACGGAAGGGGAAAAAATAAATAAATAAACAAAATAATTAAAAAAGAGAGGGAAAAATGATTAAAAAAATAAGCAAATAAAACTGAAATAGGTAAGAGTGTCGTGAGAGATTTTTATTATCTTCATTTGTGCAATTTTTAGATTCATTTACACTGATATCACATTCAAAGCAAATAATGGACATGATAAGACATGAAAATATCCAACTTTATTTCCGCAATTCACCAAATTGTAGATAGGATATAGCAAATCCCTTTGATTTCATATCCTATCTTGGCTAGAAATTCGAATAACCAAACGTAGCCTCTTCGGTAGAAACCAAACACAAGACAAAATAAAAGTTATCATATCCTAAATTTCATCCGGGCTATTAAACGTAGCCTTAAATAATTGGGGCTACGGGCTAGTAATGAGTTCTTTTGGGATTCTAGCCAAAAAAGAAATATGAGTTCTTTTGGGATAAAGTTTTGGACCTCTTTCGGATTTAGGGTATCTAATTCAATTAATAGACACAGTGCCTGTACCTAATTACTGTAATAATCCCATATTATTTCAAACACATATCCTGCATGAATTTTTTTCTCCAGGAAATCCCCAACAAAAAATACACATTGTCACTTCTCTTCTATTAAATTAATCACAGCCACTATTTTCATTCCCCGAAATTGTGCACAACAAATCTAAGCTAGGAATGACTATGAGAACCGCAAAATTTGAGCACCACTCAAGTCTTCATGGCGCCGGCCCTACAAACCAAAATGAGGGCTGCTTGAATTCACTGCCAGCTCTATGGCTCCGCGACGTGACTGGAATCTATTTTCCTAACTTCTGAGGACTTGCAATCTCACCCTTCATTCTGTCCTCTGCCTTCTCCTCCTCATCCAACCCGAGTTTGGAGACTTCGCCGGCGGTCGTTATGATCCACCAGAACCCTGTCGTGTCGGATGCACTCGCTACGGCCATGTCAGGCGGTATCGCTCTCTCAGTTCTCCGGTTGTTTGAAGAAACGGCTAAGCGAGGCCTCTTTGACCAGGTTCGGATAGGATTACTCCCCTCTTCCTTTGCTTGTTCGATGATTTTTCTTGTTGACTAGCGTGTCAATGGGCGGGTTCGATTCGGGTCTTCACTTATACCCCAATCCGATTCGGACATGAAGGATTTTGTGACCCGACCCACGTAGTACCCTAACCAAAAATGGGTCGGGTTGTCCTTTTTCATCGATCTGCGTTACTCGTGGAGGAGCCAATTTCTGCGGGGTTCACATCCCCATTCGACCTATCAACAGGCACGCTTGGTAGCTCCTTTTCAGTTTTCTCGACCTTAGACACAACGCGAAACGTGTTGGGCGACAGCTCCAACAACTTCCTCGCAGACGCGGCCTCCGACCGGTGCTTCAAACCATTGCGCAGAGCCACGAGCGATCGCTTCTCTCTTACTCCGAATCATTCGATCTTGTCCCTCCGCTCCAACAGCGGAGCTCGCATCCGCATAATGGCAGCGTAAACGTAGACGAGCTTGGTACGAGCTTGACAAATTCATTGTAGACACGATTGCAGACGTCGATGAGACTCGAGCTCAAATTGGATTAGTAAATACCACTTTCTCTAATTGTTTTGGTTTCGAAACAAGCTCTATGTTGCATTTTGAAGTTATGACCGAAACCGAACCAGATTATCATAAGCCCGTTGTTTTACTTACTACCAATTTCGGGTCTTTTTGAGATCGGGTTTTCATTTGGTTTGCACGTTTTTCTTTTTACATCTCTGCTACTGAAAATGCTGTCTCAGGATGCCTGGTTGTTTCATTTTAGTCATGAGACCAAATTTCATTTGCATCTCAAATAACCCGGGAAAAACTCGGTTGGTTATGAGCGTCGATGATTTTTAGCTGAGGAATGGAGGTGACATGTTCAAATCCCACCTATCATAGCCACCTGCAAATGCTAAAGACTGGAGTTAACTAATCATGAGATTTGTAGAGTATTCCATGAACGTTCAGGTAGCCAGTTTTCACATCCGTGTCCTAAATTTAAAAGAAAAAATTTGCATCTCGAAACAGTCCCTATAAACAAAGTAGTTCTGGATTTGATTGCGGTTTTCAAGCTGTTCGTTACACCTAAATGCCTTTGTTTTTCCCCTCATTTAGAAGCTTAATAGGAAGTTTGTGCGTGTAAGTTTTGGATTAGTTTTAAAGAGATTAATACATGATTTTGAGGACAGATTAGTGAAAATGCCCTACTTGCACTCAAAATTAATTGTTCTTGTACCACCTGCACTCGATAGACTCTTTATCACGTGGTAGACTTGGTAGAATTCGGTCAACTTCCTTTTTTGTTCATATTTGAAGTACTGAAGGATACGACCAAAAAAAAAAGCGCTGAAGGAGGCATCACTTCCGTCACTATTCATTACCTTTTGGAAGGGTAGTAGTTAGGAACACAGAAGAAAAAAGACAAGACAAGACTGTTACTTTTTGTTTGGAAAGGACAGCATGGATATGAAATAAATGATGGGGAAGAACTGGGTGAAAATTTGGGATTTTCTCTTGTTTGGGAAAGGATAGGAAAGTTGGGAGAAGAATGGGAGGGAGCACCTAATTTGGTTCTCTATCCTCCTCCTCATCCAACCTCAGTTCGGCGACTTCACCAGCTGTCATAATGCTCCATCAGAATCCGGTCGTGTCCGATGCACTTGCTACAGCCGTGTCCAGCGGCATCGCTCTCTCGGTTCTCTGGCTGTTTGAAGAAACAGCTAAGCTAGGCCTCTTTGATCAGGTTCGGATAGGATTACACCCTTCTTTCTTTCCTTGTTTGATGATTTTCCTGCCGACGATGTTGTCTCAGGATGCTCAGATATTTCCTTTTACTCCTGAGACCAAATTTTACTCGCATCTCGAATAACCCTGGGACGGGGTGTCAGAGGGATTTTAACTGAGGAACTGGAGATCATCCTTTCAAACCCCATTAATCACTCGCAAACTAAGTCATGGCCACCTGCACATGCTGAAGATCTTGACTTAACCCGTCTATGGGGCTTGCTGAGTGTTTTATGAGCTTTCAGATAGCCAGGTCTCCACTCTGTGCTATAGATTATTAAAAAAAAAAATCACATCTCGAAGCAGTCCCTGTAAACAAAGTAGTTCTAGAGTTGATTGCTGTTTTCAAGCTGTCTGTTACTTCTAAATGTCTTTGTTTTTTTCCTCATTTAGAAACTTAACATGAAGCTTCTGCATGTAAGCTTCGGATTAGTTTTCATGCTTTGCTGGCCATTGTTCAGGTTATTTCAAGACTACGCGACTTTTTTCAAAGCCTAAGATCTTGACTTAACCCGTCTAAGGGGTTTGCTGAGTGTTCTATAAGCCTTCGGATAGCAAGGTCTCCACATCCGTGCCGTAGATTACTAAAAAAAAAAATCACATCGCAAAGCAGTCCCTGTAGACAAAGTAGTTCTGGAGTTGATTGCTGTTGTCACAACCTGTTCGTTACATCTAAATGTCTTTGTTTTTTTCCCTCATATAGAAACTTAACAGGAAGCTTTTGCATGTAAGCTTCGGATTAGTTTTCATGCTTTGCTGGCCATTGTTCAGGTAATTTCAAGACTATGCAGCTTTTTTCAAAGTTCCTGCAGGATTATTTGTTTGTTGAAGTGGCTATTGCTAATAAATTGCAGTTCTGGGCATCGAGGTGCGCTGTTAGCTGCTACAATTCCAGGGGTTAACATCATACGCATGCTTCTTGTGGGATCTGGTATTTGGAAAGATGAAGCGACAGTGAAGTCTATGAGCAGATTCGGGCAACACCGGTTTGTAACTCGAGTTATTTAGTATCCGCATTGCATTGACAACAGAAGTGAACTAGGTTTGATAAGATTGCATCCCCTATATTACCATAATTACAATACCGATTTCCTAAATTAGTTACTTGATAAGTGATCTACTCTATCAAGCAATTTGATCTAGCTTAAATTTTCGTTCTTGGTCATTTGTGGGTCCTTCTCTTTTTTGCTTCCTTGAAATATTGCTTAACTTCTGAAACCTTGAAATTATCTTGATCTCTCTTTCAGGGAACTTCTTGAAGGGCCGCTATACTATGCTCTCACAATTACATTCGCTTGTGCATATTACTGGAGGACTTCGCCAATAGCAATTGCAGCAATATGCAACCTCTGCGCTGGAGATGGTGTAGTAATATGAACTCCTATTCTTTCTTGCTTGTTATACCGGCATATCAACGTTGTAATTGCAAAATCTAAGGGAGGACGTACTGAGGACTTCTTCAATGTCATTGGTCTAATCTTGAGAAGCCTTTTTACAGTGGTTAATGCCAAAAATTATAATGGTATGAAGGTATCCCCTCAATTCAATAGAATAGATGATGTTATCCTTGGTCAAGGCTTAGAACGATACATAGATATCAAACTGTGTGACAAGAAAAGTGGTTGTCGGTTCAAAGATTCACATAATTCGCCTGAACATCCTAAAATTAAAAATCGGCGAGCCTACGCTGAGACACCTGTTTTTGCATGTTTTCAGGTTTTGCAGACATTATCGGAAGGCGGCTTGGCCAACATAAAATTCCTTACAACCGCAACAAATCATTAGCTGGTAGCATTGCAATGGGTTGTGCCGGGTTCTTAGCGTCTCTCGGGTAATCTTCGGTTGGGTGTTTTAGGATTCTGTATATATTTGCTTGAGTGGTGCCCTGACTGGTTACCATTTGCTTATGTTTACAAGGTTTATGTCCTATTTTTCTTCATTTGGTTATATCCGAGGAAGTTGGGAGATGGTTTCGGGTTTCTTGATGGTGTCTCTGGCTTCCGCACTGGTGGAATCACATCCTCTGAGCTCTCAGCTTGACGACAATCTCACAGTTCCCTTAACTTGTGCATTGCTGGGGGGCCTTGTTTTTTAGGTAGTTTAGCATTCATTGTAACTGTTTCTTTTCAAGGAAAAAGAAAGCACAAACGTCGGTGTAAAGATATCAGAATTTTGTGTTGGAATTTGGTATGGATTTTGATATGAATGCGAGCGCATGGATGTTTGTGGGACAACACAGCAAAGGGTGGGAGAAGACAATTTAACTTTACTCAGAAAGGATGACAGGGCTGATGGGTTTAGTTTTGGTAGTTGGTTTCTTTTCTATATTCATGACAGTACATCCAGGTCTATCTTATAGGCTCCAATCGCCTACTTTTGCCGCAAATCATCTCTGCATTTGTCTGAGATTTTCTTCTTGTTTTTGACCTTGACCACAAACTTCGACTACCACCTACTAGACTAGAGACTTGTAGAGTGGAGGCTTTTCTAGAATAGTTTATCAAAACTTAGACACTCCTTTCTATCAATTTTTGTGATACTCTAATCATGCTTCGGAATGTCTCAAACTTGGCTTGACGTAGAAACATCGGTGTTGCACCAAAAAGTGATTAGATTGTCGACATGAGTAGACACGTGACTAGAACATTAAATATTGATAAGCACGTGACCCAATGTCGATGACTAAAATCGGTATTGATGTTGGCACACAGCAACAATTGTCACCAGCCGGTTATCGACCTATGGCGATGTTTGATCGACAACGATCAACAAGAGTATCGTTAAGTAGGGGTTGGTAAGTGATTAAGATGTTAAAAGAAAGCTGAATACATAAAGAGCATCAAGATACGGTTATCTGTTCGAAGTAACTAGTGAACAAAGCGATTGAGGTCGTGTAGCAACTAATATGCATTTTAAAGTAATAAACACTCGTGAACTAGATCATGGTGTCGTGAGAACATGGGCACAAGACTTTCAGGGATAGAAGAACATGGATGCAACCATTGGAAACTACTCGGGAGCAGTTTTAGCACTACCACTATAAATACCATCACCTATCTACAAGAGAGTCCCCGCACAAATCAAACAAACTTACTATATTTCAGTTATCTTTACTTTCTTGCACTATACTTTTATTTTCCAAACTCGCATCATCGACTAAATTCCAGCATGTTTCTTAGCTGTAATTTCTAGGTCTGCATCCTTGATCAAATTCTAGCGTGTATCTTTATCCTAGGTGTTACGTCGTCAATTAAATTCTGGCGTATCATCTTTGCGTACTCAAGCTTTCTCGACGATTAAATTCTAACACAATTTGTTTATGCTTGGTTCCGTAATATCTTGTTATATTCATAAACGATTTACTCACTACATCAGCTTCTAAGTCTTGCTTCTAAAGCAAAAGTTTTACCGACTACAATAACTCCAGCTATCAAACAATCTACCGACTACATCAGCTTTTAGGAAGCAGCCTCATTTAAACTTTGAGGTGTCCTAGCTTTCAAACGTGTATAACCAAACGTGTAATTTACAGCACTTCACAGCACAGCTTCAACGCATCACATTTCCAGTTCAGGCACGGTTATAGCAGTCGTTGAGAGATACCGTGCAACTTCAAGCGGTAATCATCAAAAAGAATGTTGCAGCTTTTATGTAGTGTTTAATAAACACCTCAGGAATGGGAACGGGACAGGGCAAGGCCAGAGATCACAGTCCCCGCACCGTGAAGGGACGAACTGCCCCGGGCACCAAGGCAACAAAGTTTGTAAAGGAAGTGAACGGCCATGATGATGATGACTCGCTCAGCTCTAAGTATCATGTATTACATGGTTTGTGTTCAAGTAATGTACATATTATTAATATTTCTTGCATGTTGCTTTGCAGGCGGATTCACAAGGTGAGGCGAGGTTACTACCCGCCCCGCCCCACAAAAAATTTCCCGATCCATCAACCTGTTTTTCGTTTGCTGGCCGATTTTCCCCGAATAAGGCGGGGCACCAGGGGCACAGATCATAATCTTGTTGCCCGTGCCCATCCCTAAACACCTCTTAGCTACAGCCTTCAAAAAACTGTACTTATCACGATCCAAAATTCCAAACAAAAACTTGAATGGCAACACAGCATGCTAATGAAGCCAGTCAAACAGCTTTGGATAAAATATTCAAACATTTCGTACATTTCCTAAAAATAATCGTTAAAAATCATAATCTTGTTGCTTCGTCTTCGCTCTATGGTCAGAAAGTCGCCTACGAGACAAGGCCCAAATAAGCTCAGGTCACATAAATCGGTGATTTTCGGCCTCCTCATTCTGAACGTATCGAACAAGGCCGCATTCTTAAGAGTTCAAAGTCCCGGGTCCTTTTTCCTGATCATTGTTGTATTGAATAACAATGGTTGACTCTTAATTCAGCCTAATGATAACTAACTACTTGAATTCAGCCCAACTCTAATGTACTAGATCGGCCCATGTTCCAACTTCCTCAAGTTTACTGTTGCTACGTTTGGTTTTCTGAACATGAATTGAAATAGGATAGGATAAAAGGGATTAGAAATTCTCCGGATTATGAAAAATCGCATCGTATGTTTAGTGCACATAACATAGGATTGAAGATTCCATGCATGAACCCGTCACGACATCCAACAAGTCAACCAAAACCCCAACTCCTGACACCTTTCGGAAGGCCTCTTCACTCTCTTCGCACCCTGCGATCTGTGCCATGACTGCCGGCGCCCTCCACCAATCCAACCCTCCCTTCCTTTAGGATTAGTCCAAACAGCGAAACCACAAAGCCAAGCCAGACCCATGTGGATCTGTTGAGCGCAGAAAGAGAGGCCCTGAAGAGCGCCTTTAAAGAATCTTTGATGGACCTTGGAGGCAAATTGGGACTCTTAGAGGATGTCGATCAGGGCGTAGATGATATCGCACTTATAGCGATTGAAGGGGCAGTAGGAGTCGACTATGAGGAGGCTGTGGAGGATGGCGGCGGCAAATTGGATGAAGGTGTTGGGGGTGGAGGCGGAACCGCGGTGGCAGAAGACATGGGAGGGGTGTCAAGGAGGTTGCAAGTAGACATCACGGCCTCAGTTGGGGACGTGACCCTGAACATCAGCGATCTGGCCGTCCCCACACGTTGGTCGAAGGCAACAATGATCAGCTATCATGGTGGGGGTCCTCATGCGCTGGCTGGCAATGCTATTGCTGGAGGTGATGGCTGCACGCAACGACTCGTGCTAGTTTTGGTAGTTTAATATCAAACATATCTTGATTTATCCCATCTCCTTGGTGGGACTTTTTTTATTCAAATTATAACATCCTTATAATACGGATTTCGAATTGCCCCAAACACTAGAAAAGGATTTTATCTTATCTAAAGTTATATCCGATCCACCAAACATTAGCCACAGCTAACAATTGAAACAAGATTTTTTAGCTGTCAGCTGGATCTCTCTAACTAGGATCTTCGACGGCTAATGTGGAAACAAATGGCAAAATTAGTTTGCCCGATGTGCATAACGAAGGAGAAATTCATAGATTCAAAATTTATATCCCAACAATGTTATTCATATGAAAACTATTAATGTGTAATATATATGTATTATGAGGTATTTCCGTAATTATGTTTCTATCTGTACCCTTTCTGTAATTAGTCACTCTTATAAATACATATAATATAATCATAATTGGGATTGAGCCACCATAAATACTTTGTCGTCGTTTTCTCTCTGACTCTAAACATCAACATGGTATCAGAGTAGGAAAACGGATCGAATTCTTCAACATCTCTACCCCAAATCAACACTTTCCTTGCTTCAATTACTATCTCAAAAATGTCCGCTCCATCTCTAAATTTTTCTCCTTCTCTACCATCTCTTTACCCACCATTGTCTTTTTCTGTTAATCCCAATTTCCCATCACCTCCTAATAATATTGCACCCACTTTCACCTCTTCTTCCCTCTTAATTACTGTTCCGATCTCTGTTGCTACTCAAATTACGACTGTGAAATCATCCTCGTTGTCCCTTGTTCTTTCCCACATCACAGTCTCGTCTCCATCAAACTTGATGCAAACAATTATCTTTTGTGGAAATTTCAGTTTGAATCTATTTTAATTTGCAACAATCTACTGGGCTATGTGGATGGTTCTTTTCCGTGTCCGCCAAAGCTTATCAATGATCAAACTGGCACTGTAGTGGTCAATACCTCCTGTTCCACTTGGGTAAAGACAAATCAATACGTTCGTAGTTTGATCAACTCGACCCTCACAATCGAGATTTTCCATGAAGTTCACGACCTTCGGACATCTCGAGAGATTTGGCTTGCTCTAGGACAACGTATTACCAATCACTGCACGGCCAAAGAAATTGGACTACAATTGAATTTTCAGAATGCTGTGAAGTAACCCAATCAATCAATGCCTGAATATCTCCAGCAACTAAAGTCAATTGCGAACTCTCTCACAGTAATTAATTTCTCTGTCTCTGACAAGGACTTGGTGATTCAAGCCCTCAATGGGCTCCCATCTAAGTATAATCCTTTTGTCACCACGGTCACAAACAGACCTACAATTCTCTCTTTTGGTGATCTGCGGTCACACCTCCTCATCCAAGAAGAACAATTTCTCTGAAAATCGAGTGCATCATCTTCATCCGATATTCATCATGCTTTGATCGGTCATACCACTTCACCCAGTCCACCGTTTCGAGAATCTCAAGGTGGACATAATTCTAGAGGTTGTAGATCTGGTCGGGGACAAGGTGGATGATTCTCGTGTGATAAATTGAGTTGGCAATCTTCCTATGATCAGTTTAGTTCGAAATCATTATCAGCTCCCTATTCCTCCTCCACCTCCTCTAGTCGATCTCGTGGTGGGTCGAATCCCTATGTTTTTGCCTTTCACACAAGAAGATATTCTCGAATCTATGCCTCATCTTACCTGTCATATATGTAACGGAGTTGGGCACACCGTACTACAATGTCGCCAACGATTCAACCATGCTTTTACCGCTACTACTAATCTATCGGACTCGTTCTCGGCTCTCTCGGTTGGTGAGACCTCTGATTCAACTTGGTATCTTGACAGTGGAGCGTCGGCACACATGACTAGTGATAATTGTAACATCCTAAATCCTAGACATTTTTACTAATTGAAAAAAGTCTCGGTTGGTGATGGTCGTTTATTGCCTGTTAAGCAAGTCAGTAAAGCCTTTTTATATACTGGTTCTCGAACTTTACTATTATCTCCGGTCTATCATGTTACTAATCTTGCTCGCAATCTCCTCTCAGCTGCTCAACTCTGTCGTAAAAATTATTATGCCATTGATTTTAATGGTTCATCTTTTTCTTTGAAGGACAAACAAACCGGGAAAGTTCTCCTCCAAGCTGATTCTTCTCATGGTCTTTATCCGATTTCCAACTCAATTGTGTCATCTCATTCACTTCCTATTGTGACTTCCTCTGGTTCACTGACTCACTGGCATGCTCGTCTTGGCCATCCAAATAAACAAATTTTGAGTCGTGTTTGCAATTCTAGTTCTAAGTCAGTATCATGTGAGTCATGTCTTGTAGGCAAATCTCATCGATTACCTTTTAAGTCTATTAGTCATCGTGCATCTTTTCCTTTAGTTGTAATTCATTCTGATGTATGGACGAGTCCAATTTTCTCTAATTTTGGTTTCAAATATATATATATATATATATATATATATATATATATATATATATTGTGTTATTCATTGATGGTTATTCTCGGTTCACTTGGATATTTCCCATAAAAAATAAATCTGAAGTGCCTACACACTTTCATCGCTTTCGTTGTTTTATCGAAAATCTATGCAATACCAAAATAAAATTTTTACAAACTGATGGAGGAGGTAAATATACCAGTAATGCATTCCAAACAAACTTACATGAAAACGGTATTACTTAACGTTTTTCATGTCCACACACCCCATCTCAAAATAGTCTATTAGAACGTAAAATCAGACACTTAGTTGAAATGTTTCGAACCTTATTAATCCATGCTAATATGCCTCCTTCATATTGGGTCAATGCTCTTCTCACTGCTATCTACACTATTAATCGACTTCCCACTCTTATCATATCTAATATTTCTCCTTTTTACTGTTTATTTGGATTCAAGTTTGACTACTCGTTTTTTTTCGGATTTTTTGGTGTGCTTGTTATCCTTTTCTTTTGTCTCGTGTTTCTCATAAGCTGGCACCTCATTCTATGTCATGTGTATTTCTTTGATATCCGTCAAATCACAAAGGCTATCGTTTTCTTGATCGGTCGAGTGGCCGTGTTTTTATCAGTCATCATGTTCGGTTTGATGAAGAGAATTTTTCCTTTTCAGCAAAACCTTCAAATCTTAGTCCCATACCCCACTGTTCTAGATCACCTCTTTCACTTTTTGTTTATTCCAATCAATCTATTTTTCCTTCTACCTCCTTTGACCATCAAGCTCCTCATCCTCTTCTTTCTTCTTCTCAAGCCCAATCTCCTAATTTGCCTCTCTCCACCTCTCGAACTATCCAATCTACTTCCAATTCTTCTTCACCTCCACCAACCCTCCCTCCAAACTCATTCACTGTGTCCCAACCTCACTCGTCTCCTAACCAAATTCTTCCCATAACAGACCTGCAAATCCTCTCTACATCTCTATATAGCTCCACCACTTCCATTTCTTCTCTTCTAACTCGTGCCAAATCTGGAATTTCTAAACAGAGGAAAATTTTTAATCTTTCTCATTCTTTTCATGAAGAGACACCGACTTGCTACTCTAAGGCCATTCTTGACCCATGTTGGAAAGCGACCATGGTAAACAAATGTAATGCCTTGGTCACAAATCACACGTGCGATCTTATACCACCTAATCCTTCTAAGAATTTAGTCGGTTGTAAATGGGTTTTTAAGATTAAGGAAAAATCCGATGGAACTGTGGAATGCTTCAAAGCTCGCCTTGTTGCACAGGGATTTAAGCAGCAAGCCGAATTGGATTATGACGAGACTTTTAGCTGGTCATTAAACCCACTATAATTCGGGTTGTTCTCTCTATTGCGGTTTCTTCGGGATGGACCATACGTCAACTTGATGTCAAGAATGCCTTTTTGCACGGCATCCTTTGTGAGGAAGTTTATATGCGTCAAGCTCCTAGTTTCTCTCATCTTGAATTCTTGAATCATGCGTGCCGTCTTCAGAAAGCCATTTATGGTTTAAAACAAGCTCTAAATACATGGTTTCATCGCTTCAGCAACTTTTTATTATCTTTAGGCTTCATGGCGTGTAAGGCCGATCCTTCGTTATTCGTCTATGCTTCTTCTCGGAGCCGTTTGTATCTTCTGCTGTATTTTGATGATATCCTTGTCACAGGTGATACTCCCAAGTTATTACGGTCTTTGATTACTCGACTCTCACAGGAATTTGCTATGAAGGATCTTGGACCACTTCACTATTTCTTTGGTATTGAGGCTCATCACCGCTCTGACGGTCCACTTTTATCTCAAGCCAAGTATGTTAATAGCCTTTTGCACAAGTGTGACCTTGTTAAGGTCTAGCCTATATCTACTCCTCTAGCCTCGAAGACTTTATTGTCTACTAACGACGGTGAGGTTTTTGCTTCTCCGATATTGTATCGATAAATGGTTAATGCTCTACAGTATGTATCTATAACCAGACCAAATATTAGTTTTGCTATGAATTTGGTCGGTCAATTCATGCCTCAACCACGAATACCTCATCTTCAGGCTGTCAAACGTATGTACCGATATTTAGCTGGCACCTTCACCCATGGATTGCTCATTGAGCTTTGTTCTCCCACTTCATTGACTACTTATGGGGATGCAGATTGGGCTGGATGCTTCGATACTAGACGGTCCAACTCCGGTTTTTGTGTTTTTCTAGGTACCAATCTTGTTTCACGGAGTGCCAAGAAGCAACCCACCGAGGCTCGTTCTAGTACAGAGGCTAAGTATCATGCTATCGCTCATTGTGTTGCTGAGACTATTTGGATTCATCATTTACTTCATGAGCTCGGGGTCTCCCTTTATAGTCCTCTCACCGTTTATTGTGACAACATCTCTACCATCTATCTTGTTATCGATCCTGTTTTTCATGCTCGCACCAAACATATTGAGTTGGATTACCACTTTGTTCGAGAACGGGTTGCTTCCGAACATCTACATGTTTGCTACGTGCCTACAATGGATCAATTGGCAGACATCTTCACCAAGGGACTACCTAGTCCGCTTCACGCATTATTGAGATCTAATTGCTCAGTTGTTACGCCTACTTCGAATTGAGGGGAGTATTAACGTGTAATTATAAGGTATTTCCGTAATTATGTTTCTATCTGTACTTTTTTTGTAATTTGTCACTCCTATAAATACATATCATATAAGCCTAATTGGGATTGAGCCATCATAAACACTTTGTCATTTGTTTTCTCTCTAACTCTAAACATTGACAAAAATTTGTGTATAAATCAGACTATGCATTAGAGGGCAAGTTTTCACATTAGATCATTCTTCAAATGCCATATTTCCCCCTTTCCTTCAGTACTCTCTATCTTCCGGAAGCAAATCACAAAGAGAACTTATGGGCCTTTTTTTTCAGTTAGAAGAGAACTTACAAGCTCGATCAGAATTGTCGCGACGAACTATAAATGTAACAACCTCGCTCATTATACGTGAGCCAAACCCAAAAGGAGTATTATTAATTAAAATCGCTAGGCCTTACGCGTTTAATGTGAGATTTTGGACGTCCCGATGAACAAAGTTCAGTACAACCTTGTTTTTTCTACTTTCATATCCTCTTCTTTTGCAAGCCTAGGAGTAGTTGCAGACTGTAGGGGAAGAGAAAATCCGATGACTCTAGTCTCTGGCACTGTCTAGAGACACGTCCAAATCACCCCCAGAAACAGGCCAATCCTTGGAATTTGCAAGAACAGCCAAACGGATCACTTTCAGAGCCCCTGGTCCGCAATAACTAGCATGGCAAGTGCCTGACGATGACACTCCATCGATTGCTTTTCATTGGGATCTCTAAACTTTGTATCCATCTTGGAAAAAAATCTCAAAAGATACCGATAGAAAAACTCCAGAAGTGCCTCCTGTTTTTGTCTCATTTCATGTTACGTGCAGGGTCATCTGGGGTCTTTTTTCCTTCACAAGGGACGAGTGAATGAATCCAAAGTTGAAAACTGGGGACGATGCTGACTCGCTTTGTCATCAATAGAACTTGACTTCTCGATTGATGTGACTCAAATACATGTAAAAGAGAGAATTTAGTAGCCTACTGGCAGAAGTATTAGCTCTTCCCATATGATTAGTAGCGACTGTCCAGGATGTCCTGAGGTTTCAGCTGATAGCAACTTCATGGATGGTGGCAAATATTGGAATCGGGTTAATACCCCGAAAAACCTCAAATTGATATATTTATAATAATTTTATCCCGAATTAATTTTTTGATCACCAAAAACTTCAAACTAATACACCTATGATAAATTTACCGCAAACTATTTTTTGACCATCAAAAACTCCACACTGATACACTTGTGGCAATTTTAATCCCAAACTAATTTTTTGACAAACAAAAACCCCAAACTGGTACACCTGTGATAATTTTACCCCAAACTAATTTTTTGACCTCTAAAAACCCCAAATTGGTACATTTGTAACAAATTTACCCTCCGTTAGTATCCGTTAAATTGGATTAATATCATGAAAAATTACAAATTGATAAACTTGTGACAAACAGAGAGGTAAAACCCCAAACTGGTACACCCGTCAACTACCACATGTCATCAAACTTAGCAATTTGTTAATAAAATTTAACAGAAATTAATTGAGCGTAAATTTATCACAGGTGTACCAATTTAGGGATTTCGATGGTCAAAAAATTAATTCGGAGTAAAATTGTCACAGGTGTACGAGTTTCGGGTTTTTTGTAATCACAAAAATAGTTTGTGACAAATTTGTCATATGTGTACTAGTTTAGGGTTTTTCGTAATATTAACCCTATTGGAATCTCAATTTTAGAGAGGGGGAAAGATTAGAATTGAGCCAGCTTTTCTAATCTCGTAGGTTTTCTGAGGGCTCGCTTGATAAAATTGAAAGATAAATGCCGTGACTTCAAGCAATAAATTTTTAAATGCGAAAATAGAATCAAAAGGTTTTTTGATAATAATTCGAAATCGAAACTGAATATTATTAATTCTTACCATACATGAAATTGTAGGGCCTACTTGTTTAAGATTAAGTAAGAGCAAACAAAAATCAAAGTATAATCAATGTTTTAAAAAATAATGAAAAATTACATGTAAATCTACATATCAAAATTGAAATGTTGTGAAAGTGCCCCGTGTGCGGTTTGCATTAAAAAAGTTTAAAGAGCGCCTTTCGCAAAATTTACATTTAACCTATCCAAACACACCGTAACCATTATTGGTAGATTTGAGCAATTATAATTGGCAAGATTATAATTACCATCAATTGCTTTTTCTATAAATGAATATTAAGTAGGTCCTCCCTTACTTATCGCGTTTAAGTGATTTTTTTACTAAGGTAAATCTTTCCATTCAATGTTAGTTATAGTTATCACACAAATTTAATCTTATGAAGTCCTGACTTTTTTAATTTGCAGCAGTTGATTGAGTTATCAAACAGCGATTATACACACGTGGTATTGAAACTCGGTGGAAAGCAGAGGATGAGATTTGATTTTCTGCGATTAATCTGTCATTTGAGTGACCTGCGGGATATGTTTTGCTTTGTAAGGCCCTGCTCATAACAAAATGATTAAGCTTGGGGATTTATAGGCCTAAATCCCTAAATTTTACATCTATGTTTCAAGATCTTCTCGGCTAATATTATGCTGGGACCGGCCCGGTCCAACCATCTAGGACCAAAGTTCTCACAAAGTTTCGTCGTAACTCGTCCATTGATCACTCTTTTATCTCGAGAAGTAATTTGCTTTCCTTTGAACTTGATCGATCGCATCTTCTCGACTCTTTCGTTCTTGACTGCCAAAGAAACAAAAATCACGGAATTCTTCAGAACGGAATAGGGCCACGTAGTGCGTGCGTGCGTACGTGCCGGAAGCGCGAGCACGGGCGCCTGGCAAGGCGGGTGTTAGGACAGTCCTTGATGCCCATGTGTGACCTCTCTCCTATTGTCAAGTTACAGTTGACGATGACCATCCACAGATTGAGAAGCTATAAAGGATAGACAAGAAACTAGGAAGACAGAATTGAATGCCACGCTGCAACTCCTCACGTATGAGCCCTAACCTGCCACATCTCCTCCAAATCTCCATGAACACACACACACACGAGCCATTATTTTATGAATTGGCCCATCCATTAAATGGCTTAAACTGCCAAACCCCCTCAATGAAGAGTTCACAAAACCTCACGTCTCTCTATCTGTGTGGCGCGTTCTTCGCACAGGAACACAACGCGTTCTTCCTACAACCTCCCATTACACCCAACCAATCCACATTCCCAGTCGCTTTCGAGACAGACACTTCGCCAGAACTTTCTCACGCGCATTGGCATCGTGTGATGGAGTGAGCCCTTTTCGTGTGTCCACATCCTTCCTGAGATGGGTCTACCTCGTTCATGGTTTTCACAGGATGAAATATGTCGTGCGTCCAGAGCACATGTATCGTCGCTATCTGTATATTCTGTTTTGCATTTATGGTTGCACTTGCATGGCCCTAAATCGTGGTACGGATTTTTGCGAACAAGGTAGAGAATTCCTGAGTTCAGTCCACAAAAAGTGAATAACATTGATGCATGCATGTCATATTGCGAGGCCATATTGCAAGTTGCGGCGGCTAGTTCTTCGAAAAGAACAAGAATATAGCGTCGCGAATTCCCCTAGTGGCAGGGGGCAACCCCCAACTTTAGCCAATTATCAATCCGTTGATCTCTTCAGCATGTTTGCTGACTCGTAATATCAATGACAAATTGCTTAACGCAGTTCGACATTGAGACTCGCGATCACCGCTTTTAATTCCCGGTTATTGTCATTTCTATTTCAAGAACAAATTTTAAAGAGACTTGAGGAGGGAGAGTATTTTCCTAGACATGAAGTTCAATTCACTTGAGAGCATCCCCAGATGTTCTTTGATAGAAAGGTAACCTGGGATTGGAAATTGTTTATCGGATACGTCATATCTCCTCATCCTGAAATTATAATAGGTCAAGTGTTTGGGATTTCAACTCAACAGGTGTAGACCCAATGCCACTCATTAGAAGCAACCACGCCGAATTTATAGAAGGATATGAAATCATATGTGTGTATAGAGACAAACTGTCAAAGACTATAAACACATACTTGGAAGCCCTATATTCCTTTCAAGAGGACCCCCAAATCTTCATCGAGACTTGTATACTGAATAGCAGATACGTTTGTGTTTTCCGTGTATCAAAACAAATTTCAGATGTGATGCAATTCCGTTTGCCAAACACCATATTCAATTCTCGATCAATTCATCTCCATCATCAATTATCTTTATTCTTTACCCATGTGAAACACATGTAATTTAACCGAACTTATGGAGAAGATTGTAATGTTAGAAATTCATTATAGTCATGCATAGCCTTAAGAGCAAATTTGATGAACCCTTCCTCTATTCTTCATGAGGATGCATCTGAATAAGCATAGGCATTAGATATAGAGATTCTCCCCACTCCTGATCTCCATCATCTCTAGCTCTAACTAGCCAATCAAGCACTTTCATCACTGTAGGCGGGTTGGTGGGGGGGGATTCCAGCAGCAAATGAATTGGGAGTCCCTTGGCATGTGGCCCAATAATGACAACCACTTAACCACCAACCAGAGTGAAATCACATTACCTTATCATCTTTGTCCTCCATCACCACCACAGAACAGTTTAATAATCAATTGATTCCGAAAGGAGCCAGGTTCTTATCCACCATTTGTCTGTGAATGCCGATTCATGTGACCTTTTTTGTATGAGTTTAAAAATGGCAAGTCCTGGAACCAATCTCCATGAGACTGACCACACCACTCACTAATCATGCACTCGAGAAAACAGTTTGGTTAGGCCCGTCATCATTGGTTTCTGTCGCTATAGAGAAGATTTTTAGGCCCTAGCTTTAGGACCTACCTTAGGGGAAGAGGATGGAATGTTTCATTCTTGGGTCCTAATTGCGGTCCGGAAAAAGGAAGGACATAAAATTCTTTTTCCTTTGAGCAGGGACCAGGAATCGGAGATCAATCCTGAACCTGAGGGATCATTCCTTTTTCCGAGATATGCTCTTACATTACCGGATTCAAATTAGCAACTTCTTTCTTTCGGGGAGTTTTCTTTGTTGGTTACATTCTATTTGTAATTCTTCATTTATAATTTTCGCCTGTATATAGCGTATTCTGTCATGAATCCATAAGTTTACTAGACCATATTTCAGGAGGAGGTGCAGTAACAATACCCAAAACCCTAAAAGTTAGAAACAGAAAGATCAGTTACCCAACTTATGATTTACAATACCCATAATCCTTTCTAAAATTTCAAAAAAAGTTCATTGGATTTTGATGGATTTAAAGCGATGTGAGGTATCGAACCTATCGCTTTTACCTCCCTTGAATCTCAAAGCAGAAAGATTCTTGCACATAAAATTGGCTCCGTAGCATTAGAGCACTATATAAAACTCTGCATCGTGGGGTCAAGCCCTTCACTCATTTCCTTTACTTGATTCACAAAAAAAGGTCTATTAAACAAAAGGGTCGTGCTCATCTACAAATACAAGATTATGCCTGAGAGACTAATTTAATCATGACCCCCTTTGAAAGTCCAAGAGATGTGTTTGTGGATCTGTCATGTGGGCATGTCTCAAGATCATGTGCAAGGTTGGTCCTTTCCTTAGGATTTGTTTAACCCTAGATTTTTTAAATCGTTAATCTTAAGTTAGTGGTGGTGGCATGCCATTTTTTATCAATGTGCTGCGGACCCTTTACTAGACACTCTCACCTTTCAAGCATCGTGACTTTAGGACCTTTCTAGGGTTTACGTTGTTGAATAACCTCTATCTAATTAAAGGAAATTGTATTGTTTCGTTGGAGAACAGTCACTTTGATTACAATGTACTTAAAGCCCTAGGTGGAAGCCAAGAAATGGGAAATGATTAACCATTCACATTCACGAGAAATTCATATTACTTTTCCATTTATTGACAAAATACAATCAAACAAATGCCATCTCGAAAACTCTTCACGATTTTTTGGTGCAAAAGTACGGCCTGGTTCTTTCGAGTCTAAGCATGATCAGATCTCATGGTCATGAATCATATCAAGGGCAAGCGAATTGGAATATCCAAATGGAAATATAATATCGCAATTTTGTGCAATTTCTCAATTCCGCTTCAAGTCAAAAGGGGGAGATGGTATTAGGTCATGACAGTGCCATTAGAAGCATACGAATTTCATTTAAATATTACGATGCTCTATTTAATTATTTAATGGTGAAGTATAGTCAAAGGCAGGTGCATGTGTTTCTTTAACCAAGCATAAGGGAATACAATGAAACGGGTTATTTCAATATTTTTTTTTTCAAATTTGTTTAATTTTTTTAATAAATTTCGAATTTATTATTTGGAGGTGGGAACATGTTGTTTATATGAGTAGGCAAAGTTTAAGCATCATGTCGACCGTGTATTAGGATTCTCAAGCAGTAACATGTTACTTGGAGGGTGTGCAGGGGTACTTGGCACATAACTTACTTATAGATAATGTCAAATCTTTTTCTTTTATTTTCCCAGTAAAAAGGGTCCCGTTCGAATTCTTTAACATACAAAAAAAAAAAAAGATATACAGGCCATGTTCTCCTATTAGCTTGACACGTGGATTCTTATTCACAGCGACCATGTGGAATTAAATTAAAAAAAACATTACTAGCATAAAAAAATGGGTAATGAAAGTTTTATCGTAATTAGCATGAATATGCTCTTCAGTACGCTTGTCCCGCTTTGAAACGCTATTCATCTTGTTCCCCCTTTTGCAGAAAAATATAATTATATCATTATTGCTTTCTGGTTTTCGATAAGTGCTTTTCAAGTTAAATAATCTCCTTATTGATTTTCCTTTTGTCATAAACTGAGCATTGTTTCTCAAATTCCTTAATATTCTACTGTCAAATTGTTATAGACATATCGATGGTATGACAAATGATATTCATTATCACTAATAGTTAATACTAAATCCAAATACACATATTATTCATCGAACGAATGATAATATGAAGTTTTTCTTACCAGTTATGGAATTGATAAAAGTATCATCAGGGATACACATTTTTTTTACAATTTGATTGATCAAATAAATTTGAATGTGATTTCATTTTTAACATGGTTTCTTGTCTATGTTTTGATATATTAGTAATTTTTAAGTTTTATTTTTGTTTCACAAATTGAGGATTCTTTGTTTTATCCTCGATGAATACATGATTAGATCACAAATAATAGATTTTTTTTCTTTTCTATTAGTTTATCTAATTTTGAAAACGACAAAAAAAAAAACAATAATACGTCGTCGTCATCATAACCATTTTGGTTGTTATTATTATTATTATTATTATTATTATTATTATTATTATTATGTAAAATCCCTTTGTCTTTTTTTGTCCTTATAGTATGTTGAGTGGCTTCTTCATATTGTGCAAATTAAACGCATGGCATGCTAATGTAGACTCGCACAAATTGATTTGGCCGTCCTTAGGCCAACGGGGGAAAACGATCTAATATCTTTTATATAATGATAAAAAGAAGTTTTCATAAGTCAACCAAACAAAATTTGTATTTGTAATCATCTTTATCTTGCTAATCTTAATGAAGAAATTTAACAATAAGCGTCGTTTGTTGTTTAAATCTTGTTGAACTTGTCGTTCTTGAAGCCCTTCATACATGTAGTGCTGGGGTGCAAAAGCACGTTCGATCATTCACGTTATGGCACTCTATTCGAAATATACAAAGCTAAATTATAAATTTTAATGGAATATTATTTAGCATAAAATACCTTAAATGATCATGAAAACGAACAAATTGATCATAAATTCCATCATTGAGCATAATAAGTGATTGAACTTAGGTTAGATAAGACATCAAAATATTATGAGGTAGAGATAGCGTGACTTCTTATTGTGCGAAAAGTGTAAAGAGTAATATGCATGATAAGATAAAGTTTTATTTATAAACAAAGCTAAAATTTACATTTTACTATTAAAAAATAATTAAAAAACTCAAATGAGGATTATGTGGCAGGCTTCCCACTGCATGGATCATCTTTTACCTTGCTAATTATTTGGCCAAAAAAATGAATATCACCCATTGAATATTTTCGAATTTGAAATGAAAAGGTATATGCGGCAGGCTTCCCATTTCGTCGATCATCTTTTACCTGGCTAATTTTTTGGCTAGAATATCACTATCAAATAAAATGGATACCACCTGTTGTATGCTTCCAAATTTGAAACAAAAAGATTAAAAAATTATAACCATAATTTCAAAAAGTCACGCCATCATATACTATTCAATTTAGTCATGAAAAGAATGATGTTATACTTTCTCAACTTTCGAATTTTTTAAAAATAGTGTACCTATGAAAATAATCAAAACTTCATCAAATCTTGAAGAGGCAGTATAACCTTTTCGTTATTCAAATCCTCTCCACATAATATATACGTTTCCTCTTAATAAATAGCAAAACGGTGGCATTAGTTAGCTAAAAAGTAAGAATAAAGTCATAGATGTGAAAAATAAAAATTAAGATAATTGGAAATTTCATCTAAGAGGTCTCATCACTCACTCACTATTCACAATCCATTGATCTCAATATACATAAAATATTTGGACCGTCTAAAAATAGATGTCACTTGAATTAATAAAACTAAATCGACCACCTTCACCTGAATTGCTTTTTAAATGCAAGTTGAGCGATTCTAAATGCTCTCAAAATCACGTAGTCATGACATTATGAAACTCAATAGCTAATAATGTCTATTATAGTCTATAAAAGCTAGTAATAGCTTATCATTGATAGAATTTGTAGTGGTCTTGTAATTATCAGCATTAGATTCACTCGACTAGCAATTAAACAATGTTGAGAGACAAGTACTCTTGTCCACAATAGTGGTATTAAACATCCACATGCATCTTATTCCGGAAAAAACACTAGAACACACGTTATAAACGTAGTCAAGCTCGACCTATACCGCTTTTATCGTCTCAACGACGGCTCGACATCAACGATGCATGCCGATTGCGAACATTTCGAAATGACTCAAAACCTTAGTTTGCAAATCACAATGTTAAATCATTTAATGATATCCATAGGATTTGATCCAACCACAATAGTATCGATTGAAGACATCATAAGGATTTCAATTTTCCTTACATGTGTAGTATAACGCCAAAGCGTAGAGGAATCGCACAGGCGATACATAGCCCAACGACTGACATAACGTGCTAATAGCGATTAGACGGATCTTCAACAAATCCAGAGTCTTAATTTTTTTCTTTTTCAATAATCCAAGATCACGGGTTCACATACCTGACTACCTCAAAAATCATGGAACAAAACAAATTCGTGCATTTTATAAGATGCTTTAGCTGGCGGCCTACTCGTAGAAACAACTCAATATAATATTCGGATTGATCTAACCCTTGATGTACCCCCAACTAATTGATATAAACATATAAGTAAATGTTTATGATTCGTTTGTTTCGCGAAAAATAAATGGCTTGAAAATATTTTCCTATAAACTTTTGTGGGTAATGAAAAAGTTTTGCATTATCGACAAAAGTTAATTTAATATTTTTTGTAAGTAATCATTTTAAGAAGACGTTCTTCAAAACTTGGAAACTCTGCAGATTAGTCATGGTCATTGGTCAGGCAGCGGTACAACTTGTACCGAGTCTGAAAAGGAGCCACCTCGGAAACTACAAGTAAAAGAGATTTCTGCTCTTTGCTCTGACTTTGCATTAAAGCCCCTGACCCCGATTGACCCCCTCCCTTCTTATTCTGACCATGCAGCAGTAGACTTCTTCACGTCCCTCGCGAGAATAAAATATCAAATCCAAACTTTTATACATTTCACCTCATCGAAAATAGAGGAAAAAGGATTAATATTTGAATTTTTTAAAATTTAATCGAAGACACAATATTTTCGGTAAAAAAAAAAAGCACTGCGACCGGCGACCGGCGACCGGGAACCGGCTAGGCTCCGCGACCAATCCCGAAGCAAGACAACATAGTCAACAGGGAGAACGCGGAAGAGGAGAAAGCGGTGGGGCCCGCCTCACGAGGTTAAAAGCTCGGTAAAACCGGGGGGTGAGAAAAAAAAAATTTGTTATTGGGCACCAATTACCGCAGAGGAAAAAGTCGGTCCGTACCGTGACGTGCTTTTTGCGACGAGACCCCTCGTCGGGCAATTCCCGAGGCGGGGGATCAGACGGGCGAGGGGGAGTTGACCGACCGCCGTCCCATCACGGCGGCGCGGCTCCCCATGCGGCGGACGGCCAGCCGTGGCTAACGGCGTTAAGAGGGATCGACGGGAGGAAGCCAGGGGGGGGGGGGGGGCGGTGGCATCACGTGACCGCGTACGAATAATTTGACTTCTGGTCCGATATTTTCTCTTTAGTTTTCTGTCAAATCGACCCCCCTGTCCCGAACTGCGAGGGAGCCCCCGCCCCGTCGGCAGTGAAAGGACTGCACGTAGGGTAGCATCAATGTCGGTCTTAGTTTCAGAGATGAAATTCCATTTCTTTCTTCTTTTTTGGGTGCTTTTATCTTTTCTTGATCAAATAATAATAGATCAGTTCTTATCTCTTATTTTTTTACAAAAGGGGACATGGGCTATTTTTAAAAAGTAACTATTTGGTCCAGTGCAATGTGAATGGGTTCTGACCGCCAAAAAAAAAAAATTGATTGCGTAGGCTTTTAGTATGAGAGGATGAGTCTTTGCTCCATAATATTTATTTTTTACGGTAAAAATGGCGGGAAGGAGGAGCGATCAGCGTCGACGATTCCTCTAGACATTGACATTCGATGGTAGTCATGTAATATTTGAGCGAGCTCGTCGCCTTCGTGCCACCACGATGCTAGTGGGAGCAATGGAGAGCAGGGGTTATCGTATGCCACGACAGTGCTGAACGTACCCCGTAGACAAATCAGGGCTTGTTGAGATTGAAGAGCGATTGGTGGATTCGAACCCAGTGACTAGGAGACCCCCGAATCACTTGGGAGTAAGTCCTACATCGATAGGTTAACCATCGCGATAGTCAAGTAATATTTGGTGATAGCCGAAGCAATAGAATTGGTTGGTTATAGATAGATAAGTTAGATCTAGTTGTATGAAGTAAATGTGAAGGAACAAGTTAGATGTGCAAGCGGAAAATGACATTGTAAGCACAACCACAAATCAAGGACAAAATTTACTATTCTTACAAAATGATAGGAAATATATAAATGACCAAAAAGCTTTGGAGATCCGAATTGTTTTTTCTATCTACATTTTAGATTAAAAAGAAAGAGAAAGAAAACTCAACCGAAATACAAAGGAAGCCACATCTTGTACTTTTGTCGAAAAGATTAGTGCTTGGATAGGGTCATAATCTACCTCACTCGATCTTAGAATGTTCGATTTAAGGTGCCGACAAAACATCGACTGTCCACTGGATGAGCCTGTTAAGAGGTTGCATCATCGACACGCTATTTGGATAACCCCTAAATTGTTTATAGATAGATATGTAGATAAATGTGTGGAATCAACATTAGCTCTAGACATGCGATTAATAGCGGAGCTTCTTGCATGAGCAATTAAATAATTGTATAAACGATATAATAGATCCAATCCTTTAACTTAGGGTGCATTTATTTCATGAAAAATGAATTATTTAAAAAATATTTTCCTAAAAATATCGCTCGTATTGCTTACAAAAATAAATAAACAAAAAATATTTTCATCATCCACGAAAATGTCTAAACATAAATTGTCGCAAATGATGTAAATATTTTAATTAACTAATTATTTCGAGCAACAAAAAACAATCAATTTTAGAAAATATTTTTCATATTATTCTTTTTTCGCAAAACAAAATGAACATTGATTAATTCTCCACAAACAAATGTAAATAGTCTCATTTAGGTCGCCGACATTTCAAACTTCTAAAATGTCTTTAACACCCTGAAATTTTTTTCAAAAAAACTACAAAAAAAATCTCTATTTCCAAAAGAAAAATAAAAATTAATCTTTAATCATACACATATTGTGCCATACCCATGGTCAAAAGGATGCTTAGATTCGATTAATACATTTTTAAAATATGCATTACCAAACACAGAAGATGCAACACATGTATCATTGCACGACTATAGCAATTCACAACAATACCAATCGGATCCATTTTTTATGGCGTATTTTTTTAATTACAAATATTTCTCTTTTCAAATAACAAAGAAAATAAAATAAAATACACACGGACACACTGATATCATAGATTCAATATGCACTCAACACTAATGTAAATTATCATATGATGGAGTATTATTCTACAATATGTTAGCGCAATGAGTATGTCTATTATCTCTATTAACT
Organism: Syzygium malaccense; assembly: GCA_031216405.1. Classification (NCBI taxonomy): domain Eukaryota; kingdom Viridiplantae; phylum Streptophyta; class Magnoliopsida; order Myrtales; family Myrtaceae; genus Syzygium; species Syzygium malaccense. The sequence goes on along the minus strand of CM062261.1, from coordinate 2,232,222 downwards.
TCGAACCCTGCGGAATTATTGTTCTGGCAGTCTATACTTAATTATATAGTGATCTCCATAATTTCTCCTTTTTAAATGAAGTTGAATAACTTGAAAATATATCTAACATGCTATTTAATTGACAAGCGGAGAAAGAAAAAGAAATTGGGTTTGAGCCAGTTCAATAATAAAAGGGAAAATGACACAAACAATCCATGAACTTTGGCTTAATGTGCAATTTAGTCCCTGAACACTACATTGAACATTTTGATATAGTTCGTGGATTAAACTGAACATGTACCAAAAGTCCAGATACCACATTGAATAAATTAAAAATTCATGGACCACATTAAATATTAGGCTAAAGTCCAAGGGCTACATTGAACAAATTAGAAGTTCATAGATAAAATTACACATTGGGTCAAAGTTTAGGAACTATTTGTATTATTATCTCACAATAAAAATACAAGATCATTTTAGGTGAAGAAATTCCAAAAAGAGTTGCACTAAAAAGATTCAAGTGAAAGTTTCGATCTCGCATCTAACCTAATCTAGATATCGCATTGGTCAGAATTGAAGGGTCGATCGACATCATGAATTCCTGTCGTGGTCGTCGAAAAGAAGATTTCATAAAAGAAAGAAACTTTAGAGGATTTACTTATTTTATACTTCAGGTCCCATAGGTCTTATCATCTCCATCACTCTTTTAAAATCTAACCCAAACATCGACAACAAATGAGGTTTGTTTAAGCTTTGAATTGACTTTATGAAGCTTACACTCATGCGAAATTGCACGGCAAAATAGAGAGATTCCTAATTGGCTCATTCCAAAATGCATGCATTTCGTTACGTTATTTGTTAGGTGGTCTTGGGTCTCTCTCACCCCAAAAGTTAACTCAGAGAGTGAGACTTTCTCTTACACCTATAAATTGACCACCATCCCCTTCCATAACCGATGTGGGACAACCTCAATAATCTCGGACCTGGGTCGGAGCCGTAAAAACCCGTAACTCTCATGTGTGACAGTTGGGTCCAGACTTATTGGCAACCTGGGCTCTAATACAATGTTAGGTGGTCTTGAGCCTCTCTCACCCTAAAAGGGCGAGGTTTTCCCTTACACTTTTAAACTGACCGCCAGTCCATCGGCAACATTATCCCCTTAAGAGGAAACATTGCTAAGAATCAGAGTCCGGGTTTGGTTAAAAAGGAACTGGGTTCGGATCGGGTTGAGTTGGAAACGTGTCGCCAAAATTGTATTACATAAAATTGGGTTAGTAGGGATCGATTGAGGTTGAAATTATTTTGGACCCACCTAAATCCGATGCGACTTACTCATTTGACAAGTCTAGTTGTTACATATATGCATGTATGTTAGATCGTTTCATATATTAAAAATGGTCTCTTAAAAACTTTTTTCTTTGTTTGTTTGTAATTCTGAGTTGTTAAGCACTACCTTTTGTTAAAGGGCACTTTGCCAAATAATGAATCCGTTTGTGGAGCAATAATACTTGCCCCGAAAAATAATTATTGATAATACGACTTCTTTTTGCGGTTTCCAGGTTATCATTATTATGTCCCCAAATTGGGTAACCTAATCATCCAATTAAACTTCTATGCAGGAAATCTATTTCCTCAAATTCCCACTAGAAAGATGGGACAAAAAACACTCAATATATGCATGATCGAAATACTAAAATATTGGGTAACAACTAGCGATGTTCCACGTTATCAATTTTCGACAAAAATAGGTCGGAAGAACTACATTGAAATCTCGTACATAGATTGAGGACTAAATTTACAAAATTTAAGAAAAGATCAAAATGACTTAATACCTAAGCGTTTGAACTCTTCCGATTTAATTCTAAATCTCGGAGTTTTTTTCTCCCGATTTAGATTTGGGAGTTTAATAATGTTTTTGGGGATTCGATACCCCCGTACTCTGTCCGTGTACAGGTTCTTTGCCTCTAGTTTCAACGATGATCGCAGGAGCTTCGACATCTCGCTAAACTACAAAGATTTGCTCTTTCAAAAGTTGAATTTGTATTTTTTCAACCTATTTTGGTTGTCTCCGATGACCATATTGTAGAGGAAGCCGAACCTAGGCATGCACCACCATATGGCAACGTCGTAGTTATGGGAAAAGGAATTTTCGACTTGTGCTCATCACTGATGATAATATGAGATTCAGTGATCAGCAACCGATTATTTTGATTGACAGATCCGTTTTTATGGAATGAGCATATGCTTAACCCTACCGGTACTTTGTTGATCATCCTTGTTATCTGGATTTGGCTTTGTTTTGTTGTATTACGAGATTTGCTCTGCTTCGATTTGCTCTGTCATGAAAGTCTATATATTTCTTATGAATCCTTTTGAGCAATAAATATAATTTTCTTTCAATCAAAAAAATTACAAAATTCATATATTTATAACTGAAGTGATATTTATATAATAAATTTAAAATTGATAGGGTGATTTTGCGAAAAGATCTACCTCGTGGGTGGAAACTTTTTCTCCCCCTCGATTTCATTACACAAGCCGTCCCTTATTAACTACACCACGTGGCCCACTTAGATGAATTAAAGAAAACGGCACAATCATATCAACAAAAGAAAGGTTCTGGCATTGATTTCATCTCAAGTGAATAACTACAGCTGAATGCCATTATGCGACCCTTTTCATTGGCCCACTACGTGTCAGCAATAATTGACCCACCTGTTGAATTTCAAGATAGGTGCTGAGCACCCTTTTGTTGCGGTACATTTAATAATTGAAATTGGTATCATGAGAACCTAAAAGAGGACAAAGAAATGCACACCCATTACAAATTCCGACCACATTCGAGTATCAAAAGATAGATAATGGTCATTTTCGACCGCAAAGTTAGGGTCCATGAGAAAATGTCGACGTGGGTTCGGAGTTATTTCGTGGTCAATCGCGTCTTTGAAGGTTTCTATCGAGTGTCGGCCCTAGGTATGGATTTAGATGACAATTTCTATTGGCAGTTCGTGGAGGACAATGGAAGTGTTCCGATCAGAAGTCGAAGTTCAAGAATCTTTTAATGGGATAACGACATAAACAGTCCATGAACTTTTAATCTATTTAATTTGTTCTCTGGACTTTTGGTACATGTTTAATATAGTCCTTGAGTTATGTAAAAATGTTCAATATAGTCCATGTACTTAAATTAATAGAAAGACTACATTGAACATTTTTATATAATTCGGAGACTAAATTGAACATGTACCAAAAGTTCAGGGACGATATTGAATAAATTAAAAATTCAGGGACCACACTACACATTGGGCTAAATTTCAAGGATCACATTGAACAAATTAAAAGTTTATGAACCATATTGCATTTTGAGCCAAGGTTCAGAGACTGTTCGCGTCATTTTCCCTCTTTTAATCAATTGAGCGAGATGAGAGCACGACATTCTCTAATTAAGGTGACTCGAGGAGAGTAGGTGGGAAGAACAACTCGAAAAGAGCGGACCTTGGTCATGCTTATGTCCTTTTCTTTTCGCATGGTCGTGGTTTCCCTTCGTGTGTGTGTCTTTTGTCTTTGGATTATTCTAAAATGTCGTGCAGGGTATGAGGATTACGTGAAACTTAATTATCTTTTTTTTTTATTTTCCATTTTCAAAATACAATTTCATCACGATAAATTTGAGCGAGGCGACGAGTTGTTCTAATAGTTGAAACTATTAGAAGATGATACCGCATACGTCTCTATATAATAAAGAGAAAAAACTCCTTTTTAGGCTCCGTTCGTTTGGCGGAAAATATTCTCCCGGAAGTCATTTTCCTGAAAAATGTTTTCCCGGAACATAATTTTCCGATGTTTGGTGATCAATATGAAAAAGTTTCGGAAAATATTTTTCGCCGGCGGCGGCGGCGGCCGCGGGCGACCGGCGGCGGCGGCGGGCGACCGGCGGCGGCGGTGGCCGCGGCGGCCGACGGCGGCGGCCGGCAACTTTAGTGAAGAAGAAGAAAAGGAAGCTTCAGAAAATGATTTCCGCTTTTGAAAAGAAGCGGAAGTCATTTTCCATAGACTTAGGCTATTTTGTGAGGGGGAAAGGAAAATATTTTCCCACGGAAAACATTTTCTGCCTCCTGAACACCGAAAAGCTCGGAAAATATTTTTCGGGAGAATATTTTCCGCCAAACGAACGGAGCCTTGATTAGTAAAAATCCGCTGTTTGTAAGTAAAGGAATTGCTGGTCACCCAAGGGGAAACTCACAAATGGATGAAACTAAACTTGAGATCCAACTCGGACACCGACTTACTCCACCGACGCGACCATTTTGTTCTAAAAAGTTCAAATTTTTAGAGAACGTGGTGGTTATATTTTGGCGTTTAATATCATTCTTTATATTGTCGGGCCCAAAATAAGCAACCGAAAAAGAAAAAGAGTGAGTCGGTTTTTCCAAGAGAATAGAAACTAATTATGTAGAACCGATCCCAATAAAAATTCTACTTCCATGTGTAAAGCGACCTAGTAACATGAACAAACAACGAAAGTTAAAAGAGTTTAGGAAAAGAGAAAGTGTAAACGAGATTTACATATCTGTTGGAGGGTGGACTCTCGTGCCTGCATGTCGGAGGGGAGTATGAACCATACCCCCAACAAGATCCATCCTTGGTCATTGATACGCACTCCCCGGGCTGCGTTCTGCTAAGTTCACGAATTAAATGAAAGGGTCTCGTCGTAATCGCGATGTTAGCAGCCGCCATCGCCGCCGCCGCAATCTAACCCTGCCATCTTTCTCTCACCGGAAGCACGTGGCCAAAGTCCCGACGAGAATTCGAACGGAGTCGATGCCGGGGGCACGGCGCTGCGAAATTTCAAAAATGCTGTGCAGCTTGCTATGATTATGCACTCCCCCCATGGGGATCGATGCACCCCCAAAAAAAGAAAGAAATGGTTCATGATGGCCGTCATTCTCCCCCAAAAAACTCGTGAAACACCACCCCCCGACCACTACCCTACCCGATCGAAAGGGGCACTTCTTCAGAGACGGAGAGAATCGCACCGCCTTCCTTTCTTTCCTTTCTCTTTCTTTTGTTTTCTTTTTTCTAGCAATTGCAAAAATATCTCGAACGGATGATACTACGAAAAATCATAAATCGGTATATCCATAATAAATTTGTCCCAAATTAATTTTTTGACTATCAAAAACCGCAAATTGATACCCTTGGGGCAAATCTACCCTCTGGCAGGTTCCATTAAATTTTACCGTCGATTTACTGAGTTGGATTACACGTGGCAATTGACGGGTATACCGGTTTGGAGTTTTACCATTCGTTTCTCACATGCGTACCGATTTGTAATTTTTCATGGTATTAATCTAATTTAACGGAAACTAACAGAGGGTAAATTTATCACGGATGTACAAGTTTGGAGTTTTTGTTGGTAAAAAAACTAGTTTTGGGTAAATTTGTCAAAAGTGTATCAATTTTGGGTTTTTTGTGATGGTAAATTTGTTAAAGGTGTATCGGTTTTGCATTTTTCGTGATATTAATCATTTATTCAAAACTAATTTTCGTATTTGTGAGATTTTGTTGGATCACTGTTAACTGTTCTAAAAATTTAAGCGGTTAGATGAATGCATTATTTAATATTTAATTATTCTAAAAGTATTACAAAAAAATTTCAAAATGCTAGATCTCCCACATTTACCAAAAACTAATTTTTATATCTCAAAAATATGAAATTGGTACACGAGTGCCCCGCTTACCCAAAATTAATTTTTGTGCCGCAAAAAATCTAAAATCATCGTAATCTTAGATTAGAGAAATTCACTAAAACCCACCAAGTTTTCCCCAAAAGCTCCCTTAAAATTAAAAAAATATGTTAATAGTCCTAATTTTTTGTGACGTGAAAATGATTTTGGGGATAAATGCGGCATTAGTATACCGGTTTGGGATTTTTCACGATACGAAAATTAGTTCAGGGGTAATTGCGACATGGATCTACAGGTTCGAGACTTTGTGGTATTAATCCCTTTTTTGGAAGGGGGGAATATCACGAAAAACCACAAACTAATACATTCGTGAAAAATTTAACGGAAAATTAACGGTTTTTGGAGTTTTTAACTAATTTAACGGAAACTAACCGGAACGTAAATTTATCACAAACATATCAATTTGGAGTTTTTGTGGTTAAAAAATTAGTTTGACGTACCGGTTTGGGGTGTTTTTGATGATCAAAAAGTTACTTTTGGACAAATTTATCGTACGTGAAGCAGTTTAGTTTTACCTTTTTTTACTCTATTGTTTTTGGCCGTAAACGAAAAAAAGAAAAGAGGCAGTTCCCATCAACGCGCCGCATTGAAGGCGTTCCCAATTCCATGTCAGGAGGAGGGGACTGTGCACTACGAAGGGTTCACATCATGCCAAGCATGATAAAAGCATTGGAAACATTCTGCACACGATAACGGGTTCCGTCTCCTTCCACGCACCCAACACATTTAAGGGCCACGATGTTCTTTCTTTATTTCCATGTCCGAAAAAGGGTGCCGTACCTTATCCAGGCAGGAAAAACCATAAGTCATTTTAGCGGCCGCGCCATGTACAGATTCGTGCGCGAAAAATAATTAAGAAACGCAATAAATATTAATGAGAAATTATACGGAACACATGGGCGTAGCGGGTATGCGGCGGAGGCGGCGACGGCCATTGGTCGCCCCCTCTTGAATCGATCGCTAGGGTTGCACTCGGAACGAGCTTTGGACCTCTAAGGCTGCGTTTGGTCGACCGGATAAAAGCCGGGATAGGATATGTTTTATCCTATCATGTGTTTAGCGGTGGTCCGAGATAAGATAAGGTCGGATATAGCCTGGATAAAAAAATCCGAGGGGGAGGTGGGATAGACCCGGATAGAATTTCTAATGCCTACTTTTTCAGAAACCCTACGCTCCACTCGCCATCATCTTCATCCCCACACCTTGTGCACTTTCACCAAAAAAATTTCTCAGCTTTTTTTTCTTCACCGACTCCTTTGGACTAGTGAATAGCAAAAAAAAAAAATTATCCTATCCGACTTTAAATCCGCAGTCCACCAAACAGTGGATAGGATATGAAGAAATCCCAGGATTTCTTATCCTATCTTATTCAGTTCTATCCTATTTAGAAATCCGGACGACCAAACGCAGCCTAAAAGTCTTTGGGCCAAAATTCTAGGCGTTTGGCGATTAAATTTTAAGGGTCTAATAGTTGAGTCAAAGTTAGCATTTCCAAAATCTCTTAGCCCCTTCTTCAACCGAGTGTTGCCGGTGACTATGCTTCGATTTTTTTTGTCTTATTTATTTTAAAAATATAGCTAAAAGCCCTTTATAAGTGTGGTTTTTTCGCGAGCAATATTTACATTAACGTTGCTTCCCAATACACTTTTCGATTACAATTTAGCAAACGCCATTCGCATTTCGAAAAGAACCCTTGAATATAACGATTCTTTGCATTTCCTCAAAGACTTTCCGCGAGCGCTCTCCCCCAAACGCAATTTGACTATGAATGATTGTACAAGCAATCCGCACCTTGCCTTTCTTGCTACGATCATATATAGCGGCATCCTTTCCTCGCTAAAAAAAAAAAAACAACGGCATTTCCACCTTAATAGTCGAAAGGATCTTCGAACCACCGAGGTGGAGCCACACCCCGCCGTCCTCGAACGCACATCCGGCTGCATCCATACCTCGGGTGGTAAAAAAAAATGCAAACTCGGCGGGCAATGAAAACGTTCCTCGCCGGTTTCCCTTCCGTAAAATGTACGTATGCAATCCGAAAAAGTGTCAAAAAAATCAAAAAAAAATTTGAGGCGACGGTCAATCAATACGATTCCCATGTGGGAAGTTCAAGCTTTCCGCAAGCGCAAGGCCACACCCTCCAGATCGGTCAAACGGTTGACCCGTCAAGGCCATGCGTAGGACGAGGGCGTGGCCAAAATAAACTTATGAAATTAATAAATTATAAATTATAAAAACCGCCACTTGCCAGTTTCCAGTCACCGCGTTTAAAATCCCAATAACCGAGCGGGTTAAAAATATCACGAAAAATTCAAAATTGATGTATTTGTGATAAATTTACTATAAATTAATTTTTTGATCACGAAAAAACTCTAAATTGGTACATACGTGATAAATTTACCCCAAAATTAATTTTTTGACCGCTAAAAACCCAAAACCGGCACGTTCGTGATAAATTTACCCTTCTTTAATATCACGAAAAATCACAAACCGGGTACACCCGTGATAAACAGAGGATAAAATCCCAAATCGGTACATTAGTCAATCGCCACGTATGATCCAACTCGGTTTTTTAACGGGTAAAATTTAATGGAAATTGACGGGAGGTAAAATCGTTATAAGTGTACAAGTTTCGGGTTTTTCGTGATAAGAAAAATTAATTTAAGGTAAAATTGCCAGGGGTATACTAATTTATTTGGAATTTTTCGTGGTATTAACCCTAACCAAAACCCCTCCCCCCTCCTTTTTTTTTTTCTCTCTCTATATATGTATGTATGTATATTCTTTCCATCCCTTATATTTAAATAAAATGATTTTTTTAAAAAATATATATATATATATATATCCGCAATTTTTTTGGCTTATTTCCACTCCCGTCGCTTTTATATCGTATCCTCGCTAAAACCACCACCGGAGAAGAAGCTCAGAGCGAGACGATAGAGATAGAGAGAGAGAGAGAGAGCGATCTCTCCATTTGCACTTTGCAGTGATCTTCTAAAGACGAAAACAGCGATCTCCTCCCTTCATCCTCGCCGTCATCCTCCTCCCATGTTCAGACCCTCTTGAATCCCCCCACAACGCCAACAAAGACAAGGGCAAAGACGACGACGACGACGACGACAGATACAGAGCGACGGCACGATGGTCCTCGGTTGGCGAAGAGCCTTCTGCACCTCCATCCCCAAAGACGACGACCCCAGCGCCAAGACCTTCTCCTGCAAGCTCCCGCGTCTCAACAATGGGGGCGGCGGCGCCGGCGCCGGCAACAGCCCCAGGATCTCCTCCAAATTCGGCTTCTTCTCCAATCCCTCCACCCCTCGCTCCCAGCCCCAGCCTCAGCCGGCTCCGAGCCCCGGCCTAAGCTGCCGGGCCTCGTCCGTGCCGAGCAGCCCGAGGCTCCAGTGCAAGACGGCGCCGTCCCCGGCTCCGACGAGGAGGAGCGGCGGCGGCGGCGGCGGCTGCGGGGAGCGGCGGCAGAGCCACAGCCCGGCGATGTTCGGTCTCTCGAATCCTTCGTCCCCGAGATCGCCGTCCGGGTTCTCTCTCCTCAAGGCGAGCCTCCGCCTCTCCAGGGTAAGCCACCCCTCTGGCTCTCATCGTTGCTCTAATCAATGCGAAGCGCGAATTGCTTTGGCTTTTTTCCCCTTTTTTGGTGACGCTGGCTCGTGGCTGTCGCTGCAGACGAGATGCGGAATCTGCTTGCAGAGCGTGAAGACAGGGCAAGGGACCGCCATTCTCACGGCGGAGTGCGCGCACACCTTCCACTTCCCTTGCGTCGCGGCGCACGTCAAGAAGCACCGGGTCCTCGCCTGTCCCGTCTGCAACGCCTGCTGGAAGGAGATTCCCTTGCTCGACGCGCACAGGATCGACGACGCCGGGTCGAAGATCGAGAATGCCAAGCCCAAGCCGCTGCGAGTCTACGACGACGACGAGTCGCTGCTGTCCCCGAGCTCCGTCTCTCGATTCAATCCGATTCCCGAATCCGACGAGAGCAACGAAGATGATCAGCAGCAGCGAGAGGAGGATGTCGAGTTTCAAGGTTTCTGCGTCGGCTCATCGGCGTCGCCGCTGAGCAGCAGGATGAGATTGTCGGACGAGGAGAAGGACGGGAGAAACGTGGAGGTGAGCCTGCTGCCCGAAGCGGCGGTCATTTCCGCGAACAAGAGCTACGGGACGTGCGCGGTGGTACTGAAGGTGAAAGCGCCGGCGGCGGCGGCGAGGGCGGCGTCTGCCAGAGCTCCGATCGACCTGGTGACGGTCCTGGATGTGAGCGCGGGCATGAGCGGCGAGAAGCTCCTCATGATGAAGCGCGCGATGCGGCTGGTGATCTCCTCGCTGGGCGAGACCGACCGCCTCTCCATCGTCGCCTTCTCCACCACCTCCAAGCGGCTCCTGCCGCTGAAGAGGATGACGATGAGCGGCCGCCGGTCGGCGCGGAGGATCCTCGACGCGGTCGGCTGCACCGGCCAGGCCGGGCTCGTGAACGACGCGCTGCGGAAGGCGGCGAAGGTCCTCGAGGACAGGCGGGAGCGGAACCCCGCCGCGACGATCGTGCTCCTGTCCGACGGCCAGGACCAGCGCGTGCACGCCAACGCCGCGAAGCAGCGGCGGAGCTCCGCCATCGTGTCGTCGTCCACGCGCTTCGGCGACATCCCCGTGCACGCCGTCGGCTTCTGCGACCCGCGCGGCGGCGCGTCGAGCCACGCGGCGCAGGACGAGTCGTTCGCCCGGCGCCTGGCCGGCCTGACGTGCGTGGTCGTGCAGGACCTGAAGCTCCAGCTCGGGTTCATCTCCGGGTCGGACCGGGTCGAGATCACGGCGGTCTACTCCCTGACGGGCCGGCCCGCGTCGCTCGGGTCCGGCCTGATCCGGGTCGGCGACCTCTTCGCGGAGGAGGAGCGGGAGCTGCTCGTGGAGCTGAGGCTCGCCGGGTCCCACCACGTGATGTCGGTGGGCTCGTCCTACCGGGACCCGCTCACGCGCGAGCTCGTGTACTCGCGGGAGCAGCCGATCCCCGTCCCCCGCCCCCAAGCCGTCACCGCGTCGTCGCCGCCGCACGGCATCCGACGCCTCAAGAACCTCCACGTCACCGCGCGGGCCATCGCGGAGTCACGCCGGCTGGCCGACCGGGGCGACGCGCCGGGGGCCTACCACCTGCTCGCGTCCGCCCGGGCGCTGCTGGTGCAGTCCGGCCTGACCTCGTCCGACGAGTTCCTGCGCTGCCTGGAGGCCGAGCTGGCGGAGCTCCGTCGGGTCAGGCAAGCCCAGAGGGCCAGGGTGGCCCCCGCCGCCGCCGCTCCTCCCGCCCGGGGGGCGGAGGAGAAGGCGGAGACGCTGACGCCGACGTCGGCGTGGAGGGCGGCGGAGAGGCTGGCGAAGGTGGCCATCATGAGGAAGTCGATGAACCGGGTTAGCGACTTGCACGGCTTCGAGAACGCCAGATTTTAGGACCCTTTTTCCTTCTCTCATTTCCCAATTTCTTTCTCCCTTTGTTTTTTTTTGCCATGTTTTTTTTTCTCTCTTTTGTCTTCTTCTTTCTCTCCCGGAGGAAATCATATAAATATATAAATATATGAATATAAAATATGTGTCGACTTTGCAAAGGCAGTAGTACGTAGGGAGTCGTCAAGAGAATAGTGAAAAATTGGGGGAAGAGCAGAGTCTGTACATTGTTATTGTAAGAGGAAGGTGCTTCTGTGCAAATAAAGTTTTTCAAGAAAAGCGAAGGGGAAGGAGATGGATTCAAATGATTGAAATGGCACAGATAGGGGGAGAGAGAGAGAGAGAGAGAGAGAGAGGGAGGGTGTGGGTTGTGGGTGTGGGTGTGGGTGTGGGCCTGAGCCCGTGAGAGAGAGAGGACAAACGGTACCAGACGGGAAGGCCCTTTTCTGCAGAAGAGAGAGCAGAGCCAAGCCCCCCACGCACGGCGGGGATGGGATTTTGCTTCTCTCTGTTTTGTCTCCATTATCATCGCTTCTCTCTCTCTCTCTCTCTGTGTTCACTGTTTCTCTTTTATCAATTATTATCGTCGTGGGGCGGTGGGTGGGTGGGTGGGTGGGTGGGCGGAAGAGAACAGAAAGAACAGGGGAAGAGGGGATCCAAAAACGGGGGTTGGACCGAGCCGATTTGTCTCCTCCTCCATCCTCTCCCTCGTCCGGATGTGCTTCCCGTCTGGTCAGAATCATTGGGTTGGGCGCGCCCAACGTGATCGAATGCAGATGCGGACACACGCGGGGCCTCGACCCCTCCTCCTCCCTCCTCCCTGATTTGTTTTATCGTTTGAGATTTATAACGCGTGGGGATGATGATGGGGACGGGGATGGAGATTCCGTCGTCTTTTTCCGTCGCGCCTTAATCGGGGGTGGCGGCGTTTGGTGGTGCTAATCATGAGCGGGGGCGAACCGCCCGGCTTTTTCGACGCGGTGTGAACAAAAGCTTTTGTTCTTTTGCTTGGGTTTGCTTGTGTGTGGATCGGTTCAATGTATGCTGTGATTGGGATTTTGGTCGCGTCTGATCGTGCCCTCTTTTCCATCGTCCTCATGTGCTGAGCATTAGGAGGAGCAGTACATAGAGAGAGAGAGAGAGAGAGAGAGAGAGAGAGAGAGAGGGGTAGGCTGGGGCCGCCGAACAGGATGATGCATCAACGTCGTCCCAGTTAGCAATGAGAGGTACTAGCAAATAATAAGGGAGTGGGGCAGGAGGCGATGGGTGACCACTCTGTTCCTAGCAAAAATATTTCAAACGGCTTCTGTTCTTTTTAATAAATTTCCATTCTCGTTGTAAGTGGCAGTCGTCCTTTTTCCATGGGAACAGACATTTAGAAAGAGCGGGGAGAGAGATATTGCATCCAAGGATCAAGTAATTGATAGTACCAGGTTGTGCTATTGGGACACAAGAGAAGATTCATTTCGCCGTACCCTCCCAGTCCCAGACCTTAGTTTTCGTCGTCGTCGAGAGCAATCGATGTTCGCGACGGCCCTTTTTGAGATCCTCGTTTGATCGGGACGAATTGACCGGAGATCTTTCCCGTAGAATGGCATTGTACGTGGATACAAGGAAAAAAATATCTAACCGCTCGAGTCTTGGACTGAACGGATGAGCGCTCAATTTATTGCCGATTGCGATTGGTGGAGGCGGTTGGGTCGGGCGGGTATCGAGGGATAATTTCCGAGAGAAAAGGACCTCGGGGTTCGTATCGATTTCTTCACACATGGGGGTTCGATTGCTCATGTTTCGGGCCAAAAAAAGTAATGACAAAGGAGGGAGAGGGAAAAAGACCCTTTGCCAATGGAAGCTACCCCTGAAACTAAATACACGTCTTGCTCCCACAATCGCTATCATCACTTCTTCTGCGGCTGATCACATGGCGAAAGATGTTTGAATTGGGGGCTGATCACATGATTAGAGCGGGGCGGGCGGGGGGGGGGGGACCACGCAATGATAACGAAAAGCCCAAGATGCTTCCCATTAGCAAAATTTGCTCTCTTTCTCCATGAACGTTCTTGTGAAGGATAAGGTTTTGATTTCTTTATATTTGATTCGAGACAAAAGGGTGAGTAAAGAAAGTGAAAAGAAAGGGGGATGGAGGCTTTTTGGGGTAAGCCTAAATCTACGTGAAGGAAAGATGAGAAGGAGTCGTCTCTTTTCTTTTGATTACGAAGCGACTTTTGGCTGCTTTCAGGGGGGGGATCTTGTTTGCCTTCGATTGCGCTCACTTTTATGGGCGGGGAGCTTTCTCAGTGCTGTCAATGAGTACTCCTGTGGCCTTCATTGTCTTAGGGGCATTGTCCTAGGAGCCAAGTAGCTCCCCAACTGCTCTAGCATTAGACATCTCTCTCTCTCTCTCTCTCTCTCTCTCTCTCTCAATTGCACGAAACACAGGGGCTTGATCTTGGTGAAATCGAAGAGATTTCCTTTGACTTCGGTGCTGTTTTTTCTGTGTTACATATGTTTAGGATTACTATTTGGACAATAGGGTCGTTGTCTTTCGTTATGGGAATCGTAGAATATCGTTGAATATCTTTAGAGATATGCATAACATGATTCCCTTTTCAAATCTTTTTACTCGGTCTTCTAGTTTAGCTCCCTATAGATAGATACCTTATCTTTGATTGTAGTACAACTTCATAAAATTTGAATTTATTCATATTTTATGGTGCGTCAGATTTTTCTACTCCTTAAGATTCGATGTTGTTTTATGAGATTAATTCTAGTTCGTCTCGCTTTCGGTCTGCGTCAAGTAGTATAAGAGCTTTTTTAGCCATTATCACCGTAGTTGTTGTGGATGATCAGTTTCAGGGTGGGTCTTCCGGCATAGAATCAAAACCAAACTGGTTGATTTTTGTTTGCAATCTGCTTCAGGAACCGGTCAGTTTGTGGTTCTAAGATATGATAGAAGTGCAGCCTTTCAAAATTTTAAAATTTTGCAGTTCATGTATCACCATCGTCTTTTTTTTTTTAAAATCTAGAGTACGAGGATCAAACTATATTTTGTTTGGAGTACAAGTAGCGGTGGATACAATGTTCCAACTTGAGGGAGGCTAGGTAAAAATTTCGTAAAATCTAAGCGAGGCGAAATTTACAGAATTTACATGAAAAATTTCGAAGAATACACAAGTACTTATAAAAGTTACACAAAGCACCTAATAGAAGCACTTTTTATTTATTTATTTATAAAAGGTGACAAAATCGTACTTAAGGTATGAAAATGAAAACTTGTCATCTACTGATCGAAATAGATTTTGGCCATTCAAATGACCAACATATAGTAATCAAAACAATACTTTTGGCCAGAAGCGGGGGTGGTAGTGAACGAAAGCGCTCACGTGATATCAAAGTATAGAGATGTCCTATAGTCATAGAACATTAATCAAGGGACAAAATCCTACTTCAAAAGGAGTGCACGTTTTTCTTGGTCTAGTCTAGCTCTAGCTATTGGGCTGTTGGGCTCAATACCAAAGCTTGGTCACTAGAAATCATCAAGAGGTTGCACCTGAGTCACCTCTGGCAATCAAAGGCGCACATGAAATCATTTCTGTTTCTCTATTTTTTTTATTTTTTTTTGTTCCTAAAAATAAATTTAGAATAAAAATCCGTTTGTTAACACAATTTCATTTTTGTTTTATTTCTACAACAAATTTCTATTCCAGAAATAGATTTGGAACATAAATCAGAAGTAAAAAAAATCTATTTTTCTATTTTTGGAACAGAAATGAGAAATAAAAAAAATTTTCATCGCTGGCTCTCGCTACTAGCCGGTCACCCCTTTGCCGCCAGCCGCCTCCTGCCGTTGGCCGCCAACTGCATCCACCCGGCGTCCTTCGCCGATCGCCTCCTCCCACCACTATCCTCTGTCGTTCGCCTTTGCCCAACACCCGCTTCAACCCACCCACCGTCTCCTCCTGCCATCCTTTGCCGCCACCTGTTAGTCGCTCGGAAGCTACCGGCCATCACCCGCCAGCCGCCTCTGGCCCACCAACTGTCATCCACCGCTTGCTGCCTCCCGCCGCCATTGGTAGCCGTCCTCCGCCATTGGCCGCCCTTCGCCAAGGGGCCACCCACCACCGATCGCTATCCTCCGATACCGACCGTTGCCCCCCCTCATTGTGCTCTGCTGTCAGCCGCCGTGCTGTGCCACTGGCCGCTGTGCTCCACCGCCCAATGCCGGCCGCCGCTCGGCACCTACCATCGCCGGTTGCCTCCCACCGCCGACCACCTCTCGCCGCCGACCACCGTCCTCCACCCCCTGCCGCCACTCGCCGTCCTCCACCGACCGCTCGAAAGGGAGAAATTTTATGTCGCTATCAAACGAATTTCTATTTTAAAAACAAAAATTTTGTGTCATTATCAAACGCGCATTTTTGCTCAAAAACTCATCTGGGGAACAGAAATTTCTAGCCAAAAATTGATTTTTAGAATAGAAACATTACCATGAGCGCCCCAAGTTTTCTAAATCTAGTAGTTAAATTAGGTTGCTACCTACCATCTTCCCAATTTCTTAACCAGCAACACCTGTTTTATGAACTAAAACAGTTCATGTTTAGTCTTTCAGAAGCCAATTCATATACTTTTCATCCCCTCTTCACAAACATCAGAAAAATTAAATCAACAAGACCTATACAGCCGACTTGCCTACGATACTCTCTCAACACATCTTCAGGAGGCCCAGCAGCATCAAAGTTGGGTTCGTCGCTGTCATTGCTATCGACAACATCTTAGGCTACAAGCTAGATCCAGATTCACACAAATCTGTTTCACTGCCCCGTGTTTTGTATGTAGTTCAACACGCTCGTTCGTCACCCCTTTCACCTGAAAGTGACGATAAATTCCAACCAAAGTCTTCTTAAAAGAAAATGCTTTGATCGAAAGGGACAAACAGAGAACAAGGGATAACAATACAATAAGAAGAGCGAACATCATAGAATGAGAGGACCGTCGAGAAAACCATGTTCTATTTGCAGAACAAATTGCTTGTGGAGATTTCTTTACGTTTTCACCTTAGTTTGGATGGGCACGGGATCTCTGCACATACACCTAGATTAGCAAATAGTAGGCTTTGAATGTACCACGGAGAAGTAATCAAGAGACATATCACCCATTTGTTCCACATCAGGTCTTTAGTGCGGGAACAAAGAAATTCTTGAGATTTCCCTCTTCCACTTCAGCAACTGCATCTGTTCAGAACAGAAACTTGAATCATCAGATCGACACAATAAGGCAATTGACTATGTACAACAATTATTATCTGAAGAATCGGGCTATAAAATGATTCCTAAGTTTGACTGTGGTCAAAACAAACTGTAAGAAGTGTCGATTCAAACATATAGTGGAAGAACAATGACACAGGGATACAAAAGAGATTTTTCCGATGATAACAACAAGCGAAAAAGATAAAACCAGACAGAAGAGAGCCAGAGAATGGGAAATTAATCAGGCTTAATCTGAGCACTGACAAGATGATGGACTATTACTGGATGTATGCAAGAATAATGATGGAGGGTACAAGTCCGGAAGGACACATTTTCTTCAAAATATCGTCAAACTAACCGCGAATGGTGACATAAAGTTTAGCATACTCACTCATCTCCACAAAAACGAAGCAAAATGAAAAGAAACAAGAATTTGCTAAGGATGAAAAAAGAGGGAGGAAAAAGAGGATAGTAACAAAAAATATCAGTCTATCCCATCATGTCTGGCAGACTAAAGCAACCATAAAGAAATGAGTTGTCAAAATACGATTCAAAAGCTCTCTCCTGTAAAACAGCATGATCAGAGAAAGTGCTTCTGTTGCATCTCTTGCTTTTTAAGAAACAAATTTGAACTACACCACGAGGTTCTCCAATCATGCACGTTTCAGAGACATTTTCCTTGAGTTTTTCATCTGTTTTATCTAAAGTATAGTTAAATGGTCCTTGATCACCACGAAAAGCAAGATCGGACAACCTTGTCAATAGAAGAACATGAAACTAGAGAATTCTTCTTGAGAGAGAAAACATTGGGCACCTTATTGTAGTAGAATATTCTCAAACCTAGCAGCATGTTTCTTGGAACCAAACAAAATAGCCAAAGAAGATAAGTGGAGGACAAGATGTACGATAAATACTCCAAACAGAAATAGACAAGATGCCCTTGCCAAAATAAAGCGTTTCGTATATGAAAATTCAACTGTCCTGTGATGACCAATGATAACCACGTAATAATGAACATTGGCCAGGTAAGCCATTGCAAGAATGTGATCAAGATGCTGTAAATAAACTTAAATAAAGACTACCTTCATTAACTCATTTCAAGCTTCTCCTTAAGTATTATGGAAATATAGCCAAAGAAAAAATATGATAAAGCAACTAAAGCGATGATCCACACCAAGAATACCAGGATCCTGTGCCCTCCCAAGAGACTGACACTGGCAAGGAAATCTCAAAGTAGACAGCGGTTGATGCTTAGAACTAGCACGGTTTGAACTCTCTTGCCACATGGCCCAGTCCATATAAATCTCTCTTCACAACTTCGTTGTTCTGAAATATTAACAAACCTCAGGGCCACCACTTCGTCCCTAGAGAACCTTCTTTTGGTTGTCTCCCTTTCTTCAACAAGTATATATAGGTTCAGAAAAATGCACTAAGTTGTCTCGCTTTACAAAGTGCTCCATAAACATTTTTGCACCTTTCCCTTTCCTCCAAAGCCACTTCATCTTCTTTCCATATGCCACTCCTTTTGGGTCTCCCATCGCCTCGTCCCCCCTATTTCCAATTCCAGTGAACAAAAACAGTTCAATCGATGCAGTATCATCAATGACTCAATCTTTAATGGACAGGTAAGAGAACCATCGATTTGGGTATTGCCTCCCATCTTGCACAAGTATACAGTACTTCCTAGAAGTTTTTTAACCCCATTAGTAGCACCTCCTGTCACGTCATTATTAGAGAATATTGACCCAACTTCGAGACCATTAAACAACTGCTTCTTTTTAATTTCCAACAGATTCTGCCATACTTTGTCTTTACCAAGTAAACCCCCACCTCCATCAAAATCCAAAAAAGACGACTTAACCATACTTTCATAAACAGAGCCCCTCTTGGTGTCTCCGCAAAATTCCCCTCAATAACTCCTGCACTTTGGAAGAATTGCTGGGCCCATCACATTTACATTCTGCGAGCAGAAACTTTCCTAGACACAAAATCCAAAATACAGTTTCGTGATTACTTCACTTGGCACAACCTTTTAATTGCACCCTCAACACTGGAGGCAATGCCTGGGTCTCCATTGCACCTGTATTTATTAGGCAAAGCAGAACTGAAAGCACCATGGAGTTGTACGATGGGAGAAGGAAAACCTCAAGTCTGTTCAGATGATGAAAGTGTAGCCATGGGAGGTTGAAGAGCTTCTTTTTCTTCAGAAGCAGAAGAGATGCCATACGCCATCTTTTATAGGGAGATCCAAAATCCAGGTGAATGCCCCAAACAACTTGGTGTGTCATGATACTGGATATGTGTTATTTGTCTGAACCGCACATAGGGCCTGTTTATACCTTTATTAATTTTTAAGCCCCGTGAATCTAGTCATGCTTCTAGTTGAAACACCTTCCCTTTCTCTGCGAGCATAAGCCCCCAATCGACGACCACTTTTATGGTTTACTTTCTTCACAGTTTTTCTTGCAGACAAGATGTCCTCATTGTGTTTGCACAACCCATCCTCCTTTAATTTCTTTTTATTAATTTGAGCATCATTAATTTGGCTTTTGGCCGCCGTACTGGGACCGCTTTTTCTGCTTGAATGAAGATATTCTCCATCATGCTCAGCACCACTTCCCAACATGCCCACAACATCATCATATATTTTCTTCATCAAGAAAGAATCATCAAGATAGCCGAGACTATATAAATCGCGTAACTTTGGTAAAGTAACCTCATCAAGAGAAGTTGCCTCAAAGTAATTTGTAGTGCTTCTTGACTGGGAGTCAGTTTTCTCAGAAGCTGTAGCCTTAACTGAACCAGCTTGGAAACCAGAGTCTTCACCATAGCAGGAAGTTGAATACTCTGCCCAGTCATATGGAAATCCAAGCAGGAATTTGTTGCAAACCTATTCAGATCGATCAGTTAGATGCCATGAACTTGATACTAGAAGAAACAATTAACTGAATTACAAGCAAACCAGAGTCATTGTTCACATGAAAGTATTTTACAAACCTTCAAGGAAAATCCATTTTCCAGAGTTCGTAGCCGGTTGATTAGACCACCAACCATAATTGTCATGCCATCTGCTGTCTCAAAGGTGGTAGTATCATGCCTCTTCACAATTGGTGCAGAGCAAAACAGGCTTACTCTTTCACTGCTGTGATAGGTTAAACCAAAACTTGCTTAGCCTTCAACCATGACATGATATAACTGCCAACACAATTATGAGATGCAAAACCTTTATTCACAGATTCAAATACCTTTTTAAAATTCCACGGAAATAATATTGACAACAAGTCATATAGCACAAACATGTATAATTATTGCTTCTTTATAAGCATGCAATTTTAGAGCAAAATGCAAGGATACTTGGTTGATGGAAAAGAAGAACTTGTACCTATTTTTCTTATGTACTGATTTCTGTTCCGTACATATGGAGTACTTGAAAAATGGTGAGCACCACTGTGTTATACTATTCTCTCTCAGTATCACACATTTCCAAATCAAAAGCCTGCTTTATCATTGCTGAAATTTCTTTTGCTGGGTAAATCAAATCCCCAACGAAGGCCATAAAATAATTGGTGAATCTCTTACTTCGCTCAAGTGCAATGTTTAAAATTTTGAAAGAGAGGTAACCCCAAGAAGTTCGACAAAAAAATAAAGATCTATCGCAGCGAGAGCTTCATCTCGCGAATCTATCTCAAAACCAAAGTTGGCACTACACAAAAGCTAAAAGATTAGGTGCATGCTCTCCTACATGTTGTGCTTGTGCAGGAGGGGTTCAGAGCCATATCTATAGTTGGCCATAATATAAGGGATGCATATGCAGTGTGAACAAACTTGGAGTTATACATGAGAAGATGGATGGATGACAGCATTTTTACAAATGCATATATTAGATAATGCACATCTAGGACTTTGACAGAAATTTTTCACAAAAGAAATGAAAAAATATATCTCCAAAAGAGGGAGAGAAGTAGAATACTCTCTATGAGCAAACCCTCCAACAGCTAAACCCTTTCCATTAGCATTGACCAGCCACCACTCGTTCATAAACACCTGGGCATTAACAGTGACAGGTGAATAAGGTTAACTAAAAAGAACTATAACTTAAACAAAATGTTTCAAATATCCAGATATGCTTGATCATTTGACAAGGAGGATATAGCATTTAATACCCTATCCAGTCAGAATCATGTTTGACAAGTAAACTCTGTGCGATCTTACGAGTAGGAAATCAACCTCACTCTATAAAGATAGATAAAGTAAAATCATTACGGTATCAAAAGTTGACCAACCTAAATTTTAGTCTTCAAAATTAACCAGGAAATTTAATTCTCCATGCTATCTAATGTTCTTTCTCAAACTAACAGAGAGTCCAAATCAGATGTATCCTAACAGCCAGGAAGGCAGAAAAAAACTAAAAAGGAAGCAACTCCACCAAAAAACTGAGAATGAAGTTGGTTTCACTTAGTTGCTTGTTCAGGTGTGTGACGAAGGGGCCATATGGTCCTTATGTATCTTATCATATAAGCCAATAGGAGGCTCATGTCCGAGAAATAAGCCCCCACAACTAAACAAAGATTCAACTTCCACCCAGAGCCTTATCAAAAAGCAACAAAGATGTGACTCCCAATATCTTATCCCCACCCCCCATGAATTGGAAAATGGTCTCTGAACCACCTTCCACCTGACCAAATGGAATCTAGTTGAATGTCAAACTTTTCTTTAAATATGCTACTATATCTGTGCACACCAGTAGTCAAACTGTGCGTTAGTCTCAGAAAATTATTGTGCGTTACTCTGTAAGCCAACTAATTATGTTTGCTTCTTTTGTGGGTTATGGTATTATTAAGTGGATCTTGAACTGAAAGAAAAACTCTTTGCAAATCACTAACACATTGTTGTTTATACCATAGGGCTGTCATTTCTGTTCCATCCATATAATCGAAAACAACACTGAAACTTTCGTGGTACAATGCAAAACTACTTTCAGGAGCAGTACCCCCCTCGATTGGGCTTCCGCTATCCATAAACACCACAACCCCATCTATATGAATGTCAAAATATGCATTTCAATCCGATTGCTTGGGGGCAAAGATATGCACCTGTGTCTGCGAAGGCAGCGACTGCATTATGCTTCCAACCTTGCGTACCTGCCCTTTTCCCTGTCTACCTCCACTCCTGTCCATTTTCTTCATGCTTACCCCCTTCAGGACCGCAAATTCTTCTGCAATCGAAACCATCACTCATTCACGAAAGTTGTTCCGGTAACGGAAAGAAACGAGAGAAATGCACCGATGCAGTCGCTTAATTCATTACATTAGGGGACTGGGATTCGACTTCCTAGCCCCAAATCACTCCATGACTTCATTCAAAGCCTACAACCGCAAGAACCCAGAAGGGTTTCTGCAAGACAGGCCGATGAACTCGAAAACGGCCTGAACATACCGCAAATCCCAAGAAAACCACGAAAAGAAACGGGGCAAGACGTCATTCCAACGACCGAGAGGCAAATAACAAGAAAAACATCAACATCGTTCGACGAATCCCCGAACCCAGAAAACCACACCGATCGTCTGAGGAATCCGTGCACGCGACGCAAATCGATCGCGCTCGACGGGGCGTCGACTCGGGAATTGGAGGTCGAGTCACGTTGAGAGAGAGGGAAGCGGCCCTTCTTCTTCTCTTCTTTTGGGTGTGTTTGTGGAGAAAAAACCCCTCCAAATACAATTACATATATGTCCATAATTCGCATGAATTATATATGTAACGTTTTTTGAAAAATTATGTCCAAATGCAATTCATTCCATTATTATTTTTATTGCTTTAGAGCGATATGAAATTGAATAATATTAAGGGATAAATGTACTGAAAGTTTTAAAATTTATCGTAAAAGTGCGATTGAGTTCTCAATATTTTACAATATACAATCAAGTCCTAAGACTTGTTGAATTTGTGCAATTAAGTTATTCCATTGATTCCGTCAATTTGACAAACAAGAAAAATTCTTACCTAGCATTTGTTGTATTATTTTAACTTTCCTACGTGGCGCTAACTTTAACTAAAGTATGAAACATAATGCCAAAGCGACATTGATTGGGTCCAAATCATGATTTTTTACTCCACGTCTTACTTAAGTTAGATTGAAAAAATTAAAAAGATTCGATTTAAAAAAAAAGGAAAAAGACCGCTAAAAACTCCAAACTATGTTATTTGTGATAAATTTATCCTAAACTTTTTTTTGTCACATAAAAAATCCCAAACTATGCCACTTGTGATACATTTACCCCATAATACTTTGGCCCAAAGGCATTTTCATCTTTTTTCCTTTTTCTGCTTTTTTTTTTTTGCTTTTTTTGTTCTTTCTTCTCTCTTTCCTTCGCCGGCCATGGCGGAGGGAAGCCGGCGAGGGCAACCCTCACCGGCATTGGGGTTAGGCGAGGGCTGCCCTCGCAGGATCTGGCGAGGGCAACCCTCGCCGGCGTCGGGTGAGGTCACCCTCGCCTGGGCGGGTGAGGACTACCCTCACCAAATCTGGCGAGGGCGACCCTCCCTCGTGTCCCTCGCCTGCCCAGGCAAGGGCGACTCTCGCCCGACGCCGGTGAGGGTAGCCTTCGCCCCACCCTAATGCTAGTGAGGACCGCCCTCACTAGCTTCCCTCCGCCATGGCCGGCAAAGGGAAGAGAGAAGAAAGGAAAAAAAAATTGAAAAAGGAAAAAGACGAAAATACCCTTGGGTCAAAGCATTGTGGGGCATAGTTTGGGGTTTTTTGTGTCATAAAAAAAGTTCAAGGTAAATTTATCACAAGTGACATAATTTTGAATTTTTGGTAGTATTTTCCCAAAAAAAAAAAACCAAACTTAAAAAGAAATGGAAAAAAAAAAAGAGCTACAGCTAGTGCCTGCTTGCAAGTCCTTCCAAGTCTGGAAGGATCTTTATAGATGGAGAACAGGCAGTAAAATGAGAGATCATTAAAGTTTGGATAGACCAACAGAAGGTCATCAGTTCGCAGGTAATAACGACGTAAATTTGTTTGGAAGAACCATCTTGTCGAAGGTGAAAACAAGCTGTAGAACGAGAGATTGTTAAAGTTTGGATGGACCAACAAAAGGTAATCAATTTACAAGTAATAACGACGTCAATTTGTTTGGAAGAATCATCTTGTCGAAGGTGAATAGATCGAAGAATGAGATTTTGTGAAAAGTCTCGAAGGACCGCTGCTATAAAAGTAGTACATGTTACGGACGAAGTTGATGGTTTTAATATGAGCATCCTAGGTCCTAGCAGTAAAGACCGAACCCTTCTATCAAGTTAGTGTTTTTCAGTTATCATCAAGTGTTCGAATTCGCTAAACAAAACCCGGAGTAAGTCAAAAATGCTGTTTTTGGATAAGCAGAACATATGCTAAGCAGACTGCAGAAGCAGAGTATTCTACTTCGAGAAATGGCCTTTAATGTTTCGCATTAGGGCGTTTTGCTGGTCAAGAAAGATTAACTCATGGATGCTTGATAGGATAGAGCTTTCGATGGAAATTTTGAAACTTAAAAGCCCTTAAAAATCAATCAAAGTGGTCAGTGGCATTTAAAAAATTCACGAACAATTTTCTTTCTGATGCATTAAGTTCTCTTACTTTCTTTTGTACAAAATTAAGCGATTTTTGGTTGTAATTCTCTACAGAGGGTGTGAATATTTGTAATCTGGAAAGAAAGTGATATATTGTTGTGAGAGGTGCTCCTATAGAAGCAACTCAAGAGCTTCAAGTGGAAGCGGCACAATCTATATAAGCTGTAACATTTCGAGGTTTAAATAATGGATTCCAACCTTGTTAAGCTTGTTAGAGCTGGAAGAACGGAGTAGGCTAAGTAAAAATGTAAAACCTCTATAAATTTGATTCTCGCATTTTTTCCATCCCTTAAACACTTTCGATTTCTATTTGATAGAAGATCGTGATTTTGCGCAAAAGTACACGTTTTCGCAGCGGCAGTGCACCTTCTACACAGTTCAAATTTTGTTGAGCAACTAATTCACCTCCCTCATATATATCATGCTAAGTCCATTTCAGTTGGGACTAGATTTTGTTGCTCAGTGTTGAAATGTTAAGAGTAGAAGATCCAAATGGCTGGCACTATAGGAGCTTCTTTTTAATGAAAGACAATCTATTTCTAGTCATCCCATGTCTGATGGAAATAGCTTACACTTATCTAATATGCAGGATGGGAGTAGAAGATCCAAATGGACAATATGCGCCAACTCAAAGAAATCCAGCTCCTCCTGTACCTGTAACACCACCTCCTGCTGCACAACCCAATGCTTTGCTCCTGTTGTTTCACCCCTAGCACACATCACACTGGAAGAAGAAACAAAACTTCTTACTGTAAATGCAGTAAGTTGTTCACGTTATGTACTGTTGCATTATCTCTCATTGAATTTAATGAAGTTTCTTCTCGTACTGCATCTAAAGAAATCCAGGATAGACTTAACAGTCACTCATGAAGGGACCGACGGAGTCAGGGAAACCAAGATGAACAGATTGGTTGGAAGTTACGAGATGTTTAAAGTAAAGTTCGACAAGAACATAACGCAGATGTAAGCGATATACATCGACATTGTAAATGGTCTTGCAAGTCGAGGCAAGATTGCACATATCCCACGTTGTTGCCCCCGACATGGGGTGCGACCAACGTTGAGTGGTCATACTGGCCAAATCTGCCCAAATCTAGCCGTGGCGCCTTCAATAGAGAGCAAAACTCTCAAGCAATCATCATTCAGTGGTGACTGAGAATTGTGACCACTTGGCAGTGGGAGATAGCGCGCCCAAGTAGAAAGGCACGGTTGGTATTAGCTCTGTCATTTATTATTATTATTATCTTCATTTTTCCAATCAAATGATGGTGATAAAATTACTTCACCCTTTAGAGCGAAGATATGTTGTCCAGCTTTATCCGGAATTTGTCTCATCTGAAGCTCTGTTGTTAAATGCCAAATACGATAAAATTTATCCTATCCGACCTCAATCTAGTCCGCCAAATGCGACCTTAGAGTTCATATGGGCTTTATAAAAGAGGCTCATAGCTTGAGCGGTACCTGTTAGTTGAGATTTAAATCTTTATTGAGCTTACGCGTGGTGTAATTAATGGTGAACTTTTCCTTAACTCTCTAATTAAATTGATCGACTTTAGGTAGTGTGAGGGGTATAAATCTGAATAGATGGGGCCCATCATTATCACACTTATTATTTGTTGATGATGCAATTTTCTTTCTGGACGGCACGGTGCGGGAGCGTTAGAACTTGGCAAATATTTTGAACCAATATTGCTATGCCTCCGGACAAGCTATTAACTTGAATAAGTCAAGCATTTTCTTTAGTAATGGTTGTCCCAAGCTGTTGAAGAGAAATATGGGGGAGGAGCTAAGAGTTCCAATCATCAATAACACAGGCAAGTATCTAGGCATCCCTTTAGATTGGAGGGTAATCAAAGAAACAAATGTTCGCCTGGATCTTAGCGATGATTAATGCAAAGCTAAAGGAGTGGAAAGAAAAGTTAATTACTAAAGCAGAGAAGGAGATTCTAATTAAAACTATCGTTTAAGCCTTGGCATAGTATGCAATGTCCATCTTTAAGGTGCCCATCTCGATTTGCAAAGCTATTGAGCAGAAGATTGCCTCCTTTTGGAGGAAGCAAAGTGTAGATAAAGCAAGAATCCATCGGAGGAAATGGGAGTTCTTGAAAATGAGGAAAGACTTAAGCGGCTTAGGCCTCGGGGACCTAATTGCCTTTAACAAGGCAATGTTCGGAAAACAGGCTTGGTGAATCATACAAGAACCAAATGCCTTGTGGAGTCAAGTACTAAAGGGAATCTACTACCCTCGTGGAGAGCTTTGGCATGCCAACAAGGGCCACCACCCATCCTGGGGGTGGCGGAGCTTACTAGTGGGTAAAGAAGTGATTGAGGATGACGCTATATGGCTAGTAGGTGACGGTACAAGGATAAAGATTAGAGAGGATAAGTGGCTTCTCTCAGGAAAAACTGGAGGTCCATCGAACCAAAATGAACCCAAACTTGTATAAGGACTGATCAACCAGGAGATACATGAGTGGAAGTCTCAGTTGCTTACAGAACCCGACAATGAGAATATGGTGCAAGAAATATTGACAATTGCACTTAACCTGAACCCCTCGGAGGTGAAAACAAGCGGAAACGTCCGGTTTGACGATTCAGAAGAAGGATTTTGCTGTCGAGAACAATGGTCATGAGAACAGCATGGATCCACCAAACAAACCTCTGAGGGTATGTACAGCTCTCACAAGGCCCAAATCTCGAATTCTCTCAAGCTCAAGCCTCGTTAGCCCAAATAGCAACTGAAGTAGGTGTCGTTTTACTCGAAGAGACATGGAAGAGGAAATGAAAGGTGATTGGGATTGGGATGAGTTAAGGCGATTGAGATTTAAGCATTAAGAGAAGCATAAGGTCTTAGTCATTATTCTTAATTATTGCTTAATTATGCTTCTCTAGGGTCGCCGCCGCCATATCTGGTTGCGGCATCCGACCTGATCACGACTATGACATGATGACCTTGATCGCTGCTGTTGCACTGTTGACTATTGAGTATGTTTTTAAATTTTGTTTATAAGTTTGGTTTACTATTCAAGTTTATGTAATTGATGGCAAAGAGCCTTCTAATTTTAAATTATGCCATTTGACTCATTTGAGCGTCTCCACCAAAGTGGGATCAACGAGTGGAAAAACAAGACGCCGGGAGGACGTTTGCCGAATATGCTTAATTATAACGATCGGCATTTGTTTGCCTCGTAATAATGTTGTTGAGCAAATTATTTACATACATTTGATTGATGTAGCGAAATTAATTTTCGAGCTTATATTCTTAGTCGATGTAGTGAAATTTTGTAACATAATTTACAAGTAAGAAAATTATAAAACAATAAGTATAATCAAATTCCAATCTAAAACAAGCGAACAATGTCTAAGGTCACAAGAGAAAACATCCGTCGCCATGCCTAACCTCCCAAAAACAAAAGCCTAACGCGACAAAAAATTTCCAAAGGCGGCAAATCTTTCGTCGCCTTCGGTGCCAATTTGGCCTAAAACTAAGACCCGAGGCGAAGAATGTTTGTCGACTTTGGCCATCTATGGCGACGAATAAATGAGCTTTGGTGGCCTTCGAGCAAGACCGACCTCGTCATACCCACTTTTAAAACCAAAGGCGACCATTTTTTCTGTAAGTAAAAGACATTCAAAAGCCACTCGCCTTATAACCCCCTTTCCCATGCGATAACGCTCGAAAGGGTATTGGCCGCTCGTCCTCCCCTTCACGTCCTTTTGGTTCAGCTGAAAAGAAACCCTGTAATCGCTTAGCCCGTTATATTATCGAGTCGATAGGATCGAATCAATGGTTCCGAGGCCCTAAATATGTATAAGCCCGATTCCCAGCTGGTTGCAAATCCTGAAATTTAGAACCAAGTCGACTCGCTAAAGAATCGGACTCGAACCAAATCAATTGGAATTCTGAAGGCTTCATTTGGAAGAAGAGGGATTGGAGGGAAGAAGAAGAAGAAGAAGATGCCCCCAAACAATGCTTTTTAAGAGTGTTCCACTTACATTTCATGTACCTTGCGTCATTTGGTTAGAACCTTATGATCGAGTGAGAGCTTTTTTTTTTTTTATCGTGACTTACTATTTAGTAGTATCTTATTGAACGAGCAAACCCTATTTGTAATTCTGTATTGGGATAATGGCTTCGCAAGTACCTGAAAAATTTACTTGTTTTGTAATAGAATAACTAAAGTTTTTTTTTCTTAATGAAGTAGCTCAATTTTCAAATTTAGATCAATGTGAGGCCTCCGTTGAATCACCAGAGGAAAATGCCAACGTAAGCGTAAACACTGGTATTTAACAATTAAATATCCATATTGGCATCCGATGTGGCTTCTTGAAATAATGTTACGTCAGAGACATGTTAAACCCCTAAAATCGTCTAAGTCAACACTCTTTCTCTCTCTCCTCATCACCCAATATGTAAATGAAGACAGCATAATTTTTTCTGCATAAGTTAGCCACATTTGCGATTATGCTTAATTTTTGTTGAGTAAGAGAGCCGCGTCAGTAAAATCACCTTATATGATAACATAAATCAAACAAAAATTTAGGTTTTTACATTAGCAACACCCCTTTTGTATTAGAACATAGGCTTAACGATTCTTACATGCTGGTCATTGGTTTTCTCTTCTTCTTTTATGTCAACACCCCCTTTGAATTAGAACATAGGCCTAACAATTCTCACATGCTGGTCGTTGGTTTTCTCTTCTTCTTTTTAAGCGTTCAACTAACATTTCATGTTCCATACGTCATTTGGTTATAACCTTAAAATCGAGTGAGGGCTTTTTTATTGTGACTTACTATTTAGTAGTACCTTATTTAACGAGTAAATCCTATTTGTATTTCAGTTTTGGGATAATGACACCACAAGTATATGAAATTTTACTTGTATTATAATAGAGTAACAAAATTTTTTTTTCAATCAAGTACCTCAATTTTCAAATTTAGATCAATGTGAGGCCTCCGCTGAAATCACGAAAGAAAAATGCCAACGTAAGCATAAACACTCTTAAATAACATGTCTAATGTGGCCTCTTGAGATGATGTCACGTCATCAAAGACATATTAGACTCCTAAAATTAGGGATGATCTGTTCTAGAGGGGTCCGATTCTCAAGTGAGCCAATTGAATCAGTGGCATATTTGGTTTTTTTTTTTCGTTAATGTTCAAGACAAAATTGAAGATGTTGTTGATAATCAAGGCGTTTCTATAATCGGTAAGTTACGTGTAACATTATAGGTTTCATAGAGATTTTTCCAATTTGTGGAAAATTTTGATTGGAATGAGCAATTATTATTGTGTTTTAATTTGTTCTTGTCATCTTACTCGTGTGTATAAGGAAACGTAGTCACTCCAGTCTTGAGGGGCCTTCCTTTGTGAAACAGGAGATAGATTAAGGATTTTTTTTATAGATTTTTAAAAAATAAAAAAATAAAAAGATCGGTCTGGTCCAAGTGGGCAATTCCACACCTGGAACCGGGAACCGGTCCAAAATTCATCTGTTCCAATTTTATAGAACTGGAAATAGGACCGATGCTCCCGAGAACCGCCCAAAATTGACCAGTCTGAGCAGTTCCTTTTGCGAACCCCTACCTAAAATTATCCAAGTCAACAAGCTCTCTCTCTTTCGTCATCACCCAATATGTAATTGAAGATGGCATAATTTTTGCTGAATAAGTAAGCCATGTGAGCGATTATGCTTATTTTTTGCTGAATAAATGAGCGACGTCAGTAAAATCGCGCGACATGATAATATATCTAATGAAGGCCTCACGGTGAGCCAAAGTCTAAAAAACTAAAGTACTTCCTGATTAACAAAAGAGTTTCACTTACTCAATTGTAAATCAAAAAAAAATCCAGGTACTTACGTTAGCAGCACGCCCTTTGTATTAGAACATAGGTTTAACGATTCTTACATGCCGGTCATTGGTTTTCTCTTCTTCTTTTATGTCAACACCCCCTTTATTAGAGTTATTATTGGAAGATATATTTGAAGATCCTGATTGTGGTGCCGATTATAATTAAGGACTGATTGATTAGATAAATCCGTGATTGATACAGTGAATAGGAAATTCATAATTCTCTGTATATTATTTCTCTATTTACTTACATTCTTAGACTATAAATACATCAATGTAATTGTACAGAATGAATATATGAAAAAGGCCTTCCCTTCCATTTTTCTCTTCATGGTATCAGAGCAAGGTGATCATTGAGCCCCTCTCTTTTTTGTCGGCTGCCACCAGCCATCCGTCCATTTCTCCTTCAGATCAATCATCTTTCGTTCGGTTTGCTTCGATTGATTTTTTTGGGCACCATCTTTTTTGGATTGATTATGATGTCCGAACAAAACTCCCAAACTGAGGAACTCTCTAGCCACACATAAGATCATGAACAGACCAGCAGTCCATTCTTCCTCCATGCCTCGGATAGTCCAGGTTCGAATTTAGTTAGCATGGTTTTGACAGGTGATAATTATAACAACTGGTCATGAGCCATAACCATTGCTTTATCCGCAAAGAACAAAATGAGTTTCGTCACGGGAGATATCCTGAAACCCCAATCAACCGACGCCACATATGTCCCATGGGTTCGCATCAACAACATGATGCTATCATGGATCCTGAATTCCATCCACCAAGATCTTGTCCCAATCGTGTTGTACACGGAATCTGTTGTGGAAGTATGGACTGATCTTCATGAACGTTTTTCACCATCTATTGGTCCCCGCATATTTCACCTCGAGCAAAAAATATGCACTCTTGAACAAGGTGAAGACAACATCACTAGGTATTACAATAATTTGTGGCATTATCGGGATGAGTTGAACAATTTGGAACCCTTGCCGAATTGCTCTTGTGAGGCAAGGACATTGTTTGTGACGCAACTTGAGAATCGACGTCTTTATTAATTTTTAATGGGTTTAAGCCCAAAGTATTCCAATGTGGTCAGTCAAGTTCTACTCATGAATCCATTACCCAATGTTGCGCAGGCTTACTCATTTACTCTTCAAGACGAATCTCAACGCCATGTTCACTTGACTCGTTCCTCTACCGAGAACACACTATTAACATATGGTTCAATGCGCAATATCCTGCCTCAAACGGATTTGTCACTCTCGGCTCCGTCCCATAAGTACACCTAGATAGCTTCTGCTCACCTTGCAAAACGTGGCCCTCCATCACGTGCCCGTGAATGTTGTGCCCATTGCAATATATCAGGCAATTCCCGTGATGTTTGCTTCCACCTCCATGGATTTCCCGCTAATTATAAGGAATGGTGTCATGACCGGCCCCCTACCAAGCCCTCGAACAACAAGCCTGTCACTAATCCTGAGAGCTCCTCTTCTGCGCCTCCACCACCATTCACCAGTGAGCAATATAAACAAATCATGCGATTACTCCAAGAGGTAAACATTCCCAAGGCAAATCTCACAAGTACTGTTCTTGACTTGAATTCTAATTCATTAAATTCTTCCACTTGGATTATTGACACCAGAGCCACGAATCACATTACACATAATCCTGAATCAATTCAATATGCACAAGTATACCCAAAACCTTTTCCCACTGTCGGCATACCTAATGGGGTTGGAGTTCCCGTCACTTCACACGGCTCGGTATCGCTTATGCCGACCTTCACCCTTACTGATGTTCTTTGTGCTCCAACCTTTAAATTTAATCTCCTATCCATTTCGAAAATTACTCAATACTTAAATTGCTCAGTTATTTTTTTTCCCTCTTATTGCTTGTTTCAAGACCTCACAACGAAGAAGATCATTGGTCGAGGCCTTGAATGTGGTGGTCTCTACTACTTGGAGCTCCCTCCCAAACGCACCTCTTTATCCGCCCATTCGTGTATTCACAGTTTATGGCATGCCCGTCTTGGCCACCCGTTTGAGTCAGTCCTCCGTACCTTACAAGATTCTCTTGGTTTTGGTTCAAATAAAGAGTCTGGTCTTGTGATACTTGTCACCTGTTCAAACAAACTCATTTAAGTTTTCATTCTAGTTCTATTTTTAGTATGCAACCTTTTGATATTATTCATGTTGACATTTGGGGACCTTACTCTCAGTTTACTCATAAGACATGTCCCTATTTTTTTTACTATTATGGATGATTTTTCTCGTTATACATGAGCATTTCTTCTCACTTTTAAGTTTGATGCTATTGATGCACTTATTAAATTTCATACCTTTGTTAAAACACATCATCAAATAGCAATCAAAACCGTTCAATCTGATAACGGATTCGAATTTCTATCTTCCAAATTGCAATCTTTTTTTCACTCATAAGGCATTCACCACCAGCGTAGTTGCCCTCATACTCCACAACAAAATGGAGTTGTTGAGCGCAAACATCGCCACTTGCTCAATGTGGCTCGTGCTCTCCAATTTCATTCGGAAATTCCCCATTCTTTTTGGGGTGATTGCGTTCTCACCGCAACACAACTAATCATTTGTCTACCTACACCTTTACTTGAAAATAAAAGTCCATATGAAATTCTTCACAAAACATCACCCACTTATGACCACATTCGAGTCTTTGGTTCTCTTTGTTACGCTTCTTTTGGACGCCTTCATTCCGACAAATTCGGTCCTCACTCTCGTCGTTGTGTCTTCATTGGATACTCGGCTAACCATAAAGGCTATCGCCTCTTTGACCTCCGTGACCATACAATTTTCACCGGCCGTGACGTCATTTTTTATGAAAATATTTTTCCATTTCGTGCCACACATGAAACTACATCACCTCAACCCAACATTGTTATCCCACTTGCCGTTCCTAACGACCATTTGCCCGTTCTATCCCCTTATACACCCATGGACAAACTGAACAACGAAATTCCCAACTCTTTGAGCAGCCCGGCACCGCCGCCCCAACGCCCGTCCCGCACTCGCCGCAAACCCACCTATCTCCAAGATTACCTCTACGCCATTGTCGCTTCCAACCAATTGTCTTCAGCACTTGAGAGTCCTCCTACAAGTATGCCCTATCCCCTTTCCAACTACTTATCATACTCCAAATTCTCTCCATCTTCTCGTGCTTTTTTAGCTTCTATCAGTACTGAGCAGGAACCCATCACCTATGACTCTGCATGTCAATCTCCCAATTGGAGGGAGGTAATGTCTTTGGAATTACAGGCTCTTGAACAAAACCACACGTGGGATATTATACCTCTTCCACGTTGTAAAAGGGCGATTGATTGCAAATGGGTTTACAAAATCAAGTATAAATTTGATGGGACCATTGAGCGACATAAAGCTCATTTGCTTGCAAAGGGTTATACTCAAGTCGAAGGAATCGACTATCATGACACATTTGCCCCCGTTGCTAAAATAGTCACAGTAAGAACTCTCATTGCTGTAGCCACTATTCGTTGCTGGCCTTTACATCAGCTTGATGCTAAAAAGGCGTTTCTACGTGGTGACCTTGATGAAGAGGTCTACATGACTCTGCCTCCAGGACTTCACACTAAGGGGGAGAACTTAGTTTGTCATTTAAAAAAGTCTCTTTATGGACTTAAACAAGCCTCCCGCCAATGGTTTGCCAAGTTTTCATCAGCTTTACTTGATGTTGGTTTCACTCAGTCTAAGGCCAATTACTCTTTATTCACGGCTACACGCGGTTCCCTTATTACCGTGGTTCTAGTATATGTTGATGATTTGGTGATAACAGGGGATGATTAGGTATGCATACATTTGCTCAAGCATTTTTTACATGCCCATTTTCGCATCAAGGACTTAGGTCCTCCTAAATATTTCCTCGGCATAGAAGTTTTTCAATCAAACAAGGGCATTTATCTCTCTCAAAGGAAATACGCCCTTGACATTATTTCTGATACCGGTCTTCTTGGCGGGCGTCCTATTGACACACCCATGGAATCGAACCTTCGGTTCGGTGAGTCCCCTGAGCTAGCCGATCCCGCTTCTTATTGTCGCTTGATTTGATGTCTTTTGGACCTCACTGCTACTCATCCGGATATTCTCTTTTCTGTTCAGCATCTCAGCCAGTTTATGCATGCTCCACATGATGATCATTGGCAAGCTGCACTTCGAATAGTCCGGTATTTGAAATCTGATCCGGGCTCTGGAATATTTTTTCTGACTGACTCATCCCTTGCATTACAAGGATGTACAAATTCCGATTGGGCTACATATTCATCCACATGTCGTTCAGTTTTTGGTTACTGTATGCTCCTTGGCTCTTGCCCTGTTTCTTGGCACTCTAAGAAACAGCACACTGTTGCTCGGTCTTTAGCCGAGGCTGAATATAGAGCCATGGCATCTGCAGCTTGTAAGATTACATGGCTTTGCATGCTTCTCACCGTTCTTGCCGTCCCGTTGTCCACTGCCGACCTTTTTTGTGACAACCAAGCGGCTATCCATGTTGCTACTAATCCGGTTTTCCACGAGCGTACCAAACACATTGAGATTGATTGCCATCTCATTCGTGAAAAACTTCAGGATGGCACACTCCGACCTCTTCATATTCCTAGCCATTCACAGCTTGCGGATCTATTCACAAAAGCCGTTTCTCGTGCTCTTTTTCTTTCTTTCAAGCGCAAGTTGTTGACGTTCATGCACTCACCAACTTGAGGGGGAGTATTAGAGTTATTATTGGAAGATATATT
The DNA here is from genome assembly GCA_031216405.1 of Syzygium malaccense. Classification (NCBI taxonomy): domain Eukaryota; kingdom Viridiplantae; phylum Streptophyta; class Magnoliopsida; order Myrtales; family Myrtaceae; genus Syzygium; species Syzygium malaccense. The sequence goes on along the minus strand of CM062261.1, from coordinate 2,197,571 downwards.
TGAAGATCCTGATTATGGTGCTGATTCTAATTAAGGACTGATTGATTAGATAAATCCGTGATTGATACAGTAAATAGGAAATTCATAATTCTCTGTATATTATTTCTCTATTTACTTACATTCTTAGACTATAAATATATCAATGTAATTGTACAGAATGAATATATGAAAAAGGCTTTCCCTTCCATTTTTCTCTTCACCCTTTGTATCAGAACATAGGCCTAACAATTCTTACATGCTGGTCATTGGTTCTCTCCTTCTTCCTTCTTTTGAAAAAACTAACATAGGACAAACTCGAGGCTTGCACAGTTAGATTTATAGATTCCAAACTTTACTTTTATCTAAACAATTCTCTCTTCTGCAACTTCAATCACCGACTTATTACATTGGACCGACTAAGCTAGTGTGTGTAATCGGACCATGACCCGACACTTAGACAACACCCCACCCCCAACCCCAAAAGATGCAAAGACCACTGCCTCAAGATTTGAACATTATTCTTTTGAAAGTACTTTTTTCTATTCGAAATTCTAATTTTTTATGTTCATTTTGTAGTTGCTCATCATTCATGAACGTAAAATTAATGGCAATAGGTGTCCCCGTCCTCCTCCATACTTGGAACTTCCCACAATATTCCCTTCCCCATTTAGTTCCCCAAGAGACTCTCTAAACTCATCTACTCAATACCCACCTCCCCCAAGACAAGACAAAAACACTGGCCATACCATACCAACAGTATCCACCTCTTTTATCATAATCGTCATGCAATCTTGAACCTCCCATATTGACCCAACAGTCTCACAAGAATCACCCACCTCCCTCTTTCCCCCACTTTTCTTCAGTTGAATTCTTGGGCTCCCCAAAAGAATCATTTGTTTACTTGGGGGAAAAGGGCATTGAGCCTCTACCACTTAGTCCCTCCCCTGGTTTGCATCTCCTCCTAGAAGAAGCTGTGAACGTGACACAATCTTATCTTTGAAAGTTCACCACCCAGGTTCATGGGAAGCTTCACGAAGGTGTGAATTTTCTATTGGGGATGATGAATCTTTCATGTGAACGGATCAGGTGTAGGTTTGACGTTTGTGGCTTGACAAAAGGGGGCTTTTATTGTTTGGGACACATCGCAACCACCGTAATGACCGGGGAGCTGGGAAGATATTTAGAGAAAAACAAAGAAGATTCTGCCCACTCTCAATGGCACCAGATCCATCGATCAGTCCTTGGAGACCCCATAAGTTCGCGCAAAGTAAATGGTGATGCACGAGGAGTCTGATAGTGATACATAAAACTAATATGGTGTGAGAATCAGGGAAATGATTTTTTTTCCGTAGAGTAGAGATAAATATAGTAAATTGATCTATTAAATCGATGTACTAGATGATATGGCGCCGGCGGAACGTAAATAAATCTTTAAACAAGTGGATGGTATTCAACAAGGTTATTTTTTCCTCCATCTCGTAGGAACTTAACTTTCCCTAATTGGATTTTGGAGATGGATGTCCCCCGTATTTGTATATTGTTAAGTTTTATTTGCGTGAGATCCATAACTTCCACCCTACCAATTAGAGGTGAGAAAAATATAGTCTACTCAACATCCAATAAAACTCTGACATGTTACTTACTATTATGACTAAAATTATAATATAAAAGTTAGTACAACGATAATATTTGTAATGAGTTGGTACTATATATTATGCTGTTGGTGTATGTAATGAAGTAACTATTACTTCATAAAGGATGACCTGTCCAAAATGGCTCCATAGGCCATATCTTATATATACACTAGGCAACTAATAAACGTGTTCTTGCTCTTTATGTATAATATCCAATGATACAATACCCAACTTATTAATATATATTAATAATATATGTTCACCATTATAGTCACTATTCATATATATCAACATATTTAATTCTACTAACATAATAATTTTTCTTATTTATAGAATAGTTTCGTTATTTAAACTGTTAAATTTTATATAATTACATGAATACCTATTAATATAATTACTAATTAAAACTATTATCATAATGTGAATAATTCTATATTATGTAACAAACTTTGGACCCCAATTAAGTACTTAATTGTTATGTTAATTACAATATCATGAACAATGTCATTATAACTAATATGGCATAGAACTATACTATCAAGATATTATAGTACTTATTATATCAATTTATGGTTTATTTATGATTCTAAGTAATTATAATGTTTAACTTTGATATATCATATGTAACTATATTTAAATAACTATTTTAATCATTATAGAATTCTTACAGCATTTATTATTAACACGATAGTTAATATTTTGATCATTTTAATTATATAAATATTTGTAAATATGATCAATATCATCCATCACCAATATAGTAAAAAGAATAAAAAAAAATTACACTGGCATTTTAGGAATAACAATTCTATTTTTAGTTCTTATAGCTATTACAAAGATTGTGTAATAGCTTTGGAGCTAAAAGAAATTACGTTGACCCACATTTAATTTGTTGGAGGTATAGGTTGGTCCAAGGAGAGGTTTTGTCCATAAGCTCTATCTGGGTAACACTTTGAGGGGTCAATCATTGATCAGTCTTAAACTTAATTGTACGGATGTCAATTCAATTTTAAACTTTTCAATTCTGTCAATTTAGTTCTAAACCTTTACACATAATTCTAATATAGTCATTTTAATCAATTTTCTTTAAATCACTAACACGGCAGTCCACTCATCGCTGACCGTTTTATGTGACACACCGCCCCGATAAAGATTAATCGGAATGATTACATTGAAATTTCACTCGAAGGTTTATGATTAAATGGAAAATTTAGGATTGAATTAACATCTGTACAATGAGTTTACAACTGACCAGACAATTTCCTCATTAATATAGTATTCACCCACTATGTGCTCATTCATAGTGAGTAATCTTTCGGCAAGCACTGAAATTTGGTCAATTGAGTGTTTTAGTGGCACTAGTCACCATTTGAGATAAGTCAAATAGCCCAAATCGTCTAAAAGAAATGCTTACCGCAAAATTTGCTTTTTCGAGCGGTGGGGAGGACCTTGGGCTTCACTCCTCCAATGAAAATTGCTTTTGGAGGAAGAAAGTGATATTCCATTTTTCTTTTTTTCTTTTTTCTGGGCATAAAAGTAAAAAGTAAAAAGTAAAAAAGGAGAAAGTGATATTTTTCTGTAGAGATTGTGCTTGCATCATCCTCCACCTACGAGTATCTTAAAAGTCACGAGACCAAAATTGAACCCCGATCTCAGCCTCAAGCTTATCATCTTCACGGGTTCTAAAGTTGCTTTCTGATTTAGACTCATATTTATCTCTATTTGCAGCTCACTTATTCTCTAATTCTTATTTTTCCTGTATTTTTCTCTGGTCGAGTTAATTTCTTAATTTTCTAGAGTTTATTAGGCTTTGGATGGTACGTAAATATCATGTCGAGAGTCTAGAGCGAACAGATAATTGCACTCTTTAGTATTCGAAAACTCAATATCGATACGTTCAACCATGGAAATACTCAATATCGATATGTTCAATCACGGAAAAACTAAATATGAAGAGTTAAGTCGGTACATAGTGTTATTGGCAACTAAACCCTGACTCTAGTGATAACAGTTTGTTGAATATATTAGAAATGAGAAAGAAATTTCCTAACAAAATAGAAAGTAAACAGATAAAATCCTAGAATAATTCAAATCAAATAACTTTATCCATTATTTTCAATTAGTAAACAAAATGAATGGATTTTGATTAATTGGGTACGATTATTCGGAGATTATTGAAATTTGCATAATAAGTCATGATCCAAACACCTATATATTCTTTTCTTATTCTTTACTACTAGTTTCATACGCGAGCGGTTAGTTTCATTTCTTGTGCAACATTATCTATTGATAATAAAATCTATATCCGTAATTGCATAGAGAAATAAAAACATTTGACGTCATTTTCTTCTTTTACTACTATACAAATTCTTTCCTACAATTAAAACACTTGCTATTTTATAAATAAATAAAAGGGGCACCATATTACACCCTTTTTATAGTAACTGCTCAAGTTAACCTCAACTTTATTAAGCATGTATTAATATTTGCTAACACCTTTTTTCTATAGGAAAATTACCTAATCATTTATAAACCTATTATACGGATTGCACTTAAGTGATTTTACCAAGTGCTTCCCTTTAATAGAAATGGGTAATTACTTTCTTTGCTTTACTTTGTGTCCCTTTATTTTTTATTGTCAATTTTACCTTTTTTTCTCTTTGATTTATAATTAGAAAAATAACCTTACAAGAATCTTAATGGAAAACCGTAATTATGACTACAGCATGTACCCTCCAAATAAATAAGGGATAGGTATACCGAAGTTGTAAAGTACAATCGAGTCATAAAACTTTCAAAAAATACAATCAAGTCCTAAAACTGGTTTTCATTTTTCGTTTGTCAAGTTTGACTGAGTTTATGTAAAACTTGTTCGCACTTTCTATTTGTTAAGTTCGACGGAGTTAATTTAAGGATTTTGATTACACAAAATTAATAAGTTTTAGGACTCAATCGCATTTTTGTGACAAATTTTACGACTCAACTGCAAATTAATGATAAATTTTAGGACTTAATCGCACTTTTTAAAAATCTTAAAACTCAATTGAATGTTCGCGATAAGTTTTATGACTTTTGGTGTATTTATCCGAATAAATAAGTATGTCCCTTCCCCATCGGGTTGCGGCTTGTGGACGGAGTCCATGCCGCAAGAGGTAATCCCCGACGCCGCCGCCACCACCACCACCATCTCTGCATTATCGTTTCCTTTTCCACGAAAAATTAATCCAAATAAAAATAAAAATAAAATGGGAGGACGAGGCTCCATGTCGAGCACATGCTTGCATTGTTATCCAATAAAAGAAAAAGCTGACGCATCATAACTCTCATTTAATCGAGAAATTGCTGTGCAGGTCCAGATCCGTACATCGGGCGCGATCTCAGCCGTTGATTATATTGACATTCGCGCGTAAAATTCACGTTCGAGTGACACGATTCTACGGTCGCGATTAAACCGGTCTGCGCTGAACCCGAGTCCCGAACGGAAAATCCACTGTTCTCACTCGGCCTCATCAAGCAGGGGCTCTCTTTGGATTTTTTATGTTCATTTAAGAGTTAAACTCACCAAAGAGAGGAAGCCGGAGCTTCGACAGGAGCCTCCATGACCTGCCCGTTTGCGATGCGGTGATAACGGGCTCTACAAATACTTTCTTTATTTTAACATGTTGGTTCCCGCACGTTCTGCTTCCTCCAATTCTCCTCAAATTTTTTTTCTTCCCAATAAAGAGGGAATAATACCCTCTCTTTTCTTTACATCCTATGGACCTCGAGATCCGAGATGAACCGGTTTAAAGACTTACTCAAGTCCAACTCAGCGCGATAATCTAACGAATGGAAACCCGACACGACACGACACTCCTTTATTTTTAGTCTACCAATTCCAGAAAATTTGATCAGGATAAACGTGCGCCTTTTGGACCGTTGAAGGAGTCCTTGTTTAGTCAACATTAGCTTATGATGTATTGCTTTGGACTATGATCATCCAATGGTCTGACAGTCTTTAGATATGAAAATCTCGGGTTCAAATCAATGACCAATTGCTAGTTTAACAACGTTATCTTTTACTTTTCCCTGCAATTTTTTTTTTCTTTTTTTATAATTTTTCTCTAGGTTGGACTTTCATTTTTTTAAAATGGCTAAGAATTGATTCAAAGCAAAGTTTGAGCTCGACGACTTTTCGGGGGAATTAAGGTACAAATTTTCGATTTTAGGTGGAGTTATGAGAGCTTTTCCGACTTCAGCAGTACACTGTTACAGCATGTTTCGGCCCTTTTTTTTTTTTATCTTAATTCTAACTTGTAAGATAACATTTCTTTTTTATTTATTTATTAATATTGCCATCATTGGCCTATTTACAGATTTCCTTTATATTCTAATTTTTCATATATTTTACTTTTTGATATGTTACTTACTTTCTAACTTTTTAAACTATTTCACCGATAGGCACGTGACTTTGTTGGTAAAGGGATCGAGGGTGGAGATACTGATATTATAGGTGTGGGGTTCGACTTTCGCGCTCTGCAAGAGGCATGACAAAAGTTAAAAAGTGAGGAAAGTTAGAGATAGGATAAACAAAAAGAAAAGAACCATTTCAAATCGGTCACGATTCTTGAAGCTTAGGAGAAAAGTAAAGACACCCAAATGGCCAAAAAGTTGGATTACGCGCAATTCAGACGGCTTGAGCTTTCGAGCCACTTCGAACACGATACTCATTCTTCCCAACCAATTTATGCATCATGAATTTTAGGATTCTCATTTCTTGAACGTGCCATTGTCCAAAGACAAACTTTATCCCGAAATTTAAAAAAAGAAAAGAAAAGTAAAGACACCCAAATGGCTAAAAAGTTGGATTACGCTCAATTAACACGGCTTGAGCTTTCGAGCCACTTCGAACACGATACTCATTCTTCCCAACCAACTTATGCATCATGAATTTTAGGATTCTCATTTCTTGAACGTGCCATTATCACGGGGTGCGACTGTTGCGCCAAGTACTTCCCCTGATTATCTTGGGGTCTGAACATTCTCGAGGCCGAATCAGAACATCACGAAAACTTTCAAGGATGTTTGCACATTAAGCAACTGGATTACAAATTTACAAATACTTCCAATGGGCACGGTATCCCATAATTATACATGCGATCTCCGTTCGTTCATTATTTTAAATTTTTATGCCGGACTTTTCAACGGATCAAATTGCCGATATTAGATCGCCATGTTGGAGAGCCGATGATTCGCGCCTATGCGTGTGAATCAAGTGGCCGAGCTTTGTATGCATGGAATTGCTCCAAAGAGAATTTATTCTGCAAAAGAAGGTGCAATTCCTCTAATCCCACACCGTCCATCCGTGATAATGAAGAGCACCTCGGTCACTTCAATCGCTCTCCGCGCTTTATTCGCTAACAACAGGAGAGTCCATGGTCGAGTCGGCACTCCCCTTGCCGAAATTTTTGCAATTGCTTCGAGTACACCAGATCAAAATGCGAGCGGAAAAGTGAGTGGCAATTCCTACGTGCACCAGAAGCTTCGTGTTTTGCCCTCAGAAAAATTGTCCGATCAATCTCGAAACTTATTGTACGGATACCAATATAGTTTCAAATCACGAGCAAAAGAGTGACCCGTTATTTATCGTAGTAGTGCGTATGAAATGGAGTTTGCATATCTCGTCAACTACCAAGTAAAACCACCTTAATTTCATTCGATCGTCCTATTATTTTCGAGGTTTAGGTTCTAATCTTTATCATTCATTTAAAAAATCGGGACGATGATAGTAGGGGTACTAAAATTTGCATCGATTCCTCACTTTAGTTTAGTTCTAGAACGTTTTTAATCCATTTAAATCCTAAAACTTAGTCTTTTTTTTCCAAGTTAATTATTCTTTTAGCCTTCAGTCAATGGAAAATGTATCTGGTATCTTCTTCATTTTTTGTTATTTTTTGCACAAGTGACGCTGATGTGGCACCGAATAGACGTCGCATAAGAAATTTTAAAAAAAAGATAAAAATTTGAAAAAAAGAAGAAAAAGAAAACCCAAAATAGTTGAGAAAGAGATTGGTGGGTGAGGCGTTGGCCCCTTTGTCGCCGGAAAAAGTCAATCCTTGTGTGGTGGAACAAGCAATTGATAACGTATACAATGCAAAATTCCAATTCATGTACCTGGCAAATCTGCAGATGATTTTGATTTGTGGGAGCAATATTAGATGATAAAAATATTTTGTCCAATGTCGATCGTCCGAAATATACTGTTACAAAATTCGAGCCTAACATACACGAGATCTTATCAAGCTTAGTGACGGTCGTCATACAATTCGAAATCAACAACATCTTGATGTCGGAATTGAAGATCGAATCGAGCCAGACGAAAACCTATTGAGCACTCCGATCGGATCAAATCGAATGACCGCCATAAAATTGTGGGCAAACATGTGCAAGCCACATTCTATAGGGGGCGAAATGATAATTTCTAGGATTAGGACCTCTTTACCCCCATTCGAAGGGCCTAAAACCCTAATGGCCGTTAGATGGAGAGCCTCCGACTAACGAACGGTCCTGATGAACCCACGAGAGAGGGATTAACTTAGGAGTGGGTCCCACGGCGCGTGGCGACTGGACGCGGGTGAAATTTAGAAACTTACCCCAGTTTCGCATGCCCAAAAAAATAACTTTAGTTAATTATTATTATTTTTTATTTTTTTTGGACGTACTTTGGTTAATTTATATTAGATGGGCATGACGTTGGATACCACTTTTGACTCGTGAATCCACCATTGAGATTTCGGGAAAAATCCCATAAAAAATTTAGAAAGGAAATTAATGACTTACCCGAGTTGTGGGACGATTTATTTTTTTAGTAATTTGAATTTTCCTGGAAAAGGAAAAAAAATAATATTTTTTGGCAATTGGGTAGTTAAAAAAACATCAATTTTATTTTGAGTAAAAAAATTCTAGCCTAAATTTTTTTTGTCTCATAAAAAATTAATAACTTTTACTTAAATATCAAATCTGATTAAAACAACTTGAAATTTTTATATCAGGAGAGCTAGATCTGGGACTCGAGTAAAAGTTAGTGTTTTGTATTAAGACAAAAAAAAATTCGGATCAGATTTATCACCAAAGGTAACATTGATGTTTCTTTTTGGAACTAGCTCGGAAATTTCGGGGACTTAAAAAATGGCTAATAATTGACGTCAAACAATTTTAGCATTTTGGGCGCACACGCGTGGGGCCTACGCCCTTTGCCTACTTGCGTGTCCATGTATGGGCTAATGCCTTATTGGATAGGGAGCCATCTGGTAAAGTTGGCGCACGGGATTGCGGTCCACTCACTCGGCAAGTCAACGCTTTCGACACTATGAACTGCTAATAAAATTGACCCGATTTTTTTTCTTTTATATTTATGACTAATATATATCATGAGAATATCGAGATGTAAGTTTAGAGTCGGCGACAAATTTCACATTTGTTCAATCTTTCGAAAGATATTCGTCACGAACGTGCTCGGTCCTGTTAACAAGTGCTCGAAAAATAATCTATTTGAAGTAATTTATTTCTTCGAGATATTGATTGTGTTGGAGGTATACATATATATTTGAGTTAATGTCACGAAAAATCTCAGGCTAATTTTTTGACCGCTAAAAATCCCAAACTGGCATATCTGTAACAAATCTACCTTCCGTTAGTTTTTGTTAAATTTTACCCTCAAATCGCTGAGTTGAGTGACACTTGGCAATTGACGGGTGTACCAGTTTGGGGTTTTACTCTTCGTTTGTTATAGATGCATTAGTTTGTGGTTTTTCGCGATCTTAATCTAATTTAATTGGAACTAAAAGAGAATAAATTTTTTATAAATATACCAGTATAGGATTTATAAATGTATCAATTTGAAATTTTTCGTGCTGTTTATACGTTCCAAATAACCTAAATCTAGATTCTAGAGAGGAGGAGCACCGAAGCTGCCGTGCGAGCGCGCACCACCGGATTGCCGCCCGGGCTCTTCCCCCTCCCCCCTCCTTTCTCGTGGAACGGGGATATTTTTTTTTTGGAGTGTTTCCATTAAGGCGGAGCCTGGACGACAGCGAGGGATAGGATCTAACCGTGGTTAGCCCCACTCTGCGTTAAAGCCCCCTAACCATGGTCAAGGGCTCGGGGCCCCCACCGGACAGCCCTTTAAAAGGCGGCCTCGGCCTCTTCCTTCCTTCGCATCAAGAACTTGGTCCTTCCCGTTGTTGTTTCCACCACCGCCATGACCCTGCCGCTTGAATGATCGAGCCCTCGTCCCCTTTCGCTTAGCGCTTTTCGCCCTTTCGCTTCCCTCCATTTCCAGCTCCGTTTCGCTCTCTCTGGTTCGCTCTCTCTCTCTCTCTCTCTCTCTCTCTGTCTCTCTACAATAGCTGGTATTGTTCAATGGGGTTCTTGATCATGAAGCTCGAATGACGAGCTGGGTCTTCGTCGAAACTATGAACAGTCGCGATGCCGTGCCGCCCCGCCACCGCCGCGAGAGAAATGTGGCGGCGTTGTGGGTGGTCGTAGGACTGCGACATGACTTTGCTTGAAAAGAGAGATGAAAAGGCTCGACGTAGAGTTTTCGGGCTCCTTTGTTGTTCTGTTGTGAAAAACTGCGCTGTCTGAAATCGGATGTTCAGAAACTAGGAATTTTGTCCGGTTCTGAAATGCTGTCGTCGAGCGCGCGCACGAGTCGTCGTTACGTCGAACGGAACACGGGCGTCCTTATCAGGATCGACCCTCTTGCTTTTGTTCCGCGACAGGAACGATCCTCATCTCGTTCCGCCGAATGACGATGTCGTCGCGTTTCACGAATTCGACTGCTTCCTGTCATCTCGTCCCTTTTTAAAAATTGCGCGCTCTGCTCGTGGCTTAGCCTCGTCACCGGTCGATATCTTGATTGTTGTGTTGCGCTTGTTGTTGTTGTTGGGACAGAGGGAGATCAAGATGGCGGGCCACGGCAACGGCGAGTTCAGCTTCAGCAACACCGCCGCAGCCGCCGGGACGGCGAGGCACGGGCTGACGAAGATCCAGACGACGGCGAACTGCGACGGCGGCGCCAAGAAGGAGAGCCCGATCTGCCACGACGACAGCGCGACGCCGGTGAAGGCGCAGACCATCGACGAGCTCCACTCGCTGCAGAAGAAGAGGTCGGCGCCGACCACCCCCATCACGGGGGCCCAGGGCTCCTTCGCCGCCGCCTCGGAGGAGGAGCGGCAGAAGCAGCAGCTCCAGTCCATCAGGTATATATCATCGTAACGTACGAGCTCGAGGAAGAAGAAGGCCGTCGTCGGAGGTGGCCGGAGGAGGACGCCGGGAGAGCGCGGGCCCCGCATAATTTCGGAAATTTCGCAAGAAAAATTATTGGATAAAACAAACGCATTAACTTCATATCACACATAACTCGGAGGCTCGTTCAATTTTTTCTCTCCAAGGGAAAATTATTTATCAAAATCCAAAATTTTCAAAGCACGATTTATCTTTTTCTCAAGCGTCGGTGGCACTTTTTCGGGAAAAAAATTAACTTATAATTCACCATATTTTATATATATATATTATTCTTTCCCCTTTTATTGAGGTTTGGAGAGATGGGGAAGTCGCCCTTGGGCTCGTTCCTTAAAAAAAAAAGCACGTGGGTACCACCGCCGCGCCGACGCGTGTACCGCTTTGAAGGGGGCGGATTTTGAGGACGAAGCAGCCTTTTAGCTGCGCTCCACCCGGTCGTCGTCGTCGTCGTCCCCTTAGAATCCGATGGCGGAAGCCACTGTTTTTTCCCCGGGGGAGGGAAAATTAATAGTTACGATTTAAAAAAAATCACGGACCTTCTTTATTTCATTTTTTTATAAAAAAAATCCTAGTTAATAATTCTAACAAAAAAAAGAAAAAGAAAAAGAAGGGAAAAAGAAATATCCTAAACGCGCGTTCGATGGGGGATTGGCCGTTCCGTCGTAGGGGAGAGATTGCTACATACGTGGGGAGTGGGACGACGTGGTAGTCGTGTCCCGTGGGTCTTAACTTTTATTGTTATTTATTGTTATTGTTTTATTTTAAATAAGGTTTTTATGTTCCTGATGAATTCGGTTTTCTTGAAAATTCTGCAAGTGCGTCGCTGGCGTCGCTGACGAGGGAGACGGGGCCCAGGGTGGTGAAGGGCGACCCCGCGAGGAAGAGCGAGACCCCGAAGGTGTCGCAGGAGACCCACCACTACTTCACCCCCGCCGTCGCCGTCAGCGACAGCGCCCTCAAGTTCACCCACATCCTCTACAACCTCTCCCCTGCCGGTACGTGCGCGTGCGTGCGTGCGTGTGCGTGTGTGCGTGCTTTTTCTTTCGCTCTTTGAACGTCAACTCGCGATGGAAATTGCGTGGCCATGTTGTTCATGTGGGTGGCGTGGGAAAAGGAAGGAAGGGAGGGAAGGGGGTCGGTTTCCGCCATGCCGTGATTTGATTCACGAGAAGTTGCGTGGGGGGTGGGGGCGCGTCTTTCTCTCTGTTTTCTTGACTTGTCTTGAAATGGGTGCTCGGGAGTTTCATGGAAGTTATGATTTCGCATCCTTTAATGGGGAAAAAGAGATGGGACCCTCCTCCGGGGGGATTGCGACGCAGCTTGGTGGTGCTGTTTGGATTTCCGCTGGCGGCCCCGAGTTCGAATCCGGGGTCCCCCGGTGTTGCGTTGCGCTGCGTTTCGGGGCTCTTATTCGGTGCTAGGGGCGGGCTCCATCGTCGCGGGTTAGGACGGCATTCATGAATTTGTTGGAATCCATGATGTGGGAGTGCAATGAATTGATTTGACGTGGGGTGTGTGTACCAAATTTTGTAGGTTCATTGAGCTAAGGGTAACTTTATAAGCCGGAAAAATTGAATTTCCATTATCGTGCAAGTGATTTGTCCGATAGATCAAGTGATTTCGTGGGCTGTGTATGTGGTGCAGAGCTGTATGAGCAGGCGATTAAGTACGAGAAAGGGTCGTTCATCACGTCGAGCGGGGCTCTCGCGACTCTGTCCGGGGCGAAGACCGGCCGGTCTCCGAGGGATAAGCGCGTCGTCAAGGATGAGACCACCGAGGATGAGCTGTGGTGGGGAAAGTGAGTGCAAGCTTTCATCACAAAAGCAAAAAGACAGAAGCTGATCCTTGCTGTTTTTGTCCATTAATTAGGTTCTAAAGCCGGTGATATCTAATTTTTAATCGCCATTCAACTCATGGTCGAATCTGTTTATGTACAGGGGCTCACCCAACATTGAGATGGACGAGCAGACCTTCTTGGTTAACAGAGAGAGAGCAGTGGATTACTTGAATTCTTTGGACAAGGTTTGTTGTTCTCATCTTTTCTAAAATCTTTGTTTCTAGTATTCATTCCCTCTGATGCTGTAGTTGGATTGAAAGCAGAATCATTTTACTAAGTTTTATAATGCAAAAAATTTATCCCAAAAAGGAGAAATCACTGCTCACTTTGGGATGAAAATGATGGGGGTGATGGTATCTTTCTTGTCCTTATGTTGAAGTTGATGTATGCGCTGTCAAGATGATTTGGGATAAGCAATTTCGTCCTCTTGTGGATAACTTTATTGGTTGCTAAAAGCAGGGGGATTTCTGGGCAATTTCTTGGGTTTGTACAGCCTCTACTGCATCTTTTATTAGTGGCCGTGTCTTTTTCCATGCTTATGTTGAATGCATCAGCAATTAGCCTAGCAAAAACCGGGGCCAATTTATGGTCCTCACGGTTGTAACGTGCTGTACTCAAGTTTATTTTGTCGTAATTTCTACATAAAATGGTCGTGGCTATTCGGGTGACACAACAGTTTGTGTAGGAGCTGTTGTAACAAAAATGAACTTGGGTTTCCCGGGAGATTGGTCCCTCGAGGGACAATAGGAAAACCCAAAAAAATTGAAATAACGGAAGCATAAGCACATTTTACCGTTCACTTACCAAAAAAACTATTGCAGCATGAATAGTAGACTGGTAAAAATTAATTATGAAGCTGGTTTTAAGTCCGCCTAATTCATTTAAAAGGCCAAGTGCAATCACTATACTTAGCTTCTTTCAATAGCTACTGTGAATCTCAATGTTTATGTCTGTCGATGCTGCATTCGATGTAAGAATTTGGCCTGCAATGGACAATTTTAAGCATACTTGATGTAGCGGTCACACTTTTTTTTCGACATGGAATCTTTTGCATGTCCTATGACAGTCTTAACTCTCAAATTTCATGCCTATATTGATAAGTTAATATGATGGAGTCCAACTCATTAATTTTGTAGGTCTTTGTCAATGACCAATTCCTGAACTGGGACCCGGCGAACCGCATCAAAGTGAGGATTGTGTCTGCAAGAGCTTACCATTCCTTGTTCATGCACAACATGTAAGTGAAACAAAAGAACTATTTTAACAACTCTTCTGCAGTATTTGTTTCTATAGTCTCCAGTCCACGAAAGGTTAAGCCTCGCCAGATAAGTCTCCTGAACGTTGCCGTCATGTTAAAAATATTGAATCCTGTATGTGTGCATAGTGTTATATAATTCCAACTCATTGGCCCACGGCGGAGGAAGAATTAGTCCTAGTGTACGCAATTCGATAACTGGGTGGGTTGGCAGGTGCATCCGACCCACTCCTGAAGAGCTGGAGAATTTCGGTACTCCGGACTTCACTATTTACAATGCTGGCCAGTTCCCTTGTAACCGTTACACCCATTACATGACATCCTCGACTAGCATAGATCTTAACCTTGCTAGGAGGGAAATGGTCATCCTCGGCACTCAATACGCCGGGGAGATGAAGAAGGGTCTGTTCAGTGTAATGCACTATCTCATGCCTAAGCGTCAAATCCTCTCCCTACATTCTGGATGCAATATGGGGAAGGACGGAGATGTTGCCCTCTTCTTTGGATTATCAGGTATAGTATCCATCGGAGATCGGAAATGGCGCCAAGTCAGTTGTGACATATGATATGTGCCCTCTCTCGCTCTCTCTCTCTCTCTCTCTCTCTCTCTCTCTCTAAAGTCCTTATCCTCTGCACGACTTAGAGATCGCAGTGCCTTGATTGTTGCTGATGAACTTCTTTTGAATTTAGGTACTGGCAAGACGACTCTGTCTACTGATCACAATAGGTACTTGATCGGTGACGACGAGCATTGCTGGAGTGAGAATGGTGTGTCCAATATCGAAGGTGGTTGCTATGCGAAATGTATCGATTTGTCGAGGGAGAAGGAGCCTGATATCTGGAATGCCATCAAGTTTGGAACTGGTAATTGCTGAACATGCCTTTTCGAATTTCTCGAATTGGCTGGATGAATTAGAATACTTGAGTGGAATTAAATTGGATTTTGATTTACATATGCCTTCAAGGCATGAAAATGACTCTAGATGTCTGTGGATGACAGTGGTGGAAAATGTGGTGTTCGAAGAGCACACGAGGGAAGTGGATTACTCCGACAATTCAGTTACAGGTAAATGTCTTTATCCTTTATAATTTCCATTATTTTGGAGTTGTTTCTAAAAGACGTCTTTGAATTGTTCCAAAATAAGATAAACAAATGCATGTTTCATGATTGTGTCATGCTGGATACCCTCATTTTTAATATGCTCAAATGTCAAAGATGTTAGCTATGACTTGGTTAGTTTATCCCTGAAAGCATAATGAAGTCAACCCTTTCATTCATTTCCATTATTTTGGAGTTGTTTCTAAAAGACGTCTTTGAATTGTTCCAAAATAAGATAAACAAATGCATGTTTCATGATTGTGTCATGCTGGATACCCTCATTTTTAATATGCTCAAATGTCAAAGATGTGTTAGCTATGACTTGGTTAGTTTATCCCTGAAAGCATAATGAAGTCAACCCTTCCATTCATTGAGCTAACTGGGTCAGCACAACCCAATGGCGTACGGTTTTGACCTAATTGGTACTGTGTGTAGGCGATAAATATGATAGCCGGAGACTTTTACTAGCAGATTAGAATATGATTTGATCAAGATTATCACTTTGTGAATAAACGCAGATATCTTCACTGATAAAATTCAAGAAGCCTTAATATATAAATGAGAAGACTTTGATGATCAATTCTGAATAACCAAGTTCTGCTCACAACTATATGATGAAAATTTGTTATTACAAGCAAAAGATTTGTAACATCTGATCTGTCCTTGTGTTTCAGAGAATACTCGCGCTGCCTATCCCATCGAGTACATACCAAATGCTAAAATCCCATGTGTCGGCCCACAACCGAAGAATGTCATTCTCTTGGCATGTGACGCGTTTGGAGTGCTCCCACCTGTGAGTAAGCTGAGCCTAGCACAGACTATGTACCATTTCATAAGCGGCTACACTGCTCTGGTACGTGTCCAACTGTCAAACTTTGGTTTCTCTGTTGTTTTAAATGCCTAATCTGCAGTAGATGGTGTTTGATTAAGTGCTAACCGTTGATCTGTTCAACAGGTCGCTGGAACAGAGGAGGGTGTCAAGGAGCCACGCGCAACGTTCTCGGCTTGCTTCGGCGCTGCATTTATAATGTTGCATCCTACCAAGTATGCCGCTATGCTGGCTGAGAAGATGCAGAAGCACGGCGCGACTGGGTGGCTCGTCAACACGGGATGGTCAGGGGGAAGGTATTACATGTTTGAGCACCGCCCATGAGTCAGATCTTATGTAGCTTTTTTTGACACTGAAACCTTTCATATCAAATGTACAGCTATGGGTCTGGCAATCGAATCAAGTTACCATACACAAGGAAGATCATTGACGCCATACACTCGGGCAGCCTCTTGGAAGCTAGCTACAAGAAGACTGAGGTCTTCGGGCTGGAGATCCCAACTGGGGTCGAGGGCGTACCCTCGGAGATCCTTGATCCTGTGAACACCTGGTCGGACAAGAAGGCCTACAAGGACACCCTGTTGAAGCTGGCCCAGCTTTTCAAGAACAACTTCGAGACATTCACCAACTACAAGATTGGCAAGGACAACAAGCTGACGGAGGAGATCCTTGCGGCCGGTCCGATTTGCTGATTTTGTGGCGAAAAGAGTTTGAATGTGTGTGGGGGTTCGAGTAGTAATAATCGAGCATGAATAACAATGTCACATTTTATTGTGGGAGTGTATTAAGTTGATTTCCTATGTGTCTATGTATGAAAATTTGATTGGGAAACAACCAGGTTTTGGGACTTGCCTGCCGGTCAGCATCTTTGGAATGATCATTTTGCGCTAGCTGGGTTTTAACATCAATCTTGTTTCCTCTCTCTCTCTCTCTCTCTCTCTCTCTCTCTCTGTGCAACTTCACAGTCCAGGATTGATCTTGTTCCTTTCGAGCAACTGGACTTCCACATTACTTGGGAGTTACCGGACGAAACTACATGGGATCTGTCTCAATCCGCATGACATGCAAGGGGGCATGATCGAGGGATTGTTGTTTTCGTATTTGCCATTTCAAGAGACATGACAAGTTGGAGAGGATTAAGGACTCAGTTATGTCCTGCTTTGTTTTCTTCCATAGCGTATGCGCAGATGTTTACTCAGATCAATCCAGCATGAACAGCTGTAATGTTGGGATGATTGAGATGCTCTTCCCGTATCCCACTGCAACTTTGGCACACGATACATACAAGGATGATCTCGTGATATGTGGGATTTAGCTTTGCTAATCAAGCAAGAAAAACAAGGTTACAAGAAAAAGTATTCATTTGATGACAACTGACGCTCTCCCTCGAGTTGGAGTGTGGATATGTCCAGGACACCCAACTTGCCGGAGAGGGCGGAAAAATCGAGCGCAATATTAGCCTTACGCCGAAGAGGGGGAAACAGTCTGTTTCCTTGCTTCCAAGAAATAGGCGAGTGACCTAATAGATATGCGGTTTATCTCACCAGATGATGAGCTACTCCTAAATGCGATTTCTAGCTCACGAGCGCCATGCACAATATCGGTCCATAAATAGTGAGATAGACGAGTCGATCTACTGGACGATGGTACGTACTTGGGTCGGGAGAACATTGCCGTTTGCATTAGTTCATTAGCTAATTCACAGCTGTTTGCATAAATTAATGATCAATTTTGCTTATTATTGACAAGTGATAGACTTAGTGTTGAAGTGTTGTCCCATATCGATTGACAACGGTTTTAAATGCTTTTTATATTCATGTGATTTCTCATTACTTATTAGTTTAAGTTTTTGGGTTGGACTTTCTAACATGATATCTAAACCTATCAAACGAGTCCAAAACCAATCTTATTTTCCAAATCATTCATAATGGGTTTCAATAAGTTGGCCCAAATATATGGGCTAAATGGGTATAGTTTTAACCCATTTATCAACCCATTTTCTTTTAGTTAATGGGTCACTTCTTCACGATCTTCTCCCACCCTATTCGCTTCCACGAATTAGCTTAGCCACCTCCACTGCTATTGTTGACTCTGCGCCGCCCATCTGTCGCCCGTCCAACACTGCTCGCAAGCCCTAAACCTATGATTCTGCCACCATTGACTTGCAATTGTTGTGGGCAGAAGGCATTTGATTAGTTCCGTGAAAATTCTAGCGATATTAAGGTTTAGGATCATGATGGTAGCATGCTTTGATGGTAATTTGCCGTTGATTCATGTGATTGTGCAAGTGTGCTTCCTTCAATCGACCCCCCCGAACAAAGATGTGGAGACTGAGTGGTACTTTGAGTTTGTTTCCTGTTATGGTGGAGAAGATACTGGAATAAATTGTCTAATTCCTCTATTTTTTTGTATCCGTGCATGACGCTTTTCCTTTTCAGGTTCTAGACTGGGTGTTGGGTCATAAAGTGGAGACACACGAAAATTACACTTTTCCATAAGATTCTTGCATGCATATGGGTTCAAGAAAGGAGCTGCATCTTGATTTTCTCATGGTTCCTTTTTCATTTTCACGATTTACGATTCTGTTTTCTGAATGCTGGCAAGGGAGGAGAACTCACCATGATGAGACCGCAGTTGTTAGTGGAGCTCTAGATTTGACTGAGAAGGTTTGGAGCTACTAAATCTGGACATCTTATTTTCTTCTTCATGGAAATCAGAAATTCTTGCTCAGCTAGATTATTTCTTTATCTCCTCTATTGGGTGAGCATCTCTGTTTTCGTCTGTACCACGGCAGCTAAAATTATAGATATTGTGACACATTTATGATATTTGATTGATCATTGCAAAACTTGCAAATGTTATGTGTGCTTGTGTTTGAATTGGTCTATTAGTACTAGTATTCAATATCCTTTCCTCAGTATAAACCTCAATCGACTCGCATTGTTTCTTATCTGATATATGATAATGTTTTCAGTTTTGAGAAGATATCAGCATCAACTTATTGCCATTTTCCATCTTACCAAAAAAAAAAAAACTTATTGCCATTTTCCCATTGGTTAAGTCTGTCACCATTGGTTAAGTCTATCGCCAAGAAGATATCAATGGGAATGGAGGAGGACGAGTGTACTCGAACCTGGATGGGGTAACTGTTCAAAAAGAGGATGTCACAGAGTTTGCTTTGTATTTAGGGAGCAATTGAGTCCAAGTACAATGGTGGCCATAATTTAGCAGTGGATGGAGGATTCACGAATGACTTCGGTCTGATGGCCTTATTGATTTAATTATTATAATGTGTATGCATTTGAACCCTGCATATGATTTTATGAATTTATTATTATGATTATTGGCTTCATTACTTTATATTTGTGCAGTTCTATATGGGTATTAGAATTGCATAAATCGAAAAACATCACATCAAATAATGTATTATTAAACGGGCATGAACCGATATATTAAGATCTCGTTTATATTTAACTTAAAACCAAAACTCAAATCCATTTCATGATTTGTGAAAAAAAAGGAAATTAAAGAAAACGGAAGAAAAAAATATAATATAAAAATTTCAATTTTTTTTAAAATGGGATAAACTGGTTAATGGGTTAAAAATGAAAGTATTTTAATAATATGAGCTGGGTCGGGCCGGATATGGGTTGGGTCGGGTATGGATTAAGAAATTTGTATTACACATAAATGGATCATAAACAGATTAATAGGCCAATTTGGGTCAGATCATTTATGACTTGACCTGACCTACCCATTTCATAGGTCTAATGATATCTAAGCCTTCCTGCTGAAGAAATTCCAGCGAAACAACAGCGTATTAAAGCTAAAAGACAGGAACTGATTATGAGCCTTGTGGAAGTAATAGCTCTGGAGTGAATAGATCCAATCCCATAGGAGCAACATTCACATCAGGAAGTTTAACGGCGGGCGTGTTAGAGAAAAGAGCAGAGAATGAAATGATGGAAGGACTCAAAGGAATGTGTTGACAATCCAGATGATAGTAGATGAGCCTTTATAAAGAAAATATTAGCTGCAAAGGTTGCAAGAAACTTTGCAGTAATTACCCGCACCGGTAAATTGCACAATTAGATTGATCTAAACTTTGCGGCAAGCTCTACTCTGTTCACACTAGCAGTATGTGTGTATATATGTAAACTCACATACATATACATGTGATAAATGACGATTGGGTGGCACAGAATCTACTCAACATAGTACAAGCTTAGCAGAAGAAGCTATGCAAAGAATTTTCAAGGAAGAAGTCATCTAGGAAGTGTAATTTCCTCAACTAGGTTAGTGGTTAGCAACAATCACTAGATCAACTCGATAGCAAACAATGGATTAGTCAATCAACTTGATGAAACAGACAGTGAAGTGAATATATCTGCCTGACAAACTACATATAAAACAGAAGAAGCAAACTACAAGTCTGTAAGAATGGGCAACAAAATGCAACTAATGACATTATTTAGTACAGAAGACAAAGGCAGAAGAAAAAATGGATGCTTCCCACAAATTTATCTATACCGTAGTAGAGGGATCTCTCACATTTTCTGTGCCGTGAATGGCGCCGTCAATGTTATATAGTGTGGACATAAACAAGATTTTTCTGTTTATATTTTCCTTTTTTCTCTTTTCTCGGAGACTTTAAGGGGATTGAGTAAATTGGACTCTTTGGTAGAATCACAAGATGCTTCCATGCATTTTTGATTCTCCCAGTGTCTCTTGGTTGGAAAAGAGGTGTATTCAAGTGTCTATGTTCATCCAAGTCTATATCACAAAGAAGAAAAGAAAATATATTTCATATTCAAGTTGAGAAAAAGTTGTCAGGTCTCTATGTCGAGCAGTTCTAAGTTGATGCAAGTTAATTTATAGCAGCATCTAATCATACTGCAGGCTTGGTTGGGTCGATGTGAACTTAACTGTTAGTATTTGTGGCTAGGACTGAAACAGATTAGACCAAGCTTTTGCATCACCGACTTCGTGCACTTAACCATAGATTATCTAGAAATAGGATATGAGAGTGTAGAAGATGCAATTAAGAAGTCCAAGAGCACTACAAAGATCGAATTATATTCAGGAAAAGCCAAGCAAGAGATGGTGATTTTTCGCCACTGGTCACCGCATCACTGTGTCGTGATTCATAAGAAAAAGAGAATGAGTGTTGAAGACTCAGCGTAAAGAGTCCTGTCAACAACCACGACCTTGGGCTTACTCCATTTTTTGGTCTTTCTCAAGCTCAGCTAAAGAGTGAGCAAGCATCGTCTACATTACCAAAAAATGGCTAAATAACCACAAACTTATGGCTGTATTTGTAGAAGGAAATGCAGAAGCATTGTTGCACAGTGATACAGGGAATAATGGGTTCGCTATACATTTAATTCATCTTGTGATTCGTCGACGGAACTAATCTGTCCTATGCTATCCATTATTCCCGGAGGCCGGAACCAATCCTCATACTAATAGTTCCCTAAAATTTGATTGAATCGACTTGTGAATCAGCTAGAGTGAGCTCGCCATACACACTGCAACATGTGATTGGATCCGCACCAAGTAAATGTTTCATTTTACATGTTTTTAAGAGCCTATCCAAAACGATCTTCCTTATCTGTATACAAAATTCTGTTTCTTCTGTCAGCACACCGTAAAATCATATCGTACACCAGAAACAGTTCCGACGTCTTCAAAATAGCCAGACCAACTTGATTGCTCTACAAATTGATATTGCTCGTACCTAGCTCTACAATCTTGGAGTTGGACTTGGCCTTCAACTCTCAAGGGACAGCCTTAATATACTTGTGACGTGGCGGCAATCACGCACTGAGCGCATTCTGTCATATTGATGGCTTCATCGCAAGCCCCCGTGACCATAGTAAACTGGATTCTGGACTCCAAGTAATAATTGTAACCCCCGCGTGCTGTCCCTTGCCATAAGTTGTTGAGGATGTATCTCAAATTCGCGCCGAACGGATCTGGACTTCAGTAGGTGCCATCACCGCAGATTTTGCACACCAACTTCATATTTGAATCATCTCTTGCTAGATTGAGAATGCAAAAGGTTCCAACTAGGATGATTGCAAATCCAGGAAAAGCATCCATACTATCCTCTTTTGACTCACCAGACTTCTTCCATTTGTTGTTTAGAAACTTTGTTCGAGTTCAGGTTGATGTATAGAGATTAGAGAGTGAGATGGTGTTCTTGTAGATGTCTCTTCAACTTGCACAGCTGGATTAAACTACTCTTTTGTGCGGAATAATTTCTCTGGCTAAATTGAAGTTATTTGCTTTTTTTTTGTGTTCATTTCTAGTGATTATCACATGTGATGTAGATGGATGAAGCAAGCACTCTCCAATCAATTGTCCATATCCTATATCTTGAGCTCATTCTTGTGTCCTATTAAGGGAAAAGTACAAAAAAAAAGTCCTAAACCTATTACATTTGTACTAATTCAGTCATAAACTTTTAAATAGTATCAATTTAGTCATAAATTTTTTCATGATTTGCCAATATAGTTCATCTGACCAATTTTGGTCATAAATTACTGACATGGTCACTGGCCATCCTACGCGGCACCACTGATGCTAACATTGACAATTTTTGCAATTTTAATATTTTCTTTCTTTGTTGCGGCCGGGTACCCTCGCCAGATCTGGATGAGGCCGACCTCTCCTGTGGCCCATGCCCAAGCAAGGCCGTCCGTCGCCTTTGGCTGGTGAGGGCGGCCCTCGCCAAATCAAGCAAGGGCGACCCTCTCTCGGCCCTTGCTAGGCATTGCCCGTGGTCGGTTTCTGGCCATTACTTGAGATCGACTACTGGCATAAAGGAAAGAAAAAAACAAAAAAGGAAACAATTCAGAAAAAATTTAAAAAATTATTCACGTCAACTTCAACCATGCCATATAGGACAATCGGCACTGATTGGATCGCCATATCAGTGATTTTCTGCCAAAATTGGCCAGATAAACTACACTGACAAATCATCAAAATGTTTATGACTCAATTGGTATAGTTTTGATAAAAAATTTGATACAATTGAAAAATTTAAGATTGAATTGACATAAGTGTAATAAGTTTAAAACTTTTTTAGTACTTTCTTGTCCTTATCAATCTTTTGCTGTTTTAGTAAATTTGTCTATCTGCTGTCTCTCCAAAGTGTATCGATCTTCATGCTTATAAAAATGTAAAGGATAGCGTCCTCTTGCTTATAAATCATTTTGGAAGATTAAGCAAACAATTTTATTCGTCCATGATACGACACTCGTGAGATATGTAATTAAAAATAAACATGAAAATCGAGATGTATAAAACTATTCATGATTTTCTCTTTCATTACAAGACACCCTATATAAGGTCCGGGGCATGCCATACTATGAATGCACTTGCGATTTAATGTTTAATGTTGGATGTGTTAGTAATTGTGTTATTGTTTGTTTGCTAAAAAATTATGGAAAAAAAGCATGGGATAGTTAAAGAGCACTCTCAAGCCTACATAACTGAAATTTTAGAATTTGATTACCCTTTTAAATGGATAGGTTTAACGACACCACATAAGCAAAAGCGACACACTAACAATTTTTGAAACTATTTTTAAAATGGCTAAATTTTACTTTAAAAAAAAACGGTTACAAAGGTTTAGAACTTAAATGTATTTTTCCCCGTACATACGTGCATCCACGATTTGTCGCGAATCTAAAAAACAACATTTGAAAGTAATGAGTGCGTACCAAAATTACTTCATTTAAAATTTTGGAAGAAGAAACCAATATTATAGGATAGCATATGAATACAAAAGTTGTAAAGGATGAGAACTAGCTAAGAGAAGTGCATTCCAACATTTGCAATTGCAACAAAAGCATAAGCAATCAATAGATTCAAATTGTAAAAGTTGGAAGGACGATATGTATATTAGGCTTCGTTTGTTTCACGGAAAATGAATGATTTGGAAAATATTTTCCTAAAAATGATCGTTTATATCGCTAACCAAAATGAATGAACGAAAAATATTTTCATCTTTCGCGAAAATGTTTAGATTTAAAATTATCATCGATAATGAAAACATTTTTCATTGACTACTTAGTTCAAACGATTATTTTAAAAAATATATTTTTTAAATTATGCATCTTCTGTCACATAAACGGAGCTCTAATACTAGATACTTTGTTTGAATTTTAAATTATTGTTACTTCCTGTTTGTGCTCATTTATACTTATGTCATTGATATTGTGCAGTTTGCTAGTAGAACATTACATTCATCAACTATGGTCAATAGCGGAATAAAGACAGATACTAGTGCTCTTGCCAATAAAGCCCCAAAAAGAAACTTTTTTAAAAAAAAAAGTGCTCTTGCCTATACTTCGCAATGTTCGCATAGTCGGCTTTTGCGTGAGTCAATTGCTTTGTAGACGTTGGGATATTATGCGTTAGAAATCTCAAAACTTCTCGAGTGAGTGTAACCGAATCTTAAAACTTACAAAAATGTAATTAAGTCGTAAAACTCGTTAAATTTGTTCAATTGAGTCCTTCTGTCAGCTCCGTCCAACTTAGCTAACGAAAAATGCTGATGTGTTTTTTTAAAAATATTTTTCTCTCTTATGTGGTGATGATGTGGCTAAAACAGAAAACATAAAACTAAACTAATGTCGTTTTGGTCCAAACATGATTTTAATACAAATTTTATTTAAATTAAATTAAAAAATAAGCTAGTTCTTTTGTTAAAAAGGAAGAACCAAAGCCCTTGTTGCCTGCCCCACCATCTAATGGTGGCCACGGTTCGGAACCGATCGGTTCCGGTTCGCAACCTCCGGTTTCGGTTCGTGGCCAAGTGTGAACCGAAACCGGAACCTCCTCTGGCGGTTCCGGGTCGGAACCGGCCGGTTCAGGGCTGGTTCCGGTTCGGAACCGGTTCCGATTTTTTTTTCTGTTTTTTTCTTTTCCTTTTCTTTTTTTTTCTTCCTCCACGGCCGGCCATGGCCGGGGCCGGCGCGGAGGTCGCCGGCGTCGGGCGAGGCGGCCCTCGCCGGCGTCGGGCGAGGCGGCCCTCGCCAGCGTCGGCCAAAAAGAAACTTTTTTAAAAAAAAAAGTGCTCTTGCCTATACTTCGCAATGTTCGCATAGTCGGCTTTTGCGTGAGTCAATTGCTTTGTAGACGTTGGGATATTATGCGTTAGAAATCTCAAAACTTCTCGAGTGAGTGTAACCGAATCTTAAAACTTACAAAAATGTAATTAAGTCGTAAAACTCGTTAAATTTGTTCAATTGAGTCCTTCTGTCAGCTCCGTCCAACTTAGCTAACGAAAAATGCTGATGTGTTTTTTTAAAAATATTTTTCTCTCTTATGTGGTGATGATGTGGCTAAAACAGAAAACATAAAACTAAACTAATGTCGTTTTGGTCCAAACATGATTTTAATACAAATTTTATTTAAATTAAATTAAAAAATAAGCTAATTCTTTTGTTAAAAAGGAAGAACCAAAGCCCTTGTTGCCTGCCCCACCATCTAGTGGTGGCCACGGTTCGGAACCGACCGGTTCCGGTTCGCAACCTCCGGTTCCGGTTCGTGGCCAAGTGTGAACCGGAACCGGAACCTCCTCTGGCGGTTCCGGTTCCGGGTCGGAATCGACCGGTTCAGGGCCGGTTCCGGCCGGTTCAGGGCCGGTTCTGGTTCGGAACCGGTTCCGATTTTTTTTTCTGTTTTTTTCTTTTCCTTTTCTTTTTTTTCTTCCTCCGCGGCCGGCCATGGTCGGGGCCGGCGCGGAGGTCGCCGGCCTCGGGCGAGGCGGCCCTCGCCGGCGTCGGGCGAGGGCGGCCCTCGCCTGGGCCGGGTGAGGCGGCCTCGCCCGACGCCGGCGAGGTCGAGCCTCGCCAGCGTCGGGCGAGGGCGGCCCTCGCCTGGGCTGGGCGAGGGCTACTGGGCGAGGTCGAGCCTCGCCAGATCTAGCGAGGCTCGACCTCGCCGGCGTCGGGCGAGGCTCGCCCGACGCCGGCGAGGGCCGCCTCGCCCGAGGCCGGCGACCTCCGCGCCGGCCCCGGCCATGGCCGGCCGCGGAGGAAGAAAAAAAAATTAAAATATAAATTATAATTTTAAAAAATAGAAACAAGGAAAAAAGACAAAAGAGAAAAAGGAAAAACAGAAAAGGAAAAGGAAAAGAAAAAGAAGAAAAACAGAAAAGGAAAAACAGAAATGAAAATAAAAAAAATTAAAAAAATACTATTCTTGTGATATAACATTATTCAATATAAATTGTGATTAAAATGTAAATTGTACTCAAATTTTTGGGGACAAAAAGACAAGAGAGAAAGAGAAAGAGGGCTTCAACTTAATAAATTATCATTAAGCACATTATAATTCGTTACAACGATCTTAAAAAAAATGGAGTACAATATATATACCCTAAAATTATCCCAAAACCTAAGCATTCCGTGCGCAGGGGACCAGAGGTCACATATCGTCGGATTATATTTCGGTTTCCCTAAGTTCACGTCACGTGGGCGTACCCGGTATGAGAAACAAGAGTTCCCGAAATATTTGCCAACTCCAATAGTTCTTTTACCCTCAATCGTCACTACCCGTTCCAGTATCGAAACTGGTAGCAGTAGTATTTCCGTCGTTAAAGAATTCGGATTCATTATTCCGATCTATCTCTTGTTGCCGGTATTGAGCCTTCGTCCAATCAGCAACACAAGCTTGCATCTCCACTGATTCTGGATCTAATCTTGAACGATGTTCGTTCAAAATATTACCTCCGGCACTGAATGCTTGTTCGACCGCAACTGTGGAACAAGGGGTTGAAAAAATCTGTTTTGCAATAAGAGAAAGGATTGGGTATTGGCTTGCGTGCCTCTTCCACCAATCCAAAATTAAAAAATCTGTACCACCTTCGGCTTCAGTAAACTCAAATAAAATGGTTAGATAACTCTCTAATTCAGAAATATTTCCCATTACTCCCTTTTGTTTTTTTTGTCTATGTAATAAAAGTTTGTACCCTCTACTAATTTTACCTGTATTGTCATTTTGTATCTCCGTAAATTGAGAAGATCCAATATCACCTAAATTATATTTAGTATAAAATTCATTATATAATTCTATTATTACGTTTTTAACCTCACGTACTATGGTTGTAACATTTGTCACGTCATAATGTAAACATTGATAATATACACGCAAAAAATCATTTAAGCCATCTAATTTGCAACGTGGATAAAAAACACAAGCAACTAAATAAATCATGGGAATTTCACTATAATAATGAAGCCATTTCATTTTCATTGCAACTATAGTATGTTGTAATTCAACATCATTTTCATATTCATCAAAAGTTCCGACAATATTAGTACACTCTACTAAAAATAAATGTGTAGTAGGATAATAAACACCGGACAAAGTATAAGTTGCATCATTAAAAACCTTTAAAACATCTACAATTTTTTGGCAAATATGCCACTCTTGTGGGTATAAATTAATCTGAGGTATATTATTAGAAATGAATGCACATAATAAATCTTTATATGGTAAAGATTCATTAAGCAAGTGGAAAGTAGAATTCCAACGAGTTGGAACATCTCTTGGAAATTTTTTTGGCTTTACGCGATTTTCTCTACAAAATGTACCCCATTCTTTCATTTTTTTGGGATGTTTCCATAAAAATTGAATCGCCGTTTTTATTGGTTGAAGAAAAATATCAAGAGTTTTCAAACTATCTTGTACACATAAATTTAAAACATGACAAGCACATCTAATGTGAAAAAATTTTCCACCAAAAGCATGTTTACAAATATTTTCTAACTCGGCAATTGAAGCGGTATTTGCTGCGGCATTATCAAAACCAATTGAAAAAATTTTGTTAAGCAAATAATATTCTTCTAAAACTTGCCTAATTATTCTATAAATATTATTTGCCGTATGATGATCATCGAAAACTCTAAATGCAATAACTCTTTTTTGAATAGTCCACTCGTCATCTATCCAATGACATGTTATGCCCATGTAAGAATGATTTTGCCAATGATCACTCCAAATATCACTACCTATATGCACGCATCCATTAAATTGCATAAAAAAGTTTTCTAAATCTTTTTTTCCATTTTTGTAAAGATCTTTAATTACTCGTTTAATTGAATTTCTAGGAACACGTTTTGCTTGTGGAGCACATGCTTTTTGTACAAATTCATTAAAACCAAATCTTTCTCCAAAATTAAATGCTAAATGCTCAACGGAAATAAATTTGCCTAATTCTTCCTTATAAGTTTTTTCATTAAAACGAAATAAAGGGGAAGTGCTAGGATTGACGTACCCGGAAATTTGTTGTTGCCCGATATCGATTCCCGTTTCGGTTGGATGTTTGCTCATAAGATGTCGTTTAAATGTTCCATATCCTTGTCCACCTGTATATTTATATATTTTTCCACAATATTTACAAATTATATCATACCTTTTTTGATCGATATCAAACATTTCCATTTTCGTGAAGTGATTCCAAATGTCAGATGTAAATTCCCGTTCCGCTTCCTTTGTTGTAGATATTTCAGCAGGAGGATGAAAACTTTCTTGCGTCGGGACGTGCTCCACATCGGGAAAAATGTTGATTTCATCATCTTGAAAATCTGCATATTCACGAGGATCAAAAGAATGATGGGATTCCGTCGCAATATTCTTACCTTTGCCAGTTGACACTCGACTTCCACTTGCCATTTTTTGAATGGATTGAGAGAATTGAGTGGATTAATTGGGAGAATTAAGAAAGAATTGCGTGGATTGAGAAAATTGAGAGAATTTCAAAGAATTTGAGAGAATTTCGAGTAATGAGAAAATTTGAGACTTGAGAGAAGAGAATTGGAGAGAATTTGAGAGAATTGTGTGTGTATTGTGAGAATTTGAGAGAATTTATAGAAAAAAAAAGAAGAAAATTTAGAATTAAAAAAAATAAAACATAACCGTTGCAAAATTACAACGGTTATGTGTGTTTTTTTTTTTTTTAATAAAAACGCCCGTTGGGCCGTAGCCGTTGCCGGTCGCCCCAACGGGCCGCAGCAGGGCCTGCACGTCTGCAGGCCCTGCTGCAAATATATATATATATATTTTGGCCGTTGCCAGGGAGGCGGAGGGGCCTGGGCCCATGGGCCGGCCTGGCAACGGCCTGCTGCTGCAGCGTGGCCTGCAATGCAGCCTGCCTGCAGCAGCCTTTTTTTTTTTTAATTAAATAATTTAATTTAATTTAATTTTTTTTCGCAGAACCGGCCCGGAACCGGCGGTTCTAGGCCGGTTCAAATTTTCCTGGAACCGAAACCGGGCCCGTATGCCATGGGCCGGTTCCGGTTCCGAACCGCGAAACCCGTCAACGGGCTGGGCCCGGGTTTGACCGGGCCGGTTCCGGGCCAAAACCGGCCCGTGGCCACCTCTACCACCATCGCGGGTGGTGGTGGCGGCAAGGGCGATTCTTCCTTTTTCTTATTTTATTTTTTAATTTAATTTAAATAAAATTTATATTAAAAATCATATTTGGGCCAAAATGATGTTATTTTAGCTATGTTATAGTCACGTAGAATAGAGAAGATAATAAAAATAACCAT
Source organism: Syzygium malaccense (assembly GCA_031216405.1). NCBI lineage: Eukaryota > Viridiplantae > Streptophyta > Magnoliopsida > Myrtales > Myrtaceae > Syzygium > Syzygium malaccense. Next base: position 2,168,085 of record CM062261.1, on the reverse strand, counting down.
GTCAGTATTTTTCATTAACCAAATTGGATGGAGTTAACACAAAGGACTCGATTTCACAAATTTGACAAAATTTAAGACTTGATTGCACTTTTTACAAGTTTTAGTACTTGATTGCACTTTCTGCAAGTTTTAATACTCGATTGCACTTTCGTGACAAGTTTTAGGATTTTTAATGAACATATCCCTAATTATTATATCACAATAGCAACTTTGGACACTTCACAAAAAAAAGGGGCTAAGCCATATAATTAAGCACTTTAATATGTGAACCCAAATTGGTGGTGTGGGTATGATTTATTTAGCGTATGCTAGCGAAGCTACGTTAAATGTTAAAAAGTTTTCTTTTAAATATAATGGACTCGCGAGATGATTTTTGGGCTGATACATCACGGACGTCATGGAAATTTTACCGAGTATTTAAAAGTCCTCATATAATATATTATAGATTTATCTTCGTGTTTTTTATTTGTTCAAAGGGCGAGGCTATTTCCACCTTCAATATGATGGTAAGCACGCCGATTATATTGTATCGATCAAATTATCCTAAATCATGCTTATAAATCGGCGTGCGTGACCATCAATATCTTACAGAAAAATGCATAGTGGGCCCCATCTTTCTTTAAAGTGCCAACACCTCGTTGGTTAATCAAAAGTTACTTGATTCTTAATCAATAAGGATCCCAAATAAATAATTACACTGACTTTATAATGACATGGAATTGACTTTCCACTTTGTTTGAGAACTTACGCTAAATTGGCGTCGCACCAAATAGAAAGCAGAAATTTATTGTAAACCTTGCATATTAGAAACGCTTTGTAAAGTATTTTTTTTTTGGGTGACATTTTTTGAAATTATTTTTCTTCTCTAACTTAAGTAAAAAATCATATTTCCCTAAAATAACCACGAAAAAAGAAGAATGATTCGGACCGAAAATAGTCTTTCGAGATTCTCAGCTATGGTTATCGACATTCAAACACAATAATTAGCCAAAAAAATTACAAATTCAGATTTATTATTGCAAACCTCATCTTCTAATTTTTTGTTCAACTAGATTCAAAATCTATTTTTGTGGATGAGCTTTCAAAAAGAAAAAAAAATTTGTCCAAAAAACAAAAATTATCCTTTTTTTTTTACCTTTTTCTTTTTGGACCTCATATAAAACGGAGAGCTACGGCGGCCTTTTTCCTCACGGGGGGGAAGGAGGAGGACCTGGTTTCCGTTGCGTGACAACCATGGACACGCCCCACGACAAAGCTATCAAGTCGCGCCAGCTCTCCGCCCTGATGGCCGAATCCCCCGGCCCACCGCCGCCGCGATCCCGACGGCCGCAGTCGCCGGAGCTTACGGGGCAGCCGCGGAAGCCGGCCGACGACGCTGAGGAGATGGCGTCGGCGAGGCGGCCCCTCAGAGATTCGCCCCCCGCTCCGTCTTGGTTCACGCCGAAACGGTACGCGATTCGGCTCCCTTTTCTCTCGTGATCGGATTGTGGGTCGCGTGCTCTTCGCGACGTGGATTGATGCGTGAGGAGCAGAGTTGTTCTGCTGTAGATGTAGTGTTGCCTCTCGGGACATTGAAGCTCTGTTCGTGTCGTTTTTCTCTCTCGCTAGTTTTGTTAATTGCGGTGTGGCGCTGAGTGCAATTCAGCGATGAGGGATGTTGGGTGCAGGCTAATAGCTGCTAGGCAATTGCAGCATTGTGGGCTGCGGAGTTCAGTTGGTTTTGAGCGGTAAATTTGATGGTTGGGAATTTAACTGGTCATGATCGTCTATCCCTAAATAACATGTTGGGGTTTCGGCCAATTGACTAGTGATTACTCATGTATGAGATGCCCGTTTGTTTGTAGTTTCTGTGAGGTTTCGTCCATCGGGATTAGCTTTGTTAGTTATTGTTTTGGCCTCTGAAGTTCTTCTCTGGCTTTGGCATTAAGTGAGAGTTAGAGTTAGACTCACTCTGACTATGGCAATTCAATGACTTGTCATGTATTCTTTTGTCATTGGAGAGTGATCTTGTTACATGCACCTGCGACTGACGGCGCCCTGTTGTGCAATGTATTTTGTATGAAGGAGATTACGTCCAAAGTAGAATGTGGGTCGGGTGACTGTTTGTTCAAGTTTACCGAGAAGTCAATGAAGTCATAAGTGTTTCCTCATGAGCGTGAATGAGGCTGGGCATGACCTTCAAGCATGTTATCTGAAATTTTCAGAATGTGTCGTCTAATCTTAAGCAGAGATGACTTGTGCTATATAGTTGTGTAATTGTAGTTACTCTCACATGATGCTTATCTAGATAATAGAAGTTACTGGATTGTATAGGAATTGAAGAGAATATATTTGAAGAAAGGGGTAGACTAAATATTGGAGTTGTTTAGGGCAATAACCAGAAGGTTTACTTTTCTGTATGCAGGTTGCTTATCATCTTTTGTGTGATTAACATGTTAAATTACGTGGATCGAGGAGTGATAGCCAGTAATGGTGTGAATGGTAGTCGGAGGACTTGCAAAAAGGATGGAAAATGCACTTCAGGCAGAGGAATCCAGTAAGTTAAAGAATCTTGTTTTGTCTTATCATGCAGTCAAGTCTATTGTTTCAGTATCATGGGACCTTTATATTGGACATTTTAAAACATGGTACTAGTTGTTGTCGCCGATCTAAAGCACATTGAATGTGAAATTGAAGTTAATCTTTTTTCTGAACACGAACCAGAATTTGTATTCCTGTACTGCCATTCTCATCTTTTTCCCTTTTTGCTGAAAATATCATGATGATTGACATGCCTAGTGTTATATTGGAGGCTTGTGATTTTCTTCTTATTAATACAAGTTTGTTTTTTAATGTTAACGAAATGTAAGCTGAAAATCTCCGTTGCATTGCACCGGTCTCGGTTTCTGCCAACTTCCTAAGTTGAAGCCGAAATTCCATCCTATTCTTCTTTAATATTTTCTGGGCTTCTTTTGCCATCATTATTGTAATCATAGCTAGTTTTTCGAGCATGCAGGAATTTATAGTATAGTGTTAATGTCTTATGACCTTATCATAGCACTTTGGTTGCAGGGGGGACTTTGACTTGAATAATTTTCAGGATGGTATCTTGTCTTCTGCATTTATGGTTGGACTTCTCGTTGCTTCCCCTATATTTGCTTCATTAGCAAAGAGGTAAAGCCTACCTCCTGTACAGTTTGTATACCCTATGTGCTTTTTCCAATGTTAATAATTCTGTATGAAGAACTTGTGATTCATGCAATGGGGAGAGAACGGTTGTGGGATTTCAGGGTTTTAGTCACTTCTAGTTTTAACAGAGCAAGGTTATTAGTCCTGAACATTTTTAGTTCACGTCATGATGGAAACCTTAGTCTTTTGATTGGTGTCATTCTTTGTTGTGTGGGCTTGGAAGATAACCTTAGTTACAGATCTCATGCTGTTACAAGATAATCTTGAATATTTTTCCACATTAAGTGCTTAAGGTGGCTTGGCTTAGATTGTCATAATATCCTGAAGAGGTTTCAAATCAATGGAGCTGTTATGAATTTAACATTGACATAACCATTGTGAGTATATGATATAGCTTATCACTTTCATTCTGAGTGAATTGTATCTGCTTCTCGTCAGCATGATATGTTTTACAACATTAGTCGGTGTTAATTATTTAGTATGATAGCTATATACTCCTGCATTTAAGCAATTTTATCATATGTTTTGGTTAATTTCTCCTGCTCTACGCTAAAATCTGTTCTGGCTTCTTTTTTCTAGTTCTAAGTAGGTACTGATGTACATTACTTTAAAAATTTGCTCATAATTTCATTGCCACATACTTAGACAGCAGGTATACAATGAACAATTTGGAGGGGCCAAGTGTAGGATTTAGCTAATAGAGGACGACTCTATTCTACATTTACATTTATCAAGTTTTTCAAATATTAGGAACCTGTAAAATAAGATATGTTAAATGTAAATGAATATGGAGTTTATATGCTCGATATACTCACTTGTGTCATATATTACCAACAAATATTAAATGATAATCAGCCCGATGCTATCTTATGACCCCAAAGAAAGCCCAGAACAATAAGGCTAGTAGTCCATAATTTCATTAATTTTGGTAAGATACAACCACAAATGAAAAACTAAAATAGCATTTGAGAGTTGAGAAACCAATTTGATTTGTAAAAATGCTGTAGTACGCCTTTGCTGAGCTCACTTGCTCACTCTTAGTGGCTCATTTTTAGCCTTTATGAATCTTCCAATCCTTGACTTAAACAAGGGGGATTCACCTCCAATTTCTCTAATTGCCCTCCTTGTTTCTATTGTTGATGTGTTTATCTGTTGTAATTTAAGCTAATGTGCAATTTGGTTGTTGACTATGTTGATATGAAAGTTTTGTCGGTGAAACAAAGATGATTAAAAAAACAGTAGAAACTTTGTGACAATGAATCTGTTGAAATTTGGAATTTTGTGTTCAGAAGATTGGTTCTAGCGTAAGTATCCCATGACTATGTTCCTATGCAACTCTGATACTCAGTGCATAATTGTTCTCTTTCAGTTCTCACAATCTTCGATCAGTTTTTACATGGTAACCTTCAGTATTCTCTCTTGTAGGAATTGTTTAAAATCTCACTTTCTCTCTTATTGATGGAAAATATACAGTCATCATCATTAGAAGTTATCTGTTGTCTGTATATGCCTGTTGTTAATTGCTTCAGTGTCAAACATTCTCCATTTATAATAAAAAAGAATTGGCTGCATTGTTCTTGATTGCTGCAGTTACAGGTTAAAATGTGCACAGCTTATCTTTCTCTTCATTTTGTTATATAGATTCTTACATAATTTTTTTGCTTTGCAGTATCAATCCGTTTAGGCTCATCGGGGTTGGACTATCTGTTTGGACACTGGCTGCAGCTGGGTGTGCTAGTTCATTTAGCTTCTGGTTTATTGCGATATGCCGGATGTGAGTATGGCAACTTTGTGGCTATTACGTACTAAATTGTAATTTTTGGTACCTTTAACTTTTAAATTGTGATAAGGGCTCACAATTTCGGGTATACTTCTTAAAGGCTGGTTGGAGTTGGGGAGGCTTCTTTCATAAGTCTTGCAGCGCCTTTTATAGATGACAATGCTCCCGTCGCTCAGGTGTGCAACACCTATTGCTGTTAGAATAAGCACAATTCTCGTGGATAAGTAATGTTACATTAGCTGTAAATTATTTTCTTATTCCTGGGAACAATATTAGCTAAGATTTTGTTATTTCTGGCAGAAAACAGCATGGCTTGCAATGTTTTACATGTGTATACCGACTGGAGTAGCTTTGGGCTATGTCTACGGAGGATTCGTAAGTTGTTTCTTCCCTCACATTCCCTCATTTATTTTGCTGATTATGTCTGGGCTACGAGTTCAACTGGCTTTCAATCTGCACTCTTTGAACATGCCAAGTCTAAGAAGATCAATATAGAGGCAGTAGTATCATTGTCAACTGCCTCGTGGAAATTTGTTCTCGTTGGTCATGACTGCCTGTGGAATTTGCTAGCTATATTCATTTGCTGTTTGCTGAAGTTGTTTGATAAATTGACTTCTTCTTTCCCTTTTGTTTAGGTCGGAGATCATTTCAATTGGCGGTATGCATTTTGGGGTGAGGCTGTGTTGATGCTTCCATTTGCTGTTTTGGGATTTGTAATGAAGCCTCTGCAGCTAAAAGGTGCATTTCCATTTACAGTGCGGCAAGGTTGTATCTGGTTTTTGCCTATAAAGAAGAAGAAGCTATCTGTTTTCTAGACCTACAAATTAGCTTGTCACCGCAGGTTTTGCTCCTGTTGAGTCAAAAAAGTCAATGGCATCCATTGAAACAGTTGCTATTGCGAGTGAAGGTAATTATTCTTCTAATATTGTATGCTAGAATTTCTGGATAACATTCCACTTTCTTTTGTCTCATCTTGAAAAAATTATTTTTTTGTATTTTCGCGTGCACTCTGGCAAAACATTTCTGTAAGACCTTTTTCTTATCATAGTCCATAAGAAGCAACCAAAGCCATTGATGCAACGGTACAATCCTTGCTCACAAGCTTCCTAGGAATGGAAGAGAAAAAGGGTGTTCAATTCGCATTTTATTAGGGTCACCAAAATGTTGCAGTTGAACTTTTCGTACGACTTACAAAACTGCACATTTTTTTTTTTTTGGCTTTTGCTTGGATTGGAGTTCTTTTGGCAAGTGGATGTAAAAGAGCACAAAAAAGAAAGTAGGCCAACTCAGTGACCCCATCCATTGAATCTTCGTGATTGGTTAACAATACTTGAATAGTCTGGAAGCTTTTCTGGTAGGATATGCAAACAAAGGATAAATTCATCATTCTGGTGGATTGATGTCTTATTGTGATCAACTTGCTCTATTTCATGATGCAACTATTGTTCCTAGAGTTTACTTGACCTGTCTAAACATCAATATTAGCATGGTTGACATTTTTAAATCTGCAATTGACGACTGGATAATCTTTGATTTTTCTCCTTTTTCGGAGGGCTATAATTGGACAAATTCTTTGGTTTAGTTAATAAATATAAGGGTGTCATAACCTCTCATCTCATCCGAGTCTGCAGCATGATTTGTTGGAATCTGCTGAAAGAAAGGAATCCTAATTACTACTTCTAATGTAGGGAACCACTTCCTTGACAGGAGTTTGTGTAATATCTACTTTCTTTTAGTTTTTAAATGTTTCCTATTTTCTCAAGCAGATGCATCAAGTATTATTAATCCCTCTAAACTGGTTGGAGATGAAGATACTGGTAGTGAAGCTTATCCTGAGCCAGCCAAGTAAGTGGTTCTCAGATGGAGAGATAAAGTATTAAATTAGCTACATACTTGTGAATGTATGTGTATGAAATATGTTAATCATCAATGAAATGGCATCTCTAGCAGCAAATATTTTGAAGCATAAGGCCGGAAAACTGAAAGCCTTTCGTATAAGCTGATCAGTTGGGTATATAATATGCTCAAGAAAAAGGAGTTAACAGTGGATAGGGCAGACCATTATGAACTCATGTTTACTTCATGAACTGGAAAAGTTGTGAATTGAGAAAGGAACCAGGATAAATATAATTGAAGCTTTGACTATAGAATTATTGCAATTCAGGGTTCTCAATAATCAAGGATGGAAATTGTATATAAGTAGATGTACGATAAGTTGGGACTCTCGAGCTAGGATCATTGATGGTGTCAATAATGTTATGCTTTTACAGTAACTTGATTGAGGAGACGGATAGAAAGCCTCTATTATATGTGATGGTAAATATGATTGTACCGTTGTTAGAAAAATGCATTCAGCTGATAGTCTAGAGGTTAGCACCTGAAAGAGCAAGTGTTATAAAACGTCTTTGCCATTATTAATTAGTAAAAAAGCTGGGCAGCTGTAGCGATGTTCCTTTTTTTTTTAGGCTTGCTACAATTATTTACACAAGACAATGCCTGGCAGAAAAAGTGAATCCAAAGTCCAAAATGTACTTAGATAAATTATTCTTCCAAAAGGACAAAAGTTTTAACAGAATGGAACCTTTGAATTGCACCTAATGCAGTCTCCCCTTACTGTTTTGGGTAAAATCTTTGCTTTCTAAGACATGCAAAAACTGGATCCAAATGGAGCATAATTGGCCATGCTATTAGTGGAGGCATTGAAATGACAAGGGCCCATGAGAGAACTGTTACTGAAATATTTTTAGAACAGTGACCAAGGTTGAAACAGCAAAAGTGTCTAATCTTGGGCAATTCCAGTACTTAAAATTCAAAAGCCTGTGACTTGATTCACTTATTCAAGTTTTTGCGACTAGAGCCTCATATCTTTTGGTATGTTCTATTCACTGGCAGAAGATTGATGCATATGTGCATGAATGTGTGGAGACAAATAGAAAGAGAGAGAAGGGAAGAGGGTGGAGGAGGGGAAGGAATTATATTTCTATCTCACTGCCTTCTTTTTATGGGCTGATTTATTTCTTTGCAGGGGCTGTTTGTCCACAGTCTGGAATGAAGTAGCAAGATTTTCAAAAGATATGAAAGCACTTCTGGTTGATCAAGTTTTTGTTGTGAATGTTTTGGGTAATTAATTTTTCCTAGTTTTCTTTGCTCATAGGCTGCTAGGTGTGAAGTTGTAACAATTATGAATCTGATATCACAGATTTTACCAACATTTTATCTGTTTATTCATTTCTGACATTAGTAGAATAAGATATTATTGTGCTAGTTTTGTGTTTACAATTTGCTACTGTTCTTACACAGCAAATCTTTTAACATCTATAACTTGTTAATTGATAGGTTATATTGCCTACAACTTCGTCATTGGAGCATACTCATATTGGGGACCGAAGGCTGGTTATAACATCTATCATATGGTATCACTATTTGCTGAATTTAGCTTATCATGGCTACTTTCATTTAGCGTCATTGTAGTGTTTTCTTTAATTTAGTGCAAGTTCTCTTAAAAAGGTATAAGGAGTTTTTTGCCATGTATTAAGTATTTATTTCTGGTTAACAGAGTAGTGCAGATATGATGTTTGGTGGAATTACCATCATCTGTGGGATTTTTGGAACATTAGCTGGCGGATTTATCCTTGATCGCATGAACGCAACCATCCATAATGCTTTTAAGGTAAGTTCTGGCATTATTTATGATCCAATTAACCATCCATTTATGTTTTAGGTTTATTCTGTTTGGGTCCCTGAGCCTGTTTCTACTTGAACAAAGATAAATAGATGTTTGGAAACTGTAATATGTGATCTGCAGTACTGTTCTTTAAGATAATCTTCAAAACTCTCTCGCACAGTCTCATCTTCCAGGAAATAAAGATTTTTTTTATTGGACCCTTTTTTTTTGTCCCTGGTCCATATCTTTCTATATCCACACAGTGGCAACTCATCTTACCTCTTAAGTACTAATTATGTCATACATTTGGAGAAATTTTCTATCCTGTCAGCGAATCTGGAGCACATGTTTTGTTTCTGTGTGGTGTCATTCAAGCTCGATATGCGGGGTCGTTATGACCCTTTTGATTGGAAAAAACCTATTTGATCAGCTAAAAATCATGTTTTGTTCTGCCATTTAGTTTGCATTGACTGTTTTGTTTTTCCCTCTGACCCTGGTAACTTCTCTGTTATTTTGATACAGCTTCTTTGTGGAGCAACCTTTCTAGGTGCTGTTTTCTGCTTCACTGCCTTCTGTCTGAGGAGCTTGTATGGTTTCATAGCTCTTTTTGCACTAGGAGAGCTACTTGTTTTTGCTACACAGGTAATCTTTCAAGTGAAATATTCCAAATTTGGTTCTCCGAAGACACACTCCATCTTCACTTAGTTGGGTAGTCTGACACTTTGATGTAGGTTAATGCAGAATACTAGTAGTGGAAAGTTTTGCCTCATATTTTCACTTCTAGTTGAGAACATGACACTAAGTTAATCAATTAAGTTACCAGAAGCAGAAAATTCTTAGTAAGTTGTCTCTGTTCACAATTATCTAGATTGTGAAGATTCTATTACTTGTGGACTGAGCCTAGAGAATCAAGTGCACCATTTAAAGTAGTTTTCAATGAGTGCCAATTACCATTAATTGTAGTCTTCGAACTATGCTATTAAACAGTGCAATTTCTTACTATACTCTGTCTATGCAGCTTTGTTGGTAATTGAAAATTTATGTGAGTTGCTTTTCCTATGGTTCATGTGATTTCTGCCATTATTTTTAGAACTGTACTGGTTAGAAACCAGAAGCTGGCTGTTCGCTATTCAACCAGTTCCATGGTCAAACTGTCTGAACAGTTTGGTTTAGTTACATTTAGTAAAACAAGTGATAGATATAGAATAACGGAACCTTTGACACATGTTTTGGTTAGATTGTGTCTGCCCGCTTTTAGTTCATAAAGGTCATGGACATTGGATTCTAGACTGTCACATGGAGGAATATTTTTTCCCTGAAGAGGTTAAGACCTTTTTTAAATAAATTATGTGTCACAATACTGACAAATTAAGTTGCCTGCCTAGCTGGATAAGAACTGGGCACTCGTCAATGTTAGGGCACAGGCTCCAAACCCCACCTCACCACATGTTTAATGGCTTAAATTTGTGAATATGGGAGGAGTAGTGGTTTCCATAGCACTCTGACAGCGTCTATTTTCTTTGAGTGATGATTTTGTCATATAATATTTCATTCTATTGTAAGCTTTGCTGAGTGTATCTATTATATTAATTCCATTACTCCTTTCTTTTGTCATGTAGATGTATCATGACATTGTATCATGCCTTTTCTTTCAAGGGGACACATCTTGCATGTGCAAATGACATATCAGTGATTATTCTTTTTGTGACTTTTGTTGACAGCTTGGGGACCTATCATTCTATTATTCAATTTCTTGCATGCCATGCATTTTAGCGTTCAAATTCTTTTGCTTAAATGACTGGCATTTTTCTTGAATGATATATCTTGACTTATTATAATATTCTTTCTTGATTCTTCTTTCACAGGCTCCGGTTAATTATGTCTGTCTCCATTGTGTCATGCCAAGTCTAAGACCATTATCAATGGCTATTTCAACTGTAGCTATTCACATCTTTGGTGATGTGCCATCGTCACCACTTGTTGGGGTTTTCCAGGTGTGCTTTCAAACTACATTTTTTTTTTGGCTAATTTCAAACTTCTATGATTATTCATCAAGCTAGTATACCAACTAGAAAGTGGCTTTCGCAAACTTGATTTTGAGAGTGAGATTAGCCTGCTGAGCATGATGCTCGAATCATCATACCCTGGTCTTTCTTTTTAGTTTATGTTTTTTGTTACTGCTCCTGTGTTATTCTTCAAAGAAGCAAATTGTTTGACCTGCAAGAAAGGTCTGTTGGTTGCTCACAGTTTGTTCAAGTGCGGACAATTACAAATCACTAATCCTGCTTTTTATGCTTTCTTTCCTTTTGAGAATTCTCTTTTCTGACTATTTTGGAATTTTTAGTTATTTTTCCTGCGCTATAATTATATTCATGTCATTGGATTAGTCAAAATTTCAATTGCTTGTGTCCAAAAAACGTAAGTGGAAAATAGCAGTCCTTGTGTAATTTTTTTTTCGTTATCATACATCCACTTTTTGATGGTATTGTGTTCATCCTCTTGATTCACAGGATCATGTCAATAATTGGAGGGAGACAGCACTAGTTCTGACATCGATTTTGTTTCTTGCTGCTGGAATTTGGTTTATAGGTGGGTAATCTGGATCCTTGTTTCAGTAAACCTGTGTAAATAATGCCAAAAGGAGCCTGATCCTGTTGTGATGCAAACATAATTTCATTTGTTTTTCTCACGGATGTTTGCTTTGAGGTGGATTGGGTTATTGACGTAAGTCATTTCATGCTCGTTGTCAGGGATCTTTCTTAAAAGTGTGGATCGGTTTAACGAGGATAGTGTAACTCAAGCACCCACAACCGAGAAAGCCAACTTGAAACCATTGCTTGACGGGAACAGAAATGCTCTTCCAGAGAGCGTAAATGAAGTATGACGCATCGACCAAAACACTCTGGCATGTGCTCGTGTCTTTTCCCTTGTAAGACTTCGTACTCTTCTTTTGCATGTGAAAACTTATAATACTCCTCAGCAGAATTATCTCCTGATTATTGTTAGTTTGCTGGAGATTCCCATTGCTTTTAGCTGCCTGCTAATTTCCTTTTCTTTATGGAACAGCGTGACCTACGTGCAGCAAGGCACGGTAGGATCTTGTATTCATCGGGAGACTCTGTGATTAGATTGTACATATAAGGGCTTTGGGGGGCAGTTCATGCTAGAGCTTGATACACAATACACGGTCGTCGACATTGAAGATGATGTAGATAAAAGATTTGTCTGCAATGGTGAAGCCATGCTAAGGTCTAAATTTTATGGATTTGAGTCTTTTGATTTGTTTTGCAAGTTCTTGGACGGGTTTTGTTCATTAAATAAAACGAGAGGAGAAATCTCAAGCTTTTTTGGAGTACATATTTTCTGATATGTTGCTTTCCTTTCCAAGGGATTTGTAAATAATCTAATGCTTCAGCTTGTAATATTCTTTGAAATTCGTTTGGGCCATGCATTGTGTCCTATCTGCAAAATCTAATCTGTTGCTCATGCGATGAAGCATGTGAACCACTCATACGTACATTTATAAGTCGCACCCTACACATATAAATGCTTGCTATCTGAAACTGTACCACGTTTATGAACTGGATTTCATTCGATTCGTGGTTGTCCCCATGCAACCTGTGAACGGGTTTCCAGGTCTTTGGAAGGTCTTCCGACGTTGTAGGGGAAAATTACCTAAAAAGTCCTGAACCTTTTACATTTGTGCTAATTTAGCAATAAACTTTTTTTTTTGGTCAATTCAATCCTAAATCTTTTGTAATTGTGTCAATTTAGTCCACTCGGTCACTTTTAGCTAGCCAGTGTTGACGTGGACACCATTCGGATGATGTGGCAATATTTTAATAAATTTTTTTATTTTTATTTTTTTGAATTTTATTTTATTTTATTTTTTTCTCTTTTTTTTCCCCCTATTTTCTTCTTCGGTCGCCTGTCCGGTGACCAGTGAGTTCCACCTTGCCGGCCATGGGGGAGGCTGGCCCTCGCCAGCACTGGCGAGTGCAAGCCTCGCCATGGCCGGGCGACCTCGCCATGACCAGGCGAGGCCTCACCTAGATCTGGCAAGGTCAACCTTGCCATGGCGGAGGCTGCCCAGATCTGGCAAGACCTCGCCGTCGCCAAACAAGCTTGAGCCTCGCTATGGCTGGGCGAGCTCGACCTTGCCCTGGCCATGCCTAGGTTGACCTTGCCTAGCGATGGCGAGGCTTGCACTCGCCAGTGCTGGCGAGGGCCAGCCTCCCCCATGGCCGGCTAGGTGGAACTCGTTGGCCTTAGCCTCTCGCCAGTCACCAATCGCCGGACCGGTGACTAAGGAAGAAGATAGGGGAAAAAAAGAGAGAGAAAAAAAATTCAAAAAAATAAAAATTTTTAAAAAAAGATTAAAAAATTATTAAAATATTGTCACGTCAGCTGGTTGGCGCCAGAGGGCATTCACGTCAGCGTTGGCCGGTCAAAAGTGGCCGAATGGACTGAATTGATACAATTGCAAAAGGTTTAGGACTTTTTTGGTAATTTTCCTGATGTTGTAGTTGATTCAATTCTAAGAGTAGCTAATGACGATGGCTTCATAAGTTCGAACGATATTTGGTGCATAAGATCTCCATTTAAGAACAATCTCGGGTGTATCGGATCTCCATTTATTGCTTCCAAGGTTACTCTAATTAGGAGACGATAAGATTCGAACATGAAATTCACAATCACATCTCAATCCCTTATTGATTGAGTTGCCCAATTCACGACTTGACTCGAGATCTAGGGGCTTAGACCCAAGTCCAAAGCTCCTAGACTCGAGAAGTGGCCGATCTAAAGATTGTTTATTAGTGTCAAAATAAGATATATGGAGTATAAAAATGGAGAATTAGTTCTCTTTACAAAGAAAAATAAATCTTGAAGATTGTGTAATGCTTACTCTTTCAAATCTGTATTTTTACACAGAAGTGATATTTTTTGTCTCTCCTTTCATCTTCAGATTCCAATCTAATGATCTAGGACGCAGGTCCCACTTGGTTCAGCTTTCTCAAGAGGCTTTGAGCCCCTTAGGAAAAATGTGAGGTGTTTGGCAAGCATTTTTGGTACCCCATTGGCCAAATGCTAGCATTGGGAATGCTATTGTAGGGGTTTAATGACTTTTTTTTTTCCAATATTGTCTTCACTGATAATTATGTGTTCCACTTTTGCCCTAAAAAAACATTGTTCATCTTCTTCCTCAAGCTCGTTGGTTCATCATTAAGGTCCACGTCTAAGTCCATGTTGCCCATCGTCGAGGTTGAGGATCGCGAGTGCTGTCGAGCCACTGTCTTTACTGGAGCCGCTGTCTTTGCTGGAGCTACTGTGGGCCGAGGTCAAGATCGAGGGTCAAGCAAGCCAAATTTGGCCGACGCAAGGGCGACCCAGATCTAGCTGACCATGATCGTGTGACCTCGCGTCGCACATCCTCGGCGACGTGCATCCTCGGTGTTGCGCATCCTCAGCGACCACTGCCTGGGTTGCAAACGGTTAAAGAGCCCAGATGGTCCATGAGATGGTCGCCGGTGAAGCTTCGACGTTGCGAATCCCCAAATCGGAAAACCCTAAAATCGACTTGCAAATCGCCGATGAAGTCTCTTCACCTTGTCGAGGTCGCATGCGACCCTAGGGGTCGCCTCGTTTGGGTTTGTGCGACGTCGGTTGACGGTCGCCTCTAGTCGCTGTCGATGCTCGCTTGTGGTTGACGTCCATGAAGTTCGCTCAATCCATGCCTCTGCCAATGCTCGCCCAGATTTGTTTTTCTTTTTCTTTTTTCCTTTTCTTTTCACTTCAAAGTTGCTTTGCAAAATATACACCAAAATGAGTTATCCAAACACTATTGCTTTCACTAAATGCCTCTTCATTCAAAGATACTTGGGGAAATGCAAAGCCATTTCCTCAAAATCGAACCAAATAGGGCTGCAATGCTGTACATGAAGGAACTTTGTCCAAAGTTTCCTCCCACGATATTGCTATATCAAAACTGTTGGTCGCGATAAAACGACACCCAAGATCACCATAGTTAGAATCTAGATTACATTCATAGAGTGAAAGAGATTTGCGCACCTAATTTGGATTACATCATTCTTGATGCGGAATAGTGACGATTCTCTGCGCAAGTCTTTTTCTCTATTGCCCTCTGTATCACTGGCTCAATGAGATTGCCTTTCACAGATAGCGATTGCTCCTTATGTGAGATATGTGTGCGTTAGGGTTAGAGGAGAGATTTGAGCTCTATTTATAGAGTTTTAAGCCAGGTCCTCTTATCACGAGCCAGGCTTTACTCGGCCCACACTAGCCAGTCCCATATTAGACTAATTAAGAAACTTTATAGCTAACCTTATCAGATCAACCCCGTAAAATGGTAAATTACAATATCAATTAATGTAACCCACATTAGAAAAACTCTTACATTCTCCCACTTGAGCTATATTAATTGAAACTGTACTGCATGTGCGCACCTTTATCTTGATCTAGTGATAATTCTTAATGATTAATCCAATCCTATAAAGTCTCAAATACCAAATCATGGCGGTAAGTACATGTATACACACAGAGCCTTCTATGGTCACAAATGTTTTTAACTCTACTGATATGGATTCAACATGATAGTGTGGCAATTAGATAACACCTTAAAAAGAGTAATACCATATGTGTCATCCCCTTTATCGGTCCACATTCTCTCTCCTTAAGTGTCACAAAACCAGATGTGTCACTAGAAAATATCCTTATGGTTAAGATGAACCTACATATGTCTTATCGTTAAAGTTAACCTTATTTTATGTGTAACAAGACATATCCTTAAGGCTAGTGACTGGATGCCCCTAATCTTTATTCAAGATTTACACAATACCTTGAGATTTTCACCGGATATATGTATTCAACATAATAACAATGCATCCATAAATACCTTATTGAATGTAAATAAGTTGATACATATCAAAATATCACTAAATGTAACAAAAAACCACGAATGTAAACTTCACTAGAGCAAAAATAAAATAACTCCCACTAAACAATAGTATTCAATGATACTTCTAAGCCCATGTTAATTATATGTCGCTCAAACACACAAGAGCGAAAGCCTTTAGTTAGTGGATCTGCAACCATATCATTTGTGAGAATATGCTTTATTGTAATGTCATCATTTTGAATTGTTTCTTTTATGGTCAAAAACTTGACCGCCATCTGCTTAGACCCCTTGAGACCTCTGTTGTTGTTGATAAATAACACTGCAGAGTTATTATCACAATACAACTATATGGGTCTATCACAAAATCAAATATGGTCAACACCTTAATAAGGTTCCGAAGCCAAATTGTATGAGTAGCTACAGAAAAGCATACTATAAACTCCGCTTGTATGGTAGAGGATGGTATAGTTTTTTGTTTCTTGCTTTTTCATGATACTGCACCTCCTGCTAACATAAAGATGTGTACTGTTGTCGACTTCAATTCATCTTGACATCCAGCAAAATCTGTATCCGAATACCCTACTAGCTACATGTCTTGAACATGTTTGTAAATTAGCATATAATCTCTTGTTCTCTTTAAGTACCTTAAAACCTTCTTGGTAGCAATCTAGTGATTGTGTTCTGGGTTTGACTGATTTATATCTATAGGTCATGTTGTAAAAGTAATATCTGGTCTGGTGCAAACTTGAGCATACATAATACTACCAAGTGCACTAGCATAAGGTATATCCTTCATTGAGCTTTCTCAATATTTGAATCAGGCCATTGTGATAAACTCAGTTTATCACCCTTATTGACAGAAACAATTCCTGACTTGCAATCCTGCATATCGAATCTTTCTAAAGTATGATTAACATATGCCATTTGAGATAAACCCAATCAACAGCAAGAACGATCCTTATGGATCTCAATGCCAAGTACAAAAGACACCTCGCCAAGACCCTTAATGTCAAAAGTATTTGACAATATTCTCTTTGTCTCATGTAATAATCCAAGATCACTAATGGCAAGCAAGATATCGTCTACATAGAGTATGAGAAAGAAAATTTCCTCCACTGACCTTGCAGTATATACACTAATCTAGTTTGTTCTCAACAAAATCAAAAGAAGTGACAATACTATGAAACTTGCTTGAGGCCATAAATTGAATTTTTCAGTCTACACATAAGCTTACATGAACCATCTGTCGTAAAACTTTCGGGTTGGTCCATATAAACCTTCTCATCAAGATCTCCATTCAGAAAAGTAATTTTAACATCTATTTGGTGTAGCTCCATATCGAAATAAGCTACTGAAGTTATGATTACCCTGAAAGAACCTTTAGAAGAGACTGGAGAAAAAGTTACTTCATAGTTTATTTCTTCTCTCTAAGTGAAACCCTTAGCTACCAGTCTAGTTTTGAACTTCTCAATCTTTTCTTTGGAGCCCTTTTTAGTTTTGTACACCCATTTGCAACTGATAGATTTATGACCTTGAGGCAATTCAACGAGCTCCCAGAACCGTTATGTTTCATAGACCACATCTTTTTTTTCATTGCATCTAACCACACATCTGACTGAGCACAAGAAACAACATTTGCATTAGTCACTAGGTCAATTACACAATCGATATCGTAGTCATACTCTCTCAGATAAACTATATATTCTAGTGGTATACCTGATTGTCTCTGCCTAATGGATCTCCTAAGTGGAGCTTGAGCTTCTTCGACCTCATCCTACACTTGAGGGGCTTGAGGAAATTCATCAGGAACTACATCAACAATAAGATCCTAGACCATAATAGGTTCAGTCTTTGGTGTAGGATGCTCTGCATTTGTCTATATAGATAGAGAAAAAGACACACTATTCCCTACCATGCTATTATCCTCAATCGTTTATGAGCAACTACCCTCTTCGACCACATCAAACTCCAAAAACTTCATTGTCTGTGGGGTTATAAAACCGATAGACCTTCGAATGATTTGGATAAAATACAAAGTAATACCGGGTGGTTCTGAAATCCAACTTATTTAATGTTAGATTATATAATTTCACTTCTGCAGAACATCTCCAAACTTTAAAATGATTTAAGCTAGGCTTTAGTCCAGTTCATAACTCAAAAGAAGTCAATAGAACAGCTTTAGTATGAACACGATTTAATATGTAGAGAGCTTTTTGTAAAGCTTCACTCCACAAAAAATCAGGTAAGTTGGTCCTACTAATCATACTTATCATCATATCCATAAAAGTGCGATTGTGCCTTTCGGCTGTTCCATTTTGTTCAGGACTCCTAGGCATAGTAAATTGAGCTACTATTCCAGAATTCTCTAAGTATTTCGCAAACGGTCCTTTAAACTGTCCAACATCACCATACCTACCATAATACTCACCACTACAATCAGATCTGACAACTTTTATGACTTTTCCCAATTGTTTCTCGACTTCGATCCAAAAAATCTTAAACTTGTCAAGAGACTTAGACTTTTCCTTAATCAAGTACAGATAACCATATTGGGAGTAGTCAATAAAAGTGATGAAATAAAAATTTCTACACAAGGTTCCTATATATGGTTCATTAATATTAGTATGAATGACCTCAAATAGGTTAGAACTGTTAGCTATAGTTTTTTTTATTTATCTTAGTCATCTTACCTTTGCAACGGTCCATGCAAGTCTCTAGGTCATTTTTAAGAGTAGGTAAAATGTCAGCCTTTATTAGCCATTCCATTCTTTCCTTAGAAATGTGATCAAGATGTTTATGCCACAACGCATAAGACTGTTCCTTAGGTAGCGGTCTTTTGAAAATAACTTTTTCAGCCGTAAGTGACATACATATCATTAGAAAATAAACACAATTTGTACAATCCATTGGACATATTGTAGCATCCAACCTTATTTGAATTAAAAAAACATAGCAATAACATTGCTCTTTATTTCAAAAGAGTATTCACATATGTCTAAACATGATACGTAAATTAAGTTCCGTCTAAAGGGAGGTACGTAAAATGTGTTCCTTAACATCAAACTAAAACTAGAATCTAGAATTAAAATGACATCTCCCACGAACTCGACGTCAACTTTATTGTTGTTTCCTACGATGAGTTTTGATTCATCCTGATTTGGCTTCCTTCTATTTATGAACCATGTATGGTAAACACAACATGATTAGTTGCTTTGGAATCTAGCCACCAAGAATTTGACAGGGCTTCTGATAGGTTGGATTCACAAATAAATGCCAAAGAATCATTACCTGCATGCTTACGCTTGGATAACCAAGTCTTATATTTGTTACAGTCTTTTTTTATGTGTCCATTCTTCCCACAAAAGTAACAACCATCATCATCCTTCTTCAAGAATGTTTTTTTAGGACCTAGATTGTTGGAATGACTGGCGGGTGTTCCTTTAGGAGTACGAGCTTTGAACCTCTTATGCTTCTTATTGTTGGAATTGGAAACCTACATAGCAATGCACCCTTTCTATCACGCCCCATACCCCACGAAGCGCAAACATCCCATCTGAGGTCAAATTTATTGTGTAACGTCCCAAGATGCGTCATCGACCCAACACACATCACAGATAAATAAGCACATGCGAAAGCATTATAACACCCGTACAACTTAAACGCATGGCCAAGGGTAGAATAAACAACATGATCATAAATATGTACACTTGCATTGATATGACGAATATATACAATATTCAATTACAGCCCACGCTTAAAAATCAAAAGCGGGTCAATGGCTACTACTAACAAAAAGGGGTAAGTGGCCCGAGCGGTTAGGATTATTAAAAACTAGAATGGGCTCCGGTCAAAAAGGTACTAGCCCGATCTATCTAGGACTAAGGCTAGATCTATGGAACCCATTCCGAGTGGGATTCCGACGACTCGGAAGAGCTATCAGACAGTTCAAACTCAGAGTCTAGGGAATCCTGCTCGGACTCGGTCTCAACTGACTCCTGATCGGAATCCATCAGCTCGGCCTTGTCCTCCTACTCCATGTCCTGCTCTATGAGCTCTGGTTCCTCATCCTCCGAATCTATCGGCTCCGGGTCTGAATCCCCATCCTCCGGTGCACAGTCAGGGCTCACCAATTTCTCATCGGGACACTGAGGGTCAACATCCCCTGAATCGCTATACGGAACCTCAAAAGATCGAAAGGTTCCGTATGTCCCGGTAAGGTCCCTGATACACCACCCTATGTACTTGTGGGCCTGGTCTAGCTGCTCCCCCGCATCAACCCAAACTGTGGATAGATATCTAACAAAAAAATCCTCGTTCCCTGCGGGGTATACCGTCTCCTCCCGATCTATCCGGTAAGAGATCCCAAAACGAATAGGCACGGTAGACATTTCAAGGCCGGGGGCCTGAAAAAATTGAGTTTACACAACAGTGAGAATAAATCTCAGCGAGTAGGTTCCCCAAACCTAAACTAGGCTAACATGCACCTCCTGACGAGTACTAAACAACACATAATCCAGAATATGAGCGACTTAGGCCCTCGGACCAAAATCCAAAACTTACCTTGGCCTTGCAGGTTAGACACTTATAATTCACAATAATAACACAGAACCCAATCACGGCACATGCACACGTCACTTGGTCACAACACATGTCATGCATATGCTTATGCTCACACTCATGCTCACACTCGTGCTCATGCCTCATCAATGTACTTCGCACACTTGCACCCTTGCACACTTGCAATTTATCAATTCTCCTCCGACCCGCGTAAAACGCATCAGGTCCATTACTTCGAGATAGATCTCTAGCCTGCGTAAAACACATCATGCTCATGACACATAACCCGCGTAAAACGCATCAGGTTAGTCATCTTTCGGTAGTCCGGGCATCGTCCCGCGTAACACGCCTCAGGACGGGTTCATTATCCCGCGTAAAACGCATCAGAGCTTTTTGTGATCACACATTCACATACGCCAGTAATTATCTGAACCCCGCGTAAAACACATCAGGGCGATTAGGTGATCACAAGCTCATACCGTTCGTGCACATACACATAATGTACATGATATGCCAATACTCAGTATGCACGCACAAGGCCACGATATTCACACTTGGCATTCGTGAAATTCACACGGGGCACTAAATATGAATTGGCTATTTATTCCCATAATGTCGCAACAAGCTCAATAGACCAATCAGAGCAAATCAATCGCAACAAGTAATTTAGCACCCCAATTTCACGCAATTAAAACACCAAAACTATACATGCCGATAGCCTACCAAGCATCTCATAAATTGACCACGCCAAGCACATCATAGAGCATTACACAGTCACACTCAAGCAACGATTAACTTAGCATCCTCACGGGCCGATCATCGTTCCCTAAACAATTCACCCTAAGACCTTAATAAACCAATTATGGCTCGAATCGACCCGACACCAAATCAGCCATAAACAGTCCACCCTAGGCCATTAAATCACCTCCAAATCATCACATTAGGCCACAAAATTAACCATGAAAACAGCCACCACTCGGCTCGCAATTTACACCCGCTAAATTCAAAATTTCGCCCGAATCAAGGCGTCTATGCTCAACCACCTCACAACACCCTATAGTCCTTTAAACCTCGATTAAATCATCGCACTAAGCCTCCTAATTAGCCACAATATCAGTCTCTAATATTCTCCACAAGTTAACCCCTAAATTACCCTAATTAACCCCTAAAATCCATCTAGAAACACACATTAGCCAAATTAGGGTTTAGGGTTGTACTCACTTGGATTCCTAAGCTCCCAACTAAGCTGGACAGAAGGCGAGGGCGGTTGAACAATGGCGGTTCTGCACCGGAACAACGGCAGCGCGCGGCGGCTCCCTCGGCGGTGCTCGGCAGCGGCAACGGCGACGGCGAGCCTAGGCGGGTTGATCCTCATGGCCAACAGGGAGCGAGGTGAGGTGGAGAAGAAAATGGGGTGGTCGGGATGGTGGCGGTGCTAGGCGGCGAAGGTGCCAGCGTGCGGCGGCGGCGGCGGCGAGAGAGAGCACGAGAGAGAGAGAGAGAGAGAGAGACACGGCGAGAGGGAGAGGAGAGGGGGACGGGATGGTGATGGTGAGGGGAGGCTGGCGAGGACGGGTGGCACGCAGCGGCGGCACCAACTCCGGCGAGCAGCGGCTTGATCCGGCGAGCCTCACGCGGCCGAGAGGGGAAGCTCATGGGATAGAGAGGGAGAGAGGAGTGGCCGGCTGACTTGGGGAGGAGGAAATGAGAAGAGAGAGAGAGAGAGAGAGAATGGGAGAGATATACACATTTTGGCTAGTGGGGTTGGTGAACAACTATCTCAAGAAAGACTATTTTGCCCCTAATCCAAAGATTGGGGTTAATCTAGTCAAAGTATCTTGCGGGCACAATTGTCCAACATTTCTAGCATTATTGGGCTGAAACAACTAACATAAAACCCTAAAATATTCCCAAAATTCGGAATCCAAGCTTAGGGCATAAGGGCAAAACGGTAATTTTCCGGTCCCGGGTCAATTTTTCAATTTTCGACTCCACTGATCCTAAATATGATTGGCTACACAAAAATGACGTTGTCCTTGCAAAAATAGTCGCGTATGCCCACGAAACTCGACACCGAAGTCCGGACTCAATTCCACGATCGATTTCGCTCAATTTGCGATTTTAGCGTCTCTCATTAACGGGCGGCTGATTAGGGGTTACGCGTATCGACCTAGGGCTACTCGAGTCATGACGGTCTAGATTTCCTAGAGAACACGAGGATTTATCACTAGTTCCGGGGGTCACGATCGTTCGGAATAAGTTCGGGATCGTTCGCCGCACGTACTTTCGATCGTGCGGAATCACCCGCGATCCGATTGTACGTCGTTGGCCAAACTAAATTCGTCACTCTCCTTGGATCGGCCCACATTGACACAAAACATTTCCTCATTGTTTCTCGGGTTCGGACTCAATTCACAGTCGAGTTCTCGGGTCCGCGTACCGTTTTCCTAGTTAGCCTTTCCCTATCGGTTAGTATCTCGAGAATGATCAGTTCCTGACAAGACTTACTAAAACGAAATGAGAAATAACACCAATTTCATTTATCACGAAAGTGGGTCGAATTCAGGACATTACACTTTCTCTTTATTTAATTGCTTTTCTTCTGCCATCACCCTTACTATCACGTCATTAATCAACCATGTGTCATCTTGGAAATTGTAATTAGTCTTGATAATCCCAAAATTAGGTGGAAGAGTATTTAAAGCTTGATGCATAATGCAAGCATCATGAATAGTAACATCAAGAGCCCGAAGCTTTGTCTGGGGATTCACTATCCTTAGAACATAATCCCTAACCCCAACAGAACCATCATGTTTCATGTTGAAAAGTGCTTGCTAGTGTGTTCCAATTTCAGCATTAGATGAGACTCGGTTTCTAGTCTCCAAAGCCTCCATCATTTGTTTAGTAGTGCAGTCAGCTGGCAAACCACTTTTCAATTGTTCCTGAACTGATTGCTTCATTAACAGTAAGCAAATTCTATTGCTCTTTTCCCATGTAGCAAATTGTACTTTTTCGGCTTTCGTACCGGTGTCAGTTAGATTCACTGGCTTATTCTCAGTAAGAGTCATATGTTAACTTGCCAACTCATCCCAAACGTAAAATTCTCTTCTCATTTCTTAAAGTTTGAACCCGTAAGAACCTCAATTGCAATGAAGTTTCCATTTAAAGAGAATATGATTGATTTGAAACAAAAAATGTTTCTAATTAGCATCATGTGAGAATTGTGTAACTTGAAAGCCTTATAAGTACACATCCTGAAAGTTACATACATCATCATATAATACCTTAGGGCAGAATATACGACATGCAGTTGTATACTTTCCACATTATAACGGCCATGTGAATTTATTCCAAACTTTGTAAATTCATCATCTTTGGGTGTATGATCCACTAGGTTCAGTCACTTCTCAAGCATATACTGTACATGTGTCCCTCCATAAACTACTAATACACGATCACCTCCTTTGGGATTATGATCACACATTAGAATATGATATATCCCACCACAATATGGGGATAAGGATACTAGGAGTGCCATAAATTTTTTTCGCTCACTTTAGTGCCACATCGGAGCAAATTAGATCATTCGAGTGCCACTTTCGGCGAAAATAGATCACTTGAGTGCCATTTTCGGCAAATGAGTTGACGTGGATTTTTTAATTAATTTTTTATTCGACGTGGATTTTTTTATGAGAAAATTTCAAATCAGTACCCAAAGTGGGTTTATTTTCTCAAAAAAGGGTTCAAAGTGGACATAGTATCAAATAAGGGCCTGAAATGCCCAATCAGTCTCAAATAGAGGTCCGGAGTGCCCAATTAATCTCAAATAAGGGCCTGGGTTGGCCGGCCGGTCAAATGCTCACCGGTCGGTGAGCACGTCATTGTTCCGATTGCCAGAATAAAGGCAATTTTGTATTTTACTTTTTTAATTTTTTTTGTTTCTTTTTTCCTTTTACTGTTTTTTTCTTCCCGTTTCTTTTTTTTTCCTCTTTTTCCTTCGCCGGCCATAGCCAGGGCCGGCGAAGGTTACTGACCTCAGGCGGAGGCCGCCCTGGGTTTCCCTTGCCCACCCTGCCCAAGCGAGGGTGGGCCTCGCCTGACACCAGCGAGGGAAACCCAAGGCCGCCCTCGCCCAGGGTTTCCCTTGCTAGGTGCGAGCAAGGGTCGTCCTCGCCCGCACGACCCTCGCTCGCCCCCGGCGAGGGCAGTCCTCGCTCGCACCCGGCGAGGACAACCCCTGCCTGAGGCCAGCAACCTCCGTCGGCCTTGGTTATGGCTGAAGGAGGAAAAAGAGGAAAAAAAAGAAAAGGGAAAGAAAAAAAAGTAAAAGGAAAAAAGAAACAAAAAAAATTTAAAAAGTAAAATACGAAATTGCCCTTATTCCAGCGATCGGAACAGTGATGTGCTTGCCGGTCGATGAGCATTTGATCGGCTGGTGAACTCATGCCCTTATTTGAGACTAATTGGACACTTCGGACCTCTATTTGAGACTAATTAGACACTTCATACTCTTATTTGATACTATGTCTACTTTTTTTGAGAAAATGACCCTATTTTGGGCACTGATTTGGAATTTTTCCTTTTTTAAATTTAATTTCATTTTATTGATTTTTAAAATTTTTCTTTTTCTTTTTTTTTTGGTAAGGTAAGTATTGATATAACTTTTCAACACAATTTACAAAGAGTAGCCGAACACAAAAAACCCTACACATGAAGAGACACAGAAGTGTGTCCCGACTGGTGCAAGGGTGTACCGACTAGCCAACGTAAAGCAGCAACACAAGCGTTGCAAAACAAGGCCAAACAATAGCCCACAGAAACGAAAGGATAATAATCTAAACCACCGCAGAGGGGTTATACAAAAATAGAAGGCGAGATGCCCCAATTAGATTGGATCGTTTTGTTGCGGGGGGAGTCTTGTACAGTCTTGAAGGACAGTTCTCTATCCCTAACGAGCTTAGAAAGATGCGCACGAAGAGCCGACATAAACAGGGGTTTATTCCTGAAGAGAATATGGTTACGTTCTGATCAAATGATATGGCAAATCGGCCCAAGGGAGAAGCGAGCAATACGCTTGCGAAAGCTATTTCCACTTAAGGATCTGACCGCCCACTATAAGTTCTCTTGCCATGATTTATTACGCCAAGAGAGATTACAGTTTCTAGCCTAGAAAAGAGCCAGGGAACCCGTGATTGCACATCCAAAAAATAAATGATTGATAGAATCCGGTCTACATCTACAGAATGCACAAAGACCTTCCGAAATTCTACGATAATTCAGCAACACAATCTGAGTTGGAAGCCTGTCTAGAGCCATGAGCTAAAGTAGAAACCCATATCTTGGCGCAATATTATGATCCCATATGAACGAGCTCCATGGAACAGTCGGGCTTTTGATCCTAATCAATTCCCAAGCCGAGGCCGTCGAGAAAATACCTGAGGAATGTCCTTGCCAAATTAAAAGATCCGGCCTCTCCCCGTGAAGAATAAGGATAGGATCTGACCAAGAGTTAAAAGATTGCAGTATATTAGAAGGCTGCCAGTCAGAGAAAATGAATTCCTGGACTGAGGCATTTCTGGGGATACCAGAACAATATATATCTCTATAAAAGAAGAGCTCAGAAAGGGGTCCTTTGGGATGCCAATAATCGAACCAGAAAGATGTTGACATACCATCCCCAATCCGCCATTTAAACTGTAAACAATATTCCCTTCGAAGGTCGAGGATTTTCTTCCACGCCCAGGAAGAAAAGGTCAGCTTAGGTGCAACCCAGAAATTTTTGTTCTCGAGAAAGGTGGAATGGATCCACTTATGCCATAAAGATTCTTTGTCCGTGAAAAGGATCCAAATGTGCTTGAGCATAGCCGCCCTGTTACAGTCAATGAGTTTATGTATACCTAGGCCACCTTCCTTTTTTGGTCGGCATACTTCGGACCAAGGGACTTTAGCCCTGCCAACACCCGGGTTTGGTCCATTTCATAGGAATTGTCTTAGAATTAATTCGATCCTCGCTAAGACAGAGAGGGGGATAGTAAAGACACTAGCCCAGAAAACATGAATGAAGTGAACGACCGATTTAATAAGTTGTAAGTGGCCGGCAAAGGAATGGAAACGTTGAGACCAAGACCGAGCTTGCGCAGTAATGGAATTTACTAGAGAGCTACAATCGGACTTACTAAGCCTGGACGCAATAACAGGCATTCCTAGGTACCGAAAAGGGAGTGTACCTTCATTAAAGCCAAAGATAAGCCGAATATGTTCTTGGAGCTCTGTCGACCCACCAGATAAAAACATCTCACTTTTGTTGGCATTTGGAATAAGCCCAGACCATCGAGAAAATAAGGTTAGACCTTCCTTCAAAAGGGTAGCTGAAGTCGCATTTGCCTCCACAAAGAGAAGGACGTCATCCGCAAAGAAGAGGTGGGTTAGGCAAATAGATTTACACCTCCAATAATATTTGAAGCCCGGGAGCCGAGCCCGAGCATTAAGGATTCCAGAGAGTACCTCCATGACCAAATTGAATAGATAGGGCGACAAAGGGTCCCCTTGGCGGATACCTCTTCCACTAGCAAAGAAGCCATGAAGTTCCCAATTAATGGCTACAGAAAATTTAGGGGATGTAACACATTCCATAATGAGTTTAATGAGCATAGGAGGAAAACGAAAAGTTTCCAGAACCGATTCCAAAAAAACCCAATCAATAGTATTGTAGGCCTTTTGAAAATCCACCTTAATGGCACATTTAGGCGAGTAAGGCTCATGGTGAAAGCCAGCAAAAAGCTCTTGAGCAAGTAGGATATTATCACTTATCCTACGTCCTTTTACAAAGGCATTCTGGGGATGGCTAATGATTGACGGAAGTACTGATGCAACTCTATTTGCCATAATCTTGGTTATGTATTTATAAACCGTATTACAGCACGCGATAGGGGCGAAAATCACTCATAGAAGAGGCATTAGGTACCTTTGGTACAAGTGTGAGAATAGTGGTGTTTACCTCCTTCAGTAAAGAGCCCGAGTGGAAGAAATCCTTGATTGCCGCAATAATAGAGGAGCCCACCATATCCCAAGATGAAATAAAGAAATCCACATTGAACCCATCGGGGCCAGGAGCTTTACCTTTAGCAAGGGAAACATAGTGTTCCGGATCTCAATATCTGTGACTTCCCGAGAGAGGAAAAGAATCCGATCATCAGTAAGGACTCACTCCACTACAAGGCCGATTTCCGCAGGGGAAGGCCGAATGATTGTAGAGTTAGCCACGAAAAGATTCTCAAAATGGGAAACAATATGTCTACTAACCATAGGCGGGTCATTAAGGACAATACCATCATTATCAGAAATCGAGAGGATACGATTATGTAGTTGCCTCTTCTTGACAAAATGATGGAAAGATTTTGTGTTCCTATCCCCATCATTTAGCCATCTACTCCTGGATTTTTGTTTTAGAAAAGCTTCCTCCTGAAGTCTGAGCAAGAAGAACTCCTGAAGTTGTTCCTTTTCCAAGATTGCCAGTCCTGGATTAAAAGGATCAGAGGAAAGAGTTTGCTGAGTAGAGTTAAGATCTAACATGGCTTGAACAACACGGGTAGAGATATCTGAATAATAATCCCTGTTGAATTATTTGAGGCGTCCTTTGAGAAGCCGAAGTTTCCGGCACAAGACAAACATGGGTGAGCCAGCAATTTGGGAACTCCATACCTGGGATACAATATCTGAGAAAAATGGGTGTATCATCGAAAAATTAAAGAATTTGAATGGCTTCCTGGACGAAATAGCAGGAGTGATTCTGATTAGCATAGGAGTATGATCTGATACACCCGGTGCTAGAAAGCTTGCCTTCGAGAAGGAGAAGGTACTGGCCCATTGATCATTGATTAACACTCTATCAATTTTTCTTAGTTTGCAAGTGAGACCTGACGATGTCGACCATATGAATCTATGGCCAATATATCTCAAGTCCTCCAGACCGAATTGGTCTAAGCAAATGCCAAATTCATCGAAAGCTAAAATCCAACTATTGGAGCTACCCAATCTATCCGAGTTACACTGAATAGCATTAAAATCCCCTACCACCAATCAAGAATCAGACTCAAAGAGATTAGTAGATCTTACAAGATTCTCCCAAAGAGAACGTCGAGCAACAAAGGTATGTTCTCCATATACTACCGAAAAGATACATGTCATATTCAGAGCCAAGAGATGAGCACGGCAATGAATTACTTAGGAAGACATAGAGAGAACTCCCAGATCCACCTCCTGAGATTTCCAACCGATCCAAATCCTACCCCGAGGAGAAAAATTGTAATTGGCAATCCATGTCCAACCCGGTAAGAGACCAGGGGACATATTTTCAAAAAGAGACGGTCTAAGCTTCGTCTCAATGATGTCAAGGCACGAGATATTATGAGATCTAACAAAATTCCTAATCTCAACTTGTTTAAGGGGGGCAACGAGGCCCCTAATGTTCCATACCCCAAAAAACATATAAAAACGGGAAAGAGATTACCACCTCCTTGCGCCGCCCCGTTTTTTACGTTTCAGTTTGGCCAACTTAGCAGCGGACAAGCTGCTTATGAGGGCAGGATCCGTCACCATTGGAGCGAGCATGAGAGAGTCCTGATCAGGTTCACCAGGGGGGCTGAAAGCACACCGTGGGAGGGCCTTTGAGACTTGGGATAGGCAGGCCAGGATCCCGACCAACAGCTTCAAGGATACCACCCTTATTCACAGGAATTCTCCGACGGGTGCTAAAGGAGGCAGGGGGATCCGAATCCTCCTCCAAGCCACTGCCTATATTGCTCGCTGAACCATCAATTGAAGCATCTGAATCTGAGGACCTTATAGAGGTTGCCGAGGAAGATAAAGCACGGTCAGTGGGCACAAGATGGCCATCCTTCCCAAGATCAGGGAGAGGATCCAGAGGATCAATAATCAAAGTAGGAGCTACAATGCTCGCTGAGATCTTAGAGCACCCAGAAGGCAGCAAATGCTGAGAAATCGCTACATCATGCGTGACTTTGATAAGATCAGGTCTTATAGCAGGAGAGGCCGACTTGGCCAAGTTCCACGAATGCTGTCCAGATTGCTTCTTACGAACAGTTTCCCATTGGCCGTCTTCCGAAAGAGGTTCATTTCCAGCAACACCAACTGGCACGGGGGCCTTATTGACAGCAGAGGAGGTACCAATGGCCGGAGCACATCTATGGCCAAAAGTTCCGCATTTCAGACACGCCATCGGTCTCCATTCATATTCAACTAAGACTGCCCATTTTTTGCCATTCAGGATAATTTCTATAGCCTCTAGCATGGTCTGTGATGCCTTAATCTCAATGCATACCCTAGCATAAGAGATCATTCGCATTCTCTCGGTTCGGATGTCCACATGAAGCGGTCTACCAATAGCACTTGCCACCGCACTTATACCCGAAGCAGACCAAAGAGCAATAGGTATGTTTTTCAATCTAACCCATACAGGTAGAGTTTCATGTTGATTTTTCTCTAGCTTCATTGCCGGGTGCCATTGTTGCAAAATCATAGGAACCCAAAGAATGGTAATGGGGCCCCCATCCACAATTTTACGACGAAACGAATCATCGAAAATATGGAAGAAAAAGAAACCATCACCATTAGCAAGAATATCAACGACTTGAGTACCCTATATATTTTTGACAGCAGACTCCGTCAATTTGAAGGGCAATTTTTCATCAACAAAGTAACCAACAAGGCATTCCTTCCACTTAAGATCGGCGTCCCGGAGGATTTCATCCGAAATTTCAACAGTAGGTTTTCCATCAATCAAAGAGGGGGGAATGTAAGAAAGGGAATAACCTTTTTCTGCAGATTTTGCAATGGCAGCCCATGAACGTTGTGTTTGTTGCTGAACTAACTTATCAGCACCATCTCTCAGTCCTTGATTCACCCAAATAATAGAAGGGTCTCTACGAGTCAATTTGAGAGCGGAGCTTCCTTGGTTACGACCTCTATCATGAGGCTGCAAACCTTCCTGAATCAGAGGACCAGAATTTGTGGTCACTGCTTCACCAGGACCAATAGTGAGCTTCGAGGGCTCCATAACATTGGGATTACTCCCATTTCTAGCTTCAATTTGACCAGACTTGGAAGAAAATCGACCCCTGCTTCTTCCACGACTACCGATGCGCTGTGACGGACGGCCTCTAGCAGCGAAACTACCAGCATCCATTGAAGCACTAGGGATATCCACATAAGGGGTGTTTCTCTGAAAGGCTCTTGAGGGGCCAGCATTAATGACAGAAGGATGCTTAGGGAGCTTAGGGAGTACCTTGCCTTGCACAGGTTTCGCCCCTCCCATAGGTTCCTTCGATTGAGGAATAGCCACCTCAAAGCTCTGATTTCCAGCCATGGCGGATTTTAAAACAGACGTGCCATGAGCAATCCAAATGGCAAGGCAGTAAGCAGACAACCGAATAGCAAAAAACCCAGATATAAGCAACCACCCACAACAAAGCTCAAGCTAAATCAGGTAGTTAAAATCTACGCACAGCAGAAGCACCAAACAGAAGTGTTCCAGTGAAAACCCAGAAACCTAGCCAAACCAAATCTGTTTGTCCTACCAGGAGAGAGCATCGAATGAAGCGCCCAGAGAGTAAGTTTGGGTGGAGTACCTGGCGACCCTAGCCTCAAGTTTCCAGTAGAATCGGACCGGCAAAACACCCTGAATCGCAAAAGCTCCAATCGGGTGTACAGTGGCATCGAGCAAAAAAACCAGGTCTGCTCAATAGGACCAGAGAGAGCACCGAAACTAGAATCTAGAGAGTATGATTGGGAGGAGAACCAGGCGATCCTATCCTCCAATTTTCAGAAGAAACCAACCAACAAAATGTTTAAAATCGCAAGAATTTAAGCTGGGTGAACAGTATTTCGATCACCAAAACGAGAGAGAACAAGGGAGACTGTAATGAACAGTACCCGAGTTTGAGTGAAAAGTTTTTACTTTTTCTTTTTCTTTATCTTTTTATTTTTTTTATTTTTCTTTCTTATTATTATTTTTTTAAGGTTGGCGAGGGTCGCCGGTGGCCGCCTCACCGGCGGCCGCGAAGGCTCTTGCCAGATCCGGTGAGGCCGCGAATGCCCTTGGGGAGGCCATTCGCGGCCTCATTGGTCGCGGGCACGGCGGCGAAGGCTCTCGCCAAATCCGGTGAGGTCATGAAAGCCCTTGGTGAGGCCATCGCGGCCTCATTGGCGCAAGGGACGTGGCAAAGGCTCTCGCCAGATCTAGCGAGGTTGCCTTGCCTGTAGCGGTGAAGGCTTTCGCCAGATCTGGCGAGGCTACCTCGCCCTTTGCTAGTGAGACAGCCTTCGCGGCTTCGCCCAGAGCCTTCGCGGCCAAGGGCAAGGGGGCCCTCACCCAATCTAGGCGAGGCCTTCACAGCCGGCGAGGGTTACTGGTGACCCTTGCCGGCATTGAAATTTTTTTTTGTAAAAATAAAAAATAAAAATAATTAATAAAAAAATTCAAAAAAATGTTAAAATATTTTTCACGTCAACTTTGGCGAAGTCACATCAGATTTTCTGGCTACCAAATGGCATTTGGCACTCAAGTGATCATTTTTTCAAATTTTTGGCACTTAAGTGAGCGCCATACGAAAATTATGGCATTTTTAGTGTCCTTATCTCCACAATATGAGTCTGATATTTCTCAAACCCAATCAAGTGTGCCACTTTGGTGGTCACAACCCATTTGAATTCTTGAAACTTTCTCATACTAGGGATATAAACTTTAGGTCTCACATTTACCATATACATGCGATTTTAGATTTGAAGACAGAGGCAATTTGTCGCTAAAATCACATGTCATGCCAATTACATTGTTCTATTCATTGATAGTTAATGAATTTTACACTACACATACTTTACGTGATAACATTTGTGTGAATCAACATCTGTATTTCCAAAACCATACAGAAATACACGAAAATACTCAAAATTACCCTAAAAATATATATATATGGGGTTCCATATGTATTTTCACATCCATAAAAGCACTAAACACATGAAATAAATATACCACAATGTAGAACATCTCACTACAAGAACATAGATACGAAGAACACTCCAATCGAAGCTTGCACGCGCCCTCAAGCACCTCCTCATTGTGTGGCGCGTGAGGCACATGTGCCCCTGTTCTTTTGGCCTGTTCGCTGGTCCGACTGCTGACGGTTCGACCGATTGCTGGTTCGACCGATTGCTGGCTCGACCGATTTACGGTCCGACTGGTTGACCGGTCCGATCAACGGATGAACCAGTTTGGGCGGGTCAACAGGTCGGATCTTCGGGTCGGGTCTCCTAGTCAACCGGGTTGATTCAACGGGTCGAGTCGGGTTGAGTCATGTACTTATTCGCTGATGTCATGATGACGTCAGTCCTAACGTGCGTTGCACGCGTTGGATGACGCCTCATTGTGGCGCGCGTGGGGGCACGTGTGGCGTCCCCCGGTGACGTGCCACCTATCAAAGTGCTCCTCTCGTCAAGCACATTCCGAATATACAATCAAAAACAATTTTGACGAACAAAAATCACGAAAAAAGGGCAAAATCCGTACGGTCTACATCTAGTCTATGGAAGATTTGCTACCATATGTTGGTCGCGATAAAACGACACCCAATATCACCATAGCTAGAATCTATAACACATTGATAGAGTGAGAGATTTGTGCACCTGATTTGGAATCCATCGTTCTTGATGTGGAATAGCGATGATCCTCTATGCAAGTCTTCTCCTCTATCACCATCTATATCACTGGCTCAATGAGATTGGCTCTCACAAATAATGATTGCTCTTTATGTGAGATATGGGTGCGTTAGGGTTAGAGAAGGGATATGAGCTCGATTTATAGAGTTTTAAGCCAGGCCCTCTCATCATGGGCCGGATTTTATTCGGTCCATACTAACCAGCCCCGTATTAGACTAATTAAAAAACTTTATATTTGACCTTATTAAACCAACCCCGTAAAATGATAAATTACAATATCAATTAATGTAACCCACGTTAAAAAAAGTCTTACAAAAACTTTCCTCCACGATGATGACGATCCATCGACATGAGATGTATAGAAAAATCTTTCTATCTTAATTAGTTTATTTGTTAAACTGGAATCATTTATTCATTATTGATGTAAATAGCTATATCATCCATCATCGGTCGAATCTCAAGGTATTTTTCAAATCTCAAGGCATTTTTCAAACCAATCATAGTTTTTATAGAGGGAGGTACACTAATAGTACTGCCCCTTTGAGAACAGTAATTGAAACTTTCATCTCCTACTATCCAAACAATAACCCAAACTATTGCTTTGGTTGCCAAAACGGGCAGTCAATTTTTAACTCTATCCTAAAGTCGGCCCCTGACAACATGGACATGGACACTAGTCCCCGACGTAGTTTTGGTCTCGAGGACCTCGGACTCGGATTCGGGGACCAAAGTCCGAGCCCCAGATTTCGAACACCAAACTAAAATGTGGTTTTTCTTTTAGGAGAAAACCCTCAAAAATCTTAAATTATGTTAACTATGGCACATTTACTCAATTTTTTTTTGTGATATCAAAACTCCTAACTATTCCCACTGTTATATAATTATCCTAAACTTTTTCTTATAACATCAAAAACCTAAAACTAGTACCCGTGTAATACATTTACCATCCGTCAAAACTCCGTTAAATGATATTCCAATCAAAATGGCATCATTTTTTTTACTTGAGTCGTGTGAGCACTATGTCAGTATTGTTTGCCTTCCGTTGTTCATATAAGCACATTTTTAACAATGCTCATTGACAGAATGTGTCACAGGTACAATTTTGGGAGTTTTGGTGAAAATTTTTTTATGGTAAATGTGTCATAATGGATATAGTTTAGGGTTTTTAGCTATTTTTCCACTTTCTTTTTTTATTCACTTTTCTTTCCTATTAACACTTCCAATTTATGTCATCTTAGAAAAATTTTGACTTAGTAGTAAAACAAAAATAAGGTTGATTAACTATTGAAAAATTTCAGAAAAGGTTTGCTTAGCTTTCTTTATTTAGCCACCAAGAATTAGTGCAGTTGGTTGGGGCGTCACGAAATTTGCAACTTAGGAACTAGATGTCACTTGTCTCAAAGTCACCCACATAAACCGAAGACTTAAATTTAACTGGTTTATAGGGCTTGCAAAGTGCTTCATGGTAGAAAAATTATGATGTGCAGGGTGAAAATTGAAAGATTTGTTTATTTCTTTGTAGTTGAATTCTAATATGAAAGTACAATTCTTGAAACTTTATGGACTAGGTCTTATTCCTGGAACTTTCTGAAGGACACCATAAAATTCTATTACAAATCTAAGTCCTAAATTCATTCAATTAAATTTCTAGGGACTACTCAAAAAATAGCATGGAACGCAATGGACTAAAGAGCATATTCACCCCTACGACATATCTTTCTATGCTTACTAATTTTATTAGCAAAAGGTGTGAATCAATCAATGGGTTTCCTTCCTCTATTTCAATAGACGAGGTCTTCGTTGGGCCTTTCACCCGATCCATTGGGCCTTTTGGGCCCTGAATCTATACTATTTATGGACACGTCTAATTATGAAGGTAAAAAGGTCGAGGGTAAAACATCACTTCGTGAAACTATATTGAGAATATATCGCGAGTTTGGTTTGTATAATTGTCTATTACGTGAGATTGTTATTATAGTGGTGAATATGATCAACTTATATGAATGTTCATTTGCAGCCATATCCTGTAATAGATTGATTCTATAAAGTAGTCTGGTAAACCTGGCAATTATCATTACTTATATTTTGTATCGCTAGTTGTTCGCTAAAAAATCCTCAACAACGATCGTCAACTGAAAAGTGCTGATTAAACGAACCTGATCAATGATCTTCGAGGTTACACTGCAGCCCTTATATTTGATTGATAGACGATTACAACCCAGAAAGGAACAAGAACTCGGTTCACGAGTTCATCACAAAGTGAGATCACAGTTCGGTCATCCAACACCAGACCTCAAACTACAAGAAGAAGGGTAATTGTGCAAAGAAAAACATGTAAAGAAATCGTACAATTTGACATCAAAGTTGGCTTTCTTGCGGTGCCAAACACTTAGTCACAAGCGTAAGAACGTCTATTTCAAGATCTTGAGGGGGATAATAACTTCACTGCATATGCTCACAGACAAGTTTTAGCTTGTCTGTAGAATCAAGACAGCCCACATGACAAAATCTATTCTTTTCTCGTTCTTAATACGATAGAATCTCGAGTTAGGTAATACGGGACAAAGAAGTACTTGCCTCGATGCCCTCCAAAATTTTCAAATGGAATCGCCAGGTTGGCCTAATTTTTATTATTTTTTTCGATAGAAAGTAGGAAACCAAAAAATTATTGAAAGGGGTTTTGGCATGTACCATCATTAGTGCTTCATTCGGGGGCCTTAGGAAGATAATTAACACCATTATCTTATAATAAACAGAAGATACGAATCTCAACGACAATCTTTCAATGTCATGTGCTCTTTGTATCCCATTTATCATTCCCATGACTTGGTCAGATGCAACTTCTCGAGAATTTCTTTTGTTTGTTTTCTTTCCCCTTTGAAAAACATGGCCTGCACATGGTTGTACATGGGATTTATCTATCCAAAAGATCAAGAGGTACAAAAGATTCTGCTTTATACATATAATTTTTACGGTTAATACAATTAAAAATCTCAAACCAATATCTTGCTAACACGTTTATCCTAAATTATTTTTTGTCTCATAAAAAATCTCAATTTGATACCTTCACGACAAATTACCCCAAACCAAATCTACCTTTCGTTAAAATGCATACAGGTTTCCACTTTAAATTTGTCATTCTCTACGTTAGATCCGTCTTACAATCATCTGCCATGTGCGCTGACATGTACTTATTGGAGGGAGATGTAAGGGAGGGTACTGGCTTGGGTTTTTCTATGAGACGAAAATTAGTTTGGAGTAAATATGTAATGAGATACTAGTTATTTTGTGAGACGAATTAATTTTTCATAAACTCATTTGAAATTTTTTATTCTATTAACCTTTCTGTTTATATCATGATTTGGCACTCCATGGTCATAATGTGTCAGTTGGCACATTAGAACGTGGGTCTCCTTTCATGATGAAGGGGTTCATCCCGCCATGTTGACACCACAAGCTCTTCTAGAAAGTTGAAATTCAGCATCTCTCTTACTCTAAACGCAAAGCTCATATAGATCGACAACTTTAGATCTAGATTCTAGATCTAAACAAGCAATTCCAAGTCTGTCAAAGTTTTACATCATCGATTCAAATACGTGGGATAAGAATAGCAGAAGTGTGATAACTTTTGTATGGTACACATTTTAGTGCGATAACTTTTTTTCGCTTACTTAAATGTCATATTGGAGAAAAACTGATGATTTAAGTGTTATTTCTAGCAAGTCATCCCACATGGACTTTTTACTTAATTTTCCATTTCAACGTGAATTTTTTTTTGAATTTCTTTTCTTTTCGTTTTTATCTTTGCTTTGTTTTCTTTGTATCGGCAAAGGTCACTAGTGATACTTGCTAGTTGCAGAGGCCCCGCTCAGATTGGGCACGGGCCACCTCGCCCTCGACCAATGGGATTGTTAAGGCCCCAGGCGAGGCCATCGCTTGCCACAAGCAAGGGCCTTCGCGCCGTCGCTTGTGGTTGGCGAGGCCGCGATAGCCTCGCCCAAGGCCTTCGCGGCCTTGCTAGCCACTAGCAAGGCCTTTGTGGCCGGTTGGTGACCCTCATTGGCACAGAAAAAAAAAGTAAAAGAAAAATTTTAAAATTTTAAAAAAATTATCCATGTCAACGCCGATGATGCTACGTAAGATGGCTGACATCCACGTCGGATTTTCTGGTGAGGCAAATCGCCAATGATACTTAAGTAATCTATTTTTTAAATTTGTGACACTTAAATTAGCGAATAAAAAGTTATGGCCCTCGTGTGAGCGCTATGCGAAAGTTATGTCAATTCTGTTGTTCTTATCCCCAAATCTATTATATATAGTGATTGGGTGATGCGACTAAGACAATTCTCAATGATTTTGGATATTTTCCCCCAAACACATACTTATCTTTTTTTATATAGAGTTAATACCACGAAACTCCAAACTAGTACACGTGACAAATTTATCCAAAATTAATTTTTTAACCACTAAAAACCCTAAACTGATACATCTGTGATAATTTTGGCCTCCATTAGTTTCTGTTAAATTTTATCATCAAATTATTGAGTTGGATGACACGTAGTAGTTGACGGATGTACCAATTTAAAGTTTACCCCTCTGTTCGTTACATGTTTACCAATTTATGGTTTTTCATGGTATTAATTCAATTTAACGGAGGGCAAATTTGTTACAAGTGTATCAGTTTGGGAGTTTTTAGTGATAAAAAAATTAGCTTGAGATAAATTTGTCACAAATGTACTAGTTTGGGGTTTTTCATGATATTATCCCTTTTATTTATATATACTATTTTACTTTTCAACTAACCTCATACTACTACTTGAATTAACTTACAACCAAGATCAGGTATTGCGGCTGAAAATATTGTTTAGCCTTAAATGGGGGAAAAATACTCAATGATATAATCTTATTATACGGATGTCAATTCAATCCTAAACTTTTCAATTTCGACTATTCAATCCTAAACTTTTGCGCAAAATTTCAATATAGTCATTTCGGTCAATTTTTGCTAGAAATCGCTGATATGACGATCCAGTTATTACCGATTGTTCTACGTGGCATACCATCACGCTAGTGATTTCGGTCAAAATTGGCCGGAAAGATTACATTGGAATATCGTAAAAAAGGTTATGACTAAATTGACAAAATTGAAAAATTTAGGACTGAATTGACATTCGTACAAGTTGAATAGACAATTTCCCTGAGATGGGAGGACGGGTTTTTGAATTTTTTTTCCGGAGTACCATGTCCTTTTAGCTCACTTAAGGCTTAAAGCTGCGACAAACAAGATCGAGTGCTCTATGATTGCGGAGATTTGTTGACAAAATGACTGAAGGAACCACATGGGAAGAGGGATGGGAGCATATGAATTGCAAATAAAATACTGATCAAGTATAAAGCTGTGGTTCAAGGAAAGATCATCCTCATCTCCCATTTGTCTGGAAGTCTTCTTTAGTGCCGCTCAATGATTCGAATCTGTAGAAAACAAAGTTAAGAAACATGCTGAGCCAGTGCCCAATTCTGTTTAGTATAAAGATCATCCTCATCTCCCATTTGTCTGGAAGTTTAAAGTTGTGGCTCAAAGATTCGAATCTGTAGAAAACGGCCAGGAAGATTTCGTGTAAACACTCACCAATTACCATCTCATTATGGAGATATTTTTTTTTCTTGTTAACGAGTACCCACGATATACTTGTTAATGTTAAGAATGTTTTAATTGTCTCATGTTGAACTTTCCTTAATTGCTTTTTTTACAAGTATCCACGAGATACTCGTTAATCAAATTTTTCTCTAAATGAAACATGTCGAAAATTCTGTCGTATGACTAATTTATGCAGGTATTAACTAGGTAATTAAGTGTAAATCAATGTCGTTTTTCAATAGTTTATAAACATTTTTTCAAGAAAGGGATTGAAGACTCTAACTCATGGATAATCGAACGCAAGACCAACCTAGCTAGTATCAATTTTTTTTTGGGTCAAATAGCTATAGTATAAATTAATTTGTTGCCGGGGATTTTAACGCAATCAGAGATCCAACTGATAGAGTGGGTAGCACTACTCCCTGGATCCCGGTTTTTGATGAATTTGGGGAGTGTCTAAACCAAGCGGGGCTGGAAGATATTCGATATGTGGGGTTCAAATACACCTAGACCTATTCTTCTGGTGATAGTCGGAAACTCCGCAAGATTGATCGTATACTTGCAAACGATATATGGCTACAACAGTTCTCCTACTCGGAAGCCAGTTTTCTCTCTCCCGGGATTTCAGACCATTCTCCCATGGTGGTAAAAATTCTGTCGTCGATTTTTTCCAGGAAACCATTTAAGTTCTATACCTTCTGGACGTCTCATCCCAATTTCTTGGAACTTGTAAAGTAAGCTTGGGATACACAGATAGTCGGTACACCGATGTATACTATTTGCTGTAAACTTCGTGTGCTCAAACAGAAGTTGAAACAATTAAACAGGTGTTTCTTTTATGACATATCTACAAGAACTGAACATCTTAGATCTGACCTATACGCTGTTCAGGCGGCCCTTGAACAACAGCCTTTTGACCAAAGGCTCCGCGATAAAGAAGTGGAACTCACAAAATCTTTTTCTACAATGAGATTACAGGAGGAATCCTTCTATAGGCAGAAATCCCGTATTCGTTGGCTCAAGGAAGGAGATCTTAACACGCATTATTTTCATCACTTTGTTAACAAAAGGTGTGTAACAAATCGAATTCTCTCGATTTCAACTGACGATGGGAATTTAGTTACTGATCCTCAGGCGGTTAGGGCTCATATTGTTAATCACTTCCAGGAGATACTTAACGGTACTTCTGCTTCCTCTTTGCCCTCTGTTAGTGAGATAGGTATGTTCCTTGGACGGGTCCTTGATGAGCACCAAAGAAACGGTTTGGCGCTTCCGGTCTCAGATGAGGAAATCCGATCCACTCTTTTTTCGCTCGCTAAGGGCAAAGCCCCTGGACCGGACGGTTATAATATTGACTTTTTTAAAGCTACCTGGGAGATCACTGGACCACCCACTATTGCAGCAGTGAGAGATTTCTTTGAATCGGGATGTTTGCTTAAAGAGATCAATAATACCATCCTGACTTTAGTCCCGAAATCCCCAAACGCTTCAGCTATGTCGGATTTCCGTCCTATTGCTTGTTGCAATACTCTTTATAAGTGTATCTCCAAGATCTTGGCCAGGAGGTTAGCGTGTGTCCTTCCAACACTTATTGGCCCTACCCAAACGACGTTTGTCAGAGGTCGAAGGATCAGCGACAATATCCTGATTGCCCAAGAGCTATTTGCGGATTTCCACCATCGGCCATATCTTGCGAAATGTGCTATTAAAGTGGATTTCCAAAAAGCATATGACACTGTCGATTGGAGCTTCTTAGAAAGGACCCTAATGGCCTTCAATTTTCCTGTCTCCTTTACTAAGATGGTGATGGCTTGTGTTACGACAGCAAAGTTTTCAGTCTCCATTAATGGTGAATTGCATGGCTACTTTGGGAGCTCTAGAGGCATTCGCCAAGGAGACCCTCTATCGGCTTACCTTTTTATTCTGGTTATGGAGGTCTTCTCAGGTATTTTGAAGACCAAAACTAATATGCCGGATTTCCACTGGTTTTGGAGATGCAAAAAGACCCGGCTATCACACCTCTTCTTTGCGGATGATGTCCTGTTGTTCTCAGAAGGTCACTTGCGGTCAGTTCAACTGATTAATGAATCTCTCCTCTTGTTCTCTGGTTGGTCTGGCCTTCAACCGAATAAGGCGAAAAGCAATATCTTCATCTCGGGAGGGACTCAAGCGTTGCAAGACCAAATTATTCAATGCCTTGGGTTTCAGCAAGGTATTTTGCCATTTAGATATCTTGGAGTGCCAATCATCTCTACTAGGCTGCGCAAGACAGAATGTAAAACCTTGATTGATTCCATCACGACTCGTGCCCGATCCTGGTCCCAACGGTTTCTTTCCTTTGCTGGTCGCCTCCAACTGATAAAGTCGGTCTTACATTCCATTCAAGTATACTAGGCCACCACCTTCTCCCTACCCAAATCGGTATTGCATAGTATTGAAGCAATTTTGCGGCAATTCCTATGGAAAGGTCCTGACCTTGGAGTTGGTGGCGCAAAAGTAGCATGGAAAGCCATATGCTTACCCAAAGAGGAAGGCGGTCTAGGTATCCGCAGACTTGACGAATACAACAATGCTATGACTCTGAAGCACATTTGGCTTCTTTTCACAGATAAAGAATCGTTATGGTGTAAGTGGGTGCACTCTAACTTCTTAAAGAAGGCTAATTTCTGGATTGCTTCTAAACCAACCTTCTGTTCCTGGACCTGGAAGGAAATCCTGGATATACGCTCTTCTGCCCGAACTATGTTCCGGTGGAATATTGGCAATGGAAGATCTGTCTCTTTCTGGTTTGACTA
The DNA here is from genome assembly GCA_031216405.1 of Syzygium malaccense. NCBI lineage: Eukaryota > Viridiplantae > Streptophyta > Magnoliopsida > Myrtales > Myrtaceae > Syzygium > Syzygium malaccense. The sequence goes on along the minus strand of CM062261.1, from coordinate 2,126,835 downwards.
CTGGCACAATAGGGGGCCGCTCCACCTACTCTTTAGCGATGTAGAGATCTACCAGTCGCGCATTCCTCGGGAGGCTACTGTACGGTCCTTTTATGAAGGCTCGTGGCAACCTTCCATTACCCTGGATTCTATTATGGGCTGGAGGGATGCCACTCCGGTCTTTATGGATAGTACGATGGACAACTTTATCTGGTCACCTCATCCTTCGGAACCCTTCTCTGTTAAGCGTACTTGGAATCATATACGAAGGAAATGGCAACCAACTCCATGGCATTCCTTCATCTGGGACCGACACTTAGTTTCCCGCCATGCCTTTCTTCTGTGGCTAATATCTCTTAATCGCTACCAACGCAGGTATTCCTATTACATTATCGCAGGATTGACGATGCCTTGTGTGTTTTTTGTGGTGCTACTCTGGACTCAATCAACCACCTCTTTTTTTAATGTACCGCCACTGGTAGATTGGCTTCTCTTTGGGCGACAAAATGTAATCTACCCTGGCGCAACCGTCCCTGGCAAGAACATATTTTGTGGGCAATGCAGGTTTGTGGAGGATCCTCGTTTGCACATTGTATCTCTAGATTTTCCCTCGGAGCTTTATGTCACATCATTTGGACCGAAAGGAACAATGCAATTTTCAGGAACAAAAGCGTTTTTATCCTTGGCATGCGTAAGCAGTTGATCAAAGTTGTCAAGGACAAGGCCATATCTATGGGGAGAGTCGAGGACACTTATAGAAACCGCATCCTACAGAGGAAGTGGGACCTGCCTCCCTCTATATTTGGTTAGTGCTGCTCCCAGCTGTTCTGGTGCCATCTCCAGTGGATCTCCGGTGTTCTTAGCGGCGGTCTTCTTTTGTGGCTGGTTAGGTTGTTGTTGGTTCTCTTTTTCTGTTTCCTGTTGGTAGCTGTCCTACGGCTTGTTGTATAGTTCCTGCTGGACCTGCTTGACCTTGTACGGACATTACTATGTCCTTATATGGTCAGGTGTTGGTTTGAGCTTAGGTTGTACTTGGTGTTTTGGAAAGTTATACATATTCTTACCTTACCAAAAAAAAACATATGACTAGTGAAGGTTATAAAAAAAAAACATATGGCCAGTGAAATATTTTTTCCGCTGACAATTAAACTTCATATAGACTCATTAAAATTATCGTTAAAAAAACGTCATTGGTCAATAATATTGATAATGTACGAGCTATAATTACCAGGCTCCAGCTAATACAAGAAGATGATCTACATTTCTTTATGAATTCAAACCCTAGGGCACAACACCAGAGTGGAGCCTTGAAATCCGCTTCTGTCAAATTAAGTAGATTACATTGTTTTAATTGGACGAGATTATTCTGACCATAAATTACTAAACTACGTTGTCAGGATCGAGAGGAAAGAGCCTTTCCGTGCAAACGGTAGCCTGGGTTTTTTTTATAAAATCTGCAGGAGGCATGAGTACACGTGACAAGTTCGTGTAAAATATGCTTTCCAAATAAAGGTTACTAAACTCCATCAGCTTTCGGTCCGATTCTCATCATTTCATTCCCAGTAGAAATGAATTATAATAATCATTATTATCGTAGGGTATATCTAGAGCTTTTAGGTACTAAATTTGGACCAGCGTGTTCGACTGGTATGAACCGAGAATCGGACCTTAGGCCAGTCAATTTTTACAGCAAATGACATCTCAGTCGAAAACCTGTAAAACCGAACAACCGGTCATTTTGCATGTGATTAAAGTAATAAATAAGAGGATGATCTTAAGATATGATGTTCATCAGAAGCTAGGTAATAAGACTACTGAATCGAGGACCAACCCTGTCTACTCAATCTATCAAGTACAATAAGCTATTATCAAAATATTCTTTCAAAAGGAAACAAGGGAGTTCATAACATTTGGCACTTCAAAATTAATGCAAAAGGACAACGAAATAGTCCTTTGAAACTCTCGTAGTTTTGACTTGTTCCACGTTTGAAGAACTTTTTAATAGAGCCGTTTATCTCACTGTATATAAAGAGATATGATAGACTCACGATACCTTGTAAATGACTCTCTATCAACAAAATAGCTAATAGAAATCCTTCTCGACTCCTGTTATGGCCTCAATGTGCAGCCCATTGAACTGTGGTCATATCATTTTATGACACAATGCCAAAAGGAGACTGTTATTGTGTGCCATGGACACTGTAATCAAGTTACATTTGATGTGATTTGAACATGTGTACCGAAACATAACTATGTTTTCAATGTCTCACGTCATGTGAATTACTACACTTCACAAGGAAAATATGAATATTCTTATTTAGTAATGAATAGCCCATCCGTTTGCCTCTATTATGGGATTCGCTTTTGCTTTCTTTTCCTTTGACTACTAAGATGTTTCGGTTCGCCATTGCTCTAGAGAAATTGCTCTTCTGCGTAGGATTGAGCAGTGAAAACACCAAATGTGAGTTTCAAAGTTTATGAAGATTTTCTCTACAGAACGTAAGCAAACCAATGTTCAACTGGTTTCAGCTTTTGGTGATCTATTCTGATATATGTCTGGAACATATATATATATATATAAAAGAAGAAATGGAAATGGAGCTGGAAAGGAAAGGGAATGGAACAGAATGGGGCGCTATCTTCATCCATGTTTGATAGTGTCCAAGAATATGAGAGTCGAATTGAAATCAAAGAAGGTAAACATATAAGGGAGAAAGAATCCTGGCATAGGGTAAGTAAATTATAGTCCTAATAACTTGATTAATGTGTGTAGGGCGTTTCTTCCTCTTAGGAAGAGTCCTTTCTACCCATGTCGGTGGTAGCTCTTTTAATGGCGTCAAACCCAGGAATACCCCCATAAACCCTGGCAGCTGATCTTTTCCCTCTCTTTTTTTTGGTTTTTTAACCTCTGTAGCTTTTGACTGGTGCTGCTTTCTCAGTATTGGGCTAACATGGACGAAGGGGGTACTTCAGATGCTCGAGCGGAGCATCTCTGCAGAAAATTAGGAAAGTTATAGTCAGATGATAGAAACGTAGTTATTGGTGGAGTTGTATCAAGAGAGGAGTTGATTGAATGTCAACTGGACACTCTTTAAGTAGCTGCTGACATACCCAAACATTAATGTCCTAGCTTTTCAAAAATACAGTGAGAAAGGCATGGAAGACCGAGAATGTGAATATCTCTCTGGAGTACTTGATGGTGGACCTTCCTCATTTGCAAATCATCTTTTACTTCTAAAAGGGGAGGGGGCCAATGAAGGCTAATGGCCCCGAAAGAGGTTATTTGAGAGTTGCAGGACTTCGTTGATTGGGGAAGAACCTAGTGACCCCCCATCTAGTGACTGCGAGGGTTCGCCCGCGTCGGAGATTTACCCTCGCTGGTGGAGGCCAACGACCGCCTCCACGCATACACAACCTCCGCCTAAATGAACGGTAAATAGTGGAAGGACTTAACCGTACAAATCAGACGAGTTCAATAATTCACTAGGTCGGATACCTTTTGTTTTTCCCTCACCAAACACTCGCAAAGTAATTGCTCGAAATCACCCAGAAGAAAAGCTCCTTAGACCACCCTATGGTCTCCTGGCCAGGAGCTTTCTCCTTTGTTTTGGCGTTTTTTTTAATTTTCGTATAATTTGGCGATAATACTTTATTGCGGAAGGCTTGCCCATCCCGAAAATAATGGCCCCCTTCGTATAAAATATAATGTTAACAGCTAAACTACTCCAACCATCTCAAAAGAAAAAGAGACTCAATCAGGAACCAATCCCATAATTAGGCACATGCAGGCTTCTGATTGGCACTCTACAATAGAAAAAAGTTGCAATATCTTCACATTCGTCCCCATATCTTCTGAAGACCCATTTTTTAAGAATCCGTCGGGTCAAATCTCTAAGCAACTCCACCTCAACACTCAACAGCCAGAGAGAGATAAACTTTCTAAACAATTCACACGTGGGACTAAATGAAAATGATGGATGAATAGCTAGTTAGAACAGCTATATAAATGGAGGATCAAAAGCATTACCTTGTAGTTGTCTCGTGGGCTACAAGGAAAGGAACAGATAGAGCATTTTTCAGATAAAGCCAATAAGGTTAGTTTCTTCACTTGAATCTATCTTAGCTCCTTCCGTTACAAGATCATAAGTACTTGTCGCATCTCATCTCATCTCATCTCTTGCACGCTAATCTGTGAACAATATCAGTGTTCCTCTGAGCGACGGCACAGTTTCTGCTGCTGCTTTTTTTCATTAGTTGCATTTGTGTCGAGGAGCAAAACCACACGTAGTTATTTACTATCTGGATTTGAATTTTGTCTAACTCCTGCAAGATCTAATGCAGAACTCAGAAGGGTTATCATCTGCGTCATTTTTATTTTCCTAAATGGAAATACTCTCCACAAAATGGTTAACCGAAACGGTAACATAACAAATTTCTAACTTTGAGCCATAAAAACTATGTATACAGCGACTAATTTAAGATCTGTTTCAATAGTGTCATAACGGACTTTTTTGTTTCTGCCATGTGGTATCATGAATGTTACAGAGAATGGATGACTTCAACAACTTCATCCACCAATACAACACCAACTCTCCTGATAATGGAGGGCTCATGACTGAAGAAATTGCAACTGCACTGGGACAGACAAATAACAAAAACAGTAACTTGCAGAACTGCTTGTATCCGAACCTCCATGCTTCATACCCTCCTTTCACTTCCCAGAACTCCATTACATCCACCACCACCACATGCAGTGACTCGTCCAGCGAGAGATCTTGGACCGGTCATGAGAGGCCCGCCAAGCTCTTGAAGGCAAGCACCTGCGGTTCTTCCTCCTCCTCGCACCTTGTTTCGTTCAGTACATCAGCTTCAATGGCCTCGAACCTCCAACAGCAAGTTTATGGGAATTCGCAAAACCCTTCCGCGACGCCGAAGAAAGAGGCAGTTTCTCAAGAGTACAATATGACTTTTGGGTCTTTGAACTCGGGTGTTGTTTATCCCAATAACCAAAACTCCAGCCCAAAAGCCGGTCTGGGGATTAAGAGAGCTAATCCTGTTTCAAGGACTCCATCAAGTGCTCAAGACCATATTTTAGCAGAAAGAAAGAGGAGAGAGAAGCTTAGCCAGAGGTTTATTGCTCTGTCTGCCATTGTTCCAGGTCTAAAAAAGGTACTAATCGAGATTTTTATTAGTTAAATCATATTAGATTCCATTATACGCCACAAAATGGATACTTGTGATAAGCAAAAGGGTAATCATGATTGCTTAATCGATCGCATTTGGATCGAATATTTTAATTGATTTATTCTTTTCTATAGATGGACAAGGCCTCTGTTCTTGGAGATGCTATTAAGTACTTGAAACAGCTTCAAGAACGTGTGAAGTCGCTAGAGGAGGAGTCGAAGAAGAAAACAATGGAATCGGCGGTCTTCGTGAAGAAGTATCAGCTCAGCACCGACGATGACTGTTCGTCTTGCGATGAGTCCTCCGAGGATCACTCTGCGGACCAAGCATTGCCCAAGATCGAAGGTTGGGTTGCGGACAAGGACGTCCTCATCCGCATTCATTGCGCGAATCAGAAGGCTATCGCGGCAAGAATCTTTGGGGAAGTGGAAAAGCTTCACCTTTCCATTGTTCAAAGCAATGTGGTGCGATTTGGCAGCTCCACTCTTGACATCACCATTGTTGCTCAGGTACATATTAATCTCAGCATCTTCCTCTAAGTTGATTAATAATTACTCCACGCAAAAATCAATGTAAAAGGGTCCTTTTTTTGGGGTTGATGCGCTTTGCCACTTTTATACCTTAGTGAAAAATACCACGTTTGATTGCAATCTGGGTTTCTTTGCTTTAAAAAATGCTAAACTTTCGTGTTTCATGTTGTCCAATCAAAATATAAAGAAAATCCAAATGTAAAGAAAGGGTTAATATAACGAAAAACCCCAAATTGATACATCTGTAATAATTTTGTTCCAAACTATTTTTTTTTATCACAAAAAACCTAAAACTAGTATACTTGTGACAAATTTATCTCAAACTAATATTTTAACCACTAAAAACCCCAAACTGGTACATTTGTAACAAATTTACCCTCTATAGTTTCTATTAAAGGAAATGGCTTCATGTTCTTTCGTTTATTACTACTATTTCAAGTTCTCAATCATGACCGGAACAGAAAAGGTATGAACAGCATTAAAAGGCTTGGTGATTGATAAATATACAAAAAGGTAGCATATTTCAGAAAAATTATTATAAGACAAGTGAGAATTCATATAAAAAATCAAAGAAATTCTCTATACATAAAAAACTGAGGACAAAATTCTGAAATTCAAATGCAGCTCGATCTATTAATGATCTAAGAAAACTATTTCCCTTTTTTGTTTAAGCTTTTGTTGTCTTGTATAGTTATTTATTTATTTATATGCCAGATGGATGATGGGTTTAGCTTGACAGTCAAGGAGATAGTGAAGAATCTGCGGTCTTCATTGTTGAAGTTCTGGTTCACGTGAAGCTGCTGAAGTTCCTTGCTGTTTCATGTTGCTTCCTCTGTAAAACCCAATTTACCAAAGCTCCAGTTCATAAAGGTTGTGATTTCGTGCAGGGTTTTTTCTCGTATTCACTCTTGTTTTTGCGCGGTTCAAAGTTGTTTGTACGCCACGTTGAGGGAGTGAACCCTTGCATGATGTGAAAAAAGATGTTTCCATTCAACCTTTTCTTCTTTTTTTCTCATTCCCCTTATGTTTTAGGAGGATTTATGGAATACTTCATGCAATAGTCTTTCAATAAGAATGAAAAGCTGTTTTTATTATATCCTTGTTCCTTGTGGGCTCGTTGCTCATCTTATTCAAAATTTTGTACATCTTTGGAATTTGAGTCTCATCAAGTTCACCATAGAACCAATGTAATTAAATTGCCGTAAATTGCAAACACTTTATTGAAAGGGAGAGATTTGTCGCCGTGAGCGCATTCGTTTAATTCCAAATGGATATGCAAGAGGTTGAATCAAGTAACATTATTTAAACAATTACATTCTATACAGTTTAGGACGAGAAAAGAACGAGCTTACAATCATTTACAATTCCACACCCCCACATCTGTCTATGATATATGTAGTTAAAATCAGAGTTAAGAGAATGTTCTCTCGTGTGTATGTCAAGTGACAATTCATTTTGCCTATATGATTGTCACATGGCATAATGCACGGCATTGTTTTGCCTCTAGCCTACATTCGACCTATAAATTTTTTGCTCGTTAGTTTTTGTTATCTACTAATTTCTGTTTTTCTTATTGAATTTAAATTTGAAGAAATTGAGGTTATGGAAGTTAATAGTTTTTAGCGACACAAAAAAAGTTTGGATAATTGTGTCACAGTGGGCATATTTTAAGGTTTTTTTTTTTGTGGTATCAACCTTTAATTTAATGTGTTAAAATATGTATGATGACAAAGTTCATGAGTTTTAATTGTTGTAATAACATTTTTTTTTTGGTCCCTTGTTAATCATAAAATTCAAATATTTGAGTATATATTTGGACAAATAAATAAAGAGAAAATATCTTTAGTTATGTGGTTAAATGATATAACGTATTTTGAAAATATACATTGTGAATTTAAGGAAATCAATTTATATAATTTGCAGCATATCTTGTTTTACTACATGAAGACATTTTACTTATTTTAATATATTTGAATCAAATAAATTGTAGAAAATATTAGAATATATATTTATCGACATGAAATTGAAAAAATGAATAAATTTATAAAATAATAGCTAATTTATAACACAATTGATTAAATTTACATCTTTTAATTATGAGCAAATTAATCGAAATAAACAACTCATGTTACTTTAATATCGCCAATATTTTTGTCCCAAACTCACAATAAAATATTTTTCACGTAAAGCAAGATCAATTTGCAACTTATTTATGATATAGAGTTTTTTTTATTTCATTTAGTTTCATTTTCTACTTCTTGGATAGACTCGTTTCAGATATAGCTTCCATTATTGTACGTTAGAAATGATTTTTTTCTATTAATCTTCTGTGTGCTTAGGAAGCATAACATTATAACTACTTTTTCGTCATGTATTAATCTTACGCCTTCGTAAAGCACGTTATGCTTCTTGAAAACTATACGTATAATTATCAAATAAAACCTCATCTCCTCTTACATCACATCTCATATACTAGATTACTAACTATTCAAATATATGTAGATACCATCGCCAAATATATATATATATATATATTTATTTATTTATTTATATATACACACACATAGATACCGCATCCTCGTTTCTCTTCCACAATCTCCCACTTAGAGTTAAAAATGTTGTTTTAGTAGTCTTCTTTCATTTATTGTTCTAACGTAGGTACTCTATCCAATTTGTAATGTTTTGTTTGGAATGAAAAGTTTATTTCTAGAAAAAAAATTTATATGCAAATAGACATACTGGGCAGGCTGAGCGACTAGTTTTGTTGTTTGATGCTACTCATAAAATCTCATTCTATGGGAAATTTAAAGTTCTTACACTAAGGAATGTCCGGGCGACTTGGGAGTCAAACTATGTAAATTGATTTTGAGCGACGTCTCTCTCACATTTGAAGCCCCATTTGTAATCGCGACAAGGACAACCTGGTTTGAGGTCCTTCAAACTATACAGAAATATCCAGCTTGGAATGAAATTATAAAAATGACCCAAATGATTAATCAAATGGATTCTGGCTTGAACCAGCTTGATAACTATACTATTAATTAAAGAACGACAGAAGATATGGATCTTAGCAACATTCTCAAGTGATCCCCTTTGGGATCCTGTCTATCTTTTCCCTGACACGGTCAATACCTACTACTACTCAAACTCTTTGGGCTTTTTGCCCCAGTTTTCATTATCTGTATTGAGGGGAGATGAGTGGGGGGAGGTGTTTTCTGTTTGTGTCCAGCAATTCAACGCAGTGACCGCACGTGGTTAAGCCTTAAAGTTCATAGTTATCATTCTAAACCAGATTCTGGTATACATGTTGCAGAGGACATTGAACGGGAGTTCACACGCGAGTTCTTGCTTCGAGGGAGGATTTAGGGTTTCCACGAGAGGGCGTGAGAGGATTGACATCCTAGAAGGCTCGATTGCCAAGTGACATGATGAAAAATATCGTAAGCTAAGCTTTTTTGGGGGGAGAAGAGACATTCGCCGTTGGAGAGAGCACTATTACTGTTCTTCAGTGATGACTTTGCGCATAGCTATGTTACATAGAAAAATACTTATGTGATTGTCCTTAATCTGTTATACCAGCAAAGCCCTGCTAAATATATAGAGAAGTATTGAATGGCTACTGAATAAGGTCATGTCGTGAGGTAATTTGTAGATGGTGAATCGATGGGTGTTTAGTGAAGACACGGATTTAAGATAGATGGCCCATGTCATAATGACATTAGTCAACACCAAGCACGTCAAAAAAAAAAGGGGGAAAATGACACAAGCGATTCTTAAACTTTGATTTAATATACAATATTGTCTAAAAAATTTTAATTTGTTCAATGTGATCCTTAAATTTTGGTCCAATGTACAATGCCGTTTATGAACTTTTAATTTGTTCAATGCAGTTCATGAACTTTGGTCCACCGTTCAATATGATCTCTAAACTTTTAAATTTTTTCGTATAGTTTAAAGACTACATTCAACATCTATCAATAGTTCATGGACCATATCGAACAAATTAATAGTTTACGAATGACTTTGTATATTAGGCTAAAGTTTATGGATTATATTAGACAAATTAAAAATTTATGGATGATATTTCAAATCATTTGTCCTAGTTACCCTTTTCAAAAAAGTTTAGAAGTAGACCGTTAGGTATTTTCTAATGAGCCCATCTTCCAGCCCACCATGCAAAAAGTCTCTAGAACGTGTTCCAAAATGGCAAACACAACTCAAGATCTTGTAACTGATCCAGTTAGCTTGCATAGGCCCAACACACTTATTTAATAATTGAACCTCAGGACTAGGGCCCTCTTTAAGAAGAACTAAATAACAATTCATTTTCTCACCATAGATATAAACATAAATGCGAAGTGCAAATAATACATGCAGATTTCAAGCCGAGAAGAGCATGAGTCTCACTCTAGAAGAATGGAAAGAGCAAGAAGAATTGAATCATGAATTTCTTTCCATCCATTAAATAAGAAAGCTTGACCAGACTAAGGTTTTCTGTACAATCTCAACCAATATTTTACAAAGAGACATGTTTTATCAAATTAGATGAAGCAAAGTTTGGAAACGTTACTAGTTGCCACTCAACACTTCAATTTTGGCATATATCCTCCTGATGTTTTCAAATCAATTTCAATGCACCCCTAATGGAGGCTCTCGCCAAATTCTCGTCAGAAAGTCAATCACGTGCTCCTACGTAACTAGGTAACAAATCTATCCAACAAATCTCATCAGAAAGTCAATCACATTGCAAAAAAATTTTAAACACCAGAGGGTAATTTGCATCTATGTAACAAATCTACAGGGTCTAGAAAGAACATTTTTGCCCTCTAGTTCTTGCAGGCGACAGATCACGTGACAATACCTGATCGTTTTCAGGTGACAATGTGCTTGCAATCAACGCTGGGGGCAGTGGACTTGATTTGAAAACAGCAGGGAAATCAAGCCAAAATCGAGATATTGTGAGGCAAGTTGCAACGACCCCAAAAATCTTGGGGGCAACTAGAAATGAGTGACCAGTTTGGCTGAAGCTGATACACAATAACTTAGATATATCAACGTAGCGAAGCTCTCCAAAACCCAAATGGATTATTTTCCTAGCTTTAAGAACTCCAACCTAGTACATACAAGCTATGGTTGAAACCTTGAATCTTGTTTCGTTTGATAGTCCTGGAAAGATTGACATAATCAACACGAGGGCATCCGTTAACTGGCTTCTTCTCTTGTGTGAGTTACTTGTAGTTCTTGTGGAAAGAATTGGCTAAGAAGTACATTCAATCTCCAAGCAGAAAGGTCAGACAACCGATATGAACAAGTCACGTAGCCGAATCTTGACGCTGTCATGCAATCAAAGATGTATGTATAAAAGATATTTCTTCCGTCAGCGAGCCTAATAAAATGCCTATAATGCTTATAAACAGATGCAAATAACAGATGGAATCACACTCTACTATTACCTGACATGAAACTCAAACTTGTAATTTACCTTGCTAAACAAACTGATTTGCTTAAGGTTCTTTGCTGACAAAAGCTTGTAAACCATCGATAAGTTGGACCACTTTACCTCAGACATAGTTAAAAGCATTTCAGTTTTGGCGTGATTCTGCAGGCTTGTTTCTGTCACCTTCTTGCATTTAAAAAGACCTCCTCGAGAATACATATCCGAAATTCTTACCTCAGATGCAAATTCTCGAACTGCCACGATTCTCTTTTCAAAAGCTGGATTCACTTCAGCTGAAGGAATGGCTGGTCTAATGCCTACTCATCAATCTCTTTTTTCTGCTCTTCCATTGGGAGCTCTCAAAAAATGAGTATAAAGTTCAAAAGTGATTCACAATCAGATTCTGTGGTTGTATGAGATCGGATATTTGGTAACCTAACTTCTACTTTGTGAAAAGTTAAGCTTGCAGATTGAAATTTGACTTCCTCCGACCTTATAGCGAGATTATTGGAGTGCATTTGAGCACATTCCGGGTGTCATCATCACTCCTTTCTTCGTGGCCATGTTTGTTTCCAGCTTAATTTATTTTTCATGATCAAACATACTGGCTACCGCCTGCAAGAGGAAATGTAGATTTCAGTATCTTGATGAGAATGGGAGCTTTGCGTGCGAAGCCAATTACAAAACTTGTTTACACCAAAAAATGACCGACTTTTGGTTATTATCAACAAGTGATAAAATTAGTCAATGAGAATAGAGTTTGGCCATTAATGAAGAGAATTCTTGGTGACTTGAAGAGTATCTACAACTCGCCAGTGAAGTTATTACCCCTTTTATTATTGCCTAGAGGAGTCTTGCTTCATAATGTGAGACATCGTTGATGGAGTTGGACTTGAGACGGAGGCACGTGACGAGAATTTTGTAGATTAGGTTGATTTTAAGGGGCAGCATGCTTAGAGAGATTTTGTCCATTCGAATCGGCTCGGTGTCCTCAAAAATGAATGAGTAAGCTTTAGAGGGGTTGGCAGGAATTATTTTCAAATCAAATAAGAGGATGCTGAATGAGATTAGCGAGTGCTTCAACACTAACGGTATAGTTATGTCTTTCAAAAGTGAAAACGAAACTATCACGACTTGGTAAGCAAAGGTTTGATTAGAAACTGGCCATGACATATGGATAAACTTCTTCTTGAATAGAACAGAAGAAATTCAGGGAAAGCTGATCAAACAAGTCTTTGATGAAAATCCCATGCCTTTCTAAGTAAGAGAAATCGAAAAAGCGATTTTTTGGACTGGTTGTTAACCGCAAAATATTGTCATAATCTTTAAACAACCTAATCGTCCCTCTCTAGGTTACATTGTTAGCCTCAACAAAATTATCAATTATATTTTGTTTAACCACTCTCATTTGAATTACTTATCAGTTTAATTATTCTATATATTTTTCTAATGTGGCCAACTTCTATTTATCTTGATTAGCACTCCCTTATATTTACTAACTCCTTGTAGAGATTACTAACCTAAATCAGAGTGATTCGCCAACATTTCTCCCATTAAATTTCTCCTTACTATTAAGGTTATTCGTTTTTCATTTAAGTCACTTATGTTTATTTGACTTTTTTTTTTTGAAGATTTGCCAACTATTTATCGTTTACAATCTTTTTTACACTTCTTAGCAATGCCTTGAATTTACCAATTTTTTAAAAGAAATTACCTGGCTTAATTAGAGTGGTTTACCAACTTTTCTCTAGTAAAATGCTAACTAATTTTGGTTTATCAATTCTCATTTGATTTACTTTGCAAGTTTATTTTTTTAATTATCTACTTTTCTAATGTTTTACCCATCATAATTACCTTTCTTAACTACCTTAAACTTACCAACTTTTATTTAAGTATTAATTTTGCTCAATGATGTTTTCAACTAGTTTTAGATTATCAATGCTCATTTGAGTTAAAGTGTCAATGGTTTTTTTTTATTTACCAAATTTTCTATTAGGTCGCTTAATTAGGAGAAAAGTTAACAAGTCACTTAAATAGAGGTTAGTAATTGCATATAATAGTTGGTAAATTTAAGGCATTTGTAAAAATGGTACTAACTAATTTTGATTGCAATTAAATGATTGTGGGCGATTTTGTCTTTTTGGTGAAGATTGGCTGGATTTAGTTATATAAAGATTGGAAATAGCGCGCCCAGAAAATTTGATAAATTGAAGAAAAAACATATACATGTTGTTATGCAACTCAAACTAGAGTTAGTAACCTAAAATTAGTTGTTATCTTAATTGGAGAAAAATGGGTAAGTCACACAAAGAAAGATTGATAATTTCATATAATAGTAATTTAACTTAAGCCATTAGAAATATTGTTTGATAATAGTTCGTAAACTTTAATAGTTCTTTTTGTCAAAGATAAGAAAATTTTGTAATTTAAAAGAAAGCGAAAATTTATAACTAACTCAAATAAGAGTTTGCAATGCAAAACTAGTTGGCAATTTAATTAAATAAAAGTTAGCAATCACTCGAGCTAATGTTGGTAATTTGTAAAAAAAAAGTTTGTAAGTTCTAAAAGATAGCAAGCAAGGCAAGACAATAACTCACTAGAAAAGTTGGTGAATTTAAGAAAAATAAATAAACACTGGTAAGCAACTCAAATGAGAGTTGGTAACCGTAAGCTAATTGCTAACTTAATCGGATAAAAGTTTTGGTAAGTCATGCAAATAAAGGTTGGTAATTTCATATAATTGCTAGTAAAGTTAAGCCATTAGTAAGAATTGTAAATAAAATTGATTAACGATAAGAGTTTTTTTTTTGTTAGAGATAAGAGAAGTCGGTAGTTTGAAACAAACCAGATAAATATTGATAATGAACTCAAACAACACTTGGTAACGCAAACCATTTGGAAAATTAATCAAAGAAAGTTGGTAATCACTCTATTGAACGTTGATAATTTTTTAAAGGAGTCGGTAAATTCTAAAAGTTAGCATGCAAGGCAGAGACAACTCAATAGAAAAGTGGGTGAATAAAAAAGTAAACGTTAGTGAACAATTCAGATGCGAGTTGCCAGCCCGAAACGAATTAGTGACTCAATTGGAGAGAAGTTAGTAAATCACTCAAATGAAAGGTTGATAATTTTATAGAGTAGTGGGTAAACTTAAACAGTAGGCAAAAAGGTAAATTGAAACTTGTGGAAGACAAGAGTTTTATTTTCTTGTCGGAGTCAGGAGAAGTAGATAATTTTAAAAATCCAAATAAATGTTGCTAATTAACTCAAATAAGAGTTAATAACATCAAATTAGTTGGTAATTTAATTGAAGAAAAGTTGGTAATCACTCTAACTAATGTCGGTAATAAGAAGAGTTGTAAATTTAACATATTAATAAACAATGCAAATAAACGTTAGTAAATCGATAGAAAAGTTGGTAATTAATTAGAAGAGGAATAAACATTGGTAAGCAATTCAAATAAATGTTTGTAAACTAATAGTTAGTAACATAATGGGAGAAAAACTGATAAGCCACACAAATAATGATTGACAAACTCGTGTAAGAGTTGATTAATTTATGGCTTTTATAAGAAAAAAATAAATATTGGTAAATAATAATAGATCTTGATAAATTAAAAATAAACGTTAGCAAGTAACTTAAATGAGAGTTGGTAATTTAATTGAAAAAATCTTGTAAGTCACATTAATAAATTCATATTACAGTTGACAAAGCTAAAACATTGGTAAGAAAAGTTGGTAAGTTGCGCAATGGAAAAAGGAGTTGGTAATTTTATGAAGATCGGTTAGTTACCAATGTGTTACCGGAAAATCAAGCAACAAAGCCAATTGTTTTAGAAATTTACTAGCTTAAAAAGAGAATCCGTTTTTTTTTGTAGAAATGGGATGATAGAATTGTCATGATGACACAAAAATTATCTAGATTTCTGCTTGAAAAGTTTTACATTGTCCAAAAAAATGGTATAAGGACACTAGAAGTACCAAAAGTTTCGTACGGCTTACTTTGGTGCCAAAGTTTTTTTTCCTAATCACTTAAATGCCACTTAGAAAAATCACTTAAAAGCTAATCACTTAAAGGCTAACTCTGATTTGGGTTGCCGGAAATTAAAAGTAGTCATATTTTATTAATGTTTGCGACCGACGCGGTTCGCTAGTGTACCCAATCAGCATATATACCCCTAAACATTGTCGTTTACATGTTTTGCCCCAAATTCGACACCGTAAATCAACCATTCACTCAATTTCCCAAATATCAACCCTAAATCAAAACCCTAATTCCTTTTGGCAAAGAGGAACGTGAGGAAAGGGGAGGCCGAGAGTGGCGACATCGTTTAATTAGCTCAAGCATGCTGGGATTTCGCCAGCCACCTCGAGCTCATTGCAACCAAAGCAAAGCACAATGGAGCATACACATGGATCTACGAAGGAATTCTCTTTCGAGGATTTTAGAAGTTTGATCGTCGGCGATCCTTCTCAATCACTCTCTGGAGGTTGTCGCCACCATCGATTGACGCCATTTGTTGCTTCCAAGTCTCGCTAGCCATTCCTCTCTTCTCCCCTGTTTCTTTGATCGGAGTGTTTGAAGTGCCTCACGCTCACTCAATCCTTCTTTGCCGATGCCAATCGCCAGCACTTGATGTTTTGCTTCAAACCACAACATCTTTCCAACCTAAGGTACTCAAGAACAAGCGTACCCTTCAAACCATGACATCTTTGCTTCAAAATTGTCGAACGAGACTTGAATGACAAAGAAAGAGAGAACGAGAGAGAAAGAGAGATTAAATTACTTTAGTGCAGCGTTGTTTTGTGATTAAAGGCCACCTCATTGTCCACATGGACTTTCTTTTATGAAAAAGCCACCTAGACATTAACATATAATAAAAATAGTCACGTAATATTTTTGGATAAAATTTGTTGCTGAAGGCACTTAAGTGATCATTGTTTTTTCGATTTTGTACTTAAGTGAGCTAGTGAAAATTTTTGGTACTAAAGTGAGTGTTATACAAAACTTTTGACGCTTCTAGTGTTATTATACCACAAGAAAATTATCTATGTGGTAAAGTGTAACTAAATCGGAAAGCAGCCATGAAAAGCCCTCCGCAAAACCAGCAAATCATCCGTTGAAGAAAAGGATAGGAGCAGGACTTGCCACCCAAGACAAGCAAAAGATCCAAATTGAGTAGTGTACCTGGAAATAATTTATTATGGATGCTACATAGTAGATTATCCTCAAAAAGAAGATTGTATTAACCCAATCAAGGCAATCGAAACTCAAAAAGATATACTTATTCTCCAAGAATCTTTAGCTCATGATCAAATGTCAGCTGTTTTATACGAACCTCAGTTCGCCACAAGACGAAATAACACCATTTAAAGTTTCATAATTATATTACATATTCATAGATGGAATAATTTAGAAACTATTAATTACTTCATCTTACAGTCACTCGCGCCATTGCTTCTTTTTTTATTCATGCTATGGCATAGATGAATAGATTCAGTATTGTATCAATCCATAGTCAATGGTAGCATCTCATCACGAATCCCATTTGTATACTGTGAAATAGTATGAATTTGAATTTGATTGCACACTGATCGGCATGGAGATTCGTATTATATTTATAGTATGTACATGAGTGGGAGAATCACAATTGAAAAGATTTTACAAAAGGTAAGAATCTACAATAGTAGCACAGATTGTAAAAGATTTACTCTATCAACGAGATTGGCATAGATTGTAGAAGATTAACATTATCAGCGGTATTGGCACAGACTATAGAAGATTGCTCTATCACGAGAGATTTGCTCTATCACATCCCCTCAAGCGAAATGGTAGCGGAGTCACCGTGAGCTTGTCGCGTAAAATAAGAAATTGGGATATGGATGGAGGTTTTGTCATGACATTAGCCATTTGCACCTGAGTAGGAATGAAGCGAACTTCCAACTGCTTCTTGTCGATTAAATCATGAACAAAATGATAGTCAATTTCCACATGCTTGGATCGTGCATGGAAGATGGGATTTGCAGCCAGATAAATTGCCTCTATATTATCACAAAGAACAAAGGGTAACCGATGGAGAGTGTATCGAAGATCTCAGAGGAGTTGTAATAGCCATAGTAATTCAGAGGCTACATTAGCCACCCCTTTGTATTCTGATTCAGTGCTAGACCAAGAAACAGTTGGTTGCTTTTTAGAACTCCTAGAAACCAAGTTGGGACCAAAATAAATGCAATAGCCACTAGTAGACTTTTGGTCGTCAGGGCAGTCGGCCCAGTGAGCATCTATAAACGGAGTGAAGATCAGTTGGCGCATAGGCCACAAGGTAATCCCATGATGAATAGTAGCTTTAAGATAGCGCAAAATCCGTTTGACAGTTGATCAATGATCAATAGTTGGACAATGCATAAATTGGCACACTTTATTGATAGCAAATGATAGATCTGGCTTGGCAATGGCAAGATATTCCAATGCCCCAACTGTGCTCCGATATGTGGAGGCATCGGTCAATGGTTCACCACTTTGCTTCGACAACTTAGAAGCTGAGGGAGCCATAGGCAATGAGCAAGGTTTTACATTGGCCATGCCGGTGTGAGTGGAAAGAGTAGTAGCATAGTTGGATTGAGTGAGGGACAGCCCAGTAGAGGATCTATGGGCTTCAATGTCAAGAAAGTACAATAGATTTTCCAAATCAGTGATTGCAAACTCAGTGCCAAGTTGAGTGATTAATTCGATAATAGAGGAGGTAGAGCTCCCGGTAATGATAATATCGTCAACATAGATGTCACATCCGCACTCCATCGGGAGTGCTAACATCCTTCCTCGGTCATTAAATTGCGACGTACGCTTCGCCAACCCGTTCTTTTTATCTTTTAATTAAACGCATGCGAAAGCGTACTCATCTCCAAACGACAATAGCAACAGGAAGAGACAGGAAAACATAAAACAAATATATATACACACACACATTCACAACAAAATATCGGGAATTAATATATTACAAGTCCGTCACGCAAATCTTCCCAATTACAACCACAAAAGGTAAGGGTTACCCTAGCTCATCTATCCACGAGAACAACCTCAAAAGGTGTTCCCTCTTAAAACAGTCGGTTCCCATGGAATGCAATGCGTATTCATACTTGAGCACTTGAAAAATGGTTAAAAACAACGAGTGAGATAAATCTCAGTAAGTTAACGATCTAAGTCTTAGTTAGGAAGTCAACTCGCGTTGGGCACACCTAAACACGCAACCGCATGTCGACGGTAGATCAATAGCAAAGCAACCCCTGCTTTGCCGTAACTATACACACATAGCAAGCTACTCAACGCAACATAAACAAATGTGTCATTAAACAATCACAAGCATTATTACCCTGCCTTGGCGTACACACCTTGCATGTTATAAACCATCATGTGTAATCATAATGCAACAAGTATATAATACAATCAAAACACGCAAAAGCATTGCCATGCACGAGGCATCCACACGAGTTCCGATTATAAGGTGAAACCGTTTTTGCCCATCCCATACCGTGCCTCACAATTTCATCCCATAGTCAGGCGCAATGCATCCATACTCTTTCACGCATATTCCGATTACTACAACCTCACGGGGCTAGGCACAACCCACATTACTCGCATCAGATTGACGGTCTTTTAGTATGATCGGGCATCGTCCCGCCCCATCGAGCACAGCATCATCTGGAACCCACACCCAGAAGGGCATTCAATTAAGAGCATCGGCCTAGCCTCAATCGTGACTCAGCATCTGGACCCTCGCCGGGTATCCGAACTTAATTGAGCAACATCCCTAGACCCCTGCTGGGTGACGGGTTGCTTTATATGATCATACGAGCACAAGAATCATACAACTCATTTATATCTCAGCATTTAGCCAAATGCAAATGTGATTCATGCTCACACAATAAATTATTGCAATTTTCACACTTAAAAATGCAGTAATAAATTCACACATGATCACATACAAATAATCAACCCATCAAACTTTGCATGATTTCCTTTTTAAACATCCTTGCCCCGTTTAACTCATAAAACCAAACATATAGATCCGACACATCGGGAATTTCCACTTATATGTACATAAAACCTTTCTTTAAAAACAAAGTCCAAGGTTTATAAAATGGGCAATCACATTTCATGGCATAACAAATTATAAAGCACATGAAATATACACGGAATTATTACATAATTCAAGTACATACCACGTATAACAACCATTTATCGCCCTATTGCGATAACTTATCAAATAAAATTGATAACTTAAAAACCAAAAACTTATCGCTCCCTCGCAATAACTTATCATCCATTTCCTCGATAGCTTATCACCCCTTCGGTAATAACTTATCACCAAACCCACGATAGTTTATCACCCTTTCGGTAATAATTTATCACTGAACCCACGATAGCTTATCACCCTTTCAGTGATAATTTATCACCAAACCCATGATAACTTATCACCATTTTGGTAATAGCTTATCAACCTATACTCGATAACTTATCATCCCTTTGATGATAGCTTATCATATTTTTTCGATAACCTATTAAATCCACTTATCATCTATCGCAATAGCTTATTACTTCCGCCTATTACTTATCGTGATAGCTTATCAACCTATACTCGATAACTTATCATCCCTTTGATGACAGCTTATCATATTTTTTTGATAACCTATTAAGTCCACTTATCATCTATCGCAATAGCTTATTACTTCCACCTATTACTTATCGCGATAGCTTATCAACTAATCTATCATTAATTAACACTAAGTATAATTAACTTAGTATAATCTACCCTAAGCAAGTTTAACATACTAATCAAGGGATTAGAGAGTTAACTCACCCAAAAACGATTCCGATGACATGCATGTGACGGTAGTGGCAAGGTCTATGCGTGGCTTAGTCTGGAACAACACGGGGTGGCAGCACGGAAATGGGTCTCGCTAGGGCAGCTGCTGCATAATAGCTTCGGCAGGTTGGGTAGGGGGCGGTGGACGACGCACGGTGGTGGCTCGGCAAGGGTAGCTCACGATGCGGCTTGAGGGCGGTAAGGGCTGTGAATGGCGACCAAAAGGAAAGGAAAAACAAGAGGAAACGAGAGAGAGAGAGAGAGAGAGAGAGAGAGAGAGAGAGAGAGAGAGGGCGGCAGCAAGGGGGTGAAAGAGAGAGAGAGAGAAAAAAAAGAGAGTGATAAAACCAAAAGTGAGAGAATGAGGAAGAGATAGAAAGTGTATTGCAAGACACACCCAAAGATGGATGGCCAAGATCAATGGCTAGAAATTGTTCTTGCAAGACAAGCCAATGATGGCTTCTAGAAGGGGCAATTTGGTAATTTCAGCCTTGATACTATTCACGGCACTAGTCACGATACTATTCATGAGCACTATTCTCATGGGCTTGGGCTTGGGCTTGAACGAGCCCAATTTGAAGAGAAATGGGCTTAAAAAGGTTAATAGGGTTTCCTTAGGCCCATTGGGCTTTAGCCTTGGGCGTAAGGCCAATCTCAACCCACTTGTGGGCTTCTATTCTCGGCCCAATAATTCTTTTGTCCAAAGTTCGTGGCCCAAAACTATTCCCGAAGGCCTATCTTGACTAAACCGAAAAGGAAAGTCTTTGAACTATTTTTAATTGAAAACCTATAACCGGACCAAGGCTCGTGGCTAAACTTCAATGCGAAGTGCTCCTCATACGGCCTATTCGAGTTAGGCGGCCTCTTGGGCGTCGCTGGCGTGACTTATGGTTGATTAGTTAATCAATCCATATTCGAGTCTTGTCAATTCATGGATCATTCTCAGTTGTCATGTAATCGTGTGGAATTGACTTATTTACCCGGGGCACTTGGTCTTGTGAAATTAGCTTGGGATCGTTTGGGTTTAGTATAATGATCGTGTGAAATCTCCCGCAATCCGACTATATATACTTCCGTCGAATCGATTCCTAATCTTTCACTGATTAACCCATGACGTCATAACGTCGTCCTGCATCAATCTTTATGGTTGAGCTAGTTTCCATGGTCGAGTACTCTAGTCGAGTGCATTTCTCGACTCTCAATTGCCTTTCCTAATCGAATAGTTAATCCATGCACTATTTGTGAATCAACTTATGGTCTAACTCTGTTATTAGTATGCATTGACAATTTAAGCCACTTTTCTTCCCGAAATAAGGTCCAAATCAAGGATGTCACAATAGATGAGAAGAAATAGAATGTGGTTAGATCTGTGTTGAATGAATAATGAAGAGTTAGCAGTGGAGGCCACAAATTCGATAGATAATAAGTATGAGCTTGGCCGAGAAAATCAGGCCCTTGGAGCTTATTTTAGTCTATATAGAGCTTTCCAAAGATGACATACATGGCCAGGATAACATGGAGCAACAAATCCTTAGAGCTGCTTCATGTAGACTTTTTCTTTAATTGTGCCATGGAGAAATGTATTCTTGATGTCCAATTGATGTAGAGACCAGTTATATGTAATAGCTAAGGAGAAAACAACTTGAATCGTTGTCGATTTAATAACTAGACTGAAAGTTTCATCATAATCCAAGCTAGCCTATTGAGTAAAGCCCTTCGCAATGAGTTGTGCTTTGTATCTATCAATAGAGCCATTAACCTTGGTTTTTAGGCTATAAATCCACTTGCAGTTGACAACATTCATGGAAGGGTGATGAGGAACCAGTTCCCAAGTGCCATTTTGAATGAGAGCATTAACTTCACTAACCATAGCTTGTTGCCAGTTAGGGTCTTTGTTTGCAACAGAAACACAAGTTGGTTCACTTGGTGTCAAGCTTGAGTGAAAACAAGAACACGGTGGGTGCTTAGTGGAGAGAAAAGTCTTTGGTTTACGGATGTTATTTTTTAGACGAGTGATCATTGGATGGGTAGAAGTTGGCGATTGAGGATGAGAAGATGGTAAGGGTAGAGCTTCTGGAGAAGATGATTCACATGGAATTGTGGAAGTGGATGATTGTTGAAGTTGTGATGATGAATTGCCCATGATATTAGACGAACTTAATGGAATTGATGTAGTAGTGGACAGCCCCTGAAGTTGTGGGGGCTTAATAGAGGAATAACCAATGCAAATGGGGGCACTTGGCATTGGTGAGGACATTTGACCAGAGTCTAATTTAGCAAATGGGAACAAGTGCTCCTAGAAAACCACATGGCGAGAGATATATATTCGACCAGTGCTACAATGCAAACAACGATAGCCACGGTGATGAGGAGAATAGCCAATGAAGATACATTGCATTGTTCTATCATCAAGCTTATGTCAAGTATAAAGGCACAGCCAAAGGTAGCAGGCACATCCAAAAACACGCAACTGTAGATAATCGGGTTTCTGGCCAAACAATTTTTCATAAGGAGACAATCCACCAAACACCATTGTAGGCATGTGGTTAATTAGAAAGACCGCAATGAGGAAAGCATCAGTCCAATATAGACGAGCAACAGAAGCTCGGGTAAACAATATAATGCCAATTTCTATAATGTGATGGTGTTTGTGCTCAGCCCGACCATTTTGTTCTGGCGTGTGCGGGCATGAGAGACGGTGTAGGATGCCATGAAGACGAAGATAATGATCAAATTTCTTAAACTCACCACCTCCATTGGTTTGGAGGGTTCTGATTTTACGGTTGAAATTTTTTCCACTTGGGATTTAAAATGCACAAAAGTAGAAAGAGCATCGGATTTCACAATAAGTGGAAAAAGCCAGGTGTATCCACTGTAAGCATCAATGACAATGATGTAAACCATTCATTGATGTAACAAGAAATGATCCCTATAGATCAGAATAAAGTATTTCCAAAAGGAGCATTACAAGTGTTTAATAATCTAGTAAAGGGAAGATGATGTGACTTGCCCAAGTGACATGATTCACAAAATCTAGATGAGGAAGAAGCATATATCGACAAGCCATGCTTTGAAATAACTGAAGAAGCAATGCGAGCAGTCAGATGACCCAAGTGCTCATGCCAAATAAAAGCAGAAACTCGTTCTCCGATGAAGCAGGACGGAGCTGCTGATGATTTATTGGACTATAGAGGATCCTTATTGGTGGTAAGTGCATTATTAAGACAATAGAGTACACTCTTATTTTGGCCTTTGAGCAGGAGGTTCCCCAAGGATCAATCCTTGACACTACAGAAAGTAGGATGAAATTCAAATACCACATCGTTGTCCTTGAAAAATTGAGAAATAAATAATAGATTCTTCTTCATAGATGGAACATGATAAACAGTTCGTAGATTAAAAGAACGGGTTGGAGAATGTAAGATGGAAGAACTAATATGTGATATTTGCAAATCTGATCCATTTGCCGTGTGGAATTGATCGATGTCAGAATAGTCATTCCGAATGTTCAAATTTGCCATATCAATTGTAAGATGATGAGTACCACTAGAGTCTAGGTACCGATATGGATCAAACGACTCACCAGTTGAAGAGGCATAAATCATAGATGAAGAGCTAGTGGCTTTATAGCCAGGATTAAATCGCTAGTAACATTGGAGAGCTGAGTGACCTGTACGACTACATACCTGATAGATAATTCGAGAATAAGAGTAAGTTCCAAAATTGTGACCACGGCCTCGACCGCGTGCTCATCCTCGGCCACGTCCTCGACCATTGAAGGGAGTATTCAGGGCATCAAATGATTTTACTACGACATTCACATTTGGAGAAAACTCTATTAGACATTCAATAGTGCGGCTTTGAATAATAGCTTCCTAATTATAAAGAAGGCCAAGGAAGTCATCAAGAGATAGTGGATTAGGACGAGATGTAACTGAGATAACGAATGCATCATACTCCGAACCCAGGCCACCGAGGATGCTGAGAACTAATTGGGAATCAAAGATGGGATGAGTAGCCACAGAAAGATGATATGCAATGTTCTTGACTTTTTGAACAAAGGCTTCCATGGAAAGAGAACCCTTCTTTAAAGATCGAAGTTGATACTCTAATTGCATTATGCGAGCTTGAGAATGAGGAGCATAAAGTTTCTCATGCGAAGTCCAGACATCTTGAGATGTCTCAAGACCGACAATGTGTGAGAAAATCGATTCAGTAAGAGTGGAGAGGATGCAGCATAGGATAAGCTGATCTTGATAATGCCATGCAGTATAATCTGGGTTGTTGATCACAGTACTATCAGCAGTAGTGATAGTGGGTGCTGGATAAGGATACGAGCCATCCACAAACCGAGGATACCCATGAAGACGAAATAAAGGAAGAAATTGTGCTCGCCACATAAGGTAGTTGTTGCGATCTAGCTTGATTTGGAAAACATAAGATATATTGCCGAAAGCAAAGGGTGGTTGGGAGGGGGCCAACAAGGATGTAGAGTCAGCAGCGGTGATGGTAGTAATGGTGTCGGAGGATGTGGAAGAAGAAGACATTGTAATGAAAAAAAAAATTAGAAGCTTCGATACCATGAAAGAGTATGAATTTGAATTTGATCACACATTGATCGGTGTGGAGATTTGTATTATATTTATAGTATGTACATGAGTGGGAGAATCACAATTGAAAAAATTTTATAAAAGGTAAGAAGCTACAATATTAGCGCAGATTGTAAAAAATTTGCTCCATCAACGGGATTGGCACATATTGCAGAAATTTGATATTGTCAATGAGATTGGCACAGATTGCGGAAGATTTCTCTATCATGGAAGATTTGCTCTATCATACTGGGCTTTTTTCAAATGGAAGGAGTACAAGCCTTGCCATTTTGCTTCCTGGTGCATTTTCAAATAAAAAACTTAAGTGTGCTCAAAGGTACAAGGGAAAACAAGTTCAAGGCAAGTCACGAGATTAGAGAGTGGCTGTGTCCTAAACATTTTCGACAGAACATCGTAAGGTTACCAACCAGACATCCCAACATGCAACCAAAAAGCCTCACCTAGTTTGTCTACTAGTCCATATGCAGCTCGGTCTTATGGTGTATCAAACCATACAGATAACCACAGCAGAATACGGGAAAGCAGATCGGGTTATCTGATACGAGATTGACATGCGCAGAAATGGATCTATACATGAAAAGAAAAAACCGAAAAACATGCGAACATGTGAATGAACTTGAGGAAAGGGAAAAAAAAAAAAGAAAAACCAGTAACCAAAGAAGAATCAAGCTCCATATTCGACATTTTACAATGCTGATACGTATACTGCGGAATCATTTTACAGAGCTTCTTTCTTGAGCTATAGCTGACTATGACCGGTAGATATACAAATTAATAGTTTATTCAATCTTTTAAAAGTGACAATGGTTTTTCATATCTGGGTGCTCATCTTATGATAATTTTTATAATTTTCCTTTTATTACTCTATTTACAATTAGAGAACGTGTCATGATTTTATCATTGAAATTTGTTGATGCGTCATCCCATATAGGGGTTTTTGAGCTATAAACCCATCGAAAATTGTCAGACAGAGTTACTGCGTAAATTTGCATAATACATGATAATTTTACAAAAGTGGAATAGAACAATTCTCGATCGAGTGAAAGCCATAATGGCTTGTGAATTTTCGATGCTAAAACGACGAAACTCTATCTCATGTTAAATCACGGCTGGCTCACGTGTAAATTATGCTACATTTATAAGGATCCTATGAATGTTTCATGTAGAGATAATGCACGAAAACGACAGACACGAATGATCCAAATATGATGACAAATATGGTTTCCAAACTACTGGACTAAGTTGTGATCTAGTCATAAAAAGCGAACTTCCGAGTCCCTGTTGTACCTTTGGTCAAGTTGAAAACTCAAGTGTAATGATGCTTTTCTCAAAATTTCTCCGATTATTTTGTAGAAAGTAATAAATATGTAAAATGAAAAATACACATGTCAATTACGTATCTCTTTGGTTTTTCCCTCAACGAAATATTTACTGATATTGTTTCGCAATTTCCTAAGTACAAACTAAAGAATAGCGTGTCATCGGACTATACTCAAAATTTGGGCATGATGCAATGGCAAATCAACATGCACTCATCGATTTCGTGAGGTTGCACAACGAAATCTTATTCCACCCGAGAAATAACTGTTCTCTGCGTTTTCCCACTCTTTCTAGCGTCGCCTTTACAATTTCAATCCTCAATTTTAGCCCCTAAATCTCTCTCATATTTTCTCTACTTTTATGGTTGAATTTCCCTTCAATGCAGCTCCTCTCTCTCTCTCTCTCTCTCTCTCTCTCTCTCTCTCTCTCTCTCTCTCTCTCTCTCTCTCTCTCTCTCTCTCTCTCTCTCTCTACTTCTTTTGACTCACCTACCTCCTTAGAATCTCATCAATATGCAAAGCGTTAGAGAGAGTGTTGAGATTATCCCATATCGATCGTAGAAATAGCAAATGGTTAATTTATAAGTATGAGAGAAACGTTTGAGCTATCTTTTGAGATAAGAGAGGTCTAAAACCACACAACACTGGTATTAGAGCTAGGTTATCAACAAGTCTGGACACACGGGAGAGTTTCGAATTGTTGCGACTTCGACCAAGCCCGATGTATGAGGGGAAGATTGATGAGGTTGTCCCACATCAGTTGTAGAAGTGACTAGTGGTCGGTTTATAAGTACGAGGGAAAGGCTCACTCTTTAAATTAGTTTTTGAGGTGAGAGAGACCTAAGACCACCTAGGGGTTATGCCACCGATAGTTTTATTTCATGCATTTGGTCTTGTGTTGAGTCATGACAGGCCTTCTTGAAAATTTCTAATCCCAAGTGAACTTTCTTAAATCCGATTATGTGTTTGGGCATGCCAAAATATTTGTAATGCCACCTAGGTCCGCATTTCATGTAAAATGACGACTCTTAACTTAGGCTCAGTATGTTTTGTGGCAAAATAAATGATTTAGAAAATATTTTCCTAAAAATAATTGCTTGTGTTACTTACAAAAATGAATAAACAAAAAATATTTTTATCATTCACGAAAATATTTAAACATAAATTGTTGTCAATAGTGAAAACTTTCTCCGTTGACCAATTATTTCAAATGATACAAGCGATTTTTTTTAGAAAAATATTTTCTCAATTATTTATTTTTTGCTAAACAAATGAAGCCTTAAATATCGAGTACAACATCTCTATATATATCCAAAGAAATGCGGTCATTAATGTGAATTCTGTAATATAAAGTATGATTTTTCAGTGAGGGTATTTAGACGAGTGAGTGATGGAAGACAGCTCCTCCTCTTAACATCGTCGCCATCGCTATTAGCTGGTAATAAACTGAATAATTACGGCCAAAAATCGAAATAAAAAGGAAAGAAAAAGAAAAGGCAATCTCCAATAATAATTAATTAATCATTAATGAGTCGCCTCTGGCCTTTCACATTGACAATACAGGAGTTGCCAAAACTAGCTAGCAAACTCGTTATAGTAACAAAGAGTGCTTAGCAGAGTAACGAAAACTACGACTAATGTAACATTTAGGCTCCGTTTGTTTTACGGAAAAAAATGACTTGAAAAAATTTTTCCTAAGAATAATAGCTTGTCTCGCTATAAAAACTTAATAATCAAAAAATATTTTTATTATTCACAAAAATATTTAGACGTAAATTATTGCTGATAACGAAAATATTTTCCATTGGCAAATTATTTCAAGCAATACGAGCGATCATTTTTTAAAAAATATTTTTCAAATCATTCATTTTCTACAAAAACATATGGAGCTTCAATGCATTTGGTTGTCTCGAACGATACGCAGTTCAATCAATTGATCATCAAAACATTACTTAATATGATAAGCAAGACAGAAATTACTTAATTTGTTGGATGAAACTTATTCCTAAACCTACCAATAATATTCGCGAAACTAATACTAGTTATTAATCGATTTTCCATATCATATAAAGTAACTTTTTGTTTTCACTTTTAACATTAAAATTATGGCGCACTCCATATTCAATACTTCTACTTTTTGTACTTACTTTTCAACTTTATCGAACGAGTTCATAGTCTTACATATAATTAAACCGCACGTCACCTAAAGTAATGCAATGATTAAATGGTTCTGTAGTCAAGATAAAAGAACACTCTAAATTTTCAAAAGGAAAAAAAAAAAGAATCACTTTACAGAAGTGTGATTAGTTAATTTGCTCCGCTGCGTGAGTAAAAATTCAAGGAGTTTGCTCAATACCAAAAGCCCCAAACCGGTAAGTCTGTGCCACATTTACTCCAAATTAACTTTTGTGTTACAAAAACTTCTGAACCGGTATATCCGTACCATATTTTCGCCAAATGAATTTTTATGAACAAAAAATCCCAAACCAATGCATCTATGCCACATTTACTCCAAACCGGTGCACTCGTAACCGTTTACCCCCCAAAAAATCTTAGATTTACCATAATTTGGGATAAATGCAGCACATGTATAACAATTTGGGGTATATGTGACACAAATGTACCAATTTATAATTATTTTTATTATTTTTTGGAGTAAATGTGGCACGGGTGTACAAATTCGAAAGTTTTTGTGACACAAAAATTAGTTTGGGATAAAATTGGCATGTATGTATCAGTTTAAGATTTTTTGTGACATTAGCTCCGTATATTATGCCGCCAACTCTAGTGGGTCGCATGCCCCAATAAATCGATAGTTGCAAATGTGTTTTAGTATTTGTATATCCAAATTCGTAGCATGCTTTCCGACGGACAATTTCG
Source organism: Syzygium malaccense (assembly GCA_031216405.1). Taxonomy (NCBI): domain Eukaryota; kingdom Viridiplantae; phylum Streptophyta; class Magnoliopsida; order Myrtales; family Myrtaceae; genus Syzygium; species Syzygium malaccense. The sequence goes on along the minus strand of CM062261.1, from coordinate 2,098,032 downwards.
TACCGATCTCGCAAACATGTCGTTGACGTAATCCGATTCATAATCATGAAGATCTTCCATCAAAAGATGAAGTATCTACTATGGCCACGCCTTGAAAAAGCATTGCATTTGCCCTTAATCCCAATGGTCTGTGGTATCAGAGACAGAACTGCTTAGAAAGTCCCGAGTCCAACGGGGCGATTTATTTGCATTATTAAAAAGGTGAGGGATGCAAATAGATAAATAATAAAGATTACCAGCTCGATCCAAGCGAGGATAAGAATGGAATCCAAAGAGGAAGGGGACAAACGAACACAATCCCATGCACGGAACAGTGCTTTGAATAAACCTGACGTCGGGTTTTGTGGAATACGGAGAGCATTGGGCTTAGGTATGCGATTTGGTCCTCAAGATTGATCCCTTGATCGAAGAGACTGATTTTCAAAAAGAGAAAAACAGGGCCTTCAAGACCCTTCAACCACGCACATTAGAAACCGTTCTGAATTAGGGTTACCTACACATGACAAACGCCCGAACTCAACTGATCCGCGGGGAATTTTTAAGGTGTTTCATGGACGTACAGGTGATCGAGTATCAAACGAAACTATTCAATTAATCTAGTAAAATCGAATTTGGACCATCAGTAGCAATTGGCCTCACGCGGGCTTCATGCGAGTCTCATCCGTATTCATTATTAGTACATGTAATAGGTTTATTGAATAGTTTATCATACTTGAGAGAAAGGACAGAGAGAGTGAGTGAAGGTGTCGCGTGTTTTCTATGCTCTACGAGCTTGTCTCACCGATATCCTAAATTTTGTAGTCCAATATTATTGATCATTAACAATCTTTTATGTATTTGTCAAAATACGGCATATCAAGGTATTTAACACGGATGTTTTTTATTTTATTTTCAGGCGAGAATATTTAGAGTTAGGCTAGAGTTGTTTCTAATGAATAGGAAAAATAACCTAGACGTTTTTTTTTTTTTTGTTTAATGATATTTGGTGAACACCTATTTATTTATTGGAACAGCACTTGCTGATCTCACCCCGTGATGGGGGAAAATGTGTCCATCTCGTTTTTTGGCTAGATGACAAGGTTTGTTAACTTAATTTCCAACTATGATATTGGACTCTCTAAACATATTCGTAAGGTAAGTATCGGTCTAATCTTTAACTATTGATGGACGAAAAGAAACATAAAAGAAGCTGTCGGATTTGAGCTGAATGAGTTAGGGTTGTCTACTAATGTTCTCGAAACGTCCGGCAGAAACTCGACACCTCAACTTAGAGGTATCACAGTCCAATTAGAAGCTCATTAACATGCGATATAATGTCATCGATAGCCCTTCTACTTTTATTAAAAATTCAATATTGTTCATGTGCTCCTTGTTTCAAAATAGTCTCGGTATTTTTTAAAAAATTCATTGTTAGCCCTTTGTTAAAATACCGTGCGATCCTAAGATAGATGCCGAAACATGAGCTTGGACGGAATAAGTGCACATCTCACAATCTTATCGGCACACGTGGTGCTACATCAGTAATTTAAAAAAAATTAAAATGAATATAGTGATAATTAGCGAAGCAACAACATTTGTCCCGCGATGATGGCCTTCACAATGGACCCAACCACCTAGAGTGGCAGCTTCACAAATGACACAACCACCGAGAGTGGCAGCTATTGTTTCAAGTGAGAGTGGAACGACCCGGTCAAAAGAGAGCGGAGAGTGATCGCCTTGACCAAAAGAACTAAACAAAGAGCGGTTTTTAGGATGGTGAATGAGGTAGGAATGTACCGGATTATACACGGAATAAAAAAAGAGCGATTCTAATATATATATATATATATATATATATATATATATATATATATATATATGAAAATTAGAATTAACTCACGGATGCGCTTTTTGACATAACGGCAATGCTTAACTTTGGAGTTGTTAAGTTAAGCATGCTCAAATGGGAGCACTCCCAGAATAGATGACCTCATGAAAAAGTGGCCATTTTTACGCCAAATGACAAAACCTGGAGGCTCGAAATGGGACGGGTTAAAGCGGACAATATTTCGATGAGTTAATCCATGGCATTAGAGAGAGAAAGAGCAAGGCGCTGTCGCTGCCTTGGTGTTGTGTGATCACCACTACCATGGGCGAGCAACCACCATCATGGCCGCAAAGGCTACAAGGGCAAGGATGGCCGCAAGCCCTACAAATGCGAAGTTTAAGTTCTCAGTAGCCAGTAGGAGTGTAGGTTAGTATTTTCCAAATTTCTAAAAATGGATGGATCATTTTGAACCAAGAAAAGTAAATGGATGATTTTGAATTTCGAGCAAGACTGCATAAACTAGTTATAGACTTACATTTACTCTAAAGTTTAACACCGATGTGTTTAACAAAAAATGGGTGCCGACCCAAATAGTGAAAAATCTTTCACCTAAAAATTGAGTTTTCGTTTTTTATGAAATGGGATCAATGACGATTTTGGATAGGAGTTTACTCCTGGCTTTACAATATAGATGAACAAGAAACTCAAAAGAAAAGTACTAAAAAGTATATTGGGATTGTGTATTTTTTATTGGGAGTGTCTTCCATAATTATACGCATCCACTTTTATAGCTTACTAATTACAAGTATTCATGAACAGGTACTACTCTAAATACAGTTACAATCGCATTCCTGAGATTCCATGCCACTTATTCGCATGCCAATCTCATTCATAAATGGTCACAACTTCCAAGGCCACCGGATTACTCAACCGTTACTCGGTATCCATACTTTCAATCAATATCTTGATCCTGATGGCCTTCTCTTGTTCTTAACCCTTGGCCAAATTTTAAGATGGCTAACCTTTTATACGATGAGCCTTATTAAACATTTTTATTGCTGTAAATGTCGATATCGCAGAGCCGTCGATGACTCTCCCTTGTCAATATCAATGACATGAATTATCAATGAATCTCCCTCAACGACGTGTTGCTTAATGTATTGCAATACTTTTGGCAATTAATATCCTTTGGTCAATCAGGCCTCATCGCACGTTGACCATAATGAGTTGGTCATTATTATTATTATTATTATTATTATTATTTTGTGTGTAAACACAAAATATTGTGACTCAATCAATATATACGAACCGCTCCATACACACCAATCTCGGATCACGGGACCTCACCCAACACCTCTCAACGTGAACCTCAACAAATCCATCCATAATTAAAAAGATAAAATGACCCCGGACATTTTCTATCTAATCATATTTGCTGAAAACACCTATTCACTCATTTGACCAGCGCATCTAAGTCCCACTACGTGATGGGTGAAGTCTCGTCTCCTTTTTGGCTACATGACAAGGTTTGTTAACTTTCCAACTGTAAAATTTTGGACTCTAATCATCTGCAAAGGGTCCATTGAAGGAAAAGTACCAGTCTCATCTTCAACTAATGAGGGAAACAAAAGAAAGATCAAAGGTGCAAAACGACAATGGACGAAGGATTATTGAATAATAAGCATTAAGCTTCCCCACTGTAATCAATTACTGTCCCTTTGCTTTATATAGTCTCTATGATTGAAAAATTGCATGATCTATATTGCATGAACTGTGCACACGCGCTAGATCGAGCTTTGGTTACTGATTTACGATCCCATCATGATATCAATAATACTTTTTCGCAAAAGAACTTGCTATATGATAATCGCTTTGCAAGAAGGGAACATCTCGTTAGCGGCTCAAATCATAGAAATGCAAATTAAGCGACCGATTAAGAAAGTTTTATAGTTTTTCCATGTAGCGATCGTTCTTGTGTTTAGTATGCCCGATCGGTGTTTTGAGATACTCGTTAACAAGACCCATAATAGGAATATGTTCGAGGAATGGCACGAGAACCGAGACAAATAAACTATATGCGCATTGGGACCGGTCTCCGTGTCACATGGATGCTAAGCAATATTATTATAGGAGAGGGCCCATTATCAATTTCATTATTTGGCGCACTGACGGAGGTACTTAGAAGACAGGTGAAGCTTCATGGAAGACAGGGAACGGAGGTGTCCTTGTCTGTCTTTTTACCCTACATTTGGGAGAAAATAATAATAATGAAAAATATACAAAAAAACATTAAAAATATTCGAAAGAATCTTTGAACAAAAGGCTTCTCTCTTTTGAAATAGTGGAACAATAAGTGTCCAAAACCCTCAATCATGCAACTTTTCATGTAATCATACTCAGTCCCGATCCAACTCGTTTAGCTAATGGGAGATGGGTGGGACTCAATCTAATCTAATTAGTTAGAAGGACCCCACAAAGAATTCTACCAAAAGGGTCGCATAAAAAAAATTGTGAGCGCACCGAAATTGCGATCGAACGGCACTTATAAAATCATAGGTGGCCGGGATCGAACTAAAATTGTGAAATCTGCATCAAGAAAACGAACAGTAGACATTACAAAAAAAGCCGGCGCCTGGCTTGGGCTATTGAATTGCTAATCTGATTCAATCTTCTTCAAAACGCTCATCCCTAACAAGACAACACTAAGAATTAGGGGACAACATTATTTAGCTCGATTCCACCGGACCAAATAAACGTTATGACCCACCATGAACGGCTTCTACTTTCGAGTAATTTGGGTCCTTACTTGTGACATAAACTCAAATCATAAGCTTCTGTTGATTACTCTCTTTCTCTTCTCCCTCTCCCTAGGATTTCATCTCTTTCAGAAGCTGCCACCCAGCAAAGCCACATCCTGAGGGAGGTCTCCCTCCCTCCCCCTCTCCGTCTCTTTATTTCTTCATCTTCAAAACTTCTTCGTTGATTTTGTGGACGACGCAGACGACATCCTCCACAGAAGTGGAGAGTTTGTCGTGTGAGTTCCAAAGATCGAAGCACGAGCGCTTTGAAAGAATTTACTCTCTCCAAATATGCTCGCTCGCTCCGGCTTTGTCTCTAGCTGCTCACTCCATTCAGTCGAGCATTCCACAAATCTCCAAGGCTCTTCTGCTGCTACCTGTAGCAATCGGTTTATCCGAAAGTGATTCCGTGATCAACCGGTATATGTTTTGCAGCTCTTCTCTCCCAATCTAAACCTAGATTCAGATTTGAGCGCTCTTGTATCCCGACCCGAATATTACACAATATTACACACGTGGCACAAATTTCTCGCGGTGATATCCACAAATAAAAAACGAAACGAGTCTATTTTGGCCTTGCGTGAATCCCTTTGCTCAACTCACTCATGATGCTCTCGATGTCGCGACTGTTGTTCCTCGTCCTTTTCACAGCAGCGCGAGCGGGGAAATACCAACAAGAGAAAACGACAATGCCCACGAAAATGAGAAAAAACAAGACAACATAAAAAACACAAAACACAAAATCCAAAAAAAAATCTAAAAAAACAAAAGCGAAGAAAACGACAATATAACCAGTCCTCCCCTCCCTCGCTCTCCTCCAACATCACACTCTCTTCACTCTCTCTTCATCCTCCTCTTCCAACTCAAAAAATCCCCCGCTCTTCCACCTCTCCTTAGCAATGCGCCTCTTCCTGCTGCTCCTCCTCGTCTTCCTCCTCCTCCACCTCCGCCGCGGCCCCGCCGCCGCCGCCGCCGCCCCCCGCCCGACGGAGGTTCAGGCCCTCCTCTCCGTCAGGGCCGCCGTCACCGACGACCCCCAGTCCGCCCTCTCGTCCTGGACCGCGGCCTCCGCTGCCGCCGCCGCCAACGGCAGCCACTGCTCGTGGCGGGGCGTGACGTGCGACGCCCGCCGCCGCCACGTGACGGCACTCGACCTCTCGTCACTGAACCTCTCCGGCGCCCTCTCCCCGGGCCTCGCCCACCTCCGCTTCCTCGCCTCCCTCTCCGTCGCCGCCAACCAGCTCTCGGGGCCCGTCCCGCCGCAGATCTCCGCGCTCGCCGGGCTGCGCTACCTCAACCTCTCCAACAACGTCTTCAACGGCACGTTCCCGCCCCAGCTCGGCCTCCTCAAGAACCTCCGGGTCCTCGACCTCTACAACAACAACATGACCGGGGACCTCCCCCTCGCCGTCGCCGAGATGCCGCAGCTCCGTCATTTGCACCTCGGAGGCAACTACTTCGCCGGGAAGATACCCCCCGAGTATGGCCGGTGGGAGTTCCTCGAGTACCTGGCCGTCTCCGGCAACGAGCTCGTCGGCGCCATCCCGCCGGAGATCGGGAACCTGACGAGGCTGCGAGAACTCTATCTCGGTTACTACAACAGCTACGAAGGAAGCTTGCCCCCGGAGATTGGTAATCTGACTCAGCTCGTCAGGCTGGATGCGGCTAACTGTGGATTGTCCGGCGAAATACCGCCGGAGATTGTGAAGCTGCAGAACCTCGACACTCTGTTTCTTCAAGTGAATGGGTTTGCAGGGTCTCTGACTCGTGAGCTGGGCTACTTGAAGAGCCTCAAGTCTCTGGATTTGTCTAACAACATGTTCTCTGGAGAGATTCCCGAGTCCTTCTCTCAGCTGAAGAACCTGACCCTTTTGCATCTCTTCAGGAACAAGCTTAATGGTGAGATTCCTGAGTTCATTGCTGATTTGCCCGGGTTGCAGGTTTTGCAGCTGTGGGAGAACAATTTCACCGGGAGTGTTCCTCAGGATTTGGGCAAGAATGGGAATCTCCAGATCGTTGATCTCTCGTCGAATAAATTGACGGGTAATCTCCCTCCTGATTTGTGTTATGGTAACCAGCTTCAGACTTTGATTGCGCTTAGCAACTTCCTGTTCGGCCCCATTCCTGAGTCTCTTGGGAAATGCCAGTCCTTGAGGAGGATCCGAATGGGAGATAACTACCTCAACGGATCGATCCCGAGAGGGCTATTCGGGTTGCCGGAGCTGACCCAAGTTGAGTTTCAGGATAATCTCCTTGTTGGAGCGTTTCCTGGGAGCGATGATTCGATAGCTGTGAGTCTTGGTCAGATTAGTCTCTCGAACAACAAGCTTGGCGGGTCTTTGCCACCGACTATTGGCAACTTCTCTGGAGTCCAAAAGCTCCTCCTTGATGGCAATAACTTCTCGGGACAAATCCCACCTGAAATAGGGCGTTTGCAGCAGCTTTCCAAGATTGATTTGAGCAGCAACGGGTTCTCCGGTCCAATCCCGCCCCAAATCAGCCAATGCAAGTTGCTAACGTTTGTTGACCTCAGTGGGAATTTGCTCTCCGGTGAAATCCCCAACGAAATCACCGATATGAGGATACTGAACTACTTAAATTTGTCGAGTAATCACCTATCCGGCAGCATTCCCTCGTCTATTTCCACCATGCAGAGCTTAACTTCTGTTGATTTCTCATACAACAATCTGTCTGGTCTAGTTCCGGGTACCGGCCAGTTCAGTTACTTCAACTACACTTCGTTTCTTGGTAACCCTGAACTGTGCGGACCATATCTAGGCCCTTGCAAAGATGGGGACACAAATGGAACCCATCAAACACATGTCAAAGGGCCACTTTCTGCCTCAGTGAAGCTCCTCCTCGTCATCGGGTTGCTCGTGTGCTCTATCATCTTCGCGATCGTGGCAATAATCAAGGCCAGATCGCTAAAGAAAGCCAGTGATGCCAGGGCATGGAAGTTCAGCGCCTTCCAGAGACTGGACTTCTCTTGCGAAGATGTCTTGGATAGCTTGAAGGAGGACAACATTATCGGGAAAGGCGGCGCGGGAATCGTGTACAAAGGCACGATGCCGAACGGCAATCAAGTCGCCGTGAAAAGGCTTCCTGCGATGGGAAGAGGGTCTTCTCATGATCACGGATTCAACGCCGAAATACAAACTCTGGGAAAAATCAGGCACAGGCACATTGTAAGGCTTCTGGGTTTTTGCTCAAACCACGAAACCAATCTTCTGGTCTATGAGTACATGCCTAATGGGAGTTTGGGTGAGGTTCTTCATGGCAAGAAAGGAGGCCACTTGATCTGGAGCTTGAGGTACAAGATTGCCCTGGAAGCTGCAAAAGGGCTCTGCTATCTTCACCACGACTGTTCACCTCTGATTGTTCACAGGGATGTGAAGTCCAACAACATCCTGCTTGACTCTGATTTTGAAGCCCACGTCGCTGACTTTGGCCTTGCCAAGTTCCTTCAAGATTCGGGCACATCCGAGTGCATGTCGGCCATTGCTGGGTCTTATGGATACATTGCACCAGGTACGGTTCAAATTCAATACTTGCAGAAATCAATCACGTCTTGTGAAAGCATGTTTTGATCATGAGAATTCTCATTTGGATTATCATAGGATCTTCTTTTTTGTCTTTTAGTAATTGATAAGTTGGAGGTTATATTTTTTAATGATGATAATAGCACTATACTTAAATGACAATTTTTTTCCCTGCGCATTGGTGAATAAATTTCCAGAATTGGTGGATTCTTTTGAGTTTTGAGTAGACTTCATTGCAATCATGAAGATGGGTCGTATTTATGTCCAGAGTTTCTTGAAGTCACTTCCGCTTTGACTTTTAAGACAAGTATGCAATGTCATAAATTCTGACCTGCCGCATAAATGCGAGCCTGTGTACTTCAATTCATTTCTCGAGTTTGGCATTTGAAGAGAAGTCGTTGGCAGGTCTGAGAGTTCAATTAATCTCATGATTTTATTCGTAACCCACCATAATGACAAAATATCCGACATTTGTCACTATATGAAAGATATGAACCCATGCATTGATATTTGGCTGTACCTGAAAGCTCGAAAAGAGATGATCTCTTCACATTAACCAAATTGGTTTTGCTTGTAATTTGACGATAATGCTCCCATATTAAAGAAAAACCAATTGCAAGTACTTTGGAATTTGGATTTGGTGGAGTCTTTGATTCAATGTTGCTGTTGCTTGCTTCCCCTTCTGCAGAATATGCATACACTTTGAAGGTGGATGAGAAGAGCGATGTGTATAGCTTTGGCGTGGTCCTGCTCGAACTAGTCACTGGAAGAAAACCAGTTGGGGAATTCGGCGACGGGGTCGACATAGTACAATGGGTCCGGAAAATGACCAACTCAAACAAGGAAGAAGTCCAGTTGATCCTCGACCCCAGGCTGAGCACCGTCCCACTTCATGAGGCCATGCACTTGTTTTACGTCGCCATGCTCTGCGTCGAGGAACAGGCTGTCGAGCGCCCAACCATGCGGGAGGTGGTCCAAATCCTGACCGAGTTTCCGAAGCCATGCAATGTGAAACAGGAAGAATCCTTAGCAACTCCAATTGAGTCTCCCGCAAAAGAAGTGAGAGATGATCGTCAATCGCCACCACAGTCGCCGCCACCGCCGCCCGATCTTTTAAGCATTTAATTAACTTTCTTGTTTGTGTGGGAGTTCATGCTTTATCCATTTTCTTTAACTACGGTCTTAAAGGGGGGTTTAATGTGTCAAAAATGTTGGATTAAAGTCCTTTTGTCTTGGTGTACAGTGAGGGGTGGGTATCTTGCTATGAATCTTGTCCTTTATCTTGAAGTGTACTTATGGCCTGCGATCCTCTGTTTCCGCGTCATGAATCATCAAGCAGGGCTTTGTGACTGGTTTTAGCTTTGCAGAGAGACTGAGATACAGAGTAATCATCACAGAGGAAGAGAGAGCAGGAATTTTTAAGGAAAAGTTTTTATGAGTTGTCTGGAGTCAGAGATTGACAAGGACTCATGTATGTAGGAGAAACAGTAATAATGATAGACCTTACGCACACCGACACACACACACATCACAGCACACAGTCTGTCCTTTCAATTACCGAGACAGAGGGATTTCTCTGGTAGGGTGGGGAAGTGAAAACTCCATGGCTTGGTTTGTGTGCTCTGGCTTTGCTTCTCCAGAAGAGAAAATGGACCTCACTTCATTTAAAACTCCATCTGCCTCTCTTCTCTTAAATAACTCTCTCCCTTGTGTTGCAGGATGAGATGAGATGAGATGGTGGCAGATGGCAATGCCATAGTCAGAAAGGCATCTAAGTGATATAAATCAAAGGCATATCTCGTCTTTCATCCAATGATCATTCACATATCTCTATTTTTTAAAATATCAAATACAAATCCGAATTTTACCTTTTGATATTACTTTATCTTCTCACCAATTATACGTGTCTCGAAAATGTCATATTCTTTCCAAAACTATCCATCCTATAGCACAAATTCTCACACCCACCTAAAACACTCAAGACCAACTCAAAACCAAACCACCAAAACCTTAAGTAAGATGCTAAATGAGTTGTCGAGGATGGGCAACTTGTTTTTCTCGACGTGGGCTTTTGTTCAGAGGTATGAAAATGGTATTTTGCGATAATAAAGGTATGTAAATGGTCATTGAATCAAAAGTGATGTGTGTTTATGCTAATTTCCATAGGTGAATCGCAAAGAATAGTACATATTTGCTAAAAAAAGACACTAAGCTCCCATTTTATTTCATTCTCTTTGATCACCCAGTTGATTAGGGGCGAATACTCTTTAGGCCATCCTTAGATACGTAACTGATCATAAATTTTACATAATAAACCTTTTACTATTGACACGGTAGCAACAAACACAAATTTATTTATTTTTATAAGTAATATATGCAACCAGCTTTACGAAAAAAAAAATTAATTGTGAGACTTTATGGGATCACCACCAACTGTTATAAAAGCTTGAATTGTTTAATGAATGCGTTGTTTAATATTTAAATATCTATCACTTCCCCTCATGCTTAGTAGTGGTCAAATTGGACTAAGTATCAGACATATTTAATTAGATAGACAAATAGGGTTTTGAAAGATTTGAATTCAGGACCTCCTACTTTGATACTATATGAGATTTTATAGTACCATTGTCAACTGTTCTAGAAGTTTAAGCGGTTAGATGAAGGCGTGATTTAATATTTAAATATTCTATAACAAATCATTCAATTTTTCACGAAACATAAGTGAGATCATTTTTAATATCAAACAACATCTTAGTTTTTTTAATAGTATAATCGAAGGACAGATTCGATTGTCATATAAAATATCAAATGAGGAGCACAAGTGAGATCATTTTCTGCTATGCGTAAGTGCGATCATGGTACAAAGGTCATTGATAGAAAGCAATCTCTCCATTTAAAACTTGTATAGCTCAAGATTCTACATTGTGTAAAAAGTGAACAAAAATATGAGAGATGACCCGGGATTGTACATTGGCACATTTGATTTGGGTGTAAGGGATTTCCAGCTTTAGAATTGGATGTCACTCGTTTTTTCTTTTTTGTCAAAGGATGACACTCGTTTGAATCCTACCAAATGCATACAAAATGCTTTACATCAGGGCCACCTACACAGACTAAAGGTTTGGACTTAACCGGCTGCTTCATATTCATCCACAGAGGCTAGAGGTCCCCACTTAACCGATGTATGGGGTTACAGATTGTGACATGGGTCTCCATGCTCATATGCATGAAGTACTAAAAATAAAAATAAAAAAATATTCTATCTTATGGTCGCAATGATATTTCAACTATTCATGGACGGGGGCCCTTTGTTATTATTTTTAGAGAGGTGTGGGGATGGGATATGCCGTTCTAAGTCCGGCAAATCAGAAGAGTTGTTGGCGAATTAGTTACATTTGACCCTCTTTAGTCGTTGAGGGTCTTGAATCTTAAATTGGAGAGTTATGTGTCGTGAAATGAGGAGAGATTTTCGCACCTTCAATACATGATCGGTGGATCTAGTACGACTCGAATCATTAAATCTGTAGGCCTGCTTGTTGTAATTAGGGTTCTGTTAAGGAGTGCTCCGTGAGCAGTATCGATTAACTCAATGAAGGAAAATTGCAGTTTCTCAATGTGGCGTTTTGCTAACGTTATGTGCGATCGGTATTTTGAAAATTAACACGTTCTTTATCATTTAAGGAGCGCTTTGGGATCGGAGGTCTCGTTAACGAGACTCATATGGTTACTAAAAAACGGTACTTGGAAAAATGAGCACCACATCTTTAAAGATTAGTGTCGCTAAGGACAAGAGATACTTCATACAACGGTTATACTATACGGTAATTGTTGCACATTAAATATATATTTACGAAGAATATTTATTGTGAATGGTTTTTGTATTTCACAAATTCTACACTTGTATCCATTTTATTTGGCAGGAGGAGAAAACGAAGGAAAGAGAAACAATGTGTTGGTCAAGTTGATCCAGTTGACAGTTATAGTGAAGTGTTATTTATGGTGAATGGAAAAAGGTGCAAAAAGCATATGAGAATAATTTTGTTCCAAAAGGTGCAATTTTTAGATGAACTTTGTTCTAAAATGTGTGATGAGTCGAAAATTTTCTAAATATGAACCATTGAGATGATGTAACATTTCAAAATAAACATACAAAATTGCAACTCTTCAAAATTAACAGTCTCATACATTTTGTTGGGTCTTTAAGAAAAACCAGAGGAAGGCTGAAAAATGTCATGACAAATTCATCTTTGTGATTTTCTTCTTCTTTTCCACCATGCCATAATTCTCTTGAATCTATGGTTTCAATTCATGTATGGAGAACACTTTGAAATGCATCGACAATACAGTCGCTTGTTGTAGGCAATATAACAAGCAATCAAAAGTAAGTCGTTCCGAAAATTTTAAGTGCCATATAAGATGATAAGCGTATCACGTTGTTAATGTAATTGATTGATCACACCATATAATTCGGGGTGAACAATACATGAAATTCTTTTTCATGAGGACACGTATTACTATTCAATTCAAAATGACAAAGGGCCCGGTTAAACGGTCTTTTCCTTCGATTTGACCAGACTTGATACGTTATTTTGGGGGTAGATTAGGACGCAAATCGGCATCATTAGTCATTGCCAATAATTAATATTATCTTTAACAGGCTATTAACCAGTCTGCAGGGCTAAGATGTTTTAGGTAAAGACTCTCGATTTTTGTTTAATTTTTGTTGATTATTCAGTGCGATCTAAGTCGCTTCCCCCGACAAAAAATTTAAGATTATAAGAATAGGCGGCGACGGCGGTTTCTTGGCCCTATGCTATGGAGAAATATAATGTTTCTCGGAACTGGCGAGGTGTGCACTATCTCGTGAATGATGCAAGGTCATTATGGTCGATGGAATTCATTTTGCAAAAGAGATTATTTTTTTGGTTGCGTTATTTTTTTTATAACCATTTTTATTTTACAATGATCACTTATTTTATTTGTAAAAACTATGAATGAAAAAAAAGTTCTATTATTAATGAAAGCATTTAGACATAATTATTATCGATAACGTATATATTTTTCTCTGACTAATTATTCTCAATGATTGACGCAATTGTTTTTAGAAGAAATTTTTTCAACTTCTTCATTTTTACAAGACAAGTATAACCTTAAAATCAACTTACGTGGTTGCGCAGACACATGATTGTGGACTTAAATTGATCGAACGTTTAGGGCGTGAATGATAACCATTCTGCTCCAGAAATCAAGTTCTTGCCAGAAATTGATTTCCAGAATTCTTGTCAGAAATTGATTTTTGGAGGAGAAATCTGTTTGATAAAACATGACTAATTCTACTCCAGAAATTGATTTCTGGAACATAAATCTATTTTTATTTTTATATTTTTTTGGTCACCTCAAAAAAAATAAATTTCACTCAAAGTGGGTGCCCAAAGATATTCTAAGCCATTTTGTGAAATTTTGAAATTTTTGATTTTTTGATTTTTTTGGGCACCTCAAAAAAATTAAATTTCACTCAAAGTGGGTGCCCAAAGGTATTCTAAGTCATTTTATGAAGTTTTGAAATTTTTTTATTTTTTAATTTTTTTTGGGCACCTCAAAAAAATTAAATTTCCCTCAAAGTGGGTGCCCAAAGGTATTCTGAGCCATTTTATGAAGTTTTGAAATTTTTTATTTTTTTTGGGCACCTTAAAAAAATTAAATTTCACTTAAAGTGGGTGCCCAAAGGTATTCTAAGCCATTCTATGAAGTTTTGAAATTTTTGATTTTTTTATATTTTTTGAAAAAAATTCACCAAATTTCCTATTTTCTCGAAATCTGAATTTTTTATTTTCTGGAAATTTTTATGAATTTTTCTGGAATTTTTCAATTTTATGCATTTTCTGAAAAAAAAATTAGTGAGAAAAAGAGAGAAAATAGGGAGAATACATTCTGGAAGAAAGAAGCTACAAAAAGTAGCTTCTCTTTTTCTTGCCCAAAACTCATTCTAGAATAAAAAATGCATTCTGGAATCAAGAATGCATTCTAAAATCAAGTATTTTTAACAAACGCATTTTTATTTCAGAATGCAAAAATTGCTCCAAAATGCATTCCGGAAATTTTTTAACAAATGCATTTCTGTTCCGAAATGTATTCTGGAGCAGAATTTTTACTCCAGAATGGATTCCGTGCGCGCCCTTAGATTTTCCGGGCATGCTAATGCCATATACATCATCAGGCTACTTAACCCTAACTTATTCCTAATTTTGTAGGTAGAGGTGGATTGTTGATTTCACAAACAGATCACCACAAAAAGAGTGTCTCTAGTGAATTTAATATTCAATTTTTTTTTTATGTTTTCTAGATCTTGTGAAACTCTCGAAATATCCGAAACTTTTCAAAATATATAATTGTCCATTTGCGAAGTTTTTGCTTTTGTTTTTTATAACCCTAAATGAACATGAAAAAGGACAGATCAGAACCGATAACTCTACCCATGTCGAAAGACTTTCTAGCTATAGATCAATTCATGCTAGCAATGTTTTTAATCAGGGTTTAACTTATGAATGAGAAAATCATGTTTTGTTTTGAGCATTGTAGAATCTCACGGGGTCCCGGAGGTGGAGGTACGAGTCGAGGTGATTGACTGATTCAGATAAAGACAAGCCGAGGGCTAATTTTCTTTATTGCTGGATCGCTTTATTTGACGTGGGATGTCCCATCGCCAAACGCTTTTCCGCCTAGGGAGGAATCTCAGCGTTTTCATGCAATTTCGGTGGAGAAGCGTTAAAGTTTTTCTTCGATGCGATCCAGCTCTGGCGACATAGAATTTGGTAAGACTTTCACCCCTTAACTAGGGATTCCCCAAATGCCCTAGTTGTAGGTCTACATTATACTATTGTTCTTTGTCGCACCAGTTTGCTTGGCAGCTTGGCGCTCTTGGTATAGGTCTTGCCTCTCTAGGATTGATTGCATTCACATTGTATTTTCTACTTTAGTGAATAAGAATAAAAAGTTGCTTAATAGAATGAAGTAATAAATTGTAAGCGAGCAATTGAATAGTTGAGTTCTAGGAAGGAATGTAATCAATTTCACCGCCTCTTTTGCCCAGCACGTTTGGTTACCTTCGAAGGCACGATGGAATTTCATCTTTGACATGATGAATTACCATTAGTGTGCCATTCTCCTCGTAACTTCTCTCATTGTCAGGACGAATGGGCCATGTCCAATAATCATAACCTTCAATTTGGGGGCTCAAGGCTATGCACTTATTAAGAGAATATAGCAGCTCAACCCAATGAATGTATTGGAAATTGGTGTCTCGCATTGCTCTTTAAAAATGTTTTGTTTACAGTAATCGTTTAACGCATAGTTTGGGAGGAGGCATTAGGAGGGAAGAGAAATTACTCTAAAAACACAAATTGGTTTGGGTGAAGGGAAAGATAAGGGTGGAAAGAATTAAGAGGGTTCAATAAAGTCATTGTCGGGATTTGTGTATTAATAAATAAACTTTCTTTCTTTCCATTTATATCCTTATTACATCCACAGTCCTACATACTTATAAATGATCAACTAGTGAATGTAAGAATGTAGTCACTCGGTGTGATTAGTTGCACGGTGGATCAATGCTCGGGTTAGAATGGGAACAGACTCTGTGACCCTTAATTTCAACTATCCGATCAGTTCTAGAATTGCCGGTTTCTAAACTGGTCGGCTCCTAGGCAATTGCCGATTTTACTTGGGAACTGGGTCATTCTTATGTTTTGAGTAAAAATTCCAAATGAAAAATAAAAGCGGCACCGATTTATCACAAAAGCATTCCTTGGTCAAGTAATTATGTGGTGTTTGAACCATATCGAAAATTACAGTTCAATTTTTTATGGGTACAAAAGTACTTTTTGTTCCAAAATAGGTTCAAAATCGGTTCAACTCGGAAACTAGCGGATGCGGCCTTTGAATTGGGACCCAATCTCCGACTAGACGGGTTCCTAGGTTAAACCTGACCTAGTGCCACCCCTAGTAGCAATATTCCAATTCCATTTGGTGGATCGCAAAGCATAAGTCCAATAACTTCACTTGCGAAGATTGCCAAGGGGGAGCCCAAACCGAGCCTATTAACATATCTAATGAAGGTCACGTTTACTCAAAAGTTTAAATAATTAGTTATAACCCAATTATAATATCTTAATCATTGCACACCACAACATTTCCAATGAGGGACTTTTCTAATACTATTCACATGTGCACCTAACAAAATTTGATGCGAGTACAAATGGTCTTAAATAACTATATGTATTTTTAGATCTTCAAGTTCAAATATTCTTAACAAAAGTAAGCCTCAAATCTCAGAAGAAAAGTTACAAATAAAAATTAACTGCAAACATAACCTGATTTGGTATGCGTCCCCAATTAACTTAAGTGTCACCTACATGTAATTGTTTTGACGTACAGTGAGATACCTTTGCAACATTCCAGGTCAAATGCTTGAAAAAGCAAAACAAAGACGCCCTTGATTCTCGACATAAAGATGGTATGAGACACTCGATGTGGAAAATGATGTAACATAAAGAGAGCGACGAGACCAAAACAACCTGTCTCGCACGAAAAGATGAGCTTTCCATTTTCAACTTTAGGACTTTTTGACATAAAGTGGTCCGGTGAATTTAGGGAAAAGAATGAACAAATATGATGGAAAAGAAAGGCTTGGGGAATCCCTCGAAAGCACTTCTGCATCTACCTTTCGCCAATCATCACGGGAAAGCTCGTCTCATGCTGGAATTGTTTACTTGCTGCACGGAGATGTCTTTTCCCTATTATCACTCCAATTTTCATAGGAATTATGGGCTCTCCGAATCTTTCGGCATGGCTAATTAGTCTAGGTCCGTACACATACAAACCCTTTTTTGTTCATATGAGTCAAGTAACTATGTGGAGGCGAAGATATCCCACATTTGAATCAAGTGTTTAATCACTCCATCAATCATTTTAAGTCATATTTGATTAGTTGTGATTAAAAGAGTGGAATGAGAGTTAGTTCTTCATTCTCCTCTGAATGTTGCTCTCTCACTTGGAATGAAGAGGAATGGGTATCAAAACTTGGGATGAGAGGTGCTTTTTTTAGTAAGTTTGGATTAACATGGGTGAGGTGGTAGTGAGGTGTATTCAATAATCACATTAAGTGCTGAAAAATATTGTTTTTCTGCACTTAATTAAGTGCGTTTAACAAACTCTAACCACGCACAACTTAATTCATTATTTTCAGTAAAAAATCACTTGCTGCAGTAGATTGTGCAAAATGAATTGCTTAAATTAGTTAGATGATAAAATATTCAATGAAAATGAAAATCTTATTTATTATATTGTTAAAACCTTCCAATAAAGTTCACTATTTCATTCCGGTAAGAAGCTAAAAAATTTTATACTTTATTTTCATCTATTGTAAAAAAAATTATTTCTATTTTCAGAAATTTTTTTGGTCGAAAAAGTACTTAAGAACTTAATATCTATAATTAATTTTACAGCACTTATTTGTTAATTTTATCATGCGAGCCCAAAAAAGTGAATAGGAATGAATTAATTTAATTTGGTAATTTTAAATTGAACTGATAACTAAAATTTGAATTTGGCTACTTTTATAAGAGGGAAACTTAGGTACGGAAAGTTAGGGTGTCAATGGGTCGGGTCGGGTTTTCATGATACCCGACCCAGCCTGAAATATACAGGGCCGCTCTTGACCCGACCCGACTCAAGACCTTGTTCATCATATTCTCCAAGAATAGGGTCAGGTCGGTCCGGGTCGGGTTTATGGTTTTTTTTTTACGGGGACCAATCTCCAACCATCAATTCGAAATTGAATCAGCTAAACTTGAGCGAGAGAGAGCTGCTTTATTTTCTGCGGCTTGTTCTGTAGCTCCTCCTCTGTGTCTCTCTCTTTGCATTTGCAGTATCAGTTGAGCTTTGCTCCCTCCACCCAATCACCACCCAAGAAGGCCCATGGGAGTAGCTCTGGAAAAATGAGTGCTGCTATCGAGTCCAAGAAGAAATCGCCTGAGCCCTGGCAATGAAGCCCTGCTCTGACGACTGAAAGCCCTCGATGGCCTCCTTTGCCGCCACCGATTGCAAGACCGTCAACAAGAGCACCGACATGAAGGACGACGTGCAGAAGGAAGCCATTGACATCGCAGTCGTCGTAATCCCTCTTTCTCTCTCTCTTATTCGTCATGTCAATTTGGTGGATCACTCCGATGGGTGTCTATTGTTTGGGCAGGGGGCTCCATCTTCTACGATTCTGAAATTGGTTGGTGTGTTTTTTTTGGTGGGGGTGATTCATTCGAGAAGCACAATGTAGGGAAGAACAGGATGGCCTCCGAAGCTCGGCGTCGCTTCGGAACCGCAGATGAGAGCCGCGACAGCCGCTACTCCGACGGAGAGGATTGTCAGGGAGACGAAGCTCACCAAGGAGGTGGGGCTCGACGCTAGGGCCTCGACCTAGTGGTCACGACGAGTGCCGTGAGGGCAAGGACAAAGGCCACCACGGCCATGTTCACAAACTTCACGGCTGCCATTGCCACGAACTCGAGCTTTTCGCACGCCTTTGAGAGGTTGTAAGGGCAAGGAGGAGCTAGTGTTTCTTGGTCGCGCTCATGCAGAGAGAGATCAGAGCAAAGGGGAAAGAAAGAGAGAGGGGAAGGGCTGTTCTAGATGAGTTACCTTTGGTGCCAGGGTCAAAAAAGCCTAGCTCATCCCGGCCCGACTCTAACAATTACCAACACTTAAAACCCTTACCCAAAGAAGACTAAGACCCGGCTCCAAAATATCCTGAAATTTCGGGCCGGGCCCGGCCGGGTCGGTCCTGGCCGGGCTGGGTCGATCCGAGTCAGACCGGGTTGGCTTGGGCTTTTTTGACACCCCTACGGAAAGTCCTCTTCAAGTAGGGATGAAGTCCCACATCACCCAAGTGTGGGCCTAATTCCAAAAATAAGAATCGACTTTACCTTGAGTGACAATTCTAGCTCGAACTTTTCTTTATTTCATAAAAAATCACCAACTTTCACTTAAATCCGAAATCTGGCCCAAACAATTTAAAATTTCACATCTCGAGGGCTAGATTTGGGACTTGAGTAAAAGTTTGTGCTTTTTATTGAGGCAAAAAAAAGTTCGGGCCATAATTATCACTTAAAGTAAAGTTGGTGCTTTTTTTTGGAATTAGCCTCCTTGGTGTGCACATGCGAAGTTGTGTTCAATCTGATTTTGCTGCTCTACGAGTCAAATACTCTTATAAAACTCGTACGTTGAGCTATATATACTTCATGCTGTAGGAAAAATTCTCACTTCTTGTTAGGCTCAGCTCAAGTGGCCCAATGATGATATGGCCCATAATGCAGAAGACTTTGCCAGTAATCATGGCCCCAAAGGGGCTCATGATCCATTGGTTCTCTTCCCATAGAAGAGCCTCAATCGGAGTCTCTCTCTCTTTCACCTCTCTACTCCTCGTTCGCTGATAGCATCGGAGGATCCTTCCGCGACCAAGCCCAAGAGAATTCATTTGCTTTGCGGCGTGCAGTCGGGTTCACCCCTCCTGAGGTTCAAACAAGACCACGAGGACGCATGAAATGGTGCATCGACAGTTCCCAGGCTGCTGCAGTTACCGAGCCCTTAACAGCGGCCTTGGACCGGGTTTGCCAGGGTCCATCAAGGCCAAACCTTGGTCCAAAGACGCCAGGCCGGGGTCCATAGAGGTGGGCTTGGTACACCAGCGCTCATGGCCAGGCTTGGGACTTTGGTACCATTGCCCAACTCCACGGCACCCCAGCCCGAATCCACAGAGGCAAGGCTCGAGACCCCGGTGCTCATGCTGGAGCTCTAACACCTAGGGCTAGGTCCATTGAGGCTAAGCTAAGGTCCACAACACCTGGGCCTAAGACCCTACTCTTGAGATCGGTCTATTAGGTCGGGACCGTGACCCAGGTGCGAGTGTCCGGGTCCCTGACGCTCGGGCCCATGTCCATCGAGGCCAAGTCCGAGTCCCTGGCACTCGTGCCTGTGCCCATTGAGGCTTGCCTCGAGACCTTGGTGCCTGTGTCTAAGACCCCGGTGCTTGGGCATGGGACAGCATCCCTACCTAGGTCACCTAGGCTCGAGACCCCAATGCCTATTTCTAAGTCCTTGGTGCCTGGGCCCGAGTCTCGGCTCCATCAAGGCTAGGTCAGGCACGCCAATGCCCACCTAGATTAATTAAGGCTAGGCTCAAGACCCTAGTGCCCGCACCTAGGTCCATTGAGGTCAGCCCTAGACCTCGGTGCCTGAGCTCGAGTCCCAAACACCGGCGCTTGGGTCCATTGAGGTCGGGATCGGGACCATGGAGCCGATGCCCTTGTCCCTAGCGCCCAGGGTTCATCGAGGTTAGGCCTGGGTCCTCAGGGCTCGATCGGGGTCCATCGAGATTGAATCCGAGACCCTAGTGCCCATACCTGGTTCCCTAGTTGCTTATGCGTAAGTTACTAAGACTCAAATAATATATGTATATATTAGGAAAATTGAATCAGATTTTCCTTACCAAATGACGAAAAATATTTTACAGTTTATTTTCAAGTTTCAGTCAAATACCGAAAAATATTGTAAAATGACTTCATAGAAAATATTTTCTAGAAATGTCACATTTTGTGTGAAATAAATGAAACCTAAGAGAGATTGATAAAGTCATTGGAGGGATTTGTGCATTGATAAACAAACTTTTCCTCTTTCCATGTACATCCTTATTATAACCAAAATCCTAGATATTTATAAATGATCAACTGGTGAATCTAAGTACATAGACATTCAGCGTGATCGGTTACAAAGTGGATCGATGCTCGAGTTAGATTGGGAATAGACCGTGTGATGCCCCATTCCAACCTAACCAGTCGATTCTAGAACTGTTGGTTTCTAAATTGGCCGACACCAGGCCAGTTGCTAGCTCTACCCGAGAACTGGATCATTCTTATGTTTTGAGTAAAAATCCCAGATAAAGAATAAAGCACGTACTAGTTTATTACAAAATGCATTCCTTGGTCAAGTAGTTATGTAGTTGTTGGATCATATCAAAATTATGGTTCACTTTTTTATGGGTGGAAAAGTACTTCCGTTCCAAAACATGTTTGAAATCGGTTCAACCCGAGAGCTAGCTTGATTGGACTGGTTTCCTGGTAGAACTGGCCAATGCGGCCTTCGAACTGGGAATTGAACTTTGACTAGATCGATTCTCTGGTTGAACCTAACCCAGTGCCACCCCTACAACTGATATTTTGATACCACTTGGTGTATCGCAAAGCAAAAGCCTGATAACTTCACTTGCGAAGATTGGAGCCCAAGCTGAATCCATTAACATAAGTAATGGAGTTCATATTTACTCAAAAGTTTTAAGTAATTAGTTATAGAACAATTACAATATATTAACCGTTGCACACCACAATATTTCCGATGAGATACTTTTTAGTACAACTCACGTGTGCACCTACAAAGTTTGACATGATAATAAATGATCCTAAATAACTATAAGTATTTTTCATCTTCAAGGTGTTCAAATATTTATAAAAAGTAAGCCTCCAATTCTCAAAAGAAAAAATTACAGATAAAAGTTTACTGCAGACATTAGCCTTAATCGATATGCGACCACGACTAACTTTAGTGTCACCTACTTGAAATTATTAAAAAATAAATGTACAGTGAGATACCTTGGAAACATCCGGTTGAAATGCTTGAAAAAGCAAAACAAAGGACGCCATTGTTTTTCAACGTAAGCATGGATTAGGACACACGAGGTGGAAGCTGATGTGAGATAAACGAGGACGAGACCGAAAGCCTGTCTTGCACAAAAAGATGAGCTTTCCATTTTCATCTTTAGGACTTAACAAAAGTTATTTTGGTAATTGTTGGGAAAAGAATGAACAAATATGAAAAAGAAAAGATGGGGGATCCCTACAAAACAAGGGCTCCAATGAGTTGTCTCCACTTTACATCGACCCTTCACTAATCATCGCGGGAAAGCTCGTCTCATGCTGGAATTGTTTACTTGCTGCACAAAGAGATTTTTTCCCTTTATCCCTCCCTTTCTTCATTGAAATTACGGGCTATCCGAATCTTTCGACTTGACTATTCTCTCCTAGCTCAGACGCATACAAACAATCTTTTCTGTTCATGTAAAAGAGTGGAATGATAATTAAGTCTCTCTTTTTTTTTTCTTACCTCTAAATGATGGTCTCTTACTTGGAATGAAGAGGAATTGATTACGATTAACATGGTTGAGGTGGGAGTGGGGTGTATTTGATAATCACGTTAACTCTCGAAAACTAAGCTTTTTTGCTGTTAATGTCATTAAGTGCGTTTAATAACCTCTAAGTACACAAATTAGTTCATTACTTTAAGTAAAAAAAATCAATGCGTTATAAAGAACGACTTACTTAATTGGTTGACTGATAAAATATTTATTGAAAATCAAAATCTTATCGATTATATCATCAAAACCTTCGAATAAGATTCACTATTTCAGGTTTGGTAAGATGCTAAAAAAAATTGTTACTTACTTTTTATCTATTATCAAACAGTTTTATATTTTAATTTTATTTTCAGCACTTAAAAGACTTGAGAACTTAACATTTAGTACTTAAATTTTCAGCACTTATTTTTCAGTTTAATCAAACGAGCTCAAAAATGTGAATAGGAATGAATGCATTGAATTGGTAATTTCAGATTGAACCAATAATTAAGTTTTGAATTCGGCTACTTTTATAAGGGGGGAAACTTAATACCGTAGGTACATTGCATGACTTCATTGATCTGCTTTTATTAGTAGCAAGCTATAATCTCATTCTTAATCCAAGAAGTTACCAAACACTGCAGTTTAGAACCCATCCATCGGTGGCCGCGTTGATTTGCACTCAGTTCCTTTTACGAGAGGTCCTGGGTTCAAACTCGCCCTTTGGTGATTTAAGTGGAGGGTCGTGGCGATGGGATGCTGCGCTAGCCCCCCTTGAGGGCTAGTCAGGCATCACCGCTGGTTTAAGCCCTAGCTCGCCAGTCGCGCGGATATATTGGTTATCAAAAAAACAAAAACACTGCAGTTTAGAGATTGATTATCATTCTAATTCCACTTATTTAATTTCCATTTTGTCAAATTCTCGTTAATAAGTTGTCGGAACTCCACCTGCGATTGGCAGCCTTAACACCGGATTAATCCATCTTTGACTAGGGCTGGCCATAAATTTTGGGAAAAATTTCAAATAATGACCCGAAGTGCTATCATTTTCTCAAATAACGGCTTAAAGTGAACCTTGAACCTTATCTTAAATAAGAGTGTGAAATAGCCATCTCAGTCTAAGAAAAAGGCCTAACCTCACTGGAGTCAAGGGCATTTTCATTTTTTTTATTTATTGTTTTTTCCTTTTGTGTTTTTTCCATAAAAAAGCTAAAATTAAAATAATAAAAAAACAAAGGGGAAGGCTACCTACCAGCCCTCCTTGCTTGTGGCTGCCGCCCCCCATCGCCAATGAGGCGGTGGCGGCGATGGCCAGTAGGGCCGCTGGCGCTTCGATTAGGGTTGTGTCGCGACCTAACCTCCCGTGGGTATGCCGTGCATCATTCAAATATATCTACTGACCCACTAAAGATAGAAAAATCATTCAAATTGGGAATTTAAATATTTGAAGAGAAATTGGATGAGATTGTTACCTAATTTACGGATAACCTTCCAAATTCAAAACCACAATGAATCGGGATTGTGGATTTGGGACTAGATGAATGGTACTCGATGGCAAGGACGCGGGATGATGGCCGGTGGTGCTTGTGGTGACTCGTGGCTGACTGCGGTCACTCATGGACTTACTGATCATCCGCGGTTCAGCTGATGCAACGACGATAGGGTTCGTCTTGGTGCTCGTTGCGAACTGACTTCTCGCAACACCTGTAAAATAACGAAAACACAAGGGACTTGATTGGGTTTGCAAGGCGCTAGTTGCAGCGAAGTATGCTGGACTGGCACGAGAACCGTAGGACACCTCTCGATGTAGGCTTAGGAATCGTAAGAGGAATAGCACCAAATCACCGAGGCTAGGCTATGTCAAGATCAGCTGCTTGCCCCCAAGAGTACTCGCTGGGATATTGAGATGCAATGGTATTCGAGCAGACCGTGCGTGGCAGCTTGAGGAGGGTGCACTAACGTGAGGTGTTAAGAGCACAGAGGCAAAGCTTTCACTTGAATCCAGACTCCACATGCAAGAAGATGAGCTGTTGATGAAGAATTGGCCTCGACTTCCTCCCTCTCTATTGCCCTCTCTTATTTAGAAAGCTACGGCCTCGCTCCCCTCTTTTTTCCTTCTTCTAAGCCTGTAAAGAGAGACCCCAAGGTAGGAGAAAATATTGGGTGGTCCCAGATTGCCAAGTCAGCGTGATCCCCGACCACTCACAAGGCGCCACGTGGTCCACGTGGCGCTGGTGGGTTTGGCGGACAAGGAGACATTTTTTGCACAAAAATTTAATATTTTTTCCCTTTTAGCCCTACACACCTCCTCTGTGCTAAGAACCTACACCTCCTTTCCAGTCGAGTCTCTCCCCTTTCTCTCTCTTTGTTAATGGTGGCCTCCTCCTTCTCTCTTCTTCTCTATCTCCTTAGCACTCCCCCTCTCTTCTCACGAAGCTCCACATTCTCTCTCTGTTTTTTCAAAAATTACTCCCACCTAAGAGCAAGCCGCCCACCCCCCGATCCCACCCTCCATCATCGCCTCTGCTCGCCCAAGAGCAGCTGGGTCCTAAGCTCTGACCGCCGACACCTCTGACCTCCGCCATCGCCTCCGCCCACCCAAGAGTAGCTGGGTCCCGAGCTCTGACCACCGCCTCCCTTATTTTTTCTCATCTTTTTTGTTGTCCGGGTTTCCAGATTTTTGAGTTGTTTATGGTTTTTAATGTTGTTTGGTTTGCAATGCAGATTTCCTGTAATTTCGGCGTTATCTTCCTTGTCCCCCTGTCACTCGTTGTTTGTTTCAATTTCATTACTTCGCATGCAAACACTGTTCCTCTTGCAAAAACCCATAAACAACTCAAAAATCTGGAAATCCAGACAACAAAAAAGACGAGAAAAAATAATGGAGGCGACGGTCAAAACTCAGGACCCACCTGCTCTTGGCTGAGCGTAGGCGACGGCGGAGGTCGGGATTGGTGGGCGGGCGGGTTACTCTTGGGCAGGCGGAGGCGACAGCAGAGGTCGGAGGCGACGGCGGTAAGAGCTCGGGACCCAATTGCTCTTGGGCGAGCGAACGCAACCGTTGAGGGCAAGACCAGCGGGCGAGCGACTTGCTCTCAGGCAGGAGCGATTTTTGAAAAAACAGAGAGAGAATGTGGGGCTTCGTGAGAAGAGAGGGGAAGCACTGAGGAGATAGAGAAGGGGAGAGAAGGAGGAGGCCTCCATTAATGAAGAGAGAGAGAGAGAGAGAGAGAGCGAGAGAGGGGAGAGACTCGACTGGAAAGGGGGGTGTAGGTTCTTAGCGTAGAGGAGGCGTGCAGGGCTAAAGAGAAAAAAATATTAATTTTTTATGCAAAAAACGTCTCCTAGCCCGCCGACCCCACCCGCGCCACGTGGACCACATGGCGCCTCGTGAGTGGTCGAGGACCATGCTGACTTTGTGGTCTGGGACCACCTAATATTTTCTCCCAAGGTAGGCGTTCTCTCCTTTTCCAATTTTCTTTACATACTCTCTCTCCTCTCAATGGGCCGCGTATTCAATATGTGTGGCCTCCTTCAAACGTGAGTGGACGTCCCTTTATATAGTACTAGGTTTAGATTAAAATTCTCAATTTTAATTTCTAAGAGATACACTTTACTGATATGAAACTTTTATTATCTCTTAGAATCTTAATAATATCAAACAAAATCAAACAATTATCTTTCAAGATTTGAATTATAATCAAGATTAATTGCTCAATTATCCAATGGGAAAATTTCAGCTCTTATAATACTCATAGGCTGGGTTGAATTTTCTCACATGATGGGCTTAGTCCAACTAGCATAAATTAAGCTCAGAACCATTTAAGTCTGTTTATCACCGGTCCAATGCAAATGCAATTATATGAGCCTAACTATTAATACAAATGATACTAATATCTATATGCAATTTAACTAATTTTTATCTAGGAGCCGATGTCGATCCCTAATTTTTCTATGCAATAAATTGCTAAATGGTTAGTCAAAATTTAGGTGTCAACAGACCGGCAACCCTTGCCAGAACCTAGAGAGGGTTGCACGATCTCTACCAGATCTGGCGAGGGTTGTTGGCCATTGCCCTAGTTTGGGAGAGAGCCACTAGCCCAGGTCTCTCCCAGACTGGGGTGACGAATAATAACCCTCGCTAGATCTAGTAGAGGGTTGGGTGACCCTCCCCTGGTTCTGGCGAGGTTTGTCGGCGACGTCGCCGGCCATCGCCATTGCCCCACCGGTGATAGGGCAGCGGCCACAAGCACCAACCCTCCCTCTTGTTTGTTTTTTTAATCTAATTTAACTAAAATTTACGTTAAAATTATTTTTTGACAAAAATGCCCTTCATCGGTCGGAAAATTTGGCCAGCCAGCGGGGTGATGTCCTTATTTGAAACTGTTATAGCTACTTCAGATCATTATTTGAGAAAATGAAGGCACTTCATGCCTTTTTTTGGACACAAAGTCCATTTCATGCTCTTATTTGAGAAACTGAAGGCATATCAGGCCCTTATTTGGGATTTTCCCAAATTTTTGGGCTAATTATGCTTTTTTTTTGGGCCACTGGGTTTATTTTACTTTCATTATGTCAATTGGATTGACCTTAATTTTGAGATTGGAGAGACCAAACAAATTGAGATATAGAATTACATATAAAGCTAAATCATGCCTGATGTTTTGTTTCTGCACTTTTTTAGAAAGATATAAATTGTTATCTACAAGTTTGGTGCAAAAAAAAAAAAATAAAATAGAAGAATTACAAAAGGAAAAATTTTGGTGTAAACCGAAATGGGAAAGTATCCACTCATAGATCATTAATTCGCCTAAAAGACGTACCATTAAGTGTCAATGCATCATGCTTTGCTCGACAAAAGTTGAAGACTAATTTGGGTAGTCAATAAAAAGGTGATTTTCAAGCCGAAAAGGGCGTGCATATATATAGACCCACCCTTTTCCCAATCTAGACATTAGTTGTTGTTGACAACAATAGGAGATCGATTTGAGGTGAAGTCTCACATCACCTGAGTGTGCACATGTAGAGTTGTATATAACCCGGTTTCGCAGTTATAAGAGTCGAGTACTCTTTTGGAACTGGCGTGTTGGACTCTATATACTTCTCCATCCCTATTTCATCGTTGTGAATTTTCGCTCACTGGTTCTCTATACTTTATGTCTAGCTCATCAATTTTTTTTTTCCTTAAAATTCGTCTTTAAGCAGGAACCAAGTCCCACTCACCTAAGCTTGCACATGTGAAGTCGTATACAATCCGGTTCTGTGGTTCTACGAGTCGAGTACTCTTTTGAAATGCTCGTACGTCGGGCTCTATATACTTCCTGTTGTAGCAAAAATTCTCACTTCTTCTTATTGGGCTCGGGCCCAGCTCAAGTGGCCCAATGATGATATGGCCTGTAAGGAGGAGGCTCATAGTATGGGCTTGCCATGAAACGCGCTTTGGGTCGTGTGATCTTGCACATTCGCTTCTATTCCACCACGTCGTATGCCCATCACGCCCAGTCATCTCTTCTCAATCCAAATTCCCTCCCAAAGGTTTACCGGGTGGATCAAGCAAACATGAAATTTCATGTTACGTGACAACGACACGTGAAAAAATCGACAGATAGGAAGTGAGGCTTGCAAGATTCTAACGTAGAAATCGGAGCATCAATCATATAATCGATGCACACGATACTTTTTTTTTTCTGAAAAAGAGAACAAATTTATTTGTTCAAAATAATGTCTTCATATGAAGAGAAATACGCATGCTTATGATCCCACACTCGTTGGAGAAACACGCGTGCTTAAGTCTTCATATGTTTACTATGATTTGTCACACGCCACATATCAATTTTACAGTGAAATGCGGCGTTTTTGTACTTAATTTCAATAAGGTAGCAATGTCATAGCTCAGCACACTCGAAGTGCTCTCCATTCCAGGCTTATCCAAGATAGCGAAGGAAGTTCCTATCAATTATTTTCTGTTCACTTCCTTTTTTTGGTTGTAATTTCTCTACATTTGCTTCTTCAACTTGATCTGCCAAACAGAGTAAATCTGCTCTCAAATTCAAAGAAATCAAATGCCCATCAGCATCACCGTCTAGGGGTGATCGGTTCCCAGTTGGTCCTAGGACCGATCCGGTTCCGATCAGGTCCAATGGAACTATCACTAAGGGTTTAGTTCACATTTTACTAAATTTTGTTAATTAATTTATGTCACTGAAGTTTACTAAGAGTTTAGTTCATATTTTACTAATTTTTTTAAAAAGAAAAAATTTGTAGTCGGTTCAATCTGATTGGTCCCGTTTACCTTGGAACCGGAAACCAGACCGCCCGGACACCAGTTTCGCTTTAAGGAATTGGGAACTAGACCGACACTCCCGTTCGGTCCGGTCTGGGCAATTTCCGACTTGGGCGATCCATTTTACAAACTACTATGACCGTCCCCACCCCCACCTTCCACCAGTAAATGAAAAATTCAAGGAACAAAGCAAATCTAGAGAGAGAGAGAGAGAGAGAGGGGGAGAGAGAGAGAGAGAGAGAGAGAAAGATGTCACGCTTGGTTGTCTCAAAAGCTTGCTGGACGACGAAGATCTGCCGCTTGACGCTCTTCAGTACTGTAGGCTTCGACGCTCTTTTCTGAGCTAATACTCCAGAGAGCTCACTCGTTCCCGAACGATGCAAGTTGCAAACTTTGACAAAACAGCATCGACTACTCCAAGCCAGATCTCTCCCTGTCGTACTAGGATGTCGTTTTCGATGTGATCCTGAGAACCCATCTTCTCTACATTCCTTATGATGCTCCCAAAATGCCGCCAAAAGCTCTCCCTACCATTTCCGCTGACCAAACAGACCCTCGCCACCCTGTTGAAAGCATGCTCCTCACAGCCCCACCAGCTCGAGCAAATCCATGCGGTCGTCCTAACCACTGGGCTCTCGGTGAAAAACAGCCTCATCACTCAGTTGCTCGCCAATCTAGTGATTTTGGGCGACATTCAGTACGCGCGCAAACTGTTCGATGAAATGCACAAGCCAAGAATTTTCTTGTGGAACACCCTGATCCGGGGATATGCGAAGAATGACATGCCCATGGAGTCGGTTTCGCTCTACGGGAAGATGACTTCTCTCGGCGTTCGCCCCGACGGATTTACTTTTCCCTTTGTGGTGAAGGCATCCGCCGAGCTGCCCGATTGCTGGGCCGGTTTGACTATCCATGCCCACGTGGTAAAATATGGGCTTCAGTATAATGCCATGGTGAGAAATGAATTGGTGATAATGTACGTGAAGTTTGGGGACGTGCGATTGGCTGATTACTTGTTTGAGACTATGATAGAGAGAGATCTAGTGGCTTGGAATTCTTTCATTGCAGCGTGCGTGCAGATGGGGTACGCCAGTAAGGCCCTCGCACTGTTCCATCAGATGGGATTGGCCAGGATGACGCCTGATGCCGTGACTATTGTAAGTGCCCTATCAGCGTGCGGTCAGTTGGGATGTTTAAACATTGGCAATAAGATTTTTGAATCTGCCGTAAATGACGGGATGGAGAGCAATATTATTGTTGAGAATGCACGGCTCGACATGTATGTGAAATGTGGTAGTACTCATGCGGCAAGAACTTTATTTGATGAAATGCATCTTAAAAATGTTGTTTCGTGGAGTGCGATGATTTTAGGCTATGCAGTTAATGGGAAGAGTGAAGAAGCTTTGGCTCTGTTCTCTAGAATGCAGAACGAAGGGCCAAAACCAAATTATGTCACTTATCTTGGAGTTTTATCTGCATGTAGCCATGCCGGACTTGTGAGTCAAGGTCGGGCTTACTTTAACTACATTGTGGATTCAAATGATCAGAATATTCGGCCTAGAAGAGAGCATTATTCTTTAATGATTGATCTCCTTGGCCGCTCAGGACATATTGAAGAGGCTTATAGCTTTATAATGGGTATGCCCATTGAGCCAGATGCAGGAGTTTGGGGTGCTTTACTGGGTGGCTGTGCAATCCACAAGAATGTTAAAGTGGGTCAGGTTGCGGCGGATAAGCTTTTTGAATTAGGAACTGATATTGCTTCGTATCACGTTCTATTATCTAACATGTATGCTTCTGCCGGAAGGTGGGACTATGTTGATAAAGTTAGACTAAGGATGAGAAAGAAGTGCATTAAGAAAGTAGCTGCGTATAGCTCTATTGAGTTCAACAGCGAAGTGCATGTTTTTTACAGTGGAGACAAGTCTCATCCACATTCGTCAAGCATACATCAGAAGTTGGAGGACTTATATATGCAAATCAAGAGTTTGGGTTACATCTCAGAAGTTGGTTCTGTTCACCACGACGTGGAAATGGAGGAGAAGGAAGCCATGCTGCGTATTCACAGTGAAAAGCTTGCTGCTGCATTTGGTCTTATTAATGTAGAACCTGAATTCCCCATTTGTGTTATAAAGAATCTGAGGACTTGTGATGACTGCCATAATTTCTTTAAGTTCATTTCAAAAATTAGCATGAGGGAGTTTATTATGAGAGATAAGAGCAGGTTCCATCATTTCAGAAATGGTATATGTTCCTGCAAGGACTTCTGGTGATTACTGGAGAGAGCAGCTATACAAGAGGAGATTAATGGTGCATAGACCTGCCGCTTTTGGGTGGGAGGAAGTTTTCTCAATGTATCATATCTCAAAGTGGACAGTTTCTTAAACACAGAATTAACTGATGTTTAGTTCCTGGTATTATATTAAAAATACAAAAATGTCAATTGTAAATTTCATATTGAAATTTCTGTAAGAGAAAATTATAGAACAATATATATGTCATTCCATCTCCCTCCTGATTTTTCTCATTAAAATAAATCAAGTTACACGGACTATAAACCTGTCAAATTTAAAAATGTAAAGAATGTTAGACAAAAATAGCTACATAAGAATATATAAGGATTTCGTTTTCTGATTGGTTATTGCAATGGCGAGATTATCATTTCTTTTTGCATTCCCGAGCATAAAATTTAGCGTAATTTATCCCATTTCAGATCTCTGTGCATTTTGCCAACTAAAGGTGAAATATTTTCTTAAGTTGAATAGGCTTTGGGGGCAACAAGGTAAAGTTGAGGTGTGTAAGTGTGACAATGGTATATATGTTTGCCAAATGGTGGAATATTTTTATTGGATATTGAAGAATGGACCATGGTATATCAACCAACAGCCAAGGATTATGTGTAAACAGACTTCTACACTCCAGTGAGTCCAATCCTTGAAGATTGGTTTTTGTCGAACACCTTCTTGGATTAGATTGAAGAAAGTTCTGGTGGTGTTTATGACGGAAACTGGAGTAGCTATATCTCCAGTGCTGTAGATGTTGGACTAAGCATGGACAGCAGAACATGGTTTTTAGTTAGATACTGCAATTCTTTGTGCTGAATTTGATGTTGGATCAGGTTTTGTTTGATACTGGTCCTGTGCTAACTGAAGATGGGAGATAAACTCCGATTTGCATGGAGGATTTTGGAAACCTCAAATCTCCAACAAGCAGTGTCAGAAAATGAGGATACAGAAACACAGCTTGGAATCTCTCAGAACACTCTTGATATTAGGGATTCTTCTGACTGTCACGAGGTCGAGGCGTTTCCTGACGAGGTTCCGGTTAGGAACAAGTTTGATGTTCTTTCTGAAGATTGTTTCATTCTTTTTGTTGGATAGAGTGTACATTATTAGTTGCAAGTTGTACCTGTTGACCAGTTGTTTCTAAGGGAGCTACTTTACCTGCAGGGCAGAATTCGTCAAGGTAACCTTGTGGGCAGCTACTGAGACAAAATTGCATTTGCAAAACGTTCTCTGAAAATCACAATAGAAAGAAGCAATCGAGGAGCTTGTATCAGTTTCATCATCAGTTTTATCTTTCTTGCCTAAGATATCTTGATGGTCGTGGTCCTGATCTTAGTGGGGAAATGAATTGTTTTAAATAAGCCCTGTAAGCATGCAGAAGTTAAAACTGTGAGCACTTTTTAAATTGTGTTATTTGCTTTACATGATACTAAAGTGCAAGAAACAGAATGGATGGGAATGTGAAAAATACGGTTTTCTTGATGGAAATCTTGCCACAGTCATCAAGCTTATCAGCTCTTGGGTTACTTTGAAACTCTACCTATTATCTAGTCTGTGCTTATTTCTGATTCATAATATGTTCACTGTGATCTAAGAAAAGTCACTTTTCTCCTACTCTGTGCATGCATTGAACTTTTGTGATCAGAGAATTTCTTTGTAGGGCAAGATGAACTTTATTTGCAGGTTCTATTCTTGATTCTCGTTGGATGATTACTGGAGAATGCAACACTATCGGAAGTTCTCATGAAGCCAATAATGGGTTGGGATGTTTTTTTCAGGATATTTCTTCATTTCAGCAGATTCTTGACGCAGTTGATCTGAATGGTGTCATTCAGTTGGCATGCTCTTTAACTAGGAAGATCTGAGGGCTAGGTTACTCGAAAGATTGTTTGTATGAAGGAAAAATCTATATGTGCTTATCTTGAGGATTCAACATCAGATATCAATTCCCGGTTCTTCTGTCCTCATCGAAGACGGAAAGAGGCTTGCAGCAAATTTTATGAGACTGAAGCTAGCAGAAGCATGATTTTAACAAATAGAAGGGTCCGTGTCACTTGGCTCATGTTAGGTGATCATAATTATGGTTTTTCCAGATCGAATTGTCAATTAAGTCCTCCTGGGTTTTGCTCTTGGCTGTTGGTTCAGATTAGATACTCCTGTAGGCATTACATATGAAACTGTTCACATTCGGAACTGTGGATGTTAATTATTTTGGAGGTCCTAATTTTGTAAAATGGTGCGAGACCATTGCCAACTCTTCTAAAAGCTTGAGGTATTAGATGAATTCGTGATTTAACATTCATATACTTTAACAGTCCTGTCACACTTAACTGGACTTTCTCCTTACATTAAAGCTTGGATATATATAATGAGGATTCAAACTCAGGACCTCTCGTGCAGATATTGTGTAAAATTGTGTGGGAGTGCCTACACAATTACGACTACCAGACATCATCATTAAGGCATTGAGAAAGGAGACTTTTGGATGATATTGTAAACAAGCTGGACACGAAAGAATTCAAGATACCCGCTTGAAGGGGAGAATGTAAAGTTCAAAAGTGATTCGCATTCAGATTGTGCTATCGTATGAGACTGGATTTTTGATGTCCTAACTTCAATCTTAAATTAGATTCGTTTAACTAGATTTTTCAACGTTTGGCTTTTGTATCGTTGATAGTTACTATCACATCTCTCGTATACTTTCATATATATACTACGTAAAAATGGAAGTTATCACATGGCAATCTGACTTGTTCCAAATTTATAATTTCCGAGCTTCAAATTTTACTTCACATATCGCGTCGTGGATGACTAAAATGCTGCACTGCGAAAGCAAGTTGCCAGGGTCGTCTCTCCACGCCATGCGAAAACTATTTTTGCATAGACCGCACAGCTCATATGACGTCACCGACCAATCACATCCCGAAGGTTCCAGGAGCCTGAGTCTTCTAACTGGGTTGTTGCAAATTTGCAATCGAAGGAAAAGAGGTTTCACTGATCCATCTCTTAAGCAACTGGCAAACGCTATTTTCATTGGCTTTGTGGGTAGGTGTCAAATTGAATTTCTATCAACGTCGTTGTCACATTTTATCACATTAGTTTTCCTAGAGTAACCTAGGACAATGCTGCTGGTCTTAAAAAAAAAAAAAAAGAGAACTATCTGAACCTTTGGTTGCCCCCATGGGTCGGCAATCAGACATTGGACAAAAGACTGGCACTAGGAATTTCTTAAGATAAATGTTAAATTCTTTGGTATCATTAAAATTGAAAAATGTGATTTGCATCATTCTGTAAGAGCTTAAGCTTCCAGAACAGGCTTACTTTAAAAATTCTCTCTTGAGGATAACCAGCATTTTACGTTGGAATGTAAAATGTGGACGTAACCATGTCAAACAGACAGATAAAACAGCAAAATAGGAACCGGAAAACATGAAGAATAGCAATAAGAGGTAAGGAGAATTAGAATTCTTGATATATCACCTAAAAGTGTTCTTCCCCATCCTGGCCTTCGCATGTCATGTTCAAATTGAGTACTCGACCAATTTTATTTTTTTTAATCCTAGAATTGTAGTTGTTATGTGGAAGTTGTAAATAGGGCTAGTGATGCGAAATCATTTTAAATCCCCTTGAACATGTAAAATGAAACAAAATAGCATGAATACGAGCTAATGAAATTCGAATGGGTGCATTGTCTGACACCTGATACAACTGAACCAATATAAAGAAGATTAGCATGGCCCCTGTTCAAGTATGACATCTACAAATCGAGAAACTTGAATGGATTGTAATATGATTGGTGAGATACAAATTATGAATATCACCCATATGCAATTTTAATGGAAAAATAGATTTGGGTAATGTTGATTATTATAACCCATCTCAATATAAGGCATGCTCGGAAAAAGTTTCCTTCAATGACAAATGAAAATAGACATGACCCTCTCTTTAAAAAAAGAGACAACTATGAGACAAAAATGTAAAATAGATATACATATGTGGGTAAGTTCTTAGGAAACACAATTTAACATTAAACTAATCAAATTCTTCCACATGTATATATTTAAACTAATCAACTACCTATTAAAAATGAATAAGTAAAATCATCTAAGACTTCAAAGGAGTTTCCTAAATAATATCATAATTTTGGAAAACTTGCTCCTGCGTCAGCTTAAGTAAGATTTCGGTCCAATTTTACATGCCAAGGTGATTCACAGCCCTCGCGAGGCAGGTGAAAGCAGGGTAGAATGAAGCCCTGCCAAACTCTGGGATCATACCAAACAATTGCTTCTTGCCCTAGTTATGTAGATTATTTTTTTTTTAATGTAGTTTTAGAAATAAGATGGCCTAGAAAAAATAGTGCTTGAATTGATAAATTGACTCGGCCGAAAATGTAATGGCCCTGGAGATTGCCAATTCATATATGTTCATATCAAAACTGCATCCTCTTCCTGTGTATTTTCAGCAAATAATAATTGATTCCTTTCTCTTAAATAATGGCAATACAATTCTATACTCGTCCTCCTCCTCCTTTCTAGTTCGTCTCTTTCGTACCTACTCCATATTGACTACCATTTCAAAGCTTGAATCATGGTCCTCCTTCGCTTACTACGCACACTGATAAGGAAGATTAGAGTCTAAGCATTGTTTCCTGACCATCCGAACTGATTATATCGAATCACAAATCCTATCGGGAAAGTCATTGTCTTTAAGACAGTACACCTTACCAGAAATTTCATCTGTTTGTTTGAATCCCCACGAAACTTTTTACATAGAAGAGCTTTTTAACATGCATGGCCTTTGATGGCTGTAGTAATAAAAGGCTAGCATGCCTAGACAATAACAGATGGTATGCTAATGGTGCCAAAATTATAATTTTACACGTTTCTAATTACATGGTGATAAGTGGTGGGCAATGGGCAAAGCTAGCTGACGAGAGTGGGAGCAGGTTACAAATCTGATTAATGAACTCTGATTTTGTGTTGTGATTTATCAGTTTTGGGTTTCCAAGGGAGATAAGATAGAGATGTGTTGAGAGTCCCAAGGCATTGTCTTGCCATTCCCATACACAGATGAGTTAATTAATCTTTAATCACTCTCCCACAGAGAGGCTAATCAAAGGTGTTGTTGTCTTTTACTATGCTTACATGAGGTTTGGTTGGTGGGAGCAGTGATCTGTTTTCACTATTTGGTTGAATAAACAATAGAGAAAAACTTTTCCACAACCATCGTGGCTGATCATAATTTATAGTCTGATTTAACTGAGAAAGTTTAAATTATTACATAGTGCACTTACATAATTGCTACAATTCACTAAATCAACTAAGGGAAAATACTATCAAAAACCTCAAACTATGTTACTTGTGATATATTTACTCTGAACTTTTTTTGTGATACGAAATATCTCAAATTATGTTACTTGTGATAAATTTACCATAAATTTTTTTTGTGACACGAAAAACTCCAAACTATGTCACTTGTGATACATTTACTTCACAATACTTTGGTCCATAGGCATTTTCGTCTTTTTTTCTTTTTTTTTTCTCTCTTCCCTCTGCGGGCCCAGGCGGAGCGAAGCCAGCGAGAGCAGCCCTCGCCGGCCTAGGCGAGGGTAGCCTTGCTCGACGCTGGTGAGGGTCGCCCTCGCCAGATTCGGCGAGGGGAACTCTCGCTTGAGTCTAGCGAAGTCACCCTCGCCAGCGGCCCTCGCCGGCGTCGGGCAAGGCTGTCCTTGCCCGCCAAAGCGAGGGTCGCCCTTGCCAACTTCCCTCTGCCGTGGCTGGCGGAGGGAAGAAAAAAAAAGGGAAAAAAAACGTAAAAAGGAAAAAGACGAAAATGCCCATGGACCAAAGTATTGTGGAGTAAATGTCACGGGTGGTATAGTTTGGGGTATTTCGTGTCACAAAAAAATTTAGGATAAATTTATTACAAGTGGCATAGTTTGGGGTTTTTCGTGTCATAAAAAAAAGTTTAGGGTAAATTTGTCACAAGTGGTATAGTTTAGAGTTTTTGGTGGCATTTTCCCATCAACTAACTACACTTATATTATTAAATTATTATTTGAAGTTACAATTCACTAAGATTATTAGAGTAATTCATTATTAAACCATGAATTCATCTAACAGCTTAAGTTTTTTAAAACGGTTAATAGTGATCCCACAAAATCTCACATGATATCAAAGTTTGAGATCCTGAATTCAAATCTTTTTAAGCCTCAATTACCTCCCCAATTGAATATGTTCACGCCTAATGTTAGGCAAAAAAGCCAGACTAAGTGTGGGGGGAGTGTTGGAGTAATTAAATATTAAACTGCACATTCACTTAACAGTTTAAGCTTTTAAAACAGTTGTCGATAGTTTTACAAAATCTCACATAAATTATGATTATTTGCTTTATGAATTGAACTATTCTAATGAGTTCCTAATGGTTGATTATCACATATTAAATATCCTATAATTGTAATTAGTTCATAATCATGTTGTATAACTTACAGTTACTATAACTCTTATTAATCAAACCTTCATGACATTACTCCATTATTTCAAAAATTAATATAAATAATTAAAATAAATTAATTGTAACTGAAATGTATTATACATACTTGTAATGAAACTGAAGTAAGTTATGAACCGTAAGTGAGTTCATAGAAAAAAAAAATGGTTACTATAATATATAATTAAAAGTAATAAATCGCAAACCTTTTAATACGATGCAATCAAGTTGTTTTGATAAAAAAAATTGCCTGCCGGTCACACAAAAATATGCCCAATTGACATCCTTAAATTGCAGTTTTCAAGATAACTTTTTGGCCTTAGTCACATTCTTAGCATAGTTTTAAATTTTAGTTAGATTAACTGAAAGGTTTAAAACTCGATTCTACTTCTTTTTTTTTTTAAAAGTTTATGACTTGATCAAACCAATTAAACAGTTTAGAACTCAATTTCATTCGGTACATAAAGTTTAAGACCTATGGTGCAATTCATCTAAATTTAGAACCACTTAGTCGTGGGTGCACACCCTTTTTAGTTTCAAGGGATAAATGCACCGGAAAAGTGCAATTGAGTCATCAGATTTCAAGAAATGCAATTAAGTACTTTCATTAACTCTGTCTAATCTTTTTTTTTTTGTCATCCTACTCTAACTCTCAACTTATTCTCAAACTTTTGCTATACTTCTTTGAATAGTATGGAAGTCAAAATTCACATCTGAAATTAAACGTCCCCACCCCTAGTCTCCCTAAGAAAGTGGAGAATCGAACTTCTCACTCCTCCTTTCACAAGTAGGAAAAATGGCAAACCCTAGTGGTTTTAATTACGTCTAATTTGATAAACGGAAAATGTTAACAAATTATAGGACTTGTTCACATCAAGTTTTAAGATTTGATTTAGATTCAATTACATTTTTGTGACAACTTAATTTCACTTTTGTAATAGGTTTTCGTACTTTCAGTGCGCTCAGTCATAGTTTTGATTACAAGGGACCTCCAAGTGGATGGATGGAAAGGAAAATATGCGAAGCAAGTTACGCCACCAAGTTGCACGAAACCGACGTGTCATGCGATGCCCAACGACCCACGCTTCACGCCATACGGCACACGGCGATAGATTTCGCCCCCAAATCGCTGTCTCGAGAGTCTAGAAGCAAAGAGCTAAATTTTGTCTTCAATCGGATGACCGAAGTACCGTGGCGGGGTCCCCTCGGTACCATAAAGTCCGGCTCGAGAAACAAGGTCACCCCTGAAAATTTGAAGAGCTCTGCATCATCGTAACGACAACTTACGTCCGAAAAAAATAATAAATCGTAACGAGCGTTTTGATGTCATTTTCACTGAAAATGGAGACGAAGGAAAACCGAAAAAGCGTGTCGCGTTCCTTGGAGACCGCTTCCAATCACGGGGCTAATTATTGAAACCGATCGGTGGTAGTGCGATCCATAGATGACCTCCCCTCTCCACTCCACTGCAAAGTATATATATTAAAGGAATGAAGGTCGATCGTGAAATCCATCTTGGTCCGAATGTGTTTCGACAAGATCCAATGTTGTTTCCGCTCTCAGTTAGTTCTGATCTGATAAATAGTAGTGTGTTCATTCGTTACTATGAGTTAATATCACGAAAAACTCTAAACTGATACATCTGTTACAAATTTATTTTAAACTAATGTTTTGACTACCAAAGACCTCAAACTAATATATATATGTGATAAATTTACTTTCCGTTAGTTTCCGTTAAATTTTACCGTCTAATTATTAAGTCGGATGGCACGTAATAGTTGACAGATGCACCAGTTTTGGATTTTACCCCTTCTCTTGTTATAGGTTTAACAATTTGTGATTTTTCGTGATATTAATCCAATTTTACGAAAGGTAAATTTGTTACAAGTATACTAGTTTGGAGTTTTTTATGGTAAAAAAATTAATGAGGTAAAATTATCACAGGTGTACCAGCTTGAGGCTTTTTGTGATCAAAAAAATTAATTTTTGGTAAATTTATCATAAGTGTACCGGTTTGAGATTTTTCATGGTATTAACCCTGTTACAATTGATGGCATTTGAATGAATATTTGAACTAAATCGTTCGCTTGCTTCGTTTGAGATATGAAGGGTAAATTCTTTATGCTCGGATTGAATTGGGGATTGAAGGGAGAAAGTTACTTTCCTAGCGGCTGATATGAAAAGGGTTATAATCGAGTGTAGTCAAATTTGGATTTATACTTCTTGAGACGGTGAGATATGTTGTGGACACATTACTGATCTTGAGACGTCTCACGGTCTTAGGCTTATTGCGCCTTTTATCACGTAAGTGGCCAAGAAACCTAACTTTGTTACGGCTTCCATTCACGATTGCGCCTCCTGATATGCAACTTAATATCGAATCTCGATCAACTCCACCTAGTCATTGAGGTTATGAAAAGCTATCACGCGACTGCCGAGTTTCATCATAATTGGTCGTAATTTAAAGGATCCACCGCAAGTCATGCTCATTTTAACTGCAACGGACGCATCTAAACGGTTCTGTCCATGTGCATCGAGGCAGACTCCACGGACAGAATGGCGTCGCCGTTGTCCCCGGGTTTAATTTGAATATGGGAGACCGTCGTTCAAATAAATAATTTGTTGAAGCTAAACTAAGCATTTAGCCGGCAGGACGCCTTGGTGCCAATATGTCCCTTTTTTGTCTCACTATTCTTAATGACATCATTGGCTTACCAGAATTCATGCAACATTGCCGCCACGCGAGCTGTTGAACGTATTGAATTTTCCGGCGCGATGAACAACCCAAACTCATCTCGTCACCTCCATTCGTTTTGGTGTGCTTTAATTTAAGCTTTTTTGAAAAATATATTTTTTAAAAATAATCATCTCTATCGCTTACTTCAGCAGGCAATGCCTCGAACTCGTGACCATCACGATTGTAACATTTTATATGACTAAACACGAGGCCAATAAGTGTATCGCTTACAAAATTGAATGAGCGAAAAATATTTTCATAACCCACAAAAATATTTAGACATAAATTGTTGTCGACAATCAAAATATTCCTTATTAATTAATTATTTCAAGCGATCATTTTTAGGAAAAAAAATTTCCAATAATTCATTTTTCGCGAAACAAACGCACCCTTAATGATTAGTCATTAGTTGTCAAACACTGGCAACTTCAAAATTTCTATATGGGAACAACTTATGCTGGCAAATTACTTCATTTCCCAATATACCAATTCATCGTATTATGGACAGGCATGATATAGTTTGGGTGCATGGAGTTGGTAAACTTGCACTTCTCTTCTGTCATATGGTAGATTAGGAGTTGGCTGATGAACTTTATTAGTGAAATCTCTCGTTATTGTCTCCTAATATGCCCGTAGAAAATTTGCTAATGAACATCTTTCAACTCACTTATTCGATTAGTTGATAAAAACATTAGAGGGTCGTTTGTTTCGCGGCAAATGAGTGATTTGAAAAATATTTTTTAAAAAATAATCGCTTGTATTGC
Source organism: Syzygium malaccense (assembly GCA_031216405.1). Lineage (NCBI taxonomy): Eukaryota > Viridiplantae > Streptophyta > Magnoliopsida > Myrtales > Myrtaceae > Syzygium > Syzygium malaccense. Next base: position 2,057,118 of record CM062261.1, on the reverse strand, counting down.
TTACAAAAATAAATTTTGAAATTGTTTTCATCGTCCACGAAAATAGTTAGACATAAATTGTTATCGATGATGAAAACATTTTCCATTGACCAATTTTTCTAAATGATATAAACAATCATTTTTCGGAAAATATTCTCCAAATCACTCATTTTTTGCGACACAAACGCACCATTATTAACAAGTGTATTGGAACATTTTTCATATAGACCATTTGCCATAGATTTAAGGTACTTTCAAGAGAATGGGTAAAAGCAATAATTTCTCAAATCACAAAGTTTTGTAAACATACAAACGCAGAGGCCCGGTTACCTCAATCCATTTACCATAGATGTAATGTACTTTCAAAAAGAATGAGTAAAGCAATAATTTTTCAAATCAGAAAGTTTTCTTTAGGTGATTTTGTTTTGATAATGTGAGGATACAAATGCAGAGACCCAGTTATCTGGAGAGTTCTTGGAACATTTTTATAAGTCTTACGAACTCGTCAAGTCCAAATCTTTCGGCTGTGTAGGTAATCCTGACCCAACATAGATTACTATATCCACATTACAGTGGGAACATAATTTCCACGCATTAAGTTCCAATTAGGAGCGTAGTCGAGCCAATCGAGTTGATACTCTACCAGGCACAAGCTTTCCTTGACTCCCAAATTTATTGCACGAAACTCAACTCGAGCTCGATTGAGTATCAATTTTATCCTACTCGAACTTGATTTTTCTTGACTCGATTATAATCAACTTAGTATATATAAAACTCTCGATCTCGAGCTTGAGCTTGAATTTAATAATCTCAAATGTTATGTAGTTTTAAGTGTATCGTGTATATGTTTATGAATATTTAAATTTTTTGAAAATAAAAATAATGAAAAACTTGAATTTCGACTTGGTAAGAAACTTGAGTAGCTCGAACCGGTACCCAGTCGCAATCAAGTAGTCACTGAGGGGGGCCCCAAGTTACTTGGGAGTAGCTTGACTTGGTTTTATCCTTCATCGTCACAGAGGCATGCGGCAGTTTTATTTTATAGATAGGAAGACTTTTTCTTTTCAAACCCTACGTTAAATTCGGCCAAAAAAAAAACAACATTCATTAAAAAAAAGGAAAAAAGGCTGTTACATTGGCATAGAAAAATATATCACACGTCTTGTGGTGCAAATAATAATATTCCTTTCTAAAGCGCGTATATATATATATATATATATATATATATATATATATGTACTATGTGAATTTAGTCTTATTCGTGATTCATATTAATTTTTTAATTTACTAGTGCTCCGTTTGTTTCGCCGAACATGAATGATTTGGGAAATATTTTTCAAAAAATGATCGTTTGTATTGTTTAAAATAATTATTCAATGAATTTTTTTCATTATCAAAAACAATTTATGACTTAATATTTTCGTGAACAATGAAAATATTTCTCATTTGTTTATTTTTGTAAGGGATATAAACAATCATTTTTAGGAAAATATTTTTCAAATCAGTTATTATTGAAGTGGATTAATTTGGCTCTATTGCTGCATATAGTTCTACTATAATCGTTACATCAAAATGTGCCCTTAAAAATACTTGGTTTTTGTTAAAGAAAAAAGCAAAAAAGCACATATTTAGGCTTCGTTTATTTCACGGAAATCATTTTCCTCATTTTTTGGTATTTGGTTCACTTATGAAAATGAGTCAACGGAAAACCTATGCTTAAATTCAGGAAAATGATTTCCTCTTTTGAAAAGTCGGAAAATATTTTTCAAAATATGACTAAGTATCAACGTTTGAACTCGAAACTTTACGCTTAGGCATTCATGAGTCTTGGCATTCAGGACCAAGTCTCTGGCGGCCGAGCCCGGGTCCATTGAGGTAGAGCCTAAGCCACACCCACGCTCGAGTCCATCAAACTGGCCTGAACCTTGGTGCTAGTGCCCAATTCCCAGCACCTAGGCCCGAGCCCATAAAGGCCCTGCTCAAGTCCCTCGACACTCGAGCTCTAGTCCATAAAGGCCATGCACGGGGCCTCACGCATATGCACAGGCTCGGATCCTTAATTAATGAAACGTTTGTTCTAATAATAATTTTTAAAAAGAAATTCATATTTTTAATTATTTTTTTTCTTTTCTTTCATTTTCTTTTTTCTTTTTTCTTCTTTCTTGGCAGGGACGAGCTCGCCGATCTAGCGAGGCTGAGGCCAAAGGCCAGTGAGGCCGAGGCCTCACCTGTGGCTGATCGTCGTCGTGGCCGGCCACTGGACAAGAAAGAAGGAGAATGAAAAAAAGAAAAAAAAATTAAAAATGAGAAAATTTTTTTTGTAACTTTTAGTTTTCCCTGTCAATCAGCGAAAAATATTTTCTAGTTCATTTTCAAGTTTCGGCTAAATACCGAAAAATATTATCATTTTCCCGAAAAATGACTTACTGGAAAATATTTTTAAAAATGTCGCATTTTCCGCGAAACAAACTTAGCCTTAGTCCCTAAAATTGTATGTACTTTAATGTGGTCATCGAATGTGTAGTTTGTGCAATTGACCCTCCCAACTCATAAAATTTCTTTTCAATCGAGTCTCTTGATTCCCAATTCCAAGAAATTGAAGCTGAGACGTCCAGTCAATTCCGATCAAAAGTGTGATGAGGAAAGACTTAATGCCGTATAGGAAATTTCATTTGCACCGACCAAACTCTAAGAACATTGACTCCTACGCATATAAGCAAATCGCAATAGCTTTTCATTGTCGTGGTCTCATCAATCGTCTCAACATCAGGCTTTTGGCCAGCAACGACGGATACTTCCACTCCGGTTCGCCGAAATAGGCAAATGGAAGGAGCCGAAGGTATATTAAGTCGTAAGACTCGATTGAATAAATTACAAGTTTGATGCCGACTGTTCTAAAAATCTAAACAATCAGATGAATACGTAATTTAACATTTAAATATTCTAGCAAAGGGGATGTCGGCATTTGGCTAATGAAATGCTCTAAATCAAGCAAGCCGTATCCAAACACATACGGTGGAAAAAGGGGGAAAAAACACTAACTAAGAGAGATTAAGACGTATTCGCGCCCAAGAAAAGAAAGAGATTTAAGACTTCGTCACAGAACTATCTCCTTACGCATTGAAAAGGGACACAACCCAAAACAAAAATTAATTAAAGTGATTATGCAATCGTTGGCATCAAATTAAAGAATTAATTAAGGGGGTTAAACCTCCCTTCATTAATTTCCCGAGTGTTCGATGGTCCCCTTAAATTCCGAATGAGTCCAAGCCGGAGACCGACTCTTCCTCTTTCCCTCCTCCCTCTGTGTGTGTGTGTCTCTCTCTCTCTGAATTTAACACGCATCTTCTTCTTCTTCTTCTTCTCACTTGCCTCGCCGTCGCGTTCGGCCCCAGCACACGCTTCGCCAACGAACACTTACCAGACCCAAATCGGTCTTCTTCCCAGAATTCACTCCTTGGCTCTCTCTCTCTTATCTCTTATCGCATTTCGCTTCGACCCATCACCGGAAAGAGCTGGAAAAATCGATCCTTTAAGCTGAGCGTTGGTCTGCAATGGCGGTCGCGACGGCGACGACGGCTGCGGCGCCGGGGCGGGCGGCGAGGGCGCTGAGCTACCACTTCGTGCCCAAAAGGGTCTGCTTCTCCTTCGCGGCCTACGCCAAGAGCCTCATCGACCACCTCGTGTCGCGCAACATCCCCGTCCTGGAAGGGCTCACGGAGGCGGAATTCGCCTCCCTGGAGTCCGCCTTCTCCTTCGCTTTCCCGCCCGACCTCCGGTCGATCCTCCGGGAGGGCCTCCCCGTCGGCCCCGGGTTCGTCAACTGGCGGTCGTCCTCCCCGCAGCAGCTCCAGATTCTGGCGAGCCTCCCGGGCCGGAGCGTGATCAAGGAGGTGTCGCAGGGCGGCTTCTGGTGCGACGCGTGGGGCGAGAGGCCGAGCGATCGCGACGGACCGGTCGAGTTGGCGAAGAGGTTGTTGGAGGAAGCCCCGGTTCTGGTGCCGATTTACCGGTGCTGCTACATCCCGGCGTCGCCGAACGCCGCCGGCAATCCGGTGTTCTACATTGACGGCGGGGACGTCCACGTGCTGAGCTTCGACCTCGCCGGATTCTTCCAGGAGTTCGAGTGGCTGCGAATCGGCATCTTCCGGCCGGCCCGGACGGTGCCGCCGAGGGTCGGCACGCCGGCGTGGGCAGCGACGGCGCCGCGGAGGATCGAGTTCTGGAGCGACGTCGCGGAGAGAGGCGGGAGGAGGGGGCCGTCGGCGGAGGCTGCGGAGGAGGCGCGAGGGAGCGCGGGCGGGTGGTGGTGCGGCGGCGGCGGCGGCGGCGGCGGCGGAGGCAAGCTCGGGGCATGCATGGAGGAGGTGTTCTGGAGGCTGAGGGACGGTGGGTGGACGGAGGAGGAAGTGAGGGAGATGATGTGGATGGACGGCTGCGATGGGAGGGCGAAGGTGCTGCGGGGTGACGTGGCGGGATCCCAGGTAGGCGTTGCGCGGCACGTGCGAGCGTGGTCTCTGCAGCTGTTGCGTGCGGGATGGAGCAGGGACGACGTGGCGGACTCGCTTGGGATCTACGCCGACGAAGACCGCGAGGTTGGTCTCTGCGCTCCGGATGATCGGGGCTAAATGGTTTGGGAGCACCCCGAAACGACGTCGCGAGATGGAGAGCATTTACGTTGAGTGAATGGATGACGTGATAAATCCCTGAAGACCACGTGCGCTCCTCGCTTTGCGAATTTTGTGTTCTTTATACTCATACATACAATTAGACAGATATAGGTAGAGATTATCGTGTAAATCTTCTGTTTATTTGTAAATACAAAACGTGTGGGGGAGATTATCATGTGGATGACCATGAGCAAATACACATTGCTTGTTGCATAATTAAGGCGGGAAAGATTTCGATAGTCTTGGGTTCGTTTGTGCAATAATAGGTTGTGCCGGGTAAATATACCAAAATACAAAACATCCACTAGAAAATGTATCTAGTTTTGTTTCGAATTTTGATCGTTAGGGACCAAGGCATGAGGGCCGGGGTCCTAGGCGCATGCTCGTGCGTCTTGTGGCCGATCTTGAGGGAGCAGGAATAACCTCAATTGACTTGGACTTGGCTGTAGGGGTTTTGGACGTGCGATCTAGGGTCTCGTGCCTGACCACCTAGGACTCGGACCTGCCTGCTGAGATCCTTGGCGTTGGGGACCTAGGTCTAGCCTCAAGGGCCTCAAGCACGAGGGTCGGCAACCCGAGCATAGAAGTCAGGGTTACCTTGGCTTGGACATCCAAGTCTTTTGTTAGGATTGTATCTTGCCTCGTTTACGTTTGACAAGATTAGTGAAATCCGTTATACTGTCTTCTTTCTTTAAGGACCCTAAAGCGTGAGATTTGCCAATCCTCGTTAATCTGTGACTGCATCTAAAAAGTATAGATTTACTCCATCTGTTGCATGGTGTTCCTTCGTTAAGAATTGTCTAACTATATGATTCGTTGATCCCTACTTGTGTTGGAAATGATAGGATTCGTCAATCTAGCATGTAAAGTTTCTTCGGAAAGGATTATTTCGGCACGGAATTTGTCAATTCCTAGTTGTGTTTAGAGACGATAGGATTTGTCAATCCTATCATGTCGCTTTCCTTCATCAAAGATCATCTAGGGCATAAGATTTGTCAATCCCCATCTGTCTTTAAGAAAAACAAGAGTTGTTAACCTTATCTTCGTTAGGAATCAATTGAGACGCAGGGTTGTCATTCTCTTCCCCCGTTTAATCAATTAACCTTATCTTCAAAGCTTGATAAGATAGTCATTGCAATAAATTTGTCGGGGGATCTCGCTAACGCCTTCTTGCAAAACAAATGACGGAATCCGCCTCGACTACTACATGTAATAAGCAATTCCTCCAGCATTCACAAGTTTTCTCTCATCTTTATGATTGCTTGAAAGATTATGACCACATGAAGTGTGTACGAAGGCCGTCGCAGTATAAGCCACCGCCTTACGTTAGGGATTTGGTGAGTTTGAGGGATCGAAATTCCCCTAGTGAGCTCTAGGGAATGGTATTCCCTTAGTCTAAGCAAGGAATTGTTATCCCCTTAGTGAGTTTTAGGGATCGTTATTCCCTTAATTAGTTTGCGGGATAAGTAATGTCTTAAGAGAATTGAGAGATCGGAAGTTTTCCTCAGAGAATTTTTAGGGATTTTTATTCCTTGAGGGAGTTTTAGGGATGGCCATCAACTTAGAGAACCTGAGGATCAACAGTCGCCCAGAGAAATTGGATTTTCCTGGCTAGTTTAGGGGGATAGGTATTCCCTCAAACAAATTTAGGAATCGGCATTCTTTCCGTGAGTCTAGGGATAAGAATTCCCTTAGAAAATAAGGGATTAGAGATTCCCTTTGAAATTTAGGGACCAGAATTCCCTTAGTGATTTTTAGGGATCGTTATTCCTTAATGGAAAAATGATACAAATGGGCCTTGAACTTTGGCCTAACGTGTAATGTGGTTCATGAATTTTTAATTTGTCCAATATGATCCATGAACTGTATATCAATGTGTAATGTAGTTCTTGAACTTTCAGTTTGTTCAATGTGGTCTTTGGACTTTTGGTATATGTCCAGTTTAGTCCTTACCATGTGAAAATATTCAATATTATCCCTAAACTTAAATTAATGGAAGGACAAATTGAAAATTTTTATCTAGTTCATGGATTAAGTTGAATATCTACCAAAAGTCCAGGGACCTATTAAATAAATTAAAAATTTAGGAACTATATCACATATTGGGTCAAAGTTTATGGACTATTTATGTTATTATCCCTTCCCTAATCGAAGTTTTATTTAGTGAAGTGTATGCATGTGTAATTGTTTATGTGACGTTTCATTTAGTGATGCGTGATTAGTTTGAAATTGACGAAGTCATGTTATTATACGGCATGATTTGACAGGGATATTATCATCCTTTCGACCATATAATATGACGTTTGAAAAATGAATATAATTTTTTAATGATAATAAATATAATATTTTAAAACACTGTGAAATTCATGACATGCATAATAGCGTCGACCTAAAGAGAAACTCGTAATTTCCAAGTTTTATTTCAATAAAGTAATAATCATAAGAGCATATATTTTTCTTGAATTTTCTGAAGACTACTTTTGGCATTACGACGTCCTATTTGTTTATGAAAAGCTATTTTTTATCTAACAGAATAACGATAATATTATTCAATGTGGCCACTAGAGGTACGTGACCTGATTTTTTTTGGGAAATACGATTTAATTTTCAATAAAATTCTCGTGATCATCGACTTTTGGGCATCGAGCCGAAGGGATGACCAGGATGAACCTTCTAAAAAAAATTTCATCAAAAATCTGATCATCGTGATTCTTGCAACGTCAGAAAGCTTATGGCTTGATCTTTAAGATGGAATTAATTGATCGGTTCACATCATAAATTCCGACACCTGACAATCAAATGATCATAATTAAAAAATATGATATCATAAAATATAGTCGTCCTATTTGGGCAAATTGGTTATCCCTAGAAAGCTCTTGACGAGCATGGCCTAATCGTACCCTTCGATCGAACTTCGTATCCAAGTAATGTCTTTGATCAATTTTGGTCAAACCTTAGGTATGTCCACACTAGTTTTCACATACGCACCACATGCACGAGACTACTTTTGAGATGAAACTATGAATCTTATTTGCTAAGTGTATTTAGTCATATCATTCTCAAGATAAGATGAAAACCGTCGAGTTATAGGTTAAAAACTAATATAAAGATGATAATGTCCTCAAATCATAATAACACTTGTGAAAAATGAGATGAAAATGTAGTTATATGTATGTATAGAAAGAAACTAGCTGGCTGCTCAAGTAGATGGTGTTATAAATAGTAAGGGTAGCCTTGGAAAGTAGGAAGTGAGACAACTGATGGTTTTGATCTAAATATATAGAAGATATTACAGATATGTTGTTAATTAACTGAAATAGTGCATGAATGCTTTTCACTCTAATAAAGAAATGAGAGTTAAAACTGGGAAACCAATAAGATTTAGGTTTCACGATAGCTCCAAAAATAGTTCTAAATTTGAATTGAAAGACATGTTAGAATTCGGATGAGGGCAGTTGCGATTTCAATTCACCTTACTTGACATAGTCAAGTTCTGAGGACTTTGATTTGAATGTCTTACCTCTTTACGGAGAGTGGGTTGACATGTCTCACCCTCCTCTGTAGGCGAGGGCAAATACTTATCTGGATCTGTATTCACATGAATCAAATCCATCATACTTATTGATTGTGCGGGGCTCATATGATCAACGGATGTGATATTTTGGGTTCCATGGATCCGGGTCGAGCCAAGACATTCTCTTAGGCGAGACCGCCAATTTTTTTGGTTGCTGCAATTGATGCCCTTTTCTAACCAATAGATGGTAAAATGACTATTTTTGCACTCTTAAAGTTGGTGGTCATGTTTCGACCAAAAAAAAAAAAAAGTTGGTGGTCATGTTATGTGCAGGTTGCGCCAACATCACGTTGGCATGAGCTCAGACAGTTTTATTGTATGACCAGGATGTATAGTCAGTTCTGATGTTTGTCGTAAGTGATTTATACAGCAACACAGCTTCGAGAGTGAAAAGGTCAGTCCAGCTTGTACAGGCATAGTTAGTTCTAAATCTCATTTTAACGTACTTCTAGCAGGAACACAACGTCATCTGAAACACTTAGTAGATATTGCACGACGTTTCCGAAAAAAGAGTATTATCAGGTCCACTCTTGGGATGAAGAACTTTTTACGCATACACCATTGGATGGACCAGCGCAATTAGAGATACTCCTCATACAATCACATTCATCCGTATATTAACTTCAAACAATGCAAGTAGACGTAATTAGGAGCTTTCTGATAACGATAAGGAGAGAAGGTGGTATGTAAATAATGAGCTTTCATTTTACTTTTTCAATTACCTGAGGTATAAGCATTTTATTTTTTCTGCTGGACTAATACCTGTGAAATTTTATTTTCCTTTGATATATCTTGCCCAATCCCGTCCACGTACATTAGATAAGACTCCATCACTGAATGATGGGCATGCCCCCAAATTTACTCTGAATGGACGCAGTGTCGCGTGTGATTCAAACGGTAGATATCTCAATCGTCCAACTTAAGCATGCTGTTGTCCAGCCAATCCTTCAGTAGTTATGACAATAATGAATTTATCTTCACCAAAATTTGCCAAATGGATCCCAGCCCCCTCAAGGAAGACTCCCCTATAAAGACCCAGCTCAAAATTGGCATATGAAAAAGCAGGTAGTCCTTGTATGACTGATCAGACAGTTACAGCCTTGAATGGAACATGAAGAACTAGGCTTAAGAATAACTCAGAGCTTAAAATCGACAGAACAAGCTCAAAACAAACTCACATGAACAAGAATTTGGTATAACAAAAAGAAAGAGATAAGGAAATAAGCGAAATATGCAATTTGGTTGATGGTGTGTGTTTTTTGTCCTCAGATATCCTCTTTGTGGTCACGAGACTCTAGAATCTCACTTCCATGTTCTAGGACTTGTTCCCTTATTTCTAAACGTGTTCCCCAAGTTTTGGATGTGTTCCACACATTTTTGGCATGAGCCCCACACGGGCCAGTATCAGCTTTTGGCATCATGCCATCCTCCTCTTCGCGTATGCCAATTGGCTCTTGCAACGTGTTTGGCTATAAACTAAATCACTCCTTTATTTTGGGATGACGTTTAATTAGAAAATCATCGTTCCCGCACTTTTCTTGGATGTTTAACCGGTTCGGGATCATGCCAGCACTTCTACCATGTGTGTGCCAGTCACCTATCTTGTGTGTATGCCAGCAGCTTGTGCCACTTCTCTAGCCATAATCTGCACATTCCGAGATTCCAAGGTCGCAGCGTAATTGCCTTTACTTTTTTTTTTTGGTGTGAAAATCGTCACAAGTGGCTAATGCCGATCTCACACATGCCAAACCTCTTGCCGGTCAAACCTATGGTAATCACTACTGGGTTAGCATAACTTCCATGACAACGTGTAATTATGAATTCGATATCTTGCTTGCCTCACTAGGTTAATGTCTCTCTCAAAATGGCCAATACTCATTTTTCGCAACTTTTTGGAGTCCACGGCACTTCTATGAGCAGGCATCTGTATAGGCACATGCATATCAAGTCTTTGATTGCGAATGTATTCTTTAGATCAATCTTCTTACATGTCGACTCTTTTTGTGAATTCTTTTTTTTTTTTGATAACCCAGGGAAACCCCGCACGGCCGATAGCCGGGAGGTAAACCCTGGGGGCGACACGTGTTAGCCACCACACACGTACACCGATTAAGTCACCCTACGGCGCTTGGAATTCGAACACTCAACCTTTTGCGAAAGGAAGAGTGCCCTCAACCTTTTGTGAATTCTTTTTGTGTTGCAAATATCCAAAGAATGATTAAAGAGATGATTTTGGTAGTAACACCTGACCGAAGCAGTTCAAAGATCACATCCAGTCCAACTACCCCTCCCTCAACACCAGATCCAGTTCATTTTTTTAGTGGGAAGTCAATTTATTATCCATGCCTTGGTCACCATCTCACGATTTGGCAGATGGAGTAAAGGGGATATGAACGTGAGGTTGATTGAAGAAGATATGAACTGAAACGACAACTTGTTCAACCCCGGCACGATTGAAATTTTTTCTGCAAGTGAAGGCAAGAATAAACTTTTGTCTCTGGTGAAGTTTGGTGATGAATCTGGTCAGATGGACTGTTCAATGCTCAGAGGGCTTTATTCCTAATTCCTTTATACCTTGTTTCTCATGATTTTTCTTTTTCTTTTGTCAGGAAGAAACTAACTATCAATCTCGCTTTTCACCTAATAACCACTTGCGTACCTGAATTTGAAATAATGACACAAACAGTCCCTAAACTTTGACCTAATATACAATGTGATCTCTAAACTTTTAATTTATTTAATATAATCCCTAAATTTTAGTCTAATATTTAATGTGGTCTTTGAACTTTTGGTACATGTTCAATATAATCCATGAACTATATAAAAATATTTAATATAGTCACTGAACTTTAATTAATGGAAGGACTATGTTTAATATTTTCATATAGTTTTATGGGCTAAATTAAACATATACCAAAAGTTTGTGGATCACATTGCACAGTGGGTTAAAATTCAGGGACCACATTGAACAAGTTAAAAGTTTAAGGATCGCATTGCATATTTGATCAAAATTCAAGGAATGTTTGTAATTTCATTTTTCCTTTGTAAATACCAAAGACAAAGGAAATTGATAGGTTGAATTTACTTGGTGTGTGGAATTGGGGAATTGCCACATTCGATAGGCATTAGTCGGGTATTCAAAGAGCCCTGTACAATTTAAATGTACGAATTTAAAAAGGGGTTATGTCGTGGTTCATTAACTTTTCTTCAAGGGAAAATTGTCCAATCAGTTTTAAACTTATTGTACGAACGCTAAGTTAGTCCTAAACTTTTCAAATTTGCCAATTTAGCCCTAAATCTTTGCATAAAATTTAAATGTGGTTCTTACGGCCAATCTTTGCCAGAAATCACATTGCCACATAAAATGACAGACAATGACTGGACGACCATGTCATTTATTTCCAACGAAGAGTTCATTAAGATATTAATTAAGAAGCAAAGCCCCAAGATTATCCAATGCAATGAGAATTCTGCAAGATGTTAAAAAGCAACCAATGCATGCATGTCCTAAACATGACTTATAAATGCAATGTCTATTAGTTTTCTTTTTAGGGTTTTTCTTTTCATGAAAACTAAACTATATGCAATGCAGGAGATGCGATTAGTAATTAAATCTATCTGCATGGTCTGATTTCTATCAAGACACTAATAATAAATTAAGTGACTCACTAAATGACATGCAATATGTTACATGCATATTACAGAACTAACTAGTCAACATACGAACGGCGAGGGGAATGGTGCTGGAGACTTGACAGGCATAAGAGAGTTATGTGGACGACGTTGGAGTTGCTAAATGCGAGTTTGACCACCGGAGTTGGTGTGAATCACGATCAAGGATTGGACTCGGTGATAGTTGGTAGCTCTTAGTCGAATCTCTGGGTTTCTATATGTTTGATGCTTGATTCCTTTGCTGGGGTTGAAGAAATAGTTGTCATGGAGATCTCATCAAAATTTCAACGCATTCTGACCTAGAACGGACACGTGCTCGCCGTTTTTGCAAACCGCTCTCCTATCTTGGTCCAACAGCATGACAGATATGGTTTTCTCTTTCAAATAAGTACTTTAGGATATTTTTTCATCAATCCCATCGGACAAACTCAAGAATAAAGTCTTACCATACTCTCCACAGGATTTGAGCACGAGATAACAGTTAACGAATGTGCACTCGATGATTCTTAGTGTGTTAACACGTTCGGCGCGAATTTGGATGTCAATATCTCATTTGTTTTCAATGTCAATACCTTCACGAAAATGCCTGCCACCTGTTCGATAAAATGTTTTTGAGATCTCAGTGCGAATTATTTTCCTTATTTTCTGATTTTGAACATATTAACATTGGATTTCAAGTTATTAAGCCTGAATCTTAGTTTTTCCATGATCGCTGAATCTGTTGCTGCGCTCCTAATTTCCTCTGTTTAGCATCTCATGTTTTCCGATGGACGGACGGTGGTTGATGGTGGTTACTGGCGAAGAAAATGTCTAGGAATTGATGCCTGGCAATGTTTGTATACGTTTCTATCTCTCTGTGATGTTTGTTTTCATCATTTTCATATTCGCGAGTTGTTTAATCCTGAGATACTAAGATTTTTGGGATCAGAATGGCTAGTAACCGATGATGGTGACCGGCGGATGGCGGTCCGAAGTATATCTGTTCATGGCCTGAGCGTTAAATCTAGATCCATTTATACTGGCTTGTTCATCGCATCTCTTGTTTTCAGTATTAGGATCGAAGGCTTTCTGTTTATTGAAGTTTTAGATGTCAACAAGATTGTCAGCCTTTAGGCGTTCATGAAAAATTATGATTTCATGTTCTGGGAATGGTTCTGTGAACGAATTTGAGCGTAAGAACAAAGCGAAGCGGGAAGAGTAGAGAAGAAGAAGATGGGTTTTATATTGGACAATAGAATTGGCTCCATTTGATTCGCGAGAAATGAATGATTTGGAAAATATTTTTCTAAAAAAGATGGATTTTCTGTTGGAAAACATTTTGCAAATTATTCATTTTTCATTTTCCAAAAAATCAATAAAATAATAAAATAATAAAAATATAAAACGGTTAGAAAAATAGGCGTTGACAAGGTTGTTAGATTTTAGGCTCCGTTCGTTTGGCGGAAAATATTTTCTTTTTGGAAAATATTTTCCCGGAAATCATTTTTCTAGAAAATGTTTTTCCGGAACATAATTTTCTAGTGTTCGGCGATCAATATGAAAAAGTTTCGGAAAATATTTTTCGCCGGCGGCGGCGTCCGGCGATCGGCGGCTGGGACCAGCGACTGATGGTGGCAGCGGTGGCGGCCGGGACCGGTGGCGGTGGCCGATGACCGGCGGCGGTGGCCGACGGGCGACCGGCAGCGGCGGCTGGCCACTGGTGGCGGCGGCTGGCGACCGGCAACTGCCGGCAACCTTAGTGAAGAAGAAGAAGAAGAAGAAGTTCCGGAAAATGATTTCCGCTTTTGAAAAAGCGGAAGTCATTTTCCATAGATTTAGGCTATTTTGTGAGAGGAGAAGGAAAATATTTTCCCACTGAAATCGTTTTCCGCCCCCCGAACACCGGAAAACCCGGAAAATATTTTTCGGGAGAATGTTTTTCGCCAAACGAACGGAGCCTTAATATTAAATTTGGCTTAGTTTCATTTAACTAGTGTTCAAATAGTTTAGGGAAAGTAACAACAATTTCTAGTTTGGTTTAGGCACACTAGTCTCTTTGGAAAATGAATTGAAATTCGACTACAATGCCATGTTATCTTTTGGGTTAATTCTACGAAAACCCCAAACTGGTATACTTGTGACAAATTTATCTCAAACTAATTTTTTGATCACAAAAAATCTCAAACTGTTATACCTGTAACAAATTTACCCTCAGTTAGTTTTCGTTAAATTTTACTGTTAAATTGCTGAGTTGGATGATACGTGATGAGTATACCAGTTTGGGGTTTTACCTTCTGTTTGTCACATGAGTACATGTTTGTGATTTTTCGTGATATTAATTTAATTTAATGGAGGGTAACTTTATCATAAATATGCAAGTTTAGAATTTTTGGTGGTCAAAAAATTATTTTGTAGTAAATTTATTATAAATGTAGTAATTTGGAATTTTACATGGTATTAACCCTTATCTTTTTACTCAACTTATATTGCGTTACTTTACAACTTTTTATCTTTTAACTCGTTCTTTTATTTCCACTCTTTGATGAACTGATTGTGATTTTTTTTTTCATATTGCTTCTATGTTGTGATTTGCTTGTTTAAGTAAATGGTTGGGTTTCATTTTAGAACCATAACAAACACCAAAAACATTGCATGGATATTAGAAGACGAGAACCTTAGGATTCATAATTTGATAAAACTACAGTATGGACACCTTAGTTGACATATAATCAAATTTATGTATCGAAAGGGCATTAGTTGAATAACTAGTATAATTAAGTCATTATTCTTAAATCTCTGGTTGTATAGGAAATGAAGTATCATCCCATGCTTCATTTGATTTCTAGCAGACTCCCATTGGCAACTCCTTATCACATAGAATCCTCATAGGATAAATCTAACTAGAATAAAAATCACAGCTGTTACACGAGGTAATTGTTTGCGAGAAGAACTCGTGCCAATTAGAGACTTTGGTCTACCTTTGGCAATGCCTTTAAGCCGGCTTCCTAGACCACTTTGGGAGGATCGCCACAGTTACTTACTCCTTCATAAATAAATTTGATGGTTTTATGGATAAAGAACGTACAATTGAAGTAAATAGTATAAACATTTTACTAATAATTTTTCTCTAGATATGTGGAAAATATATGATTCTTCCAAAGCTTAAGCAATTCGCGCAATTGAGCACAGAAAATCCTAATTTTACCCATGAGCAAGATTAACTTCCTTTATGCTGAGTGGACTCGTTGACTAAGTCTGTTATGGATTCTTACCTGTGGTATTAGCTAGCAATAGACATTAAAGGTATGCCAACTTGGCGATGTTGAGAGGATTACACCTTCGTCAATTAGACAGAAAACGACATACTTATCATTAAACCTCTTAAAAGCCATGCTAATACATGGAAAGCCAATTCAGAATTACCAATCAAAGAGGGAGTGCTGCATTATTATAAGCATTGCTTTGGCCTGTAAAATCCTATAAATGGTGACCTCTTTTCATTATTCTCGCAATATCATTTGAATTTACATTGATTTTTGCAGCGTGAGACATGAAGGGCAAAACAACTGGAGCGAAGACGAAGATTGACGGTGCCAATGCGCGACGAGTTGCCTTCTCGAAATGGCGACCAGGGCTGTTCAAGAAAGCAAGTGAACTATGCACTCTTTGTGCTGCCGAGATGGCCATTATTCTCTTCTCTCCCAGCGGCAAGCCATTCTCCTTTGGACACCCTTCTGTGGGTGCAGTCCTAGACAGGTTTGAGCATCCACAGACGGATTGTCCTACTGTCACTCGACAGGCTCAAACTAATGGAGACCAAACCTTGGTTGAACTGAACAGACAATACACAGATGTGCTCGAGCGACTGAAAGCTGAAAAGAAACGGGCAAAAGAGCTTCAACATGTTAAGCCTCTGGAAATTGAAAATCTTAGTTTCGACCAGCTAATGGTATTAAAGAAGGCGCTCGCAGATCTCAAGGAAAAGGTGGACAAGAGAAGGATGGAGCCTTTGGCATTAGAAGCTTCAACTCCAACTTCTTGCGCAAGAGCTATTGGTGCCGCTGTCAATAGCCAAACTGATGATAAACATTGTGATCCTCGCGAAGGAAATGTTGGTGAGGAGTAGTCAATTTTAGCGGAACTAGGGGAGAGATTGTTGGCCTATCTTAAATTGTACTTTACATGATTCAGTCAATCTCTCCTCTCAAACAACAGAGAAGTCTTGAGGATACAATAAGCAATAAAGATGTTTTTCTTTTAAGTTGCTTTTTCGATATAGTGTCACGATAGCAATTTTTCAAAGAATAGAACTAGCATTAAAGTAACGAATAAATAAATCTAGATTAGGTGAATAGGACAAGTTATACTTCTCATAACCAAGTGCAACGATGTTAATGTTATATTGGGCCTATTGATCTAGAGCTTTGATTTTATGTTGGACCTATTGGTCTTTCCTGCACCGCTACAAATTTCTCGTAACGATGCTGTTATACTAGCCAAGTCCTTTAATATATACGCACACATATTAGTATTCAAAATAGGAAATCCCTTGTAGGAGACCTACTCAAACTAGAAAATCTACTTGGATTGAATTTTCTTTACAAGCTCATATCAATATATATTCTGAACAAATTCTTATCCACATTATTAGCTAGCAATAGACATTATAGGGATGCCAACTTTTGAATGTTGAGAGGATTACTGTTTCGTCTATTGACGGAAAACGACATGCTTATAATCAAACGTATTAAAACGCATGTCATAGATGGAAAGTTGGATAAGAGTTACCTTTTAAAGACGGAGTGGTGCATTACATTGAGCACTGCTTTGACCTGTAAAATCTTATAAATGGTCACATCTTTTATTTATTTGAATAGAAAAAAAAAAGGATGGAATGTGAAGTAAAAGAATGAAAACTTCTTCTAATCCTTTATACTTTTCTCATCCTAAAATTGCAAACAAATAAAAGGAAATGTACTTCATACACAATTTCCTTTTAACTGTTAGTTAAGGATTAAGTTTTCCTCCGATCAAAAATTGAGGAAAACATGACTTGTTAACTACTAAGGCCATATTTTTGCTCTGCAATCACAGAAAAGAAAGTTGCAACAACCTTTTATATATTTTTTATAATATAAATATACAAAAATATATGTTTTTTACTGACCAAAAAAAATTCCTTTTATATTTTTTTGACTTTCAATTCCTCTCACTTAATTTTCTTATAAGATAACTAAGGGCAGATCTATTTCCACAGTCATTTAGGCTAAGTACACAACCCTCTTGCCGAAACGGACTAAAACAACCCCGCTTCTCTCTTTCCCGTTATGGCTGTTTGTTTTGCACTTCCCTTATTTCGATACTCCAGCAAATAGAGCTCGTCTCGACCATGACGATTCCTCAATTTCCTTTGTAGTTGTTGCCCCTCCACAAGGATCTTTAGGGACGAATCCAACCATTTTTCCTTTGTTGCCTGCAAAGATGAGTTTTCGATTCACACACGGTTTACGCCAATTCTCCTCTTCGTTGCTTATCAAGCTACAAGTTCTAGTGTTGAAGGTAACGAAAACACACTAAATTTTCCTTGGGGCATCCATTAATCGAGGCTTGACATCTCTAGGACTTCAATGCAGATGCGAGCTTCAAGAAACATGAAGTAGTTTATTTCAAATTTTCGTGCGTCGGGAAATCTGTTTTGATAGAACAAATGGGCGGAGAAGGGCGACTCGGCAGGAAACTTTTAGTACATGAAGCTCAAGAAAGTTTGGAGCACATGAAGGATTTGATCTCTTCTCTGTCTTGGATGAGTGACCATACAACTCCTCTGCCAGCGTAGAAATTATACTGAAAGATTGTAACATCTCGAAACGTGAAAAGATTTGCATGTTCTTGATTGAGTTTAACCAACAAGTGATGTCAATATTATGATGATTGAATCGCAAGCTACGAGAGAATGATTAGCCAATTCGTACGTGCATGAGCATGAGCAAGAGAACCTTATATTCAAGGGTGTTTGGGTCCACAAGGGTTTACCCTGAGCTATTTAAGCTGTGTAATGCTTATTCTACAATTGCTCAATAGCTCAAGTGTTTTACAGCCCTAAATTACAGTAGTAAAACAAACTATCTCACAATCTCTCACAAATAACTTGCTCTTGAAAACTCACAAAAAGAAAACTCATATTGTTTCGCCGCGATACATAGTAAGCGAGTAGAATTTTATATATCTGTTGACATCAAAATAAGGATCGGCATAAGTGTTGAATCGGTTTTAATGCCGAATCTGGCATATAAGGAAAATCAGCCATCTTCCGAAACATGTCTGGACTAAATTCGGAAACATGCTGAGGAGCAAGTATGAATGGCATTGTGTCCCGAGTTCGGTAAATGATGAAAATGTGTATATTTACCGAAATATGGAGAGTTGTAATTCGGGATGATGGAATATTAATACTTCAGGACAGTGACTCTTTTCCGAAATTCAGGAGATTCACACTTTGGGAATACATTGAAGAATCACAGTCCAGCCACGTAAATCACGATAACAAGAAGTTATGAGCAAAAGCGGAGATAGTGAGCATGAGCATATTATAGGAAGTTACTTGTCCAGATTTGAAATCAACTTAGCAGTTGAGATCAAGTTTTGGCGGACAATAAAACTGGAATAACGTGGTCAGAAATGGTAGTTATTGGAAGCGCCAAAATATTCAAAGTTTGAAAACGTGAAAGTAACCGATGAGCAGTTGCAGGATAGGAGGAGATACAAATACTCAGAGGACGCAAAGAGGAAAAAAGACAACACTGCAAAAAACAATCAAGCCTATCTGCACTTTAGTTTTCTATGCATTTTTACTTCCTGTATTTATAACTTCCTGTGACTTTAGTTAACTTTCGAGTCCTTTACAGCTTTCGTAGGAGTATTGTAACATAGCTTGAAACTCTGTTAATCTCAAATCCATTTTCAATCCATTTGATTTCTATCCATTTCATACGATCCTGTGTCACACTCTGTTTTTCGCCACAACTCTCCTAGTAATCAAATCACATAACCTACTTCAATAAAAATCAAAGATCGAAGTTTCGGTGAAGGATATTTCTCGTGAAAACGAGCGAACATCTTTTTGGCACGCCCAGTGGGACCCGCATGGTAAGATTTGGAGAAATGGTGAGAACAAGGCAATCTGAAGGAATACCGATGGATAACATCAACAATCCAGTTGAGGGAACACATTCTGAGCATTCTGCTGCTAATCAAGTAGAAGAAAGTGCCGATATTCCTCGACAATCAACTGAAGAACAAGCCCGCACGTTGGCACCAGATAATACCTTGGTAGCCACGATGAGAAGGCTATTTGAAGAACAGCAGAACGAGCTTACCAATCACATAGTGCGACATGTAACAGATGTGATAAAACCTATGGTGGTCAATGCTATGAATGAGGTAATATCACATCCTAGTTTATCTTCTCAAGTTTCGCCCTTTTATGCAAATCCTCAGGGGGCAATATTGTTACCACCAACTTTGGGATCTCTTCATATGGGGTATAACTGCAATGGAGGATTAAATTCTCAACCTCCTGTTAGAATTATATCAAGGCTAGAGAATCCTACCCCTATAAACCTTGTGAATGGTGTGAGTGCTTATAATTTTCCTCAAAATGTCCCGAATGATGTTAATTCGGTTAATCCCATGGTCACAAATGCACCACCAGTGATGAATGTACCTCCACCAGTAAATATGCCTAATGCTGATCATATCAGATCACCTGCGCCTCAACCGTATCCTCATGTGATAGAAAACCCTCTTTATAAGCCACCACCACTCGTTAATTTTAACATGGAGCAGCAATGGGTGAATCGACCTCAATAGTTTGATCCTAGGGGTCAAGATCCTTGGTTAGGCCAGCAAAATTTAAGGCCATGGAACCCAGATAGAGTTGCAGAGTTGGTGATGTAACAGTTGGGAGCAGAGAGAGGATTGCCAAGGCCAATATATAGGAAACCACATCCCGATTGGATTGATAATATACTATATCTAAGGGGTTTCAAAATGCCAGACTTTGCTGTATTTACTGGAGAGGAAGATCAGTCAACTGCGAAGCATGTGGGTCGATTCCTAGCACAACGTAGAGAGGCTGGAACTAATGAGTATCTAAGGTTAAGGTTGTTCCTATTGTCTTTGTCAAGGACAGCGTTTACTTGGTATACAAATTTGCCTGCGAATTCTATTCAAACATGGGTTGATATGGAAAGGCAGTTTCATTCTCAATTTTACCGAACGGTACTAGAGGTAACGGTAGCCGATTTGGCCAGGATGTACCAATATAATACCGAAATGGTAGACCAGTTTATTGCCCGTTTCAAGAAATCTAGAAACCGATGTTTAACGTCGCTCACTGAGAAGGAGTTCATAGACTTGGCTTTTAACGGCTTGAGGTTTAATCTTAAGGAACGATTTGAAGGACAAGCCTTTGAGGATCTCTTTCAGTTAAACGCCCGGGTTTCTAAATATGAACATTTGTTGAAAGAGAAAGATAAGAAGCCGAATAAGAACAATCGGTAGGTAGTTGCATTTGCTGAAAGTACCGAGCATGGTGGGATAGCTGAAGAGGAGAATGAGATAGCTGTAACAACTATGATACTCGAAAAATCATATGTGTGCCCAGCACTTAAACCGGCTAGGGTGAGAGATGTATCCAAGTTCAAGGTTAAGGAGACAAATAACTATTCCTTTGATATCTACAAGTTAGATGAAATATTTGATCTACTGTTAAAAGATTGAATGATCAAATTATCTGAAGGACAAGTAATCCCGTCAAAGGAGGAAATAGCGGATAAGAGATATTGCAAATGGCATCACTCCATAACTCATGATACGGTAAATTGCATTGTGTTCAAAAAGACAATCCAAGAAGCGATTCGTCAAGGAAAAATTAAATTTGCCGAGGACAAAGGCAAGGCCCTAATGGAAGTGGATTCAGATCCTTTCCCGAAAATGATCAACATGGTCAATATACGAGAGACGACAGATAATGACAATAAACAACTTTGCACTTGCTGCCACCAGGAGC
This sequence comes from Syzygium malaccense, assembly GCA_031216405.1. Taxonomy (NCBI): domain Eukaryota; kingdom Viridiplantae; phylum Streptophyta; class Magnoliopsida; order Myrtales; family Myrtaceae; genus Syzygium; species Syzygium malaccense. The sequence continues at coordinate 2,036,174 of CM062261.1, read as the reverse complement.
TAATTCGGCAAGATCGGGAGTTGAATCGGGAGTTTCCCAAGTTCTAATTCATGAGGGGAACGAGAGGAAGATACAGATCGGGGTCATTTGTTCGCAGGATAAGCGAACCACGGGTAAAATCTGAGATTGTAGCTACCGAAAACTCTTCGGTACGAGCAAGAGAGGAGGAAATTTACCCAAGATAGACGGCACAAGTGCTTAAAAGAAAAGATGCTAGTCATGGGCATGAGAGGAAGGAATACCACCCTGGTTCATCTCAACTAGCCCCCCCAATTCGGGAGTCAAGTACGCGAGTTCATGAAGAGAACGAAACATTACCGAAGCCTGCAGAGAAAAAGAGTTTATGGCAGCGATATAAGGAAGGTGATCCCAAAGTTGGATTGCTTGGAGAACCTAGTGGAAAGTTTGACTATGTGGTCTATTATGGAAACACGGATGATTATCCGTCTCCATAATTGCCAGTTAAGCCAACCGGTTGGGGAGATGAATTTGATGATCCACCACCATTAAAATCTCAGGAAATTCATAGAAGAAAAAACGGTTAAGGTGCCGTATAATCCTCCCGAAGGAAGATGGTCAACAGTTAAATCACCGGGACAGACATCTTGTAGAACTATTAAGAGGCGTTTCGAGCGAATAAGAAATAGGCAAAGGAATTTTGAGAATGGCCAAGTCAAAGGTATGGCAAGGCAAGGTTTGCCTTTCACATATGTCAGCAGGAAAGGTAATTGGGTATGGAGAAGAAATCCCGATGAAAAAGGTTAGAGTAAACCAGAATCAGGTGATTCGGAAAGTAGCTCTCAGATCGAAACGAAAAAAGAGAAAGGAGTTGCTCAAGGTCCACAAACAATTAATTTTGGGCAGATTACTGTAGCTTTCAATCCAAAGCAATAAGAGAAGATGGAACAAAAAGACTTGAATCCTAAATTGTCACAAAAGGACGGCAGAAGTTACCAAACTGACTATTCCAAGATATCGAAGAAATATGGTTCTCCAGTACGGATAAACATGATCCACGCTAGATTTCCATTGAAGTATGGAACTAATTTGATAGTGGAGGAAGATATCGAACATATTTCAGAAAAAGAGATAGCCATGACAGAATTTCAGTTTCCCGACAAAGAAGCCATCAAGTTTGATAAAGTACCTTCTGAAAGAGCAAAACATTTAAGATCCTTGATTGTTTCAGGAAGGGTCAATGGTAGGTCTATCGGTAAAATCTTTGTAGATGCTGGAGCTACTTTGAACCTCATATCTTACAAATATTTCAAGAAATTAGGGAAAGATGATAATGACATCATCCCATCTAATGTTCAGTTATCTGATTTTCTTGGGGAGGTTACCGAAGTCAAGGGGGCAATAGTTCTTGATTTAACCATAGGATCCAAGTCGGTTGAAATAACTTTATTTGTAGTAGAATCTGATGGTTCATATAATCTGTTGCTTGGAAGAGATTGGATACACTCTAATCAGTGTGTACCATCGACTTTGCATCAAATATTGGCATTTTGGAATGGCGAGAAAGTGGAATATGTTGAGGCAGATTCGGGATATGCTTCAATTGGATAGACTGACATTTGTCAAGAACATCGGGATTGTCTTTATGAGCGTTATGCTATTGAATTATCAAAGACAGATCCATAATCCCTTGCTTATTGCCGCTTCGGGGATAGGAAAGCTGAATGGATCCCCAAATCAAGTTTGGCATTAGAAGAATTACATATTCTTTATGGAAAACGAGTTCGTATTGCAAGAAGTTTGTGAAAGGTACTTCATACACTTGGCAGAAGTGGCAAAGCAAAATGTTGAAGCCTCATATTGTATTAATAAATGGAAAGATGTATTAGTAAAAGAAGACAGAACAATTGAGGCTCAATATCCATTACTAGAGGTTGATATAGGAGAACCTGGTCTTTTCCGCTCAGTGTATGTAAATGCATTTTTGCAAGGGGGCATGAAGGACAAGTTGATTAACCTGATCAAAGAGTATAAGGATTGCTTTGCATGGGACTATCATAAAATGCCTGGTTTATCAAAAGATATTGTAGAACATCGTCTTCTAATCAAGAAGGGATTTCATCCACATAAGCAGTTAGCAAGAAGATTTGCTCCTGATATAGTTGATAAAGTAAAAGAGGAAATAGAAAGGCTGCTGAAGGTAAAATTTATTGAAACGGTCAGGTACGTAGAGTGGATTTTAAATTTTGTCCCTGTGAAAAAGAAGAATGGGAAGCTGATAGTATGTATTGATTTTCGGGATCTAAATAATGCTACTCCAAAGGATGAATATCAAATGCCCATGGCAGATATGTTAGTAGACTTGGCGTCGAGAAATGAGATGTTATCCCTGATGGATGATCATTCGGGTTATAATCAGATTTTTATTGCTAAGGAAGACGTTCCGAAGATAGCATTTAGATGTCCTGGTGCGATCGGGACTTTTCAGTGGGTAGTTATGCCTTTTGGATTGAAGAATGCAGGAGCCACATACCAATGGGCAATGAATTTTATTTTTCATGATATGATTGGTAAATTCCTAGAAGTTTATATTGATGATGTGGTGGTTAAGTCAGCCCAAGAAGATCATATGGATTATCTCGAATAGGCATTCATCAGGATGAGGAAGTACAAATTGAAGATGAATCCAACCAAGTGCGCCTTTGGAGTACGAGCAGAAAATTTCTTGGGATTCTTAGTCAATCAGAGGGGAATTGAAATTGATAAGAACAAAGCAAGGGCTATCATGGAGCTTTCCCATCCTACGTCCAAGAAACAATTACAAATGGTGATTGGGAAAATAAATTTTCTTAGAAGATTCATTGCCAATTTGTCTGTCAAAATGAAGTCGATGACACAACTTTTGCGTATTAAGAATGAGGACGAATTTGTATGGGGAGAGAAACAGCAAAAGGCATTTGATTTGATCAAAGCCTATCTAATGAATCCTCCCGTATTAGTACCGCCAAAAGCAGGCAAACAACTGAAATTGTACTTATCGGCTACCGATATAACTATCAGGAGTATGTTGGCACAAGAGAATGAAAGTGGAAAAGAACAAGCGGTATATTATTTGAGTAGAATATTAACTGATATCGAAAAAAGATATACTGCAATTGAAAAATTATGTCTATCTTTATACTTTGCTTGTATGAAGTTAAGACATTACTTATTGCCAACTAAAGTACATGTGATCGACAAGACTGATATAATAAAATACATGTTATCTCGACCTATGATAAAAGGGCGTATAGCCAAGTGAGCATTTATCTTGTCTGAATTTGATTTAACATATGTACCGATCAAGGCAGTAAAAGGTCAAGCCATTGCCGATTTTCTTACCGAATACCCATGTTTACAAATGGAAGAAAATGAGCAGAGCTTCAGTTAAGTGCTACCATGGACTATGTACTTCGATGGATCACGTGTTAAGAGTATGGCTGGAGTAGGATTGATAATAATTTCTCCCGATGGAAAACTTACAAGGTGCGTCTATAAGTTAGACTTTAAATGTTCAAATAATCAAACTGAATATGAAGCATTGATTATTGTCTTGAGGATATTGATTGAGCTAAAAGTACAATTTATCAAAGTATTCGGTAATTCACAATTAGTGATGAAACAGTTAAAAAGAGAATACCAATGCTCAAATGAAAATTTGATTGGTTATTACTATCTGGCCAAGAGGCAGTTAGAACAATTCAGAGAATATGACATAGTTCATGTGAGAAGATATACGAATTTCGAGGCTAATAAGTTGGCTCAAGTAGTTTCTGGATACTGAATATCAAAAGAAGTGGTAGATATTGTGACTACCATAACGTTGTCGGTACCTTCTATTGAACATAGAAAGATACCGATAACAGTTAGCAAAGTGGTTTGAGAAGAGGATTGGAGACAAATTATCATTGAATATTTGAAGAATCCAGATTTGAGAGATCGAAAGCTGAGGATGCAAACTCAGAAATATGTTATACTAGGAGAAGAATTATACCGAAAATCTTCAAATGGATTACTCTTACGTTGTCTTGATGAAGATAATGCAAAATTGGTGATGGCAGAAGCACATGAAGGTATATGCGGAGCTCATCAAGTAGGAATCAAGATGAGATGGCTATTAAAAAGGTATGGATACTTTTGGCTAACCATGACGTAGGATTGTATCAACTATGCCAAAACATGTCTCTTGTGTCAAAAGTATGGATCGTTGCAACATGTACTTGCTATGGAGCTCCATTCTATCATAAAGCCATGGCCGTTTAGGGGATGGGCAATGGACATAATAGGTAAGATCTATTCACCATCTTCTCATAAGCATAGTTATATTTTATTGGCTACGGATTAATTCACAAAGTGAGTGGAGGCCATTCCATATAAGAGTATTACACAGAAAACTGTGGTTAAGTTTATTGAAGAAAACATAATTCATCGGTTTGGCTTACCCGAGTCGATTACTGCGGATCAAGGAACAGTATTCACTGGAAGTAAAGTGATACAATTTGCACATCAAGAGTAATCAAAATGGTCTACTCCACACCATATTATCCCCAGGCGAATGGACAAGCTGAAGCAACTAATAAGATTGTTATTGAATTGATCAAGAAACACCTATAAGAAAATCCAAGGGAATGGGATGTTTTATTGTCAACGGTATTGTGGGCATATCAAGCATCACGAAGATCGAGCACATGTGTCAGTCCTTAAATGCTTACATATGGATAGGAAGCAGTTTTACCGATGGAAATAACAGTACAATCTTTAAGAGTCCAATTGCAGAGCGAAATGTTGTCTGAAAATTATAGAGATTGGATGCACATTAATTTGGATGAACTAGATGAGGTTCGTACGGCTTCTTTGGATCAGTTGATTGCACAAAAGAGAAGAGTGGCTAGAGCTTTTAATAAAAGGGTTAAGGTTAAATAGTTTATTGTAGGGGATTTAGTGTGGAAAGCAATTTCGCCATTTAACCTCCAAAACAGGTAATTCGGTAAATGGTCGTCAAATTGAGAAGGTCCATATTTGGTTACCGAAGTGTTTAATGGGAATGCATACCGATTGATGGATGTCAATGGAAAAGAACTATCACGTTCTATAAATGAGAAATTTTTGAAGAAATATCATCCATCAATCTGGGAAACACAAGGAAATTAATTTATTCATTCAAAATGAAAATACATTCTAATCTTGGTGATAAAAGTCTGCAAGTCATTAACAAGTTTGAGATTTTCGGCTACATGATGAGAATGCAAGGCAAGATCCTGATGGAGTTTAGATTATTGTCCCTCGAGATACTCTAGGTGACGAGAATGAAAGCGGACAATTTCAAACTTCTCCCAAGCTTCTTAAAGCAATCGCCTCTACTTGTTTGAAGTAGCTTCAATCATAGACTTGACACGGGAAATTTCATCTCTGAGTATCCTCCGCTCCATATGATGATGATTGGAAAAGAAATTGAGAAGTTGACGTGTCATCTCAATGTCATCTCTAGCTTGAGTGCAGTAGTCTTGAGCTTGAGCATATTTCTCTTTGGAATTTTGCAATCGGGAAGATTCTTTCTCAATTTGAAGATGAAGGGCGTCGGCTTCCACAATAGTAGGCTGCAAATTCCAGATTTCCCTCACATTATGCTCGAATTCATCAAAGCTAGCAGGGAATAAAGAGCATAGCTCTTAAACCAGATCTAAGAAAGCAGAATCTGCAGACATAAACACTTTGAATCTAAAGAAGTTGGCCAGATCGGTAACTTCTACCTTATACTTGCTTTTCAATAATAAGGCATGATGCCCTTGAGATAGTAATTCATACAGACATCTCCATAAGGACCGATCACCTAGACAATGGAACAAACAAGTTGTTCATGTTAAACAGTTGTCAAAATCCAAATCTGGTAATGTTCAGTGGAAAATTTACCTTCATAGGAAATGCTACGTCTTTGTGATTGGGACCAAAGAAGCAATCGAGAGGAAGAACCATATGAAAACATCATGAACAGAACTGTAAGTTCTTAGGAAAGATTTGGTAGCTTGAGCAGTTATAAAGGTAACGGATATGGAGCACATCGTGAATAGTAATACGCTAGAGTTCTTTTGGGAAAACTGAGATAGTGGCTGAACGTGGTGTATGCAGGTAGACAATTAGTTATTTTGAAGTCGGTAATTTCAGAAAGGATATTTCTCGTCCTAATGGAGTAATGGGGCAATTTTCTTTGAGTTGGTTTAAATGTCAAAGGAGCCAAACAAAGATTAGATTTAACCTTTGGTTGTGAGGGTTAAATTGTTAATGTGAACAAAGTACAACAATTCATTGTCATTTGGCCAACAGAGTTTTAGCCTCGATTACAAAGTCTCTCAATTTAGTCTCAAGTCTATGATTTTCATTCATAATATCAGCTCTCTTCTTTTCATGGACTTTGACCATTCCAATAGTGGCATCAAATTCTTTCTCCAACTCCCGACATTATTTCATTTTGCGCCTGAGTGTAGGGCAAAAAGTTGAAACTGTGAGCTTCTGTTCTTCTAATTGAGCATTCACCATCCTTAGCTCTGCCTCGAGCTCTTCTTTCCTGGCTTCCAAGAGTTGAAGTTTGCTTTCTTCAACTTTGAAGTTGTTGTAGAAAAGACGAGCATTTTCACGCTTACGGGCCAATTCATCTTGAATTGCCAGTCCTCGATTTTCTCCAATGAGAAGGCGTGGGAGTTGATCAAGATTAACTCTTATTGTGCTCATAGCATCCGCAAACCCAACAGCAAAGAGATCAATCTTGTCCTGGAAAGGCTAAGATAAAACGAAGGATGGATTGCCAGATCATACTTCCTGGAAAAGAATCCTTGCCTGGCATTTCTTATCAGAGTCATTGATCAACTTCCCATAGCCAGGTTCCAATAAGTTAAGGAGTTTTTCCCATTTGGCTTTGGCTATCTCTTTGGGGATTTCGACTGACATTGATAGAGTTGAGAACTTTGGAGAATCAGGAGCTGTGGAGGAGTTAGGATAAGAACCTGCCAATATCCTTTCCAGTTTTGCCTGTTCAGCTTGAGAAAAAATTTCTATCTTGGTAGATGGACTAGGCACAGCTTGAGATGTGGAGGGAGGCAAAACAGTAATTGTATAAGTAGCAGGTGGTATACTTGATGCTCTTTCAGAAATTGAAATCCCTCGAGGTTCATCAGTGACTGCAGGTAGTGGTACACTTGATGCTCTTGCAGGAGTTGGAGTCTCTTGAAGCACATGGATGGGCTCATCGATAGTTGTGAGTAGTGATACGTTTGATGCTTCTTCAGAAATTGAAGTTTCTTAAAGCACAAGAATAGTCTCATCAGTAACTACAAATGTTGGCCTATGCATGTTAGACAACAGCATAAAATCTTGAATCGGACAAAAGATAATAATATTTACCGATGAAAGACGAAGTAAGATCTTTTCAGATTCTACAACAGGGATAAGAGTATCCTTTGGTGGTATACTCTCTTTCAGATGTGGAACAGAAGGCTGTTCTTGAATTGATTCAGCTTCTGACATAAGAGCAAGGATCAGTGGTAAAGGATTGGAAACTGGTGAAGTAGGAGCCTTGCTAGGAAGAGAAACGAGAGAAGCAGCACGGGGCTGATAGGTTTTAAGAGTTCCTGAATTAATCAGAAGATAAATAAGTTAAGGTTGTAATAACCTCCAAAAGTAAAGCCTGAGAATTACCTTTTAGAGTGCGTGGCTTTATCATGGCTCAAAGTGTGGGTTCTGGAGATTGACTCATTGAGGAAGAGCTCTCTGGAGGTGACCCGGAGGGTCTAATGAATACCTTCCTCACCTTGTGTTTTGCTGGTACTTTCTTTGGAGCGAGAGCAAGTGAGTCTGAAACTTTCCTTTTTTTTTTTTTTTGGTAAGGATAAACTTTCCTTTTCTTACTCACTATAAGAATAGAAAGTCAAATTGGAAGTTGAATATCAAATAAAATACATGGGTATAGAAAAGCAGAATCAAGTTACCTTTAAAAGTCTCTGCTGGTTTAGTTAAAGGTACATTGGCAGCTTCGATTATTTTTGACAATGTGAGAGGAATAGTATCATTTATCTTCAGGAGAATTTGATCCAGAGAATCTGAAAATATGGTCTTTCTATAACCATCCCACCAGAGGTCAAAATCGGCTGAAGAATGGTTGGGATATCCAATGAACTCGACGACACGAAACAATCGATAAACACTCCGAACCAGTGTGGTCAGTTCAATAAAAGGTTGGCTATCTTTGAGCTTGCACGATATCTTGTCAAAGGAAGTATAAGAAAAGGTATACAGGGCTGGAACAGGAACCCCTTGAATTAGCCCAAACTGTCTGGCACAGTATTGGGGAGAGTAAATTTCAAAACCAGTAACGAATTTGCCTTTTGTTGAAAATCTTACAGGAAGATCAATAGAAGTCAGAACGGTCTGTCAAAAGTCACTCCTATTTTTCTGGAAAGCAGGGAGGTAGGACTTGAATTGGGAAACAAAGAAAGAAGTGAAGGAATGTGGGTTCTTCTTAGCAGAATAAATTTGAGAAATAAAATGCCGAAGATAAGAAGATGGCTCTTCGGCAACAGAAATTAATTTCCTACTCAAGACCTGACAAACTGGATGGTCAGGAATGGAGATCGAAAGGGGCTGGATGACTTGGTCCGTAGAAAACCAGGTAGGGAAATAGAAAGTCGCCCATGCTTGAAGGAGCTAGAGAGGATCACCAAAAACTCCACTAACTTCTTCTGAAGTAATAGAGGAGGAAGTATGGGCTAAACCCCGATACAGCAAAGCTAACATGATTTTGCCCAAAGCCAGTGGGATCCCTGATGCTAGAGTGGAGGCAACAACAACAAAGTCATTTGAAATCCTAACTATGGGATGACAGAAAGGAATTTACAGAGCCGGTATAGAAGAAAAGCAGTATGCTTCTCGTCGGTAACTATACTCTCTTTTTTGAAGTACTTTTTTATGAATGCTCCATAGGCCAATTCAGAATCAGATAATTTACCAAATATTGAATGAGAATCGGGAGATAAGGTAGATGGGTTTGTACCTAAAGAAGAGAGTCCAGTAAGGCAGTATACATCAAGCAGAGTTATCGACATAGGAGAAAAAAGGAAAAAGAAGCAATTAGTGGAAGGCGACCAAAAGCAAGATAATGCTCCGATTAGTGCATGATTCAAATGGTAATCAAAACAGCTAAGACGCAGAGCATTATGAATTGAAAGAGTATCCCAAAGGGACCCTTAGATGGGAGGAGTCGAAGATACCACTGGTAGAAGTCTGGCTTAAAGACAGAAAAAGTCCTAACGCGAGGAGGGCGAGAGTGCCACTGATATGCCAAGATGGATGACTTGTGGACTGGAAGCACTTTAAATTGATGACGTGGGAAGTGGCTTATCAGGCACCTTAGAACCGAGAACTGATTGTGCACTGCTGGACTAAGGATGAAAAAATCTTTCAAATCATTCTCCATAGAGAACAGATGAAATTTCTCGTTGAAATCGTCAGAATCTCGGAATATATGGTAACGATCAAGAGCGTCTGAGGCAGAAAAAGAAAAAGTTTGCTCCTTGGAAGCTTTGGAGGCCATTAGGTTCATATGACTATCGAGAGAGAGCATAGAGAATCGAGAAGTTGCAGAGAGTCGAAAAGGTGAGAATGTAAGGGAACGAAAAAAGGAACGATTTTTAGAAGAAGTGTTTTGAAGAAGAAAGGGTATAGCGCGCGAAGCAAGGTGACGAAGCGACAACAATAACAAAACGTAAGTGTCTTTCCTTTCGGCATTTAAAAGAATTAAAAGTTCTTTTAATCCTTTTAAAAGGGGACATATGTTGACACCAAAATAAGAATCGGCATAAGTGCTGAATCGGCTTTAATGCCGAATCTGGCGTATAAGGAAAATCAGCCATCTTCTGAAACACGTCTGAACTAAATTCGGAAACATGTTGAGGAGCAAGTGTGAATGGCATCGTGTCCCAAGTTCGGTAAATAATGAAAATATGTATATTTACCGAAATATAGAGAGTTGTAATTCGAGATGATGGAATATTAATACTTCAGGACAGCGACTCTTTTCCAAAATTCGGGAGATTCACACTTCGAAAATACATTGAAGAATCACAGTCCAGTCACGTAAATTACGATAACAAGAAGTTATGGGCAAAAGCGGGGATAGTGAGCATGAGCATTTATGGGAAGTTACTTGTCCAGATTTGAAATCATCTTAACAGTTGAGATCAAGTTTTAGCGGATAATAAAACTAGGAAAACGTGATCAGAAAATGGCAGTTATTGGAAGCGCCAAAATATTCAAAGTTTGAAAACGTGGAAGTAACCGACGAACAGTTGCAGGATAGGAGGAGATACAAATACTCAGAGGACGTAAAGAGGAAAAAAGACAACACTGCAAAAAACAATCAAGCCTATCTGCACTTTAGTTTTCTATGCATCTTTACTTCCTGTATTTACAACTTCCTATGGCTTTAGTTAACTTTCGAGTCCTTTACAGCTTTCGTAGGAGTATTGTAACGTAGCTTGAAACTCTATTGATCTCAAATCCATTTTCAATCCATTTGATTTCCATCCATTCTATACGATCCTGTGTCACACTCTGTTTTTCGTCACAACTCTCCTAGTAATCAAACCACAGAACCTACTTTAATAAAAATCGAAGATCGAAGTTTCGGTAAAGAATATTTCTTGTGAAAACGAGCGAACAATATCATTCATATAATTTGTATTCAAAATAGAAAATCCCTTTAAGGAGACCTCCTTGAACTAGAAAACCTACTTGAATTGGATTTCCTTTGAGAGCTCAAATCCGAGACATATTTTCAACATATTTTTATTCATATTATTAGCTAGTAAGAGACGTTAAAGGGATGCCAACTTTTGAATGTAGTGAGGATTACACTTTCACCTAATTGACGGAAAATGACATCTTCATCATTAAACCTCTTAAAACGCACGGTAATATATGGAAAGCCAAATCAGAAATATCAATCAATGAGGGGGAGGTGCATTATTTTGAGCATTCCTTTGGCCTGTAAAATCTAACAAATGGTCACATCTTTTCTCTGTTCTCGCAGTATCATTTGAATTTACATTGATTTTGCAGTGTGCACAACGAAGGGCAAAACAACCCGAGTGACAGACAATCGAGGGTGTCAATGCACGATAAGTAGCCTTCTCTAAACGTCGACCAGGGCTTTTCAAGAAAGTAAGTGAACTGTGCACTCTTCGTGCTGCTGGGATGTCCATTATTCTCTTCTCTTCTAGCGGCAAGCTTTTCTCCTTTGGACACCCTTCTGTGGGTGCAGTTTTAGACAGGTTTGAGCATCCAAAGACGGCTTGTACTGCTGGTTCTCAACAGTCTCAAACTAATGGAGACCAAACCCTAGTTGAACTGAACAAACAATACGTAGATGTGCTCGAGCAACTGAAAGCAGCAAAGAAACGGGCAAAGGAGCTACAGCATGTTATGCCTTCGGAAATCCAAAACCTTAGCATGGAGCAGCTAATGGTATTCAAGGAGGCGCTGACAGATCTCAAGGAAAAGGTGGACAAGAGAAGGATGGAGCTCCTGGCATCAGATGCTTCACGTTCAACTCCTTGCCCTAAAGCTATTGATGCCTCTGTCTCTGTCATTAGCCAAACTGATGATAAACATTGTGATCCTCGTGAAGCAAAAGTTGGTGAGGAGTAATCAACTTCAGCGGAAGGGGAGAGATTGTTGGCCTATCTTAAATTGTATTTTACATAATTCAGTCAGTCTCTCCTCTTAAACAAGAGACAACAAGTCTTGAGAGGAGACAACCAGCGTTAATAGATTGATTAGAAGTTCAATAAATATTAGCCAAATGTCTCCCCCCTTTTTTTTTCCATCACACTCTAACTCTCAATTCACTCTCAAACTTTTATCATGCCTCTTTGCAATGCACATTGTCGAAAGCCACATTTGAAACTAAGCGTCCCTACCTCTAATCTTTTCTGAGAAGATGGGGAATCGAACTCTCCACCTTCCCTTTCCCTAGTAGGAAGGGTGACCACTGGAAATGTCTTCTTTTTTAAGTTGCTTTTTTCCGATATAGGGTTAGGATATAGCTTTTTTCAAAGAACACAACTAGCATTCAAGTAACAAATATATAAGTCCGAATTAGCCGAATAATACAATTTATGTTTCTCATAACCTATATGCAAATGTTCTAATATGGTTCCTATTGATTTGGGGCTGTGATGTGCATCTTAATTGGTCCATTATATTATTGGTTTTTGTGAAGGAGGTTTACTTTGAAATATAAGTTACCAGGTCCCGCAAACCCGTCTTAAAAAGTATAGAATTGCTCAAAATTTTTCTTTACTTTTGGTATTGTTGTGCAGTAGCCTTGAACTCTACAAGATAATAAAGGGGTAATACCACCAAAAATCCCAAACTGATACACCTGTGATAAATTTACTCTCTTTTAGTTTCCGTTAAATTTTACCGTCAAATTACCGAGTCATATAACATGTGATAGTTGATAGGTATAATGGTTTGGAATTTTATCCTCCGTTTATCATAGGTGTACCAGTTTGTAGTTTTTTGTGACATTAATCCAATTTAACAGAAATTAACGGAGGGCAAATTTGTCACATATGTACTAGTTTGGGATTTTTTACGATAAAAAAATTAATTTGGAGTATATTTCTCACATGTGTATCTGTTTGGAGGGTTTTTGTTGGTTAAAAAAATAAATTTGGGGTAAATTTGTTACAGGTATACCGATTTGAGATTTTTCATGATATTAACCCAATAATAAATTACCTCCCTGAAATTAAGCACCATTTTGCAAGTTTAAAAATTTACAAATGACTCTCCCAAACTTCATTTTTTGTTCCGGTTGCTAATTTTTTTGCCATCGAAGTTGTTAAACGTTGCTTGAAAATAGATTAACTAATTTTTTTCATTTGTAACTATTCAAAATTTGGGCGTTAATGCGCGAGGGTGCAGTTCCGGGAATGTAATTTATAATTTTTGAAAGTTCAAGGGCTGTTGCAAACCCATCCAAAGATGACGGGAATTTTGAGCAATCATCCTTTAAAAAAAGTTAATAGCTTAGAAAAAATTAAGTGTGGTGATGCATGTCCAGAGAAAAGAGAATTTCTAAGATATTAAAATCCACAATTTTTGCTATTTGATCAGTCGACAATTGCTTAGCAAAATCCGTAGAAAATAATAAATTGCGTCTCTTGCAATTTATGCAATTATCCAAGAAAAGAATTATAAGTGATCAGTTTCGAAATAAGTTGATTCTCGAGATGGGCCAAATCCCACCTTTGAATCGAGAACCGGCCCACCTGGTCCTGGACTCACCTTAGCAGGTATAGGAATTAGTCGTATCACCTTTTTTTTTTTTATTCTCTGTAAGACTACAAATATTGTTGCATAGTCTAAACTACTACACAAGTGATGTTAATAGAACGAGCTCGTGATTAGCTAAACACGACAATCATCAAGAATCAAGTTCGAGAGGCGTGAGCTTTGCGTGACTCAAACTGAGAGAAGTGAGGGTGAGAGGCAAGAATAACGAGCATGCATGACCGAGAGCCCAAGCGAGAAAAGAATGGGAATCAGGGTTTTGGAAATTTGAAATAATAAGAATTTAAAAAAAAATTCGATCTAGTCCAATCCGATCCGGGTGGGTGGGTTCAAAGCTAGAACCAAGAACTGGACCGATATTTCACCAATTCTTGCGAGGACCGTTCAGAATTTACCGGTTCGGTTCGGTTCGGTCCGGTCCGGTCCGGGTTTTCTTTTTTATGACCCTATAAAGAATAATGTATCTTCTCTTGCAATTACAAGGACTTTTTTAAGTATAAATAAGAGGACCGAACCAAGCGAAAGGGTTGGAAGAAACGGAAATGGCGATGTCGATGGCGATGGCGCGATCTGCTCTTCTCCGGACCTCTCTTCGCGGTGGCTCCCGCCCCTCCTCCGTGCCCAAGCGCAGCTTCGCTTCCTCTGCTCACGACGATGCCCGTATGCTCCTCCCCCCCTCCCTCCCTCACGTTCGATTGTCGTGCAGATTGGATTTTGGTTGTTGTGGTGCTGATCCGATTGATTCTGGCTCGATCGTCGAGTTCTCTGGTGCTGCTTGGGGGCGTTGGTTCTAGGGTTTTGATTTCATCGCGCGCGGGGGGCTCGATCCGATGTTAGGGTTACGGGTCGATGTGGTCGAATTCCCTGATTTTTGATGCGGTAGAGATGCGTGGGCGATCGTTTCTGCTGCTGCTGAAGGTGTGATGGAGGTGTGTGGACCTCATGACTGGCATGTAAAAGCGGACTTTGTTTCCATCGTACTCGATTCCTCGGGCATCGTTTCTTCCCTTTTTCGCCGCTTCGGCTATGAAGCTTGGACGATCTTTCTATGGATGAGAAGATGTAGATTGGAGAATGCGGTCTGCGAATCTGGAGATTCTGGAGTGTAGCAAGATGGTTCATTTACGAAAAATTCCGAAGTCGGAAGGTTTCTGTTTGAATGTAGAGAAAAAGATGGAGGGCGACCTGTTGTCTGAAGCTGTTGCAATTTCTGGCTATAGTGGTCAATGGTGAATTCGGTTTTGCTAATTTTTTTTTCTATTAACAGATGAGACGGCGAAGTGGGAGAAGATAACATATGCTGGTATTGTGACGTGCACGATTTTGGCGATTTATAACCTGTCCAAGGGACATCATCATTTTGATGAGCCTCCTGTAAGCGTTCTTTCCTAGAAATCAACTGCCACTGTGCCTATTGTACTCTTTTTTAAGGTTTCCTGAGTCTCGTATATTTGACAAAAGCAGTTGGGCAACTTTTAGTTCCTGCTATTAGTTCTGATGTTTCTAATGCTTGTTCAGGGCTTTTCCTTCTCAGAGATCAATTTTGCAATGCACATTTCTTTTTGTTTCTAATGAAATATAGTTATGGTGGGGCTTACGAAGTCTGTTTCCTTGGCATGTTTTGCAGCCGTACCCATACATGCACATCCGCAATAAAGAGTTCCCATGGGGTATGTATAATTCATCACATTGCTAACTTAATCTTATCCTTCCTGATGTGGTAACTCATGTGTGCAGACCTGATGTCTGAATGTATCATATCAAATATGGCTCTCCTTTATGTGTATTGGCTTTATTAGCACCTATATGGCCCTATGGACTTTTAAGTGTTTGTCAGATTGTACATTAGAATATCTTTTTATTGTTTGACTGGGGACTATTAATATTTGCTTTTTATTGGAAACCTTACATTTGTTATTCCCCATCTTCAGCAATTTTTGGAATATCATAAGATTAGGCTCATGCTATTCGACTTTCAACATTGTAAATGTGGAATCGTAGGTTTGCCCTTTTAAATCTGATTGTTGTGACTAAGTTTCGATATCATATAGGAGGCATACCTAGAAGTGAAGTCACTGTGTTAGCACAAATGAACTGATATCAATATTTGCCTATTCTAGGAAATGTTGAGGCAAATTAAGATGTGTGTTACTAGCAACTAGGTTGATGTTGACTGCGGAAGTGACAGCGGAAATGAGACCAAATATATGTTGAAGTAGATGATCGGTAATGTAGCTACTCTGGGACACATTACTTGTTTCAGTTTTGTGAGGGTAAAGCGGAACTAGTCTTCTGTGAAGAGTATTCTGCTGACCAGATATCATTTCTTAGATGCTTAGAAAAAATGAAACTGGGTTGATTGTATCTTGTAGGTTGCCTCCCTGTGCAATTATGGATGGTTTTGTTCATTCTGGTGAAACTCTGCCCTGCTTAGAGCATTGCTATCCTTCTTGGAAATCTCAATCTAGGCACAAGGGTCATGTAATATACCGGTTCATTGAAGTAAATGTTGTTGGGCTAACTTTTGAGTGGTTGTGATGTAGTGTCTCATAAGTAATACCATAGTGTCTGCAAGTGCAAAAAAAATTTTGGTTATTGAAAGCATCAACTTTGTGAAGCAAGTAATTTGTAGCCTTATTTTTCCAGGAAGCTAAAATTTAGTTATGAGGTCTCAATTGCAGTTCCCATTGGTTTAGTTGAATGCACCATAATAAGTAAGTTATCAGTTTGTCAGACTAACATCTTGAAATTGAATCTGCATAAGTTGCTATTACTTAGAAGTTAGACTACTTGTGATCCAGTCGGATCTTTTCAACTGATACCGTGACAGCAAAACTAGCCACTAGGTTTTGGTTACTTTCTAAGACTACCTTGTTTAGCATCCTTAGCTTTTTGTTTTTTCCTCTATCCTCACATTCTTACAAAAACACCTCTCTCTCTCTCTCTCTCTCTCTCTCTCTCTCTCTCACATACTCCCACCTGCCTGCACACAAGTGCCCTGGATGGACTTGCACACAGAAATTTGCACTGTTGAGCATTGAATGCACTTTTCACAGAAATTGTTACACATCGAGCGGTGATAATATTTTGCTTCTTTGCTGCTACAACTTATGGACTTTGATCTGATCTTATAATCTGATGGAACGTCCGAATAGTCATATCTAGGTTATCAAAACATTGTTGACTTGAATGTGGAAAATGTTTTAGTAAGAAAAAGTCAAACTTTCACTGGGTCATCTTATGAGTCAGCAAATTGAATGTATTATTCTTGGCAGATTGGTTGTTGGAATGAACTTAATGCTTCCAAACCCACCCCCAACCTTTTTCTTTTAAATCAAATTATTGGAGTTTTCTCAGCTAGTGATCTGGTTATAGTGAGAACAACATTGGGAAACTTGGAATCCGAGCTTTGGATTTATTACTTTGGGTAATGCTTTGAGATAGAACCATTCAACTGTTCTCAACGATTTCCATATCTTTCTTTTTTTGATCCTTGTGACAGTGACAGTGACAGAAGAAGAAATAGTTGTCTTAGAATCCTGATTTTAACTTATCAGGACCTTGATGGGTACGTAGATGTGCATGTGCAGGGACATTGTTGTAAGAGAGGTCTTAGAAGCTGGATAAATAATACATGTACACGATTATGTTTTTTTTTTTCTGTTTATTTATTGCTCTGTTGAAATTTTCGATTTGCCCTGTCGATAAGAAGGGTCTCTATCTATCTTAACCTAAATTTTTTTTTAATTTGTACCGAGGATTTAGCCATCTTTTTTCTTTTGTATTGAAGTCTCTTGTTCTTGTCAAATGAATAATGTGGCATGGCTGCAGAGATGGTTACCCCTTTTCGGTGTCTTGATTCAGGAATCCTATGTGTACTTTTCCCTTACAGTATTTTTTGTTGTGTTTTCAGGTCCCGACGGACTTTTCGAAACCAAGCACCACCATGATCACGAGTAACATGGATCTTTTAGGAAGTCACCCTTGCTTAGCAAATTCCTTTGCTCAGACATCTTTAGTTTTGATGCAAGAACCATTGCCATGAGTCGAATGCGGTGTGTGGATCGTGTAATTGGGAATTTCCTTTTCCTTTCAGGTTCTTGTTTATCTGTTCATCGCACTTCCCTGGGTAGTTCAATAAAGTTTGATGGACGTGGTGGGTTGTTTTCATTTGAATTCCTGGATTCGTTATCAATAAATTGTTCTTCCTCAAGTAGATACCGGTTGACTGGTTGAGATAGAGACTCGAGCAAGACTTCTACCTCCGATCTGCCTTCCCTCGCCCCCTACTTCGCCGACAATTCCTCGGCATTTCCTACAAGCACAATGGTGACCACTGAGCCGCCTTGGATCTTCCCCATACTCGTCTCTGACTCTCTCCTCTTCCCCTTCCCCTTCCCCACCTCTACGATAGTCGAGGCCGGTGAGGCAAGAATGGCTGGTGATGTTGCACTGACCAGCTATGGCCTTTGCCGACCCAGCTCAACCTTTGATCTAGGCAGATCTTATATGTTGACTTCATCGTCTATGAAAATGTTTAAATATAAATTTTTATTGATAATGCAAAATTATTTTTATTAACTAATTATTTTAAATGATACAAGTGATATTTTTAGAAATTCATATCATTCATTGTTCATGAAATAAACGCATCCCTAGTGAGATGTTTCCATCTATCAAAGTCACTTACGGAATGCCAACTTTCACGAATTTGGAAGAAAATAAGAAAATGTATGATACTTATTGTGGAATGATCGGCTTATGTGGATAATAATGTTTAGTGAGTACGTAAAACTTTCTTGAGGACATGAGTAACTACAATACTGTTATTTTGTTTCTTCTCACTAGCAGAGGATTCGACTTTATTGCTCGTTTTTGCCAACTTCGGACTTTTTCGATCGCAATTGATGCGGAATCATCATGGCTCAAACTGAATATTTCATAATTTATATACGTTATGGTAAGACCAAGAGGGGGTCGCTAGTACCGAATCGGTACTACCGATCGTCCCTCCCTTGCTTTTTATTTATAAAAAAATAATTTGTATCTCTTCATTTGAGCACGCGAAAGCCCTGGCTCAACGTGACCAAATCGTCTCCACCAAGCCTCCCTTACCTTATCTTCAGCTAGAGCCACATCTACTTCAACATACTTGATAAATGTTTGTTTTCACGCATATATTTTGGTGTTCAGAGCTCTTTGAGCACCTCACGAACTTGTGAAGCCATAAATAGACAGTCAAAGCCAAAATCTACAGCCAAACCCAAATAAGCTCACACTAACAAATCAATAACCACACTCCACAGTTCAAACTTACTGATGTCAAAGTGATAAACGCAACTTTTCTCCGTTTACTCGAGAGCAAAACACTATAAACACTTTGGCCAGGGAAAAGAGATTACTACAAACATGAGATCGTCCTAACTTATGAGATGACCGAATGAAATGTACGTCGAGCTGATTATATACCCAGTCAAAAAGAGCCTCAGCAGGCAAATTAAGCAGTCGACCAACAACTTTTCCCGGCAAGTTGGTGATGGAGGTGCCTTACTTTTGGTTTCTAATATTTCAGGACTCAAAATAAGGTGCACAAAGTTGTGAGGAACCTCAGAAAAGTACCTGTGACAAACAAAGATTATAGCATTGATATCGCAGATTAATCCATCACATGTAACTACTTTTCCTAGCTTCCTCAACACTAGAGTTGCAGAGAGACATGATAATTATATCATATTGCATCCACGTAGCACATAAACATACAAAGAACCTTACAGTTGTGCGACCAACCTCAAAAAATAGTAATACAAAAGCAATCACCTAGAATAGGATCAAAAGACAGAATCCTTCTTCACAGGAAGCTTGATCTCACTCTGCTGCTGCGTCCTTACTGTTAGTTCCTTCGTTCCCCGTGTCTGGTAGGGTCCCCAAATCTGTCCGGGCCTCTTTCATTTCCTGAGAGATTGATGGATCCACAGAATCAGTCTGGGTCGCATCAGCACCACTATTAGTGTTTGCCTCTGTTTCTTTCTGTTCTTCAGAGGTCAGGGAATTTTGCTGATCAGCATCTCTATTGCCATTAGAGCCAGCGTCATTGTTATCATTCGCGTTCGAGGATGCATCATTATTCTCTTGATGCTTCGCAGAATTGCTAGAGCTTAGTTCTTCCGTTTGGCCAGCACCTGCATTGTCCTTTGGTTTCGCATTTTCGTTCGCATTGCTCTGATCATTGGTGGTGTTCTCACTCTGGCCTGTTTCAGCATTATTGTTGTCCGAGGATTCATTGTTCCCTTGCTGAGTCGAGGAGTTTGAAGAATCGGCACCTTCCTTGGCACCAGCATCTGAATTCTCGTTTTGTTTCAGTGTCATAACATTCTCCTGTACTTTTTCCTTTTCAACACTATCTTGGGCATTTTTACCTTGAGCACTGTCATTTTGGTTTGTGTCAACAGGCACTAAACCCTTCTCCTCTGATCCATTTCTTTCAACAGTTTGTTCAGAATTTCCAGAAGAATCTGCAAATCCTCCGTTATCTCCACCTCCATTATCACTTGTGGAAGGTGTCTCTCCAGAAGTGGAATGCTCATCGCTAGCCCCCGAATTGGCTTTCTCAGACTGTACATCTTGTTGGGTAGAATCTTCATTAGATTCTTTATGATTAGTATCTTCATTTTGTTGGGCAGCTGTGTCTTGTCCCGTTGAACCACCAACTCCATCATCACTCATAGTGGAAGACGTTGCTCCAGAACTGGAATGCTCATTGCCAGCCCCTGAATCGGTTTTCTCAGACTGTACATCTTGTTGGGTAGAATCTTCATTAGATTCTTTATGATTTGTTTCTTCATTTTGTTGGGCAGCACTGTCTTGTCCCGTTGTATCTGTGGATTCTATATTGTTCTGCTGTGCCGATTCTGATGTTTCTGTCTTCGCTTCATCAGATTCTCTTGCTTCACTGGAGCTATGGTGCGTATTATCCTCCTGATTACCATCAGCTGAACCCTCCTTTTGGACTTCTGCATCAGAAGAAACAGTATTCTCAGTTGTATTTTCACTGAGATGAACTGTCTCATTTTGATGATCCTCAGCAACTTCAGAGGTATCCGATTTATTCTCTTCATTATTTTTCTCTTCGTGTTCTGAGCTCTCTTGCTTGTCAGAATGTTCCAAATCTTCTTGCTTATCCCCGGTTACCGCATTATCGGATTCATGGGCTACTGCACTGGAAGCATCATCCCCTTTGTAGTGTTCCTCCCTCGCTCCCGCATTATGCTCTCCATTTCCATCATCAACCTGATTATCTGAAGAACTCACCTCTTGAATTTTGCTCTCTTCGGTCTGGCTTTCTTTACCTTCCCCTTCCTCTTTACTTTCCTTTTGTTGGCCATCCTCTACACTTTCCTCCGCAGCACTGTTGTTTTCTGCGACCTCACTATTCACCTTTTCCCCACCTTCCATCTCATCCTTCCTGTCATGGGATTCAATGTCTCCTTTCTCTTTGCTTGCTTCATTCAGATCCTCCGTCCTTTCCTCGCTCGCCTTCTCAGCATCTGAGGAATCCTCTCTACTCTCAGCTCCAACGCCAGATTGATCTTGATGCTCTTGAATCTCGTCATTGCTATTACCCCCTAAACCAAGGCTCTCTTCGGACTTGCTTTGATCTTCGTCATTCCTATTTTCGTCCTCTTCTTCATCCTCCTTATTGCCAGCGGCTCTAGCCTCCATTTGAGGATTGAGATCCTTTCTACCAAATTTCACAATATCGTTCGCTGCTTTTGCACTTTGGTCATACTCTGCCTTCTTATTCTGTGAATGCTTCACTTGGTACAGAAGCCAGATGCAGATGCCGAGCAGAAGAAGGATCTGCAAAGCATGCTTGACCTTGAAGCCTTTCGACCTCTGGCTTCTGCGAGGTGAAAGCCTAAACATCTTAAATCCTCTTCAATCTCGAGACTATTTGTCTGCAAAAACCAGCCCAATACCACAAAATGGATAAATGGTTTGCTTTTCAGAGGGGTTCCCAACAACTTCGTGACAGTTCAGTAAATCATCAACAAATGCAGTCCAAATTGGTTGTCCATCTTTGAGAGATTACACTATTAAACTCCACAGCACAGGGAAGGAACACGAAAACAAATAGATTTTCACTGGACGTGTGCTAAGAGCTACTAGGTGTAACCAAACCATCCTCAATATGAATTTAAGAGATAACGCCCTTTAAATCTACACTCATATCAGAACTGACCGAAATTCACTGCAAGAACATGAATCTACGATACAAGTACGCAATTTTCTTGAAATACCAACTAAATCGACATTCGCACCACCGAAAGTCCCAATCAAGCCCGATCAAAAAGCCGAACAAAACCCACATTTCCAAGCACACTGAAGCTATAGAACATACCCATCATCGAATCAAACAAGATGCGGATAAGCAGATCTCACTCGACCAACAACCGGGGCCAACCAAGAAAACCGAACACATCTACATCGACATAAAGAGATCTACTTTGAGGGCGAGGGCGAAATCCGGAGAGAAACGGAACTTACCCAGATGACGAACTGGCCCCGCCTATTCAACGCAAGCAAATGGGACTTGAAAAGAAGAAAATTGGGAGGGGGGGGGGGGGTGCGCAATGAGAACGCTTTAAGGCGAATCAAGAAATGGGTGAGATGGGAAAAGAAAGGGGTGCTTTACACGCACTCAAATTGGAAAGATCACAGTCGCTTGGGATCGAAGGAGGGGTTGTCGAGGTGGGGTGTCTTTTCTCGCACAGAAAGGATGGAGCTTTCGTTTGACTGCGAGATTTGGGATCTGAGGAAGATCACCCAGCGAGCGAGCGAACTTCAAGGCCGCAAATTGACGTTGCAGCTTTTTGCTTTACGAAGAAGGGTACGTCATGCGCTCACCGCCATTCCAAGAATTTGCGGATCTTCTCCTCGGTTAATTTAGCGGTGCTGATTCCTGAAAACGATGAGGACGACGACACGGGAACGGAAGACATGGCCGGGGTTGTCTTCTGTCCGAGCTCAGCATCGAAACTGCGTCGTATGGGGGGCCACTGCCAAGATTCTCTCTTTTCGGGGGGGTTTCCACATTTCCCTAAAAATAATCGGGAAAAAAGGTGCACCGACATTGAGCCATTAATCTTTTCGATGTAGGAACGGGGATCTATACATACACGTGTCAAGAGGTCAACCGTAGAATGTGTGAAATTCTCGCCCCGTACTATTGATTGACTTCATACTGATCTCTTTAATCGTGCATAAGCAGTTCTAACTGTGTTCATCTCATCTTGAAATTGTTGTTAATACCATGAGGGAGCTCGAGCAGACATGTTGTTTGATTCAGGGCTCTATGATAATGAAACCGTCACGAGAAATTTACACGGATCTCATCACAAGAATGGAATCAAGTGTGCACAATGCACGTGATTAGATAAATGAAAATCTCATCTAACATCTCTAAAATATGTATTATATTATATTAATATAGACGTGTTGCTACTCTTATGTTATAATAGATTTAATTATGTCAAATTAGGTGGCATGTGACTCTCCCCATAAAAGAGCTCCTATGAACCCCTAATGGTGGTAGCTCTTTTAAATCCTACCAACTCTTCATTTTTCCTATTCTCCTTTCTCTCCATTGGCGATTTCACTTATTGATCGCGATTTCTGACGATGGTTCTTTATCAACTCTTTGCATTTCTCTCTTGAAGAAAGCCAATGGACGAAGACGACAATGCAGAAATTCAATTGGCCATTCTCTGTAGAAAAGTAGGGAAACTGTAGTCAAAAAGTGACATTATATGGACTAAAGCAGGCTCATCGTGCATATTACTCCAAGTTCAGCTCCACCATGGAATGTCTTGGATTTAAATCCAGCTCTTATGACAATCTCTCTTTGTTCGATGAACGTCTCATGGGTATATTCTGCTACTTTTATATGTAAATGACATGGTTTTCATTGGCAATGATCACAAAACTCTAGCAATATCTCAATCAAGAGTTTGAAATGAAAAGTCTCAAGCGTCTCAGTTATTTTTCTAGGCTTGGAGGTTCTTTCAAGTCCTCTGGCAATTATCTTTCTTAAGCTAAATATGTCACTGATCTTCTTTCTCAAGCAGAACTCACAGATAACAACACTGTTACAATTCTCATTGAGTCTAATGCCAAATTTAATGACAAAGCTATGACTCTTCTTCTGAATCGCACTCTTTATTGAAAGTTGGTTGGTAATATTGTATATCTCATTGTCACTTGTCCTAACATAGCTTACGCTATTCACATTGTTAGTTAGTTTATGATTGTGCTGCGAACCACTCATTTTGCTGCCATTCTTCAAATTCATCTCTATGTTAAAGGCACCTTATTTCACGGCTTTCACTTTTCTGCACGATCTACCTTGGAGTTGAAGGCTTACTCTGATGCTGATTGGGATGGATACCCTCTTGATCGTCGTTCCACTACCAGCTACTGCTTATTTCTAGGTAACGCACTCATCTCTTGGTATAGCATGTCATTTGTTCTAATACAAAAGCAAAAGGTCGTGTTCTTGCTGATATGATAGCAGAATTATTATGATTGTGACGGTTATTATAGGACATGGGTGTCTATCAAAACGGTGGAATAATAATTCATTTCGACAATCGGAGTGTTTATCCAAATAGCACATGATAATATTTTCCATGAGTGCACTAAGCATATTAAAATAGATTTGCATTTCATAAGTTCTCACGTGCTTCAAGGCACCGTTCGTCTCATCTCCATTTCATTGGTTAATCAAATTGCTGTTGTATTCACTAATGTTCATTCACCCGGCGTTTTCGCGATTTTTTCTCTAAACTCTAGTTGACTTCTTCCATGTCAACTTGAGTCTATTGGGATGTTGTAAATATATTACATGATTCTGTGTATCTTTTAGATCGCAATTTCTTTATTCTAATTGATTGTAATTTTTGTTGTAATATTATGTTACTATAGTTAGCCTTTTGTAAAGCCTATAAATAGGCTCCTGTATAATTCATTATGAAGATTGGAAAATTTTAATAACTTTATCTTCCGCTTAATTCAAAACAGCTGGGATGGTGTGATATCGATTGAATAAGTAAATGAATGCTGAATTACTATGGATGGGCAACTCCACAAAGACCCAAATGGATTCCGGGATAATTGCTTTCACTTTCAGATCCGAAGTGGAAAAGAATCGTGTGCTTGAAACTGGATCAGGTCTCTTACAAATCATCTTCTATTGCTTAAACAATTGGGAGCCTAAACACCACGTCATTGTTATGAGTTCACTACCTGTGCATTCTTGGTTCAAACTCATGGCCTCCCGTATGAATGGTTTTCGAGAGAAGTAGTTTGTAGAGCAGCGAAGAAAAGTGGTACACTTTCAGAGGTCAGGATAGATGCAAAAGGACTTGCCCCTTATAAATGGGGAGGGCAAGTGTTATGGTAGATTTATCAGCTCCTCTGAAGTCTAGATCTATAACCAGTAATGAAGGAAAGAAGCATTGGTTGAATTTTGAATATAGAAGGCTGCCTCATTTTCGCTATTCATGTGGAATAATGGACACTACGCAAATGCTGTGAAGTAGCCTTTTGATGAAGCTAGAATTTCCCACTGAAATGAGGGCATTTCTGGACGTGGCTTAGAGTAGGTGTGCATGAATGTAGTCCATTTGGAAATCTTTATTGACAAGAAGGTCGATGAATGTCTAGAAGATGAAATCATTCTTGTGAACATAATGCAAATTTGTACCCTTGGAGAAAGGGACAGTAGCCCAGTCAGGATGGCGAGCAATGAACAGGAAGGAAGGGAAAAAGAAGTGACCGGAGAACATAATGCCCTGTCTCACGGAAAACAAGAGTATATGGCTGACGACACCTACAACTCCCCGCTCCATCTCAAAACAAGGAATCCTATTCTATTCCCCTGCTCCTGAGCCGCAACCAGAGGGAGCTCCAGAGAAAAAGTCAAAGGTTTAAAAACCCTAGTCAGCAAAAAATTAAGGAGATACAATCCTTTAGCTCTCAGGTGTACAATCCCGATGGAACTTGATGAAACTCAACTTTTTGAAACACCAGTTCATGCTGTGGAAGAATCAAATGAATGGGCTTTGGTGGCTTAGCCCTAATAAGCCACCAGGTTACAAATGAAACTTTCATGTTAGAGTTGCAAGGGTTGGGTACACCTTTGACAGATCGAGTATCAACAACTATTGTGGCTCAAGAAAGGCCTAATGCGTTATTTCTTATGGACATAAAAAATCAAGAACCAGTGCTGCAACATTGGAAGCAATGTCTACGGTTTCAGAGCTCTTTTGCGGTGAGTCTGGTGAGTTCTGCAGGGGGCTTTGTAGTTTTATGGAATGAGCAAATATCATTAACGATTGAGGCTGCCCTTAAGGAATTTATTAATCTGGTGTGTGAAGTTGAAGAGAGTAGACAACAAATGCGAATTACATTTATTCATGCACCCAATGCGTTCAGGAAAGACTGCGGCTTTGGGATAAATTGCACAGAAATAGCCTTTTACATCATCTCTCTTGGGATTGTTTAGGAGATCTCGATGAAACTCTCTCTCATGCGAAGAAAGTGGGGAAACATACGATTGAACCTGTAGACTCATGCCTTTTCAAGAATTCCTAAATGCTTGTTCTATGATGGATTTGGATTGTAGGAGAAGTGTGTTTACATAGGCAAACAATCGAGAGGGTGATGCTTATGTCAAAAAAAGCTTAGATAAGATATTGAACAATATTGACTAGAGAGTGATTTTCCCTAATGCTGAAGCATGAGAAAATGAGATCTAAAACCAACAGGCTGAAATAGGGGGGGCAAAGGTATCAAATACTTGCATTAAACAAGGATACAAAGGCGACAAATACAAGGGCAAAAGTATCAAATACTACAGATGGTGAATGGTCCCGTGATCCAAGCCCGCTGAAGAAAATGACAGTAGATTTTTTCGGGAAATTATACAGTACAGTGGGTTTGCAACTTCCAGCCATTGCTTGACCACTTCTCCCATTTGGTTATGGAGGAAATGACCCAAGTCCTAACGGCTGGTGTGACTATCAAGGAGGTAAAAGAGGTTGCTTTTCAATTGCGATCCACAAAAGTACCAAGGCCATATAGGTTAAATGGACTAGTTAACAACATCACCGGGAAGATACTTAGCAAGATGTTTCCAATGAAGTGAAGAATTTTTTCAAGCACTAGGTAAATGAATCCATGCTTAAGCAGAACATACATTTCTCTTGTTCCAAAACTCCCCAACCCAGAGAAACTGGATCAATTTCACTCTATCAGCTTGTGCAACTTTGTTTACAAGATTGTACCTAAAGTTGTGGTCAATCACCTCATACCTTGGTTGCCTAATTTGATTGCAATAAAAAAAGGTACTTGTGCTAGTAGAAGACAAATTCAAGAGAACATTTTGAATTTGTAGGAGTTGCTATATCAACTAAGAGTCCGCAGGAGGGGGAAAAAATTTCAGTGCTTAAACTTGATGCTAAAGTGCTAAAGATTATTTCAGTGAGAAATGGATTTGGGATGGTCTATTTTACTGCCAAATTTAATGGAAAGCTATTCTCATACTTTCAACCCCTGAGAGGTATCTGATAAGGTGATCGAGTGTCTCTTTATCCTGATTACTAATGTTTAGTCTTTTTTATGAAGAAAGCAATAGAGCAATGTTAAAGGGATAAATCTGAATAGATTCTGTCCAACTTTATCACATCTCTTTTATACGAATGATTATATTTTCTTCCTTGATGGAAAGATAAGTGAATGTCAGAATTCGGCAACAGTTCTGAATTAATATAGTTTTTGCATCTGGTCAAGCAATCAACCTGTGCAAATTCGGGATTTAATGTAGCATTGATTGTTCATAGAACTTGAGAAGGAATATGGCTTGCGAGATGAGAGTCCCCAAGATTGAGAAGACAAGCAAAAACTTGGGTATTGCGTTAGGCTAGGATGTGTCAAAAAGGAAAATATATGCTTGGATATTAGCGAGGGTGAACATCAAATAAGAAGGGTGTAAAGAAAACAATCACGTCAAAAGCAAGGACGAAAATTCTAGTAAAGCTGTGATGCAGGCCTTGCCTCGGTATGTAATGTCCATTTTTAAAGTCAAAGTCCACTTGTCAAGCTATTGAACAGAAAATTGCATCTCTTTGGCGGGAGGAACGGTAATGTAAAACCTGAACTGCTCTAGAAGATATGGCATGCGCTAAAACTTAGGAAGGAAAATGATGAGATTCGATCTAGGGATTTGATCCCCTATAATAGGCCAATCTTGGAAAAGCAAGCGCGACGAATGACATGAACTCCATCCTCACTATAGAGTCAGTTACCGAAAGGAATTTATTTCTCTCGTTGTCATCTTTGGCATGAGGGAAGGAATCTGGTCCATCATGGGGCTGGTAAAGCTTAATTTTGGGCAAAGAAGCAATTTCTCATTCTGTTTTGTGGTTAGTAGGAAATGGTGAAAAAAAGTACAAAAGAGAATGAGTGGCTTCAAAGAGGAGTGATTGGGCGGGCCAGCAACCTAAAGAGAGCCACAGAAAGTTGTTGACTTTATTATTAAGGATGATGCTAATTGGGATGAACATATTCACCTGTTTGATGAGCAGATAGTGAATGAAATCCTTACAGTTCCCATAGTGACTCATTTTTCAGAAGATAAATTGGTAAGGATTGATACCAGATCTCCTGAGGTTTTGCCTTTCCTAACTCCTTACAACATAACATATCGCATGTGTTTTGACGGTTTATATTTTCTAGTAATTTCATGTTCGTTAGAAGATTCTTCTCGAAAAGTTATATTGAATTCGAAAAATGATCCCTCGAAAAAGCTGCATGAACAATGAGATATTCTCCCTTGAAGTTTTGTGCTATCAAACTCCTTTCAGCAGGAGAAATAATGTGCTCTTATAATTCGATTTCTACTACTTTCTAGTAATTTCGTGTTTGCAAGAGATTCTTGTCGAAAAGTTAAGCGGAATATAGAAAAGGTCGCTCAAAAAAGAAACGTGAGCGATGAGAGAATTTTATACACTGAAGACTAAACACACTTGGAGAGAAATTGATAAACCAAGTCATGACTTGGCTTCATCCTCTAACCAGACACCGCGAGCCTTACATAATAAAGTATGGTAGACGAAAACCATCGCAAAATCAGGTTTTTCTTGGGGGTTGCGTACGTGCTGGAACGCATTACCAACAAAAGATAACCTTTACAGGAGGAAAATTATACATGAGGCTGCCCGTTCTCTATGTCAGCAACCCATAGAAACCATCGAACATGTCTTCCTTTTTTGTCCCAGGACGAAGCTTGTTTGGTCAAATCCAACCTTCAAATCAAACTATCAAGTCAAGGGTTAGCTCGTATCAAAAAGTGGCTGTTAAATTATAAAAGCACCTATGTAAATCAATGTCATGAAATGGACCTCAAAAGACAAGAAAAAATCTTCGCAGAACAGACACTTACCTTGGATTTTGCAACCACCAGAACATGGTGCGCTGAAAATCAGGATTGATGGTTCCTTTGTCGAAGGACTAACCGAAGGAGCCATCCCATGTATTTGTCACGACAACTCTGGGTGTTTAGTCCATGGTTTGCTCGACTTGTGCAGGTAGCTTCAGCTGCTCAGGCAGAAACCCTCGCTCTTCTGGAAACTCCAGAGTACCTCACTTCACGAAAGAGAGAGAGAGTCTTCTTGAGTCAGATTGTTTTAATCTTAGAAGCACACTTACAAGCTCAGATCAGCCAAGGTGGGAAGTCAAAAGTGCTTGGCGAAGAAAGCCGTGTGACCTGTTGTTGCAGTTTTCAGATATCTAGTTGGCCCTGCCACCTAGGGGATAGGATACATTTTCGTTTTCCTCCGATACGAGAGCTTCTTGTCTGAGAGAGTCCAACAAAGTAACAAATTGGGTTGCTAAAGCACGGAGAAAAAGGCCTTACCACAAAATTGGGTAATCTATCCCCTGCAAGCCCTATGGAATTTGTTATATTCAACAATATCTTTCATGTATTCTCAATTTTTTGCCTTAATGAATGAAAGAAACTCATTTCCGACGAAAAGAAAAGGATGAAATATTGCGGTGACAGTTGAACACTTGCGATTTACCAAAAGTAGTGACACAACTGCAAGAACAAGGCATAACTGGAGAGATCAAATTATCTGAGGGCCTGGTCCTTCCATGGTGAATCCAGCAAAATAAGCCACCAAAACGAGCATGCCGCTTGCTATAGACACACCCCCCGGAAGATTTTCCAAGGCGGATTTCACCTTAAACTTCATAACACTTTATTTTTCTTCAAGCAATAGGCCTTCCTCGTATTTTCTTCAAATTGGTCGAACACTAGCATTCAAGTATTGTTGGAGAGCCTTTGGCTTCTCTACTCTCGACTGATGCAAAAGAATGACCAACCATGCACGATTGTAATGTCAGCTAACATCACGATCGACCTTTGGTCAATTTTCTTATCCAAAGTTTCTTTCATTCGAAGCCTCTGGTTAAAAGTACTATTTCAAGTGTCGCCATATATTGAAAGTGTCTGATCTAAATATAACTCGGTAGAAATCTCAAAGCATTATAAGCGGTTTCCTCTTGATCTACAGTTAGAAAACTCATTTCTTTCACGTCACTATGTTGGGTAAAATCCCATATATATTATTTTAAAGAAGTCAAAATAATCAAATGCTACGAAATGCGTGCATTATTCGTGTAGAATCAGATTCTTTCTTTTTTTTTACTTTTTGGACTTTTGGAGAACCGGTTTGAAGATACCACCCGCTTGGGTGGCGCTGCTGGAGAGGGCACTCTTCCTCTCGTAAAAGGTTGAGTGTTCGAATCCCGGGCGCAACAGGATGATTTAACCGGCACACGTGTGTGGTGGCTAGCACGTGTCGCCCTCAGGGTTTACCTCTCGGTTGTCGGCCGTGCGGGATTCCCTGGATTATCATAAAAAAAAAAAAAAAAAAGAACCGGTTTGAAGATGGCTCTTTGTGTCGTTATTTAAAAGGAGAAATTCGAAGCAATTGCGGGGGCATCTGGATGGCTCCAAAGGCCGACACGCCGCGCCGATCATGCCGAGCCGATCGCGACTCTTCTTCTCCAGTCGGCAAAAAATCGCCCCTTCTCCTTATCCTCTATCTCTCTCTCTCTGCGCTCCAGCAAAGTCGCAGAACAAAAACCTAAAATTCTCTCTCTCTCTCTCTCTCTCTAAACCCCGAAAACCAATGGCCTCCAAGCTCCTCGCCTCCGCCCTCCGCCGATCGTCGCCGGCGGCGGCCCCCCCTCCCCTCCTCCTCCTCCGCCGCCGCCGACTCCTCTCCACCGCTTCCGCGGCGGCGGCGGCGGCCGCCGAGCCCTACGAGGAGGCGTCCTCCGGCGTCGTCATGAAGGGCGTCCGGATCTCCGGCCGCCCCCTGTACCTCGACATGCAGGCCACCTCCCCCGTGGACCCCCGCGTCCTGGACGCGATGCTCCCCTTCTACCTCCACCGCTACGGCAACCCCCACTCCCGAACCCACCTCTACGGCTGGGAGTCCGACCTCGCCGTCGAGTCCGCCCGCTCCCAGGTCGCCTCCCTCGTCGGCGCCTCCCCCAAGGAGATCGTCTTCACCTCCGGCGCCACCGAGTCCAACAACGTCTCCGTCAAGGGCGTCATGCACTTCTACCGCGACAAGAAGCGCCACGTCGTCACCACCCAGACCGAGCACAAGTGCGTCCTCGATTCCTGCCGCCACCTCCAGCAGGAGGGCTTCGACGTCACCTACCTCCCCGTCGGCCCCGATGGGATCGTCGACTTGGAGCGCCTGCGCTCCGCGATCCGCCCCGACACGGGGCTCGTCTCGGTCATGGCGGTGAATAACGAGATTGGGGTCATACAGCCCATGGAGGAGATCGGGAGGATTTGCAAGGAGTTCAATGTTCCCTTCCATACTGATGCTGCTCAGGCTCTGGGGAAGATCCCTATTGACGTTGAGAAGTGGAATGTGAGCTTGATGTCCTTGAGCGGGCACAAGATTTACGGCCCCAAAGGCATTGGGGCTCTGTACATGAGGAGGCGGCCCCGGATAAGGGTCGAGCCGCAGATGAATGGTGGTGGTCAGGAACGGGGGATCAGGAGCGGGACTGTCCCCACCCCTCTCGTAGTCGGGATGGGCGCGGCGTGCGAGCTGGCTATGAAGGAAATGGAGTACGACCATGGGAGGATCAGCGCTCTGCAGGAGCGGCTGCTTAACGGGATTAGGGAGAAAATCGATGGGGTCGTGGTTAATGGGAGCTTGGAGAGGCGGTATGCCGGTAATTTGAACTTGTCCTTCGCGTACGTTGAAGGGGAGAGCTTGTTGATGGGGCTGAAGGAAGTGGCGGTGTCAAGTGGCAGCGCCTGCACGAGCGCGAGCTTGGAGCCGTCGTACGTGTTGAGGGCACTGGGTGTGGACGAGGACATGGCTCATACCTCAATTCGATATGGAATCGGGAGGTTTACTACAGAGGAAGAGATCGATAGGGCGGTCGAGCTTACGGTGCAGCAGGTGGTGAAGCTGAGGGAGATGAGCCCGCTTTATGAAATGGTCAAGGAAGGAGTCGACATCAAGAGCATACAGTGGGCACAACATTGATTGGATGGATGAAACCAGTTGCTGTTTTTTGTGTACACAAGAATGGAGACCTAACAGGTGATGAAAGATGAAGAAATTGGAGTCCTGACACAAAGATTGGCCCATGAGCTGGAGCTGAGATTATAGTAAAGAGGTGTAAGAACTCCGCACAGATTTTTTGGTTTTTTACCTGAATATGTTAATGGCGAATCGCGTTTTCTTAATATCTGGGGTCAAAGTATTGAAGTACCTAGTATCTTCTGTATATTGGCTGGTGTTTCTTGTAGTATAAATTGGTTCAACTAAGACACTGGCTATACATGAGGGCATTGTAATTTGTGATAGTTTGAGCTTGATGTTCAATATGCACTTTGGTAATGGAGAATGCGACAGAGCACCTCATCACAGTAATCATTTTTTGCGTGTTAAGAGTGGTATTGCTTATAAGAACTGAACGTGTAACAGATTCCGAAGTTGCTCGCTTAGTTTCCTCTCGAGTGGCCTCCATCAATTACTCTCATCACAATTCAATTTAGGCATCAACGGTCGAGATTGTCACATATATGTGAGATGAAATAAATCCTTGTTCTGTGTACATGGCTCATGAACTGTGAAAGCTCCAATGGGAGACTGATTCTCTCACCTGGATTTCAACACAAGATTATTACCGACTACTCTTTCAATTACAATCATCTTGCATACTAAACAAGAGGCCTCATGTACCTCTGGATCACTTCCTAATGGCTCATGCATTCATCAACATGATTGACCTAGATATATGGCTGTGATACATATGACTGCGGGATTAATGAACTGCATCCTAGTGTTTATTATGGAGCCACAAGCTATGGAAACGCACACCTACTTGACCCTGCAGTCGGTTCATCATTGGCTACATTGCCAATTTGCACCGTCTTTCTCAAGGCATCGCACTCTGTCAACTGTTCCAACGGCCAAAAGAAATTCATAGTCATCAGTGTTGGCGAGGTTATGTTTGGGGACATAAGGCTAGTGGTAACCTGTTGTCCTACTTGACTTGTATTCCAGGTGTTAATACTCTTCCAAGCAGTCCCAAGCAATCAATCTTTGGGATCAATCCACTCTTCCATTTTTTGTCTTTCTCCATGCCCACGATTTGATTTTAGTGCCAGTCTCTACCCCTACATTATCAAGATTCATGTAAAAAAGAAACACTAATAGAACTGGAAACAAGAGATGCCACCTCGTCACTTGCCATGTTTAGCCCAATATTTTTAAGGTGCTTAACATCCACTCAGAATGTCAAATGATAAAAAACCTTTCAGCTTATATAGAAGAGCTCACTGCCAGCAAGTGCCAAACCCCACAGGTCCTATACTTGCACTTGAAATAGGTGGAATCGCATCACAATCCACTTCCTGGACAAATGATCATGGAGAAAGTGTCTGAGACCAGCGAACAAGGAAGCTGCAATTGACACAGAATCAGACAGGAAGAGATGGGCTCTGCCAATGTAGGTCCATTCTTTTTCATGACGTTGGCATGCCTGCAATACTTTAGATTGATCTGTTAGCAAATAGCAATCATTTGTTTCTGGAACAGGGGAACATAGTTTCACAATTTGGGGGACGACCTATGAGCATGTTAGAAGGAATTAAGTGTGGTTGTGGTAATTTCCATATTATTTGAAACTTATTTATAGCAGACATACTGAGGCCACAATAGCTATTGCTTGCCAATTGAACACTGAATATTTGGTAAAAGATTGATGAATCATTAGGACAATATAATCCGTTTTATATACCGTTCTCCTATGAATTGGTTTAATACTTCATTAAGTTGATTAGTCGTATGTTTAGTCTTTCTACATAGCTCGTTCCTTGTTTTTGGCATGGGATTGGGACACCGTGGTCATGTTCGTTTCCTACTGTCCAGTTAGAGGGGATATTGCACGGGCATTAATGTATATGGCTGTCTGCTAGGTGTGTTTCATCAGTTAGGTGGAGGCCCTGATCTTCACTTCTCTGATTCTCCAAGCATTGGTAGGCTGAACTAATTGACTGCATCTTTTCTCTTTCTGCATCTGCAACTCATAGACCTGCATATTCATTCTCTGATGTTTCGGAACAATAACTGTGACTGATATTTTCACCCGCGACATGAGAACTCTTAGATTTTTCTGTTCCTATCTCTCATTCAAGTCTGTACATACTCTGTCATGTTTAGCTTAATGTAAGCTTTCTTGTGAAAGACTCTTAAAACCCCACTAACTCCTATCAACATACTTACTTCTAAGTTTCCTCCCCTTAATCTTCCGCTTTCTTTTTTCCAGTCAGTACTAAATTCGGTCATGCTTTAATAGGGTAGGACGGCACTGACATTGTAGACATTTGATTCCTTTTACTCTTGAAAATGAGAAAATAAAAATGTTAACCGGGACCTTTCTAAATTATTAATCACCTAAATGCTTGCATTTGAGGTGTAGGATTCATTTGGGATAATTCTCTGTATGTAAATACGATACCGAAGTTTGAGCAACAAAATCCACCTCGCTGGTATGTGGGCTTAGTGCCATAGGAGAATAATGGGTCCGTTTTCTGTGGGTTGTCTTATTCCTATTCAGTAATGTTTGAGCTTTAGCATTTCTGGAACGATTCTTGGACGGTAAAGTCAAATTGGACTTGTGGTGGCCTGTCACAATTGATCCTCTTCATTTGTCTCAGTGGAGTTTGCTGATATCAACATTGGGGTGGATTCCCTTCGTCTTTTTTCATATGAGGTATATGTATCTAGTTATCTCATAAGCCTAAATGGAGTAAGATAATCTTTGACGACAGTTGCTGTTTTATTCCTAGTTCGGTCTGATCATTGGTGCTCTTCTTGTCTGTCCTATCCTCCTCTCCATGGCAACCAGTTTGATTCGCTGGCAGTATAAACATCAAATTCTAAGTTCTTATTCTTCATGTTTATATCATTGCCTTTGTTCTCTTCCGGTTCCCCATTTTCAACTGGGAATTCGGATATTGGACTTTCTCAGGTTGTCTGAATTTAGCTTGTGGAACATGTCCTGTTGTCTGCCACTGACTTAATGCAAAGAAAAAGGAGACGGGACTGCTTTGTACACTGCTGAGATGGAATAAACTCGATCCACCTTGAAGGGAAGAGAAGCTGAGAATGACCTGATATACGAATTTTATCAGCATAAAATAAATCCTTTTGTCGATCATCCAAAGTATGCTGATCTGATATGGAAGCAAAACTTGGGCTTGAATCTTGTCACTGTGAACCAGAATAAAAAATTATGGCTAGTCCACATTGCATGAACAGATGAACAAACGAACAATATGATTTGTTCTATGAGGCTGGATTTCTGTGTTTTGTCACGTCAAAAGGGCCACACCACACGGACTTTGTACTCTGGTGCATGTTTTCCTGTACTGCTTTGCGGACTTTGTATTCTGGTGCATGGTTCCTGTACTGCTTTTTTAGAGCGCGTTTGGCAACCGGCCAAACAGTAATTATTTTTATTTTTTATTTTCAGAATCAATTTTAGAACAGAAATTTATTTGATAATTTTTTTGTTCTTGGGCATTAGACCTGTTAAACGAATGGGTTAGGTCGGATTTGGGTCGGGTCATAAATGGTCCGACCCAAATTGACCTATTAATCTGTTTATGACCCATTTATTCATAGTGTAAATATCCCGACCCATACCCGACCCGACCCGACCCATATTGCTAAAATATTTTTATATTTAACCTAATCTAGGAATATTTATTTCTTATGATTTTTTTTAATTTTTTTAATTTTTTTTAAATTAAGGTTCCGTTTGTTTTGCGAAAAATGCGACATTTCTAGAAAATATTTTCCATAAAGTCATTATCCAAGAAAATAAAAAAGTTTCTGACGTTTGGCTGAAACCTGAAAATAAACTAGAAAATATTTTTCGATATTTGGTATATAAAATCTGATTTGATTTTACTTTGCGCATTCATTTTAATAATATTAATATTTTTTTATTTTTTAAATCGAATTTTTAATTATTTTTTATTTTTATTTTTTTCTCTTTTTTTTATTTTTGGTCGATCGCCAACCGCCATGGTCGACGACCGACCACAGGCGAGGCTTCAACTCGCTCGATTCCGGCGAGCCGAGCCTTGCCAGCATCCGGCAAGGCTCCACCTCGCCAGATCCGACGAGGTTGAGCTCGCCCAAGGCCGGCAAGCTCGAGTCTCGCCAGCCTCGGGCGAGGCTCCACCTCACCAGATCTGGCAAGGTCGAGCTTGCCCGAGGCAGGCGAGATCGAGTCTCGCCAGATCAGCGAGGCTGGAGCCTCGCCACAAGTCAGCGAGGCCTCAGCGTCGCTAGGATGGGGCGAGCCTTGAGGCTTGCCAGATCTGAGAGGTCATCCCGCCCCGGTGGCCGGTTGTCGTGGCCGACCACAGGCCGAAATAAAAAAAAAGAAAAAGAAAGAAGAGAAAAAAAAAGAAAAAAAAGAAAAAGAGAAAAAATAAAAATAATTAAATTTCGATTTTTTTAAACATTTTTATAAATAGGGAGAGAGTGTGTGGATGGGTCTAGTGGGTAGGTTAGACATGGATTCCAAACTCAATCTATTTAGACCCATTTATCTTTAAACTTTAAAATTTAAAACCCATTTAAGGTTGACTCTTTAAAATTAAAATGACCCATATATGATCCATTTATTTTTAAATGAGTCATATATGGGTTTAAGACCCATTTTTGACACCTCTACTGGGCATAAATTTGCAAAAATTTATTCCTAAAATCAGTTTTAAAACAGAATCAAGAAGTAAAAAAAAGTTACTTCTTAATTTTGGAAACAAGAATTAGAAATGAAAGATTTTTTTTTTCTTTTTCCTCCTCTTGGGCTGCGTTTGGTTGACCGGATAAAAGCTAGGATATGATATGTTTTATCCTATCCTGTGTTTGGTGGTGGTCCAAGATAAGATAAGGTCGGATATAAACCGGATATAGCCCGGATAAAAAAATCCGGTGGGGAGGTGGGATAGACCCGGATAGGATTTCTAATGCCTATTTTTCGAGAAACCCTACACTCCACTCGCCGTCATCTTTATCCCCACACCTTGTGCGCTTTCACCAAAAAAATTTCTCGACTTTTTTTTCCTTCATTGACTTCTTTGGACACGTGAATAGCCAAAAAATAAAAATTATCCTATCCGATTTTAAATCTGTAGTCCACCAAACAATGGACAGGATATGAAAAAATCTCAGGATTTCTTATCCTATCCTATTTAGAAATCCAGACGATCAAACGCAGCCTTGATTTTTTTCTTCTTCTAGTTGCCGCCCATAGGCCAGGGCCGGTGAGGGCGTTGCGGCCCTCGCCTGATCTCTCGTGGGTGGCCCTCACCTTCGCCCTCGTTGGATTTGGCGAGGGCGACCCTCGTTGTCGCCCTCGCCCAGGCTGCCGAGGGCGGCCCTTGCCTAGGCCGCTAGCTGCCCTCGCCCAATCTGGCGAGGACGACCCTTGTAGCCTCCCTCACTAGATCCACCGAGGGCGGCCCTTGTTGGATCTGGTGAGAGTGGCGGCGAGAGTCCAACCCTCGCCGACCTAGCCTGTGGCCAGTCACCGGTGCCTATGACCTAGCCATGCCGAATGAAAGGGAAGGAGAAGAAAAAAAAAGAAAAAAGAGAGAAAGAAATATTAAAAAATTCAAAATATTAATAATAAAAAGAAATTTTGTGTAGTTACCAAACACATTTATATTCTTTTTCTATTTTAAGAATAGAAATTTTGAGCAATTACCAAATGCCTTCAAATGCTTAGAAATTGTTCCCGGGCACGGAATAAAAAGAATCATTTTTTAGTAGAATCAGTTTTCGAGAACAAAATGGTTGCCAAATGCACCCTTAGGTGCTTTTGGCATCAGTTTTTGTTGAGAGGAAGTCAATGCGCTAGGCAGAGCCCATACCTAGGGCGAAGGGGAATAGTACAAAAAAAGTCATAAATATATTCGATCGGTAACAATTAAGTCCTAAACCTTCTAGTTGGACCTATTTAGTTCTAAAACTTTTTACATTGGTACTAATTCAGTCCATCCAACCAATTTAGGCCGGAAATTGTTGATGCATACGCCAATCGTCCTAGGTGTCATGATCGTCATTGATGTGGACAATTTAAATAGTATTTTAATAAATTTATTTTTTTTTGTTTTTTGTTTTCTTTGTCTTTATTGAGGACCGGCAACGGTCGCCGTCACTGCAAATGAAAACCCTCAGGTAATCCGATGACGAAGGAGACAATCACACACCAAACTGGGGATTTCAGAAGCTATGAGAGAGCGAGAGTATTTGTACAGATCTAGGGCAAATGCTTGAGTTGACATATTCCTTTCATTTCTTCTCCTCCTTTTCTTTCTTGTCTACGAACACTTGTATGTTCCTTTTTCACCATTATACATTAGAAGAGATGCATTACAAAGGATGAAAGAACTCTTCTCGAAAAGGTAGCTTGTCCGGAGAGGAAACTCAACCCACTATAAGCCTCAAAATATCTTTTTAGTTGCCCGATGTGAGATTTTGCCCGCATCATCTTCCTCCTCTTTAGGATTCCGCGACCTCGCAGAACGGTCCCGAGCGATCTTGAGGATGTAGCCTCGAGTTACCACCAAGGGACCCAGCCCCAAGGATTAAGTGTCAAAAGGTGGGCTTTCAAGGAGTGGCTTTGATACCAAAGATGATGCGTGGGCGTGACTGGGAAGGTATTTTAAGTGATAATAGGATTTTTTTTATGGTAATTATCATCATTAAGGCAAA
Organism: Syzygium malaccense; assembly: GCA_031216405.1. NCBI lineage: Eukaryota > Viridiplantae > Streptophyta > Magnoliopsida > Myrtales > Myrtaceae > Syzygium > Syzygium malaccense. Next base: position 1,997,427 of record CM062261.1, on the reverse strand, counting down.
AGGACGCACCGCCCGTCAATGATAAATATTAGGATAGATGAAGTTCACCTCAACGCCTAAAGAAATAGCACCAGGTAAGAATAAAAGACTTCAGTGTAGGAGTAGTTCACTACTAAGGCCTAAAAGAAATTCACCGGTCAATAATAAAAGATTTCTTAGTTTACCATCAAAGAACTGGATAAAGAACCAGGATAGAAATTCGCTCACTTGAGGAAAATCTCTTATATTAATCAAATTCAAGTCTTGTATGCGTATTGTCGTGACCTACCCTCGGGTGAATCACCTATGATTTGACCAATAAATTACTAAGCTTACATTTTATTCTGGCTCTACCAAATCCATATCAATTTGCAACTTATGTTCAATTTCAACATGCAATATAATTTTACTTTTAAGTCGCCACTAATTAATTATTGGTGGGTTAATTAGAAACGCAACTAAAGTATGGAGCACACTTTACTTCCACAAATAAGAGATTATGGATATTGAGACTTGATTATGTTATATTAAACTAAGGCGTTTCGGTACATTTTGTCTTCTATTTCCAAAAAATATTTTGTAAGCAACAAATTTTTTTTTGTCAGAATCTTGCAAGCAAGTTAGATTAATATTAAACATATCGCTTAACATGCAAAGGGATTATCATGCGGGTGTGTAATTAATTAAAATAACACTCAATAATCAAAAGCAATAAATAAAATGCTAGAATAGGGACCTCATTGCAAGCAAAGCATATCAATTAATTTCCCGAATATCTGAAACTTATTTACCTAAACATGCTATGCCTAGCCAAACATGATTTCTACGAACTAATTGACAGATTTAATTAATTCTCTTTCGTTTGGTTTTTCTTTTATTTATGAAGACTAAGCTATTTGCAAAGCATGCGATGCAAATTCTATATTATGACTGCATGTCCTAATTCTAATGACAATTAAAATGATCTATCTTAAACATGCAATCACCGAATGACATGGCATAGATGACAAGAAATTGATGACGTGGCATGAATGATGACATGACAATGACGTGGCATATGTGATGACATGGCACAATGATGCGGCAAGCATGATGAAGTGGCAGGATGTCATGGCATTATTGACATGGCAACCTTTCCTACATGACATGCACATGCTTTTTTAGGATTTTTAATATTAAAATTTGAAATTAATTATTAATTAAAAGAAACTATCTAAAGTGAGATATCATCCGATTCAAACTAGGAAATAAATTGGAATAAATCTTTTTAAACTTGGAAACTTATCTTAAACTATTAGATAATATCTAACCTGCAATTTTATCTAGAAAAACTATCCTAATTTAACATGAGGTGTTATCTTTTTGTATTTTTCTAAGATACGAAATTTTATCAAAGTGAAACATGAAATATATCGAACACCCATCAACATATTGATCGCAATACAAAACAAAAGATCAAGATAATCGAAAAATAATCCGACGTCTCGCAGCTTAAATTAACGATTATCGTGATCTTGGCACCCACCAGGATTCAAGATAAAATCAAATTAATGATAATAAAAAAATGATCCGGGGACTCAAATTAATGATTATAATGATTTTTTTGCAAACGAAATCTCCTAATGGGATAATGCCTCAATCTTCTCAAAAGATCACGTTAGTCCAAATTAAGCAATAAAATAGTGAATTTAAAATTAGATCGGATAATTACCTCATTTGGAGATCTTATTTCCTAATTGGGTCCGGGAATTTCTTTGTTTCTTTTCTTGCCCTTCCTCTCTCTTTTATTTTTTCTCATGTGTGCTCTCAATGTCTAAGACCTAATGTGTTTATATAGTATTAACCTAGGTCTAATTAGGGCTTTTTAATAACAAAAGGCTTAATCTTTATGGGTTTATTAAAATTAGACTTAAAGCCTTTTGTTAATTCTAATCTTTATGGGTTAAACCCAATCTAATTAAAGCTCATAACCCTCCCTTTTTATTCATGAACTTTCGGCCATTTAACTCCCATAGCCTGGCCAAATTTTGTCTTTTCCTTGGGCTCAGTCTAAATGATCCAATTAAGTTTGAAACCATTTACCGCTAGTCCAATGCAATTTTATGGGTTTAACTATATGCTATAAAATGCAAAATGCTCCTAATAATACATGCAAATTAATAGAATATTTTTGTTTAGGGGTCGGGGTTGGACCCTAATTTTCAATGCAATAAATGTCTAAATGGGTTGTCAAAATTTATGTGTTGATATGTACAATTGGGATTACACCTCAATTCATGGAGGGATTTTGCTGAACAAAAGAAAATTATTCTTGGAGTTCTACAAATTGAAATGACTCTTGAAGTTGGTTTTGATTTTCTAGTTTCGCTATACTAGGTAGGTAGCGTTCTCTTTTCTCTTGGGATTTTGAAATTTGTTTGGAGAGTCGAGAAAATAGATGGCCTAAGTATTCTTTTGAATTGTGGTTATTATCTATGCAAGTGATTGTATAGCTATACGAGAGAAGAAGTTTTGCATTCCAAGTATATCGGTTTCATGGATCTACCCAGGAACCAGATCGAACTGGTGGTCCGGTTTCTGGTCTAGTTCCAAAGTGAGTCCATAGAACTAGTAGGCGGTTCCTAGTTCCTATTATGTGGAACCGGTCCTTAGTGCCCGCCCTTCTGGAACCGATCATCCCTAGATACAATGTCAATGGTTTGTGTTGTTAAGATATCATTCAGTTGTGTTTTTGTTAGGCTTTATGTGATTTTGATGAGGGCCAAATCTAGTTACAACTTTTCTTTATATTCGAACTCATATCTCTTCATAGAAAAAAATCCTTCTTATATGTTATCATTTGGAATTGTGGGATTGTGAACAATACTAATGACTTTATTCATCTTAGAACAATAATTGTAGTCTCGATTTTTTCCCTTCTTTATCATATCTTGTTAATCTTTATGGTTTAAAATTTACAAAAAAAGTAAAAAATCTAGCTAGGTGCACATTCTATGGATTTTTTTTTTTTTGCCTTTTCAAAGGAAGAAGTAAACTAATCTCTCGAGAAAGAAAATTTTTAAGCGAACCGAGATAAGAAAGTAGTCACTCATGGATAACTAGTGCCTAAAAATGTGTTACTAGATATCAATACAAAATTGAAAGCTGATTTGGTCAATCAACCTAAAAAGGGCATGTATTAGCCCAAAAAAAAAAAACTCGTGAAAACAACCTAACCTAATTTCTAAGTGTGATTGTGAAAGTAAGGTCAACTTCATCTTTAGAAATTTTGGGTTCATTAGCTAAAGAAAAGTTCTTACATTATTTGGTTGGGTTTTATTTTTCCTTATTTCCATGTTTTGAACGAAATTTCCTTTAACCAAACTTCTACTTGGTGTTTACAAATGTGGATATAACCCACATGTGAACTTAACAAGAAATAAATGCGAATGATGTCCATCGTTATAAACCATCGATAGGAAGCTTAATTGGAGCAAGTTTCCTCCAACTAAAATTGCAGGAACCTAATTAAGTGAATTAAGATTGATTTTACGTCTTTTGAAGTTATTTCAAAGTTTCTCAAAGCTGAATATTATGGTTCGTGACACGACAGCTGGTTCTCTTTATGCTGAGAAAAACATGGATTCTACCATGGTTGCGCCTTGTCTCTTTGGCAGCCTTTAAAGTGAACTAGAAAATTTTATTTTCCTTCCTTTCTCTTTTTCATTCTGTTAACAAATTAGAACATGGTTTTCCTTTTGAAATGGAGAAGCTAGTAAGTCAGCAAAAATGGATAAATTTTACGTAGCTGCTCCCTGGATCAAGTTGAAAGAAATCTTATGGTAAGCAATTCATAAAAACAACCAAAATTGACTAGAGATGTTCATCAATAATTAAATCTCAGAGACTAATCTACGCTGGGGAAGCAATCACTAATCAGTTTCATACATAATTCATGTACAACAATCTCAAAAATGGGTTTTACCCCCACAATAAAAGAAGTAGAAGAAGAAGAAATTAACAAAAAGTCAAAAGAATCCTTACCAAAAAAAAAAAACAAAAAGTCAAAAGAAAATGTTAAGAGCACCCTATTAAATATGATGGTCAAGGATTGAAAATGAACTTGCCACACTTGCATTTCCAACTCATGGGCTTGTAGTTGGAGCTCTCATCACCTCTTGAGTAGTAGTCCACTGTGAAGACTGTGGAGGTGTTGCCACTCTCGTCCTGAGGATTTGCAGGCACTTGGATGGCCTCGCAGTGCCCACATGAGCTGCACTTCCTCTCACATCTTGGTGGTGCCGAGCCTATCTGAATTCTCCTCACACTTGCCTTTGATTCACTCATTGGCTGTCCCTCAAAACACAACACCACAAATGTTATTGTCCACACACATGCAAACACACAGAAAACACTCACACAGAGAGAGAGAGAGAGAGAGAGAGAGAGAGAGAGAGAGAGAGAGAGAGAGAGAGAGAGAGAGAGATTTCACTTGGATTTGCTTACCTTGGAAGAGTCAGTGTGCTTAAGAATGGCTTTACCTGGAAAAGAAACGAAAGAAAAGCACAAAAGAGATGGAGAGAGACAGAGTAAGAGATTTTTCTTCTTCAAAGTCGAACCAAGTGTAGTAAAAAAGTGGAGCACAACAGCGAAAAACTATTGGATTTTCAACTTCAGTTTAAGGTTTAACCATTACCTTCAGTTCTAAATTCCAAGAGAGAAGAGCCCATCAAGTAGGTGATTAGAATGAAAATGGTAAAAGAAAGAACTCTTTGGCTAGGAATGCCATAAATGCCAGAACCCATTTTAGAGAGAGAGAGTGAGAGAGAGACTTAAGACAATATCAAATGGGAGCGACTGAGGAAGAAGAAATTAGCTATAACCAGCTACAAAACGGAAAAGGAATAGATAAGAAGGAAGGAACGGAGGAAACAGAGGAGTGCACAAATTCAAACTCCGGAAGACAAATTGAGACAAAAAAGAAAAATAAGAATAAGAAAATATGGAATTTTGTTTATTGGTAAAAAAAATATGGAGTTGAAAAGAAAGGACTTTGCTACAAGAAATGGTGAGGGATTGATTGACACAAATAATATAAAATCTCCTCCTTCTTTCTTTCTGAATTGATATAACGTGGAAGGACAAATGAGAATAGCAGGACGCTAGAAAAGGGACTCGGAAAAGGACCCCACTCCATATGGAAGCCCTGTGCCTCGGCATCTTTTTCTGAGCCCATTGTCACTTGCTACTAAAGATGTTCCCAATAATGCCAGTAAACATGCCCGTGAAATTTGAGGCATCTCAAGGTTTCTTATAATTTGGTTCTATTCCATCCCCATCTTTACGAAATGAAAGCACTGGAATTTACCCCAAATAGTTGCTGTCGACGACAAGCAATGGGATTTGTTGGCGAATGGCCAGAAGATCGCATGTTAATTATCCACTCACACGTTGAGTTTTATCCGTTGGATCCGGCAAACTTTGTGTATTAATTCGGAACAAAGAAAAACACGTTTCGCCTTCTGAACAGTAGTCAAAATTGGGATGCATTAGTACAAATCCATTCACATCAGTCTTGGCATTTAATCGGGGAAAACAAGACATAAGGGAGCAAAGTGAGATTAGTTTCAAATCTTGGGGGAAGCACAATAGATCCCAATCTAAACGACAGAAGAAAGAGGACCAGCGGTGTTTTTTGTCCCCTTTTTGTTTTGCTGGAAAAAGAAGGGGAACCAATAGTAATGTTACAGGGAGAATATAAGAAGAGATGGCAACAACAGATTTGAGGTATTGAAAAGACAACAAACCCCAAAAAGCGCAAAAAACCACGGGCTCAGAGACAACAGAAATTCCCCCAAAACGACATGCATATACAGCTGTTACAGAAACGTCGTCCAGCTTTTTGAGGGATTATTCGAAGTGGTTGGCCTGAGCAGACCCAACGCATCACGCCATGTCCATCTTCTCTATCCCCATCTGTGAAAATATGGGACGGGCGGACGGGCGGACGGCCACTGTTGGTATCTTCCAAGTTCCATCAATCTTGGCATTGTGATTGCATTTGATGGGCCGCGCATTCAGTGATCCGTTTGCATTAATCAAGCAAAACTTCTTTTTTTGCTTTATCTATTTTGGCCAAACCTTTTTTAAAATAAGAGCATATGTTTGAATTCAGATGTGTGAAAACTCGTAATTTGCTTGTATCGCTCAACGTACAATACAAATATTTATACAACATATTGCTTAACAAAAAAGAGAAAGTAAAGATCTACCAAATATCTCTAACTAATTATAAAAGATATACTAAATATTATGCTAACTAAAAGCAAAAGTAAATCCTAACTAATAATAAGAGATACACTAAATATTAGAAAAACAGAATGTAAATCTATAGCAAATCTTCCGTAATAAGATGTATAATGAATAAGATGAACACAATTAGTTTGATTAATTTTTGGGAAAATGACATTATAAGTGTCATAATTTTTATAGAAGGCTTACTTGAGTATCATAACTTTTTTTTTATCACTTGAGTGCCATAACTCTCATATGATGCTCACTTTAATGCCCTAACCTTTTTTTTTTCAATCACTCGATTCCTCCAATTGTCATTATTCTGACTAAACTGTCTGTATCAACTTTGTTTGTTATTTGTCAATAATAACTAAAAGTTAGTCATTTTTTTGCGGTTAATATCATGAAAAATCACAAATTGATACACCTGTGATAAATTTACCATAAATTAATTTTTTGACCAAAAAAATCTGTAAACTGGTACACATATGACAATTTTACCCTATGTTAGTTCCTGTTAAATTTTACTGTCAAATTTTTTAGTTGAATGAAAAATGGCAGTTGACGAGTGTACCAGTTTGTGGTTTTATCCTCTATTTGTCACTAGTGTACCAGTGTGTGATTTTTCGTGGTATTAATCTAATTTAACGGAGGGTAAATTTGTCATAAATGTACTAGTTTGGAGTTTTTGGTAATTGAAAATTTAGTTTAAGGTAAATTTGTCACATGTGTACTAGTTTGGAATTTTTTATGATTAAAAAATTAGTTTCGGATAAATTTGTTATAAGTGTACTAGTTAGGGGTTTTTCATGTTATTAACCCTTTTTTTTTATCAACATATGCCCCATTTAAAAAGAACTGAATGATTTATCGATTATTTGATTTTTTTTAAATTAGATAATCAAGAGTCATGCCTCATTGTCATCAATAAAATTTGATTTTTCCCTGCCGAATTACTTCTTGAATTATTTTCTTGAAAACAATACAATTAATTGTGATATGGCTCCATGAACAGTGTCACTTGCAATATTTTTTGTTTACTAAATCTTCTCTGCTCGTGATAGCTTGGCCTTTTGTAAATTTTATCAGCCCATATTTTAAGAGTAAGTCGAAGATTTCGTCCAACTTTCAATGTTGAATGAGTAAACTTGCGTTTTTTTAGCCTTAGCTATTATTTTTTTCTTTTATTTTGGCAAGCTTTAAGGATCAACAAACGTAAGGCTTGTTGACCACCATTTTCGCCATATTTATATCAATGTTATCATTCGGTTCATATTCATACTCTGACTCATAATTTTCCATTAGTCATGCTTTGCGTAAAGTATTCACAAGTTTTATTTTTTTTAACAATTGCTTATATTTAGATACTCTCGTCTTCAATTGAAAAAAATCAGCAAGTCTTGCCTTTTGCATTTTTCTCTAAATTTGAATTTCAATTCATCGAAAGCTAGAATTGTGAATTCTTTTTCTTTGAAATTGAATTGTTTTCTTAAAAACAATACAATTAATTGTGTTATGGCTCCACAAATGGTGCCACTTGCAATATTTTTTTGTTTACTACATCTTTTTTACTCGGGATAACTTGGCCTTTTGATAATTTTGTCAGCCCATGTTATAAGAGTAAATCTAATATTTCATCCAACTCTGAATGTCAAATAAGTAAGCTTTAACGATCGACAAACTTAAGGCTTGTTGAGCACCATTTTTCACCAAATTTATATCTATGTTTTCATACGGTTCAGATTCATACTCTCGCCGATAATTTTCCATTGGAGTCATGCTTTGTGCAAAGTATTCACATGGTTTATCTCTTATTTTTAACAATTGCTCATATTTAGACATTCTTGTCTGCAATTGGCAAGTCTTGCCCTTCGAATGTTTCTCTAAATTGAATTTCAATTCATTGAAAGTCAGATTCGTGAATTCTTTTTCTCATAGATTAAATTATTTTCTTAGAAACAATACAATTAATGTGTTATGGCTCCATGAATGGTGCCACTTGCAATATTTTTTGTTTACTAAATCTTTTTTACTTGGGATAACTTAGCCTTTTCTAAATTTTATCAGCCCATGTTTTAAGAGTAAATCGAATATTTTGTCTAACTTTGAATGTCAAATGAGTTAACATGAGTGTCTTTAGCCCTAACTATTATTTTTTATTTTATTTTGGCAAGCTTTAAGGATCGACAAATGTAAGGCTTCTTGAGCACCATTTTTGCCAAATTTATATCAATATTTTCATTCGGTCGAGATTCATACTCCGACTCATAATTTTTCATTAGAGCCATGTTTTGGGTAAAGTATTCATGTGTCCTTTATCTCTTTTTTTTTTTTTAACAATTGCTCATATTTAGACAGTCTTGTCTCCAATTGAAAAAAATTGGCAAGTCTTGCCACTTCGAATTTTTCTCTAAATTGAATTTTAATTCATCAAAAGCCAGATTCATGAATTCTTTTTTAGAGAGCAAAGCGAGACATCTATTTCAAGCCTTCTTAAATCAAGCAATAAATTGATCGATTGAATCACTATTATATTGACAAAGTTTAGACAAATTAACAAACAATACTTCAAGTATCATTTTATAAATTTGCGAATGGAATTGTCTTTTCATCTCTGTCTAGTCACACATTGATTTAGGAGGTAAATTAGTGTGTCAAATAAAAATAGTTTTGGACAAAGACAGAATATAACTTAAGTCTTAAAAACTCATTTGTTCCTTCTTCCCCCGCAATGGGCTCTAAATCGAACAGTTTCTTCGATGGTTAATTGCTCATCTTCGCCAGTAAAAGGCAAAGTCAGCGATTTTGAAACCCATTAGAAAAGGCTAATTATCAACCCATTTAGGATGTGGTTTCCTATAAGCAGGTATGTTAACACCCCTGTTTAGCCTTAATTGTTGTTGAACTTCCTCAGCAAACTATGCAGGGTTTACGTGCAGATTTGGTTGGCCAGTTTGCCCCCTAGGAGGTGATACTAGTCTTACCATATTATTTACGTGGGAAAAGTATACTAAAAGTGACATAACTTTCATACGATGCTCATTTTGGTGCCAAAACTTTTTGTTGAATCCTTAAGTTCCCTATCAAAGAAAAACGATCAGTTATATGTCTTCGACAAAAAAATTCCGACCAAAAGTTCTACGTGGCAATTGTAATTAAATGTTTATTCCAACGTGGCTTTTTTTTAATTATATATATAGTACGTGTTGATGAAAAAGAAAAGCCAACTTGGAAATTCCGCTTCATCTCCTTTCATGCATCACAGCCATGACACCCCTTCCCACCAATTAACCATCTTTCAGCTCTGCCGCTACCTCCGATGGGCCCCCAAGACAGTCGGCAACCATTGTTGTTTCCCATGGAGAGCTATGACCGAAAGGCTCTATTTTTGCCTTGCCATATCCATCGCACAAGAACTTACTCTTCTAGTTCAAGCCTTCATTCGTTCCTTCGTAAAGCCCCCAAACATTTACTTCGTATTCCAACGATGGCTATAGAAGCTCCAGTTTCGGATAGAGTCAATGTCGGAGAAGAGGAACCAATAAGAGGCCCTGTTTTTGAAGCTTTTATTTGCACTCTTCAAGAGCTTGCCATTCTCGTCTGAACCTTCACTCATTCATTCTTGAAACACGAAATGAGCCGCTTGTCATGATCCTACTCTCCACTGCAAGATCCACCTCGAAATTTTGGCCCAAATTGCCAAATTTTGACTTGGAGTTGAAGAAGAGGGGATTTAGCCTAATTAGGGTTTTAAATTGGGGCAAACCATGCTCAATGACATCGCTTGGGACACAAAGGTCGAGTCAGGCTGTTAGAGAGCCACGTCAATCCGAAAAAAAAATGATATAATATTTCCACGTTAGATTTCCGACATATCCAATCGGAATTGACACTTAAATGGTCTTTTTTTTTTTGTAAGTAGCACTTAAGTAATTCAGAAAAAAATTTTGGCACCAAAATTAGTGCCATATGAAAGTTATGCACTTGTAGTGTTCTTTTCCTATTTACAATAATTGACATGTTAGAACCAACAGGAATATTCACATAGGGTGGTACCAACGAAACCACTAGCCCTACATTTTCAACATTTGACAATTGACCAGCCAATTAACTAGTTTGATTTACCAAATTATTGTTACCTTTTTGTTAGTTTGACCAACCTTAGCCTGATTATTTCCATTATTCTGACCTTGATTAGAATATTGAAGCCTTTGCATATTTCTTATAGGGACTTAAGACTATTTTGATCCATATTATTAGCATCATTAAATGGAGAAAGACTAAAGATATACCAGTTGAACAATCATGGCCTCGTGAGGGCATCATTCACAACATTGACGACGATCGACTCATATCGGATATATGACTCACGATGTAGTTGGCCATACCAGTTTGATGCTCTTAAAAAATTCTTCTCAAGGTTTATATCATGTTGGGATTTGGTGCAACCTCCTTCAACTGCTCATTAGTGTGATGCATTGGAAGATCGACTTCCTCGCGTCAATTATCTTCTGCCGCTCTCCAAGCAAATGAAGTATCAAAATGCGCGACTGCCTCATTACCAGTTTGTGGTAATGGATTATTGTTGTGAGCAGCATTGTTGGACTCTTGTTGATATCTGGTTCTTGCCATCATAATCTCTTCGAATCAACAAAAGGTGTCCCACCAAACCAAACGTGTAAAAGAGATGTTTCAACAAAAATGATGAAATACCTTCCAAGATTATAGGTAAATTGATATGAATCAATAGAGATTGTGAAGGGTCATTTGTTGATTTTGGATAGGAAAGTAAATGACAAGAACATTAAAGGTACGAAGATTGGAGACAACTATGCATGAAAGGATAAAATTGACGTCTTTATGATTTTCACAAATTTTATGAAATGTTGATCAAGAGTTGATTTTTTTGGTTTGACCAAAAACTCAACCTTTGACTTATTAAGAAAACGATATCTAAGTACAAATGAAATGGGTGGCACTTCAAAGACACTAAGGCTCTGTTCGTTTGGCGGAAAACGTTTTCCGTGGGAAAATATTTTCCTTCCTCCTCTCACAAAATAGCCTAAGTTTATGGAAAATGACTTCCACTTCTTCAAAAGCGGAAATCATTTTCTGGATCTTCTTCTTCTTCTTCTTCTTCTTCTTCTTCTTCACTAAGGTCGCCGGCCGCCTGGCCGCCGGCGAAAAATATTTTCCGAAACTTTTTCTTATTAGTCGCCGAACATCGGAAAATTATATTTCGGAAAAATATTTTCCAGGAAAATGACTTCCGGGAAAATATTTTCCAAAAGGAGAATATTTTTCGCCAAACGAACGGAGCCTAAAAAGACTCTTTGGCTGAAAAACGGGTCTTGTCATGATCAGGATTCTTGAGTCTCGAGTTTTACTCTAAAGGACTTGTTGGAGAAAAATCAAGTGTCAACACTTTCACATTGAACTATTGTAGTCACACGACACTCAACTTTATTTCCGTAAATATCATGTGGCAAGACACGAAGCATGGTTTTGCCGCATAATTGATACTCAACTAATAAACTTTACCTTTTTAATTTATCATCATTGGAATTATATTATATATTCAGTCCTGACGGCATCTGAATTTTTTGGCTTGAAGGTCATCTTTCACATTTTAGAAAAATTGGGATTAGATAATTCGTTTGAACCCTAAACAAAATGAAAAACTTACGCTACATTTTCACGGATTAGTATTTTTCGCTGCATTTTCTCACATTCAACAATTAAAGACATTGTAGATTTAGGATCATTGACCCTACATGTAAAACAATAGTTTGATGAAGTGGATGGAGCTCCTGAATCCTACAATTCATATCGCAATTGGGCCTTTCTTACACCGATCCTTTCCCGGGCCCTAATTAAGCTAACCAAGGCCTAGCTAAGACCCATTTTAGAGGCAAGTACATCTACCTCTAAATAATGTTATGAAGGCGTTTGTATTTGCTTTTCCAAAGTGAGTATATCTGATGCTAATCAGTCACTGGCATTAGAGGCTGATACCCGTATTGCCCCAATTTCGTTTCTGTATAAATTTAGAAATGGCGGTATCCTAGGTAATTATTTTATGTGCATCTAAAATTTTTGGAGGAAAAGAAGCTTACTTTTAGTGGAAAATATTCTTGACTACACAAGTCGCTTTTGTTGCACTGCAAGCTTTATCTAGTTAAAATACTTTTTGTTAAATACGTCTTGAATTTTATGTACTTGGTCCGGTTTATGACCCGACCCGACATATTTTTGTGCGACCTGAAAGTGGAGAGAAAATTGAGATTTGGTTTGTGACGTGAAGGGTTGGGCTGATAGGCCTAATTCGCAGCAAGCGAACAAATCTCCATAGCGGATCGCTCGAGCTGGAGAAAGCGAACTAATGTCTTGGGGGGTTCGGGGGCGTAGCCCCCGAGGAAAATTTTTGGGGAGCCCTATTTATACTGCGGCTAGGTTTTCTCATTGATGTACAGAAAGAATTTTGTTTACAGAGAGTTTTTTGTGAGCCGTGAGCTTTAGTCGTTGTTTTCGACTTCTGAAAATTGTACTCTCTTTGATTATAGTGGAACATTGTCTTGCCTCGTCCATGGACGTAGATCACGTTGTGATCGAACCACGTAAATCTCTGTGTTCTGTCTATTTATTTTTCCGCATCAGTTTCAACACTTTCTCATCAGAAAACAAAATATAATGATCTCGTGCAAGTTTCATGCGGAAAGCTCTGTCAATGATAACCTACTCTCCAACCAATTCACCTTTGCAAGAATATTTTGAGCCACCCCACACTTGATGGGCGCCGTGTATCTAGTCGGCAATACGTATTGTAAGATCATGGCGATGGGCTGACCATCTTAAGAGGACTTTTTTGGAGGGCAGTCCTCAGCTTTGTTGCACAGTATTTCGGCACGACAATGAAACGTCGGACTTGGCAAACACGCAAGCAGAACATTCAGTGACAGGGTGTGGAGTGCATACCATAACACCAAAAGTAGAAACATAGTGGCCAGAAATCCTCATCTGCTAGTGACTATGGGAGGCAATAGTGGCCAGGAGGGAATTAAATGAAGAAGACGAGACAGCAGTATTTCACAGTTTCGCTGTATTGTCGGCCATTGTTGACTTATTGATCAGTTCAGGAGGGATTTCTGGAGAAATAGCTCTGGACTTTACTGCATCTCAAATCGCAAATGAAAAAAAAAACAAAATGGAAGATAGAACATGGCTTCTTTAATAGGTTCTTATTTTGCATTAATTACTGAATAAAAAGACCCCACAAGAGTAATTTTAGCTGATTTCGATGATCGGGTCACTCTAGTTCACCTTCTCAACTGGATAAGCGAGAACAAAGCCCAGCTCCAATCCCAACGCCATTAATGAGAGCGTTTCATTTCTGCATCCAACGATAAACCATCGAAATCAATGTGTTCTGGATGTATCGGCCCCTAATGTCTTATCAGAATCACTCAAAGTTCATGAGCCTTTTGGATGGTGACCCCGTACCCGCCACAGGATAATGAGTGCACTGGACATTTTGGTTAGTTCATCACATCATTGTCCAAGCAGAAGACGATGTTGTGTCAATTCGTCATAGACTAAGTCATTCATATATCAAGAATCAGCGAAAGTTGTATTTCTTCTGAAGTCGAAAAGAGAGCAAAGGCTGCAAAATATAATTGTAACGTAAAGGCAAAAGGTTGAAGCTTCCATAAGACTTAATCTAGGAAATGAGTTGCTGGATGACAATTTCTAGCACGACTTGAGCACCGTAGGGTAAATATTTGCAAGTTTGGGATAGTAAATCGCGTTGATGACACGACTGTCTCGACCTTTTTGACAAAATTCTTCAAAAAGATTCGTGTTGGGGACCTCAGGTTGAATATGGAGAACCAAGAAATTGACTCCCTCTTATCCGTGTAATAAAAAAACAACACTTTTTAACCTCAATAGTATATTGACATATATTTAATTTAATTAATTTAGTTTTATTTCCTTTTTCTTTGGCAACTTGATGATGCGCCAATAATGGTACTAATAAATATCATACTTTAGTAAGGCATGGAAAATAAATAAATGGGAGTGAGTTCATATATTTCTTGATTTTTTCTTAAAATCATTTGATTCTTATAAATAATCCAATTAAGCACTCACAAATAAAAGTACATAAAGCTAAGTTTTATCTCAAAAAAGCCATTCAAATGTATCAAATCATGTTCGGGTTGGACCGAGTCAAACCGGGTACAATTATGTTAAGTGTAGCCTACTTCTTAACTGCACCATGTTCTAGTTTTTTTTTTCTAACATTAACAATTGGTTGTGTTTTGGTTGACCTATTTGTAATATGTTATTTACTGAAAATGATATAGACACGATTACTAGGCATGAATTAATACAGTTGAGTTACCTAAGATCTGTTTTTATTGCAAAACGTTTCAAAATGTAATGTTGTACTTTCATTTATGGACACACACACACACATAAGGATCTAAAATATGGTTTTTTAGACCATATAAATTCTTATTTGATAAAAAAACTGATAAAGTTTCAGATGATTTTATATGAGATACATATATGAATATTCAGTTTAGTTAATGCCCACAAATGCATAAAATTGTCCAATCTATCTACATACAAATTGTAACTTGTAAGGGGCCACCCACGAAGTGGCAAACGTAGCCCGGAACTTGTAGCCGGTCATATCAAAATATTGCCTATCGATGTAATTTCGGCTTCATAAAAGTCAATGAAGACAATACAATTAAAATCAATTAGAAGATGCTAAATTATTAAAATCATATCATTTCAATTCATCCTTAACTGATATGTCAATTTCGAGTCTCTTAAAATTTTTCTTTTTTTTTTTATTTTCATTTGTTGTAGTTCTTTCATCAAATTTTCACAGTAAAGAAGCATTTTTTTTTCTGTTTAACATCTAATGGTGGCAATTTTACCTTTTTATACATTTTATATGCACTTTCTTTATGTGCTGTACATCTTTCTTTAAAAAAAAAGTCTATTTTGTGTCCTCTAATTGGCACTACACTTTCAATTGAGTCCTCACCTTTTTAATAGGTTCAACTGAGTCCTTTAACTTCACTAATTTGTCTAATCGAATCCTTATACAGTTAACAAACTTAATTTTGTTAATATGGCAGCTGAGATGGCATTTAATTATCATAAAAAAAGATTAAAAAAGCTTAACAACAACAGATTGAAATTGATAAAAATGATAACAATTAAGTCAGTTCGAGGGACTCGGCCCCATCAATCTGTTAAACTGTGCGGCCACGGCGAGGTGGCGGTTGCGGTGGCCTACAGTAGGTAAGGTGGCGGCTGTCGTGGCCTTACGATAACTCTCTCTCTCTGTCTATCTTTCTCTCCTCGAGCCAGAACAGATGAGACATAAACCAAGATTTGAAGTTTAGAATGGGGTATAATTCAATCGAGAGTTTGGAACATACGATGTCTTCGATTTCCTTTCCTTCGGGTGCGACTCCATATCCTTCCATCCTCGGAGGAAATATCACTTTCATTCTAGCAATCTAAGCAAGAAAAGGGAGAAAACGGTCTCTTACTAATGATAAAAATGCAGTCCCAGCAAAACATAATTTAGGCTCCGTTCGTTTTCGGAAAAATATTTTTCCAAAAAACATTTTTCGCGTTTTCTGGTGTTCAGAAACGGCGGAAAACATTTTCCTTCCCCACCCCCAAATCCTTCATTATTTTGAGGAAAATGATTTCCTCTTTTCACAAAGAGGAAATCATTTTCCCCCAAAGTCAAGGCAAAATTGCCCATGGGAGGGAAAATGTTTTTCGTGGAAGAGGAAGTTGATCGCCGGTCACCGCTATTGCCTGTCGGTCGCCGGCGATCGCCGCTGTCGCCGGTCGCCAGCCGCCACCGGTCGCCGGCCGTCGCCGCCGTCGTTGGCCGTCCCTGGTCGCCGGCCGCTGCCGCCGCCTCCGCCGGTTGCCTGCCGCCGCCACAGCTGGCCATCGCCCGCCGCCCGCCGCCGATCGCAGCTCGCCGCCGCCGCCGGTCGCCGGACACCGTCGGATCGGCGGTCGCCGAATACCAGAAAGTATTTTTCGAAACTTTTTCAAATTTTAGTCGAATACCAGAAAATTGTGTTCCAGGAAAATATTTTTCAGGAAAATGACTTTCGGGAAAATATTTTCTAAAAGGAGAATATTTTCCGGCAAACGAATGGAGCCTAATGAACGGTAAAAGTACTAGGTTGGATAGTCAAGTCAAAGGATTCAATTGGACAAATAAAAAGTTCAAAAACTCGAATGAAAAGACCGTACGACGCATAAAGGAAGTGAATTTTCATGAGATTACTTAGCTGTCGGAGAAAGAATATTGGATAGTCTTTCGATTTGGCCATTAATCGTTTAGGCCTCATGTTAGTCCCCACATCATCTGCGGTTAAAATGATCCTAGTAAAACCTTGCTTTTTTCATTTTGTAATTCAAAAAAAATCATGTAATTATGTTTCATTAGTTTAGGAAGCTTGCACAATATTTTAAATAATGGTCGAACAGCAAAAACCTTGCTTCCTAGTAGCCTATAAAAGATATATTAAGTTTGTGGCAGATTGCAAATGTATTTATGCAAATGAATCATATTCAACACCTAATGATTGTCTGCATATTATTTGAGAGAAAAGTATCAAAAAAGTCATAAATATATTGTATCGGTACCAATTCAGTCATGAACCTTTCAATTTTTCAATTGGGCCAATTTGGTCCAAAATCTTTTCACATTGATAATAATTGAGTCCATCAAGCCAATTTAGGCTAAAAATTGCTAACGTGGATGCTCGCCGTCCTACGTGGCATGACTGGCGCTAATACATACAACTTTTCATAATTTTCTTGTTTTTCCTTTCTTTTGCTTTTCCTTTTCTTTTTGCCAATGGTTGGCGAGGGCTGGCCTTGCCCGAGTGAGGGCAAGCGTTGGCGAAGGCTCCCCTCGCTAGATTTGGCTAAGCTGATCCTCGCGTAGGCCAGGGCGGCCTCGCTTAGGCAAGGTTGGTGACATGAAGATTTTGGCCATGTCATTGTGGGGAGGAGGAGGAGGTGATGACTGGTTAGGGTTTCTCAGGGAAGCTATGAGAGAGGACAAGGTGCGTCTCTAATTGATGGATTGTAACAGGAATTGGAGTGCGAGGGACAATCACTGTCCTCAATGGAGGAGGGTCAAGAGGTGCAGAGTCTAGAGAGAGAGAGAGAGGGCACATGAAAGCGTAATGGTTCATCTCTAGACTTGAGATCCACAGAGACAGGTGGAAATGGTCGCTTCTATGACCTTAGAGAGAGAGAGAGAGACTTGTGTACTAGAGATTGTAGATATGAAGGAAAAAGAAAGAAAGACAGGTGAGGGCAACCCTCACCAGGTGTTTACCCAGGCAACACCTGGTGAGGGAAGCCCTCGTTGGCGGTTGCCCTTGCCGGCCATGGCTTTTGGCCGGTGGTCAGAGATTGACCATTGGCAAAAAGAAATGGAAAAGTAAACAAAAAGAAAGAAAAAAAAACGAAAGGAAAAAATATAAAAATATAAAAATTATAAAAAAAATGTCTGTTAGTCATGTTACATAAGATGACTGGCATTCAGTTAGCAATTTCTGATTTAAATTGACTGGATGAATTTAATTGGTACTAATGTGAAAATGTTTATGACTAAATTGATTCAATTGAATATTTTGTATTGAATTGGTATCAATGCGATAGATTTAGGACTTTTTTAGTACTTTTTTCTATTATTTGATATATCTATTTATAAATCAGTTTTAGTACAACGCCAAATGCCTACCACTTAAGTTGTCTCTTTTTTATGACCATCCGCTTAAGTGGTCCTGGAGCCTAATTAGTCGTTAGTTAGTCAAGTCAAGCACCCCCAATTACCGGCAATAGAACTTTTCCATCAAAATTTGTCCGCACAGACGCATTATTTTCAAATGTCTGAATATGATGAAGTCAGAAGCAGTAGGGCCTTGTCTTCTTCACACTGAAATAGACATTTCTCTTCCTCATTTGCGAGAAAAAACGATGCATACCAAGGATGTGAATTCTCTACAATTAAAGAACGATTAACAATGGTACACAAACCTTTTAATGCCACTGCTCCCTTTTCCTTTTCAGACAATTCCAACACAAGTCCTAAACCTTGTGTCGGAAAATGTAATTAGATCCTAAACATTTCAATTGATTCAATCAAACTATAAGCCTTTACCAAAAGAATGCAATCAACTCTTAAACTATATATATGTTACCAAAAATAGCAATAGTCATGATAGTTAGGTTTAGCAATATATCTGGGAAGATTCTAGTTGCCATCAATAACTTTGTTTTTCAGCTATTTGCATTAAATCACCCTTCACTCACTTACAAAATTAAATGAATTTTTAACTTAAATAAGTCTTTGGAGTTAATTCTAACTAGGAGTATCAAAGAAGGCTAATCTAAGTGCCGAATTTTCAATTTTCAATACTTAATTGGGTGATCAAGCAAGTCCTTACAGACCTTCACTGACCACGTGAAATAAAAACCTATTTATTTAGAAATAACCGTGGAGGCAACTAAACGAGATAGAGGATCCTTATCCCTCTTCCCATGATGCACACATGGTCAATCTGAACAACGAGAGCTTTTGATTTTGTTGAAGTAGCTGGCTACAACTTCTCCTGGACCACCACCATTCTCCTCTGTCAGACTTCTCCCTCTTCGTGCTCCGGCGATTTTCTAGATGTAGGAGGAATGAGTTATACAAGACTTTGTGTTAGAAAGAGAGAGAAAGATGGTGTTATAATTACATTTGTTAAAAATCTAGTGAACTGTCCATGTAAAGTTGAGTGGTCCGAATTTTCCGTCAAATAATTGAATGTTCATATTCAAGTCACACTACCGACATACCTTCATTTTATCAAATACCTTAATATTACAACATAAATCACATACCCACGATAGTCTTAAGTCTCCTTCTCTTTCTCTCCATATATCTACAGTGGCAATGCCACTCATCAACCCCAGTGACACCAACAATTTGCAATATAAGTCACCCATTTAAAGCGGAGATATTGAAGATGCCTATTTATCCCTTGAATGGAGAGTATCTTTATATTGTTGCTACAAAGTAACAATATATTTTTCCACAGGACTCAGCTCCACCTGCAGGTATCATTAAAACCTTTAATTGTGTGCTCTTCATATTATTGTTTACAATATAATCATAACTTAATGCCACGTGTCTACACATAAATTGTGCAACTCTCCGGGAGATAGGGGGTCACGACCCTAATCGAGGCTTAACGTTGGAGCAAGCCACTCACAACTTCGTCGTTGTCCGGCCAGGCCATTATTAATTCTGGTCGATCGACACACGAGATTATTGCTGTCAGGGACATCGTATTTCATAAAACAACACTTCCCTGTGAATGTCATTGGCTTCTCCGAAGTTGATTTGCAGTTTAAGGATAACGGTGTTAATTATTAGATGGTAAGTCTCGTCTTTATATTTTATTCTCGTTAATTTAAGTAGCATTCAGTTACTTGAAAAGAATGGCTACAAGCCTGGGGTTAGGTCATTAGAGTACATGATAGAAACATGCCAAAGTAGTTGTCGGTATCGTTAGCTAACCTTGTCCCTAGTTAGCTTCTAGGGATCACAAGCATCTAAGGCAACAAAACTCGTGTCGAATGGATGTGGGATGAAGGAGTAATTGGTGGTTAAGCTTCGGTCAAATCTTCCTATACCCGAAAGAAAGGTCCGAAAGCCCAAAACCATATCTAGAGATTTTGGAATCAAATGAAACTTTCCAAGCCTTTAATTTATGTAGATGATTTTTGATAAAGATAAGTAACCGAAACTACACTTAGTTCATTGACCCGAGCTTGAGCACTCGACATGAATCAAAATTTTGGGTCCATGATTTCACGATTTCACCTATCAATATTGTCTAGGAATATTGGGGTTGTTTGAAAGCTCTTGACATGAGTGCTCCGATGGGAAAAAATCACACGAATCGGACATATGATGGAGTAGATATAGGCTTGAAAAGAATGAGCCTTGCCTTGAGACGAGGTGCACATGCCTTGAGACGAGGCGCTCGCTCATGTCGAGGCAGTTCATTTCGCCTAAAAATACCCTACATTTTTGTTCATTTGTAAGAAGATTGGAAGGAAGGATTATTGGAAGTCCCATTCTTTGTAGAGAGATTCTAGTGTTTTTTAGGTAAGTCTCGATACCCTTGATATCAATCTCAAATAGAAATGCACGCTCGGACGTTGTAATGATCATTTAAATCGTAAAGTCAAAACTATCTTGTTATGCTGCCTCTTTGAATAAACATAAACTACATGTTCGAAGGCTGTCATAATGCAGAAATGAAATCTCTTATCATAAAGCACGTCATTATGCTACTGAAGTACTTTTAGAAATTATGCATATTTCTAGGCCGTTGCAATGACTATATCAAATCTTAATCTGAATTAGGCTATTAGGATGGTGGCTGTCCTAAAATTTCCTTAAAATGCACAAAAAGCATCATTCAAAAAATTCACATTTCAAAACATATTATATATAGACTTCAATAAATTGCAATCGCAAATTCGATTTCAACTTTTAAGTCATTCGATCATGTGTTATGACAAATGCGGAAACTTCAATGAAATTAAAATCGAGAAGAATAAAAGAACACGCAGATTTATGTGAAAAACCCTTGCGAGAAAAATCATAGGAAGAAGAGAAGCAAAATCCATTATAGAAATTCAAGGATTATAAAAGGTGGCTCAAAATCCTTAAGACTCTTGTCTCTACTTCTTAGCTTAATAACTTGAAAAAAATACTATTTATATTACTCTCAAGCCTATAGGGAATTCAAGACATGCTCAACAAATCTTCACCTTGGCTTGAATTCTATACAAGCAATAAACAATCTTCTCCTTCCGCTAGAGTAAAATTCAGTTGCAACAAACATTAACTAAATCCAAGCAATGGCAATAGGCAAGGGTTTCGTCAACATATCAGTTGGATTGTTTTCTATACCAATTTTTAAGACCTTGATATAGTTATTAGCAATAATGTATCAAATAAAATGATATTGCACATCAATATGCTTTGTCCTCTCATGATACATATTTACTAAGATGTTTGCACTCTGACTATCATAATGGACAACAGTCACACCATGATCTACATTGAGCTCTCCAAATAAGCCTTTTAACCATATAGCCTCTTTTAATAGTTTCTGTGATAGCCATATCATCTACCTCTGTAGTAGACAAAGCAACCATATGTTATAATGTAGCTCTCCAACTGATTGCACAACCTTCAACGGTAAAGATTTACTAGTCAAAGACCTCCTCAACATAATCACAATCAACAGATTCTTTAAGAGTGTTACCAGTTTTTCCAAACTCTAAATAAAAAACATAAGTACCCTTCAAATATTTTAAAATTCACTTCGCAGCTTGCCAATGAGCTTTGCCTAAACATGATAAATATCTACTTACCATGCTAACTGCATATGAATTGTCGGATCGAGTGTAAACCATTGCATACATAAGGCTATAGACTATACTAGAGTATGGAACATATGACATATTTTATATCATTTTATGTCTATGGATATAAACTAGCTAATAATTTAAAATTAGCAGCAAGAGGAGTACTTACTGGTTTGGCATCTTTCATGCCAAACCAATTTAACACCTTCTCAGTGCAACTTTTTTGGGAGAGATACAATTTTCCCTTTTTTGATCTCGCTGAATTTACATGCCTAGGATTTTCTTTGCTGCACCTAAATTTTTCATTCCAAATTCAGTGCTCAATTTTTTCTTCAAATTATGTATATCAGATTTATCTTTTGTTGCAATCAACATGTCATCAATATACAATAATAGATAAATGAAAGAGCAATTTGGAAGTTTGCACAAATATACACAATTATCATATTTTCTTCTACAATAGTCAAGTTGCACCATAAACGAATTAAACCTTTTATACCATTGTTTAGGTGATTATCTTCAAGCCATATATAGACTCTTTCAATAGATAGACATGACATTTATTACCTTCAAATTGAAAACCCTTTGATTGACCCATATAGATTTTCTCTTCTTTTTCACCATGCAAGAAAGCTATTTTCACATTGATTTGTTCTAACTTTAAATCATGCATAGCAACCAACACATGAAAAACTTGAATGGAGCTATGTATAACAACAAGTAAAAACACATCATTAATATGAACTTCCTCAATCTGACTATAACCATTAGCAACTAGACAAGCTTTGAACTTAATGTCTTCAACTCCAAGCATACATTCCTTTATTTTGAAAACTCATTCGCAACCCACAATTTTCTTTCCTTTTGGTGGCTTGACAAACTCTTTTCTATCTCTTCATTTATAGCAATTAACCACTTTGCTGAATCTTTTGAAGAGACAACTTCATTATAGGTTTTAGGCTCACTATACTCTACCAACTCTGTAACTGGAAGCGCATAAGTAACAAAATCTAAGAATCCATACTTTTGTGGGGGTTTCATTGTCTTTCTTGGTCCATCTCTAGCAACACAATACTATTCCTCTTTAGGTTCTTCAATCTCAATATTATTAGTATACGACTGACCTGGTTATGAGGAAATTACTTCAAGCTTCACGATCTTCGTAGGACTTTCTAGATTTTCATGACAAGGAACAAATGAAACTCCTTATCTAGACCAACATTAGACAACATTCACTTAGTCCTTTCTAATAAGGCTCTATTCATGCATTCTGAAATATCATTTTGCTGTGGTGTATTTGCTCTAGTATGATGTCTTACAATGCATTCGTTTTTGCAGACCTCATTAAACTCGCCGCCACAAAATTCTAGCCCATTTTCTATTCTTAGCCTTTTGATCTTCTTACCGATTTGCTTCTCAATCAATATTTTCCATTACTTAAATGTAACAAAAACATCACCCTTTTGTTTTAATAAATAGACCTAAACCTTCCTTGAAAAATCATCGATAAAAGTGAGTAAATACCTTGAACCAACGCCTTTCTAAGGAACTTTTGTAGGCCCCCAAAGATCAAAATGAATGTAATCCAAAGTGCCATTTGTTATGTGAATTCCTGTGATAAAATTGACCATTTTTGGTTTCCCGGAGATGCAATTCTCACAGAAATCCAATTTTCCAATTTTCTAACCACACTAA
This sequence comes from Syzygium malaccense, assembly GCA_031216405.1. Taxonomy (NCBI): domain Eukaryota; kingdom Viridiplantae; phylum Streptophyta; class Magnoliopsida; order Myrtales; family Myrtaceae; genus Syzygium; species Syzygium malaccense. Next base: position 1,973,979 of record CM062261.1, on the reverse strand, counting down.
ATAGCTCTCTTACATAACTCCTCCATCCCTCTAATACTCACATGGCCTAATCTCACATGCAATAATCTAGTGTTGTCTAATTCTAACATGTTGGATAAAATTACATCTAAACTGATAACTGTAGTGCCTTGCAGTTGATACAAAGTGCCAGTTTTTAGCCCTTTCATCTATAGAAGTGAACCTCTCGTAATCTTCATAACTCCACCTTCATCCGTAAACCTGCAACCATTAGAATTAAGTGTACCTAAAGAGATGAGGTTCTTCTTTAAATCAGAAAAACATTTGACATTTTTCAAGGTTTTGATCATGTCGTCATGTGTCTTAATGTTGACAGCCTCAATCCCTACTGCTTTGCATTTAGCGTTATTTCCCATTAGAATGATTTCACCATTATATTTCTTATACGTGGAGATTCAATCATGATTATGACACATATGGTATGAGCAGCCTGAATCAAGAATTCAACAATCATTGAATGTGTCCTTATCATCTACAACCATTAATCAATCTTTGTTTTCTTCTTTAGCAACACCAGTTTGAGTGACCACCCGCCTGGGTGGCGCTGCTGGAGCGCGCACTCTTCCTCTCGCAAAAGGTTGAGTGTTCGAATCCCGGGCGCCGCAGGGTGACTTAACCGGTGGCACGTGTGTGGTGGCTAGCACGTGTCGCCCCCAGGGTTTACTCCCCGGCTGTCGGCCGTGCGGGGGTTCCCTGGGTTACCAAAAAAAAAAAAAAAAAAAACACCAGTTTGAGTGACATTGTTGTTTCCCTAAATATGTCTGTTATGGTACTTCCAATTATTCTGCTGATTTGCATTCCATTGATTTTGCTAATTTAGATTATTTTTTTTTGCTGCTTTTCATTTAGTTTCAAATAATTTATCTTGATATGTCTCTTAGAATTACATTAAGGGCAAGTCAGATCCTTATGCTTCGATTTTGACCTACTCCTGCCACAATTGCTTCTCTCAACAGACCTTCCCCTAGCAACTAAACTAGCCCCATGATCATTTTTTTTTTTTTTTTTTGGTAACCCAGGGAACCCCCGCACGGCCGACAGCCGGGGAGTAAACCCTGGGGGCGACACGTGCTAGCCACCACACACGTGCCACCGGTTAAGTCACCCTGCGGCGCCCGGGATTCGAACACTCAACCTTTTGCGAGAGGAAGAGTGCGCGCTCCAGCAGCGCCACCCAGGCGGGTGGTAGCCCCATGATCATTACTGTCTTCAAATGTCAATTATGTATCTAGTTCTGCTTATTTAGAAGATTAGTCTTGACATCTTCAAGATTGATAGTTTCTCTACTAATAATTATGGTCTCTCTAAAATTTTTATAAGAGGGAGGTAGTAAAACTAACAATAAAAGAGCTTGATCCTTATCTTCAATTTTAACATCAATACTTCTTAATTAAGAGATGATAGCATTAAACTAAAAAAATATGAGACTTAAGAGAAGCACCTTCAACCATATGGAGAGTGAAGAGTTGTTGTTTGAGCCTCAACCGATCAATGAGGGATTTTGTCAGAAAAAACACCTACCAATTTTGTCCATAAACCTGCAGTTCCCATCAAACTTTTCAATATCAAATTTTGTTGTTAAACTTGAAGTCATAACTAGAAGATCAAAAAACTCGAAGGCTTTGATACCAAATTAATATGACAGATGTGGAAACTTCAATGAAATCAACACCGAGAAGAATAAAATAACTCATAGATTTATGTGGAAAACCCTTACAGGAAAAACCACATGGAGAGGAGAAATAAAATCCACTATAGAAATTCAAGGATTATACAAGATGGCTCAAAAACCGTAAGACTCTTTCTGTCTATACTTCTTAACATAATAACTTAAGAAAAATAATATTTATATTATTCACAAGTCCTAATGTTGGCCTAAGCTCATAGAGAATTCAAAATATACTCAACGTCATGTCTCATTCATTGTCCCTATCCATGTCATACGTCATGTACAATATATTTTCCAAAAAACATATTCTCACACGATGGGATCACCCAATACACGAAATGTTGCGATATTTCCACCTGATTGCATATCAGTTAAAATTCTGATTTTCAAGCTCCTTCGAGGAAATGCAAGATAAATGCAAATTGGTGCTTAATCGAGAAGTTGTGGTACCAAAATGGCGTTATGGGTTGAACCACCAGACCTAAGTGTCCAGTTAGCACAGTTATACTAGTTACGCATGCCACTAAACCTCAAATTTAATAATGACAGAACTTTGTCATACCAACTTAATCTTGGCGAAGTGGATGAAGCTTCGTGAACATTTTTAATAGCAAGATGGCACACCGGTTCCATGCCAATCTGGTTCCTAGTAGAATTGGCGTTTCATATCTTATACCTCGGAATCAAACATGCCGGTTTTCATATTGAATCGGGCCGATGCTCAGCCCAATGATGCTAGCAGTTGAATATAAACTAGTAATGGATGCAATTGATGCAGTATAATGCTATTCGGCTTCACTTCTCCTTTTTGAAGAGTTTCCCCGTATTATCCGGAAAGAACCGCGTTCATGCACGTGATTCATCTCCACGAAGCAATCTTCTATCATTTTAGATACCTCGTGTCAACAAAATTCAATCGTCTGGAAATTATAGCATCACGAATCATATCTTCAATAGCGACACGATGGCAATGATGCGAATTTTGTTCTTTGTTAAGACAAAGTCTCGTGATGTACAATTACATGAAAGGAAGCTTAACAAACGATCGAAATTCATCTTTTATGACGGCTATAAAGAAATGGTCTTTCAGGATTTCGGAAATACCCCGCGGAAATGTTTTGAGAACTCTTTCTCCAAATTTCAAAATGGGCCCTTATAATTATTGACTATACAGTGGAAGTCACTCTCCAGCGTGGTCTCCGCAGCCAACCGTTTTTCTCCACGTGGACTATAGTTGGGGCTTGGTACTGCTGTTAGGGTACGAGAACTTAATAGGAACGTGGGAAGTTTCCTTGGCTGAACTGGGTAGCGCCACGTGGCTGACAACGGTTGGCTAATAGAAGGATTCCTCCCTTTCAATCGTTGAACACAAAAGTGATCCCTTTGTCCTTCTGCTTTCGGCTTGTAGGTCTCCTCCCTCCAATTCTCGACCTATTCGACGTTCGTTTCTTTGTCAATTGTGGCCTCATCTCGTTGGTCCTACAATAAATATTCCCTTCGGGGGCATTTTGGCCAAGGTTAAGGCCAGGAAAGGAAGTTCAGCTCCAACTCCTGTCGTCCACATAGAGAAGATATTTCTTCACTTCGTATCTATGCAGTTTTTGTGCAACAAGAGTGAAATTTTCGCCCTCAAATCGATTGCTCGTGTACTATATCACCCATTTATAGAAGAAATTGCGTCAACGCATAACTTTTTTTTTTGGTAAGGGTCAACGCATAATTTTGTTCTTTCAAAATAATGATGTTTTCATTTCCGCTGCTAAAGGAAGTGGGGGGAAGATTTTCGAGAAGTTACTGATAAATGGCATTTACCATGGAAGGGTTGCCAGTTTACTTCTCCTGAGCATTGCTCCGTGCAAGAACAGCTTAGAATAGGCAGCATGGAGTCCACTTGGCATCCACGTCCTTTAGGATTTTCAAATCCGCCTCTCACACCCTCTCTACTTCATCTAGCTTATCGTGTTAATATTGTGTAACGCTAAACCCTTTCCCAAGGTTCAAGAACCAGGGAGTGAACCTCCTCAACAAATTGCTTGAGGTATGATGTTGCTCATATTGTAACACAATGTCCTGTGAACATTTCCCTCGATTGTGTATATTTTCCTTGATGGATATCCTTGATTGATTGAGATTGATACTAATATCTCATTACCTTCGATAGTCACCTTGTACTATCTGTAATGCATCTTGTACTTTTCATTTAGGATTATACAAAACTACTCATTCACCCACTTTACAGGTGAAGGTTCAAATCTTAGGACTCTCTCTCATGCTCATTGCTCTTGGTGGTTTACAAATTGCTCACACATAATAGGAGCCGAGCCTATTTTACAAAAAAACATAAAAAACCAAGTCATGCACGTGCAGAGGACCGGTGTATATTTGACGGGGGAGTGTTTATTACAACCTCCACATCGCTTAGATACGTAGCTAAAACATCATGTCGGAGTAGTTTCCTTCTATCTATTAGTTTAAGGTTTTGAGACTTGACTTTCACATTTTTACAATGTTCAAACAAGACATCAAAGCCTACAGGTTCAATCAATGAAAAGCCGGCCTAGCAAGACCACCCGGCCAAACAAGACCACCCTTAATCACCAGTGACAGGATCAGAAAATGGTCCCATGTTGGGAGTATAAGCCAATTTCGCACTCAATATCAATCAATTTCTCCTGGCTAGCTGTTCATCAGTATAATTGGGCAGTGGGCACTCATAATTGAAGAGCCTTAACTCCAGGGTTAGTTGACGAGCAGATAGAGAAAGAGAGAATAGGATGTACCGCAGGGTGTGTGATAACCGACGACAGGGTAGGCGCAAGGGATATTCATGATATGACATCACGAAATATATATCTCAAGCTCTATCTTATTATCCTAAAAGTTTTGCATTATGCTGTCCACGAAAAATAGGAGACAGGATGATGATACCTGTGCATGCTTGAAGTATTGGGCTGCTTTCGGATTAGGATATCATCTTCGTGAAGCGCTGGAAATTTTCTTATTATAGGTGACATTTGAGAATTTCCACTATTGATAACCCATTCGATTTGAAAATTGCGTGATAGAGTAATTTGGTTTTTTTGTCTGATGGGAATTTGCTAAACTTCATTAAATTAAACTAATCTCTTCAAAGTTAGGGAGCTTAAAACAAAAGGATCAAAGACCGGGTACTTTATGAGCAAAAATCAATGGTTTATAATCAGGAACATCTCCCACATTTATATTTACATAAATTTGCATGAGAAGTCGCGGAGCTAAGAGGGCAAGTACGGCCCGCGGCTGCTCCTATGTTCCGTGTAACTTATGATAATAACCCCAAAAAATGAACATTTAAACTTGTTTAGGGTTTGGCTATACACTTTGCCTCCCAAAGTTCAAGGTGGTGGTTGAGTCTAACGTTTAGAATTTTATGTTGAATTTCGTTTTTTTTCTTTTTTTTCTTTAACTCGTTATTATTTTTTTGTTTTCATTTACAAGTCTATAAAACAAATTCTCTTAACTATTTTATCATATTGATGATTAGAAAGACAACATTTTTTTGTTAATATGACCATTTGTAATTTATACAAGTAAGAGATGACCTTTCATAAACTAGAGTATTATTTTAAAAGAAATATTAGTATAATTATAAGCTTTGGGTGACTTTAAATAGATGAAACTTCATAAAAGAACTTAAAACGCACCGCTAACAAAAATTATTTCAATAGTACTCTTCGATATTTTTACCTCAGCTCAAAACAAAAACACCTTTTTATAATTTTACCTTTTATGCATATTGACTTATTGTGCAATTATCTTTTCTACATCTTGTAATATTAAATTTTGATAGCACCTTCAAGTCAAGTACATTGAACATTTCGCCCCCTTTAGTCAGAATTCTGGCTCTGGAGTCATAATGTCTCTTATATGTAGATGAAGGAAAATAGCACTGAAAAGATCAACCATTTTCTCTAAATTTCCACAAAATATCACTTAAAAAATTTGGACCACGCAATTAAAGCTCATGATAACGTTGTAATATCCAACCGTAGGGAATCTGGAGATAGTCCTCACCTAACGCACACGCAAACGAATAGATAAGTGCAGGAAACGTGATACCGTTCCATAAATTCAATGCCAACAGATTTGGAGAACGATGCAGTCGCATAATAGATATCTTAACGTTTTCTCTCGCATGAGAATTTTTAGGATGAGAAACTTATGAAGCATGTGAGTCTATTGAAAATGGGTGAAAAGAACAAAAAAAAAATGGAGCAAACTGAGACGTTTGCCTATATATCACGTAAGTTTAAGGGCCTGCTTTATTTCTTTAAAATAAGCAGAAAGTGACTTTTTTTTTCAATTAAAATTTCAAATTTCATAGAATTATGAAAAACTATAAATGAATCTACATATCAATATTTTAGAGTTGTGAGTGTTTTAGAAGTTTTGGATTTAAAAAAGAAATTAGTACACATCAAGTCTTAAAACTTATAACAAAAGTTCATTTGAGTTCTTAAATTTTCAAAAAGTGTAATCAAATTCATCAGTTACGTTCGTCCAATTTGACTAATGAAAAATGTTAAGATGGCTTTTTTCTATTACATTCTTAAACACGTAATACCGATGTGTCATTTTTATAATTCTTTGAAGAGAGAGGTGCTGATGTGCCATTTCTTCTGCGATATCCAACATTTTCTCATTCCTTTGAGCTTAATGACCGCTTAAGCTCAAAGCTCGCGGCCATGGCCGGATCTGACTTCGAAGCTCGCAGCGATGGCCATGCACCGCTCGACCTTGAACCTCGCGAGAATGAATGTGTTGGCCCTTCATAGGTATCCAGATATTGAATCTGATTTTTTCAGGCCTGTGCAAAGTTGCGACTTGAAAGAATTTCACATGTTTGTCCCCCTCTAGGAGCCATTGTTTTCTAGATTAACATGATTTCCAGTCTTAATTATTCCTCGTTCACAGAGGCTTGCAGCTCCCTTTGTTCTAAAATGTTTGTCTCAGTCACCGTTGACTGCTGGAGTTAATCGATTCAATTCAGCAAAAATACGATATTGCGGTTAACATTCCCAAACTGAGTATAGCCACGGCCGCGAGCTTTGAGCTCGAGAGGCCAATGGCTAGATTGGGCCATGGCCACCCGTAAGCTTCAAAGGATCTTACCATGGATGCGAGCTTCAAAGCCAGATCTGGCCATGGCTGCGAACTTCGAGCTCCAGCGACCAAGGGAATTGGTCGCTTGAGATCGTGGTCAAAGCTTGCTGTCATGGCCATTCGATCTCGAAGCTCCCTGCAGCCGTGGTCCTTTGAGCTCGGAGGAAGGAGAAGATGCCACATCAGCGCATCTCCGTTTATTTTTTTAAAAAAAAAATGCCACATCGAAACCGTATGTCTAAAGAAAAAGACAAGTCGGCATTTTCCATTGAAAAATTAGACAGAATTAATAGAGAGACTTGATTGCATAAATTTGATAAGATTCAAGATCTGATGATTACAAGTTTAGGACTTCTGGTGCACTTATCACTTGTAAACAAAAGGAAACTACATATTGCCCAGCTTAATTAAGAGCTTAAAACTAAGGACGGTTGGGACTGTGGTTGATCTTTTCCTTCGAAAAATCAGGTTGAAGAAATTAAATTGTAACCCGATTTATGTGCGCACGCGCGAAAGAGAGAGATTGTGGGTCCAAATGACGGCTTGCAATTAGCTGGATGGAAAACAAAGGGGGGTAATGGCGTTTTCCATTTGAATGCCCAAATCAATGCTTTTCCACACCCCACATCTCTCCCTCTTCCACACTGCTAACGCTCTATATATAAGGCAACCCAGTTTCTCTCTTTTAAGTCACACTCGATCGACTTGAGTAATTCCCTCTCCTGTCTTTATCTTCTTTCTGGCTTCAGTCATGTATCCTCGGCGACCTCTCGACCTTGTGACCCTAGCTGCCTTCTGTGTTCTCGCGTGCTCTCCTCTGGTTTCGGTTTCTGGTCGACCGGCATCTTTCATTCAAGACTTTCGCATTACGTGGGCGGATTCCCACATCAGGCAAATCAATGGAGGAGAGGCCATTCAACTCATTCTCGACCAAAGTTCAGGTAGCATATATATACACATACATGCTATGTTCGACTTGACTAAGTCCCGTGCATGAAAGTTTGCTATCATCCTCACTGTGTAAATTTGAAACGAGGAGAGTAAATGAAATTGTCATTGTTTTCCTATCAAGTGACTGGTCAAGCACACGTTTTAACCAATTAGTACAATACCATAGAATAAAGACAAGAATGGGCGAGGCATATTGATGGAATATTCATGGTTGTCACATTCCATAAATGGTGCGTGAAATTCAGTTGAAACAAAGATGTGGGGTACATCAAGGGACTGTAATTTTAATTGTCCCAAATCACAGACAGGTTAATGTTTATGGAGGATTGCGTGCATTCATTAGAATTAATCAAACTGAGTAGTTTAAATATTCCATGATACCACACCAAAAATACCGCCGTATCATTAAATTCGAAGAAGCATATATAAGTTCATAGAACGTGATCGAAACAAAGAGAAGGGCAAAGACATTTTAATTATCTGCTTATCTCAGTTGAACGAAGGGGATGAACTTCAACAATACATGTTGCAGGATGTGGATTTGCTTCGAAACGCCAGTACATGTTTGGACGTGTGAGCATGAAGATCAAGCTCATCCCTGGAGACTCCGCAGGAACCGTCACCGCCTTTTATGTATGTTATGTCCCTGGACATTAACCAATCTCTCTCTCATCTCTCTCTCTCTCTCTCTCTCTCTCTCTCTCTTCTAGTCTTCCTATTGTGTGACTTGTGATTCCCAGACTAACTTGTTGCATGAACGGTGTGTCTTTGGCTTGGCCGACAGATGAACTCAGACACAGACAACGTACGGGACGAGCTGGACTTCGAGTTCTTGGGGAACCGAAGCGGTCAACCCTACACGGTCCAGACCAACGTGTATGCTCACGGGAAGGGCGACCGAGAGCAGAGGGTCAACCTCTGGTTCGACCCTGCCGCGGACTTCCACACCTACACCATCCTCTGGAACCACCACCATGTCGTGTAAGAAGTCAAACGCTTTCTGACAACTTTCTGATGTAGTCACATTAAGTCAGCTGTCAAGTGTCAGTGTGAGCCCAATCTAATAATATTCCGGAAATAAGTGCTGCTCAGTATTGACTTTCGTGGCTCCTTGTGTGGACTTGTTGGCTTTTCTGGCCTTCATGTCCATTACCAATTTAAAAAAGGATCGAGTGGAGTATACACCGTCAACTATTTGATGGGATTTTTGCAGATTCTATGTAGATAAAGTGCCCATAAGAGTGTACAAGAACAATGAGGCCAGGAGACTGCCATACCCAACTTACCAGCCCATGGGAGTCTACTCTACACTGTGGGAAGCAGATGACTGGGCCACACGAGGAGGCCTTGAGAAGATCGACTGGTCCAAGGCCCCCTTCTACGCGTACTACAAGGACTTCGACATAGAGGGCTGCTCCGTCCCTGGCCCCGCGAGCTGCGCCTCGAACCCCAACAACTGGTGGGAGGGCGCCTCGTACCAGCAGCTGAGCGCGGCCGAGGCGAGGCTATACCGATGGGTCAGGATGAACCACATGGTTTACGATTACTGCGCCGATAGATCGAGGTACCCGATGGTCCCGCCCGAGTGCGAAGCAGGAATATAAAGAGAATTTGCTGCTCCAGACAAAGATGAAGAGAAAAAAATTTCTAAGCCAAAATATACAAGAAAATATGTTTATATGACAGATGCTTGGTCCTACTCTTCACAAACTGTGAAAATCCAATACGATGCATGGTATAAAGAGGGGTCGTGCTTGTATGTATTTGAGAGCCAGGAAAGCTGGCCAATGTCAATTTCTGCATCTTGTAATTTGTTGTGTATTTCGTGCAAGAAACTTCAGGAATGAAGTGTTATTATAGTACTTGTGCATAACATTTGTTTGCAACAAGTCCCCATGCAGAAGTCCCTAGCTAGTGGTCCTCTTACTACTAGGCGGACGGTGGATTTTCTTTCTTTGGAAATATGGAGGAATAGGGAAATGCTGTGCTGTCAACGTGAAGTTATCGATCTTAGTCCTATCCAATATATGAAGGATGATATGTGTTATCAATGCATCCGTAGGAGTGATCGGTTTCAAGGTGGGTTGGATTCGGACCTAGAACCTGAAATCAACCCTATTATAACCGGTTCCCAATTTTTGGAACATGAAATCAACCATGTTTTTCCTAGACCCTGTTTTGGAACCAACCCTGTTTTTCCGGTCTGGTTTCAGGGTCTACCCGAGAACCTTTTTTTTTGGTTCCTTTTTTCGATTTCATTTTTTTCTAGCAAAATAATATAGGTAACAATGAAACAATTTAAAATAAAAGATGAATAACAAAAACCACTATCCGCCAAAAGTAACAATCCTCAAAATGAGCAATTGAAATTACAATCTATCAAAATTAACAATCCAAAAGCACTATATGGCAAGACATAGTCCAATCGCATAAATCTTTAAGAGTCACATTTCCAGGGAATTTATTCAACATGTTTAGCTCTTTATTTTGCGCCATGATGAGATAACTCCTCACTTTTGTTTCCGAATGAAATATCTTGAAAGAAAAATCAAGAGACTTAACGGTAAAGCATATGCTCTCACTAGAAAAATGTCTATATATCTCATATAAATCACACAATATTTAGATGACTTTAAGGGTCGTGCTGTTTCACTCATAGTTGTGAAACATATTCCAATATTAAACCGGAAATCGGTTCTAAAACCGGTGAAGTAGGGTAACGTGATATAGGCTTTTTACTTTATTGTACATTATCTCAAAACCGGTTCTAAAACAGGTTTTGGTTAGTTTTTACTTGGAACCGGAAACCAGACCGGTTCCCAAAAAATGAAACCGGTACCCGGACCGGTTCTTGTTAGAACCGATTTCTGAACCTGTTTTTCGGGTGTGTTGGTCCGATTTATGGGTAAACCCGATCCGGTTGCACACCCCTATGCATCCGTACTATCACTATTGGAAGATATTCAGCCCTAGAAGATACGACATGATGATCTGGTGGGCGAACTAACTTCAGCATTCATGAAGATGGGCCCTTGGGATATCATGGCCTGCTAGAGTAGTTCAAAAATGTTCGGAGGCCTTTAAAGAAAGCTGCTCGTGGAATAACTAAAACATCAAGGATAATGACGAAGCGCGATATGTCTGGCAATTGACGAGGATATTATTATCTAATTAGTTTTGAACTTATTATAAGGATGCCAATTCAATTATATGCTTTTCAATTTTTATCAATTTAATCATAAACCTTGTCGACCTTCTAATGTAGTCCTTTCGGCAAATTTTCGTTAAGAATCGTTGACTTGGTGAAGTACCATGTAAGATTGCTGGCGATGACTAGACATACCACGATAGCGATTTTCGGCGAAAACTGAACGGAAGGACTACATTAGAATTTCTCACAAAAGTTTAAGGCAAAATTGGCAAAATTGAGAAGTTTAATTTGTTGAGGAAAACTCCTAATGAATTTTGAAGCTGACAAAACTTTCCATGTTTAATTTGACATGCATTCCATTCTAGGTTAATATATTCTGGAAGTTCAGAATCAAATATCAGACTTTACAAGATCTCAAAACTAAAAGTTCAGACTCAAAATGAGAAGTTCAGACTTTACCATAAAAGTCATTTAGACTCTTTTTAAGTCTTCAAAGAACTTCAGACCCTATGAGAAATATGTTCATATCTTATTAAAAGAATCCCACTAATCTAAGTTCCGAAAGAGACGCAGACGCAGAAGTTATGCAGATGCAAATGCAAAAGTTTTTCAGATGCAGAAGCAAAACTCATTCAGAATGAATTACAACAGCTAGTGATCTAGCATGGATTTCACAAAAGGAAAGTTTTGATTGTCTCAATCTAAAGTTATAATTGATTGACAATCAAATATTATGACAAGTATGCATTACAACGGATAAAGTTTTACTTATGGAAATCAAGATTCTGATTATATGGGCGATCAGAATCAGCGGGATTCAGATTTTGTCAAACAACGGCTACTCAATCCATTTTATATAAATCTATTCAAAATTAAGATTGGAAGATGATCGTCTAAAGACTGTCCAACGGTTAGTTTGGAAGTGGAGGAGTATAAAAGGAGGTCTACGAAGAGTAGACGAAAAAGAACGAAATCAAGAATCAACAAGTGCAAAGTCTGAGTATACTCTGATCCTTTCTCTTGTCTTTCTTGAGCTAAACATTAAGATCTTAAGGAATATTTTGTAAGAGTAATTGTGTGAGATAGGGAGTCCTATCATACACAAGAGTACCGTCACTCAAAATATGTAATTTCTCTTGATTACATAGTGAAATCTAGCCAATAGGCTGTCAGCGTGGGAGAGTGAACGAAGGCTTGCTATAAGCCGAATCACTATAAACTTGTGTGCAGTTTTTCTATCATTTATCTCTTACTTTACATACTGCACATCAAGAGTACTGTCTATATAAAACTATTTTGAATTTGAATTTTATTCAGACTCTACCGTGTTCTATCATTTCCGCTATAAATTGATCAAAATTGTTTAAAATCACCTATTCACCCCCTCTAGATAATCCTTGCTAGCTACATCATAATTAGCATCCGTATAATAGATTTTGAACTGGTTGGGTAATTTTTCCATGCTTAGTGTGCCTGCGAGTGAAGGTTAAACATCAAAATAAATTAACAAAAATGATATCCCTCATTCGCAACACAACTTTCACGAATCCTTACCCTCGGAACATGGAAAGGTAAAAAGAGATGAGCGAAAAGCGAGTGGCTTATACCGCTTCTATGGGATCAAGCTTTGAAGAATCCGATTTTAAATTAGATATGCAACCAGATCGATCAAGCAACTCAACGATTGCCTGCAATATCAATATGCACTTTTCAACATAATTAAACAAGAAATAGCCAACATATAAAAGCCGAAAAACTTAATTACTCGTGTCAAGAACGTGAGACAAGGCTCGAAAACTATATCGGCTATGGTTATGGGCTGAAATTACGAAAATACCCTCGGGCAACCGAAATGGCTTGACTGACCTAGTGAAAGCCCAAAACCCTAAGGTCGGTAAATAAAAAAGCCGAGACTATCACATAACTAAAAATTAATCCCTAACAAACCCGAAAGGCCCCTTTTTTTTTTCCGAAAGTTGTATTATTTCGTACTTTCAAGAAAACCATTATATACATTTTCATAATGTCAAAAATAAAAAACCTTAATGGACAACCTCTCTGGTCTTGTATTGTTTTATACTTCCAGACCCAAAAAAGAAATATATTTTCCTTTTCCTGTAATTTCCAGAAATTATTGAAAAAATCAACTATTTGAAAAATTCAGGGAATGTAATGCTCATTGGGTTCGAAGGTGAAAACGGCGTCTCAATTGGACATCGGGGTGATCCACGCGCCCGCGGTTGCAGCAAAACTTCTGCTTTTGGGACAATTGCGACGCCAACTTCGCAACACTCGTTCTCTCTCGATAGAAAACCAAATTAAGTTATGTAGGTGTCCATGTAAAGAGCAGGCGACATAGTTCGAAGCTATAATAAGTTTCGATCATAACACTTACCCAACCGGTTGAGAAATCGTGATCGAGTATACCTGTTTGCAAGCTATGACAGAGAGTTTGGAAGGTCGGTTTTTCTCAAACCGGGCGTCGGATTCGCGCGCCATCAGAACCGAGAGTTTCGGGTTAGTGAGGAGAGGGCATCCACGTGCTCTGTTTCAATAAAAGGTCTTTCGGGTTTTGTTGACACGTAGAATGGTATATGTATTATTCTGTCTTTAATAGTGTATGGCTAAAATTATTTGGGAATATATCTCGGAAGGAGAAGAAAAAAATATTGAAAAAGAGGCGGCCAGCCAGTATCTCTGCAAATGTCAGAGATATTTGGTGGCTAAAGTCGGTGAAGTTGGGCTATAAATATACTCTAATGTTCAATTCTTCAATATACAGACCAATCAGATCCACAAATCTCACGCACCAAGCATTCTCATAGCACGATAGGCTCTTGTTCTTTTGCCGAGTAAAGCCCACACACATACAGACACTTGCACTGAGTTTGAAACTTTTAGACTTGAAAACTCGAAGAAAAATCAGAAACGAATACTAGTAAAGCCATCAGTGGAGTTTTCCAGTTGGAGGCGAGCACCTCGGATCAGTCTCCGGGCCGTTTGGACCTTCAAAACGATTGTTCCTGCGCTTAAGACTTGTGAATGAAACAGGAGTTCGTGACTTCCGTAAGTGATGAGAGCTGAAGTGAAGTTGTGGAATGATGCTCGGGGGAGTGATAAATGCTGACAGAAGGGTTAGCATGTTAATGAGAAGGGGACAAAATCAGATGGTTTGAGATTGGATTCGCATTGGATTGGAGTTCTAAAATTTGAAAGCAAATAGGCTTTGCAGTCTCATCTTCCACATTTGCTACTGACCGAATGATCGTAGACGCTGGATTTTTGGCATGTACAGCCAACAAACCACACTTAATGACGAGTATCTGAGCTATCCAAGACGTTTCCAACCGAATCATATTTTCCCGGATAAGATCGGCATGTTCCCCTCTACCTTACTTAAAAGAATTGTCATTCTCGAAATCTGACATACATTACTCATTAAAAAGGCTCGGATATGTCCGCCTCATTTTCTCCTCGAGGACCTTCTCATTCCGCGTGGTTCTGCCATTGTGAGGAATTGCTCGGTTTCTCAGCTCTTGTTCTTTTCTGTTCCAAAGACGTTGGTAATGTGTGTCTGTAGGCAAATACTTCAATTCTCTCTGACATCTCAAAAGGACCTATGGATTGCGGGCTAAGTTTGCCACAAAGACCGAAACACCTCTCATAGGAGATACCTTCAAGAGTACGTGATCTCCCAAGGAAATCTCCACCATTTTCTATTACGGTCGGCATAACTTGTGCGTAGGCTTTGAGTGATCCTCAAATGGTTCTGGGATCAGTTTGAACTTCTCTTCCGTCTGCTGTGCAAAATCGGGACCGAGTAATTTTCCCTCACCTACCTCATCCCAATGAAGTATGGACTGACATTTCTTCCCATTGAGTGCACCAAAAGGAGCCATCTGGATACTTGCCTGGCAGCAATGTTGTAAGCGGACTGAATCAAGGATACCTATTCGTCTGATGAACCACCTAGACCAATGACGCAAGCTTGTCCAGAGATAATCCTCTAAGATTGCCCGTCCGTTTGCGGGTGAAAGGCAGTACTGCACTTGACTTAATGCCCAAGGCTTCATACAGGCCTTTTTCCGTGAGAATTAGAGACTTGATGCAATTCACAACGAGCGGGACCTTGAGGACGGTGCAGAAAAGGAGGAAGAGGATCATGACAACAGGAATGTTATGAAAATCCAACCAAAAAGCTTAAAGTGAGGTGTCTCACATGCAATCTAAAGTCGAATTAGGAGCGGCACTTGGAATTTGACTGATGGGGGTGGACGCACATATGCGAAAGCGAAAGAGATAATGCTAGCTATGTTAGCATATTAAAAAGTCCAACCCAAATCTTAAGCTGATAAGTGGAAGGAAATAGCATGAATATAAAGAATATATTAGAGCAATTGTCAAGCGGCGTGGGATAATATTTTTAATAATAAATAATAATAAATCTCATTATTAAGCGATGCAAGATATTTCAATAATGAAAAAAGAGCAGCTTTTCATAGAGGAGATAGCGGTGATCCGGTCAAGCAAAGCTCAGTTTTTGGTCACATCCATCTTGTCCCTTAGTGGCAATTGCAAGTACTAGCAGCAGTGGTAATTGTAATAGAGAATGTCTCATTTTGAGGTTAGAGTGCAGGAGTGTTGGTGATAAGCGAAAGAAGTCGGTGGGTGGAGAGAAGGAGATTGTCAACAAGCAATCCTGAGTCTGATCAGGTGGATCACAGTATGGACTTGGAGAACCATATTAATCTTTTTTGCACTTCGTGAAGAGATTCGATCATTATCCGATTGGAGTGGCACCATGCACCTCCAATTGAAATCAAGACAGATTTTTGAATGAGGGGCCATAATCTCTAATAAATCAATGGGAAAACAAATCAGATGCTTGCTAGATTTGCCTTAGAGGAAAAGACTTTAGAGGTTTTGTCCTGTGGTGGGAGAACAAGCGTAAGGAGAGAGGTAAAATGGGGGCCAATTGTTAGGCTAATTAGCGAGAACGAAGAAGCGTGGAGCATAAAAAGATGAATGATTGTATAAACAGGCAATGTATTGGCCATACTCAGTATTACTGTGGATATACTTGCACATTTGCATGTAATACACCTTCGATGGTAGGTCTGGTCAGAATTCATCTATCCAAAGACGGGGTTGCACAAAATTCATTGATTAATACTTCAAATTTTATTGGAAATTGATACCAATTTTAAGATTTCGAGAAATCATTGTAGACATGGCAATACAAAGATATTCGAAATGGTTTATTAGATGTACTGATTCATGATTAAAAGTATATGCATAACCTAAGGGGTGCAATCATAAAGGGTTAATCTTTGTTAAACTTAGACCTCTTTTCTAATATATCAATTAGTACCAACTTATTGATATAGACACAACTGTAATGCCGATCAAACTCATTGATCTCATATCAGTATTATAGTTTGTTATATTTTTTATATAAGAAAACATACTTATATATTGGGCTAATATGAATGATAGATGATGTTCTATAGGACTAAAATTTTTAGTCTCCTGTGTTTCGTAATATAAAAGACGAAGGATATCATGCATACTGTTGTTTGAGTTTGAGTCCATTGCTCTTTCATATGAAATATTAGTGTATGTATCCGATGCATGCGTTGCACGTCCTTTTGAACAGTCGGTCTTGTATATCCGTGTAATAGGTAGTTTCTTATACGGTAAGCCAAAATAACACATACTAAACCTAAAAAAATAAAGTCATGCATTATTTACGTTTCGTATATTCTGAATCAATCATAAATATCTACGGCATACCATAGCAACCCAAATTTGTAGAGGGTCCATGTCAGATTTTGTTGATTGGAAAAAAGTGTGATAGAAAAGATATTTCAAGCTTGCCATTGCTTTGAGTTCATGCTAGTGTCGCGGGATTAACTTGACCTTTGCTTGAGATTAATATCACTTGTTTCATTGTCGACACACAAAAAAAAAAAAAAATAGAACCGGCAGTATCAGAGATCTATCTGCACATAATACTGGAAAACAAACAAAAGTTCCACGTTATAAAAATCTATTTTTGAGTGACGACAAAATTAAAGGTAGCTCACTCCCTACACCGAGCTCTTACACAATTTTATATGTGATACTTGATAGTGGAACTGTTCACCCTAAAGCAGGCCCCAAGTTCTCTTCCCATACCTGACCATTGAAGGTGGAGTTTGCTTTGCAAATTGTAGCTCCATGGGACAACACAGAACCAGTGACAAGTTCACTGCCTTCCATGGACGGTAATTCGGGAAGAGAATTGGCACCGGCGTGGCAATGAGCTAGGTGGACGGTCACCGATTAGCGACTGCGTCACCCTGGATTAGACTTCCAAGTTTTTTTCTCTCTATAATATCCTCAAACGGGCAAGCTTTTAATGTTATCCGCCAAGAAAGCCACCAAAAGCTGCAACAAGTGAGTGCCGGAAAGTTAGATCAATCATCCAAATCGGATTATGACAAAAATAATTAAGCTGAAAGATGTTTAGGAAATTCATGCCCTTACCGAGGAGGAAGTCATGCGAATAGCTTATTTTGGTAAATCACTGATCCGATGTTTCATTGTTAAATCGCTTGATAATGCATCTCCTTCTGAAATTAGGGGCGTTTTTGTATGTGAACGATAATTTTTTATGAAACGAATAAATAAAAATTTAGATGCGTCAATAAGTGTGTTGAAGAAAAGACTATAGAGGTAGACGGAACAACTTCATTATTTGTTGATAGAGATGGTTCTATATGAGGAGAGCAGTAAGGTTATGGCTCAAGAGGAATAAGTTATTGAAAGTGTTGAGCATCAAAAGATAAAGAACTGTATAAATAGGCAAAGAATTGGGCATTCTCATCATTATTGGTGGATACACCTGCATATTTTACATTGACTACATTTCCATACCAAGAAATATATAAATGGTAGGGTTAGGTAGAAATTGTATATTCCATTAATGTGATGATGCATATCCTTTGGTCATTACTTGACTTTTAAGGAAAATCGATGTATCCAATTTCAGAGTATTGATGATTTTTCTAGATCGAAATTGTGAACGCGACAATTAGACAACTGATATTCAATGTCGTTCTTGGATGCGTGGATAAAATGCTTAATGGCATGTACTTAAACTCGGGGTTACTTTATGTAGCTAAAAGCCGTAAATCATCTTTTCTACAATATAAGTACCAGCTTAATCAATTAGAAGGAGTTCTAACATCGATCAAACTCATTGGTTCACATATATTATTTCATATAATTCGATAGGATAAACTCGGTAAGAACAAAGGATGGAAAGAAGTACTCTCTAAAAGTATTTGGAGACAAATATACCCGCGAGATAGCATGCAGTGCTAATACTACTAATAATTAGCAAAAGAAAACTAAATATTTTTTAGCAAACTAAATGTAAAAATATCGTTTTGATCTTATTGTGGAAACAAAACCAGGTTTCTGTTTTTGGGACTTAACAGTTACTTTGGCCATAATATTCTTCTAAAAGATGTAAAAGGTGTTTAGTACTTTGTGTTTGCAAATTGACTAAATTGAGGAGAGTAGGGGAGATCGAGCTTCTAGGATTAGAGAGCGCAACAAAAGCTTTGTTTCGCTTATGTTAAAATTAATATTACATTTTTAAATGTATTACTGGAGGTTAAAAAGTGTATAATTTGATATTATTTGAGATTTAATTTGAGGATTTAGGTTGTTATAGATACCAGTACTTTGAAAGACATACGATGGTTGAAAAAGATAGTGTTGTTGATGTCTTTCAGAGTACCAAAGCAACTATTCATCATATGGAAACAATTCCCCAGCAATAGAGAATTAAGGGCCAGACATTAAACGCCATATATGTAACTTTTTGGCCACACAGTAAATGTATGAATGAGTCGTATGTTATGGAATTGTTATTCATGATGTGCTTGCTACATTTATGAAAGGAAGATGCCGACATATACTAATTCATCTAATTTAAGCAGAATACAGCTCATGCTACAATTGGCCATAACTGTAGGGTTAGGAGGCCGACAAGGAAATTTCCACTAAATAAAATCATCGAATTTAAGCCGAATGTTATCTACACAAGTTGAATTTTATGGGAATCTCATTCATGGTTCTATTGCAATGCTTATGATAGGATGGAGCCAATTGTGGACTATATTACCTGAATTTATTTGGCTCAGAAAAGTAGAAGCACATATACTGACAAATTAACCATAATTTGCCAACGAAGAAACTTGCTGAAAATTTAGTCGCTAAAAGAAACAGATTGGCGTCCTGGGCTTGCTATACTCACGATTGCATCAATCCCTCCTCTCTATTATCGCTTCTGATGTAGAACAGTTAGCCTGTAATTATCTTGAACAATGTGATCGCCGTAATCACCGAAAATCTCGACAGTTTTTCTGATTTTGGGAAAAACAACCATTTAGGCAGTTTCTTATATTACCATTCAGGCAGTTTCCTATATTACCATTTAGGCAGTTTCCTATATTACTATTCAGGCAGTTTCCTATATTACCATTCAGGCAGTTTCCTATATTACCATTCAGGCAGTTTCCATTAGCATTAGGAATCCTATCTCTATATATAGGATGTCCGTCTTGTAATCAAAAGCACAATATTATTGAAATAAAATTTCGAGTTCTTTAGAGTTGTTCCAAATTTACGCTTTCTCTCTGCGTCATTTGGTATCAGAGCAGGATTCTCCTGTGACGATGGTGAATAACGTGAATGTCAATCTCCCCGTTGCTGAGGACCGTGAGAACGAGCCTATTACGCGGGCTGAGTTCAATCAGTTCGTGGATCAAACCGATCGGAGGTTTCAAGAGATCCTTGATGCCATCCAACGTTTGTCCACAAACCATGCACCTGGTGTTCTTCCAGCCGAGCGAAATCCTGTCGCTCGTGATCCCGAAGATGCTATGGGGCGTGGAGGAATCCCCCGACATAGGCGTCAAGACTATGTCGAGGATACGGAAGACGAAGACGATGATTTTCAGGAGATGCAGATTCGTGGTGGTCACCGATACAGGGGATTCCAGGAGGAGCATGTTCGTGGGAATCGACGTCAGGGAGGATATCGACGAGATCCTGAACAGTATCAACTAAAGGTAGATCTCCCTACTTTCAATGGAAATTTAGATATTGAAGATTTCCTTGATTGGCTTTGAGAGGTTGAAAAATTCTCCGACGCCATGGATATTGACGAGGATCGCCAAGTGAAACTTGTGGCGTACAAGTTGAAGGGTGGCGCTTCAGCTTGGTGGGAACAAACTCAATTGACGCGACGTCGACAAGGCAAGGCTCCTATTCGATCTTGGGGTTAGATGAAACAGAAGTTGAAGAAGAGGTTCCTCCCAACGGACTATGACCAACTGTTATTTCAGCAATTCCAAAATTGCCGACAATCAAATAGATCGATCCAAGCTTATACAGAAGAGTTTCTTCGACTTTCCGCTCGCAATAACCTGGATGAATCTGAGGCACAACAAACTGCTAGGTACATTAATGGTTTGCGACTTAATATCCAGGATCGGGTTTCTTTGCATCGACTATTCTTTGTCGAAGACGTCCAGGATATGGCACGAAAAATTGAGATGCAATTGGAGAGGACTAGCCCTAGTACTCGTGGTAGAAATTATTTGGATCGTGGGTCATTTGCGAAAGGAAGACAGCTTGATGTTACGAGTTCTTCTAGTCAACAAACCCCTGATTCAAGCCGAGTTCCACGAAGTACTACGGGGACGCCTAAGGAAGCAGTCGCAGCAAGCAATCGCACTCCCAATCAGAATACCCAGAATCCATATGCCAAACTCTAACCGATCAAGTGCTACAAGTGTAATAAGTTGGGCCATCGTTCCAGCGATTGTCCTCATCGTAGAATGGCCAATATCATTGAACATGACGAAGATGTGTATGGGGAAGATTGGGAAAAGGAAGAAGAAGTGGGAGTGGAAGATGAAGTGAGCGAGCAAGTTAATTGTGTTGTGCGTCGTCTATTGTTTGCTCCACGGATAGAAGATACCCAGCGGAATCAGCTTTTCCGCACTCGCTGTACTGTCAACAGCAAAGTATGCGATATCATTATTGACAGCGGAAGTTGCGAGAATATAGTGTCAAAGGCCTTGGTGGATCACTTGCAACTAAAGACGGAGCCGCATCCCGCGCCCTACACGATCGAGTGGATACGCAAAGGAGCAGAACTTGAGGTAAACCAATTATACCGTTTACCTATTTCGATTGGAAAATCATATCAAGATACTATTGTCTGTGATGTTGTGGAGATGGATGCGTGTCATGTTTTACTGGGTCGGCCATGGCAATATGATGTTGATGCTACACACTGAGCTAGGGAGAATACGTATTCTTTTGTGTGGAAAAGGACTAAAATTACTTTGAGATCAAAAAGTAATTCCCCTCAAATTGTAAAGAAGCAGAATGCAGGGATTATGATTAACATCCGAAAGCGTGAAGGGATGTATATGATTGTGGACAAGGGAGACCAGCAAGTTATGGTTCGTGTTCCCGACATTCTTAAGCCCTTATTAAAGGTATTCAGTGATGTTATGCCTGAGGATTTACCTGATGGATTACCTCTTTTGAGGGATATCCAGCATGAGATTGATTTTCTTCCAGGAGCTAGTCTTCCTAATTTGCCACATTATCGGATGAATCCGAAGGAGAATCAGATTATACAGGAGCAGGTGGGAGATCTCCTTCGAAAGGGTTTCTTGCGTGAAAGCAAAAGTCCATGTGCAGTTCCTGCGCTTGTCACGCCAAAGAAAGACGGCACCATGCGTATGTGTATAGACAGTCATGCCATTAACCGGATTACTGTCAAGTATAGGTTTTCGATTCCACGACTTGATGATATGCTAGATAGACTTGCTAGATCACATATTTTTACGAAGATCGACCTTCGAAGCGGATACCACCAAGTTCGCATCCGTCCTAGCGACGAATGGAAAACGGCCTTCAAGACAAGTGCGGGTTTGTACGAATGGTTTGTCATGCCGTTTAGACTCACTAATGCACCTAGTACTTTATGGCGTTTGTTTGGGACTGATTTACAGTATAGTAGTTCTTTCCATCCCCAAACGGATGGTTAGACGGAAGTTGTGAATCGTACTATGGTGGATATCATTCGCTGCCTCTGCAGTGATATGCCTAAGCAGTGGGACCGGTATCTTGCTCCTGCTGAATTCGCCTTCAACAACTCGGTTAATCGCTCTACCGGTACATCTCCCTTTCAGGTCGTTTATGGGCGTACACCACAGCATACTCTGGATTTGGTTCCCTTGCCCAAGATTCCAGGCTATAGTGTCGCGGCAGAAAATTTGGCGATCAGAATTAACGAAGTCCAAGCTACTGTGGCTAGTCAGTTGGCTGTTTCTAATTCAAAGTATAAGGAGGATGCTGACAAACGGCGACGTTCGAAAATTTTTGAAGTAGGCGATGAGGTAATGGTTTTCCTGCAAAAGGAGCGTTTTCCTGTAGGTACCTATAATAAACTGAAGCACAAGAAGATTGGTCCTTGCCGCATCATGAAGAAGATCAACGACAATGCCTATGTAGTTGACCTTCCCGGTGATCTCAACATTTCCCCTACATTTAATGTGGCAGACTTATTTGAGTATCATGCTTCCGATACACCCCTCCATCCTGATCATAACTCGAGGGCGAGTTTTTCCGAAGAGAGAGGGAATGATGTAGAACAGTTAGCCTGTAATTATCTTGAACAATGTGATCGCCGTAATCACCGGAAATCTCGGCAGTTTTTCTGATTTTGGGAAAAACAACTATTTAGGCAGTTTCTTATATTATCATTTAGGCAGTTTCCTATATTACCATTCAGGCATTTTCCTATATTACCATTTAGGCAGTTTCCTATATTACTATTAAGGCAGTTTCCTATATTACCATTCAGGCAGTTTCCATTAGCATTAGGAATCCTATCTCTATATATAGGATGTCCGTCTTGTAATCAAAAGCACAGTATTATTGAAATAAAATTTCGAGTTCTTTGGAGTTGTTCCAAATTTACGCTTTCTCTCTGCGTCAGCTTCATAGCTAAAGTACTTTATTAACATCTATTCTGAAACATATTATATTTTAACTTCGAGTTGTAAGAAATTTTTCGATTGCTAGAGTGACCTAAAAGAAGTATATATGAGAAAACTACTTGAGGCAGTAGAGTTGGATTGAGAATGTGACCACCAGTTTTGATCCATGATCCTAAAGATAAGACATATTAGTGTACCGGTTATTCTAAGAGCATGTTTGGTAACACTCCAGTTTCTTTTATTTTCTGTTCTTTTGTTCTTCATAATAAAAAAAAGAACAAAAATCTGTGTCAGTCAATTTTTTTGTTCCCCAGAATAGAAAAGTAACCAGGGAATAGATTTGAAACAAAATCAAGAAGGAAAAAAAATCTACTTCTTGTTCTTGGGAACTCAAAGAGAAGTAATAGAGAAGCAAGATCAGCTCTCTCTCTCTTTCACATGATATTCTCATGATAAATCCTAAACTCCAAAACCTAAACCCTGAAACCCTAAACATTAACCCTAAAACCCTAAACCTAAACCTCGAAACCCTTAAACCCTAAAAACCTAGATCCCAAACCCTAAAACCCCAAACCTCAAACTCCAAACTCTAAAACTTAAATCCTAAAACCATAAACTCCAAACCCAAATCCTAAACCGCAAAACCCCGATCCCCAAACCCTAAACAATAAACCTCCAAACCCGAAACATTAAACCCTAAAACCTTAAACTCTTCACCCTATACCCAAACCCCAAAACCTGAACCCCTAAAATCCAAAACCCCCAAACCCTAAAACCCCACACTCAAAACCTGAAACACTAAACCTCAAACCCGAAATCCTAAAACCCCAAAACTCCAAACTCGAAAACCTAAAAACCTAAACCCCTAAACCCTAAATTGCAACTTCCTCAACCACCACCTTATATTTGTTTTGTTTATAAAGAGTAATTTTATTTATAATTGTGTTAAGGTCATCGACTGATTCTATTTCTAGTCTAATTTTATCCAAACATAAAGAATTGTTAAGTTGTCACTCACATTTTATAATTAAATGAAAAAATTGGCAATATAAATTTTTAAGGACTTACCAAACACATTTATGTTATTTTTCTATTTCGAGAATAGAAATTTTGTGCTGTAACCAAACGCGTTTTTTTGTTCAGAAACTGTTCTTGGGAACATAATTAGAAAAAATTATTTCTGAATAGAAATTGTTCCCAGACACAGAAATGTTACCAAATAGACCTTAATATTCTTGAGTATAGTTAGTTTTTATGTGTGTTGACACCTAAATTTTGGCACTTTATTTAGTGATTTATTGCATAGAAAATTAGGGATTAAATTTTAACCCCTAAACAAAAATATCAAAATCGCATAGCATATAGTTTAGGATTATATAGTTTAATTGCATTCCACATTGGACCGCCGGTGGTGAGTAAGCTGAAAATCTATCACATAAATCGAGCTCGGACACCAAATAGAACTTGGCTCACCTAGGGGATAGGGGCCGAAGATCACAAGTCTAAAAGGCCTTGATTATCTTAATTTGAGCTTAAATCAGCCCATCAAAGCTTAATTAAAGAAAAACCCAAATTAATTCGGCCCATTTGGAATTAAATAAAAATTAAAGGATAAAAGCCTAAGCCTAAGCCCATTAGGACTAGGAAGCCCGGTCAATTAACTTAGGGTTGCGATATAAATATGTGATTATACCCCTCAATCAAGGAGGGCTCTCGTAATTTTCAGAAGACAATTCCTGAGAGCAAGAGTGAAACACGTGAGCAAGAGAAGGAGAAGCGAGGATTTGAGAGAGTGAGAGGCTACACAGGAGATTCGGCCATGACATAAACACACACGGCATAGATATTTCTTCTCATCGATTCACGCTTGCACTTAAGAGTTACCGACTTCACCATCATCTTTCTATCATCACCACCACCATCCTTCCACCATCATTCCTTCAAGTTCTTTACGCCACAATTCACAAAGTAGGAAGATCAGATCTTCAGTCAAAGGAAAAAGTCCAAGCGGTGGTCAAAGAGCTTCAATAGAAATTTCGAAACAAGAAGAGATGGACTGAAGCGGTGGTGATTTTTCTTCGGCAGTCGAAGGGAGAATTCAACTAGAATTTCTCTATTCAGCGCACATCGAGAGAAGGAGAATCTTTGGTCTATTCTCGCGGGATTTAGGGAACCATCAAAGAGAGTCCACCGACCCCAAAGTTCGTGCTTTGCAGTCCGCGTTTGTTCTTTCTTGCAAATTTACCGACATTCATCAAGCGGGCCACAAATCTTAGGGTGTGGACTTCATAAAGGAGAGATACCACGCCGTGGAGCCTAACCGCGAGTCATTCCCTAAGCCACGAGCTGTCCTTCACACCGAAGCAACACCATCCCATGCGAGGCCGGCTCGACCGTCACCGCGGTCTTCTCGACTGCGCCCGCCGCCAGCCACCCCGTTTGCATCCGCCAATCCAAACTTGGAAAGTAATCCGTAAATCAGGTAAAAATCTTTATCCGGTGTATTTTCAAAATATTTAAATTCTTAGTTTGAATATTTTGAATATTCCGTGAATATTGCGAATATTCCGTGAATATTGCGTGATTGATTAGATACCTTAGGATAATATTTGCGATATCCGCAATATTCTAAGATACCCTAAATTAAGAATTTTTTCTAATTTGGCAACGTATTTAGACGACTATCCGACCTTATCCCTAAGGTACGATACGCAGCGATACGGAAAATCGTTATCTTATCCATAACCACTTGGATACGATAATAGATTTTATTCGCTTTCCAAATTCGAATAATCAGTTTTCCGTCGATATTTATAATCCTATAGATATGACTGTTAATTTGATTTTTTTTCCTAATTCAAATTTGATAAGAAGAATCTTGCGGATTTGCGTGGGTTGTTTGAATATTGTTGTTATCTTTGTTTGATTTTTTTAATAAAGAAAATATAAAAATATGTTAGTTAGGATTTAAATTAGAAGTTTTGCATGTTTAAGAAATCCTAAATGTATCTAGAAGATGGGATAATTATTTAATTTAAATTAGGACTTAAGATAATTTATTTCCTAGTTTAAATGAGGTATTATTCTAATCCTAATAGATTATTTAGGTTGTATTTAGATTTCGAATTTCCATGAAAATCCCAAAAAAATGAGTCACTTTAGGATAGATTAAGATAGATCGCATGTTAATTTAGACATTTTTTTATTCCGAATTTTATGAGAAAAATACCAAAAATAAATCAGTTGTCCGTCATTAGAATTAGGTCACGTCGTCGCATGGCATATAGTTCGCATGCTAGGTTACATTAATCGCATGTCATTTTTTGCACGTCATTATATATAAGTTAGTTTGTATTTTAATGAATCGCAAACCTTAAAGAACACCTTGAGTGCCTTACTTTGTTAATTAGAAATCATATTAGGATTGTCTGTATAATTTTCTACTAACAATGCAAATGCTTGCGTTGTATTAAGGTACGTCATTCTCCTAATCTTGCAATCTATTTATTGCTTTCTTTAGTGTTAAATTGGTAGTTTGCACACCCGCATGAACACATCACATGTTAGTGATTAGATAATAAAATGGATTCAGACTACCTGCAAAAATATTTTTGAAAAGAAAAGGTATCGAAAGGGCGTTAGACTAGATCTAGCCTAACCAAGCCCCCGAGCTTAGAATTTCAAGTTCATAAGAAAAAAACATCTCCTTATGTTTTATTTAGGTTTCTAATCAACCTATCACAAATAGATTAGTGGCGACTCCAAGCATAAAAGTTTTTGCATGTTAAAAACTTAAACTCTAAGTTGCGAATTGGTAGGGCTTGGGAGGGCCCGAGTTAGGCTTAATCTTAATATTCCATTAGTCTGAGAAATTTAGGTCGCGACAGCTTGGCAACTCTGCTGGGGATGGAGTTAAAACTCTTAGTGGACTTAGGCTAGTTTTTCCTTCCAAAAAATATTTTTGTTTGGCAGTGAGGATCCCAGGTAAATCCCTAATATTTTAGGTGTTAAATGTTTTTGCATAATGGGAAATATAAAGGGAGGAGTGATTGTTAACCCATGTTTTGCAGCTAGGTGTTTGGATGTATGGTTTCTTTTATGCACGAAGCGTTGTATGATATAACCTGCTGTGCATGCCTTGCATTTACACTACACCGCACATACTACCCGCTGCCGGACCTGAGCGGCAAGGTTTAGGATGGTACTGAGACAGTGGATACCCCGACCACACCCGCGTGGTATGAGTCATCCTCCTTGATCCCGAAAGTTCTTTCACGGTGTCATTGAGTTCCTACCGCGGTTGTACCCTTTGCAACCCGGGTTGGCTTCTTGACTAAGCCGAAGTCAAGGGAATCCCAGCCTAACCGCCACCATGACTGGTTTAGCTCGGCAATCCTCGCAGCTCTACTTTGCAAGTCAGAATCTAGATAGAAATCGAACCTCACATTT
Organism: Syzygium malaccense; assembly: GCA_031216405.1. NCBI lineage: Eukaryota > Viridiplantae > Streptophyta > Magnoliopsida > Myrtales > Myrtaceae > Syzygium > Syzygium malaccense. The sequence continues at coordinate 1,946,522 of CM062261.1, read as the reverse complement.
TATGCGCATTTCTATGTTGTTGCCATGGTCCTACTGGGTGAAGTAAGTCTTCTGAGCTCTCCTTTTTGCAATTAACTTAGTTATTACAATTTTCAGGTCGGTCCATGATATGTCTAAGTTGGTTTTCAATTTGATAGTAATAATCAATGAGTCCTTTTTAAAAAACAAAAGAAAGAAGAAAGAAAGCTCTTTTGGAGAATTTATTTTCAATCTATGTCTTTATTTTCCTAGATGTGTCATAGGTCATTATTTCCTGAGAAGTTTGCCATCATTTTTGCAAGTACAAGGAATAATGAAAAATGTCATAAAAAATGGGAATAAAAGGGAACAATTAGACTGAGTCACGGACCGATCGTTTTGAGGTCGTGTACTTACCATGCTCCATTTTCAAATCAGGTTATTATGGACGATCAACGTTCCCCAATCCATACTCGCTCAAGAGCAAGAATGACTGACCAAAATGAGCAGGCTCGTGTTGCTATCCTTGAAACCGAGATGAAGCAAGTCCTGAATGTGCTCGAGAATCTCACCAAACAAGTTGCTTCCCTACATACAAGCATTTCCACACTGTCTGCACCCGCTCAACCGAGTGTAGAGATTGTACTGCCCGATGACTCTCCTCCTGTTGAGTCAAAAGATAGGGGAAAAACTTTTGCTATTGGCACTTCCTCGATCGAGAATGGTGCAACTTAAACTGACAAAACTCGTCCGATCATTACAAATGGGAGCAATGCATCTTCTAAGCCACCAAAGAGTGATGAGGCTGAGCGTATTGATAAGCTTGAAGAAAAATTCCATCAAATGCAAGGCTTTGATGATCAATTCTCACGAGGTCTTGCTCACATTGTCAAGGTTCAAGTCCCTAAGAAGTTCAAGGCGCCTGAGTTTAATAAGTTCAATGGCCTTTCTAATCCTAAGGTCTATTTACAATACTACACAACGAGGATGGCGCCATATGCCGATAATGTGCCACTCATGATCCACACTTTCCAAAATAGCTTAACCGGACCCCCCTTACAATGGTTCGTTTTGAAGAAGATTCTCTCGCTCAAGACATGGGAGGATTTGTCTGATGCCTTCATCTGTCAATACAAATTCAATATTGATGTGGCCCCGTCATGTGAGGATTTGATTCCCACTGAGAAGAAAAAGACTGAGACCTTCAAGGCCTATGCCACTAGATGGAGAGCTCTAGCTGTACAAATTACTCCCAAGTTGACTGAGAAGGAGATGCTTGATACTTCTTGAAGACTTTACCGTTCGAGTTTCGTAATCGAATGTTGGGTTCTAATTTCAATTCTTTAGCTGAGTTGATACCTGCGGGAGAACGCATTGAGATCGCTCTGCGCGATGGTTGGGCCACTGAGCAGGCTACCTCCACTAAGAAATTCACCCTCAAGAAAGATAAGGAACCGACAACTGAAGTAAATGTAACTTACTCCCAACAATGCAGTATGCTGGCAAACAACAAGGTAGACGCCAATTCACTAGTTGATAACAAGGTACTAAAAGGAACTTCATGCCTCTGCCTCGGCCATTATCCAAAGTTTTACCTATACTCCAAAAGAAAAATTTGCTTTCAAATGAACCAAAACGCCCGAACCACGAGCGATTCTCTGGTTATGACTCCTCTAAGAAGTGTGAGTATCATATGGGGGAGGTCGGTCATTCTATTGAAGCATAGAATTCAACCTCTTGGATACAAAGGCATTTTCTTTCTACAGTGATCAACCAAATGGCCAGCGAAACCCTCTACCCAACCATGGTGGAAGCACGGATGCTGTTATTGAGTAGAGAAATTTCCGTACTCCTCTGCGAAGGAGTCGTTCATGCTTTTTAGGATTTCAAGTGTTTTCTAGGATTTCCTGCTTTCTAGGATTTCAATTCATGTTTATGTTTTTATTCGTAGGGCTTTGATTATTTGCATTTCCCTTCCAGTAATGTAATTCATTCGACTCTATTCAATGAAATTACAAGTTTATTTACATTTTGAGGGCATGTTGAAGTATACCAAACTAGCCCGGTGATGATATCCAACCAAGAAAAGAAAAAATATTATCCAAGGAGAAATTATGAGGGTTGGGCTTCCTCGTGCTTCCTCCCAAAAACCTTTAAAAAAATTTAAAAAAAAACTTCCAAAGCATGCATCAGATTTACCCAGTTTGTTTTTCTAATTCGCTTACTTTACGTCTCAGAGCATATATTCTGTAACTCTTGATGATAAGGGGGCATTTGAAAATGACACATCAAGTTCAAATGATGATGAATCTATAGGGCAAATGATCATCTCTTACTTGGGCATGATTCTATCTTTCAAGAGCGAAAATGAGTGCCCAACTGTAGGGGCAAGTAAAAAAGAACAATCCATCTTTGAAGAAAGAGGTACATCGCGTTCGTGAATGTAACTAATTTTGAAAATGACATCATCTCCCTCTTCTCTTGCAGATGACGAACTGAGGGATATGTTGAACTATCATGATGTTAGTAGACCGACAAATCCAACTGAGATAATGCCATGGTTCTAATTGGAATCCTCTGAGTCTCAATTCATATTTGTTTAGTATCCTATTCATGCATGCTTTTTTGTGCAGGGGCAAAAGCAACGATGGAGCATTCATGTGTCCATTCCTTCTAAATAAGGGCAATCAAAGGGCTCCCATTCCAAAAAAATGTCTCTCTGTGTTGATGTTCTCATACCTTTTGCAGGGACCATTTATTTTGAATACTCAATGCCATATTTTTCATGCTTATGATGAGATTTTTTAGTATGATAAATATGTTTGGAAGTTGCAAACTTTTTTGTGCTTGAAGTTGATAAGCTTGTGAAATGATCACATCTTTCAAGGAAAAGAAATTTTGCTTGGTAAGTTTACATATTTGACCCATCAATTTCATGTTGAAATTTGTCAAGATGGACAATTCAATGAATGATGTGGAATTATTCGAGTATGCTAAATGAGATATGTTGGGATGATGAAAGGCAAGTCATATCCTATATACCGTCCCCTATTCATACACTTGTGAGATGAGTGAAAAATTTCATGTCCACAAGGTAAATAGTTATCTCGCGAAAGGTACGACTACTGAAATGATAAGAGGCAATTCACTTCTTTATCTTAAACACTATAGGTTGTCTATTGTTTCGCCACTTTGAGCCTAAACACTTGGAGAAATTCTTTCAAATTACCCCTGTCAAGAACCACTCCACATAGGGGCAAACTGGAGGTAAGTCAACATCATGAGGAGAGAAAAATGGATAGAAATTTTCTTACTCACACTTGCATCAATCTTCAAGTATTGCTATTTCATATGAACTCATATGAAATTTAAGTGCCTTAGCATGACGAAGAGTAGTTCTTTCTCTATCCTACACACTTTATCCATTGCTTAGCCCACTTGAGCCTGCAATTTCATTTCATAAAAATCCAGTTGGTGATCATCCCCCACACTGGGACAAGGTAAAAGCCATCATTGTCCACGCAGCATATCTAGAGCGCCGATAGGAGACGAAGACCCCGAGAGTCTAAATGTTATTCATTCGGTCAAAATAAGCCAAAGTGTAGCTGGCCAATATATGCATTACAGATAGTGTGTGTCAAAAGTAAAAAAAAAACTAGGGAGCATGAAAAAGCAGTGTGCCTAGTAAAAGCAAGGCCAATGTCCATGAAAAAAAAGAAGAGAAAGAAAAAAAATGAAGAAAAAAGAGAGAACTTCGGAGTAGAAAATATCGAGATATGATGTGTCAAAGTCATAAAGATATCCACAGTCTTAAGAAGTCAAGTGATAAGCTCTCGAGGCCAATGGAGCATCTATCAAGAAGACAATTCCTGGTGAAAAAGAGGACCGGTGAGAATACCTAGATGATCACCAACTCTCACCCTATTTATACACATCTTTGAGCTTGATGTGTCCTTTCATTTCTCAACCAATGAACCCAGCCTACGTTACGTCCTTTGCAAAGTCTCTTCGGATTATGGCACTTGAATTAACGTAGAATTCATATATTTATAAGCTTAGCTCGAAGAAGTACAAGCAAGTCTATTTCTATCTCATTTTGTAGGGTTCTTGACTTGTAAACCCGAAGACGATTGTGGAGTATTTTCTTTCAATAGCCTCGACTCAAAGAGTTCCCTTTGTTAAGCCATTGACCAAACCGACGCTACGGTCTGATAAAGAACTCTTAGATTGGTAAGGTCGTACTGCTGGCAAGAATACTCAGATCCTTATCGACATTATGATGGTGAGATGGAGTGATTCTCATAAAATAGCCCTTCTGAATAAGAGTGAGTGAAAGCCCTTTCTAACTGAAAGTCTCTCATTTAGCACTCTTAAGAAATCCACATTATCAGTGAAAATTGTCTTAATTAATGATTCTCCCCAGTGAAAATTTGGTGATGCAAATATGGTAAAACCATCACGCATAAATCTCAATTGAATTGATGAATTTTGAAATGTGAGTTCTAGAATAGCCGTGATTGCTAATCTCTTTGATGAATGCATGTGTTTTGCTTTAGTCATGTCTGATAGGTAATGTTTCCTCAAAGACTGAAGAGTTTCCAATGCTACAATTGCTTTTTGAAGCTTTGTATTCGTCTAAATAGTTTTGAATATTCAATTACCTGATTGTAGTTTCAAGTATCATTTCCGAAAATCCGAAGAGAATTTTTTATCCTATTAATTATATCTAATTACAGTTTCATATATCTTCTCGAAGATCCAAAGGGAATCATCGAGCCCATTCAAATATCTGATTGAAGTTTCAAATATCTTCTCGAAGATCCGAAGGGAATCATCGAGCCCATGTAAATATCTAATTGAAGTTTCAGGTATTATTTCTAGAAATCCGAAGGGAATTTTCGATCCTATTAATCATATCTTATTGCAATTTCAGATATCTTTCTTGAAAATCCGAAGGGAATTTTCGAGCCCATTCAAATATCTAATTGTAGTTTCAGATTTCTTTCTCGAAGATCCAAAGGGAATTTTCGAGCATATCCATATTTGATTGCAGTTTCAGTTTCAAGTATCTTTCTCAAAGATCCGAAGGAAATTTTTTAGGCCATTCAAATACCTTATTGGAGTTTCGGGATCTTTCTTGAAAATCTGAAGGGAATTATTCGGTACCTTTTATCGAAAATCCGAAGGGAATTTTCGAGCCCATCTCATCTCAAGCATCTTCTCTGAAAATCCGAAAGGAATTTTCAAGTTTATTTCAGGTCTTATTTCGAAAATCCGAAGAGAATTTTTGAGCTTTCAAATACTATTGGGAATTCTAGATACTTGGCGGGTTTTCAAAAACTGTTCCATAGCCCAAGTTTGCTTTCCCAAATCTTCAGGTAAGTAAGTGCAGGTATGTTTTTTATTTTTGCATTAGCATCCACACATCACATTGGAAAATGGGTGTGGGCTCATTGAGATCCCGTTTACTCAACAAAAAGATTAATGTTTCTCATTGCATTTGCATATTCAAAATTTAGGTATCATTTTGTCTTTAAATGAAACCTGTTCGAGCTCCCCTTCAAAGAGAGGTAGCTGTTGACACCTAAATTTTGGCACTTTATTTAGTAATTAATTGCATAGAAAATTAGGGATTAAATTTTAACCCCTAAACAAAAATATCAAAATCGCATAGCATATAGTTTAGGATCATATAGTTTAATTGCATTCCACATTGGACCGCCAGCAATGAGTAAGCTGAAAATCTATCACATAAATCGAGCTCGGACACCAAATAGAACTTGGCTCACCTAGGGGATAGGGGCCGAAGATCACAAGTCTAAAAGGTATTGGTTGTCTTAATTTGAGCTTAAATCAGCCCATCAAAGCTTAATTAGAGAAAAACCCAAATTAATTTGGCCCATTTGGAATTAAATAAAAATTAAAGGATAAAAGCCTAAGCCTAAACCCATTAGAACTAGGAAGCCCAACCAATTAACTTAGGGTTGCGATATAAATATGTGATTATACCCCTCAATCAAGGACACTCTCATAATTTCCAAAAGACAATTCCTGAGAGCAAGAGTGAAACACATGAGCAAGAGGAGAAGCGAGGATTTGAGAGAGTGAGAGGCTACACAGGAGATTCGGCCATGACATAAACACACACGGCATAGATATTTCTTCTCATCGATTCACGCTTGCACTTGAGAGTTACCGACCTCACCATCATCTTTCTATCATCACCACCACCATCCTTCCACCATCATTCCTTCAAGTTCTTTACGCCACAATTTACAAAGCAGGAAGATCAAATGTTCGGTCAAAGGAAAAATTCCAAGCGGTGGTCAAAGAGCTTCAATAGAAATTTCGAAACAAGAAGAGAGGGACTGAAGCGGTGGTGATTTTTCTTCGGCAGTCGAAGGGAGAATTCAACTAGAATTTCTCTATTCAGCGCACATCGAGAGAAGGAGAATCTTTGGTCTATTCTCGCGGGATTTAGGTAACCATCAAAGAGATTCCACCGACCCCAAAGTTCGTGCTTTGCAGTTCACGTTTGTTCTTTCTTGCAGATTTACCGGCATTCATCAAGCAGGCCAAATCTCAGGGTGTGGACTTCATAAAGGAGAGGTACCACGCCGTGGAGCCTAACCGCGAGTCATTCCCCAAGCCACGAGCTGTCCTTCACACCGAAGCAACACCATCCCATGCGAGGCCGGCTCACCGTCGCTGCGGTCTTCTCGGCCACGCCCGCCGCCAGCCACCCCGTCTACATCCGCCAATCCAAACTTGGAAAGTAATCCGCAAATCGGGTAAAAATCTCTATCCGGTATATTTTCAAAATATTTAAATTCTTAGTTTGAATATTTTGAATATTACGTGATTGATTAGATAACTTAGGATAATATTTGCGATATCCGCAATATTCTAAGATACCTTAAATTAGGAATTTTTTCTAATTTGGCAACGTATCTGGACGACTATCTGACCTTATCCCTAAGGTACGATACGCGACAATATGGAAAATAGTTATCTTATCCATAACCACTTGGATACGATAATAGATTTTATTCACTTTTCAAATTCAAATAGTCAGTTTTCCGTCGATATCTATAACTCTATAGATATGGCTGTTAATTTGATTTCTTTTCCTAATTCAAATTTGATAAGAAGAATCTTACGGATTGCGTGGATTGTTGGAATGCGGTTGTTATCTTTATTTGATTTTTTTAATAAAGAAAATCTAAAAATATGTTAGTTAGGATTTAAATTAGAAGTTTTGCATGTTTAAGGAATCCTAAATGTATCTAGAAGATGGGATAATTATTTAATTTAAATTAGGACTTAAGATAATTTATTTCCTAGTTTAAATTAGGTATTATTATAATCTTAATAGATTATTTAGGTTATATTTAGATTTCGAATTTCCATGAAAATCCCAAAAAAATGAGTCACTTTAGGACGGATTAAGATAGATTGCATGTTAATTTAGATATTTTTTTCTTCCGAATTTTATGAAAAAAATACCAAAAATAAATCATTTATCCGTCATTAGAATTAGGTCACAACGTCGCATGACATATAGTTCGCATGCTAGGTTGCATTAATCGGATGTCATTTTTTGCACGTCATTATATATAGGTTAGTTTGCATTTTAATAAAGCGCAAATCCTAAAGAACACCTTGAGTGCCTTGTTTTGTTAATTAGAAATCATATTAGGATTGTCTGTATGATTTTCTACTAATAATGCAGATGCTTGCGTTGCATTAAGGTACATCATTCTTCTAATCTTGTAATCTATTTATTGCTTTCTTGGGTGTTAAATTGGTGGTTTGTGCACCCGCATGATCACCTCACATGTTAGTGATTAGGTAATAAAATGGATTCAGATTGCCTGCATAAATATTTTTGAAAAGAAAGGGTACCGAAATGACATTAGACTAGATCTAGCGTAACCAAGCCCCCGAGCTTAGAATCTCTGGTTCATAAGAATAAAACATATCTCCTTATGTTTTATTTAGATTTCTATTCGACCTACCACAAATAGATTAGTGGCGGCTCCAAGCATGAAAGCTTTTGCATGTTAAAAACTTAAACCCTAAATTGCGAATTGGTAGGGCTTAGGAGGGCCCGATTTAGATTTAGTCCTAATAATCCATTAGCCTAAGAAATTTAGGTCGCGACAATGTGGATTTCGACAACAATAAGAGTATACACATATGCATGAAAACGGTGAGAAACTGATCGATGTATGCACGTACTAGAAAATATATGAAGACTCAAATCAAGATCTTCATGGTATGCCTGATAGTCCACTTGTGTAAATCATTTCCCGGCACAGATAAGAGAGTTTTGGCAAAATGCAAGTCTGTTTGTTCAATTATAGCAGAATTTTTGTTATGATTGAACATCCCAAAAACAAGTTATTCCTATCTTCATCCCAGGTTCCACATATGCAACAGTCTTTTGTGCCAATCCATTATGCATAGCAAGCCAAGCAAGAATGGAAATTTATCATGAAATAGAGAAAGAAGTTGAAGTAGCACTTGTGTATGATATTAATTAAAGCCATCGTTTGGGAATTGGACGATAGATGTGTTGTCTATTTTGTAATAAATCTTGAAATATTGAAAGCTATTGTTTTTGAAACAGCTTTTTACTGCAATCAATATCTAACGATTTTTTTTGGTAAGTAATATCTAACGATTTTTGTTTGCCATAAATCTATAATAGTTTTGGAATTGTCTTGATTGTTATCAATTTGCAAGGATTTGTAACGTTTTACAATTAAATGCAAGAATTGATTATGGAAAACAGTCTCTCTTTCTTTTACCTTTAAATTGTTATTCCAAACATAATTGAAAAGTGATATAAACTATTCTTGGTTCTCTTTATATATCTTTCCTTTTTTTTGCTAGATTATACATATAACGTTGTTCCTGTTCCTTCCATTATTCTATGCGGAATAAAGAAGAGTGTTTGCTATATCTTCAGAGTATAGCCGCTAGAACCTATTGCACTAAGTTTCAACTCCGAATGGTCAAATTATCCTTAAAGACAGTGTTTACACGTCTCGTATATTTTGATCTTATTTTTTCATCTTTTTCAATAGATTTCCATCAAATTCTTATTATTCATATTATCTAATATTTTTCCGACAATCTTCAAGATAATTGCTTTATGTATTCCCAAATTGGAATTGCCGTTGTTATCACTGCTGTTCAAATTGAACGAGGACTCGGAGATGGTGAAGGACAAGTATCACACATTCGTGGGCGGTTTGTCGTGGGACATAACCGATTATCAGCATAAAAGAGCTTCTGGTCATTTCGATAAGTTTATTTAGTGTTAGGTAAATCATTCTTTGGGGCTTCGATTCCTTTGTTTGTTTTTCCAAGAAGTTGGATGTTTTAGGTGTTTTCTTTCTCAAGTTCGCGATTACTACAAAATCAAATGCACAGGAATGGGCAGGTTAGTTTTTACCTACATTTTTTTCCTATACACATTTCATGTTGATGACTGGTTGCTTTGGTAAGAGATGAAAAATATATGTATTTACCATTATGAGGAAATGCCCTGTTAGCATTAATATGGCTACAAATTTTCTGAAACGCATGTTCTGTTGTGTGTACTGATACATGTCAATCCATATATATTGGCATGTTGTCAAGGGGTGTTTGTAAATACTTAGACTTGTCTGGTCTACATGTATTACGGAGATAGAAATGCAATTAATTTGTAGGCTTGGATAGCAGACCATGATGAGCATCTGCTCATTCACTAATTTTCAAATGAATCATTTCGCTATCTTATGCTGGGTGTGCTACTTAGCAATCTAACTACAAATTGGCACAGGTGCTTCTATGATCACTTCATAGACAAACCAGAGCATCTATTCTAATTTGATTTGTCAGGTGTGGTTATATGACTCTAGTATAGCTTTAATTAGTCCGTACTAATCCTCGCCCGCTGCGGCAAGGGCTGCACCCCTCACCACCTATCGCCCTTTCCTTTTCTTTTTTTTTTTTTTTGGTAAGAACCCTTTCCTTTTCTTTCTTTCTTTTTTTTTCTTTTTTTTAAATTTAGCTTATGTTTCATTATTTAACCATGTCATTAATATGTAGGAGAAAGAAAATATTTAAAAGCCACGTTATCATCTTCCGTTAGCCAAGCTGGACAGAGTTAACAGGATAGTTCGATTGCACTATTCTAACAAGTTTTAGGACTTAATTGCACTTTTTGCAAATTTTATGATTTAATTGTACTTTCGTGACATGTTTTAGGATTTGTAGTGCACTTATCCCGATAAAAAAAATAAAAACATGAGGAAATTGATCCGCACGAAAAGTGTTAACAACAAAAACATATAGTTTTAAAAAGGAAGAAGTTTCAAAAATCTCGTATGTGTATAGCGCATGAAGACTAGCTTTATACAACCTAAAAGCCTAGGGAATTTTAGGATATGATCTTTTACTAATTGAGCCTAAAATGGTTCAATCCCTGCGTGTGCATTTCGCAAAAAGGACAGTAAAGTAATCAATGGGCCTAGGCCCAGGAAATATTGGGCCGAATCGGTGAGCCCTGCTTGCAAACATGGGTCCAAACTTATCAGCCCAGATCATCAAATGTAGGTTTCCCTGGCCCTAAAGAAAGACCAAACCTAGGGTTTCTTTTGGGCCTACATGTACCAAGTAAGATACATACGCCCAACCATGGGCATTCAACAAGTCTTATTGCGTACGAGTTACAACTAGTCACGTGTTCATGTTCAGCACAAGATCCAAGTTAAGTTTGAACGGGAACATACTTAACTTAAGCAGCTCGCGAGCCTAATTGAGCGGCTGCATTTTGGCGAGCTGCATATTAATCAAAGGAAATTGCCCATTGCTTCTATTTTTTTTCTTAATTTTAGCTCAATCAAGACATGAACTTGCCCTACAACTTGTAGATGACATTTGATCAGTGTCCAAGCCTTCAACTGCTGTTTATGTTGCCAGCTTCCTTCCTCGTAATTACTAGGGTCGGATTCACTAAGATATTAGAAAAACAAAGAAAAGAAAGAAAAGAAAACAGAAACAAAAGCGGTAGGAAGTAGGAATGAAAAGGATCAATGGCACCACCATGGGCCCTGCTCGCCTACTGTCACCATAGCGTTGTCGATCGCAAGCTACCATTACCTCGATACCTAGCGATAGTGATCATCCAAAAATTTCCTCTCTCTCTCTCCCTTTGTCTCTTCAAGGTGTCCGAACTACCACACGCCGATAGCGGTGGTCGCCATCCACCATCACGTGATGGTAGGTTGGTTGAGTGACATTCACCGCTATTTGATGGTCGTGTATTTGAGCACACGCGCATGTGGCGGGGAGGGGGGTGTTCCCCTTTATGTTCTTTTATGAACTTATTTTCTTATTTTTATTTGCTTTTTATCAAATTTGAGACATAATCTCTAAACACTCTCTATGATTGAATATGACATTTCCATTATTGTTATGAACGGAACTTCCTTATGACATGAAAAATTCGAGAGACTTCTACTCAATTTCATTTTATCCTATCTAACTTTTTCACTATGGCGAGACAATATAGCTTATACGGATTTCAATAGCCCTGCATAGGATTGCCATGTGGCATACTAATGGCGCATTATTCTTAAAACCCATTGACCTAATTGTTGGAAATATAACGTGGAAACGACAGGATCTTGCAAATTAAGTTAATGAGAAAATACCAGAGAAATAAACGAGGAACGATAAAGGACACAAGAGATTTACGTGGTTCGGTCCGAATATCGGTACCTACATCCATGGGGAGAGCCAGCAACAAATAATCTACTATAATCGGAGAATCAGAGTTATAAATCGCTCATATGCTCGAGTGTTTCCCACACCTACGTTTAAGCCCAAACCCAAAGTGTTTACGAATAAACAATTTAATTGGACAAATAAACTCACTGCACAAATCACCGCGTGTTGAAGCCCAAAGCAAAACGCTCTCGTGCGATCGAAAACCAAGAACGACCGTACGTTCGTTTTTTTTGTTCTCGTGCGGCGCTTCTTCTCTGAGGGCTTCCTGGACGTTCGCGGCTAGCGCGGCTCGTTCAAAGAAAAAAACCCTTTTTTACTTATCAACAACATATAAATATATGTATGGCAAGAGTCCACTTTTCGTACGCCACTTCTGCGGCTTCTGTAGGATGTAGAAACAAAAGCAAATAACCCTTTCTTGTTTCTTTCTTGGACTATGTCCTTTTTGCCCTTACAAGAGAAATAGATATAATAAAATAACATGTGTCCATATTTTTGTCTTTTAGTGCCTTCTTTATTTCTTTATTTGTGCTGCCGAGAGCCCCTCATACAAAATCAGCCGAATAGGAATGCGGGTTCAAACTCGAGACATAAATTTAACAATTCTCTACCTTGGCTCGATGTTTGTAGCCAAGTTATAGTGCTCATCTTCTATACTGCTCTCCCAATGCCCCAATGGGCGCTCACTCTCCACAGACGCCAATTGTGCTCAAGCAGAGCTTGAGCTTCACTAAAGAAACAGGCTTAGTCATCATGTCCGCTGGGTTCTTCTCTATCGTAATCTTTTTAACAACAACTACACCCTTCGCTAAGACATCTCGGATGAAGTGGTACCTGATGTCGATATGCTTCGTTCGCTCGTGATAAACCGGATTATATGCCAAATATATCGTACCTTGGTTATCACAGTGTATATCAACACTATTCTGATCTAACCCAAAGTCTGAGAGTAAACTTTTTAGCCATATCGCCTCTTTCGCTATAAAGGTCAGTGCCATGTACTCTGCCTCAGTCGAAAACAAGGAAACGTGATCCTATAAGAATGCCTTCCAACTAACTGTATCACCCGCTAGCGTAAATACGTACCCTGCTAAAGATCTGCGTTCATCCAAGTCACCTGCATGATCCGAATCCACATAACCAGTGGTCTCACTGCCATTATTGTCCCTTTGGTACACAATTCCAACGTCTGCTGTCCCCTTTAAATATCTGAGGATCTACTTCACAGCTTCCCAATGAGTTTTATCAGGTCGCTTCATATAACCACTAACAATGCTTACTGCTTGTGAAATATCAGGCTTAGTGCATACCATAGAATACATAATACTACCCACTGCACTAGAATAAGGAACACGGGACATATGCTCCTCCTCCTCCTCCTCAGTCTGTGATGATAACTTATCTAAAAGTTTAAAGTGCATCGCCAAAGGTGTACTTATAGATTTCACTGACTGTATATTAAATTGTGCAATAATCTTCTCAATATATTTCTTCTGAGCAAGACGAAAACTTCCTACAGTCCTGTTACGCAAAATCTCCATACCCAAAATTTTCTTTTCAGCACCTAAATCTTTCATCTCAAATTCAACACTCAATTGCCTTTTTAGCACAACAATATTAGACATGTTCTTAACTTCTATCAATATATCACCAACATATAATAATAGATATATCAAAGACCCATCCTTCAATCTCCTATAATAAACACAACTATCCATATGACTTTTAGAATAATTCTAACTAGCCATAAAAGAATCAAAACGCTTATACCACTATCTAGGAGACTGTTTCAGCCCATATAAAGATTTCTTCAATAAGCAAACATGATCTTCTTTACTTAGAATAGCAAATCCCTCTGGCTGCCTCATGTAAATCCGCTCCTCCAACTCACCGTGAAGAAACGCTATTTTCACATCTAGTTACTCTAGCTCGAGATCCTGTGCAGCAACTAAGGCAAGTAAAACACGAATAGAAGTATGTCTTACTACAGGAGAGAACACCTCGTTGTAGTCAATGTCCTCCTGCTGTGTATATCCCTTTGCCACAAATCTCGCCTTATATCTCGCTGTCTCGACACCGGGAATGCCCTCCTTCCGTTTAAAGACCCACTTGCTACCAACAATCTTCTGGCTCTTAGGTACTTTGACCAACTCCCATGTCTAATTTTGATGAAGTGATTCCATCTCTTCACTCATAGCCCCTAGCCACTACGACGACTTAGAACTAGTCATCGCCTCAGAGTAAGACGAAGGCTCATCTGTCTCCACCTCATCACCTACGGTCAATGCATAAGCAATATCTGTATAACCATAACATATCGGTGATTTAATTTGCCTTCTCTGTCTACCTGCGGCTATAGTGTGCTGCGGCTCTGCTGATTGTTCCCTATTACCGACTTCAGAAACTGCGGCCTCATCTGTAATCTTAGCTTCTGTTACCTTCGAGATCTCCGGAGTATCCACCTGAATCTCCACCTCACTGCTGACACAACGATCTGTTTGCTCTGCTGGTTGTGTCTCAAGACCCCTCCTTTGAAGCATTGCAGTCTTGTTGAAGATCACGTATCTACTGATTAGAAAACCGGGTGATCTGAGATCAGTGCACCACAGCTGATAGCCTTTCACCCCATGTGCATAACCCAGAAATATGCACTTCTTCGCCCTCGGCTCAAGCTTACCATCACTCGCATGAGCATACGCAGGACATTCGAATACTCGTAATCCGGAGTAATCAACAGGTTTCCCCGACCATACTTCCTCGGGAGTCTTCTACTCTATAGCAGATGATGGAGATCGATTGACCAGGTAACATGCTCTGTTCACTGCTTCGAGCCAAAATTCCTTGCCTAAACCTGCATGCGAAAGCATGCTCCGAGCTCGCTCCAGTAAAATTCTGTTCTTCCGTTCTGCAACGCCATTCTGCTGTGGTGTCCTGGGCACTGTGCAATGTCTCACAATCCCTTCTTTCTCGCAGAACTCAGTAAAATCTTTACCATAGAACTCCATGCCGTTATCGGTTCTCAGACACTTTATCAGTTTATTTAACTACTTCTCAATCAATGCCTTAAACTTCTTGAACTGATCAAACACATCAGATTTGTGCTTTAGAAAGTAAACCTATACCTTTCTCGAGTAGTCATCGATAAATGTCAATATATATCGGGCACCTCCTTTCGAAGGAATCGGAGATGGGCCCCAGACGTCTGAATGAATGTACTCAACCGATCGCTTGATCGAATGAACAGTTGTTTTAAACTTAATCCGACACTGCTTCCCAAAGATGCAGTACTCACATAAGTCCAGCTTCCCTGTCTTCTGACCCTTCAACAACCCCCTATCACTCAGCATCGTCATATCTGCCTCACTCATGTGCCCCAAACGCAT
Source organism: Syzygium malaccense (assembly GCA_031216405.1). NCBI lineage: Eukaryota > Viridiplantae > Streptophyta > Magnoliopsida > Myrtales > Myrtaceae > Syzygium > Syzygium malaccense. The sequence goes on along the minus strand of CM062261.1, from coordinate 1,931,394 downwards.
ATGCCATAACTGAGTCAAGTTAAAATCTGACTCACCTGATGAAGCAGCAGCAGCTCCGGTCATGGTCTCTCCCAGTAGATGATAGAGAGAACTCACTTTCTTCCCCTTCATCACTGTCATGGCACCTCGAGAGACCTTCAGCACTCCACCTTCAGCGGTGTACTTACACCCGATATCATCTAGTGTCCCTAGAGAAATAAGGTTCTTCTTGAGCTCTGGTACATGCCTCACGTTTGTTAGTGTGCGTACTACCCCATCGTGCATCTGAATCCGAACTGTCCCTATCCCCACAACATTGCAGGTTGCATTATTCTCCATCAGAACTCTACCACCATCTGCAGTCTGGTAAGTAGTAAACCAGTTCCTATGAGGCGTCATATGATAAGACCACCCCGAATCTAGCACACATTCGTCTCCTAACGAACCAGTAGTCACACACAAGACAGCCTCTGCATCACTAGTGCTCTCCTCAGCAACGTTTGCCATACTGCTTGTAGCATTCTGCTTGTCACCTCTATTTCTCCGCTTGGGACAATCTCTCCTGATGTGCCCCTCCTCGTGACACTCAAAGCACTTCACGCGTCCCTTAGACTTTCTATTGCGTGACTTTGATCTGCTTTTACCTCTGCTGCTACTGGACCATCGATGTTGTTCTCTACCTCAAATCACTAGTCCTCGCGCTACATCCTACGCTAGACTGTCATCTCGCAACTTCCTCTGCCACTCTTTAGAGAACAATGCTGACTTTACCTCTTCCGAGGTAATCGTAGTGCGCCCTTGGAGTAGTGAATCAGTAAAGTGCTCCCATGATTCAGGTAAAGAAGCCAATAACATCATGCCATGTTCCTCATCATTAAGTATCTTACCGACATTCTTCAAATCCATCATGATTTTATTAAATTCATTTAGGTGGGATCTAATCGACGTACCTTCAGTATATCGAAATTGAAATATCCTCTTCAACATGTACAAGCGATTGTTCAAACCCTTCATTACATAGAGTGCCTATAATTTCGTCCACAATGTTGCGGCATCCTTCTCCTCAACCACCTCTATTAACACTTCATCCGATAAATTCAGCAGGATTATACTCTTTGCTCTCTCCATTAGCTCTTCTTTATCAGCCGCTTTCATTATAATGGGTAACTCATCTTCGCCATCTAATGCTTTGGCCAAACCTTGAGTTGTCAATAGCGCACGCATCTTGACACTCCATAACCCAAAGTTGTTTCTCCTCAACCACCTCTATTAACACTTCATCCGATAAATTCAGCAGGATTATACTCTTTGCTCTCTCCATTAGCTCTTCTTTATCAGCCGCTTTCACTATAATGGGTAACCCATCTTCGCCATCTAACGCTTTGGCCAAACCTTGGGTTGTCAATAGCGCACGCATCTTGATGCTCTATAACCCAAAGTTGTTCCTCCCGTTAAACTTCTCAATATCAACTTTCGCTCAAGACATAATTGCAATAGCAGAATTTTCAGCTGATAATCAAACAAGCAAAAGCCCCAAATCACAATCCAGAAATTCCAACCCTCAAGCTCTGATACCAATTGTTAGAAATATAACGTGAAAACAATAGGATCTTGCAAATTAAGTCAATGCAAAAATACTAGAGAAATAAACGAGGAACGATAAAGGACACCAGAGATTTACGTGGTTCGATCCGAATATCGGTACCTACATCCACGGGGAGAGCCAGTAACAAATAATCCACTATAATCGGAGAATCAGAGTTACAAATCGCTCATACGCTCGAGTGTTTCCCACACCTACGTTTAAGCCCAAACCCAAAGTGTTTACGAATAAACAATTTAATTGGACAAATAAACTCACTACACAAATCACTGCGTGCTGAAGCCCAAAGCGAAACGCTCTCGTACAATCGAAAATCAAGAACGATCGTACGTTCTTTTCTTTTGTTCTCGTGCAGCGCTTCTTCTCTGAGGGCTTCCTGGACGTTCGCGGCTAGCGTGGCTCGTTCAAAGAAAAAAACCCTTTTTTACTTATCAGCAACATATAAATATATGTATGGCAAGAGTCCACTTTTCGTACGCCACTTCTGCGGCTTCTGTAGGATGTAGAAACAAAAGCAAATAACCCTTTCTTGTTTCTTTCTTGGACTATGTCCTTTTTGCCCTTATAAGAGAAATAGATATAATAAAATAACATGTGTCCATATTTTTGTCTTTTAGTGCCTTCTTTGTTTCTTTATTTGTGCTTCCGAGAGCCCCTCATCCAAAATCAGCCGAATAGGAATGCGGGCTCAAATTCGAGACATAAATTTAACACTAATCTCAACTCTCTATTCTATCTACAACTGCTAACCCTAAAGAAAACCTACAAATGATGATTTGAGTCCACATAGCTGATCAAGACAAAAAAAGCCCTCGAGCGTTTACGATCCTTCTAGGGTTTGCACAGGACATCATGCGTTGCTTCTCATTCTTGCTGTTTCCCATGAACAGCGCGGGCCAATAATTGAAGCTTCGGTTGCAGCGAAAACTAACAACGGAAGCTACGTATCATCAAATATCACATCACAGCACAACACATGTTGTCGTTGTCAACTTGTCCAGATGCTAGTGTGAATCGGCGTTAGTATATCTGCCGACGAATCCTTGGCGATTGCGAGTCTCGAAGACCATCTTTTGCCATCTTGACCGAAGGGACATATGATCACATGGGCTCCGGACACCTTCTGACAAAAATATGTTTAATATCATAGTTGTTAAATCGAACGTTTCTACGTGGGGCTGACATTTTTGGACAACATGGATCGTCCGTGGTCAATCATTAGCGCAATGACTTCATTGGGAAATGGTTGAATGTGAATGGAGATCACAGCGTCGTGCTTTGGCTTCTTTTTCTCCTGTTTTTTTAAATGTCATCGCTCAATTATATGCGGTTTGAACTTATTATGGGGCGGTTGCCCCATTCCCTAGCTAGAGCGCAGCTAGAGATAGTGTGAATTTTGTTAGGTTTATTTGAAAAGGAAATTTAGATATGAAGAGCCAGTGTCACCCACCACATCTCTCGTTGGAGTTCTTGATGGACCGCCTGATCCTTGAGCACTGGCGGCAAGGCTCGTGATCCCTTTGCCAAGCCCTGGCACGGCTCGGTGATATATCGATGCATGTACCCATCAATGGGAGGTTTACCCTAGAGAGAGTTTCTTACGATCGAGAATGGAAGAAAGCGAGGCCAAGGAAATTTACTTAGATCTTCCATTTTGAAAATGGTTAATTTTGTTAGCTTCCTCTTCCATGCAATCACTCTGAATAATAATTTCGTACCATTTTCCTAAATTCGACTTGGATGATCTTCCTTTAACCGGCTCCAAAAGGCAGACATAAAGTTTATTTGATGTATCTATAACTATTTATACACTGTAACAAGTTGCAATCATACTGTTATGTGTTCCAGCAAGTGTGTCAGGCAATACATGTTTTAGAATCACATTGCTTTGAAACCAGATATAGTAGCTCCTAGATGTTGTGTAGTGCTAGTTGCTTTGTTTGCAAATCACTTTACAAATTGTGGAATGCTAACTTTCATTGCTGCAATTATTGTAGAGAGGGCAAAACCTTAACAAATTACACAAAAGCTTAACTCAAACCCAGAACTTCTTCCTCCTCCCTAGTTACGGAGGGGGCAACCACCACCCCGTCGCCGTCGTTGCAGCTAGCTCCCTTGTCGATCCACTCCATTCAAACACCATTATCAAATACGTCGAGCGTTACAGCTTGCCTATCTCAAAACCTAATTATTTTACTGGGAATGGACATTGAAAGTGTTTGATTTTTAACCCTAGCTCGACCTCATGCAGTAGGCCCATATCGTTACCATTCGTGGGCAACGACAAAGGAGCTAACGGATGATTGGTTAAGGAGGTAGGGTGGAGCAAGCCACCTATATAAAAATCGGTACTCTTTTGAGGGCACACATGTTGTTCTGTGTCTCCTAAGACTACATTATTATATAGTAGCTGCCCACATTTTTTTTTATTACCAAACAAGCTCGATTGCTTTCGTCTATCATTGATAGACAACGCGAAACAATAAACAATATCGTTCGATTCGGCTCCATTACTTGCATTATCCATACATCGTATGGAGATCGACAAGCCGACATTGGAGCCAGCACGAGACATGTGTCCTTTCGGGGATTTTCTTAATTTGAGACGTGGGTGCACACGTATTGCAAATCCACAACGACCAAAAGAGTCGTATTTAATATTAATTTGACAACTTTTTTTTATAAAAGCAACTTGTCATCACTCCCCACAATTTGACCTCGCTGTTCCCCATTTTATCATTGTGATTTGCCTAAGTCTTCAACTAATCATATCGCTATCGGCCGGGTATAATATCGCAACAGATATCAAACACGAGTTGCTTTCAATGCTACTCTCAACTTTACCTACTTCAGCTTTCTACTCGCTCTTTCAAACTATTTTTGCTTTTTTTCCGTAAATTTCCATCATTATTGTATTAATTACTTAAAAAAATAAACTTGGCAATAGGGGTGTGCAAAAGAACCGGGACTTGCCCGGACCGCTTGGGACCGCCCGGAACCAGTGGTTCCCGGTTCCAATTTTTTGGAACCGGTGGGTAACGGTTCGAATCCCAGTTTCCTGTGCAGAACTACCCACCCGCCCACCTGGACCGGATTAGTAATATAATAATAATAATATATTTTATTTTGTAAAATTTTTAATTAAAAAAATCTGACAAAAAAATAAAATAAAATATGAGAGTTGTTGTTTTATTTGCTTGCTAACTATTGTGAACTTGTGGCAAACTCCCATGTGTGATATATAATATAGGCTACGAAAATATTTGTTGTGAAGCTTATGAAGTTATGAACTTTGTGACAAATTTTGTTGTGAACACAACCCACCAACGGGTAAGAATTAGACCAGTCGATTTTTTATTTGTCTAGGAAAACTTAGTGGGACTGGTTCCATGGACCCACCCGGGAACCGGATCGGACCGGCAGTCCGGTTCTTGGGTGGGTTCATGGAACCGATGGGCGGTTCTTGGTTCCAATTTTTTGGAACCAGTCCTTAGCGGGTGGTCCACGGTTCCGGATCGAGAACCGCCCATCCGGACCATGCTCACCCCTACTTGGCAACAATTGTAAAAATATAAACTGGACATGACATACCAAAATGCTGTGCATTACAATAAACCTTTAGGAAAATTGTTTAAAGAGTCTTAAACCCATCGCACTTTAACCAATTCAATCATAAACCTTTCAATTGTGCCAATTGAGTCATAAACATTTTCACATTTTATCAGTTGAGTGTATCCAGTCAATTTTAACGGGCAAACACTTACATGGACATTGACAGTATCACGTAAAATGGTTGGCGTTGACATGGGCAATATTTTATGATTTTTTTTTAAATTTGATTTTTTTATAATTTTTTATTCTTTTTTCCTTTTTTCTTTTTTTTTCTACCAAGTCCAGGGTGGGTCGCCACCAGCCCTTGCCGATCACAAGTGAGGGCCAAACGACCCTCACCAACCACAAGCTAGGGTCGATCAACCCTTGTCGGTTGCGCAGCAAAGCCCTCACCAGCCGCGGGTGAGGGTCGGCCGGCCCTTGCCTATGAATAGCATGGTTGGCCGGCAACCCTCGCCGAGCTTGGAGGGAAAAAATATATAAAATTATAAAATTATAAAAAATTTAGAAATTTTTTAAACATTATAAAAAAAATTCACATTAGCACTGGCCATAACATGTATGATAGATAGCGTCCACATGAGCGATTTCCGAGTAAAATTGGCTAAATAGTCTCAATTGGTAAAATGTAAAAAGGTTTATGACTCAATTGGTAAAATTGAAAGGTTTATAATTAAATGAACTAAAGTGCAATAGGTTTAAAACTTTCAAGAAAAGTCTTCTTTGATCAATCACCGGCTACAATCACTATCATTGCTTTCATCGCACTTACTTCATTATTTATCGTATGTGCATGCTCGGCTAATTCTTGACGTGAAACTTATAAAGTGTATTCCATAATAATTGTAGTGAAATGAAAATCATATGTAACGGTCCTCCTTGTTCCCGTTATTGGTGTTGGTTTAATACCCTATCTTTCAAATTATATACTTTCAAACTTATAACGTGAGAAGACAATGCACTTTTTCATATAAAAAAAAAACAGAGAGTAGGTTATTAGCTACATTCAATATATATATATATATATATATATAAAATAAATTTAAATAAATAGTGTCCGAACTTTTTTAATAATGTCTCACATATTAGAAAATTTTGGTTCAAAAGTTTAAAGAAAAAAGACTATGCTCTTGTGTATACACATACACCCATCTCACTAATAGTAAGAAGTATGTTTTAATAAAAAGTTATAGAAAACATTTTTTTCAACAGAAACAATAAAAAACTTAACTTTTTGCATACATATTTTCTTGTTTCCAAATCTGTAGTAAAAGATTATTCATGGTACACATTTTAACGTTGAAAAATAATTCGTAAAAATTTGTGTTACTTCTCTCAGCGTGCTGAAAGCATGGGTTTATTGCTAGCTATATACTCTCTCTCTCTCTCTCTCTCTCTCTCTCTCTCTCTCTCTATATATATATATATATATATATATGCAAAAATATCAGTAGGTAAACGTATCTGTTAAATCGATGGCTCAAAGGAGAAATACAAACATAATGCGCAGTATCTAAATTGAACTTTTGTACAAGTAAAATTAAACGCAAAAATCAGTTTTTGCCATGTTACCTCCAAGAAACCAAAATTGACTATTGAAATCGTTCTAACTCTTATTTGTGTATTTCGTTTACATTCCCGTTAAGAATAATGAACAACCGGCAAGTGCGATTGTTGTCACTCGAAATGGATACAAAATTTCCGACAGTCCAAAAATACAAATATTTTCGTCTCTAGTAGCTCAAACTTTTTCCCGTACAATTTGTCAAGGCGAATTCTTTCACCCCCGCCTAAGTGGAAGAGTTCTTTGACTAACGTCAAATTGAGACCATTAAGCCTTCGGATGTCAAACCTAATACCAGCGCTCATTCAAAACGGGTGTACACGTCCATCTTGCAATAATAAAATTGGACTTTTTCAATGATAACTATAGTACCGCCACATTAATTCATGGGTGGAAAAGAATTTCCCATAAAGCACACTCATCTAGATACATGTTGACCCTTTCTAACCTCGTCCAATCCCTTTCGATGCCCATATCATCTTGTCTTGGTAAAAATAGGAGGGCTAATGCCAAAAAAAATAAAAATAAAAAAATAAAGGGGGGAGTTGAAGAGTCGAAGAAAGCAATGATAGTGATTGTAGCCGGTGATTGATCAACGAGGACTTTCCTCGAAAGTCCCCTCCATCAAACTACATTTAATAGGTCTCGCCCACTCACGGCACTCACCCCACAATTTCAGGCAACGATTGAATGGAGCGTAGACTGTTTAGATAGGAAGAAACTTCCCCCATCTCCCCATTATTTGTCCAATTAGTCCAACACACCAATCATGGTAGCGTGCATCCGACGTTGGTGCTTTTTGGGTCTCGCAAAACCACGTCGGTCTTGACCGTCAACTTGACCGCCTCCTAAATTAAGGGGATTCCCATTGTCGTGGCGGAAAATGATACTAGGGTTTTTTCAGGATAGATGTATTTAATTGCTTCACAAAGTGATATTTCGAGATTACTAGTTTGTAAATTTTAACTTCTTATTCTTTTTATAGTACTAAAATGCATGTTAAGATTGATTTACGAGATCCATATACGAAGGGTTTCGCATTCCTGGTAGATACTTTAAAAATAACCCATTTTACTTAAACATCCATTTGTAATTTATTATGAAGTATAGTAAAATGAAAAACAAATGCCAAAAACAATTAAGTATAAAACTAGATTGTTATATTCCAATCAATTAACCTACTCATCTCGGGCCATCATGATGAATTGATTTTAAAATGTCGGTAGTCTGAAGATATGAGTCTACTAATATGCTCAAAAAGTAGTGCAAGAACATGAACATGAAACAACGGGACACTAAATTCACAAATATATAAGATTCTAATGACTAGTGTCCTAGTGGCTACTTGTTAAGTGATCAAAAAAGAAAACTTCGGTGATATATGTTTTTTTACTTTTCCTCGTGTTGGTGCGTCATGAGTGCGATGAAGATCGAAATGTTCTTGATTAAGCACAGATGACCAAATACTCTTCAGCACACGTAATCAACACGACCGGAGCATAGACTTCCGCGAACCAATTTGCACATCAACTTACTCAATTGGTCTCTCCTGGACTCTTCTTACTCGGAGAGGGTTGGGAAGTTTCAAGTATGAAAGGGACTACGATGAAAGGGACGACGATGGACGGGTGAAGAATGGGGGGTGGGGGGGTGGGGTGGGGTGGGTTTGGTGTGGCGCGCTCATAATCGAAACTGAGAAGGGTTTGAGGAGGAAGAAGGTCTTTGACCCTCTTCATGGGAAATCCGCAAGATGAGATTTGCGGGAAAAAGATAAGAAAGAAAGGAAAATAAAGTGTGTGGAGGCCCATTGGGACATCACGTGGTGCATGACCCACCGGTCTCCTTAAAGCCGAAGCATCTCACGAGACCAATGACTCCCTCTCCCTCCCTCTATCTTCATTTTCAACTCTCTCCAACAAGGGATTCATCATCATCCCATCACACCTCCTCTCTCTCCATCCCCTATTTCTCTATTCCTTTCTTTATCGACACGCCTCTCCATCTCTCTCTCTCTCTCTCTCTCTCTCTCTCTCTCTCTCTCTAATCAACCGAAATCAACTGAAACTTGAAAAGGTCTACACACGTGAGCTAACCTCCATCTCCCATTTTACCTACTTAATAATGACCCCCTCCCGAATCATATGGTCCTCTCTCATTCTCTTCTTCCCCTTTGCTTATTCTTTAATCATTATTATGATTATTGAGATTTGGTATTTGAAGCGTGACTAGAAACAGTGAAGGTTCACCCCATCTTGAAAGTTAGATAAATACAAGAACAAGAGGTGTAAAGAGAGCCTTTCATGATTTATTTTTTTGGGGAAGGGGAACGGGAGAGATCTTGTGCGGTTTTGTTATGGATGACACGATTTTGTCTCATCTTCCGCTCTTTTAAGTTCAAGGGAGACTGCAAGATATATAAATAAATAAGTTTAGTATTAAAGTCATAAGCAAGATTAGATGAAATCCCAGTGGTCTAACGTTGAAAAAAAACCGTGGAAATCTCTAGACGGTCTTATGATATGCGATTATTCTCTCCTTGTACCATTTGGGCGTAATAAAGCCAGCGCCATGACCTTAATTTTATTATATTATATCGAGGTGATGAGTCCTAGTACGTGTGAGTAGGTAATAATGACGTCATCAAATGGGAACAGAGGAACTTTTCTACGAGTCACAAAAAGGGTCTCTCCTCTCGGTCTCTCTCCTCAATGGAAGTCTCGTTGCCAAAGGCATCTAAACATCAACAATCTTCACATAAGAAAACATGGTTAGGAAAATAATAAATTAAAGTAATTCCTCCATTTTTAACCTCAGATATATTGTTAAAACATTTACAGATTAAGCCCAAAAAAGAAAGAAAGAAAACTAGGAGATGATCCATCAGGAGTTTACTATATTTCCCTAACAAATAATTACATTGGATCTTTAACTAGCTACAAGCCCTCAAGCAAAAATTATAGGGGTTGTGATTTGGGAGTCTATATATGTCTCTCTCTCTCTCTCTCTCTCTCTCTCTCTCTCTCTCTCTTTCTCTCTCTCTTTGTAATATCTCTAAAACCCTAATAGCTTCTAATCAGCAAGCAGCAGAAGGATTGGTGAAGTGATGACTATACAAGTGGGATTTCGTTGCCATCGAAAAAGGGCTCTTCGTCGGCACCGCAGTGTCGACGCTTGGGCCCGCACCGATCCGCTCGCACGACGGGCACATGGTGAGCGTCGCCGCGGGCATGTGCATGTAAAAGGGTTGGGCCAGTTTCAGGGCCTTGAGCTCTTGGAGCTCCTTCTGCAATCGCCGGTTCTCATCGGTCAGCGTCTCACAGCACTTCTTGAGGAACTCACAGTCCACTTCGGTCTGCTTGAGCTTCGTCCTGATGACGAGAGCAAGAATACATTGATGAACATCCATATCACATTAAAACGAACACCCCCATAAATAAATCACTATATTACAGAGCAAATGAAGATTATCTATATGTCATGATCGAAAAGCAGTCAAGATTTTGTAGGTATGTGTACGTGAAAGTTGTGAAGAATCCGTGAATTATTTGTATCTTGAGCTTTTATCAAAAGGGCAACCAATGATTTTTAAAAAAAATGTTTTATAGTTCTCAAATACTGAATAAAATCACAACCTCAAAAAATGGATAAAGAGTGTAAAGAAAATTTTGAATCTTCTGGGGGGTATGAATTTACGTGAACGCAATTTGCAGTGTCGTACTTGTAACTGGCGCTCGGAGCAAAAGTAATATCTCTGAGGAAAGTACATGTTATGGCCTATATTTACTTGAATATACTGGAAAATGCATGGGGCATCTATTTCTTATGGCCTATAATCATAATTTGTACTTTGTTTGTTGGTGCTATGAATGATCTGTTACCTGGCTCTCCTGTTTTGAAACCACACTTCGACTTGGCGCGGCCGCAGATTCAACTGCCTCGCCAAAGCTTGCTTTTGCTTCTGTTTCCATTAAAAAGAAGGCCAACAATCAATACCAAACGAATTTTGAGAAAACGAAGGAGAAATTGAATGGATACCAGACACACAGAAAGAAGTGAAAAATCTTCCATGCACTCATACTCAGATTAACTGAATGATCTCAGCCGTCGTGTATATGAATCGTTAGTCGTTGCCATGGCACAGATCATTCAGTCAACCGTGGACCTTAGAGAGAGAGAGAGAGAGAGAGAGAGAGAGAGAGAGTTTACAGGGTTGAGAGTGCTATGCTGTTTGAAGCTCTCCTCCAGAAGAGCAGATTGTTCCTTAGTGAGCCGGAGCTTCTTCCTCGCATTCGCGCCGTCATCGTCCTCGTCGCTCGCCTTGGACACCCGCGTCTCGACCTCGGCCTCCTCGCTGCTGAGGTCCCTCTCCCTCTTCACCCGCGGGCTCGAGAACGACGACACCGCGCTGAGGCTGTTGTGGCTGTGCGGCGACGCCTGGCGATACAAGAGGTCGGCCGGCGGCTGCTCGTCGCAGGTAGCTCTGTTCGCACCGGAGAGGCACAGCGTGAGAGAGGGCTCGAAGCTAAGGCGCTGTTTGGCTTGCCTCTGGGCTTCGATCTTGAAGGGCGTCTCGAGGCCTAGACTCAGAACAAGGCCTGTGTTGCACAGATCATCTATGCCCATTTGAAGAGATGGTGTGAGACCGATTTGGTGTGTGTGTGTGTTCTTGAAGATGAACAAGAGAGCTTGAGAGAGAGAGAGAGAGAGAGGTTTTGATTGGAATGGCAGAGAAAGAGGAAGGGGGGGTCTAAATAAGAAGAAAGAATGATGAGACTTTTCTTTTTCTTTTTCTTTTTCTTTTTCTTTTTCCCGAGGGGGAGTGAAGGCGTTGGGTGGGTGGGTGGCTATGATTATTAATCAAACGAAGGAATGAGTATAAAAACGAATCTCATTGGAAATTATGAAAAGTCCTCTCTCTCTCTCTCTCTCTCTCTCTCTCTCTATCTACATAGGTTGACCATTTGAGCCCCACCACAGTCATCTGCATTATAAAGAACAGACGAACTAGGAACCTACTCGCTCTCTCTCTCTCTCTCTCTCTCTCTCTCTAACTTTCTTTGAAAGGATGCTAGAATACACAGCAACAGGGAGACGAGGGTTTGTGCGGGGGGGATAAAATATGGGACGTGGGTTCACATGGGGAGTAGGAAACACAACATCAAACAGAGTGATTCGTTCATCCTTTGCCACCCATAAACGTACAGATATAACTATTGTTGATATCTCTCTCTCTCTCTCTCTCTCTCTCTCTCCACACAATTATATTATCCTGCCTTTTTCCGAGTATCAATTATTGGCCACCTATGTCTTCAGCTTGTGCCCCAGTTTCCGATCAGAAACTATGAAAAAGAAGGGACAAAACCAAAATACATATATATATATATATATATATATATATATATATATTAGCATGTAATACACTCTAAGATTTCGAAATATATGTCTCATTTCCCGCATTTGATAACATAAGCAATCATCCGTGCATATCATGATGACAAATAAATAAATGGGTAGTGCTTTCTATTGATCATCATTAGCTGGTGATTTTCTGTGAAGCCTGAGTAGACAAAGCAAAAATCACGACATCATCAAGTTTAATAAACTATAATTGATATGAAAAGTTCCAATAGAAGCCTAAGTGATTGGACGTTGCTTTTGGTTCTATTAATGACAGACCACATGAACTGTCCCCCACTCCCATGCCTGGTTAAACTGGGTAGAGATGGGTTCATGTCACCTTGCTTACCAATCTCAATTTATTTTATTTGTAAGGGATGGTTGCCTTGTTTTTTTCCCATGATCATGAATGTGGCGATTAGAAAGTGATGCGCATTATCTAAATCTATCATCAAAAATAGCTTCTTTGTTCTTTGTTTGTTGTGTGAAAAAAGCAAAAAAAAAAATGGAGAGAGAGAGATAGAGAGGGAAACGAGCAAGTAGGTACAAGACACCATTGAAGTTTTCAAAGAGTTATAATGGTGCCGAATATGATTCATCAACAAGAATCCGGATCTTTGCTTAACTAGAAAGTTGATGCGGGGGTGCATTGGGGCCTACTAATCTGCACATGTATCATCGCATTCAATAATGCTTTGTCGGCTATGCTGATGAGGAGTTAGGTCACCCAAAAAGCATGATAGAAGCTGAAAAAATAATTATAATTCCAATATAAATAATTCGAAGTGGTGGCAAAAAAAAAAAAGGAAAGGAAAGGAAAGGAAAGGAAGGAGACTGTTGACAACAACAGGAGGGAGCTTCTGTTACTGGTTGGTTTCACTTATAGGCAATGATCGATATGCAGGAAAAAACAGTGGAATGATTGGAATTAGATCTGAAACTGATGAAGAGCCAGATGGGTCCTCATGGACCACCCATTAATGGTGTGGAAGTGGAGCATCATTTTCCGGAGGGGACAAGGGTCAAATCATTCATGATACCAGACCATGGTATGTTCAAGATCTTTTTATTTCTGAAGCAAAAGGATTTAAGGTAATCACACGCCTTGCACATTCAAATCAGCGGAGATCTTGTGGGTCTATGTTGGGGAACGAAGGTAATTTCAATGTCAAACCCATGTATGTTTCGAGCACCACCTCAATCCACAAGGCGATACATAAAGACTGTGTTTGCTATATCATGTGATATTATTGCTAATTTGGCTTTGAAGTTTTAATCTTATTCCTAACCTTTGATCTTTATTCTATGTTTCTTCTTGGCCGTCCCACTAGGACCCCCCACCTCCCTAGTTGTGGCCCACTCGCTCCCGAATGAATCTAAAGCGCGCTACACAAGCTTCAGGTTGCATGAGACTTATTTTCCCATGTAACAACCCATATTTAGGCTATGTGGGATAAGAGATATGTCTAAAACCCAACATCCTGATCATGTTTGTCTCTAATTGTTGGCGCTCAAATTTTGCTGATTGAGCTAAAGAAAAGAAAGGGTACATCATGCCCAAATTGCTAAAACAGTAGCTAGGATGAGAAAGTCACACAAGGTCCACTACACGGAATACTGAAGACTCGACACCAATAATCACTCGTGACTACAGGATAAAGATAAGAGAGATTACCACATTTGGTGCCGACAGATAAGAGGAGATAGTTATCGGGAAGAAAATTGAAAATTCCAGAACAATCCAAAGTTGAGATAATAATCGCTTGGCAGCAGTTATTCATCAGCGTTAGCTATAAATAGCCTCAAGACAATTATGAAGGGAAGACCTTTTTGCCAAACACACTGCATGACATTTATTTTTGTAATATCATTTTATTCAATTGCTATCGTTAATTTACATTTTATCGCACACTTTTTATGTCATGTCCTTTTTCTTTTATCGCCATTAGAGTAGATTTCGTCGCTTCCTTTTCGAAACGACACAAAACCCGGTTACTCTAAAAAAATTGAAGATCTTCCACTTCGGTGAAAGATTTTTCGTTCAAGGCCATTCTTGGCGAAACACTAATAACACTGTTGGCAATCCCACACAAGTCCACCGTGAACACAATATTGTTCACTCTGGTTGTAGCTCACCCACACCTATATGGCTTTAGAATACATTTTGCAGTTTAAAGTTGAAGTGGGATTAGAGACGTAATTGAATATCTAACAATTTGGAGAAGAGCTTGGAAATTGTTGTCCTTAATTTCTTTGGTTGTTGTCATTTTCTTCTAACATCTCCTCAAGTACACTTCTAGACGGCCTGCACTCGTTCGGTCGGACTAGTGAGCCCAGGGAGATCGCTAGCGTTCAATGGCGTTGCCTTGTGGTGAGCTCCTCAAGACCATTCCCTACAGTCCTAAGGTTCATGGTGGTCTTCAATGGGTGAAATGAAGGTGTTTTTTTTTTTGTTTTTTAAACAAATAGAGTTGCCACCAATCAATTTTATTAACCGAGGCCAATTGAACCTTAAGATCCTAAATAATTTTAGGGAAGTGAGCTATCTAGGTGTACATGTGGTTCTGACCAGTTTGTTGTGAAATCATAAATCTATGGTTCGATGGTTCGATTACATGTTTGGAAGTGTTATCACCCTCACAATGCCCATACGATGCTTCATTTTTTATTAAGTCCTTTAAATTCGATTACCATTTTATTTCCTAAAACATGAAAATGATTATTCTTTGTCTAGAGAGATAATCAAGTGAAAAGATTCACATCATGTTATGCCCTCGGACATTACTTATTCTGCCGTGTGTGCTTGTGTGTTTTGAAAACATGAATGCAGTCTACATGATTAGGACTTAAAAATGATGTGTAACGATGTGTGATGTTATGACATGTTGTATGATGACTTTGTCATTAGGAAAATTACCAAAAAAGTTTTAAACATATTGCAATTATGCTAATTCAGTTTTAAACCTTTCACTTATACCAATTTAGGTATAAACATTTTCACATTTTGTTAATTGAGTTAATTTGGCCAATTATGGTTGAAAATCACTAGCATGGACACCTCCATCCTACATGACATAGCCATCACTAACATGGATATTTTTAAATAATTTTTGAGTAATTTTTTTGTTTTCGTTCTTTCTTTTTTCTGGGATAAGGACAATAGAAATCAAAATTTCATGTGGTGCTGACTTTAATGTCAAAATTTTTTTCGGATTACTTAAGTGTCACTTTTTTTAAAAAAAATGATCACGTAAGTTCCGACTCCAATTAGGGTAGCCAAAAATCCAATGTAGCCATATTTTATTAATTTCTCCGGCCGACGTGGCTCACCAGCATGCCCAGTCAACATATTATCCCCTAAATGATGTCGTTTACAAGTTTTGCCCCAAATATAAATCCTAAATCGCAATTTACAAGGAAATTCCCAAATTGGAAACCCAAAATCAACCATAACCCTAAAATTATTTAACTAATCATTTGAAGAAGGAAGTTTCTAGAATGAAAAGAGAAATAAAGTGTTATTGAGTATTGGTTGTGTTGTTATTGTCTTGTTTGGCCTATTTTATACTCAAATGCCAAGTAAGTGATTAGTCTACCATTTTCTATTGGGGTAATTTGTAAATTTAGTTTAGTTGTGTATTCTCAATATTGTGCTGGTTTGCTACAATTTTTGCTGGAAATGTTGGTTTGCTGCAAACCAAGATACTTTTGGCTAGATATGGGATTGGAATTTAGTTAAGCGTGGGCATGTTCAACTTGCCTTGTTGCCATTCAGTTCGTGTGACAATGACAAGTTCTCTAATATAACCTATTTAACATCATCCAACTTGATTTGTTATAGAAATGTTGGTTTGCTAGTTTGTTGCAATTTTGCTGCAATGGTTATTCAAGTTCACGAGTGGTGACAAGTTCACGAGTGTTTATTTGAGTGCCAAACTTTGTAAATAGTGATCACTTGACTACCAATTTTTTTATCAGCGATCACTTCAGTGCCAATTGTTATAAAAAAGTGACTATTTGTGTTGTCTAACTTTTTAAATACTCATATTTTGATTTCACTTTCTGAAATACTCCCCCATAGCATGAGAACCACTTGCTTGCCATATACACTTAAAAAGAAACACTACATCACTAAGGACCAATCTCATATATTTTAGTGTAGTCTTGTGAATGCATCAGCTGCCAAAAGAAGTGCCGATGTAAGCACAAAACTGCACCAATTCATGGTGCTTGCACTACAAAAAAACGATTTTTTTCCGACAAAATTTCCAACGAAAAATTCTGGAAAATTCGTTGGAAAAAGAATTTCCAACGAAATTTCCAACGAAAAAAAATTCGTTGGTAATTCGTCGTCGGAAAATTTTCCAACGAAAAATTTGAATTTTCGTTGGAAATTTGCGACGAATTTTTTTTCGTTGGAAAATTCGTTGGAAAACTCGTAGCTAAATTCATTGGAAACGAACTTTTTTTTCCGACGAATTTTTTTTCATTGGAAACTACAATTTTTTTTGGTCAAAAAATCGTGGAAATTTTTTTCCATCGAAAAAATTTTTTTTGGTCGAATTTTTTTTTTGGGCGAAAAATAGCCCTCGCCGCCGGCGAGGGCCAGCCTCGTCGCCGGCGAGGGCCGAGCTCGCCGGCCATGGCAAGCTCGGCCCTCGGCATGGCCGACGAGGGCCGGCCTCGTCGCCGGCGAGGGCCGAGCTCGCCCAGATCTGGGCGAGCTCGAGCTCGCCGGCCATGGCGAGCTCGGCCCTCGCCATGGCCGGCGAGGGCGAGCTCGTCGCCGGCCATGGCGAGGGCCGAGCTCGCCCAGATCTGGGCGAGCTCGGCCCTCGCCGACGACGAGGCTTGCCCTCATGGCCGGCGAGGCTGTTGCGCCTCTCTTGTTCTGGAAGAACAAGAAGATGAAGAAGAAGCAGCAGCAGCAGCAGGGGCGGGAGCAACCTTCGGGGTCGCCGCCCGTCGTCGTCTCCTAGCCTCGCCGGCGACGAGGCTTGGTGGCGTCGGGGGCGTCGGAGGCATCAGAGGTTGGAGTCCATGGCGCCGGAGCCGGAGCCGGAGCCGGAGGAGGAGGGGGGGCGGCGGGGGAGGAGGCGGAGGGGGAGGCGGAGAGGGAGAAGGACAGAGAGGGTGAAGGCGAAGGAGAGAGAGAGAGAGAGAGAGAGAGAGAGAGAGAGAATGAATGTTCAAATTGGAATAATGAGCGCGAAAATATTGGAAAATTCGTTGGACATTTCCAACGAATTTTCCAACGAATTTCAATTTTCCGGAAAATTAATTCAGTGTGTACAATTTTCGTTGGAAAATTCGTTGGAAATTTCCAATGAATTTTCCAACGAAAAATGTGCACTCTGAAGTAATTTTCCGGAAAATTGAAATTCGTTGGAAATTTCGTTGGAAATTTCCAACAAATTTTTTTTCGTTGGAAATTTCCAACGAATTTTGCGACAAATTTTTTTTCGTTGGAAATTTCCAACGAATTTTGCGACAAAAATTTTTTCGTTGGAAATTTCCAACGAATTTTGCGACGAAAATTTTTCGTTGGAAATTTCCAACGAATTTTGATTTTCGTTGGAAAATTTGTCGCAAATTTGCAACGAAAATTTTTTCGTCGGAAATTTTCGTGGCAAAAATCAAGTTTTTTTGTAGTGTTGGAGCAGCAGCACAAACATGAGAGGGTGCAGTTTTGTGTTGCACCAACGGTACAAAATCAAGTAAATTTACACAAAACTAAACAATTTACACAGCACCAACTGAAAGCAAGACAAAATTTGGAAATGGCAAAAGCATAGACAAAAACATTATTGCATTCACGTTGAACTGCTTCTTTAATTTGAGTCAAGATGAATATCCATAAGTTTATCCGAATATGACAAAAACTTCTAAAAACCAACCGAACAAAACCATTTGCAGGAACCCTAACAGTTAATATCAACCCCCATTAGTCAAGCTTCTCCTTCCACCGAACTTCTCAAAACTAACCCAAACAAAATCATATGCAGAAACCCCAACAATCAATATCAACCCCATCAATCAAGCTTCCCCTCCCAACCAAAAAAATATCATATCCAGCACCCTCCCATTAGTTAATAATCACAACTCCCAGTTCTTTTTCCTTTTGATGGGTTTTTAGTTTGATTCATAATTCTTATACTCTTTTCTAACTGGAATTGGACCTACAATTACTTAATCTAGCCCTCGTGTCCCATGTATCTTAATCTTAGCAGCAGTCATGCTTTTTCTATAAGAAAGTAAGGTCAATTAATAGGAGCTCTCTATAAGTGATATTGGCTCTATGGTAGTGATGTTAGGGTCCTTGTTGGTGCCAACATCAGTTTATTGAGATGTAACTATTATTAGGTACATTATTAGTGGTTGTTTTGGAGCGCCACCAAATGTCCTTCTTTGGAGCCACCTCTCTTATCTTTGAATATACCGCTTGTGTCGTCTGTTTTAGAGCAGCTTTACTGAGTTGTGCTCTACTTATCCTTAATTAGTTTGTTTGGGCTTGTCCTTGGGTTCTTCTTTTGGGTGGAGCCCTTGACGCTTGACTTTGGCCACCTTGAAAGATCGGCATCTTCGAACTTCTCCCAAACTACAATATAACCATATTGTCAACAAGATCAAATACCATAAATTAAATTGCACAAGACCTACAAAACTTACATTCAAAACGGTCATTCCAGTATTGAAGTTCGTAAAAAAGCCATAACCATATTGCGTTGTCCTTGTACCAAGAGCACCTCTTGTTTGTTGTGGTGCCCCACTTTTAGAAACCTATTCAAATGGTCTTATTCTCACCTGATAAAGACATAACAAACTTAAACATTGCCAACATATGGACATAAAGGAACACAAATATAAATTGTACAACTTACTGGATATTTTCTCATCATCTGTGTAATAGCTGACTTGGCGGTTGGCCCTGTACCTAGCCTTATAGCAAGCCCTTCAAATGGTCCTACACATGACCCTACATCAATCTCTGTATATGATTGTTGTTGTTAATATTGCTTCTTCAATTCATAACCAACCTTATTTTTCCCTTCCTTATGACAATACGAGTACTTCATCTTTACACCAATCTTGCTCATCCTCTAGCTTGTGATATTCCCCTCGTGCATTTTCCATTTCCTTTTTTATCGTCCTACTAGCTTCTTTAGTGGCAAATGATGAGAGGCTTCATGAATTATTGGCTCCCAGAATTTGTTACTTCTAATAGAGTGTAATATGAAATTTTATGAAGCAAGATATCTACTTCTCTTGTATCAATCGTCTAGGTAATCTTTTGGATTTTGTTACTTCAGATAAATAGCATAAATGACATATGCACAGAGAATTTCAATTAGTTACAAAGCTCAACATGATCTCTTTCTCCTCTCTAGTTGGACAACATACTTATCAACATTATGCTTGATCTTATATCCATAATCTCCATTTCAAATTGGATGACTGAACCTACCGCAATCATCTTTTCATCTAGTTTCTTCGCAATTCTAGGACCACACTATTCAGTTCACTTTTCAGCCTCATTCCTCTATCTTTGCAGCCTAGTCATAACTATAGCTCGTATATCTTCAAGCATACTGATAATTGGTTTGTATTGGGCCTCATGATTCTGCCATTGAATAGTTTACTAAGGTTGTTGTCAATGATATCGCACTTGAATTCTTTAATAAACAAGGCTCTACACTAATGCTTAGGTTCAATGTGGAAGAATACTTCAAAACCTTCCTTTGTCAACTCAAACAACCCTTGTTTCTATATTCTAAAATCTACCATGTTGATACTCCTTACTATTTATCAAAATTGCTTATGCAGATAATTCCAGTTATAGTTTTTTGCCCAGTTTGCATATATGCACCTCGCACACATTCTATGTACAGCATATGGCATCAACTCAACTAATGCAGGAACAAGTCCCCACAATAATTCAAATCAACAAAAAAACTTATATGCTAAAATATGTGACTAATATAAAAAAAAAAGCCAACAATTAACGATGGAATTACCTTTTGTTAGTAACTTGTGAATGCCTAATCTCCCTCTTTAGTTATCTCAATGTATTCCATTATGTTCTTTTAAGAACTATGACCAAATGTCATTGTTCTCTACCTTTACCATAGCCCAAACTATTAAAAACATCTTGTTATTTGCATCTTTTCCGATGGCAACTCACACAAATCTTTTAGTATATCCACTTATTTGAGGTAACTAATGGAGGACCATTGCTCTTATAAATCTCTTAGTATATTCACTTATTTAAGTATCGCCACTTACTACTTATACCTATTTGCTGAGTATATCCATTTGGCGAGTATGCCATTTGTCGATTTTCAAAATATGTTATTATTACTTACATGAAAAATGAAAGAAAGTTCGCATGCTATATCATGTAATCACTAAAAAACATGATTAGAAATGAATGAAAATATATGTGTTGAAGTGCATAATATGATTTATTTGTCTTTAATTGCATGAAAAATGACAAAGTATTGGGGTGTATATGACAATGGTTGTGTTATAATTATTTGCATGTGAATGATGTCATGTGATTAAGACCTTTATCACGATCTATTCACTACCGAGCAAATTCCTTTGTATGAGTATTTGAATGAGACTCTACAGTTATCCAGACGCTCTACCGTATATGACGGTTCTTTACAAAATTGAGATGACATGAAATCCTATAATGATGTGACTCAAGTAATCATGGTATGACATGGCTCGTGTCGCAATAATATGATGTTAAGAAATGACTATAATCATGTAGATGTACAGTGGTATATTTATCCTTACTGATGTAGAGGACATCTGTGATGAATAGGTTGAGCGTAGAAAATGATAAATATGACTCAATTACCTATAAATTGGTGGCGATGATGATTCATTAGTCAATATGCCTCGTGAATCGAGATGGTTATGATCAATAATGAATATGAACTCACATGTGTATGCCGGTGAGCCACTATGATGATATTTGTGCATCATGAACTAACATGCCATATGCTTGCAATTAAGTGAATAATCTTATGCAGTGTTGGTAACGGTTTCCATTGGCAAATCATGATAGCCTAGATAGAGCATTTGCTTCATACATGGTTATTTCGTGTTGTCTTAAACTCATGTTGTTTGTATGTACTAGGTTAAGTGGTAAATTGATCTCGTATATTAGACTTAGAGATTTTATTTACTAGACTTCGACTCATTTCTTATTTTTTCAAATTTGTAGGATAGTTCCCCTGGACATGATGATAGAGAGGACAAGATGTTATCGAAGGCTATCAATTCCTAAGTTGGATGATGTGTTGGTTAATGTTTAGACTTGATTTTCGATGGTCAGTATGAGTGTAGAAGTGCCAGTTGACCCAACCTTTCTTCCTAAGACTGTGAATTTTGTTGCGTTTTGCGTAATATTGTGATCAAGTTAGTCGCTATAGAAGTATTAAATAGAAGCATATGCATTATTAAATTCGTGTGATTTTCAAGTATGGAATATTGTGAATGTTATTATAAAGAGCGTATGTATAACTAAAGACACGAGCGTCGCAATCACTCTCAACCTTATTAGACTGGGTGTTGTCATGTGATAATTTTGTCATGTAATAACTTGTCGTGTATTGTTATGGATACATGGATCCTAGTGTGATTTTTATGCATGAAAATGACTATATGTTTTGATCATTTATTTGATGATATATGTATGTAAATTTTGAAATGATAGTTTTTTTATTATTCGGCTCATTCAAGTGTGAATACTGTCTCAAATGACATATATGGCTATTTAAGCCAATTTTATAAAATATAGAGGTTTAGAAAGTCAAAATTAGTTTTTATAAAAGTGACTATAATTTTGAAAATATTTTTATCAAATAAATGAGCATGCACAGGGCGTTGGGACTCATATTGATTATTCGACGCTTTGGTCAAGCCAATACGCTTCGAGTTCAATTTAGCCTTCCATGTGATTCCTTTGGTACAAATTCTAGGATTGGCTTTTAGTTCATGATTTTCTACTTTTATTTCAGCAGAATGGTGATCCAATTAAATATGCAAGTTATATTTCTAATTTGGTATAATAACGACTTATTTTTCGAGTATATATTTAAGCATGGTAATGACTTAGGAGATTTATTTAAAAGAGGGTTTCAGAGTTACGGGGCCTTCGGGATTTTTCCACCACCCTCAAGAAGAGATCCACCCTTGAACCTTTGAGGATTTAACCGAAACCCTTCAAAAAAGAGAGCAAAACAAATGAGAACCAAGGATTAGAGAGACATTCAAAAAGCACGAGAGAGAGAAAGGAAAGCTCACTATGGATCAAGTGAGGTGGTCGGAGCACCTATCTATAAGTACAAAAAAGGCCTGGTTCACTTTGACATGGCACGTTCTAAATTGTTGTTTGCAATTTTCGCGTTTTCTTCCAATGTCCATATCTTTCTCGTCTAATGTCGGGCTCATGTTGTCAGGGCCCCCGCTCGCGACCCCGCCCTTGGGGAATTATTTTCTCAACGTCCCAGGCTTGTTGCCATCCCGTTTCTTTTATCTTTCTTTAAGAGCATGTGGAAGCATACATTCAACACTCAGACAATAACAAAAATAAGCAGTTAGGAAAAACAACCATTCACAAACACACTACTACTTTCATATGTCATAATTTCATATTTTACAAGCCTTTTTTCTACGAGCTGCTCCTTACATTCATCAAAAGCTGGGGTAACCTTAACTCCTTTAGCGGGCTATACTATCAAAAACGGCTTCTCTCTTGACTAGACTAGCAACCTAGGGATCCTTTATGGTTCTATCGTCCATGAAACCTAGTGGTCTGTCAAACCCATGGATAGGGCTAACTAAATCTCCATCGAATCATATGAGCTAGGCCTCATAATGGTGGGGAACTAAGTTGTCAGCGTCTTCCTGCACCCAAACAGTGGTGGTGCACCTAAGATATATGGTATCCGCTTCTATGTCTATAATATCAACCGTAGACATATGCATATCAATAGGAAGTCCGGGACGAACTGGAGACGACATCACCATACCTACAGGTCTATAAAAAATAAGGAGTGAGTCACAACTCAGTAAGTAAACTCACTAAACTCCGGATAGGAGGATGCCTTGCCATAGAATAAAGCACATGCACAGTCACATCAATGTTGATGACAGATCAATAGCAAAAAAGCTTCAAACACGCTTGTCCTTGTGCATGAAATGATCTCAACTTGCCTTTTTATTCAAACAACAACATTACCACTAAGCGCATACACACGAGGGATTCATTATCTCAATAACTAGTATGTTTCTTTCGGAAATTCTCCGGGCAACGTCCCCTAATCCAAGGGCGATGGCTATTCATCCAAACTTAATTGGGCGACGTCCCCTAATTAAGGGCGATGACTATATTGGTCCCTCGTGTGACCATGCCAACAAACATTATGCCAACATGAGTACTTCATGCGAAGTACGTATCATGCAACATAACCTCTAAAGCCTTACATTATGATAGGCATGGAATCGAGTTCGCGATCCAAACCGACCGATCGTGGTGCCGACCTATACCAAGTAAGGCTTGAATCGGTAAGCCTCAATACCGATCCTCTAAGCAAGGCTTGTTCCGACACGCTTTGACGCCAATCTAAACCAAGCGAGACTCGTTCATGGGCCGAGATGTGCTTTCACACATGTTACCAAATGCATAAGTAAACTTTACAAATACATATACACGCAAGGTAATCTATATCAAGCATTTACAAATAATGGAATCCACACAATCACAACAAGAACATGACTCGCCCAACAATATAACGCAATGCCCTAACCAAAGTTTAGTCGGTCCACTTATAACCCTCCACAGTTGCAGCCGGTGGTGGCCTAATGGTGAGCCAAGCGGCACTGCGCGGTACGGGCACGAGAGCGACCGAGAGAAGAGGAGGCAGCCGAGAGAGGGAACGGTGTGAGGGGGAGAGAGGGAGAGGAAAGTGAGTAGTGAAAATGAGAAAATTAACGGTTAATGCCTCTATTTATAGGCAAATCTCTCATCATTACTCTTTCATTTTGACCAATAAGAATCCTTGGAGTGGCAAACCTAATGGATGAGTTGGCTAGCCTAATGAGATGGTGTGGCAAGCCTAAACCTTAGGTAAACATTTGCCATCTTCATATTGGGACATCTAAGCATGAATCATCTTGACATTAATGGGAGTATAATGATGTAGAAGACAACTAGGCTATATGACTCTCCCTCCTTCATTTAATATCTAAATTTGGTATAATTAATTGACTTTGGATTTGTGCTTATCTCTAGCTTGCTCTCCAAGGCAAGCCTCCCTTCTAAAACCTTCCATTTTGTTCATTTTCCAATGAATAAGACAAACATGAGAACTAGGCCAATGGGGGTGCTAACTCAATAAGGGATGAGTTCCTCATGTCCATCCATGATCGACCATGCCTACCCAACCGAAATTCGTAGCCAAGTCACCATTAGAAGTGGCGGGTCATGGCCAAATTTGTTTCGAGTGGCCAAGTTGGTGGCCCATGGCATGGGTACAGTGGTCGGCACTGGCCGGGCAAACCAGGTGCGTAGCCCATGCCTGGCCTGGCTCACGGCCTGTCTACCATGTCTTCGGCTTGAACGGACACATGGCCGACACTTGAGCTAGCTTTTGGCCTATAAAAAGGTCTAAGTTCAGCATATGGCCGACATATGGCTTGGCTCACGGCTTGGGCACATGGCCTATTCGATAAGGTCGCTGAACCAATCCACGACCCGTTCAAGTGACCCATGGCCTGTCCATGATCGGTCCATGTCTAAGATACTTGGGCCGTGGTCAATCCTTGATTGTCATGTAGTTGTATGGGATCGATCATTTCGTGACCAACACACGATCACACGGATTGATCTATGGCCGTTCGCGGTTAATTTATGACCGTGCGGAACCACCTGCAACCGAAATAAGATCGCACAGAATCGATCCATAATCGTCCATCAATCCGTGAGGGTACATGACCGTCCCACAACCAACCCTTATGGTCGAAAAGTCGATCCATGGCCAAAAAGTTCGGGTCACTTGTATAGTTATTGGATTGATTCACTGTCAATCCTTTGATTATTTCATAGTCGATCCTTCTATCAAACCATACTTGATCCCTTCATTACCTTTCCGATAGGGTTGATTGGTCCATGACCGATTCTTGGATGGGTCTATGGCCGATTTCTCCCACTATTGGCATACCGGTTCTATAGCCATTTCTTATAGCCAGAATCGCGGATCTTACACATGTTATTCTCACGCCATTGAAAAGCTTGTAAGATCTAGTTTCTAAATATGCATCTGAATGATATTTTCAACACCGGGATTTTAAACACAAGCTCAAGCTGTTTTTTGGCAATTTAGACAATCAAAATTCGATGGTCATGGAAAAACTCAAGATGAAGTCATAGGAGTAAATAATTGTACAAGTGTCAATGAAATACATTTCAAGAATACGGTGGATCGATATGAATTGACAAAAGATACAGTTAGTCCTTTGTTTATTTTGGACAAAAAATTAACTAACAATGAATTTAAGGTACAAAAACTAAAGGTAATTACGGCTAGACATTTAAATTGCAAAAAAGTAAAGATAAAGAAATTTGCTAAGAACGTGGAATCTTGTGATTGATTGGATGAGTCCTATGAAAAGCATGATGTGGCTATTTATAGCCCATAATTGACAATTGTAAATAGTTAATGAATTTAAAAAGATAAGTTACTAGTCTTTAACTTCTAAACAAATAACTCCTAGTCCTATCTACAATTACAAGATGTTACAACAATATTTATTCACAATAAGCTATAAAATCCTAAAATAGTGGCAATTGACATAATAACCCACTAGTTACAAATTTTCTGTTATCTAGTAACACTTATCTAAAAGAAACTACATATCCAAACATATCGTTACTAGACAATTACATGTCGATAACTTCATTCTTCATGAAGGTTCTCATCAATAACTGATATTTAAAGTCGATAACTTCTTTGGCAAGTTGTCCATGCTCTTCAAGTTGTCAATTATTGTTTTCATCAATGACTACTATTATTTACCAAACTCTGCTATTATTAACTAAGTCTATCACTTGTCAGTTGTAACCAAAAGTTGGTCATTTTTTTGTGTTAACATGTGTCCCTTTTTAAAAAAATTGAATGATTCATCAATCATTAGATGAATTTTAAATTAGATAACCAAGAGTTATGCCCCTTTGTCATTGGCAAATCTAAGTTTTCCTTGCTGAATTTTATTTTGGTCAGACTCATCATCTGACTTATATTTTTCCATTAAAGTCATGTTTTGTGGAAAGTCTTTATGTGGCCCTCTATCACTGTCTTTAAATAGTTGTTCATACTTAGACACTCTAGTTGCTAATTGAAAAAAATCGGCAAAAATCTTAGTCTTGGAATTTTGTTAAAGATTAAATTTCAACCTATTGAAAGTCAAATTCATGAACTCTTTTTCTAAAGGTAAAGTAAATCATCTGTTTTTAACCTTCTGGAATCGAGCAACAAATTGATCGAGCGATTTTTCACTATATTAAAAGTGTCTGGCCAAATTAGCAGTCGATACCTAAGTTCCACTCTATAAAATTAAGAGTGGAATTGTCTTTACATTTTAGCGCATTTTCCAATAAAATTGGGTGGTAAGTTAGTGTACCAAGTGAAAATAGTTTTCGACAAAGATAAAAGAAATGACATGGGCTATAGATCGACAAATGTGTTCAATGGTCAATTGTTCATTTTTGTCAGCAAAAATGGCAAAGTTAGGGGTTTTGAAACCTCTTGGAAAAGGTTGATTATTGACTCATTCAAGATGTGGTTTCTTATAAATAAGTATAATAACACCCATGTCTAACTCCAATTATTGTTAAACTTCTTTGACAATCTCTGCTAGGTTCAACTGTCGATTTGGTTGGCCATTTTGCCTCCCATGTGGTACTACTGAACTTGCCAAATTATCTGCGTTAATCGGCATTTTAAGCATAATAGGAATTTTAACATTGGATGGTATTAATGGAGCCATTGGCCTTATATCTTCAACATTTAGCAATCAAATGGTTTGTCAACCAATTTAATTTGCCAAATTATTGTCACAGATGTGATTATTTTGACCAACATTATTAGCATTAATAAATGGAGAGGGATTATGAACGTTCCCTATTACGACCGAATTAACTAGTGGTATTTGATTAGATAATCCTGACCTCAAGAGAGCATCATTCACAGCATTAATGACAATCAACTTGACCACGTTTGACATGTGACGCATAATGTGATTCACCATATCGTTTCGCTGCTCTTCGAATAACGTCTTCATGGTGGCCAACATATGAGGATTTGGTAAAACTTCTCCCAATTGTTCTTCAGTGAGATGTTGGGAAGGTCTGCCTCTCATGTTGGCCTCTTTCCACCGCTTAGTTAATGACTAAAGATTCAAAGTGCTCAATAACTTCGTCACCAGTTTGTGGCATTGGATAATTATTGCCGGCAGCATTATCGAACTCTTGTTGATTTTTACTTCTTGTCATTGTAATCTCCTCGAATCAACAAAATACGTCCCACTTGGCGTGATAAAAAGACGTTTCTTCAAAAAAGTGTTAATGAAATACCTTTCAAGAATATGGATAGAGCAATATTAATCGAAAAAGGATATGAAAGGTCCTTTGTTGATTTTGGAAGATAAAAGTAAATAACGAAGAATTTAAAGGTACGAAAACTGGAGGCAATCGCTATCAACCATTTAAATTGCAGAAAATAAAAGATAAAAATAAGGGTTAATACCACGAAAAACCCTAAACTTGTACACTTGCGATAAATTTACTCTAAATTAATTTTTTGACTACCAAAAATCTCAAACTAGTACACCTATGACAAATTTACCCAAAAATAATTTTTTGATCATAAAAAACCCTAAACTTGTATATTTATGACAAATTGGATTAATAAAAAAACCACAAACTAGGTAAAACCTCAAAATGGGTATATTTGTCAATTGCCACATGTCATTTAACTCAGCAATCTGACAGTAAAATTTAATAGAAACTAACGGCGGGTAAATTTGCCATAAGTATATCAGTTTGAGATTTTTGTGGTATTGCCTATAAAAATAATTTGCAAAAAATGTTAAGTTCTGTGATTGATTGGAGGGTCTTACAAAGAGTACGATGTGACTATTTATAGCCCACTATCAACAGTTACAAATGGTTCTTGAATTTAATGACAACTTAATCCTATCTTCAAAATAAATAACTTCATAATCCTATCTGCAGTTACAAAAAGTTACAACAACACTTACCGCTACATGAAGTTACAAAATTTTAAAATAGTGGTAACAAACATTACTATCCAGCAGTTATGAATTTTCCATATTCTAGTAACACTTATCTAAAAGAAGCTTCATCTCCGATTATATAGCTACCCGATAATTACATGTCGATGTTGATGACTTCATCCCAACAAAGGTCCTCATCAATAACTTATGTTTACTATCGATAACTTATTTGGCGAGTTGTCGACGTTCTTCAAGTTATCGATTGTTCTTTTCATCGATGACTTTTGTTATTCACCAAACTCTATTATTATCGACTAAGTCTGTCACTTGTCGATTATAATTAAATGTTAGTCATTTTTTGGGCGTCGATAAATTGTCATGGCTAACTTGGTTCTATTTGGTTTTGAGTTTATTCTCCATCTCAAAGTTCGAGTTGAATTTAGAAGTTTGTCTCTAAATAGCCCGCTTTTTTACACAAACGGTCCTTGAAGTTTGTCCTAATGTGTATTGTGGTCCCTAAACTTTTAATTTGTTCAATATGGTCCATGAACTTTAGCCTAATGTACAATTTTGTCTCTAAACTTTTAAATTTCAGTGTGGTCTTTAGACTTTTGATACATATTTAATTTATGAAAATGTTCAATATGATTCCTGAACTTGAGTAAATAGAATAACAACATTGAACATTTTCATATAATTCAGAGATTAAATTGAATATTTATCAAAAGTTCAAGGACTATATTAAACAAATTAAAAATTCATGGACCACATTACATATTAGAGTAAAGTTTAAGTAACACATTGAACAAATTAAAAGTTTATGAATCACATTATATATTAATCTAAAATTTAGAAATCATTTGTGTTTTTAACCTTACTTAAAAAGTCCACCTGGGTGGCGCTGCTGGAGCGCGCACTCTTCCTCTCGCAAAAGGTTGAGTGTTCGAATCCCGGGAGCCGCAGGGTGACTTAACCGGTGGCACGTGTGTGGTGGCTAGCACGTGTCGCCCTCAGGGTTTACTCCCCGGCTGTCAGCCGTGCGGGGGTTCCCTGGGTTATTAAAAAAAAAAAAAAGTCCAAATCATTTGTACACGAGGAACGACGGGGAACATCAACACAATTCTCGCGGGACGCGCATTACTCCCTCCCCAAGCAAACAAAAGAAAAAAGTAAGTTCGAAAGGCAATTTGGAGTCGTAAACTTCCTCTGCAAGCTTATGAATGAGCTCGCTTATTTCCTAGGTTATCTTTTTCATGTCGGAGTGAGACGAAGATGTCGGATACGTGTTGAGTAGTGCTTCTGTACTTGATTTCAGTGAACATTTCATATTAATTTCGTACACCTCATCCTGTACTTTTTATTAGTATGTGTAATGGATTTAACAACAGCATTATCCGAATATTTTTGTCCTCGAATCGACGGATAACCACAGCCAAGAAGATACGCAAGTAATAATTTATTTTTTTCTGGACGGAAGTCGATAGACATTGACTTCGAGACAGTGGGGGGGAAATAATAATCTGTAAAGATATCATGATATATGTGGCATCTTCCCCGACTTTCTCTTTATGACATGATCTGGTATAATTGCTAATGTCATTATAATAATCTTCTATTTAACTAGTAATATTCAACTTCGGATCTCATCCTCAGAACAAACGGACAAAACCCAATCAATGCCAATTGCTAATTGTGTTATAGTGGTTAATTATGAGGCTAACACTAACCTTATCTTATATTTCACACATTTTTCTAAGAGCCAATGTGGGTAACGAGTAGTTTTCAAGCATTAATTAAGTACGTTCATGGGCATGTGGTAGGAGCAACAAGACCAATCTAGAAGTCGTCCGACTATCCAATCACAAAACATCTATCATGGTTAAGTCAATCCAAGGTTACTTAAGGATTATCTCATATTCAATAATATTAGAAATAGTCGTCTCAATTTCTTGCCTATAGTAGTTGATCTTATAAATAGTATAATAAAAAGGGGTTATAGTCTTATGATAGTTTTTCGTTTTTGGTCTCAATTTCTTGCCTATAGTATAATTAGTATTATGATAGTTGACATAGGCTTTGGATGCGATAGTACATGTTTATATTATAGATCACAAACTTCCGCCCAAATTACAAGATTTCTCATTATAACTTTAAATTCATAAAACAGAATGCATAATTTATTTCATAGTTTATTCAGGTCCTATAACGGAAGAGGTCATTTCTTCAAAATTTCCAGTTTTTTTTTAAGATCGTACTTTTAATTTAACAGTGAATGATTTGTCTCGAAAACACATCAAGAAAAACAGGCCTCTCCCAAAAAAAAATAAGGGGAAAATGCTATTGACTCAAAGAAAAGAGCAAAGAAAAAGGAACTGCTGTCTTTTTTATTCTTGTTCTCAGAAGAAAAGGAAGAAATAAGATATAAAAAAGAAAAAAGAATTGGAGGGACGAGCGCATGTCAAGCTTAGGAGTTTGTCGACAAGTGGGGGAAGAGAGAGAGGGACAGGTGGGAGCCCGCCAATGATTTTGTATGATGGGCATTTGATTCCGTGGGGGTTTGATGATTATGGAGCGTAGAAGTTGGCAATGATGGAGGGGAGAAGAGAATATGAGATAAGGTTTCCCTTCACTTCAATGCATTTCACTTCACCTCCCCCAGCCTCCTACCTTTATGGCCAGCCGACCATCTCGCTCATTCTTCAATTGCAATTATTACTCTCTCCTCTTTTTCTCTCCTTTTCAGGCTCTTTTTCTAACCCCTTCAAATCAAGAAATATGAATAGATTTTCTAGCTCTTTTATCATATGAACAAGTGTCTAAAGATGATTTCTTAACCGATGTTACCAAGGAAAAGTTTGATTTTAAAAATATTCGTTTCACGGTTATGAAAGAAAGAAATATCATAAAGTGGTGTGTGAACGAAAGTTATTAAGTTGTATGCTTTACTTGTGAATATGAACAATCAGCATAGTTTCTCATTTGGTATTTTTTTTAACAAGTGCTTCGTTGAAATGACTCCACATTGTTAGTACCTTGGAAATCAACCATGTTCCTTATTTAATTGCTTAACAAGTTCTTTTTTTTCATGAAAATGTACTTTGCAAGTTTTATTAATAAATGATATCATATTAGCAGGACACTATGCTTAGGCAAGTTGCTTAAAATGCTTTTCCTACGTTAATCTCTCTCGGAACCAACGGTCGCAATCAAGGAAGCTACCAATAATGCTGTGTCCACACTGCCCATGATGACTAATAAGTCTAAAGAGTACATGGTCTCTCTCAAGCTCCAATAATGGAGCGACTTTTAACTTGTACATTCAATCATCTTTTGGCAACATGTACAATTTGATTCCCTTCTCATTTGGTGATGGCCTTTAGAAGAACCAAAGTTGATACCAATTTGCCCTAAGTCAACTGCCTTAAGAATTAATTCCATCCTCCTTGTGCTCCTCATCCATCCTTATTTTCAATTATTGATTCCTTCTTATGACATACACATAGATGCAAAAAGAGAGAAAAATTCCTTAAAGTGTACATTGAAGATAACAGAGTGTTCCTTTGTGACAAAAAGTGGAAAAGAAAGATTTAGGGAAAAAGAAAAAGGGGAGATAATATATGCAAAATCCGAAATTCTTTATTCCCTCGAATAATCAAAATTGCTGGCTTTGATGATTCCAATAATTTTCTACTGTTGAATAGTGGAGCAGTTCTTGATTGCATGAGAGGGAATCGGATATTTTCTCCCCCTTCGAGAGGAAAGAATAATACCATATGTTTTTTTTTGGCCAGACATAATACGTATTTTCACTAATTTTATTAATTATTTAGGGCATGTTTGATAGCCTAGTTAAGTGCTGAATAAATAATCTGCACTTAATAAGATTCCGACCAAAAAAGAAAAAGCACTCAATAAAATTAAGTGTTTTTTATTAACTTTAAATAGAATTGGCTTAAGTTATTCAATTATGTAAAAAATCTACTTAATCTTATAAGTAAGGAGGGGTTACTTAATTCATGCAATAGAAAAAATATAATTGATGGTAATTAGAATCTTGTTAAATATTTTGATTAAATTTGCAAATAATGTCTTTTTTGTATTTGGTAAGAGATCAATAATATTCAGCTATCAATTTTTAATTATTGTCAAACAACTTTTTATTTTTTCAGCACCTAATATATAAACACTTAAAATTCAACTTTAAATTTGCATCATTTAACTTTCAATTTTTCCAACAACTCTTCTCTCTTTTGACAAGTCTATCAAGAATATTCTTATTTAAGTTTATAAGAGAAAAAAAATTGTTAGATAGTTGTATGCTTTCTCTCATAAATAATTGAATTCAGATCCTGTAGGGGTTTTCCAACTGAAGAATTGAAGATCAACCGTCCGAATTCTACTAATTGTGCAACCTGCTTTCACAACCAAACATCTGAATTTAACCAGTTCGTGCATTTCATGGATTTCTAGGTAGGTAGACCCTACACCCATACTCCTGGATTGTACAAAAAAAAAACTCCCTTCAACAAAGTATATAACAAGAAATTCAACTCAAACTTTTCATCTGTATACGAATGCACGGCCACCATGTTAAAACTGCACGTATTACTTGTTAATCATATTTGCATCTTAAAGATCTGGAAACTAAAATTAGGACTTAATTAACCACATGCACGTGAGGGCATCTTCTCTTTGTTATCCATCCGCGAGTCTTGTAAAGAAGTTTGGAAAAGCTCCAAAAAAATAATTGATAAAGTGTTCTGGAAGGGACAATATCGCAGTCTTTGTCTCAGGGAGGCATGCGTAACCCCTTAATCATATAATTGGAAGAACAAAAGGAAAATAAAAAGCAAACAAAAAGTCTAAAGGAATAGTTACCATCATTATACCCAGAAAACGAGAGTGCAGGAGCAAGTTGCACTCTAGTTGATAAAATAACTGAAATATATATATATATATATATATATATAGAGAGAGAGAGAGAGAGAGAGAGAGAGAGAGAGAGAGAGAGGAGTGAGAGAGACAGGTTTAAATCATAAGGCACAAATGGACAACATGAGTCTAGTCAGATGAAATTGTTTTCTTTTTTTGGGGGGTTGATTTCAGTAAAGGAATCATCAAAGACGCACCGACTTTCAATATAAAGGCTATAATAACTTTTGAAAACTTAGCTTGTCCCGCTTGAATTCTCTTTCACGGAGACTTGCTGTGTGAAGCACTTTTTACATGGATGAATCATGCTTGCGTTTAAAGGTGGTGAAAGTGTTGGCTGCCCCTTTTCCAGCCCCCACCATGCCATGGAGAGAGAGAAGTTTTGTTGAGTGATCTCAATGGTCAACATCTTAGGTAGTCATTTAGAGTATTCTTTTTGGGCTTCACTCGTGAGGAATGGGTCGAATTGTTATAGATGTTATTAGAACAGGATTTCCTCTAGTAAATGTATAACTCATGGATGGAGTAGACCTATACCCAACCCGTCAAGGACAGAGAGTGATCATAGGGCGCGTAAGGGCTTGGATGAGGTGTGACTCCTGAAAAACTTCACAGATAGCGAATGAGGTAGGAATGAAGTGGTCTACACATCAAATAAAGGAATATGGTTTGATGGTACATGCCAACACTAATGAGGACATCTATTGAGTGATTTATAAGCTAACATACTCCCAAATGGTCTCCACCTTAATGGTTAATAACAATACCTTCTTTAGACATTTGGCACACATAAAACGAGCTAAGTCATTAGAGAGAGAGAGAGAGAGAGAGAGAGAGAGAGTTGGTTGGGGCGTTTGAGGATTGCCAATAAGGAACTAGAGGTTGCCGGTTCAAATTCTATCAATTACATGTAAACTATTATGAGTGAGGGCCGCTTGTGTACAAACAAAAAGTCTAGACCAACCCATTCATGTGGTCTCTAGGTAGTCAGACGTCTGCTCTCATGCTCTAAATTATTGAAAAAAATTATTTGATTTCACATTTAGGTGGTTAACACGTTCATTTCGTGTCATTGGCATAGTCCTAAACAATCGCATCTTGAAGCGCCTATTTTGGGAGAATGGGCATAGTCCGTCAATAAATTTAGGCTAATATGGATTAAGCATTCTGTAAAGATTCCAGATAAGAAGAGATACTTCTAAACTTCCACAAATTAGTAATTACATAATTGATTATACTAAACAATTGCATACTATGATTGGAAAGGCACGTCCTACAACGCAGTTCAAGGAAAAGACAGAAAGCAGTACAAATCGCCGACGCCTTTCATACTCTCCAACCACAATAAGTACAACAATCACTCGCCTTTCGACGTGGATTAGAGGAAAGTCATTTCAAATTTATTCATGTGCGACTTATCCAATCATAGTGCGTTCAAAGCACTACTTTAACGGTATATTCGTTTATTAAAATACTCACCATTTATTTTAAAAAAATTAAATCGCTAAAATACGTGTCAACAATATGTCAGCCCTTACATGTGCAAGACAGGATGAAGACGGAACCTCATTAACCAGACAATAGTCGGAACTGGAAAACGAACAGGATAACACGAATTACAAAGAAGTTCGAAACTTTGACGTATGCTCTGATACCATGTTAGGTAAAGAATTTGCTCCATAGTTTAAGCTATTAAAAAATATGTCAAAATATATTTATTGCATATTAGCCAACAATGCACACATTCAAGTTATGTTCCTGGTCTGACCAAAAAAAAGAAGAAGAAGATATATATATATCCGGGAAACGCCTTCACAAACCATTCATCCATAAAGCTTGAGCTATTAAAAAAGTATAAACGATGTACTTATTGTAAATCACTTAAAAGTGGATATATTTAAGGTTTGTAAATAATACAA
The DNA here is from genome assembly GCA_031216405.1 of Syzygium malaccense. Lineage (NCBI taxonomy): Eukaryota > Viridiplantae > Streptophyta > Magnoliopsida > Myrtales > Myrtaceae > Syzygium > Syzygium malaccense. Next base: position 1,896,080 of record CM062261.1, on the reverse strand, counting down.
CTCGGGAAACACCTCAACAGTCTCAAGGAACATGGGGCGCATGAGCTTGCTAAATTCGGGCGGGAGAACCAAATATGAGATCACATGTTCTTAGTTAGCCAATTGTGTAGATACTTGATATCGTTCGTGAGACACCCCCTTAGACTAGTGCAATTGTTTGGACATCCTGGAATTTCCAATGGGATAATTATCAAAAAAATCAGAAACTTATATACTGGTGCCAATTCAGTCTAAACTTTTCAAGTTGGCCAATTTAGTTCCAAACTTTTTGACGATTTGTCAATATAGTCATTCTGGCTAATTTTGATCTGAAATCGCTGACGTGAATACTAATCATCATACATGGTGCGATCGGAGATAACATGGATAATTTTTGCATTTTTATAAATTTTCTTTTTTTAAAAAAATAAAAAATGGAAGAAAAGAAAAAAATTCAGAAATTTTTTTATCTAGCTTCTCTATTGTGAATAGTCTCCTTAACTTCAAGAGACCAATGTGCTTATATAGGCAAATATTTTTGGCTTTTCTTAAGATATCCCTTTCCTAAATCAAAACAACGAGATTGTGTGATTTATTCAATATAGGAAAATATAAGATATCTCTTTCATTCCCTAGCCAATAACCGAAATTTTGAGCTCAATATGCTTTATTGTTCTTCAATTAAAGAACACAATCTTTCCTAATTTGACTTTTCTCATGTGCATTCCACATGTGAAATTTCGACTACTATGAGCTTGGCTGAATTTTGTATTTTCTTGGGCGTAGTCCGGATAATCCAACTAAGCTCAAAGCATCCTTGGTTAACTCGTTCCATTTATAATGCAATTTTATGTGGGCCTATTCCTACTAAATGACAATGCTTCTAATATGCAAATGTAATTTAACAATATCTTTATTAAGGGATCGAGATTGATATCGAATTATATATGCAATGAATAATTAAATGGGATCAAAATTTAGGTATCCACATACCAAACCCGTCGGTTTCGGGTAGTTTCCATGGGAATCAGTCCGGTTCTCAATTTCACATAAGGAACCAGACCACTGAACCAAACTGATCAACGGACCCTTATTACTTAATTTTTTAATTTTTTATTCTGAAGCAAATCCTAAACTACATTTCAACTCTCTCTCTCTCTCTCTCTCTCTCTCTCTCTCTCTCTCTCTCTCTCTCTCTCTCTCTCTCTCTCTCTCTCTCTCTCTCTCTCTCTCTCTCTCTCTCTCTCTCTCTCTCTCTCCATTAAGTTGCTTTTACCCACCTCTCTCTCTCTCTCACCCTCAATTCACTTGCGCTCTCAGTTTTCCCTCTGTCACATAGCCACCACCATGGTTTCGTTGTCTTGCTGTTGTTCATCACCCCCGAATGATGTAAACATTTATTTACCGAGTAAACCGAAAATAGTGCTTTCTTTTAATATTGGGAAACACTCACTTGCAAGGAATAAAAGAAACAAAAAAAAAGAAGAAGGAAATCACCGCCCATTCTAGGGCTAGGTGGGCCGGTTTCTAATTCCACAAATTGAGAACCGACCCTGCTAGATCCGATTCCAGGGTGAGAACCGATCATCCCTACATATTTCATATAGAATCTTGTACTTAGACAAGATAACTTGTGTATGTATTGAGTTACATCATATGAAACATTTTTCCTCATTCGGAAGACGATATGCATCCATGATCCATGCATTTTCTTCCTTTCCTATTGGCGCCTCAACAGTACATTGAGCCGACCCTAGTATTTATGTTTGATATATACTTCTTATAAAGTAAATCTGAAATAGGACTTCAACCGTAAACTTACTTATATGGAGCAATCCTATTCTAGCTCTCACAAGTTGTTATAATGCATTTTATTACGTATTCCTCAAATCTCTCTATTTCTAGATTTAATTTAATTCTTTTCAATTCTGCAATACTTAAATTTATTGGGTAGCAAAACCCAATATGAATTTATCTTTCCACATAGACCAAATCTTTAGGAATGGTTGCTTCTTTCTTTCTTTCTTTCTTACATAAGAGTTGCTTTCACTATTTTTCTTCACACAAGGTGTGGGTTCTTTTCCAGATTTATACATCAAAATCAAAGTTGGATTTATCGGTGTTTTCCCTACTAGAAACGTCCCACGTCGGAAGCACATGAGATGTTGGAATGGGCTACTACCCACTTAGAAACTAAGCATTGAACAAACTCTCAAAAATTACATGCTGGCTCAAACGCTCTGTAAACTCCCTAGCTTCTCTAATATGTCTATTTAAACAACTGAGTCATCGCTTCAAGAAGTGTCCACACGTCACCGAGAGAGAGAGAGAGAGAGAGAGAGAGAGAGAGAGAGAGATATGGGCAAATGTGATGACTGGTAGGTAGTTGTCTTAAGTGGGGATGGAGGGGGAGACAGGGAACAATGGAGTGGTTGGCGGCAAAATCTGTGTAAGAAAGGTAGGCCAAATGGGTAATGATACTTCCCGATTGTAAATCTGAGCCAACCCAAGTATTTCTGATTAATCCATACTATATATAAAGTAAATCTGAAATAGGAGTTGATCCGTAACTTATATGGAAAAATTCTATTCAAGCTCTTACAGTTAAAAAGATGCATTTTATTACTTATTACAAAGTAAAGCATAGAATCATAACATGTATTTGTTCGCATAATCATAAGGTATATCCTCAAATCTCTCTAATGTTTCAAAATTTAATTTTGTTATTCCCAAGTTTACAATAATCTAAATTTATTGGGTAGCAAAAAACAATTTGAATTTATCTCTTTCCAAATAGGCCAAATCCTCAGAAGGTAGTACTTCTTTCTTTCTTTCTTTCTTATAATGGAGTCATTTGACTATTTTTCTTCACATAGTAACGCAAGCAAGGTGTATGCTCTTTTTGGGATTTATATATTAAAAGGAAAGTAGGCTTTATCCAAGTTTTCCTTATTAGAAATGACCCACGTCAAAAACACATGAGATGTCGGAATGATAAGCGTCCCCGCCTTCACAGTTCTAAGCATCGAACGAGCTCTCGAAACTCATATAATGGCTTAGAGACGCTCCGCAAACTCCCTAACCTCTCTAATGTGTCCATTTAAACAAGCGAGTCATCACTTCAAGAAGTGTCCACACGTCACCCCAAGAGAGAGAGAGAGAGAGAGACTAGTAGGTAGTCGTCTTAAGTTTACTAGTAGTTGTCTTGAGTTGGGATGGAGGGGGGGGAGGAGGGGAAGGGAACAGTGAAGTGGTTGTCGGCTAAATCTGTGGAAGAAAGGCAAGGCAATTGGGTCCCAAACAGTTGAGCCAATGAAGGAGAAGAGGTCAATTTGGGGCCTGATTTTGGGGTCTCCATCTGGTATGTTTGGCGAAGTAGGAACATGCTCGTCAATGTGTACACACCTCCATCCACGCCTCGTGGACGGTTCGGTGTCCACCCCGTCTCGGATCGACAATTGTATTTGGACAACTTCAACTTCACATTCTCTCCATAACAATGCACCCGCCACATGAAATGATGAAAATACCTGGGACAGTGTAGGGTCCCATGTTGTCGTATATCTCAATCTCGTGGTACTGTACGCAAAGGATGCGTAAAGCATTTTTTTCCCCAAATTTTTTCTTTGTTAGGATAATGTTGGATATCTCATTACAAAAGTTAAGACACGTGTTACGTGCGTGTGCAGGTAATTATGTATAGAAAGAAGATTAATACCACCAAAAAATTCAAACTGTTATATCTATGACAAATTTACTCTCGAAACACCTATTTTAGCATCAAATTGTTGAATTGAATGACACATGGCAGTTAATGGGTGCAATGATTTGGGGTTTTACCCTCTGTTTGTCAAGGGTATACCAATTTGTGGATTTTCATGGTATTAATCCAATTTAACAGAAACTAACGGAAGATAAACACTACAAAAAAACATGTTTTTTCCGACGAAATTTCCAACGAAAAATTCGAAAAAATTCGTTGGAAAACGAATTTCCAACGAATTTTCCAACGAAAAAAAATTCGTTGGTAATAAGTCGTCGCAAATTTTTCCAACGAAAAATTTCAATTTTCGTTGGAAATTTGCGATGAATTTTTTTTCGTTAGAAAATTCATTGGAAAACTCGTGGCTAAATTCGTTGGAAACGAACTTTTTTTTCCGACGAATTTTTTTCGTTGGAAACTACAAATTTTTTTTTTGTCGAAAAATCGTGGAAATTTTTTTTCCATCGAAAAAAAAATTTTTTGGTCGAAATTTTTTTTTTGGTCGAAAAATAGCCCTCGCCGCCGGCAAGGGCCAGCCTCGTCGCTGGCGAGGGCCGAGCTTGCCGGCCATGGCAAGCTCGGCCCTCGGCATGGCCAACAAGGGCCAGCCTCGTCGCCGGCGAGGGCCGAGCTCGCCCAGATCTGGGCGAGCTCAAGCTCGCCGGCCATGGCGAGGGCCGAGCTTGCCCAGATTTGGGCGAGCTCGAGCTCGCCGGCCATGGCGAGCTCGGCCCTCGCCATGGCCGACGAGGCTTGCCCTCATGGCCGGCGAGGCTGTTGCACCTCTTCTTGTTCTTCCCAGAACAAGAAGATGAAGAAGAAGCAGCAGCAGCAGCAGGGGCGGGAGCAGGCTTCGGGGTCGCCGCCCGTCAAGTCCGTCGTCGTCTCCTAGCCTCGCCGGCGAAAATTGTTGGAAATTTTTTTTGCGACGAAAATTTTTTCGTTGGAAATTTCCAACGAATTTTGCGACGAAAATTTTTCGTTGGAAATTTCCAACGAATTTTTCTTTTCGTTGGAAAATTTGTCGCAAATTTGCAACGAAAATTTTTTCGTCGCAAATTTTCATGGCAAAAATCCAGTTTTTTTTAGTGAAATTTATCATAAGCGTACCAGTTTTGGGTTTTTTATGGTTAAAAAATCAATTTTAGGTAATTTTGTTATAAGTATACCAGTTTAGAATTTTTCGTGGTATTAACCTTAGAAAGAAATTAGTAATAACGTATAATAAATGAGTATGAGATAAAAAATAAAAAAAAAGTGAGCGTAATTTAGGAAGTCTAAAGGTGAAAATAGAGAAAAAAAATTTAAGAGTAAAATTGGAAAGACCTAATAGTGGGACAAACTTATATTTTGGCTTAATAAACAAAAGATAGAAATAAAGAGAGGGGAGTAGAATTGAGGAAAGGAAAGAGGTATCCAGGAATAAATATGGGATATTAAATAATTTAGATAGTTGTGTAGGTAGTGAGATATGTACTCTACATGCCCATAACACAGTAAGAATTCGGCCAGGACATGGCTTTAACATTTAATCACAGTTTATTTTTGGTAATAATTATATCAACTAACCTTAATATAATCAAATAATCAATCCCAAATATAAAAATATTTAAAAAATGTAATATTCAATCGAACTGCGATAATAATACATTGAGTATGACCCACGTGAAAGTGAAATGTAAAAAAAATTAAATGTCCTAATAAGTAAAGAATAAAATTAAATTTTATTATTGGCTAAGGCCCAAAGAATAAAGAGAGTATCACTAAGGCTCCGTTTATTTCACGGAAAAACATTTTCCTTTTCGATGTTTGGATTGCTTAGAAATTGAGTCGACGGAAAATGTATACTTAATTTAAGGAATATAATTTCTTTTTTAAAATATTGAAAATCATTTTCCAAACTATGACTAGATATTGGTGCTTAAACTAAAAACTCTATGTTTAGGTACAAAAACACCGACGCTTGTTCATTAGCCCTTAACAATGAACCCAAGTCTAGAGGCCAAGGCCAGGTCCATCGGGGTCAATCAAGGCTAAGTGTGGGTCCAAAGAGGCTATGCATGAAACCCTGGTGCCCGAGCTCGAGTCTACAGAGATTGGGCTCAAGACATCAATGCTCAGGCTTGGGTCCATAGAGGGTCGAGCCTGGGACCTCAGTTCCCCTGCCTAGCTCCTCGGCGTTCTGACCTAGGTCCAAAGGGGCCGAGCCCAAGACCCCAGTGCTGAAGCCAAAAATTTAATCAATGTGAGTGCAAAAGTAGTATCGTAATTGAAAACCTTGGCAATATATCGCTACTGAATCAAGCTGATGGCAATGTGGAGTATAACAATTAGGGGTGATCGCTTCCCGGGCAATTCGGTGCCCACCCAAGAACCCATAATGGGACTAGAGGGATCAGTTTCCCGTTTTTAGAATCGAGAACTGGCCTACTTGGTCTTGGAACCGGACCGACCGGTCTAGTCTGGTTCCCAGGTGGGTCGATGAAACCAACGGTATTTTTTTTAAAGGAAATTGCACCATAACACTTCTTAGCACTATCCTATAAGTTACTGGTCGAGCACTAGGATTATCAATCTTCTTCACCATCAACTTCTTACGGCCCTTGGAGATGAGAGAAGGAGGGATTATATGAGCCAACAGATGAGATGATGCATTAACTATCCATGCATGTCCGTGACAATAACAAGCGATTAGGTTTTCAAAATGAAATTAGGGTTTTTTCATTATTGTATGAAATATTAAAAAGAAAATCACTAGTCCGGTCTGGGTGGTCCAGGTAGGCGATTCCATCCTGGAACTAGGAATTGGACCGAAATTCACCGATTCCATAAAATTGGAACTGAGAACTGGATTAGTGACCTTAAGAACCACCCAGAATCGGTCGGTTCGGTCTAGTATAGGTGGTTCCTTTTGCTCACCCCTTATAATAATCAGAATTAGAGTCAAATATTTATTGGCAAATAGATTTTTCACCTTTGACAGTCCATTTATAGGAGGAAATTTCAAAGTCAGAATGGAATTTTCCTTTTGATAATATAACATCATTTTGGTGGCAATTCATTTCGCCCCGCAAACACATTTTATATAACTGATATTTTCAATTATTGATATTAAGGCCTGAAAACTTAGATTTCATTTTTTGCATAGTGCATACCCTTATTCAGTGAAATTTTAACTATTCACCGACTTAAATGACTTGAACAAAATTAGTAAAGGATAATAATATTATGTCTCATGTAGCCTTATTATTAGAAAATTAATCTAAGTGAATTTTTGCACATTCTTTCATTTGATTAATCTACGTGGCATTGAGGTTAACTAAAGCACTTGGGAGTGTGCGACTGACTGTTGTGACTGTGAGCGTGAGCAAGTGATGTGTTAGGATTTGTGTCTTGTGAGTGAGAGGATGCGTTAGGGATTGTGAACGAGATGAGCATGAATTTGTGAACAAGAGGAGAGTGAGCGAAAGGCTGCGTTAGGATTTGTGCACGATTTTCAGGTTTGAAAGAATAATAAAAAAGAAAAAGAAAAAATAAATCCGATATGAGTGGTCCAGGTGGATGATTCCGTATCAGAAATCGGGAACCGGATTGATATTCACCGGTTCTACTTTCATGGAACCAAGAATCGCTTGTAACTAACTGGTTCGAACAATTCTTTTCACTCACTAAAGATGGTCAACCCACTACTATTTATCCAGTCTTCAATCATTTCCAAAGCAAGGACAGAAAAGCTTGGTTTACAAGGAAAAGAACCCCCCAACCACCATTTCTATAATCTGAATGTTCTTTTCCGGCCCTCTTTAACTTTAGTACCCCAATCTTGTCTAACGTTTACCCATGATGCCACTGATATTTTGCTGATTAAAGACTAAAGTTCACGGGCCGGCCACACCATGTTTCCAAAGTACCTTTGTGGAAAATAAGAATCCCCATCCAGATAAAACACGTCCGTCGAAAGATAGATCCTCTGTACAACCTTACTTTCCACGCAATCCATCTCTTTATTAATTCAAGATAAATGCGTCGGAAATGATAAGGCTCGTCCAACTATAACATGCAGGCATTTCCCTTTTGCTTTTAAGGAAAAGGTTATCTTTTAATTTTTCGTCGAAATATCGAACATCACTTAAATTTTAGAAAATTACGAGAAATTTTGTGTGAATATACGTGTTAATACTTATAGAATAAAATTTGCATAATTTGGATAAAAAGGGTAATGTCCGTGTAGTCACAATATTTTAAAAAACTAAAAAGAAAAAAATTCAGATACATCTCAACAAATTAGACTAACCATGGCATAAGCATACCTGTGGCCCCTCATCATTATTAGCTGGGCACCCGTTATCTCTGCCCACAATGATAGGGCTTGATTGCACATTGACGGCGACCAAGGAGGTTGCAGCCGGTGCCGAGGTCAAGAGCCTCAGGTTGGAGGCCGATCAGGTCGGATTGGTCGGTTGGATCAACCAGATGGTCTAAGGAGAGCGTTGTGACACAGAGGTGGACAGTTGCAAGTACAAGGCTATGCATGGGCGGCGGCTCGTGCTGGGCCAGCGACAACAACTGGGTGGCGATGGTGGCTCAATGACGATGGGCACCAGTGGAGCGAGCATGCGTCATGACTTTTAAAGGACAATGGCTGCGTTTGATTCAGCTTTCTCAATGGATTTTGGAGAAATGCAACGTTATTTTCCAGGATACCAAGCCTATTTTATCAAGAGTCTTTAGGTATCCATCACATGAGAGAGAGAGAGATGGCAACACATAAATTTGCTCTCTACTTAAAATTGGAAGCCCTAGAAAGCCCATCATGCCTTCACAGGTCGGACATTTCTCGCATTTTTAGCTCTAAAAAAAAGCCTTTTAAGTTTATTTATTCTACTTTTTATTTGTTAAATAGGTTTTCTTGAATGAAATCACCATAATATGTAATTAAATGAAGTCCACAATTAAGATATAACATGTATAAACTATGAAATTTGTCTACTTTAAACATGCCACATATTCACAGATAGATTTAAATTTATATTATTTCTTCAATTACATTGTGTATTCGTGTTGGCGGATTTGAAATGTAGGAGATAAGACTGCTTAGATTATGAATAATTTTTATTTAGAATAATATATGGTCTTTTAAGTTCTTAAATAATCTATGTTTACATTAAGTGAATATACTCTTCGGTCAAAATTTCTCTATAACTAAAATAAATTGCTTGAATAAAAGTAAACTCAAGAATTTCTCTTTCATCTATTCCAAAAGTATATTATAGTTTAATTGAAACCTATAAATTAAGAGAATATTTATGAAATGACATTATTCATGTAATCAAGTAAGCTTTATTTCGATTAAATATAACTTATTAGTTATTTTATTTAATATTACGCAAAATGACGAAAGCATGGAACAAATGCAAACAATCGAAATACAAATGAACTTAAAAAACAAACTTAACACACAGAATTCACATGATTCGGATGTGCATGTCTACTTCACAAAGAGAGATTGTCAAAATGTTTCACTGAATCAATAAGAAGAGCTTACAATCACTCAAAACACGTAACTCTCAAGTGTTTTATCCCAATTATACCCGAAAGCCTCACAAGCTTAATCAAAGAGATGCAAAGAGTTTAGCGCAAACACTTACGCTCCTTGAAGACTCCGTGAGCTCCCTCGATTTTATGATTCCATAATGAAGAAAGTAAGTCCCATGCGCATCCGCGCATCCGCAAAAGGTGAAAAGGTTTAAGACTAAATTGGTCTAATTAAAAGTTTAGAAGTGAATTAATACAAATACAATAAGTTTAGGACTTTATTTATACTTTTACACCCAGCACATAGTGACAATCAAGATAATTTAAATATGTAGCAAAAGAGGTGCATGCAGACTTCACCATCTCAAAGTTGAAGCACTTCAACGCTTTCTCGACATAACTCCCCCAACTCATTCACAACATTTGAGGTCATCTTTCCTTTCATCTCCACAGCCGACGTTTCATTCGCGGCCTAAATCATCCATCTTCACATCTACATTCAATTATTGTTCCAACTCATCAATTTCCACTGACCACCTTGAAGCTTCATACTTCGTTCTTGGCTCGAGGACATCTGGCAACTGCTAGGGAATCTGTCAACCCTGCAAAAACTATCACGTTGCCAACACTATTCTCATCTTCTACACTCTCCCCGATGCTCTACCGGTTTCTATACCTCATCCAAATATCTCTCATAATTGATATCTCACACTCTTTCAAAATAAGGCATATTCATCAAAGGCAACCTCTTTGCTAATCATAAACTCGGGTAAATCCCCATCTATAGACACCAGCCTCTATCCTTTCACCCCTTGTGCACAGCCTAGGAGTATCCACCTCCTTGTCTCGGCTCCAATGTGCCATTACCCACACCAGCATTATAAGGCAACTGAACACTTTAGTCTAGTGCAATCCACAGGCTTACCAGACCACATTTCCTCATAAGTTCTACGCTCAATTATTGGTGATGGTTATTTGTTTAGTAAATAATAAGCAGAATTTATTGCTTCAAAAGAAACGTCCTTACCTAATCTAGCATTGGTGAATAAAGAGCGAGCTCTCCCAAATATAATTCTTCTTATTACTTCTGCTACTCCGATTTGTTGTGGTATGTTGATAAAATGTGATGTTTCACCTTTGTGCAATAGCTACTATTAGGATACAATTCTAAGACTGATCTGATCAAATGGTGAAGGCTCCGTCACCAGTCACCAGTCTGCAAAACAAAGTTGGGAATCTTCCGTTGGCCCATCTATGGATAGCTCCTCATGTCTTCTGTTAAGCATGCGCGCTTTCCTCTATGCAAAACTGGCTTAGCTCGTCAGAATAGAACTCCAACCCTTTATCAGTTCCCAATTCCATAAATCAGTTCATGTAGTTCATTGTACCCTCGATTCTATGAGCTGTTGTACTAAACCGCACTTTTTGCTGCTTGTCAAGCTCGCAAAAGTTTAACTTCCGCGTCTTATGGCTACATAAATGACCTCTCGCCCTCAGAATGCTCATGCCGCTCCCTGACATTTACCCTAGTCTTATGCCATAACTGTGTTACATCTTGATCTGTAAACCATAGAGATATCACCAAGCCCGTCGCTATCGAACAAAAAGGTTTTGATTCCAACAATTGCGCGATGGCTAATGCTTACATCCTGAACCTCCCATCACAACCTCATCCCAACCTTCGATTGCACTTTCCGGACTCCATAGACGAATCAAGCAACAACACATGTAAACAGCATATCTAACCAAGGCACACTTTTGACAACCTGAATAGATAATGCTCGAGTGGTAGAGCTAAAATATATCTGATATCCGAGCTTGTATGGGCAGGAGAACTTTCTTTCGTTTTCATGGCCCACCGCGCCATTCGAGCATTGGATATAAGAGGGGCCAAAAGTGAGAGTTTTGGTTCTTTGAGACATCACGTTAACGCCATAGGGCCGGCAAGCAAGGGCCAGAGAAAACAAGCCACGCCCACGTGATTTTGGGCCCACGCCATATCCCATTCTCTATTTATACTTTTTCTCTCCGTTTCAATAACAATGAAATCTTCAAAACTTTTCGAGCACCCGATTCTTTGTTGTTATTCCCAAATTCATAAAGGCTCGGGTAACTGTCGGATCGCGCGCGCGTGCGTTGAGAAGTTTCTTCAAGAGAATGCATAAATATGGAGATTCGACTGAAGCCTTGAATGAAAAAGTCAGATCATACCCATTAGTTGAGCAATCCTTGTTCTTATTTACAATCATATTATGTCATGTCGTGAAGCAACTTGCCCAGCTTGATAATCTCGTCCCATTCTCTAAAAGTATCACCTCAAATTTCGTTTTCCTTGAGAAAGGTTAGTGGATTTTGTCAGCAACTAATTAGCTATTGACTTTTTCTATAGATAAGTAGAGAAACTTTTCAATAAAACACAGATTTGAAGAGCGTGGCTGACCTAGTGAATTTCGTTCATGATTTGCAAGGGCTCTCGTTGATTATTCCAGGAGGCATGACCCAAGTCGACTACATTTACTTTCCATTTATGCGAAATGTTTCAGCATTCAATCATAATTGAAGGATTCCTTTTCTATATTGAACTTTGTTTTCTCTTTAGATTTCACAAGATGGTCAAATATTCGCTAGATGTTAGAGAAACCCATGGCAGTTGTACTAGTGATTCAAGTGGTGTTTCATTTTAGTAGGATAATTTCTCTAAATTTATCAAAAAGTTAATCAGATTTCACGTGGGGGCTAAATTCTTGTACACCTAACTGATTAAGGGCTGTTTAAAGTGACTTTTACTTTTTACTTTTTTTTTTCAAATCTTACAGTTATGGCGTACACATTTTGCTTATTTCAATATAAAATATTTGAAAACCTTAAAAGGGTCTTATCATTGCATGTAGATTTGTATATAATCTATTCATATTTTTTTAACTTTAGCTAATCTTTTGAATTTCGGTGGAACAGTGAAAAAAAATGACATTTGACTTTCCATAAGTCCGGACAAATAGATCCTAAAAGAATTTCAAGAAATGTTCATGAAGCTTGTTTTATTGGGGGGGTAAAAAAGATTTATTTTGCAGTAGAAAATTGTAAAAAAGAAAAAAGAAAAAGGAAGAGAAAGGTAAAACACATCATTCTGGCTTGTGTGGGTTCGCCATGCATGTTATGTCACTAACCTTTTGATACCGGCCTTTCCTTTGAGAGTCAAATTATGGTGTAATGTGCCTTAGGCCCAAAACTTAGAAAGCCCAACCATAAGGTCCATATAGATCACAGGCCCTTTCCTCTCTCTCTCTCTCTCTCTCTCTCTCTCTCTCTCTCTCTCTCTCTCTCTCTCAAATCGAGTTTTTAAACTTTCAATTTGTGCAGTCAAATCATTTGACTCATCTAATTTATCCAATCAAGTCTTTTACCATCACCGAACTCGGTTAAATCATAGCAGAGACACACATTGTGCAAATCGGGGCCGCCAACTAGTGTCCCCCAGGGTTCAGAGGATAAAACTAAATAGTAGGCCCAATCATCATTGAAGTATTGACTATGCTCTAGAGCCCATAAGACATAATGCTTACTAACATTAATTTTATGAATAATGAAATAATGAGTAGATTTTAGTCAATTAGTTTCCTTAAATTTTTTTTATAGCATATAAGTTTATTTTGATTTATCAAGTGTTTTGGGCTTGCTTAGTTGCAGTCTCAACTTGATTTTGCAAGTTATACTCCTGTATATATTTGATTTTTTCACAACTCAGCATGATTGAATAATTCAATTGAGTATATTATTCCTAATTTATCATCCCCATTAACCTAGTAAAACTTATTTCCCGGTAGCTTTAAACAAAATCCTGTGTTCCATCATTTTTTTCTATATGAAAAAGTTGAGGAGGAGGGGAGGTTACCCCATGTCAAGTCCAAGATATACCAATGACTTAGAAGGTCTTACGATGGATTTACAGATAACCTATCAAAAAGGATTGCTGGCAACGGGATTCAAACCTGTCTATGGTGTGTTGAGAATTCAAACCTTACTAGCTGAGCCATCAATTAACATGTTAAAGATACAAATTTCTTAAAGCAAATGCTAACCACAAAGTTGATGAGGAGGATTCTTCGAGGGTAGAGAAAATATATCATTAAAGAGTAATTTTTTTCTGCATAAACATGAGTTTAGAAGGAAGTGAGTGATTATTATTGAAAGAATAGTGAAGAGGAAAATTTTTACTATTTTCTTCATTTGTTTCGCTAAAAATGAATAATTTGAAAAATATTTTTTTAAAAATGATCGCTTGAAATAATTATCATTCGTTTTTGTAAATGATACAATCGATCATTTTTAGGAAAATATTTTTCAAATCATTCATTTTTCTCGAAATAAACGAAGCCTGAAATTAAAAGCTTTAGCTTTATTTTTAGTTTTCAATTTCAAGTTAGGAATTAATGGTCGATGTGGGGCCACCAATTTCAGCTTTGTACTTAGTGCCTGTTTGGTAATGTTTTTGTTTCTTTGTTTTTCTATTCTTTTGTTCCCTAGTATAGAAAAAGAACAGAATTTCGTTTGGTAATATCAATTGATTTTTTTGTTTCCTAGAATAAAAAACTGGTCAGGAAATAGATTTGAAATAGAAATAAGAAGTAAAAAAAATATACTTCTTACTTCTGGAACAAAAACAAGAAATGATTTTGCTTTTAAACCCTAATATCTTTATTCTCTCTTGCTCGCCTCTCCAGCTCGTGCACGACATTTCCATCTTAGCTCACCACGTCCAAAGCGTCACCTTTGTCCGGTCGGCACTCTTCGGTGGCGTCGCCTCTATCGAGTCAACTCTCTACGATGGCATTGCCTTTGTTGCCTTTCGTCCAATCCAAATTTACACATAGCTTAATTCCAGTGGTCGCCTTTGTCCGATCGCGTCGCCTCTCTCCAGTCGCCCTGCCTTCGCTTGGTTGTCGATTGCTCCAATCGTGCTCACCTCTCTCTCAATTGCTTCTCTCGATCGCCTTGGATTCAAGTTTTTCATTTCGATTCATTGTCGTTATACATTTTCTAGTCGTGATTCTCACTTCTTGAAGTTAAATGGTTGTGCATATGGATTTGCTTCATTGTGATGGAAATGCAAAACCTTGTGTCATGATTCAGTGGAGAGATTAGGTAAACAAGCTTAACAAACTCAGTGTAGAGAAGTGTTGATTCTTTGTTAATAATATAGCTCGAGCTCTTCATAGATAGAACAGACATTTACTGAGATGTTTAGGGTGTGCATAATAACCATTATAGGTGCGAATGATAGCCATTCTATTTTCCTGTTTTTCTATTTTTTTTGTTCCTGAGGACAGGTTTAGAACAGAAATCCGTTTGGTAAAATAATTTGATTTTTTTATTTCTAGAACAAATTTTCGCCTAGAAATAGATTTGGAATAAAAATGAAAATTTAAAATTTTTTACTTTTCTATTTCCAGAACAAAAACAGAAATAACAACTCTCTTTTATTGCTCACCTTTGCCGCCCATCGCCGCTCACTCACCACCGGCTGCTTGCCGCTACTAATGCCGCCGCCTGCCCACCATCCACTCGCCCCCCTGCAACCCTATTACCCGCCTCTTGGCTGCTTGTCACCACTCGCTGTCCACCACCATCGTTGTTGCCTATCGCCACTCGCCGGTCGTCCGCCGCTTGCCGACCATTTGCCACCACTTGCCGCCTATCAATTGTCTACCGTAGCCGCTCACCGGCCATCCACCATCGCCCGCCGCCCTCTGAGAACATAAATTTAAGAATAACCTATCAAATGAATTTCTATTCCAGGAACAGAAATTTTGTATCATTATCAAATGTTATATTTTGCTCAGAAATTCGTCTGGGAAAGAGAAATAGGGCCAGGGAAAGAAATGTTGTCATCTACGCCTTATGTTTCTCTATTTTTCTATTCTCGGGAATAAGTTTAGATTAGAAATCTATTTAGTAACGCAATTTTATTTTTTTTAATTTCTGAAATAAATTTCTACTCCAAAAATATGTTTATAATAGAAATAAGAAGTAAAAATTTTCTACTTTTCTATTTGTGAAACACATATCAGAAATAAAAATTATTCTCATCGCTCGTCCTTACTACTAGTCGACCGCCCATCCATCGCCCGCCATCGCCTCTTGTCGCTGCCAGCCGTCTCCCGCCACTGTAGTCCATCGCCATCCACCATCACCAGCCATCTCTTGCAGTCCTCCGTCGCCGACCTGCCATCTATTGTCCTTCGCTGACGTCCTCAGCTGTCTATTGCCACTCGACACCGACCACCTCTCGCCGCCATCTGTCGCCGCCCAATGTCGACTGCCTCTCGCCGCCGGTCGCCGTCCTTCGCCGTATGTTGCCTCCTGACACCAACCACCTCCCGCTGCTTGTTAGGCAAGCAACAGGAGGGAGAAATTTTATGCTATTTCTATTTTAGAAATAAAAATTTTGTATCGTTATCAAGCGTGTATTTTAGCTGAGAAACTCATCCATAGAGATTTCTATAACATAATAGTTATCATTCGCGTCCTTAAAAGCCTACTTTCCGGATTAATTCTATTTGCAAATTATTAAAGGATCCGGGAAGTCAAGAATCCGTTTTAGTTTTAGTTTATACCTTTTGGCCATGAGGCCTTTTGCAACTTCGTTAACTTGAACTCCGTTTCTCTGTTTTTCTATTTTTTTGTTCTCGGAAACAGGTTTGAAACAAAAATCCATTTGGTAACGTAATTTCATTTTTCTATTTCTCGAACAAATTTCTACTCTAGAAATAGGTTTGTAACAGAAATCAGAAATAAAAATTTTCTACTTTTCTATTTCTATAATACATATAAGAAGTAAAAATTCTTCTCAGCACTCGCCCTTGTTACTAGCCGGTTGCCCATCCACCGCCCATCATTGCCTCCTGTTGCCGCCAGTCGCTTCTTGCCGTCATCCACTACCGTCCATCGCCGCTAGCCGCCTCTTGTCGTCCTCCACCAGCCTGTCATCTACTGTCCTTTGCCTCTGCTTGATGCCGGCCGCCTCCCACTGTCGGTCGTCGCCAGTTGCCTCCCACCACCATCCTCCGCTGTCTGTCGCCACCCGAGGCCAACCATCTCCCACTACCGATCGCCGTCTTCCGCTGTCTACCGCCACTCAACGTCGATCGCCTCTTGCTACCGGCTGTTGTCCTCCACCGTTTGCTACCTCTCACGCTAGCTGCTATCCTCTACCATTTGCTATCTCCCTCCACCGGCTGCAAACCTCTGCCATCTACCGAGTTTAGGAATGTTGAAGTGATTAAAAAATACCAAAGAAGTTGTCTTCTTCAAAAACTTTCAAAAGATAATCATATGAAAAATTTGGGAATAGAAATTTTTGTATTCCAGGAATAGAAATTTTGTGTAATTACTAAACACATTTATGTTCTTTCTTTATTTCACGAAAAGAAATTTTGTGCAGTTACCAAAGGCGTTTTGTTGCTAAGAAACTATTTCAAGGAATAGAAATAGAAAAAAATTATTTCTGATCAAAAATTATTTCTATGAATAAAAATGTTACCAAATAAACTGTTAATTTTTCAGTTTCTAAGCTCAATCTTTTTTTTCTTTTATCTTTTTTCTTTTTTACTCAAATAGCTTCAATTCATTCCTATGAAATAAACCAAATACCACTTCTTTTTCCTTTTCTTTTGTACTAGCAAAAAAGACATTTCATTTATGCGCGTATAAAAATAAATGATACAAGAACACAAATCAAAGAGAGTGTAATTTGATTTATTTTGCGAAAATGAATTAAATTGTTACAAAATGGAGAAGATTTATTTTAAATATGAAATTTAAAAGAGATCTATGTGATAATTTAATTATTATGCGGGTTCTTTCAGGTTATATTCCAACAAAGTAGTTTTATTGAATTTCCTACTATGGATATCATTAAATTATTTTCTAACATTTGAGGTTGAACGTAGTTGTATATGATGATAGATTTACTTAAATTATAGAGAAATTATCAAGTTGTTAACTATTCGCTTGTTAAACTTTTTTGACCACGTAACTTAGTAACAGACATTGGAGGTCAAACATCTGATAAGGGCATCGTCTAATCCCGGATTGTGTAGGATTATAAGCTATTCACATATTGTGCTTGACTTTTCTTTTTATTATGCGATTATATTTCAAGGGGATACAAGTATCATAATTTCCGTAAGGCGCTCACTTGAGGACCATAATTTTTTTCCCAATAACTTGAGTACCATATAATTTTTCAGTCGATCACTTGAGTGCTATAACTTTTTAAAAACGTTCATTTCTAGTACTCAAGTGAATATTTTTAAAACAATTTTGGCACTTAAGTAATAGATTTAAAGTTATAGAATTCAAGTGAATGTTTTTTAGATGTTATGACACTTAAATAGTCGAAAACAAAGTTATGACATTCAAGTGAATGCCGTATGAAAGTTATAATAGTTGTGGTGTTCTTATTTTTATGTCTAGCAATCCGATACACTCACCTAAGCCCGTTCTTGACAGGTTGGCTCTAAGTGTGAAGGAGGTTCATTTAAGCACTTCATATCCATCTTGGGCTTGGTCTACTTTTATGGGCCCATCCATGTTTTCAAGTTTGTATTAACAAAATTTATTATCATTTTCCAATCCCGAATCAACTGTGCTAGGGATAATCGGTTCTCATTCCAATACGGTCCCACCCAAGAACTGAGAATTAGACTAGAAGAACCGATTCTCAATTTTTGGAATCGGGGATCGGATCAGTTGGTCCTAGGGCCGGGAGTCCAGTTTGATTCAGATACATTGTTTAACACACACTCTCTCTCTCTCTTCACTAAAAACTAGAACCCAGAAGCCTAGAAAGACAGCGCATCTTGAGTGAGGATGGGGAATTGTTGGGGAGATTCATCTGCGCGACACAACACATTCGTGAAACACAGCCCATAAACGACCTGCACACCATCCAGGTAATTTTGAAATTAGTTCATGGGTTGTGTTCGAGCTCCGCTGTTGATTGGTTTCTTTCAAATCTTTTAAGTCGCGTTCATATTGTGCTCTTCCAGGTAAGTTTGAAATTAGTTCATGGCACGAGAGGTGTCGGCAAGAGCCGAAGACGGAGAACTAGAGAAGGATAGATTAGATTAAGGTTTGTTGTTTTTTAAGAAATTAAAATATATAGTCAGTTTTTGGAACCCAAAACCAGATCGGCACCCTTTGGAACCATCCAAAACCGGTCAAGTCGGTCTAGTCCAGTCCGTTTGGTCCAGGAGGTTCCTGATTTGATTAATCCATTTTGCTCACCCCTAGATCGGACAAGGACATCTAGGCTTGATCATACACATGGACCCGTTATTTAATATTTTCCACTAGTAATATCTATACAATGTGCCTTTTAAAAAAAATAAAGTAAGTAAATTGGAAACGCCAAGCTAAATGTAATTTCACTTGGGTGGATTACTTAAGGCATTAATTTGATTCTACGAGAATATAAACTTCCACATAGACCAGCAAATTGAAAAATCAACATCGTCTTATTTCATTTTGAAACATTAGAAGAAAAAGCTTAGTAGCATTTCTTATGGACACTATATTGCTTCAAATGACAATCTCAAGTAATTTTGCAGATAAATTTTATGCTATAATAAAAATAAAAGCCATTTCTATATCAACGTGCTTCGTGTAAATGCTCTTTAAGTTTTTTTTTTGATAACCCATGAACCTCCGTACGGCCGACAGTCGGGAGGTAAACCCTGGGGGCGACACGTGCTAGCCACCACACACGTGCACCGGTTCAGTCACCCTGTGGTGCTCGAGATTCGAATACTCAACCTTTTGCGAGAGGAAGAGTGCCCTTTCCAGCAGCGCCACCCAGGCGGGTGGTCTCTTTAAGTATTATTTCTCGGGGTAAAACCATTATTTTAAATTTTTTGCTAATTAGATTAAGGGTTAATACCATGAAAAGCCTTAAACTGGCACACTTGTGATAGATTTACCCCAAACTATTTTTTTTACCACAAAAACCCAAAACTTGTACATTTGTGACAATTTTACCCCGAACTATTTTTTTGATCACCAAAAACCCCAAACTGGTATATCTGTGACAATTTTACCCCAAACTAATTTTTTAATATTATTATGTTTTTATTTTTTCGAATTTTTTAGTTTTTCTTTTCTTTTCTTTTTCCTTTCCTTTTCTTTTTCCTTCATCTTCAACCTCTGGCCGCCGAGGTTGGCCTTGCCCCACCCCTGGAACCTCACCAGTTGCCGGCGAGGGGTCGTCCTCGCCGTCGCTGGCGTGGCTCGGCCCCGCCTGCAACTAGCGTGGCGACGTCAACCTCGCCAGTTGTCGGCGAGGCCAAGCCTTGCTAGCGACGGTGAGGCTGAGCCTTGCTAGTGACGGCGAGGATGACCCCTCGCCGATAGCTGGCAAGGTCAGCCTTGCCCACCCATGGCGACGGCGGGGTCGGCCTCGCCAGCGGCTGGCGAGGCCAACCTCACCGGTAACTGGCGAGGTCGGCCTTGCCCACCCATGGCGATAGTGGGGCTCACGCCAGCAGCTAGCAGGGCCAATGTCGCCGTCGCTGGCAAGGTTCGATCTCGCCGCTTCTAGGCAAGGCTGACCTTGCTAGTTGCAGCGAGGCCGAGCCTTGCCAGCAACAGCGAGGACGATTCCTCGCCTGCAACTAGCAAGGTTGGCCTCGCCATCGGCCGGTAGGGCCGGCCTAGCCAGCCAGAGGTTGAAGATGAAGGAAAAAAAAAAAAGGAAAGGAAAGGAAAAAGAAAATATAAGAAAAACTAAAAAAATTCGAAAAAATTCGAAAAAATAAAAAAATAATATTAAAAAATTAGTTCGAGGTAAAATTGTCACAAGTGTACCAGTTTGGGGTTTTTGATGATAAAAAATAGTTCGGGGTAAAATTATCACAGATGTTCCGGTTTGTGGTTTTTTATAGTCAAAAAAATAATTTGGGATAAATCTGTCACAAGTGTATCAGTTTAGGGTTTTTGTGGTATTAACTCTTAAATTAATTCCTATATCCCAGAATTTGAAATTGTATTTTTTTTCTCAAATAAATTAAGTTGAAAAATCACCAAGAACGTTGGAATTGAGAATTGCGATGTATTTTTACATCATATTGCTCAAAATGAAAATCTCAAGCAATTTTACAGATAAAATTGATGGTAAAATACTAATAATAATTGTCATTTCTATATTGACATGCTTCGTATAAATGCTCTTTTAAGTTTTTTTTCTCGGGGTAACACCATTATTTAAAATCTTTCGCTAATTAGATTGATTTCTGTATCCTGGAATTTGAAAATGTATTTTCTTTCCTCGACTGAATTAAATTGAACAACCAACATTGTCTCCTTTCGTTTTGAGAACGTCCGAATTGAAAATTCCGACGCATTTTTCATGGACACCATACCGCTCAAAATGAAAATCTCGAGTAATTTTACAAATAAAAATACTTATCATAAATGCCATTTCCATCTCGACGTGCTTCATATAAATGGTCTTCGCCGTTATTGTTCCGGGTTAATCTCAATTCACTGTTATTAAAGCGTAAACGACGTACCAACAATGACGGCTCGAAAAATTTCAACACGACAGGTTATACATGAGCACTTCATAGAGACCCCCTTCTTTTTTTTTACCAATCTGAGGCAATCGAAGCAGTCATGGAAACTAAAATTTTGCGATGCCTCGATGAACCATAATATGTCCGCCGTGCCGAACGCCTAAATAAGTCAACAACAACCGAAAGTTTTACCCAATTTTGCCCCAATCAGGAGCTTAGCGGCGCGCAGCAAAAGTCCACCCTCTAGTCTCCGCGACGACGCCGTTCCGGATCTCCGTGACTCGCTCCTGACTCGGTCAAAAATCTCGTTTCGAGCGCTGAGGAGCGCCGAGAATCGCCGACTCAGTGCGACTCGCCCACCGTGGCCAGTCTTCTTCTTCCTCTTCTTCTTCTTTACTCTTTTGCAGCTCCTTTCTCACTTCACACTCTCTGCGACAGAGGAGAGAGAGAGAGAGAGAAAGGGGAGGGAATCGTCGAACGTGATCTCCATTACCCACCTCCGAAGCGCACAGCTAGATCGATCCAGAGCTCCAAGAGAGAGGGGGAGAGTGGGAGAGAGGGATTCTAGGTTTTGCAGGTGGGTTGCGGCGATGGCGAGCCCTCGGCCGGGGCGATTCGCCGCCGCCGCCGTGGCGGCTTCTTCCGGGAGAGCCGCGTCCCCGGCGCCCGGTTCTTCTAGGGCTCCGCCGCAGAGCCCCCTCGGCGACCAGGCCATCTGGCGGCGCCTCCGGGACGCCGGGTTCGACGAGGAGTCGATCAAGCGGAGGGACAAGGCTGCTCTGATCGCGTATATCGCGAAGCTTGAGGCCGAGGTTCGTGGCGCGTGCCCGTTCTTTTAGTCAGTGTCTTGGGGAGTATCCCTTTTGCTGTGGTGCCTGTTGGGTTCGGTTTTGGTGTTCAAGTTTGTGTCTTTTCTTCTGTTGCTGCGCTGACTTTGCTACATTCATGTTGGTATGTAAGGAAATCTTCTTTTTCAAGCGCTGCATTGATTTTGCTAGGGACGCGGAACGGAGAAGGAAACGGTGGTTTTGATTTCCAATTCTTGCATGTGCTTTGGCGTTCTAATGTTGGGTGAATCGTGCTGGGGATGGACACCTATCTGGCTTGCTTTTTGTGATTTGATGACATTGTGGCAGCAAGGTGTTTATGGTTCATTTCTTTGATGTGGGTGTTTTTAGGCACGGTTTAGTTGCTATTAACTGAATTAGTATCTTACGCACCAAGCAGACTGCAAATGCTATTTGACCTTATGGCCTGTGGTATTTACCATGCTTCTTATTTGAAGAAGAAATTCCATTTGCTCTTTGTAATCTCACTTTATTGAGTTATGATGTTGTTGTACCATATAGGGCAATTTGGCAATAGAACCACTCATTCATTGAATTTATAGATATCAATGGGGTGGGCTGGGAAAAGGATGTGCATTAATTCCACATAATGGATGGAATTTGCTGTGTATTGTTCAATAACTCGGCTGTGGGGTTTCCATTTTTTGTGAGTTGTACATGAGCTCATTGGTTGGTTTCCCTCGCAATTGGTCAAATTCTATTTCATAATTTCTGATAACTTATGGGGAAAACAAAAGACAAACCTAGAAATGTACACCTTTCACGTACAACTATAATAAAATAAGGCACTGCTATTTTATGCTAATATATTTCGTCCCTTATTATTCCTATATTATGCTACCCATGAGACATAAAGAAATCGGGGTATGTCATTTCTGCAGTTGAAAGTTCTGTCTGGATCACTCTTTTTTGTTTCTACTTCGCCCCTTGTGAGATATGTGCGATATCTTGAATCAGAGTGTTATGTGAGCAGTTATTGACAATTTTCTAGATCATGTGGTTGCATAGTTCTTATGAACTACAATCACATTGTTCTCCTTCCATTATGGATGTATTGCTGAGTACTGATATTGTAATAACTGCATTGGGTGTTGCTGACTTTTGAATGCTTTATGTCTATTCTCTTTCGGTGTATTACGACATCTTGTTTTGCTATGTCTGATCTGTATGAACTGTGTGTAGATTTTTGACCATCAACATCACATGGGCCTCCTTATACTGGAGCAAAAGGAGCTTACTTCCAAGTACGAGCAAGCTACAGCCTCTGCTGAGGCTGCTGAGTTAAAATACAAACGTAACCAAGCAGCCCATGTATCTGGTCTGGCTGAAGCTAGGAAGAGAGAAGAGGCATTAAGGAAGTCTCTAGGAGTTGAGAAAGCGTGTATAGCAAGTGTAAGTGTAATCACTAAGTTTGCTGAAGTCTCTAGGGGCTTTGTTTGTGCTTCTGTCATGTTTGAGCTTAGATTTTTGTTAACGAATATTGCAGCTTGAGAAGGCCTTGCACGAGATGCGTGCTGAATCTGCTGAAACAAAAGTTGCTGCTGAAAATAAGTTGTCTGAAGCTCACTTGATGGTAGAGAATGCTCAAAAGAAGTTTACTGAAGCTGAAGCGAAGCTTCAAGCAGCAGAATCTTTACAGGCTGAGGCAAACCGGTATCATAGACTTGCTGAAAGGAAGCTGCACGAAGTTGGGGCACGGGAAGATGACCTGACAAGGCGCATTCTATCTTTCAAATTCGAGTACGGTTACTTGCTTATTGGTTAATGGGACTTCACTAGTTTCTATATAATCTTTATGGATATTCTGATTGAACTTGAAATGACTTTTGCATTCTCTCGGCCTCTTATTTTTTTTTGTTAAATTGTGGGGGACGTATGCATTCCACGTGCAATGTGAGTTGAAAGTGATATGTATTGGTAAATAATTAGGAAAACAATCTTCCAGTTAATTAGGCTATGTACACCTACTATGTATCAATAGAATTATTTCAACCTAGTGATGGAAATTTCAGCTGTCATTAAGAGAGTTAGCCGCTGTTAGTTTTCGCTGCTATGGCGAAATAGGCTGCTTTGGGTCTGTTTTCATATGTTATCTTTGCCTACTGTTGTTTTATCCTGTTCTTTTAACATATAATACGGGACAATTTGTGTTCCTTTTTGTATCTACCAAGATGAACGGTCTATTCTCAACATATGAATGCATTTACTTGAATTAATCTAATGATTTTATTTTGCATGTCAGAAGAAATATCACATTAAGGCGCTCATTGTGTGGGTGTCTTGTCTTTGAGTACTTGATGTGATTTCTTCTCTTTGTCAGATGTGATGCAAAAGAGAATGAGATATCCCTAGAGAGGCAATCTTTAGGAGAGAGGCAAAGAATTTTGGAACAAGGAGAAAAGAGATTACTTGATGGACAAGCTTTGCTAAACCAGAGGGAAGGATATATATTTACCAGATCACAAGAATTGGATCAACTAGAAAGAGAATTAGAGGCCTCCAAAGCTAACATTGAAAAACAGCGCGGAGCCTTGAATGATGAGAAATCTGATTTGGAGCTCAGAGTAGCTTCACTCGTGGAGAGAGAACAGGTTCTATCTAGTTCTCATTAATATGGTTGCGCTTTTGTGTTCGTGAACTTCTAAGGGTATGAGTCCTCTTCTGTTATTGTGTTGACAGGATCTTTTGAGAAAAGAGGTTTCACTGAATAAACAAGAGCAAGAGCTGCTTGTTTTACAGGAAAATCTTGCCAGCAAGGAGTCAGTAAGTGCTCATGTTGTCAATCACTTTTTTGTGAGAAGTGGGATAGTGTCATCTGATAATCTGATGGTGGCACTGTGCAGAGATTCATGTGCACATTTTTTCTTCTTTTATAAAAAATTTTGCCAAGGACTTTCAATGGTACATTTTGATTTAAAAGTTTGCTAACTTTAGATTATACTACTCATGCTATTAGGATGACATTCAAAAAGTAATTGCGAATCATGAAGCTGTTTTGCGGTCAAGGAAAGCTGAATTTGAGTCAGAGATGGAGATGAAACGTAAACTAGTTGAAGATGAAATCGAGGCTAAGCAACGGGCTTGTGAGTTGAGGGAGATGGACATCACTCATCAGGAGGATCAACTAAGAGAGAGAGAGCATGATTTGAGCATTCAGATAAGGTCCTTGATTGAGAAGGAGAAGGATGTCAAAGAGAGGTCGGATAGTCTTGATGCAAGAGAAAAAAACTTAGGTTCTGCAGAGGCAGATTTTGAGCTTAGGAAGGATATCCAACAGAAGGAGAAGGAAGAAATTAACAAACTGAAACAAGATCTTCAGAAGTCTTTGGATTTGCTGGAAGACAAAAAGAAGCAAGTTGATAGTGCAAAGGATAAGTTGGAGGTTATGAAAAATGAAACAAGTGAACTATCGGTTTTAGAGATGAAACTCAAAGAGGAGCTTGATATGGTCAGGGCTGAGAAACTGGAAGTTATGGCAGAGGCAGATAAGCTAAAACTAGAGAAGGGAAAATTTGAGTCTGAGTGGGAATCAATTGATGAAAAGAGAGAAGAACTGAAGAAGGATGCTGAACGAATTGCTGAGGAGAGAGTGGCTGTTGCTAAGTTTCTCAAGGATGAACGTGACAGTCTGAGAATAGAGAAGGATGCAATGCGCAATCAATACAAACACGATGTTGAGTCGCTTCGTCTCGAGAGAGAAGAATTCATGAATAAGATGGTGCAGGAGCGCTCTGAGTGGTTCAGCAAGATTCAGCAGGAACGTGTAGATTTCTTGCTGGAGATTGAAGTGCAAAAGAGGGAGTTGGAGGACTGCATTGACAAAAGGCGTGAAGAATTAGAAAGCTCCTTGAGGGAAAAGGAAAAAGCTTTTGAGGAAGAAAAGAAGAATGAACTCCAGCGTATTAGTTCTCTTAAGGAAGCGGCTGAGAAAGAGTTGGACCGCGTTGCTTTGGAAATGAAAAGGCTTGAGAGTGAGAGGATGGAGATTAACTTAGATCGTGAGAGAAGAGATAGGGAATGGGCGGAATTACAAAATTCTATTGAGGAGCTGAAGCTGCAAAGACAGAAATTGGAGAGGCAAAGGGAATTACTGCATGTTGATAGGGAAGAAATTTGTACCCACATCGAGCAGATGAACAAGCTGGACGATTTAAAGCTAGCCCTAGATTGGAAGGCTGTTGAGATGCAACAATCTGTTTCAGAGTCCAGGCAAATGATGATATCTGGGAAAAGACATCCCAAGCAGATAACTGCTGTGAATAATAATAATTCGAACTTGGATGATGACAGAGTACATGAAGTGGGCCATGTCAATGGACCTAATTCACCACCTTTACAGAAAGCTGGTCATTCTTCTTCTCCCAGCTCTGCTCCTTTCTCATGGATCAGACGTTATTCTGACTTATTATTCAGGTCTTCTGAGAAGCCCCATTTGGCATGTGAAAAGGAGCCTCCCGCATCTAAGAATGATGAGTGGGCCACACGAATGTTACGGCAGCCGGACTTTTTACTCAGATATGATGTGCAGAAACATGAAGAAAAGAAGAGGTTGGAAGGAATTCCGGGAATGAGTCGGCTGGAGAAACATGTTGGGGAAGAAAAGACGATATTTGAAGTGCCAACTGGAGGTGAGGATGCAAATGAAGAATCTGAAAAGAAGGAAACTACCAGCCATAAGTCTTCTGAATCCATTACCGAAAAAGGGCTTCAAACCAGAAGAAAAAGAAGGGTGAAAGATTTACTCCCAGAAGATTCTGTCGATATTCAATCAGAGGAAAGGAAAAGCAAGAAGAACAAGGGAATGCAAGATGATGGCGGGGCTGATCTCTCTGATTTAGGCAACACCAATCAGTATGATCCATCTTCATGTAGCTTATTTTCTTGCTCCTGTTTCTTAAATTTAATATCTCTATTTGTATGTGCAATGAATTCTCTTTCACACTCTTTTTTCCAGTGTAAACGCAGGACAACCATGCATTGCTGATGTTGAAGACGCCTCTCTATCATCCAAAGAGACTCAGGTCGTTGCTGAAGAGACCACAATATTAGTTGTTGATAAAGTTGTTAATATTTTAGTGTCTTCTGAGAAAGAAAGCTTGCACCAACGTGTTAACGAAGGCAACGATGACCGTCTGCTGGAACCTGTATTGAAATCAAACAAGGATCTTCTTGAAGGTGGATCTACTGGCGTTGAATATGTTCCTGGTGGTAATGGCGTCCTCACACACAAAACAGCTTCAGAGGTACTTTTGGAAGATGTCAGACTTGTTAGTGACATTGATCAAGTAATAGCAATGCTCTTGCAGTGTCTAGCATAGATGTTGCAAGGACGTGCCTTTTCACTCATATCTATGATAAAATTGCGTTTGCCATGATCCAAGTTTCCATCTACTTTAGTTGGAAATGATTAGGTTGAGGTTAGTTACTATATTGACAAGCGATGGCTCATGTCCGTTGCCTGTGAATCATTCTGTAATTAAATGCTGCATATCCAATGGTCTGCGGAGCTTCCTGTCTGATTCCTTTGATATTCATGACTTCTAAATTTGTGCGTGTTCTTTGTTCTAGGGTCATGATGTATCAGCTAAAGCTGACCAGATCCCTAGAGATGAAGGTCTCAGCAAACTAGATACTCATGGGGAGGATGGTTGAAAAACTGGAAATCAGAGAGGGTCGTAGAACAAGTTGTAGGTGTCTGGATATATAGAAGACAGTTTCTGAGTCATTTGTAGATGCAGATATGGTAATACATTCTCTTCTGAATTAGTAACACCTAAAATTTCAGTGATGAATCTAATATTTTTCTTTCTCCATAAATTAATTCTCTTTCTCTAATGTAGCAGATGGTGCAGGAGGTCATCAGCAGCATGTGTTGGAGCTTGCTCTAACCCTTTGAGATTGTAAATGACTTCTAATATCTTGGTATCTTTTCTTGTCAATATGCTAAGCGATTGTTGGTGGCCTTATGTGTGGGCTGTGGTAGTGTGCGTTTCTTTTGGGCTGCTTGTTGATAATTTGGTTAGATAGGGGTGATGATGGGTAAATCTGCCTACTTGTTTTTCGGTTTTGAGCAGATTTGAGGTTGTTAAATGGCTTGATCAGTTTCTTTATTTGTTAGTATTACTGGCATGTTGAGATTCCTGAATGTGGAAATTTCATGTATAATTATTTTGTCCATCTGAATATGAAAATCACTAAAAGTTAGCTCGGTTTTAATTCCCTGAATTACGTAGCTTCTGCAATTTCGTCCTTTCTGGGGTATCTTGGGCTTAAAATTAAAAAGATGATCTTCATATGGAGAACATTTGCAGGATCTAACGGAAGCCAACATCTTCAGCCCATAATCTTGTGCTTTGGTAGAGAGTAATGGGCACGTCATTGCAAGAGACCCAACACGAAGGTGGCGCCTTGAAGCGCAGCCCAAAGAAAATGGTTTGCGCGATGACCTGCAGTACACGACCTCCCGCTGCAGCCCCATTTATATGGACCAAAAATCTTAGACACGGCAGATTCACTAATTTAACATCGTACATTGCCGTAAACGCTGAGTAGCCACTAATCTTTTCACAGAATGTGCTAGGAGTTCGTGCTGAGTCGTTTACTGGCAGGAGCCACCCGTGATGTGCATGACCTGTACTGTACGTTGAAATGGGTATAATAGTAGAGATGGGATGGAGTGTGTTAGCTGTATTAAAGCCCAGGAATCTAGCCAAGTGATCTTCAAATCGAAGAGCAAAATGAAGTTGGGTTTCTTAAAAATGTCCAAGAGAGGAAACGGGAAAGGCGTTGGGCACGCATGTAAATCATACCGAGTTACGGTTCTATCAAATGTCAATACTAGTTTGAGGTAGGGGAGGTTGCTATCAACGGATGATATGGGGGAAGGTTTGAGGAGACTGGTTGTCATAAGGAAGATGGTGATTTTGTTAACGAGCGATCTAGCCTTGACACTTGCCGGTGTAGAAGTCTGCGTTGTTATAGCAGTTTCACTCATCGTCCGTTCTTTCCAGGAAATCAAACGTATAGTGTTGCACTTGGGAGGAAGAGGAGCCTTGGAAACCAAGAAAGTTCGGGTTCTTCGTACTTCAGAGGATACTGAATGTTAAGAGGAGTGGTGAAACTGAGAAAAGAGATGCAGATTTAGGAAGGAAGAGAGAGAGGGATAGGTGGCATTAAGAAGCAGATCGATTTCCCCATGCTGCATACGAAAGTTGGTTGCATACAGAGGCACGGTGTTCTGTTGTGGTTCGCATTTAAGGTGGTACCACTCCAAGGAAAAACTCGATGATCATGGATAGTGGAAGTTGGCGAAGCACGATTCCCGTGCATGATCAAATCGTCCAGGGTTGAATCATAGTTGAGGCATATTTTTCGATGGAAACTTCTTGGAGGTTATCATTGATAATAACATTGATGTGGATTGGGTAGCGTCTATCTAGATATGACAGTGTCAATCCGAAGCAATTGAGCCTATAAAAGAAGTCAAATAGGGAAAGAGGGATAGGTAGAGTCAGATGACAAATATGGGTGATAATGTGTGGAAAGTAGAATCCCGGTAACAGATGATTAAAACGTTAGATGTGTACAAGCGAAAAATCCGACGTGGCAATATTTTAATACAAATCGTCCAATGTGGCTCGCTGGTGAGATGAAGTCAGCAAAATTAGTGCGAAATAACATTGATTTGGCCATTTGTTTGCCCCCAAATTAACAAATTGGTTATGAATTCAAAATGTTTTTCAGGACCCTAACCCTAGACTTACGAATTGGGGCAAAATTAGAGTCGTTTTCTATGTTTTGAAGGGCTCTAATCAATCTTGTTCGATGTGCTTGCCTACTTTCCAAAGTCACTGAGGTAGAGATTTGGAAGCTGAAGAAAAGGAACTCGCTTGGTTCCTCCTGCTGCGGCAAAGTCCCCTGAGGTGAGTCCTGAAGAGGAAGTTGTGAGTGAGAAAGCTAATGTTGGTTTAGATGAAATGGATAAATAGATTGAGAAGGACACCAATGGCGATAATAAACAACTAGAAAGCAAAACTGATGAGGTCGAACGAAATCTGTTGCAGATAAGGAGGATGTTGCAAATAAGGATATGTTGACAACGATATAAAAACGCATCCAAACCTAAGCAAGAGGGCAACGCAGCAACTGGAAGCCATTTGTTCGTCGATGGCCAATTCTCTTTGTTCCAGAGAGTTGATTTCTTCAAGTGTCATCAACGTCGACTCCCGATTACCCCATCATTTTGTCCATTGTCCACTCTAGTTTTGATTTTTTTCTTAAGTTGTGTCAAACTTAAAAATTTATTGAAAATGCCACATAGGACTCTTCGCCATAATATGCCGTTTTTTCACCGATACGACACACAAGTGATCACTTGAAAATCTTTGACATTGAAAATGAAAGTCCAACAAAATTTGTAGCGCTTATAATATCATTTTCTCCTTTAATATGAGAGCTCTTTTCAAAACTCCACCATAGTTGGAAAAACAAAACCTCAGAGGTTCTAATAAAATCACCTTATCACCATGAGTGGTTTCCGCAGTTTATCTACAGAAAGTTAAGCATATGGGGGAAATAACGGTCGCAAGAGGGCAGAGGCTCAAATCAATTCAAGAGGAAAAGATAACATCTTAAACCGAATCAATCATGATCAAATCTCGCCCGACAATTTCGTTCGGAAAAACAGAGGATGAAAGTCAAATTTCCTGCCCTAGCGTTCCTTCCATCATCCAGGTAAAATAGGCCTTAACAAAAATAGGGATAAACAGCGCTCTGCTGCAGAAAAGCAAGGCAAACAATGCACAACCATCTTTCTTCAAAAATTACCCCCCAGCTTAAGATACAACTACTAAAACCAACATTACATTAGATAAAGAGCCTATCAGAGAAAAAGAAAGAAAAAAAAAAGCTAAGGACAATGCTTGATAGTATCTCTTCCAACCTGTGGTGGGTGCCACTCAAGTACACCATTTACGCAAACCAAAATTCCTAATCCTCTCCCTGACTTTCATCCTTGACAAGCTTGATCATATCATCAATTCGAAGAATTGTTATAGCTGCTTCAGTTGCAAACTGAGGAGCAAAAAATTCCAAAAGCAAATTATAGAAGCCGAAATCCCAAAAAAAAAAATAATAATTAGTGAATGCACATATTCATGCTTCTTGCTTACCTGTATTATCTTTACTTTGCTCATTGCTGGTTCGATGACACCGGCTTCTAAGTTGTTACGGACAGCTCCTTTAGATAGATCTAATCCCATGCTGCAAAGGTTGACATGAAACCAACAGGATCTTCATTATAAAAGTCAAAAGAATAAAGCAAGCTAAGTAATCTTATAATGAGATACTACAACACAAACTACTTATCAAGATGGTACACGGTCTTAGAGTAAAGTCTTCGTTTGATGCTGGTCCAACTCGGATGATTGAATCAACCTAACCCTTGATCCCAGTTGACATAATATAGATTTTAAAAGTTTACAAATCCCTTCGTATTATTGCTTATTCCTATGACACTCAACTTGAGAGAGTAAATTATATAAGGATCTTCCTTTGTCAGAATATATTGACTTAAACTGCTGTGTCAGTTATCTTTCATCTCACTTGTTAAAACAAATCCAACCGTATGCTTGCAACTTTGAATAATGATATATGTCCTTTCTACCGGAAAAATATGATATCCAACCATACAATATTTTCTTCTCTGGGTAAACGATATATAACTTTCAAGAATTGGTGAATAAGCTTATTCTCTGAACATCAAACCACCATCAAATCCATTCCATGACATGACTCTGACATAGCAAAACAATTTACATCACCTTAGAATTTGTGTTCTACAGGCTTTTTGGACATCCAACGAATATTAAGGTGTTGGTAGAGCAGCTATCTATTCACCTTCCAATTAATTTGTATAATGTCATTTTGTTTCTTGTTTAAGCATCACTGTCAACAAACTAAGCGGTGAAGAGGGCATGAGAAAAGGTGAAATCACGATTGCCTATCAAATTTGCTTTTCCTGGAAGTCACACAACTGTTCGGTCCTGATTTTTCCAGATGTTCTATAAAAAATTGCCAATCTTATGTCCACACGTGTATTTGTCCATGAGTATGACATGGTGATCTTGTATACAAAATATATTTTATGCACTCCCTGCAGTGAATTAGACTAAAATAAGAAGGATCGAAAAGAAAGATCAATGGATCCAATCTTAAGACATGGTTACCTAAATGCTGGCCATCTGCAAAAGACATCACCGTAAATACACAACAAAGAATTACCTTGACAAATGCTTCTTGTCAGCCTTAGTTTGCGCAGTGTGGTGGTAAGCCCGTAGTTTTGCAACTAACTCAGTTGCATCCTTTGCAGCATTGACAGCAAGCACCTTCAGCAGAAAAAGATTTTTAAAAAATTTGGAATATAATTTCCAAAGTACTGCCAAATCGGATGTAGTGCTCCATTAAGCCCAGACAAAATCAATGTAAAGTTTGAAAAAACATTAATGCATGTTAATACAGACCTTTGGTATAATTAATAATGACTCTGCAAATTCTGCAATAGCCAACTGTTCACGGGATCCTAGCGTCGTTGCTAGATACTCCAAGTAGACAGATAAGGCAGCCTCAACCGCACCACCACCTGCTACCACCTGTATCCCAGCATAACAATAAAAAGGGGGGAAAATGGGGAACAAACGAAGTAAAGCAATCATAATCACATTTGTAAGTACAGTGCAGAAGTGCATATCTTAGTTAAGGTCATTCTGATACACAACCAAAATGCTAATAGATTATGTGTGGAAAATGCTGAAATTGTACAATCTACGTACAGCCAAATTCACAGGTAGCTAGTCCAGTTCTACAAGGAAGTACTCTGATATTATCACTTAATATTTAGCCACTCCCAATATCATGGATGAGATGGCTCCTTGGGTTCTTTTACGTGACTTTGTTTTGGTTCCTTTTTTTTTTTAATGACAAAGGATTGCGGTTTTTATTATTTATTCATTTGTGGATTTGAATCAAAATAATTTCATTGAAATAATCATAAAAATGATAATTTATCATGTATATATAAAAATATACTATTAATATACAACGTGTCCCAACATGTCGGAATTCTCTAGTTTTTGAGAAATGACATGTCCGTGTGTTGTGTGGTGTCGCGTGTTGGTGTCGGTGCAACTTAGGCGCTAGATGTCTAATAAGAAAATCCCTAACTTCGGCACTGGAAGGCGAGCACCAGAGATGGTTTCTTCTTGAGTACTATGAACCTGTCTAACTTAATAAAATACAAAGACAGCAGGAATCAGTTATCTGGCAGGCAGGTCTAGCAAGCATGCCATCTCTAACTCTAGACGACCATTTTCAAGGGATAAACTAAGGAACTGAGCAAAATTATCCAGGCATCAAAACTTACTTTCCTAGGCCCTGGCTATATCATAAGTAATCAGTTCTATGAGAAAAGTATCCTGAAGGCTGTCCAACTCATAGTTAGTTCAATGAATATTCCAGACTAGCATCAACAGACTCATCTGAGGAAAATAAAGCAAGTCCAGAAGAATTACCGTGTTGGATTCAAGAGTCCTCTTGACAATGGATAAAGCATCATGAAGAGCTCTCTCCATCTCATCAAGCATATAGTCATTCGCACCTCGAAGGATCAAAGAAACCTACAACAAACAACCCAACTTATATGAAACAGCTGGTGTCTACCATCCAAAAGAAACACCACAACATTAAGCAATCAGGTACAGTAAAGGATGTTATGATGTCCTCACAGAACTAAACTAAGCAGTTCTTATGAAACATAATATGAATGCTGAAAAAATGACCAACTTCCCAAGGTCCATGTCATACCAATACGATTAGCGGACATTATTCCAATATAGTTGTCCCATTCAAGACTTGGACTAATCTGAAAAAACATGAACTCACCGCGCTAGTTGTTTTTGTCCCTTTAATCAAAACCACATCATCATCAGAAATACGCTCTTCTACAACTTCATCTGCATGTCCAAGAAAGGATAAATCATATGTTTCTTCTCCTTCCATGTCCGCAAAAGTTGAAACCTGCATATAGTCAAACAATGAAGATTAGTATGAACCCATCAAAAAAGCCATCCTGCATCTTTCTTCAACATTTCAAGTCATTGCTAAAATACATAACTCAGATTATCAACATATGCATTGCATTATTTTTGAGTTCTCATCTTACTAATGATCTTATTAGCAAAGTTTCAACAAAAATTGAACTGCCAGCAAGTTTTGAAGATGCAAAATTGGTGAACTTACCATGGTTGCACCTGTTGCTTTGGCAATGTGACGCATATCCTCTTTCCGCACACGTCTCACAGCAATTGCACCAGCCTCCACGAAATACTGGAACATTAAACAAGTACAAAAGCAATTTATAAACTCTGAATCAAATAAATAACGCAGATAACAAAATTGTTCATCATTTATTGAAAATTAAATCAAATAGCATACATTATCTGAGTGCAGCCAATTTAAGTAAAGACAGAATACTCGCCTATAACCACTTCATACATAAGGATAGTTTTAAGAGATCATTTGACAAGATAATAAAAACAAACATCCACATAAATACTAATTAACAAAAGATGACTCGTGCAACAAGAAATGACCAAAGAATATCGATTTCAAACTTATGTCTGCATGCTATTGTTTGGCATCCAGTAGAGTATTTGAGGGATAAAAAACACTTAAAAAAAAAAAAAAGCAAATCGTGTAGAAGATTGCCTTGAGTGCCATGTCATCAATCCCTTTTGTGGTCAGAACAACGTTGGCCCCAGCTTTCAGTATCTTCTCGATACGTTCTTTTGTCATGTCAGCTTCCCTATTAAAATGAAATTTTTAATTAGTGCCTGCACTCAGCAAACAAGATGAATACAAGTCGCCCACTATTTAAAGACTCTATATCTAAAGAACTGTGAGATCAGAAGGTAAATCGGTTGACAGGCAACAAGAGAAACCAAAAATATCCCCAAGTTATATGAGCATATTGCATGGAAGAGTTAGTATTGAACAGTTGCTACAGCAATTTCACTCTCCTAAACCAAGTACATCGCAAGATACGCCCATTGACAATGATGACTTAGAGCGTGCTAGGTGCAGTTGAAGCTGTGCTGTAACTATGCTGTAGTTGTGTTGTGGTGTGCTATGCTGCGCCAAAGCACATGTATATGGCAACAGATCTTTTAAAGCTGCTATGCTATGGCGACAAATGATTAATGCATTTGGAAAAAGCTGTTGCGAGATTACTGTGGCTATCAAAATGATGACAAAAAAAATAATTTGTTTTATATTTTGGTCCTTCTATTATAGCTTTTTGGATACACCATTTTCATCATTATCATCATCTAATGATAACTATAACATCTATATATCCTTATAGTAGTAGTAATAATACTAATAATAAAAACACTTGTTATGTATATGCACAATTTTGGGGGCCCAAAAAAGTTACAGCCACAGAAAGGACATAAAGAAATAAAACTTCACTCTCATGGAAATGCAAAGATCCGTCGCTCTAAGGAAATGACTTGCGTCATACAATCACAGAGAGATGACAGACTAATTTACCAGCCTATCAGAAAAAAATGAAGTCCACCATCTCATTACCTTTGTCGAATTTTCTCCAGCTCCCTTGGATCAGTCACAACAACTTGCACGCCCAATTGCATTTTAGTCTTCTGAAGATTGAAGTCAAGGCATGCAATCTTTGCAGGGGAAACTCTAACAGGCATTCCTTGAGCAGCACGGCCAGTATTCAATGCATATCCATTCAAAAGGTAGCTATCCCTGGCACTTTTCCCATGAGCTTTGAGAACATTGATCCCCTGGACATAAAAAAAGGCATTAGTATTCTTCGACGATCAGGAAAATTAATGCAATCAGCCTCATAGGCCTTTACAGCAAACAGATTCGTGCCATAATTTCATCTTCTTTGGCAGATTAAGATAAAAAAGAAGCAGAAGAGCTCCATGTAAACACCTCCTAAAGTATTACACCGACAAGATGTATATACGAACTACTAACCTTGATAGGATATTTAACTTCCCCACGGGCATTGGTCATTTTTACTGATTGTACTGCATCTACAACCTGAACGCAAATCGTTATGCGCCAGCAACAAACTAGCAGATTAACATTATTACTTTAAGTGCCATAAATGATGCATCGCTTCAATAATCATCCTGCATATGCTGAACGCAATCATGAAGCATATAGAAAGGCAACTCGAAGTAATTTCATCCAGCACTGATAACATGACAGGAGTTTTACTCAAGAAGAACACTTTAGGTTAAGGAGTTTAGGATCAACTCCTAAAACTGTTGCAAGACCAACATGATTGACTCATGGAAAATACATAGTGACCATATGCGCAGCCTCACCAGAAAACATGACGAGCAACGGTGTTTATATTATCTAAATTACATGCACCATGGCTCCAACCTCTCCTCTCAAACAAGATGCCTCCCTACTTGAACCAAACCCATAATCTAGAGGATAAAAGTTCCACTATTATAGTGACTGTCAACATACCAAGTTAGCAAAGAAGTCACTGTCAGCAGCAATCAACTTTGATGACATGCTTGTTTTGGCACAGTTCACGAGGGAATCCTTTCCAAGCTTGTCAACCTATGAAAAATCAGAAAGCATGATGTTCAATAAAGATATAGATCATAGCCAAACAAGTTTATCACCAATACGTGGAAAAAATAAAATGGCTCAAATCATTTCCCTAAAGAACATTCTGTTTTCTTGATGATTGTAGATCATGATAAAGCACAGAAACATGTGTTGTAATTGAGTCATTCCAATATCAACGAAATGATTAATGCACTTTTCAAATTGCACTTAAGCATAAACTTTTCTTTAAAAATTAGTTATACCATCACACAAACAACATATATATGATGAACAAAAAGACTAATCAAATTGTGCACTTTGCGAATTATACTTGCTCACAAAGCCATACCTTAACTGCCAATTTTTCATCAACATATTTACAAGCTTCCCTCATAGCAAGCTGCATAATGGGAAACACACAAAACATGAGAGAAATTTGTTAGAGAAACATAAGAAATGAGATTATCTTACTGTGCATTTATGCTCTGGCTGCTCCTCTGTCAACTCCTGTCATATTCTAGGGAAAATGGAAAAATAAATAGAAAAGTGGGAAACAAAGTACTCACTCTGAAACCACTAATTATCGATGTTGGATGAATCTTATTCCTCACCAGATCATTTGCCCTCTGCAAAAGCAATGATCAAGTCACTGATTAGACAAGACATCACTCTAAAGTAACAAATTACCAGGACAACCCACAAACTAAGCTGCACCCAACTACAAATAGCTACCGTTACCTTAAGCAACTCTGCAGCTACAATGACTACTGAAGTTGTACCATCTCCGACCTCTTTGTCCTGAAGCTCAGCCAACTCCACTAATACCTGTATACCCCAGTGAAGCAAACATGAGTGCCTAAATCTCTAAGCTTCAGAGTCTTAGTCACATAACACGAGGTGACTGTCCACCCACCTTAGCAGCTGGGTGCTCCACTTCTAACATCTTGAGTATTGTAGCACCATCATTAGTAATTGTTACGTCACCGATGTCATCAACCAACATCTGACGCATCGAACAAAACAGCAGAGAAGTAAGTCAGATTTTCAATCTCTACAGAGGAAAAGCTGGCACTACACAAACCGGACCAAATGCGACAGTCAACAGTAATCCCTAGAAGTTATTGCCATTCCATACCAGATCGACCCTAAAGTTAAAGTTCAAGTAAGTAAAGCATAGAGTTAGCAACATTAACACTTCTGGCGACTCGTTTCATCAAAATAAATCACAGAATTGCATCTTGTACAACCAACGGCAAGTGTATAATAACAAAGACAACCACTTTAACACAACAAATCTTCGCCTGCTCTTCGCGACAAATCAAGTTAGCAGCTCTGACAACGTTGACAAAGCCGAAACACGCACAACGGCATCAATCTCAACAAACTAACAACACCAAACAACAATCTCAGACCCAACTAAACAAGACTCAGTTCAGCCACACCCAACCGCACCTAAGCTGAAAACGAAAACAAGCAGCGAGTAAAACCCACGCATCGCCGCAGAACTCACCTTGTCAAGACCGACAGGACCGAGCGAAGACTTCACAATGTTGGCGACAGCTTGACAAGCCACCACTGTTCCAAATTTCCAGGACAGAACAAACATTCACGAACCTCAACCGATTGAAGCGCGAACGAAAAACACTCCATCGATCCATCGAAAGAGGAGGTGAACAAAAGATAACAAGGACAGGGGAGTACCGTTCTGGGTGCGAACGTCTTGGCCGGACTGGCGTTCGCCTAAGATGTCGGGCGTCTGGGCTGAAACGGCCATCTTCGTCCGCTCTGGTTTCGGCAGAGAAGCAGCAAGCAGGGGATCGGATGCGCGCTCAAAACGACGAGGAGGAGAAGCAGCTGCGAGAGTGGAGCGAAATCGGATCTGCAGCGGCGGCGGCGGCGGCGGCGGCGGAGATGGAGAGTCACTCGGCGACGCGAAGAGTGACTGAGAAACCCTCGAGAGAGAAAGAGGACGTCGAAAAGCCTTTGCGAGAAGCAAGGAAGACAGGAAACCGCCCCCTCGTCGATTCGCGAAGGTTCAAAAAGTGTGCGCGAGCGAGGGTTTTTCCTCTTTTTTGGTACCACGAACTGCAAACGATGCCAATTGATGGATTAAATCAAGGGATAAGGTTTGAAAAACGTAATCAACGGAAGGATTTGATTAAATTAATTTGATAAGTTTTAAGACTTAATTATACTTTTTAAAAGTTTAAGGACTCGATTACACTTTCTTGACAAATTTTAGAACTTAAGTGTACTTTTTAAAAATTTTAGGTCTCAATTGCATTTTCATTATAAGTTGTGTGACTTCCAAT
This sequence comes from Syzygium malaccense, assembly GCA_031216405.1. Classification (NCBI taxonomy): domain Eukaryota; kingdom Viridiplantae; phylum Streptophyta; class Magnoliopsida; order Myrtales; family Myrtaceae; genus Syzygium; species Syzygium malaccense. The sequence goes on along the minus strand of CM062261.1, from coordinate 1,857,418 downwards.
GCAATTATCCTTTAAATTAATGACTGATGCAATTAATTTTTGAAAACTTACCATAAAAAATCCCATATCATACCCATCACCACGCCAGTATCCCAAAATTTTTTAATATCCAAAAACCTTAAAATCGTATTGGTGTGACAAACAGATCCTCCGTCATAATCCCATCGAAGTCGGCCACTAGGGGCCTCAAGTTCGAGGCCACCATAACCATCCAACCGTGGCCTGAGGTTTGAGACCTTTGTACCTCATAATATGAGGGCATGGGCAACTCGAATTTAAGGCTACACCTTAGACTCGATTTGAGAGAGGTGTGATGGATGATATGTTCGACCATGGCCTCTTTATTCGCCCAGAACTGGGGTCCTCCCTCTTTCATGGCCACATCTTATTATTTTGCATTTTGGAAACGACGTTGTTTTCGCTTCGATAGAGATATGGCATATCCATGTCAGCTCCGTTTGCTTGTTATTGTCCATGTAAGTCGTCACGTAGGATTTTTAATGCCGTCCGGGATAAGATTATAATGGAGTGATTGTTTGTCATATTGGTATAAATTTGAGATTTTTTGTGAGATAAAAAAAGTTAGAGATATTAGTATCATAATTGGCATAAATTAGGATCTTTGGTGGTTTTTTTCCTTAGATTTATTATAACATATATTATCACAATGAAAAAAAAAATGGGAGGAGAACCAAAAAAGCATGAGACACCAAGGACGTGAATGATAACCATTCTGTTCCAAAAACAATTCTTGGAATAGAAATAGATTTTTCTATTTCTGTTCACGGGACGTGTTTCTGAGGAAAGAAACCAGTTTGATAACAACCAAAAATTTCTAATTCTAGAACAGAACCTGTTTGATAACGGTATAAAATTTCTATTTCCTGGAACATAAACTCATTTGATAACAACACAAATTTCTATTTCCCAGAACATAAATCCATTTTTTTAGAAATGGTCTCTAAAATAAAAATTAATCAAAACACTCAAACCCTTATAAAACCCTAAAGGCTTATTCATTCAAAGGATTGTGTTGTTTTTTTAGGGTTTTAGGGTTTTTTAGAGTAAAGACCCTTTCGGGGTTAAACCCCTTTTAAATCCCTAAACTAAGGAGTCTTCAAAAATATCATTTGGACACCTCAAAAAATTTAAATTTCACTCAAAGTGGGTGGCCACAAGTATTTTAAGCCACTCTGTGAAGTTTTGAAATTTTTAATTTTTTGTTTTTTTTTGAAAAAATTCACCAAATTTCCTATTAACCTGAAATCTGACTTTTTTTATTTTCTGGAAATTTTTATGAATTTTTCTGGAATTTTCAATTTTTATAGATTTTTTGAAACTTTTTTTTAGATTTTTAGGAATTTTTTGGATTTTCTATTTTCTGAATTTTAGAATTTTTTTATTTTCCTATCGGGAATGAACTAGACCTAACCGATTCAGATTGGTTTGACCAGATTAGACCGAGGCTAAATTTATGAAAAGATGTGTTGAGAGAAGACAGGTTCTTTTAGAAATGATTTTCATTTCTCGTCCAGAAACAGAAAATCTATGTTTTTTTGTTTAGATTTTTGGTCCAGAACTAGTTTTGGAGCAAAAAATTGTTCCAGAAATAGAAAAATGAAATTGTATTACCAAAAGTGTTTTTGTTCCAAAATTATTCTTGAAAATAAAAAACTAATTTTGAACAGAAACAGAACGAGTATCATGCGCTCTCCCAGTCATCACATCTCTAGTAGAGATTGCTTTCAATCTTCCGAGATCCTAGAGGAAAGAAAATATTGGGCAGGACTGTGATGCCACGTGAATTAATCCAAGTCCATTCATAGGGCAGCACGTGTTGCCCAGGCCCATCTGTGTTAACTAGCCAAATTTCAAAGGTTCAAGTAGGACTCTCTCTTCACTCCGACGATTTCTCTCTCTTCTCTCTTCCATCACGCTTTGCTCTCTCTCCCTCTTGACTCACGCGAACCACGCCGTCGCCTTTGCCTCATCCGCTAACTCCGCCGTCCAACAAACCACGCCAAACCACGTCGTATCTCTCTCTCTCAACTCACTCTGTTCTCTTTGTCTCTCTCTGGTCTCGCCATCTCCGCCATCCGATGAACCATGCCTCCGCCTCCGCCTCTAAAGGTAAAGATTTTCCAATTTACTCCAAAATGTGTGTAATTTTATTTTGGGGATGTATTATTTTGAAGGGTTTTTTCTTCTCTTTACGGTTCTCTCTTTGGACTCACTCTATTCTCTCCGCCTCTCTCTCGACTTGCTCTGTTCTCACCGTCTCCGTCGCCTCCACCGGCTTGCTGAATGTTTTAGGTTACATCCTGCGCTTGATCCCCTCGATTTCTCCAAAAATTTTAGTGCTTTTCTTGGGGTAAGATTTCTTCTCTTTTTTGTGAGCTGGTGGCTTTCTGCTTGCAATGTTGCTTCTGGGCATTATTTGTTTGCTTGAGATTATTTACGTGGGAAATGTCAATGGAGGGTATGTGCGTTTTTGGTTCAATCTTTCTGACAAAAAGAAGAGCAGAAATTAGTCTTTACGTTTGTTTCGCGAGACTAAAGAGTAGGCGATACTGATTGCTTATATATATCATGCACTTGATGAGAATTAGCTATTTGTGTCTTCAAGAAAAGGTTATAGGAGAGAGATAGTCAATTGATCTATTTCATCTTTTCCGATGGTATTATTTAGTTGCGTTTATTGTGTGGATCTTGGGTTAACATGATGGTAGCATGTTCTAGTTCTATTCAATTGGTGTTCTAAATTATATTCTCATTCTCCAACTCTACAATGATGTGATTTTCTGCATATCTTCATCGTCATGGACAGATAATGTCTTGAAGGTCTCAAGAAATCGGCTGACGACCCCTCTTTGCATTTGCCTTTGCTCGAAATCGTGATCATCTAGTTGTATGCTATAAGACTGACGATACAAATGCATTGAAATCTTGTAGATGTCGCGGCTAAAGCTGATGCAGACAATGTCCTCGAAGGATGAGATCCCCAATACGATGAGATGGTTAGCCATATGGTGGGTTGGATTCAATCAAAACCTGGAGGGAAACTTGAGATGGGTGAGGTTCATCAGCTGATTTTCTTTTTGTAACTTTTCTGTAAAAAAAGGTGGTTTGTTGGAGGTGATGGCATGGTTCACGTGAGTCGAGAAAGAGAGAGAGCAGAGCATGAAGGAAGAGTGAAGAGAGAGAAATCGTTAGAGTAGAGAGAAAGAGTCCCGCTTGAACCTTTGAAATTTGGTTGGTTAACATGGTTTGGCCTGGGCAACATGTGTCGCCCAGTGAATGGACTTAGATTAATCCAAGCTGGCATTTCAGTCCTACCCAATATTTTCTCCTTGTTGACACCTGAATGTGCACACATAAATCTCCGATCCTATCATTCGAAGATCGTGAACGAAAATCTTGAGGTCTCACTCAGGCGACCCGAAAAGAATGTTATGTACTGTATTTCTTCGCGTTTTCATGAGGAAAATTACTAAAATAGTCTTAAATCTTTTTTTTTTGCCAATTCAGTTCTAAATTTTTTTTGCCAATTCAATCTTAAACTTTTGCATTTGTATCAATTCAGTCCATCCGACTAAGTTTGGCCGGCTGTCGCTAATGTGGATGCTAGGCACCAGCTAATGCTAACGTGGCAATTTTTAAATATTTTTTCGAATTATCTTTATTTTTTTTTCTTTTTTTTTCCTTTTTTTTTCTTTCCATCTTCCTCTAGCTTGTGAGGTCGACCTTGCTAGCCACTAGGGAGGGTGAGCCTTGACCTCGCCATGGTTGGGCGACCTCAACCTTGCCACGCAGCCATGTCGAGGTCATCGCCCTCGCCAATATCGGCGAGGGCAAGCATCACCAGTGGTCGGCAACCGGCTAAAGGAATAAGGAAAGAAACAAAAAAGGAAAGAGAAAGGGAAAAAAATCGAAAAATTGCCACGTTAATGTTGGTTAGCATCCACGTCAGCGCCAGTTAGCCAAAATTGATCGAATGAACTGAATTAACAGAATTGCAATAAGTTTATAACTGTTTTGATAATTTTCCCCATTTTCACGCTACAAGCATAATAGTTGAATATTTCTAATGAAGCCCGGTGATGCCGAAGCGCGATAAAAATTAGGCTAAACAGAAGAATCGAAACGATAACGAGGAACAAACTGTTCTCTCAATCGATTAACAATCGATAAGTTTTCAAAATATCCAAAAACTACTGCCTCTCAAAACCCTAAAACGAGTTTATAAAGGGTGTTAACCCTAATGACAAAAAAACGCAAAAATACAAAAATACTCTTAACTCGAAAATTACTAAAATAATTAAAAAAAAACCATCTAAATGATCCCGAATCGCGAAAATCCATCGTTAGTCGTAGCTAAAAGCTACGTGTATTGATCAGCACGCCGTTTCGCTTCAGCCGATCAAATTTGAGCTCAATCTGACATCATTGACTTTAAGCTCGCCGGTTCGTCCAGTCGCATAACGGATCCGCCGGTCCCCTAGGTGCATCATCCTCCCCTGCTAAAGAAAGATTTGTCCTCGAATATGCTTCGTTTTCATTGTCGTGAATCTCTTCAGGGTCTTCTTCCTCTTCAGTATAGTAAGATGACAAATCTGCTACATTAAAAGTTCCAGAAACATTGTGCTCACTTGGCAACCCAGGTGGCAACTCTTCTAGTATGACATCAGCATACTCCTCAAGTAAGAGCAGAACTTGGGTAGGAATTTCGGGACTGTCAAAATTCCGCTCCATCACTATAATGGCAAAAAGCTCAGACGTTCACTGCATCTTCTTGAAATTTTGATTTGGAAAGCAAATTACTTTTCCTTTCTTTTATCAAATCTGAAGGACCTAGGATAATGGTTCGGCCATCCTTCTTAAAGGTATAAGTATTTCTGAAATCATTATGCTGTGTCTTTTTTTCAAACTGCCACGGCCTTCTCAATAAAATATGATAAGCATCCATTGGGACTACGTCACACCACACCTCATCGATGTAATTTTTTCCAATCGAAAATTGCACAAGGCACCTTTTGCTTACCTTCACCTCGTGCCCTTTTCTAAGCCACGACAGCTTGTATGGTTGAGGATGATCTTCTGTTTTTAACCCCAACTTTTCCACCATAGTCATGGACACCACATTCTCGCAACTCCCACCATTTATTATCACGCTGCATACTTTTCCTCTACTAGTGCACTTAGTATGAAAAATATTATGTCTAAGCCATGATTTATCATCCGCTACAGCAACATTTAATATTCTTCTAACGACTAGAGACTCACCAGAATCAGCATAGATAATCCCTTCCTGTTCTACATTCGCATCCTCTTCTTCGCCTTCAGATTTATCATAAACTGGACCTTCATCAAAGACCAGATTATCGACAAGCGTCACAATCTGTTGGTTCGGACAATCAGCAGCAAAATACCCGAATCCCTGATACTTGAAACATCGCTTGACTGTAGTTCCTCCCCTACTAGTTCCAGCACTATTCTGCCCCTCGTTGGATGCAGGTTTAGAACTTACATCCTTAACTGTGATCGATGTTAAATTTACTGCTGATGTTCTCGCTTTTCCTTGGGATTCTTTATCTGACCACTTGAAACTGCTGCCTGATCACCTAGAATTACTGCTCTTTCTTTTAAACCGCCCCTCCACCTTTAGGGCTAGTCTGCACATATCTTCATATGTCCAATACTGCTGTAATTGGACAACATCAGAGATCTCATATCGCAGCCCTGCCGGATATCGTGCAATCGTCTGCTCATCTTCTTTCGCCACATCACAACGCATCCGCAAGCGATCAAATTCTTCTGTAAATTCCTCAATTGTTTTATCACCTTGCTTGACGTTATGATACTCGATAAACGCCTCTTGCCTATAATGGGTAGGCAAAAATTTTTTCTGCAATAACTTTTTCATCTTCTCCCAGCGGTTTACTTTTGATTTCCCCTCTCTAGCACGCTTCCTTTTCACATGCTCCCACCATATCGAGGCATGTTTTCGTAGCCTAATAGCCACTAATTTAACTTTTTGCCCCTTAGTTAGGTCTTTAAGATCAAAAATCCGTTCTACCGTATGCAACCAATCAATAAACTCATCAGGATGAGTCTTACCATTAAGCTCAGGAATCTCGATCTTCATTCCGAAATTTTGAGAAGAGCGCTGATTTTCAGGTCGTACTCCTCGATTCCGCCCCTGATTCAGAACCCCAAAAGGGTTTACGTCCTCCTCTTCATCATCGGATGGATCCTCAGATTCTGCTTCTTTGGATTGAACGCCCAACCTCGCCTCCGTAAGTTGTTGCTCCAAATCCTGGATTAGTCTTCTCTATTCCTCAATTTTTACGTCTCGCAGATCTCTTAGACGCGGTTGGTCGTCTGCTTCAGGAACGCCTCCACGCCCCCGGCCACCACGAGCCCGCCGTCCATGACCGCGATTCTATTCAGCCATTGATTCAAGCAACCTAGGCTCTGATACCAATTGATGCCGAAGCGTGATAAAAATTAAGCTAAACAGAAGAATTGAAACGATAACGAGGAACAAACTGTTCTCTCAATCGATTAACAATCGATAAGTTTTCAAAACATCCAAAAACTACTGCCTCTCAAAACCCTAAAAACAAGTTTATAAAGGGTGTTAACCCTAATGATAAAAAAAATGCAAAAATACAAAAATACCCTTAATTCGAAAATTACTAAAATAATTAAAAAAATCATCTAAACGATATCGAATCGCGAAAATCTATCGTTAGTCATAGCTTAAAGCTATGAGTATTGATCAGCACGCCGTTTCGTTTTAGCCGACCAAATTTGAGCTCAATCTGATATCGTTGACTTCAAGCCCACCGGTTTGTTCAGTTGCATAACGGGTCCGCCGGTCTCCTAGGTACATCACCCGGCCAACCTGGATAGACCAGTCCTGGTTCGGATGAAGCCCAACTGGGCTTGGTGAAAACTGGTTAGATCCAAATGGGTCTTAAAAGGCCTGGTCAGGCCCGATTGGCCCTACTCAAGTGAAACTAAGCCCAAATAGGCCTAGTCTGTAGTTACGGGGTCCAATCGGGCCTAATTTCATCTTCAAATTGCATGGAGATTTCCTCTCTATTTGTGACATTCTGAATTTCGATCCATTTTTGGGATTTATAAAACGTGTAATTCGTCAGTATGCTTATAGGTAAAATCTCGCCCGGGAAGTAATCACTCTCGATTATTATTTTTAAAATTGAGATTTCGCTATAATCGCATTCGATCGAATTTGGCCGTTATTTAGAGCTCGACCATTGGTGTCGAATTTTTGAAATTTCGTGACTAATTAAATTGGACGGTGTCGATATTATTGTGGCCAGTCTCGAGTTTGCCTAGATTAGTCGGAAAGTGAAAATTTGGACCGGGTGCGGATTTTGACCGATAGACCTCCCTCTGGGTTTATTTTATTTAGTATCCGTTGGTTTTTCCTTAGTTTATAATTAGAATTTTGAGTGAGCCGTTAGATCGTTTTCGGGTTCGAACGTGGGCCGTTGCATCACGATAATTACCGTTGACTCTGTCCCTCTCCCTCTCTCTCTCCACTCCTCCCTTCCCACCGAACACCCCACGCTGCTGACACCCACGCCCGCTGCTCCCACCATGCCGTTTCTGCCTCTGTTTCTGCTGACTTGCTGCTGACTTCTTGCTGCACCTTCACGTGTGCTTTGCTGACCATTGACCCATGCTGCCCCACGCTTGCTGACTTTCTGCTTTGCTGATCATGCTGACTTTCCTCTGCTCCCCCATGTCCTTCACGTGCTGCTGCCTTGCTGCATCTGTTCTGCAGCTGACCAATCCCTACCAACTCCACCAGCCATCATTATTGAGTCACTCATGCTACTGCTTCTGCTTTCTCCCTGCTTGGCTGACTGTTGACCCCCAAGCTGCCCCACGTTGCTGCTACTTCTGTCCTTCATTACTGCTGCTGCTGCTTCTTCTTCTTCTTCGGTTTCTTCTTTCCCCTCGGTTTCACACCCTACAGCTCACCGACCAGCACCACCATTCAGCCCCCATCTCCGTCCGACTTCGCCGTGAGCCGCCGCCTATCCGTCGAGGCTGCTGCTGCTCCGGCGTCGCTGCTACTGCTTTGCCATGATTGAGCTGCTTCTTTGCTCGGTTTTCTTGCTTAGGCTAAGTGTAAGTGACTTCCTAATCCTTGGTTAGGCTAGTGGGTTACTAATGGCATGTCTAGGGATGGATTCGGGACTATGGATGGTTGGTTTTATGGTTGTATAAGCTTGATTTGCTTAAAGGTGCAAGTTTTATGATTCTCGGATTTATGATTGTTACTGTACCTCTGTGCTTTATTATTTTTTTGGTGATCATTGTGGGATGAATATGAGGAAGTGTTCTTCATGGAATTTGTTCCTAACATCTTTAAGTATAACATACTTTAAATTCAGAATTTTTGGAAGTTGTTTGGGTTCATTTGGAAGTCGGTTTTCTGACCGTCACAAAACTGCCCGATTTACTATTCATCCGACCTTTGGGTCTGTTCGAATTTTTATAAATTTTTTCAGACCTATTTTCAAAATAATTCCTTAACAAAACTTGTTAGAGACATTTGTGGCTATAACATATAAACTTTTCAAGGCTTTCTAAGGAGATTTGGTTACTGCTTGAAATGCATTTTGAAGCCGGATGGCTAGTCCGAATGAAATAATTTATGTCCGACTTTGGATGACAAAAAGAGGTGGTTCTAGATAGAAATGGATTTTGTGTTCTACATGAAAAATGTTCATCGAGATATTTTGTACAACATATCCAAATTTCATAATTTTGAAATTGATTTGCTATTTATTTCAAATGGATTTCTGTCACTGTGCAATTGCCCAGTTTGGACCCGATTTTGTATATTCTCGATTTTTCTCTCTCTCGGACTGATTAGTGGCTATCCATTGACGATTTAATTGGGCTTTGTATGGATAATATGTGGTTTGTTTGTGAATTGCCATGTGTGATTGGTTGGGCCATGTAGTGGCTGATTTGGGTGTGAATTATGCTTGATTATGCAATGCCACGTTGAGTGCTAGTGTGATCGAGAATTGAGGGGCATGGCGGGCCTTGAGTGTGCTCAATTTATTGATTTATCGTATGAATTCGGGTGTCAAATATGTGTTGTGGCTAATTTAAATTGAATGCCCGAGTGTGATTGTTATGACCATGAGTGTGCATATTGAGCATTGGCATAACATGTGCATTATGTGAGTATGCACGACTGGCACGAGCATGTGATCGCCTAAATCGCCTTGATGCGTTTACGCAGGGTTCAGATAATAACTGGTGGATGTGCATGTGTGGTCACATAAAGCCCTGATGCGTTTACGCGGGGTAATGAACCCGTCCTGATGCGTTTACGCGGGACGATACCCGGATTGTCGGAAGACGGCCAACCTGATGCGTTTACGCGGGTGTGGTCCGTATATGGAGATCGGTGTTGTGCCTGATGCGTTTACGCGGGCTAGAGACACTGGGCCTAATGTGTTTACGCGGGCTAGAAACACTGGGCCTGATGCGTTTACGTGGGTTAGGAAGTGTTGGCTATTGATGGACCTGATGCGTTTACGTGGGTCGGACCTGATGCGTCTTACGCAGGTCGAAAGTGAATAATTGGAAAGTTGGCACGTGTGCAAGTGTGCAAGTGTGCATTGAATCGTGCAAACATAAGCATGACATTGGCAAGTGTGCGAAGAGTACATTTTTGAGTGCAAGCATGTGCATGGCATGTGTTCGTGGCCAATTGATATGGGTGTATGTACCATTGTTGGGCTCAGTGCCATTATTGTTATGTGCCTAACCTGCAGGATCACTATATGCTTGATTTGGGCCCGAGGGCCTAAGTCGTGTGGTTGTTCTATTATGTGTTTGGGTAAGACTTATCTGGGTACGCATTGGCCTAGGTAGGGTTTAAGGTATTGCTTATTGAGACTCGTTTTCATGGTTATTATATAACCATTTCAAAACCCCGACTCCGACCATGAATGGTCCGTCACAGCGTTTTGGGATCCCGAGGAAGAGCCGATGGAGCAAGATCCCGAAGAGGAGCCCATGAAGTTGGTGGACCCTTTTTGTATAGCTAGGCTAACCTACCCCACCACTTGCCCTTTTGATGATGATGGTGGTTTTAACCCTAGTGGCCTTTGTATGTAAAGTTGGATTTTGTAAGTACGTGCCGTTGAATGAAGTATGTGGTTCATTTGTTCAAGTGTTCTACTACTCTTGATCTTTAATCTTGTTTGGGTGCTTTTAATCGTTTTCGCTTGCGCTTTTATGTTTTGATGTTCGCATGGGTCCGCGACGAGTCCTGAGACATTGCAATCGAAATACGAGCACGGAGGGATGACGCGGGCTCGGTAGGGTCCGAGGCGTGACATCCTCGTTGATTTAGTATCAGAGCAGGGTCAGCTCGATTCAAATTGATCGAAGCCTGGAGTGATAAGGAGTGATGACTTTGGGGTAGTTAGTTAGGGAGACTTTTGTGCCATGCGTATCCCAAACTGTTTGATTATGATTGCTGAGTGATATTATGCAATAACGTGTGAGGTGCAAGTGCGTCAGGACTTGAGGTAAGTGCACGAATCCTGTTGGTTGTGATTGAGTGACGTTGTGATTGGCTGTCTGCTGAGTGAATTGTTATGTGATTCACTGACCAGGGCTTTAGACTGGTATAGTTAGCCTAGGTCTTTAATTCCCGAGGGAAATTATAGCAGGTAAGTGAGTGGTGTGAACCCTGCGAGTTTGAGCAGTCGAGGTCGAGGTCGAGGTCATGTAGGTCCACAAGCTAGAGTTGCAGAGGATCCTAGGGTGGATGAAATTTTGAGGGCACTCGAGGAAGTTGGAATTTTAATGGAAATGATGGGAATCAAGGTCAAGAGCAAATTAACGCAATTAGATAGATGCAACAACTGGATGAGCAATTTTTGAAATTGAAACCTTCGAAGTTCGATGGGAAAAGTGACCCTGAGGCCGCATCACTTTGGATATAAGAGTTGGAAAGAGGCTTTGCGGTATTAGGGTGCTTGGGTCAAGGCTTTCAATGGGAAGTACATTTCGGAGTGTGCGCTAGAACAGAAAAAGACATAGTTTCTTCGGCTTTGCTAAAATCGGATGTCAATCAATCAGTACGAGGTCGAGCTTGTAAGGTTGTCTAAGTACACACCAAGGATAGTCAAGGACCATCTGGATAGGACAAGAAGGTACCGGGATGGATTGAAACTGGAACTCCGCAATCAGTTAGTACTCTTGAGTTTTAAGGGATTACAATGAGCTGTATGAGAGGGCTCGATGGTTGAAATGGATATGAGTGAAAGGGCTGCCGCTTCTGGATCGCGGTACGCGTCGGTTAGGGACAATAAGGACTTGGGAAAAAGCCTATGATAGAGAATATGAGACATGTCCCTCTAGCAAGTAAGAACTTCGAAAAGCCGAACTACTACTCCAATGTCGCATATCGGTCTTGTGGAAGGAGGCATGGGAATAGCCCTTGCCCAGGTGGACTTGGAGCGTGCTTTGGAGGTGGCCAGTAAGGTCATCAAGTGAGAAATTTCCGAATCAATAGGTTAGGCCACTGATGCAATCGCAACGACCGCAGGTAGGATATTAAGCAAGAGCTACCCCATAGATTAATCAGAATCGGCTAAGGACGTAAGGAAAAGTATATGTTGTGGCTGAGAAGTAAGCGGAGGATGTGCCTTGAAAGTCTAGATGCATTATAAGATGATATTGGGTGCAATGGGAGATGATTTTGAAGTTATCGCTTGAGTGATCTTGTAAGACTTATAATCAATTTTATGGTGAATAGGCGCAATCGGTTTAAGGATTTATAGATTACTGATGATATTCTTGGATGGGTTTGGAAGGATGAGTGTTGCTTAGAAATTTCAGATTCTGTAAAGAACCAATGTGATTTATTTTTGGGAGACTATTGGATTGAAATTGGATGGATTGAGGTTTGTTATTGAGGTATAGAAAGATAATTATTTTGTGGCTGACTATTTGGTTGAGGAACCAAGGCTAAAAGACATAGCCGAGGTGTGTAACTTTCCCGATGTCTTTTCTCAAGAATTGCCGGGATTGCCACCTGAAAGAGAAGTGGAGTTTGTGGTTGAATTAGCCCCAAGGACGGAACCAATCTTGAAAGCGCCCTTTTGGATGTCACTGTCAGAATTGAAAGAATTGAAGGTCCAAATGCAAGAGTTATTGGATAAAGGCTTCATTCGTCCGAGTGTGTCTCCATGGGGAGCGCCGATTTTATTCATGAGGAAGAAGAACGGATCGTTAAGGTTGTGCATTAACTATAGACAGTTGAATCAAGTTACCATTAAGAATAAGTACCCGTCTCCAAAGATAGATGACCTGTTTGACTAGTTACAAGGGACATAGATGTTTTCTAAGATCGACTTGAGGATTGGTTACCACCAATTGAGGATCAAGAAGGAGGACGTGCCGAAGTCGGCATTTAGGATGAGATATGGGCACTATGAGTTTACAATGATGCCGTTTGGACTGACGAACGCCCCTGCAGCCTTTATGGATTTAATGAATTGGATATTTAAGGAATTTCTGGATCAGTTTGTGATCGTATTCATAGATGATATCCTGGTGTATTCAAAGAGTTCCGCCGAGCATGAGTTACACTTGAAAAGAGTTCTATGGACTTTAAGAGAATATCTACTCTACGTTAAGTTTAGTAAGTGCGAATTTTGGCTTCGTCGAGTGGCATTTTTAGGACATGTGACATCCGGGGAAGGAATTTCAGTGGACCCAACAAAGATCGAGGCCGTCATGAATTGGCCAAGACCGACAACGGTGATTGAGGTTCAAAGCTTCTTGGGTCTAGCATATTATTACAGACATTTCGTAGAAAGGTTTTTACTGTTAGCTACACCGTGGACGCATTTGCTAAAGAAGGAAATGAAATTTGAATGGACGGCTAAGTGAAAAAAGGAGTTTTCAGGAATTAAAACAGAGTATGACGACCACGCCAGTGTTGACAGTTTCGTCAGGTCTAGGAGGATATGAAATCTACAGTGACGCGTCGCTCAAGGGACTACGATGCGTGCTAATGCAATATGAAAGAGTGGTGGTATACGTATCGCGATAATTGAGACCGCATGAGCTGAACTATCCAACCCATGACTTGGATTGGCTACAATTATATTTGTCCTTAAGATTGAAGGTACTACTTGTGTGGGGAAAAGTTTCAGATTTACACGGATCACTAGAGCCTCAAGTACTTGTTTTCATAGAATGAGTTGAATATGAGGTAGCGTCATTGGATGGAACTCTTTAAGGACTATGATTGCGAGATTCGGTATCATTCCGGAAAAGGTAATAAAGTAGCGAATGCACTGAGTCGGAAATCGAGCATCGCGCATATGATGGTCAAGGAATGGACCCTGTTAGAAGGAATTAGGGATTCGGAATTTAAGTTTGAAGTGAGTCATGTCTCGAGCCTACTTGCAGCATTAAGGATTGAACCGGAAATCCAGACTAAGATTAAGGCTTTACAATTGACGGACCCAGAGATTCAGAAGATTTTGGGTATGGAGATCACAAAAAGGAAATCGGATTTTTAGGTATTCGAGGATGGGATTCTGAAGTTCCGTGGACGGTTATGTGTATCCGGTGATGCAGAACTGAGAGAAGAGATTTTGTCTGAAGCGCACCGTAGTAATTATAGTATTCACCCGGGTAGTACGAAAATGTATCAGAACTTGCAACAACATTATTGATGGAACGACATGAAAGTAAATGTGCCTAAGTACGTGGCCAAGTGTTTAACGTGACAGCAAGTGAAGGCGCAACATTGCAAGCCGAGTGAAATGTTACAGCCATTGGAAATTCCCGAATGAAAATGAGAACACATCACGATGGACTTTGTTATGGGATTCCCGAGAGGCCAAAGGGGCCATGATTCAATTTAGGTTATGATAGATCGATTGACAAAGTCGGCACATTTCTGATAGTACGAAAGGACTTCACGTTAGAAAGGTATGCAGAGCTATACGTGCAACAGATAGTTCGTCTACACGGAGTGCCAGTGACGGTCACCATGGACCGTGATCCCAAGTTTACTGTCGCTTTTTGGAAAAGTCTTCACACGGCACTAGAAACGAAGTTACAGTTTAGCATGGCCTATTGCCCCCAAACGGATGGTCAGTCTGAAAGGACAACTCAAACTTTGGAAGATATGTTACGGGCATGTGTACTGGATTTTAAAGATAGTTAGGAGGAACGGTTACATTTGGTCGAGTTTGCCTACAACAACAGTTATCAGCAGAGTATCAAAATGGCACCTTTTGAGGCGTTGTATGGCAGAGCGTGTAGAACTCCAGTATGTTGGGACGAAGTTGGGGAACGGAGTATAATGGGTCCGGAATTGGTCCAACGGTCAGTCGAAGCAGTTAAGGTTATTCGGGACAAACTTAAGACTGCTCAGAGTCATAAGAAGAGTTATGTGGATCGGGGACGTAGGCCCTTGGAATTTCAAGTAGGGGATCGTGTGTTTTTCAAGGTTTCACCGATGAGAGGGTTGTCTCTGTTTGGTAAGAAAGGGGAGTTGAGCCCGAGGTACGTAGGTCCGTTTGAAATATTGGAAAGAATCGAAAATCTGGCCTATTGACTTGCATTGTCGTCGAATTTGTCTCAAGTTCACAATGTTTTTCACGTGTCCATGCTGAGGAAATGCAAATCGGATCTTACCCACGTGTTGAATTATGAAGAAATAGACGTGGATGACAGAGTATCGTACGTGAAAAAGCCAGTACAGATCGAGGACAGAATGGAACGAATATTACAGAACAAAACGATTTCAGTGGTCAAGGTGATTTGGGAGCACCATGAACCGAAGGTGCGACGTGGGAAAGCAAAGAGTTGATGCGACACCAATACCCCCATTTGTTTGAATAGTTGGGTTGAATTGTAAATTTCGAGAACAAAATTTTTGTAAGGAAGGAAGAGTTGTGACATTCTGAATTTCGACCCATTTTTGGGATTTATAAAACGTGTAATTCGTCAGTGTGCTTATAGTAAAATCTCGCCTGGGAACTGATCACTCTCGGTTATTATTTTTAAAATTGAGATTTCGCTATAATAGCATTCGATCGAATTTGGCCGTTATTTAGAGCTCAAACTTTAGTATCGAATTTTCGGAGTTTCGTGACCAATTAAATTGGACGGTGTCGATATTATTGTGGCCAGCCTCGAGTTTACCTAGATTAGTTGGAAAGTGACAATTTGGACCGGGTGCGGATTTTGATCGGTAGACCTCCCTCTGGGTTTATTTTATTTAGTATCTGTTGGTTTTTCCTTAGTTTATAATTAGAATTTTGAGTTAGCCGTTAGATCGTTTTCGGGTTCGAACGTGGGCCGTTGGATCACGATAATTACCGTTGACTCTCTCCCTCTCCCTCTCTCTCTCCACTCCTCCCTTCCCGCTAAACACCCCATGCTGCCGACACCCATGCCCGCTGCTCCCACCATGCCGTTTCTGCCTCTGTTTCTGCTGACTTGCTGCTGACTTCTTGCTGTACCTTCACGTGTGCTTTGCTGACCATTGACCCATGCTGTCCCACGCTTGCTGACTTTCTGTTTTGTTGATCATGCTGACTTTCCTCTGCTCCCCCATGTCCTTCACGTGCTGCTGCCTTGCTGCATTTGTTCTGCAGCTGACCAATCCCCACCAACTCCACCAGCCATCATTATTGAGTCACCCATGCTACTGCTTCTGCTTTCCCCCTGCTTGGCTGACTGTTGACCCCCAAGCTGCCTCACGTTGCTGCTACTTCTGTCCTTCATTTCTGCTGCTGCTGCTTCTTCTTCTTCGGTTTCTTCTTTCCCCTCGGTTTCATACCCTATAGCTCACTGACCAGCACCACCATTCAGCCCCCATCTCCGTCCGACTCCGCCGTGAGCCGCCGCCTGTCCGCCGAGGCTGCTGCTACTCTAGCGTCGCTGCTACTGCTTTGCCATGATTGAGCTGCTTCTTTGCTCGGTTTTCTTGCTCAGGCTAAGTGTAAGTGACTTCCTAATCCTTGATTAGGCTAGTGGGTTACTAATGGCATGTCTAGGGATGGATTATGGGCTGTGGATGGTTGGTTTTGTGGTTGTATAAGCTTGATTTGCTTAAAGGTGTAAGTTTTATGATTCTCGGATTTCTGGTTGTTACTGTACCTCTGTACTTTATTATTTTTGTGGTGACCATTGTGGGATGAATCTGAGGAAGTATTCTTCATGGAATTTGTTCCTAACATCTTTAAGTATAACATACTTTAAATTCAGAATTTTTGGAAGTTGTTTGGGGTCATTCGGAAGTTGGTTTTCTGACCGTTACAAAACTGCCCGATTTACTGTTCATCCGACCTTCGGGTTTGTTCAAATTTTTATAAATTTTTTTAGACCAATGTTCAAAATACTTCCTTAACAAAACTTGTTAGAGACATTTGTGGCTATAACATATAAAAATTTCAAAACTTTCTAACGAGATTTGGTTACTGCTTGAAATGCATTTTGAAAGCCAGATGGCTAGTTCGAATGAAATATTTTATGTCCGACTTTGGATGACAAAAAGAGATGGTTCTAGATAGAAATGGATTTTGTGTTCTACATGAAAAATGTTCATCGAGATGTTTTGTACAACATATCCAAATTTCATAATTTTTGGAATTGATTTGCTATTTATTTCAAATGGATTTCTGTCACTATGCAACTGCCCAGTTTGGACCCGATTTTGTATATTCTTGATTTTTCTCTCTCTCGGACTGATTAGTGGCTGTCCATTGAGGATTTAATTGGTTATTGTATGGATAATATGTGGTTTATTGGTGAATTGCCATGTGTGATTGGTTGGGCCATGTAATGGCTGATTTGGGTGTGAATTATGCTTGATTATGCAATGCCATGTTGAGTGCTAGTGTGACCGAGAATTGAGGGGCATGGCGGGCCTTGAGTGTGCTCAATTTATTGATTTATCGTATGAATTCGGGTGTCAAATATGTGTTGTGGCTAATTTAAATTGAATGCCCGAGTGTGATTGTTATGGCCATGAGTGTGCATATTGAGCATTGGCATAACATGTGCATTATGTGAGTATGCATGATTGGCATGAGCATGTGATCGCCTAAATCACCCTGATGCGTTTACGCGGGGTTCAAATAATAACTGGTGGATGTGCATGTGTGGTCACGTAAAGCCTTGATGCGTTTACGCGGGGTAATGAACCCGTCCTGATGCGTTTACGCGGGACGATGCCCAGATTACCGGAAGACGGCCAACCTGATGCGTTTATGCAGGTGTGGTCCGTATATAGAGATCGGTGTTGCGCCTGATGCGTTTACGCGGGCTAGAGACATTGGGCCTGATGCATTTACGCGGGCCAGGAAATGTTGGATATTGATGGACCTGATGTGTTTACGCGGGTCGAACCTGATGCGTCTTATGCGAGTCGGAAGTGGATAATTGGAAAGTTGGCACGTGTGCAAGTGTGCAAGTGTGCATTGAATCGTGCAAACATAAGCATGACATTGGCAAGTGTGCGAAGAGTACATTTTTGAGTGCAAGCATGTATATGGCATGTGTTCGTGGCCAATTGATATGGGTGTATGTACCATTGTTGGGCTCAGTGCCATTATTGTTATGTGCCTAACCTGCAAGATCACTATATGCTTGATTTGGGTCCGAGGGCCTAAGTCGTGTGGTTGTTCTATTATGTGTTTGGGTAAGACTTGTCTGGGTACGCATTGGCCTAGGTAGAGTTTAGAGTGTTGCTTATTGAGACTTGTTTTCATGGTTATTATATAATCATTTCAAAACCCCGACTCCGACCATGAATGATCCGTCACAGCGTTTTTGGATCCCGAGGAAGAGCTGATGGAGCAAGATCCCGAAGAGGAGCCTATGGAGTTGGTAGACCCTTTTTGTATAGCTAGGCTAACCTACCCCACCACTTGCCCTTTTGATGATGATGGTGGTTTTAACCCTAGTGGCCTTTGTATGTAAGGTTGGATTTTGTAAGTACGTGCCGTTGAATGAAGTATGTGGTTCATTTGTTCAAGTGTTCTACTACCCTTGGTCTTTAATCTTGTCTGGGTGCTTTTAATCGTTTCCGCTTGCGCTTTATTTTTTGATGTTCGCATGGGTCGGCGACGAGTCCTGGGACGTCGCATTCGAAATACGACCACGGAGGGATGACACGGGCTCGATAGGGTCCGGGCCGTGACACTATTCAACCAAAATTTGTAGCGTCAAATCTCCTTCTCCAGCTCTGAAATCTTCAACTAATTCTCCTCATGTCCGCTGAGTAAAATCACTTAGTCATATTGTTGGAAAAATCAATAGGTTAAAGAGTTTTGGGGGTTAGTTTTTTGGGGGGAAGTCTAGAGAGTCGAGCTCAAAAACATTAATTCGGAGAGTCGAGCCCAAGAACGTTGCACATTAAGTTATAAAATGGTCGTGGAGGAAGTTATTATTTTCGTGAAAGAAAACTTTTGAGATCTTAGATTATGAAAGATATTGTTATTATTGTAAAAATATTATTACGCCGTAAGTAATCAAATCCATTTTGTCTTAGCAAACACAAAGCCCTCGTAAGCATTCCTTAAAGAACGTGAACAACCATTTTTCCATCAACTAGTACTTCTATAGTCATCATCCCATCTATGAACCTCAATATAATTCCCAATATAACATAAATAATAGTCCACGATTCATAAGTAAAACCTTCTTTTTCCCTTTCTTTCGAAATTCATAATTACAAGAGGGACTGGTGCTTTAAATGTTATAAAACTTAAAGGTGAACATGCATGCATGCTTAAACAGTGTTTCTAATAGGAAGAAATGGAAAATTGTTCAGGAAAAAGAAAGAAAAATAAAATGTAGGGGAAGAAGAAACCAAAGGAACCTTTACAAACTGTAAGAGAATATGAGATAACTTTTTCTTTCTTGGCCATTGATATCATCCACGCTACGACTGAGTATCCTTCCATTATGTGTAGTTGCCGACCAAGGCAAGTGGAATCCCACATCCTTCAACTGTCCAATGATGTGTTTGGAAGACGAAGATTAGGCAAATTTTGCAATGGTGATTGTGAGAGATTCAAACTCCGCAGATTCTGATAGATTAGGTAACCTTTCTAAGGATCTGTATCCGAAAATAATAAAGTCTTTAGCAATTTCAATTTCTCCACACCTTGTGTCTCCATTCCTCGGGCAAGCAAGCACGTTCAACAATTGGAGCCCCTTTAGACTTGATATCGATAGCAGTGCATCATCAAATTTGACCTCTCATCTGACAATTACAAAGGCCCAAACTGGACAAATTTGTCAAGTTGGAAAAGAGTGACCTTCCCATTGGTGACTTGACATCATATAAAGTCAAATTTTCAAGAATGGATGGAAGCCCCATCAGAGATCGGGGCTCAACACAAGTTATCTGAAGAATTTGAAGCGAGAAAGAGTAGCCACTTTTTTTGTTTGGTCAATGTTGCTAAATTAATAGAAAGGAAGTGTGACATCTCCCATGACGAGTGCCAATCTATCTAGATTGGCACTCGCAACATTGATCCAAATGAAGTTGTTGAAGATGAGAAAGCTGATTAATAATTGTGGGCTATCTCTCAATCTTGCTACTTCATAGGTCTAAAGTCCTCAACATTAATAAACCCTCGATTTCGCTAGTAATTTCCCCCTCCATATTTCCATGGCACTGGGCCTTCAACTCTTCAAGTCTCCAACATCTCTACAGCCTTTGGGAGCTCTCTTATTGCACTCTTGTCTAGATGTAAATCACAACCCTTTTTAAATTCCCAATAGAATCAGGTAATTCAGTGATACCTGTTCCCCTCAAATCTAGCTCAAGCAAAGACTCTAGTCCTCCTGTTAGGTTTAGTAGCTTATTTATTCGAGTCCAACGACGACTCATCTTCTTCAACATTTTAACATCTTTGATAGAATGAGGTAATTATGCGATTCGTGTGCTATCCAATTCCAATTCAAGTAGCAATTTCATTTTTCCAATGGAGTCTTAAAGTGTTCTAAGCAAAGAACAAGTACATAAATACAAATACTCTAGACACATCATATCTCCAATAAAATGATGTTCTTAAACTTTTATCCTTTCTATTTTAGCGTTGCCATGAGTTTTAGACCACCAAATACAAAAGGTACTACAAAAAGGTCGCAATTATCTCTCTTTGTGAAACCTATCGGGCTGATTTGGAATTACTCCAGGTGCTCTAGATTATAGAGAGAGTCGTCAGATGCTAGCAAGGTTGTACAACCTAGAAGAAACAACTCTCAAATTTGAGCACTTCGAGAAGTCAAGAGGCAAAATGCGGCTAACCGAATTTTCTTAAGGCGATTAGTTCCTATTAACGATACTAAGTAGCTTCACGATCTATGTTTCCTAATATACAGCTCCTAGAACCCATTTGAATTAGCATTGTGCAAACATGACTCTATCGAACACTTTTTGAAACATGCACACTTAGAAAAAATTGAAGTGAAGAGATGAGAGATATTTCTTTTTTTTTCGAATGAAGAAGTGTTCAAAACTATACCAAAAAAAACTATTTATAAAGTTGTAAAGTTCATGTACATGAATAAAATAGATTCATGTACTCAAGAGATACATTGATTCACAAGATGTATGAATTTAATAGATTGATCAATTTAATAGATACACGAATTCCTGAGATTCATGAATTCAATAGATTTATAAATTCAAGAGATACATAATTTAAATAGACATATATCATTTTACTCACTTTAATCGATCCATTAACCCTCGCACACGCGCGCATATATATACCATTCTGATTCATTAGATGGTGGGAACACTTTGGACCCATCAACAAAATGCTACACCCCATAGTGCGACCCAGTTACGAAATATTTGCTAACTAATTTGCACCCCTTTCATATGAAACAAAATTTCCAAATCTAGTGCTCTTTTTTTACTACTTTGGAGTATCATGGGAAACAGGTTGGAATTTTGACTACAGAAAAGCCATAGGAATAGATACCCTCATCTTAATCAGAAAATTCAAGATTAAGTTGTGGGATGGTTTCAAATTTTTTGATAGGGTTACTAAACAAGCAGTCATAGAATGGCTGGGCAAAAGAAACCCACGCCATATAAGTTCATAGGATATTAGTCCTTTTCTCCATGACAAAGGGTTTGTTTTATCAAAGCTAGCATCAGCACAATCTTAGCAGCAACTAATGAGATTTTTTAAACAAGCCCTTGAAGAATTGGAAAAATCAAACTCCTCCCACCCACATTATAGTGGGAACACTAATGAAGATGATTGCTACGGTATCAATCTTGGTGATGATGATGAAGAATAAAAGACTAAGAAGGAAAAATCATTGTCTGAATTTTTCTTCACTTCATAATAAAGATAGAAGAATCTCAGTCTTTTGTACTTTCAAATTTTACTTTAACATCTTTTTAGACTTTTCACTATAACACCATGGACCTTTTTCTGTTCATTTTAGAGACAAGCACAGTAACCTCATGTGAACCTTCAATAATGTCCTATTTTTTTTTCTAAAAAGAACTCTCTCTCTCTCCAAGAGGACCCCGTCCTATATAAAGACCTTTTCCCTTAACAAAAGGGGCAGGTTCTGCTTACTCACCTCTCTTTCATACCTCCCTTTCACACCTTCTTCACATCTTCCTAGCCTTCACACATCCCTTCCGCATCTAAAACCCATCCTTCCCTTGAACCAAACACTGAGTTTTGACCATAACTGGTAAGCTTTTCATATTCCTAACCAATCTTTTCATACCCATATCTACATATCCATATTATCCCTGGAACACCTTTATAATTCCGGATCTTGTTCATGATCTAGGGATACATAGGTTTTACTTTCTGTAATTTGCATCTTTATATCTGTATTTTTTATATCTCTACTTGTAATCTTTTAATACTGTTTATATATCAGTAATTAGCTTAATCTTTTCTTAATTTGCAATTTATATTACAGTTATTTAATTTACATACCCCACAATCGGCAGGTTTTACCGCATGTGGTTGGTCTGCACTTTATTTATTTTTGAAGTAATTTTCTAGCTTTATTATATATCTTTACTTCTTCTTACCGTTATACCCTTTTCTCTTAATGCTCGCTCTTTTATATAGTTTTATTTTATTCATAACCGTAGATCTCTTTTATTTAGATATCGAAACTAGTAATAATTTTATTGATTTTATTGATAATATAATACAAACCATAGAACTATATCTGACCTCTTATTCTGATTCATATTCATCCACTTTCTTCAAAAGAAGACAAACAGAATAATTTCATTCTTCTCTACTTATAATCCCCAGACCCTAGGGCAGCCTTATGGTATCATAGCCAAAGGGGAAGATATAGTGACTCTTTCTAAAATTCATAGGGTTAATACCACGAAAAACCCTAAACTGGTATAGTTATGACAATTTTACCCCAAACTATTTTTTTTTACTACAAAAAATCCCAAACTGGTACACTTGTGATAAATTTACCCCGAACTATTTTTTTGACCACCAAAAATCCTGAACTGGTATACTTGTGACAATTTTACCCAAATTAATTTTTTAACATTATTTTTTATTTTTCGAATTTTTTTGATTAAATTTTTTATTTTTTCTTTTCTTTTCTTTTCTTTTCCTTAATCATCTTCATCTTCAATTTCTGGCTGATCGCCAGTCCGGCAACCGGCCGAAGGCAGAAGCCAGCGAGGGCTTGGCCCCGCCGACAGCTAGTGAGGCCGACCTCGTTGGTGCTGGGTGAGGTTGACCTCACCAGCGGCCGGAGGGGTCGACCTCGCCGGCTTTCGCCTCTGGCCAGTCGCCGGTCCGGTGATCGGCCAGAAATTGAAGATGAAGAAGATTAAGGAAAAAAAGAAAAGAAAAAAAATAAAAAAATAAAAAAATTCGAAAAAATAAAAATTAATATTAAAAAATTAGTTGGGGTAAAATTGTCACAAGTATACCAGTTCGGGGTTTTTGGTGGTCAAAAAAATAGTTCAGGGTAAATTTATCACAAGTGTACCAGTTTACGGTTTTTTGTGATAAAAAAAATAGTTTGAGGTAAAATTGTCACAACTATACCAGTTTAGGGTTTTTTGTGGTATTAACCCAAATTCATATGATAGTTGAGGCGATTTCCTTCGTGGAGATCTTTCTTATATTTTTTGCGGTGAGGTGTGATCTCGGCAGTAAAATCTATTGAGGTAGTGAGACTGTTGGTCAACATCTGTTAAAGAACCATAGAAAGAAGAAAATAGTCTCTTGTGATGAATTTATTAAGAAGATCTGGATCTTCTTCTAGTTCTATATCACAAATGTCCTCCAATCAATGACCCATAAATAGAGACGAAATTAGTATATAAGATTTTAATAAATAAATAGAAAAATGGATTATTACTAAAGTTAAATTTCATGACATTTATGAACACTCTAAATTTAAATTATTTGGGAAAAATGATTATATAATAGTTACAGAAGAAAGAGATGTCCCTCTTTCTGACTCTTTTGCTTCAATACAACTTTTAAATAAAGATTCTATAAAGAAGCATGCCCAGAAATGGAATTACATTCATATAGGACTAGTCCAAGTAGGAGCAAAACCTCTTACCAAAGAAGTACTCAATACTTTCTTACTTTTTGTTTTAAGAGATGCAAGATTTTTAAAATATGGCGAATCTATCCTAGGAGCAGTAGAAACTAGTCTCTGCAGTGGTCCTATAATTTTGATAGTTATCCCAGATTTACAGTCTCTCTTAAAAATAAAAATATTTTAGAATCCCTTACTCTTCAAATAAAACTCATAATTATTTAATAGCTGAAGGATCAATTCCTCTTGCACTTGTTTATAGAGTTTATTACAAAGTCATGAATTCCGCCTTTGGTAGTAAAGCTTTTAAACTCACTTCTAAAAGAGAAACAATTCCCATGCAAACTGACATTTCTAGAGCCAATAGTACCATTCCAAGAACAATTCCTTGGAATCAAATAACCCTTCATGAACAATGGGAATTAGATAATCAAATCCCCCAGCAAGTTGTTCATAATTCTTATCCCACTAATATCATCCAACATCCTAAAGGAAGAGTGACGATACAATTTTCTAGGAGATCTTACGATATTCCAAGAAGATCTTGTGATATTAGGTCAATTCCTTCATGGCATTCTACTTCTTCCAAAAGATCAGCAGATTTAAGTCCAAATCTACCCCCTATAATCACTCCAGAAATAGGACAGCCAAATGCTTCTCCTCTTATTAATATTAGTGGTATAGACAATAGATCAGGTATATCTAGGCTTGTTTATCAACGAGAACATAACCCAGAATATCCTGAACCGACTCCTTCTGAAATGACAGTCCCAAAAATCATTGTCTTAGAAGAAGAATTCGAACCCAACATAATTCTTTTAAATCAATAATTTAATTCTCCTAATAATAACCAAATCAGGAATTGGTTTTTTGCAAATTTTAAAGAACAAGCAAAACAGATTAAAGAAGGATATTATTATTATATGAATGAACATGAAATTCAAATGTTCTTTTTTGAATGGTTTGAAGAATACTTTCTTCAAAACAAAGAGATATATGTCTTAAATCAATTCTATAAGTGGAAATTAGATGCTAGCCAAATCATAGAATCTAATGATCCCCAACTTAGGAAAATTGAATTTCAACACAGAGAAGCAGAAATGGTAGCTTCCCCTTTTAAAAGATCTTCATAAATAGAAGGTATAGGAATAAAAAAGATAATTGAATAGAATAATTATTTAAATCAACATCTTTATACCATAGGAAAGCAATTAGATAGGATAGAATCTTCTATTCAATCTAATTTCACTCAGATTACTACAAAACCTAATACTTTAAAAACACCTCTTTTTAAAAATTTTGAACTTCCAAGAATTCTAGCACATATTTTGTTAGAGCCTTAGAAGAAAGAAAAAAAGCTATTAAAGGAAAAACAATTTCTAAGGAAGACTCTAAAGCTTTTATAATTTTAGATACTCCCAAAATAGGAGTCGAAGCTTCCAACCCAATCGTAAAAGATACCCCAGAACAACTTAATGTTCTTGAAGAAACTGATAGTGAATCAATTCCAAAAATCAATAAAATCATGTGGAAAGTCCCACAAAAATTATACTTTTCTAGGGCCACTCTACCCGATATAGCTTTAGAGGAATCATCTTCTAAAATCCAGAATAAATATTCTTTAGGATTAATTTATGAATGGAACATAGATGGTGTCTCTGAACATAATCTTATGAACATACTTAGTCAAATGATTATGCTTACTAATACCTATATGACCATCCCAAACACCACAAATCATTCTGTTGCCTATCTCATAATAGCAAGCTTTACAGGCCAGCTAAAAGGATGATGGGATAATTATCTTATTGAAGAATAAAGAACACAGATTCTTAATGCTTATAAGTTATATGATTATGACCAAATAATTATGGATGAAAATAGTCAACCAATCCAAGATGCTGTCAACACTTTGATATATTATATATCTCAACATTTCATAGGAGATTCCTCCCATATTCATGATAAGGATTTAGATCTTTTATCTAATATGAAATGTAAAAATCTAGGAGAATTTAGAGAATATAAAGAAATTTTCTTACAAAAATTTTTCCTTAGGACAGACTGCAACCAACTTTTCTGGAAAGAAAAATTTCTTGCCGATTTATCAAAATTGATGGAAGAACAAGTTCGCAACAAGATTAGAAAAGAATATGGAGAACAAATTCCATATGACCTCCTCTCTTATGATGAATTAACCTCTTATGTCTATAAAATAGGAACACAACTGTGTAACAATATACGTTTGCAACTAGGAGACTTTTATGCCCAATATGATCCCTCTTTCAAAACGTCTAAATCTTCAAAATCTAAATGTACAAGGAAAATGTTCTCCAGAATATAAAGTTAAGAAAAATAGGAGAAAATTGAATAAGAAAAAGGATAAACAAAACATTAGAAAAGAAGATAATAAAACTAAAACTTTTAGGAAATCCTTCAAAAATATTGAATGTTATAATTGTGGTGAGAAAGGACATACTTCCAAATATTGCAAAATTAGTAAAAAAAATCAACGAATTAAATCTAAATGAAGAAACTCTTAATCATCTCAGTCAAATCATGGCCGAAAATGATAGTAGTTCGTCTAATGAATCTAAAGAAGATGGCCTTCAAGTTAATGACATTGAAACCACTTCTCCTTCATAATCAGAAGAATCTGAAAATTCATTAAAAGTAAATGTTTTAACAAAAGAAGAAGAAATTGTTTTACAAACAATTGATCAAATTTCTAACCCAGAGGAAAGGATTAAATATATTAGTAGTCTTCACTCTTCTATAAATCCTAAACAACATTCAGATGTTCCTTATAACCTCTCGAATATTCTCAATAGTGGAAAGAAAATCATTTCTAGACCCATTTCTATAAATGATCTTAAACAAGAAATCAATCAACAAAAAAAGAAATTCAAAACCTCAAGCTTACCTTGACAGAAATTCAAAAGGAAATCTTAGAAATAAGATCAAAATCTACAAAAGGAAAAGAACAGATTGAAGAAATCTTAGAACCTCAATCCAATTTTGACCCCAACTTTTCAGATCCAAGCTTCTTGCTAATGCTTTCAGAAATAACAAGGAAATGGTTTATCAATATCACTATAAGAATTAATAAGGAATTTACTTTAAATACAATAGCAGTTTTCGATACAGGAGCATATCTTCATTGGATTAAAGAAGGTCTTGCACCTACTAGATATTTTCAAAAAACAATTCAATCACTCAAATCAGCATCAGGAAATAAATTACATATTAGCTACAAAATTCCATAAGCTGAAATTATGAAAGATAACACCTCGTATAAAACCCTGGTCCTTCTTGTTAAAAACATTAAACAAAATGTCATTTTAGGAACTCCCTTTATAGGCCTCATGCAACCTTTTAAAGTTACTAATGATGGGATAGAAACCAAGTTCTTGAAGAGAACAATGATTTTTGAGGTTATAAGTAAACCACAAACCAGAAACTTAAATACACTTCAGGAACAATCTATTTCTGAAATAAATTGTATTATTCAAAACAAAGAAAATCACCTCGAATATTTAAAAGAAGATCTTGAACATAAAAAGGTTCAAAAAAATCTTTCTAATCCCACAATAAAAAAGAAAATTGATGATCTTGAAAATTATATAAAAGCTTCTATATATTCGACAATTCGTAATGCCTTTTGGTCCAAAAAATGTTATATAGTTGATTTACCTTGTGAACCAGAATTTTTTAAAAAAGAAATCCCAATGAAGCCAATACCTTCCCAAATGAATTGTGAATTCAACAATTTCTGTCAAAAGGAAATCCAAGAACTTCTTGATAAAAATCTCATTAAGAAGAGTCAATCATCTTGGAGTTGTTTTGCTTTCTATGTCAACAAAAATGCTGAACTAGAAAGAAGAGTCCCAAGGTTAGTCATTAACTATAAACCTTTAAATACGGCATTAAAATGGATAAGATATCTAATCTCTAATAAAAATGATTTGTTGAATAGATTGCATAGTTCAAAAGCATTTTCTAAATTTGATATAAAATCAGGATTTTGGCAAATACAAATCACTGAAAAGGACAGATATAAAATTGCCTTCACTGTCCCATTTGGACAATATGAATAGAATGTCATGTCATTTGGATTAAAAAATGCTCCATCTAAGTTCCAGAGAATCATGAATGATATTTTTAATCCACATTCTAATTATATCATTGTATATATAGATGATGTTCTCATAGTTTCCTCCAATATTGACCGACATTTTAAACATATTAGTCATTTTATTAATGTAGTTAAGAAAAATGGTTTAGTAGTATCACCTACTAAGATATCCCTTTTCCAAACCAAAATCAGATTTCTAGGACATTATATTCATTTAGGAACCATTATAACAATTGAAAGATCGATACTTATTGGTGAAAAATTTCCTAATGAAATCCGAGATAAAAATCAATTACAAAGATTTCTTGGGAGTTTGAATTATGTTACAGAGTTTTTTCCTAATATAAACTCAATTTGCAAACCCCTCCACCAAAGACTTAAAAAAGAACCTCCGCCATGGACCTCAACTCATATAGATATTGTAAAACAGATCAAACAAAGTATTAAGGAAATTCCTTCTTTACATCTTGCCGACCCATTTGCTTTCAAAATTGTTGAAACAGATGCTTCATATATAAGATACGGAGGAATTCTAAAACAGTCAAAAGATAACAAAGAACAAATTGTTCAATTTGTCTCCGAACACTGTAATGATTGTCAAAAGAATTACTCCACTATAAAAAAAGAAATTCTTGCAATTGTTTTATCTATATCTAAGTTTCAAGGAGATCTTTTGAAAAAAAAATTTTTATTACGAATTGATTGTAAATCAACAAAAGACGTCTTACAGAAGGATGTCCAAAATATTGCTTCAAAACAAATTTTTGCCCGATGGCAAGCCGTATTATCTGTTTTTGATTTTGAAATTGAATTTATAAATGGTGCTCTAATTCATTACCGAATTTTCTCACAAGAGAATTTTTATAGGGAAAATGCTTCCCAAAAAACCAACCGGGAGAGATAAAGGCAAAGAAATTGCCGAATCTCCAAAAGTAAAATCTAAAGGCCTGACCAATATTTGACGTTGGCTACAAGCAATTCAATAGCTAGGACAAACCTTCAATATTACCATATCACACCAGGCTAATATGCCTTTGAAAAAAGAACCTGAATCACCATCTTCAAATTCTCCTTTTGATATTTCCAAATTGTCACACAAGGAAGCAATAAAATTCCTTGAGACAGCCTTGAATAACCAGCACTCCAACCAGATTGAGGTAAGCTTGGCTCTCTCACCCAAAGCTTCACAAAAGCTAATGGGAAAAGGAACAATAATTTCTAGTGAGGTGGTCATTCAGCCTACAGCGGTAACCCCTCCAAAATCAAAATTCTTTTCAAAAACAATATTTCAAAATATATGTACTGTTGAGAATGGGTTCTACCATGAAGACCCAAACATATTTGCAAAAAATATATTTTCTGACAAATTTAATTATACTTCACATGATCTTTACAAAACAGTGGAGTTTTATGAGAAAATATTGACAAAAACTAAGTTTGTCACTTTCGGGCATTTTTTTTATACAGATTACATAAATTACTCCACAGCAATGATCCATAAAGTAATCTATTCTTCCCAATGGAAACCAACTCCTATAACTTTGATAAAATTTGATACCAAAGTAATCGAGCCCATGTTATATAGGTCCTCTTATTCCTATTTTGATTACCAACAATCTTGGTGGAATACCTTTTGGAGAAGAAATGTCAACAATTCCTATACTTGGCTATTCTTCTTTGAAAATTTTGATATTCGCTTAATGCCATTCTAGTACATCCGATGGTGGGAACACTTTGGACCCATTAGCGAAATGCTACAACCCATAGTATGACCCAGTTACGAAATATTTGCCAACCAATTTGCACCCCTTTCATATAAAATAAAATTTCCAAATCTGATGCTCTTTTTTTACTACTTTGGAGTATTATGGGTAATAGGTTGGAATTTTAACTATAGAAAAGCCATAGAAACAGATACCTTCATCTTAATCAAAAAATTCAAGATTATGTGGTGGGATGATTTTAAATTTTTTGATAGAGTTACTAAGCAAGTAGTCACAGAATGACTGGGCAAAAGAAACCCACCCCCCTATCAGTTCAGATGATATTACTCCTTTTCTACATAACAAATGGTTTGTTTTATCAAAGCTAGCATTGGCACATTCTCAGCAGCAACTAATGGGATTTTTGAAACAAGCTCTTGAAGAATTGGAAGAATCAAACTCCTCCCACTCACATCATAGTGGGAACACCAATGAAGATGATTGCGATGGTATCAACTTTAGTGATAATGATGAAGAAGAATAAAAGACAAAGAAGGAAAGATCATTGTTTGAATTTTTCTTCACTTTTATAATGAAGACAGAAGAATCTCAGTCTTTTGTGCTTTCAAATTTTACTTTAGTATTTTTTCATACTTTTCACCGTAATACTTTTCATACTATATATATATAGGAAAGCTCTAAGGACTATAGACAAAATATTGCATATTACAATTTATTACTAAATCTATGACCAAATTTCAAGTAAGGGGTCATCGACCATTTCTCATTGCAGAGTAATGTTGCCAATGATTTCCAACTTAGCAAAAAGATTCTAATCTGCCTCAAAAGTCTTTGATAGCCTAGGAAGCGTTTGCTACTAGTTACTTTCATGTCGTGGTGTAACTTATCAAAACCTTTTAGATATGATATGCAATGATATTACCATCAATGAACTCTAATGCAATTTTTTTCTTTTTTCTTCACCAAAAGAAAATTTTGAACAAAAAAATTACTTGCAACTAACTAACTCTGCAACCATTGGTAAATGCATGGCAGAATTTTTCGTGAAGAAAATAGCAAGGTGACTCTAGCTTACCTCTTTCATCCAAACCACATCCACGGCAATCTTGAGCACCCCCAATTTGCTATGCTTTCCGGGAACATTGAGGCCTTCACAATGAACAATTTCTCTTTCGAGATTTCTAAGTTGGTCATGTATCCTGTATCATTTTACACTATCTTTATCAAAGACATACGAGTAAGGTCAAGCACTTCACTTCTTAAGAAATAGTCAGAAGCTTTCCATATATAATATGAGTGGAGTCTTTCTTCTCCAATGAAGTAACATGTAATATCAAAAAAGATCTCTCTTTGATGATGCTCTAACATATCATAATTAATCTTCAATTTATAGAGGACTTACTGCTTGGGCACCAAATCTATCTTCTCTAATGTGTTTTTCCAAACTTTTTGCTTTTGCAGCAAAGTGGGGAACCAATAACCTTAGGAGCTAATGGCAGTTAACCTATTTTTCTGGTAATTTTGCGTGAGATCTCGTCATTGTCATGTGGTAGCACATCCATCCGGAAGGCAAGTTTACTAAAAAGTTGAAGAGCATGGAAAGAATCCATTTCCGTCATTTCATAGATTTTGAACTCTTCAAAATATACTTGGAAACAACTCTCTTCATCCTTCTCTTTGATTGGCAAAAAGTTAATGTCCCTTGTTGTAATGATGATTTCACTTCTTTGATGAAACCAATCTCTATCGCCGGTTGTAATGATGATTTTGCTTCCTTGACGAAACCAATTACTCTTTCCTGCTAGTTTAGATAGTTGGTCCCACTTATCACGTCACCAGGAACAAGGAGAACTTTCTTAGGTAAAGACATCACAAGTATCAAAAACTTTTGTATGGGGCTCACTTGAACATCGTAACTTTTGTTTCGGTCACTTAAGTATCATAACTTATGTATGGTGCTTAGTTGAGTGACATAATTTTTTTTCCGATCACTTAAGTACCATAACTTTAAAAAAATTTCACTTGAGTGCTATAACCTTCGATTGGTCACTTGAGTGAGATTTGAATAGCTTGCATGCGATTAGTGAAATTTGAATAAGAGAGCTCCGATTCCTAAACTAGAAATCGTCTGGTACCCAAACTAATTATGTCAGTCCAGGGAGCTAATTATTGTTATGGCGCTTTAATACGAAGTAGTGAAAATCACATATTGATTATAGTTATGAACAGCTGGGTGTCTGTCAATATCAAACACGCATCTCCGACCGAAAGTGAATGAAGAAAAATGAGAACTTGAAAAAATAAAAGAAAAAAGTGCCAAAAAGTGAAACGATATTAGTTTAGGAACATGAGAGTTGTATTAATTGTTTGTTTATCATGATGAGAGTAGTGCCTGGATCTGAATTGAGACCAAGACACCCATCTCTGTCTGGTCAACCGTCGTTTATCCAAGGTAGTGATTGACAGCACAAGCCGTTGAAATCTCAAGGGCCTCATATAGACCCGGTCAACCTTGCTCAACACTAATGCTTCCCCATTTCCAACTCCTTAATTGACTAATCTCTCTCTCTCTCTCTCTCTCTCTCTCTCTCTCTCTCTCTCTCTCTCGCGCGCGCTCTCTCTCTCTCTCTCCCTCTCTCTCTCTCTCTCTCTCTCTCTGTGAGAGCAGAATGAGCACTTTCTTTCTTCTTTTTGGGATCAATTTGGCTAATAGTCTTATATGGAAATGCTGGTCTGGAGGAATTGCTTCCCATAGAATCTGATGAAGAAATATGCTCATACTTAAAGTCATTTGACATTGGCAAACAGAATACTTTATTCATAGAATGATATAGATAGTAACAAGAAGGATAAAAAAAAGTGGGATAATTACCAAAAAAGTTATGAACCTATTATATGGATGCCAATTCAATCATAAATATTTCAATTTGGCCAGTTTAGTCATAAACATTTTGACAATTTGCCGATGTAGTCCTTTCGACCAATTTTGGCCGGAAATCACTAACAATTTAGTCCTAAATCTTTCACTTGGAACTTAGGATAGTTTTAATGGTGTTGAGTTAACCATAGTCACCTAAATAGAAACAACATTTGCATCTACTGAAAATCGTACTAAATAGTTTTGTTAGTAATTAGAATCTTCGAAGGATTTCTCAACACTACCAAACTGCAGCCACAGATGTAAAATCTATGGGTATATCCATCTTACCGTTAAAAAATTACACACATTGTCTAGTATCAAAAGAAAAATTAATTTTAGAGATAACTGTTTTCATTAAAGACAAAGAAGTTCACCTTAAATGAGTAAGTTTTGCTCTTATAAATTATTTAAGTGGATTGAGCGACATACAAGTTGAAACCTTAATATGTGGCCCAATTATGAAATTGCTCCACTATGTCATGCTTATGTTGATAGTTCCCCATTATTTATCGCATCCGTAACGAAATATTTAGTTGGTACATTTTTGTTATAGTTAAAGTCGTACGTAACAAGTGTTCAATTAAAACATAAATTGATTGTGTATTGAAAAAAATAAAAGTTTCCTGATCGTCAGCTACCATGTCTGATTGCCACAATAAAAATAAATATATAGAGAATGATATGATGAGATTAAAAAAATCATCAACGTCTTTATCGCGTGCACGTATATATATATATCTTGCCAATTGTTTGAGAAATATCCAACAATGATTCCGGTATAGGAAATAGGGTTGTAGATAAAATAAACAACTCACAAGAAACCCTCGATCTACTATGCGACCTTTGTGGTACGGTGGTCACACTTGAAACCACCATTACATACGTGAAGTAGGCCATTAGGAGAGACAAGGAGTAGAGAAAGCAAGCGAGCGGCAACAACCACCGCCATGCAGCGGTCGCCATAGTGCGTGGTCCCTGACCGTCGCAAGGTGGTCGTAGCCCCCATAATCCAGTCGAGGAGAGAAAGAGAAGGAGAGAGATCAGGCGGCGGTGGTCATCAATCTAGGGCAACCACCGTCTTGGAGGTATCGCTGGAGAACAATGAACACCAACGTGACAACATCTCTCTCTCTCTCTATCCCGCAATACTTCCTGCAATTTCCTTTTTGGGAAAAACCATCAAAAACCCCAAATTTTACCTCCCGTGACACATTTACCCCGAAATTTTTTCTGTGACGCCAAAAACCCCAAACTATGCTATTTGTGATACATTTACCCCAATGTATTTAATCAATGGGCATTTTCGTCTTTTTTTCTTTTTCTTTTTTTTTCTCTTTTTTTTTCCTTTCCGGCGAGGGCCGGGCAAGGGCTGCCCTCGCCGGCATCGAGCGAGGGCGGTCCTCGCCGGCGTCGAGCGGCGTCGGGCGAGGGTCGCCCTCACCTGGGCGAGCGAGGACGGCCCTTGCCCGACTCAGGCGAGGTCGACCCTTGCCCGTCGACCTCGCCCGAGTCGGGCGAGGGTCGCCCTCGCTTGATCTGGCGAGGGGGGCCCTTGCCGGCGTCGAGCGAGGGCGTCCCTCGCCGGCGCCAGGCGAGGGTCGCCCTCGCCTGGGTGAGCGAGGGCGGCCCTCGCCGACGCCGGGCGAGGGCGGCCCTCGCCAGATCCGGCGAGGGCGACCCTCGCCCGACGCCGGCGAGGGTCGACCTCGCCTGAGTCGGGCGAGGGCCGCCCTCGCTCGCCCAGGCAAGGGTTGCCCTCCCCTGACGCCGGCGAGGGGGGCCCTCGCCCGACGCCGGCGAGGGCCCCCCTCGCCCGAAGCCGACGAGGGGCCCCCTCACCGGATCCGGCGAGGGCAGCCCTCGCGCGACATCGGCGAGGCCCCCTCGCCGGAAAGGAAAGAAAAAGAGAAAAAAAAAAAAGAAAAAGCAAAAAAGACGAAAATGCTCATTGACTAAATACATTGGGGTAAATGTGTCACAAATAGCATAGCTTGAGGTTTTTTGTGTCACAAAAAAAGTTCGGAGTAAACGTGTCACAGATGGTAAAGTTTGGGATTTTTGATAGTTTTTTCCCTTCCTTTTTTTCTAGGTTTTTTTAACTAACTTTATTGCAATAACATTAACCCACCCTTCTAGTTCTGATAAGTTATTGGAGATTTTATCTAAACTTATACGGGACTCATATTATCTACATTACCAAACGACAGATGGGATAGCTTTTAACCTAAAAGTCTTTCAACAAAGACTACTAAGTGCGCTTCTAGATGTTCATGGGTATTAGCCAATGGGGCAGAAGATCAACGTGTTCGTTTCTTCATTATGTCGGTTTCGAAAAAGATTGGTGTTGAATTTAGAGAGCACGTGAATGGTGAGCGACAACATGTTTTCTAGGGTTTTTTTCCCCGTTTGAGAGAGAATCATGGAAATAGGAACGACTATTAAGTGAAATGAATGTTGGATTAGGGTATTTATGAATGCAATGGGCACTAATAGATCACAAGTACTTTTCTAATTGAGGGTTTTAGCAAAATATGAACGCAGAAAATTAGCTTACTGAGTGCATTTTTGTCATTGTATACCGATGACGGGTACTAACGAAAGAATGAATTGAGAAAATAAGGCTCTTCATACTTTTGATTTCTCGATAAAAAAAAATAAAGGATGAGGGAGGAGTGATGAACTTAGATTCCTCTAAGTACTATTATAAGAGTTTCATACCCAATACGAAATAGTAAGTTTGAGCCGTAGCAACTTAATCCAACCCTAATATACGAGTCTGTTATCATAGCCCCACATATGTGTCAGAAATTTCGAAGTCTCTCAACACGAGCTTTCATACTTTCAATTAGTTGCTAAATAAAATATGTAAATAGTGATCGGTGGCTGGTGGTTGTCTTTGTATTTTTTTTCCTTTTGTCCTTTTGTCCTTTTTAGTCTTAGTGGAAGGTGGATTAACATACCTCGCAGGAGAAATTACAAGCAAGTGCAGCAAAAGGTAATGGTCATCACGTGCGATGTTGAGATACACTAGTCAAGTCTTCGGCTAGAAGTCCTCATGGTCACACAGGTTCACCATGAACGCAATAGCAAGAATAAAGCAAACAACTCAATTTTTGGGGAAGGTTAGTTTACATGATTTAATGTGGGAACATCACACCAAAATTGTTAAAGCATTTTGTAGGTTGTACAATCGAGTCCTATACATTTTAAAAAATGTAAATAAATCTTAAATGATTTGAAACCCGAGCATTCAAGTCCTAATTCCATTGGGTTGCATCCAAATGACATAATTTCATTCTATTTGGGTTTCTGGCGAAATTAAGCGTTATTTTTTTGGATATGTAGGGGCATGGTTGTTGACACCTGATTGCCTGGATGCCTATGAAATAACTTACAAATCTCATGAGCTGGTGAAGTCTAAACCTTTGACTTATACAAGTCCAGGCCTTTGACTAGTGTAGGAGGTCCTTACCCAGAGCACTTTGCACGTAATTAGTTGGTTTTAAACAGCTAAAATTTAGTTCTTGATCTAGAAATTGGGATAATTGTCCAACAAGTCTTAAACCTATTATACGGCGGCCAATTCAGTCCTAATCCTTTCAATTGTGCCAATTTAGTCTTAAACTTTTTGACGATTTATCAATTTAGTCATAAACTTTTTAAAGATTTGTTAATTTAGTCCTAAATCGATTATTTGGATAATGGGTTGAAAAGACTACATTGACAAATCGTCAAAAGGTTCAAGACTAAATTGATAAATCATCAAAAGGTTAGGACTAAATTGACACAATTAAAATGTTTATGATTAAATTGGAAAATCATCAAAAGATTTAGGATTAAATTGGCACAATTGAAAGATTTAGAACTGAATTGGTTGTCGTACAATAGGTTTAGAATTTTTTGGATAATTTTTCTGTTAGAAATTTCCCAACATTTCAACCAACTGCGTCAACCCTGGCGAGTTAATTAAGCATTAGTTTGAAGAATTATTAAGCATGTCAGTTTTGTCGATCATGGATTGTATAGACAAATTATGACTATAAATTGAAATTAACACTTAAATTTTATGCCAAAGCAAGTGGAAATCTAATCTAAATTAAAAACGTAGAACTTGATCTTCGATCTCAATTTGTACCATTAGAAAGTCAATTAGTCATTTAAACGGAAATTCATTAGAATAATAAGATCCATGCGTTTGATTTCCACAAAATAACAAATACCAGCAAACTTCAAGCAGTAAAACTAGGTTTCAAAAGACTAGCAAAATTCTAATTCTCATCCAATCAACGAAAAGATTATAAAATACGAAATTGAACGTTCAATAGCGGTTTTTCCATTGCTCAATTTTATATCAAATTGGAGCCCTATAATTAATTCACGTGAACAAGTCATACAATCAACAATAGTTAAAAGCCACATGTTTTTCATATGATTATGGTCCAAAGAGTACTCAATTTTGGTGCAAAAAGGATGCCACCTACATCGCGATCATTACTTAATTGCACATAATTCACATCGAACGATAAAAACTTTTGATGTAATTTACCTATTCGACATGTATTCTCAAAGTCCTTTTTGGAAAAGAAAATCGAACAAAATGAAAAAAAAAAAACTACAAGGCATGTTTTTATTTCATCCCATATAACAAAATTTAGGGGACCCAAAAGACTAAAGTGAACACGACGTCCACAACTAGAAAAGCTGATCTGACATATTCCACAAAGAATCCCACTGCACATAAATTATACTCAGAAGCCAGACAATCCATAGGACAATTCATTATTCATGTCCAATTGGCTGTTTTTTTTCTTCCTTCTTTTCTTACAATATGTCTGGAAATATTTTTAGCTCTCTTGATCGCACATGTCTTTTGCGCTCCACGATTATTCCTTGATCTTAATTTACCTTTTTTTTTAAAATTGGGTGGGTCTCGGATTGAAATTTGATCATTGTGGTTACTCGTAAGTTTTGTTCTGGCGAAAGACTAATCAAGACTAATCGTCACAAAATGTTTTTGTCATTTTTTATGGTTTGAATCAATTTAGAAAAATGAGTCAACAAAAAATCTTATTATAACCAAATGAAAATCTTTTCCAAGTGTTGATCCCGGTCCCGACTTAATTCCTCAACACTCAAAGCCCGGTCCTTGACGGTTGGTCTCTTGGAGCCAAGATTGAGTCCTCGATGCTTGGATGTTGGTCCGATGGGTCTGATCCAAGAGCCCGACATCTGGGTCGAGGCAGTCTACAAATTGTCGATTTGCGTGAGACAAATGGAGGGTCACTTCATTCGGGGAGTTACCTACACTTGCTCGGACTACTCTGGTGTGGTTGCGTGCGGACAGTGAGATACTGACCATTCTAGAGAGCCCCAAAGGGTATAGAGCCAAGCAAGTTGGATCCAAAACGTCAAAGCACCTTTCCAACTTTAATCCGCCTTGCTTTTTTAGCTCCAGTTTGGCAAAGAAGAGACATAACAATATCACCAGATGTTCTCTACTATTTATGATCAACATGACTTGCATCTAAGCATATGTCTGTCTGCAGCTTCAAAACCTGCATATGCTAAAGAGGTGACCAAGTGCACAAGGAAGTTATTTGTATTGATCACTTTCAAGGACGGTTTATTTTTTAGGTTTTTCCTTATATAATTGAGTAAGTCAAAACAAAATTGAAGTCTCCCCCGCGTGTCTCGTATCTCGATCGCCTGAGTTTATTGCTCGGCTATTGAACGAGTAACGTCAGAGATGATTTGGTCATATTGAGTGAGATTGATTCTTAAGAGTTTCCCACTATGCATAAACCATGAGCAATGATTCCATTCAGAATTAGCTAATTCCAGAAAGGCGACAGAGAAGAAAGAGGAAGTGAAAAACTGATATTAGTTCAGGAAAA
This sequence comes from Syzygium malaccense, assembly GCA_031216405.1. NCBI lineage: Eukaryota > Viridiplantae > Streptophyta > Magnoliopsida > Myrtales > Myrtaceae > Syzygium > Syzygium malaccense. The sequence goes on along the minus strand of CM062261.1, from coordinate 1,819,108 downwards.
GCAATGTGAGAGATGAACATCAGCATGATCAACAACAGGCAACTAGGTTTTGTTATAAAAATGGCAGTGACAAAATTCTCTAGCTAGGTGAACTTTCTCGGATCGCATCCAATTTAAGTGTGTTACCGCTGCACAAAGTACATCAATTCCCTGAAAGGCACGGAGCAATCTTGCTGAATCACTGGTCGACAAGCCTCATACTCAGAGACCGTCGAAGGATCGACTAAAGAGCTCATGTCATTCCAACTGTAGCTGCTCTCTGGGGTGCTGCTCGCTTGACTGCTACAATTGCCGCAGAAAGCTTCCAACAGCACATCTGAGCTCTGTTGGTTGCTATAGACCGCTTCATCTTCGCCAACGTTGTCGTTCGCGAAATATTGAAGCTCGTTCCACGCATTCGGAACTGCCTGTTGGATGGCACTGATGAAGTGGGTGTTCGATAACTGAGAAGTGTCACAGCTTATAGAGTTCCCAGATTGGAAAGAAGCAAGTATGTTGCTCGAGGGTTCTGTGAACATGTCACCACTAAGTGAAGGAGGAGGAGGAGGAGGGGGAATGTGCATAGGGTTTTGTAAATCGCCGAAAGTGCTAAAGACCGATCTCAGGTGGTCTTCAGAGAATTGTCCTCCGACATAAGTAAGCGGATCACTCGGTGATCTGTGATGAGGGATGTTGGGAATTTCCTGGAGAGTTGATGGACTAGCGAAGTCTGGTAGCTGCGGCCAGTACTGGTTGTAATTGACGGTCCCGGTTCCGGCACCATTCACCATTGAACTTTCCTTCTGATCTCTCTTTGTAGCTTCTTCCTTCAAACCACTCGTGATCCGTCCAGTGCTGCGCTCCTTTGGCTGCCGGCCAAAGAGCTTCTTCTTGAGCCTCGTGTTCCAATAGTTCTTGATGTCGTTATCGGTCCTCCCTGGTAATTGCGCAGCAATGATGGACCACCTACATGAGCATTGAGCGAGAGAGAAAGTAAGCACTCGCTTTGAAAAGGCGAAATTTGACGGATAGAGGGACAACAAGTCTGATTATCTCGGGATTTTTTTGACGAAGATATAGAGGAAGAAGCTGAATAGATTACCTGCTTCCAATGGTGACATAGAGACTACATATTATCGTCTCTTCTTCCTCGGAGAAGGCACCGTGCTTGATGTTCGGCCGGAGATAATTGAGCCAACGAAGCCGACAGCTCTTACCACACCTCTTGAGGCCTATATTAATAACACGAGCAATTGAAGAATTAAGAATCATTTTCTAAACTCAACTAAACGACTCTGGACTAAGTTCATCAAGAACAAAGTTGAAGGGAAAAAAAGAGAACCCGCTCTGCCTAGAAGCGTGGGACATACCGATCTTCTGTGGCAAGGCAATCCAGTTGCCGCCGGTGCCGTGCTGCTCGATATGCGCCTTGAGCCTGGCATCTTCCTCGGGAGACCAAGGGCCTTTCTTGACATTGGCTTTGTCACAGCAAGGAGCTCTGCCCATGCTTTTCTGCGTCTCGAACTGTTATGGTGATCTCGAAGTCGATTGGAGTTCTCTTTCTCTTTCTTGAGGGGTAGATGTCAATTGGGTGATGATGATAATGCTAATATATATACACAGAAAAGAGAAGAAAGAGGAGAGACAATAATGGCTGGAGAAGGAAAGACATGGAGTTGGGCAACGGGATTTCAAAAAGTAGGGATTAGAAAAGAAGAAAGAGGAAGCTTTATGATTATAATAATGGTGGGTATTTTGAAAATTGCTCAGAACAGGTCCAAGGGTCTTTCCCTCTTGTCTTGTTATTCCAAGGATGGGGTTATACGCACTATCGCCATCCCACATTGACTATCTATCTCTCCCTCTCTCCCTCTCTCTTTCTCTCTCTAATTTAGGGTTCCCTTGGATTTGGTATGAATAAATTTCACCAAACCATGCATAGTTAGTAGGATAATATTTGAAAATATTATTTGAAAAACCGACATGAATTTAACGTACATAAATTTTACAACATAATTAACAAAATGAGATAGGCATTTTTTTCATGTCACTACTTGACATGATTATAAAACACCAATACGACACGCAAACATAAATTGCTAATCATAATTGATTGATAGCTCATCTTTCAAGTTTTTTTTTTGGTCGAATGCCTGTCAAGTTTGGCAACCACAAAATAAGTTGAATTTGTCTTTTTTATATTTTAGTGACACAAGCGCAAAAACCTGATTACTTGAAGGCTCATGGAACAACATGTAAGTTGCAACAGAATAGTTATATCTAAACATTTAGCTTGTGTAAGTGGCCCTAATTCAAGAGCAATTTGCATGAGTTTGTGGGATTTCAACGAGTAACTTTCATCTCATAAGCTGATAACGTTGTTGCGGTCCAATCGACGGCATCAACGTGGGGTTTAAATAACTCAGATTTGAGCATGAGAAGCCCCCGGGAAAAACAAAAAAGAGTTCAAATTTGGTCAAGAGCGATAGTGCTTGATGATGTGTTGAACTGTAAGACATCTTCGTATTGGCCATCAGACGTTCATACAAGTTGTGCGTCCGACATTTATTGGTTGTTTCTTCTCAATAAATTAGATTTTAACCAATCAAACACCTAGGCGAAATTTGGACTTCATTTTGCGAGTCGTGGGACAGGATGTGCTTCGGACCTAGGTCTTGGCAGATGACATTACAACGTTCTTTGCATTTTTTTTCTGTTTGTGGTTTCTTAGTACATTTGTTGTCTGCTCTCATGAATTAGGCTTGATCCGGCAAGTAACATAGATGTATCGCAGGTGTTCTTGCTGCTAGTAATTTGGTTGCTGTTTGAAATATGGGTTTAGCTTCCACTGCGAATTGTACAAATTTAATGCACAAGTTAATCCTGTTTTCCCACTTGACCGCTCTAAATAAATTAAAGTTAGGACAAGAATTAGCGACTTCTCGCTAGGTTTCACTTGTTTATTAGAGCACCGATTGGGCACGTAGTGCTCAGGTACACACTATCATTTTTTGTTGCTATGTTGTCGTCCACACAGACAGTCTTCCACGAGCTCTACCACATAGCGCCACAGCATCTACTCCCTTTCGTCGCTATGTTGTCGTCGCCCTGTTGTCATCGTCGGCTAGCCTCAAAGACCCAAACACCATCCCGAGCCATGGAGCCCTTCAAACCTCGGATCCGACCTCACCGAGCCAAGATTTGGCATTGCCAACATTGGCTGGCCAGAGGTAGTGTTGCCTAAGTCCGGCGACGTCGTCCGCGGCAGTTGACATTGGGATAAACCTCACCCAAATAACTGATCAAAGGTACATAGACCAAGTTCAACTTCCAGAAGAATTCGACTTGCGTAATGGATGATGATCCTGGTATGCTACACGTAATGGATGAAGAAGAGAGTCAAAAGAGTACTGTAAAGCAAAGAAAATGAGTTGGTTGAATTGTTCCTGGCTTACGCACGTTGTTGGAACGGCTCAATCCTGTACCGACGTGAGCGGACCTCCCAACAAGATATCAAACGCAGCTTCCACGAGACTTCTTTCCTTAATTTCTAAAGTTGTACCAGCATGCAGTCATCAAGTAATGAAAGAGGCTTTCCACATTGTCATTAGGTATAGTTTTGAATTTCTCTAGTTTGCACTTATTAAATAATTGACATATGAAAAGCTGTGAAGGAACTTTAATCGTGTTTTCTTTGGGATTGCGATCTTCCAGATGATATTTACTTATCTCGAGATCACGGCATATCGCTTGTGAATGTATCTGATGCCAAAACGCGATGGAAAAATTGACTGAACAAGAAAATTCGACAGAAGATAATTTGTCCTCCAAATATGATTATCAAATCAAAATATCCAAAGTCTCCTCGAATGAAACCTTAAAACAAGCTTATATATCCTCAAACCTAACTCTACTAGGATTAGTAAACATCAAAACGTAAAATTACGAAACTACCATTTACTAAATTAACCCATAAAAAACTAAAAAAAAGAAAAACCCATCTAAACGACCCCGAATCGCGAAAATCCATCGGTAGTCACGGCCAACGGCCGTGAGTATTGATCAGCACGCTGTTTCGCTTCAGCTCACCAAATTTGAGCTCGATCCGACATCATTGACTTCAAGCCCGTCGGTTCGTCCAGTCGCATAACGGGTCCGCCGGTCCCCTAGGTGCATCAATATCTCAACCACATATATTTATATGCTCTTATGATTTCGGGGACTATATGGAGTTTAGCCGGATAAATTACCAATTTAGTGTTAAACCTATTGTGCAGATGATGATTCAATCCTAAATTTTTTAATTTCGCCAATATAGTCATAAACATTTGCCATGAAATTCTAATGTAGTCCTGAACCTTTGAGAGTTGATTGGATTTGTTATATTTGGAGCATGCAACAATGAAATTCATGCGGTTCTTCAATTAAAAAGTTGTCATAAAAACGATGCCTCCTCTTCAAGGGTCTAACACTTGTCTTCTAGATGATTTAATTAAATGCGCATATGAATTTGCAACATGCATGAATGTGTGTATATATGCCCCAAATTTGGGGGAAAACATAATTCTTAGATTCTACTTAGTTTCATTGATGAAGAACTATAACACCGGATCAACCCACCCATGGGTAGATCAGTTGGTTAGGGCGTACTTGAAATTGTGTGGTTAGGCGCACTGGTCCAGGTTCGATTCCCCAGCTGAGCACTTGTGATTTAAGTAGGAGGCCATGACGGTGGGTTGCTGTGCTAGTCTCTCCTTAGGAATAGTCGAGGTGCGCGCAAGATGGTCCCGACACCTCGGTTACCAAAAAAAAAACTATAACATCGGATCATTGATGAAAGAGCTCATGATGTTTTTTTTTTCAGCGAATAAGGGACAAGGAGGAGTCATATAAAAGATGTTTCATGGTCACTAGTAGGAATAAATCGAAGAAAATTACCTAAAAAATCCCAAACATATTGTACAAATGCCAATTCAGTCTTAAATTTTTAATTTTGCTAATTTAATTCTAAATCTTTTAATGATTTGCCAAGGTAGTCATTAGAGCCAATTTTAGTCGACAATCACTCATGTGGACGCCGGCCATCTTACGTAACACATTTGGTGCTAACATGGACATTTGCAAATTTTTAAAGCATTTTTCTGAATTTTCTTCTGCTTTTCTTTTCTTCCTTTTTTTTTCTTTTCCTTTCTTTCCATTTTGTTTTCTCTTTTTTCCCTATGTCCCTTTGTCGATCCATAGCCTCGCCTCTATTGACCAAGGTGAGGGCTTGCGAACCCTCATATCGCCACAAATCCGACGAGGGCATCGTGGGCCTCAACCAGATTTGGCGAGAGCTTCCGAGCCCTCGTCTTTGGTCGGCAACCTCCGCTAGCCATCACTAAGGTCGTAGACTGGCGGTGGGAAGTAGGAAAAAAGAAAACAAAAATAAATAAAAGGACAAAAATTTGGTTGGAATGACTATATTGGCAAACCATATAAAGATTTAGAACTAAAATTGGTTAATTTGAAAATTGTAGGATTTAATTTAGCAAAATAGATACGTTTATGATGGGATGGGAGGACTGTCATGATTCGACCAGATTCGACTAGTACTCTAAGAGGCATAGACACCAAATGTCATAAAAAAAAATTAGTCACAATATTCCAAAAAAAAATTGGAGCTCTTCGGGTTGCTAGAGATCCATTTTCTAAGTGAGTAAATTGGTAATTTTTTTTAAAAGCAAGTCTCATATTGATTTCGGGTAAACAAATATATTTGTAACATTGGAGCAACTGTGAAATCCGTATAGAATTAGGAAGGATTCAATAAAGAGATTGATAATTGTGACATTGGATTCTAGAAAGATTGACGGACTTCAAACCCAATATGTAATAGGAGTTGACCCCACCTTATACTTAGAAAAACTCGATTCCACCTAGAGATCGAGTGAAACCCGAGAGCACTTGGTCCAATGGGGATAAAAAATAAAGCTAAAATCATGCTAAAAAGTCTAGAAGAAAGGTAAGAAAGAAATAATAAAAATCTACACGCTAGAAAGTGCTTTCTATCATTTGGGACGATGAATCCGTCTTTGATTTTTGTTAGGTCACCAAACGAGAGACCCTAATATGGTTTTGCAAAGAGATATGAACTACAATTACAATTTTTTTTGGCTAAAACTACTTGAATTTGGTGTCACATCAAATAGCTTAAGCTAACTTTAGCGATTTTTACTTGACTCAATCTCTTTAAACAAGAGTATGAGAGAGTAATCTCCCATCAGAAACGCTCTGAACTTGTTGTGGTTTAGTAGATTTATTGTAAAATCTACATAAAATAAGGGTGGTTAATATGCAAAATGGTACAGTGCAGCATTCCGTGTTATAGAAATTGCAGCGGATCGCTTGTCGCATGTCATGAGGACGCAAACAAATGATGGCTTACTGCGTGTCAAAAGGAAACAAGTTAATTAGTTCATTCTGGAATTGTTGGACTTATGGATCTCTATGCTTTTGGACTTCTAGATCTCTAACACTTTTTGGATGTCTAGGCATCGACACTTCTAAAATTCAGCATTTTCGGAGTTTAGATCTTATCCATGATCGCATCATTGTGAACTCCAAAACTCACTACTCTCTCGACTTCTGGTGACTCAACACTCTTAGCGTGCCACCAGCCATTCGAGCCGTACTAGAGTCACTCGCTCCTCCTCTCATGCCCTCTCTATATCATCCCACTTTCGGAGCCATCTATGCGTGACCCTAATCCTTCCACGAGGGTAAGAGTTCTCTGGAGAAAAAATCTCAACCACACTGACGTGCCTAATGGTCAACGCAACTCCTTTCATCCATCATTTTAGTATGCAAAAGTCGATCCCGAATTCTACCCGATGCGCAATACTTAAAAAGAAAAAAGCTGAAAATCACATCCTCGCACTGTAGTAGAACGATTAATTAAACAATTAATCCACAGTAGCTTGACGTAATTGATGGCTTTTTGGGGAGGGCTGGAGGAAGATGATCCAACACGACAAATTGTGGAAACAAGACATCCATTTGGGTCCCAAACTAAGATCAAGAACATGATCATAATTCAACGCATTGTTTCAAGTCCCACCCTCGATGTTTCCTTCATTATTTATCGTTGTTATCATTATTATAATCGCAATGATTATTATTATTTTATTGAAGTTGGAATTCCGTGGACAAACGGTTGCCCACTATCACATCAATGGCGTCAACAATTTAGACCTTATCGCCTGTCCCTTGCGATCACTACTCCCTTTACAGCTGCATCATTTCTCTCGGCAGCCTCGCGGGGAGCCCGTTTACATGGCAAATCAAAGCATTTACGGAATAAAACAACCTGGATGTATTATTAAAGAAAAAATTAATCTAAACGTCCGAATTATTTTAATGATTTTTCTACAGTTTGTACCTCTAATATCAATTAAATATTATCGATGGATTAATGTCGAATCTGTCGGATGTCCCACAGAGAAGAACGAGTCATAAATCGACAAGTTTCGATATTTGCGTAATTTCGATTGATGAAAAACAAACATTATAAATGTTTAACTAAAATCGCCAAAATTAAATACAGGGAGACTTAACAAGCACCTTGCCCATAGTATAGGCGTGCACGTAGAATTTGAATAGTTGGGTAAAGAAAAGAAAAACACATAAAGTGTCCAAGGGAACTTTGAAAGGGTAAAATGAGAAAAAGGACGACTTGTGAAGGACGAAGAGATGGAAGTCAAAGTCGGCTGGGGCAATAAAACTCCACAAGAGAATAAATTACGTTAAAACTTCATGATTTAGTCAAATGTGATCCGTATAACGAGTCTTGCATGCTACGGGTGCATGTGAATACAATCGCAGACAGCCTTGGATCAGGGGATCCCCATGCACCCACAACAACCAAAGAACTTTTCTTATATAATTGTTAACACTCGACCTCTTCTCACATCGCCTATCAACGTAATTTATATGCTATTTATTTAAATATGGTCGATCTCTATCTATTAGTTTAAACTTTTATATTGGACATTCTAATGTGCTTTTAAAGCCAAGTTTGCACCCGGTTTATTTTGCATGTGAGGCCCCCTGTATGTGTCGTTCCTAATTCAGCAGGACCTAATAAAATTTTCGGAATCTTTAGGTTTAAAATTTTGTAATCCTTTAGGTTTCATCAATCTTTTATGTATGACCAGATAAAATAAGGTCAACGCAAAAATTATAGAGCCACCGTATTTGAGGGTTTAGTCTATTTCGTTGTTTGAATCCTTTGTTAATGTCGGCCTAAAGCCCAGGATGACCCCTGAGCACGTGGGATTCTACACCAGAGTATTGCAGCTGTCCTAGTTTTTCTGGGAAACACCTCATAGCTGCAGCATCCCCACGACTGTACTAGATTACAATAGCTTTTGGAAAGTTTTCTCACCTTCGCTTTAAGGTTTTGCAGTTTGAAAATCTATATCATCCTCTCCTTTTTTTTTTCTTTTCTGTTAGATTTCAAAATCTATATTATCAAATCTGCAAGTAGTACTGCCTTCACAAGATGGCTAGCATGCGACACACTCGCAGAAACAGCTATTCCCAATAGGTACTTTGCTCCGCGCGGCACTTAGTTTTCACACATATCCACCAGATCCAAGCGGGCCAAGCCCCAAAAGGGACTACTCAAGTAATGACCATTTTAAGGATGGATTTTTTTTTTAAGGATGGATTTTACTTATGAATCAATGTACACGCTTTCTCCCGTCGAAATGTGAGACTTGGGTGTTACACTTTCCAAGTTAAAAAAAAAACCATTTGAGTAACCACTCCAAAAATTTAATGTATTGAGGAAAAACCTACGGCTTACGTAGTCCTTAATTAATAGTTTCTATCTCACTAATACAATACAAATGCGATTATCATCAATAGGGAAAATACAAAGTATTAATTAAAATCAACTCGAGGAACTCTAGAAAGTAGTCGAGCTGGTCAACACTCAATGCCAACTTGACTTCTTGAGGGAGCGCGATCATACGGGTAATTTTAACAGACAAAAAGAAAATTGTAATCAATCAGAGATCTTGTTCTTTCCAAGAAATTCTATCGGAAATCAAATCGAAGGTGTCAAATTGGACTTCACATTAACGACAAAGCAATAGCCAGTAAAGTGAGAACTATAATGTAAATTTGTCACCAAGAATTGGAAAACAAAGGTCGATTGTGAAGTTTCGATCTTAAATTCCTACTTGGAGCTAGCACTTAACTTACCCTCCGTTTCTTTCAGAAAATAAATAATTTAGAAAATATCTTCTTAAAAGTAATTGTTTTTATTGCTTAAATGGATGAACGAAAAATATTTTCTATCACTTTGTAAAAATTTATTGTTGTCGATAACGAAAATATTTATTTACTAATTATTTAAACAATATAAACAATTATATTTTTTGAGAATGTTTTTAAAATCATTTAGATTTTGCAAAACAAATAGAGCCCAATTTTATATAAAAGTAATTTTTTGCAAATCTCCTAATCCTCTTGTGAACCAACTTTGAATAAAGCGATACATGGACTTTAGTTTAAGGGAAAAAGCCACAAAAACCTTAAATTATGCCCACTATGACACATTAACCCTAAGCATTTTTTTGTAACATAAAAAACTCCAAACTATGCCTACTGTGACGCATTTACCCTAAACTTTTTCTTATGATATAAAAAACCTCAAACATATACTTATGTAACACATTTACTTAGGCCGCCTAAGTGCCATATCAACACCATTTGCTTTCTGGCGTCTATATAAGCAGATTTTTAATAGGCTTCAATGACGGAACTTTGATAAATGGTAAATGTGTCACATAGATACAAGTTTGAGATTTTTAGTGTCATAGAAAAAAGTTTATGATAAATGTGCTACAACGGACATAATTTGGGATTTTTGATGATTTTTTGCCCTTCTTTTAATACATAAAAGTTGATTTTAAAAGTTGATTTAAACCACCCGCCTGGGTGGCGCTGCTGGAGCGCGCACTCTTCCTCTCGCAAAAGGTTGAGTGTTCGAATCCCGAGCGCCGTAGGGTGACTTAACCGGTGGCACGTGTGTGGTGGCTAGCACGTGTCGCCTCCAGGGTTTACTCCCCGACTATCGGCCGTGCGGGGGTTCCCTGGATTATAAAATAAAATAAAATAAAATAAAATAAAAGTTGATTTAAGGTATCACCTAACCACTAAAAGGGTTGTAGTATCGGTTTTTTGTTTCTTGTTTTGTTTTATACTTTAAACTAGTAGTTAGGGATGTGCAAAAGGATACTTGCGAAATCGGTATGACCGGATAGTTTTCAAGATGAGTACTAAAGGTCGCATTCTAGAACCTGTGAAATTGACATATTTCTGGTATCCAATGTGGTTCTAAGAGTCTAAAGGGGGGTAGGTTTCGGATTTCAGAAACTTGGAATTGATATGACAGGATAAATTTCGAGGCAAAACAAATACCCTACTCGCCCTGAAACTTACGCAGCTGTCACCGGCAACCACTCTCTCCTTTCATATATTTTGGTAAAAGGAATCTGCGACGGGAAAGTGAAGTGTAAAAGTCTTCAAGTGGAAAAAGATGGAAACGGTCTTTCATATGTAGGCCACCAACATCTCCCCCATCATCTCTCTTCTTTTATCTTGTTTGTCTTATTTAGCTGTCGCTAGTGCGCAGCCTGACATTTGCAATTCAACCTTCTTAAAGTCTTGCTCAAGTACAATCTCCAGGTAGCTATCTTCCAGAGGCAATCTTCAAATCTCTCTCTCCTCTCTCTGCATAATGATGCTTTAAAAAAATCTTACTTATATATATGGGTGTTCATATCAGTCCATTTATTTGGAAGGTTTTGCTAGCTTCGAACTTTCATTTCTTGTTTAATACCTAATTATTAATAAGTGAAAGCTCTTTTCAGTACAACTTTCATATGTCCAACAATTTTAACATGTCCAGAAAATGGATCCAGGATGCTTTTTTTTTTTGGTAAGGAGATCCAGGATGCTTTTATCAATCATATTTCCTAACAATCCCATCAACCCATAAATTTGGTCATACATGTGATACAAATCACAAAGTTAAAAGTTTTTTTTTTTTGGTAACTGAGGTGTCCGGGCCAACTTGCGCGCACCTCGACTATTTCTCGGGAGAGACTAGCACAGCAACCCACCGCCATGGCCCCCTACTTAAATCACAAGTGCTCAACTGAGGAATCGAACCTGGGATCAGTGCGCCTAACCATACAATTTCAAGTACGCCCTAACCAACTGAGCTACCCATGGGTGAGTTCACAAAGTTAAAAGTTGATAATGAATAATTTGAAAAATGTTTCTTAAAATAATAGTGTGTATATTTTAGTAAAATTAGCTAATGTAAAATGAACAGCAATCCATGCTTGAGCATTTCCGTTGATGATGAAATTATCTTTTGTCAATCCATTTTTGTTAGCGACACAGGCAATCATTTTTAGGAAATTCTTTTCCAAATCGTTTGATTTTTCTCGAAACAAACGCGACCGTTTACAAGAATTTACAAGACATCACCAAGTTGTCTAGAAAGATAGTGAAGTTAATTAATGGAAGGGAAAATACCGCAAAAAATCCTCAACTATATCACTTGTGATAAATTTACACTGTACTTTTTTTTTGCTATTTGAAAAACCCCAAACTATATCGCTTGTGACACATTTATCCCACAATACTTTTCCCAAGGGCATTTTCATCTTTTTCCTTTTTCTATTTTTTTTCCTTTTTTTTTTTTACTTTTTTCTCTCTTCTCTCCGCTAGCCATGGTGAAGGGAAGCCGGCGAGGGCAGCCTTCGCCAGATCCGGTGAGGGTTGCCCTCACCCAAACCCAACGCCGGCGAGGACCGCCCTCGCCGACTTCCCTTCGCCATGGCTGGCGGAGGGAAAAAAGAAGAAAGAAAAAAGGAAACAAAAAATAGAAAAAGGAAAAAAGATGAAAATGCCCTTTGACAAAAGTATTGTGGGGTAAATGCGTCACAAGTGGCATAATTTGAGGTTTTTCACGTAAAAAAAATTTAGGATAAATTTATCACAAGTGATATAATTTGAAATTTTTTATAGTGTTTTTCCTTAATGGAAATGGCTTTTTCTATTTAATTTTTAATTCATGAAAAGGGCTAATTAAGGGCAATTTGATCAAATGGGAAAGGGGTTCGTCATGATGACCAAATGATGAAGCGCAAAAAGATCGACATAATTGCGGAACGTGGAGCACAGTGTTGCCCAAAAGGTCAAAAAGACGAGAGGACAAATGGTCTGATCTTTTTAGATGATTTTTAGCGCTCACACGCTCATGTCAAACACGTCGCCTGGTTTCCAGAGTGATTGACTCTTGAGAGACTCCAATCCTTGCTTTGTCCCCACGTTATTTCCCATTTTTTAAATGTTCCCGAACTTGACCGCTGCATAATTCAACATAATTAATCAAGGAAAAATGAAGGATGGCGAAATCAAAATTTAACTATTGCTAATCCTTCTTTGCGAAAAGTAGTGAGAAACGTGGCTTTCTCTCCCTTCGTTAAAGTTGAAAGTTCGTAAAGTTCTTGTAAAGGGGGTTTGTAAAGCTAGGACCGTGTGGCAACGAGAAAGCAATTATGAAAAGTCGTGGCTTTGAAAAAAAAAAAATTTACGTCCTGCAAAAAACTCAAAACGTGTTCACCGTGACACGTTTATCCAAAATTATTTTGCGTCCCATGAAAAATCTCAAATTCATACCTTGACCTGATCTGTGTCAATAGTATTTAACGTCAGATCCGTCTCGTTGATACATATGCACTTTCACCGAATATTAGATGAAATACTAATGGAAAGTAGATTTAGGCCAGGGGCACTGGTTTTGGATTTTTTGTGAGAAAAAATTAGTTTTTGGTAAATGTATTACACGTAAGTAGTTTAGGAAATTTTAATTTTATTAATCCTAAAAATTATGCAATAACTTTGATAATTAGCTTTTAGTCTGCTGTCCATTGATGAAATGTTTTTGAGAATTTATGATTCGAATAAAGTTCATTTTGTCTTGTAAAGTTTGTGTATTCCATCTCATAAAGTTCATTTCGTGTCTCTTCATCCTAGACATTCACAATTTGCATAAATTTACGCAAGTTCATATCATTAATAGAGGTCTAATATCTAAAAAAACTCACAACTTTAGCTTTAGTCCCCATTCTATAATAAGCTTTTTTTGTCTCATGAAAAAACCCCAACTTTAGGTTGAGTCCTGATTCTACCGTAAATTTTTTTTCTCATAAAAAACCCAATTTTAGGTCCAGTTCCATTTGTAACTCAATTTTTTTTGTCTAATAGAAAATCACTAACTTTTACTTATATCCCAAATCTACCCTCATTAACCATCCATCCCAAATCGCCTTTAGTGATTTTACATGACATTTCCACATTATTGCTCTAGTTTTTCTCAAATCTCGGATCCAAGAAGACATCTTTAGGAGATGAATTTTCATATAAGCCTGTACGTCTTCTTGGATCTGACATTTAAATAAAAACTAGAGCAATTAGGGTTTTTTTTTTTTCAATTGTTCTTGCTCTTAAGAGAGTCCTCCTTCCATCTTGCTTAGGGATCTTCAATTTTGCGCTCGGTTTTTCAATCTCTCATGTTTGGGAGTGTTCCATCTCTTGTGGTCGGAGAGCTTACTCCCGAGACAAATAGCTTAGGATGCTCGAATAGCTCGTGCTTAGGAATTTTCCATTTCTCAGTTATCAACACGAAATTTTGGCCGAAGGATTAGCAGGGTAAGATTTGTAACTTAGTTAAAAGTTGGTGGTTTTTTATTAGACTAAAACATTTTAGAGGAAAATTGGGACTGGACAATAGAATTAGGACATGACCTAAAATTGGGGGTTTTTTATGTATAAAAAAAAGTTTGGGATAGAATCGAGATTGGATCTAAAGTTGTGGGTTATTTATGGGACAAAAAAAACGATTCGGGTAAAATTAAAACTAGACCTAAAGTTAGGGTTTTTTTGGGTATAAGGGCCATCAGTAGATGATTCGTTGGAGTTAACTCCAAAAGCATATTTTATACAATTTCTTGAATAGCTTGATACAAATACCCAGAAAAATTTCTCTGCTTCAATTTCTCCTATTAGACCATAAAACTTTAGCAAAGCTTTTCAATATTTGCAGTGGAAGCCGTAGTTTCACTGTCATTTTGTATCATGTGTTTCCAGCATGCAAAGACTGATAAATGTTCTGATTGTTAAGGACGCAAACTGAGATAAAGCAAATTTGGAGAGGCCAATCGTAAATCAATCAAGTTTGGATTTTACCCGTGATCTCATGCTTTAATTTAGATATTTCTCGTATCAATCTTGTTTCTTTATAGAAGTTATAGTGCTTTGGTAACATCACAACGGTTCCAATATTAACATGAATATTTTTAATAATCTGTTACCCTTTTCTCGTCTATTGATCGTAGAAATTTTCCGAATTGAACTTTATGCTAACAGACCTGAGAATTCCAAATTCATATTATTTTTCCCATAAATGATTCATTCAACTTGCAAATTTTTTTTCCCAGTGATTATTACGTAAATTAAACATCGTTTGCTGAAGAATTTAATTTAAAATTTTATAAGATTAAACTATTGTGGAGCGGGGCAAGTGAAGCGGGGAAATTCACGATGGACAAGGACCGGGGTTGGGCCATTTCTAATAATAGTGTGGCGGGGATGAGAAATGCAACTCCTACACCCACCCTGCCCCATTTCTTCGTCATGGGAGCGGGTCGGGGCGATCATATCCATCCATGCCTCGCCACACATGCGGGGCAGGAAAATCAGTCCACCTAATTCGAGTGGTGGGTACACTTTCAAATCATTATTAGAGATGAAATCGTCATTTCAACGCAATTTGCTATCACAAAAAGTATAACGTAAGACATAAGCTTGTGGAGGTTAAGCTCGTGCCACAAACCAGTTAACCCTTTTGTACTCAAGGGGTGAACATGACAACATGTCATGTTCGAGATCAACCACTTCAATCCCTTTATGAAAGGCGTGGCCCAGTGATAAGGGAATTGGGTGGAATGGTGTGGGGACATTTAATTTCAAGTATGGAGTTCGACTCCCACGCTCAACAAAAAGGCATGACAAAAATCTAAGAGTGATAAGAGAGTTAAAGTACGACAGACAAAAAAAAAATACATCGATTCTTTGGGAAAAATGTCCAAAAAACAAATCCCTTTATGAAACACTCAGTAACATTTTGTTAATCAAGCTCATGTGTTATTCAGTTCAACACAAACATATTTAAACAATCCTAATCTTATTTTATTGTGTCGAACAACCCGCTTTCTAAATGTATGGCATTTAAATTACAAAACTGTGACACCATTAATATGATCTTGTTAATCAATTAATTTGACTCTTTCTTGATAATATAATTTTTTAATACACTACAACATACTATGAATTTACCGATTTAGAAAAACGATAAAGTAGTAACTATTGGTTCAGTAAATCACATAATATAATATCTATTCCCATATGTTCTACTATAGCCTTAAAAATTATTACGATACAACTTTGATAGCATCATTGCAACTAAACATGCCATCAGTTTCAAAACCCAACAATATAATACCTATTCCTATATGAGATGTATAGTGACTACTACCAATGGTTATGATGGGTCGGGAACGTTAGACATAACCTGTTCTCGAGATAGGACGACTAGGAACAACACAGAGCAGAACGCAAAACCCAATATGGCACCATGTAGTACTCTACAAGGACACAGTTGACACAAATTGCCAGCCGGCCCAGCCCTACAAGCCAGTTGAAGCAGTCCTCAGCCATAGACATGCTCACACTTTTATTGAGTTTTAACCATTCCACAAATGGAATAACTAAGGTTTTGGCTAATATGAAACAGAGCCCCCTAAGAACTGTGACTGGCTTGTCTGTGTACCTTATCGCCATTGCACTCAAATACGGCTGATTAATAAAAAGCATTCACTCACATTTGGACAACTTGCCCAGAAATGAAGGAGCTCACAAGGAAATGGGTTTCAGGATAGCCAGGTTCTTCATATTGTCATTAGTTAGTGGTAACAGACACCATTCCCATGAAATAGTTCCGGAGAGTAATTCTACAAGTATATACTAGATTACTTAAGCAATCAAGCAACAAGAATCTAGTAAGACAGTGTAACCACCACTCGGAAGTGGTCAAAGTTGTTGCAAGGCAGAATCAAGACAGAAAAGTAACAAACAACCTCAACCATTGATGCCATGCCTAATCTAGTACGAAAAGTACAACATCTCTCTTTCATCTGAGGGACTGTTCACTTGTGGGAAAAATACAAATAGAAGATCAACAGCTCCAAGACTAAACATGGTCTCTAACATGGCAACCGTCTTAGGGCATTTTCCCATTCAATCAAAAACCTATCTACATCAATCACTGGCCAGACAAAATGAGCTACATAGCTTTCCTAGGAAAGGATTGAAAGTCACTGATATCAAAAAAGACTTGAAAACATCAAACTAGTGATATAATTGCTTCACCTGGCTTATCTCAGCTCAACGGTCCAATTCATCTTGTCATCATTGAGACCCATCTGCAGTCTGGTGAGTACAGAATATAGCTGTTGTGCAACAACTCCGAAACCCGCCTCCACATAATTCACCCTGCCAAAACAATACATCGTGGAATTACATTCAAGTATTTCTTCTTATGAGAACACATATATCAGCAAGTCGATGTTTCACAGAAAAAGGCATCTCTTGTTTAGCAAAAATTTGATGTCACTTTGATTCAAAACAAGTGCATGTGTTAAAGAAATCCAAACTTAACAGCTTAGAGGGATGCAATGGCTGTTCTTTTCTATGTAATCAAGGTGCAATCATTTCAACACTAGTTATTGCACTGTCAAGTGAAGAGGCTCTGAGCAGGACCAAGTCTATGCCATTTTAACGATCAATGGAGGATTTACCTTCTACCACGGTAAGTGATGCTTCCAACTGGAGATACAACCACAGCTGTCCCAGTGCAGAAAACTTCATCAGCATCAAGCAACTCATCCACTGCTACAAGACGCTCCTCAACCTGCATTTTAAAAGTCAAGCATTGGAAACAAGGGACTCAATATACATCTCTCCAAAATGCTCCAACTGCAGAATGCACCAATAGAATATCCACCTGTTAACACCCTTTTGACAATATTTAAACTAAGGTGGAGAGCCACATTTTACGTAACAGCACCTACTGTATTATTCATGTCTCTGAAAGCAACAAAAAAGTTTTCTAATTGATATCGCATGAACTAACAAGCATTAAAACAAGGAAAAGAAGTGGCATGTTGCAATTCTTGAGAAACAATAAGTCATTGCACAACTACGGACCATAGAAAAAATTCAAAAATGGGTTACTTTTGACCAACCTACAGCTGTATATAACCAAGAAAAGAAAAATGCGTACACATTTTACCACACGGAATGAAAGGACTTCTCAAGTCATAAGCTTGACTACAAGTGCTTTTATTCTGAACAGTAGGAAATCTATGATGGGAAGTCTCATAGAAGTTTAGGAATTGTCCACAAGATTATCAGGAACTATGCAAAGAGGTGCAAAAACCTGATCCAAAATAAGAGGAATTGATTCAAGGGCTTTGATCATGGAAGTTAGTATATTTTTCTCAGCAGAATGACTCTTGAAACCCATCATATTCATGAACCAAATTAGCACTTGCAGTATGAGTCCACACCATATATAAATGACAAAAAGATCTTTCTCAGGGGAGAAAAAGGTATCAACCCTCCTTTACTGAGTGAACTTCACCTAACTTCCTAAGAGCTTTACTTTTTCCTCTCTTGGCAACTACATTCGTCTAGCATGACAAGCCCTCTTGTTTCTATCCTCCATCAATCTATAGCATTTCTAGCCCCTTACTTTCTATTCTCAATCATTCTATGAAATAAGAAAAGACATAAGAGTTACAAGGGGGAAAACAAGCACTGGTTGGTTGTAAGCTACATGAGCACAAGCACAGTCTCATGCAACGACTGAAGCAGTGATACATAACAATATGCTTGACTGCTTGCTATCAAAGATGGAAAACTGTACCTGGAAACCTTCACTGCGAGCAACATCAATTATGCTCTTCCTTGTAATACCTGGTAGGATCGTCCCTTTTATTGCCGGAGTACTGATAACTTTATCCTACAATTGCATCCCAATCACATTATTAGCTAAAATTATCCTTTCTGCACATAATGATGTTATATGCAGGTGAAGATAGTTGCGAAACATTTACCACTCATCATAATGTGACAACAAAAATCACCAATCCAAAAGCATTCAATTAAGATATCTGAAGACATTGGTTTAGGATACCGATGCAACAGAACAGTCAAAAAACATGACAACATTGTAACTGGCATGACTTTCAAATTTCACTTATGCCACTAGAAAGTAGAAAAACAATGTTTACAGCCAAGATTGTTTCAAAGAGGGACATTAGAGTCTAAACAGCTCCAGTCCAAACAAAACAGTGATTACTTCATGTACATAATTAGAAGAAAGAAGTTTCTTCACACTCCCATATGTCAATTTCTGTTCACAGCAAAGTTACACAGAAAACATTTGTCCTCATTTATCAAGGCAAATCGATATAGTACACTTCTTTTCCTTTTCTTTTCCCTGAGAAAACTTTTTATCCTGGTTGGTGTAATTACAACCTTAATTTTTGAAGATGACTTTATCCTCTCACTAAGTATACTTCAACTATAAAAATTCCCAATGATTTTGATCGCACAACACTTCATATCAAACTTGCTACAAAAGTCCACTGAAATGTAACATAAGACCCAACAATAACCACTTCCAACTTTCAACACTAAATGCGCTACTTTTCATTTCAAGGCGATTGGATCATCAGGTCCAACAGTCCAACCAGGCCTGAAGTGTATGTCCAATTTAACATTAGAACATTAAAGAAAATGCAATACATTGATAGCGATTGCATGGATAAAGTCACTTCACTGCTCTGCTTCATAATACAGAAAAAGGGTTTATCCGCAAGACTCTCAAGTGACAACATGAATAAGAAAGGATTCTCAATAGAAAGGTGAGTCTAGGACATCAAACATCCAAACCAAGATTGCCACATGCTAGTCAAAAGAAGATAAAAAAAAATAGGACTTCTCTAAAAAGGGGAGTCTAGGAATGACGTTTGTTGCCACAAGTGACAAAAGTCAATGGCATACAAAGTATCATTTTAAGTGCAAGACAAAGATTAGAAATCTATAAAAATTTATGATCTCGTCTATGATGCACTGATCATGATTTGTACCTATGACCGACATAGAAATCCATAGCATATTTTAAGTAGAATAATTAATTATTAATCACGGTAACTTGGATAAAGCATTCTCATAAGCATTACATCATTACAAAAGAAAATGCTTTCCATGAGAAATCATTTTTAAGGAAAATGATTAATTTTCATTTGTTTGGTGGTATGCTGAAAAGCACATAAAACTCTATTTAAAGATAGAAGTTTAAGGTATTGAGCGTTTGTGGTAAGAGAGTTGTTATGCTTGGGAAAATGATTTCCTCTATTCAAAACCGGGAATTTATCTTCCTAATTTTAAGTATAGATGTTTTTCTTAACCGTATATGTTTTTCCATTGAATAACCATTTTCAATAACCAAACACGTGAAAATCTGGAAAACTAATACAAGGAAAGCTCTTTCAGTGAAACAAACAAACCTTAGTTTGTTTTACCTTGCATTCCATGTAAAAAACAAGATACTTCTATGTCAACAAGCACCTACCTGTTGTGGCAGCAAAATCATGAAGCTAGAGAAGTCGAAAAGTCTTTAGAGTTCGTTTCATGGAAAGTGGATGAGAAATTTGAGACAGATTATTCAGATTTTTAACTGGCAACTGCTCTGTCAATAAGAATACCTTCACAACAAAAATGTTGCAAGAAGAAACCTCCTCTAAATACTTTTTTTGCACACAATCAAGGTATAGAACATCTGAAAAGCCTTTGGCTTTTGCAGCAGACTGTGCCTTCAGAACCTACAAGACAGAATCAGAGAAAAAACATCACCATTCAAGTTCACATACTAATAAATAAATGTACCTACAAACACTCACGCCTTGCTATATTGACAAAACATGGCCCAAGAGACATTTAGGAATGGCTACCCCTAAATGATAACAGACAAAAAAGAAAATAAAAAGAAAAAATGAGAGCGCATTCTCAATTATACTACAGAGAGACAATGGATGTAAGAAGCAATGAAGTCGATCTCAACAGACATGAACACAGAAGAAGATGAAACAGAAGTAAAAGTTGACGCCAATGGGTATAAGAAAATTGTCAATTTTTAGTTTGTTTTTAATTTTCTTAAAACATGTATCACAGATACAAAATAATATTCTCTCTAGAAAACATAGTTTGCTTGTTTGCATTGCAAATGAAAACAATGCAAACAATACATTCTAGTTTCAATTTTGAATATAGTTTCTCTTGTTTTGATTTGGAAGCTGTTCTCTGCCAAACACATTTTCTAGGCAGTTTTTGCTCTCCCATGGAAATTGAAAGTAGAAAATTCATGAACCAAAGAAGGCCTTAGACTCTCACTGTCCAAGAAGTATAAATAAGCCATCACTCAGATGTTTCACATAGTTTTACTTTAAACTTTGACTTTAGAAAATTTAGCGGGAGAGAAGAAATAACTTTCATAAGTGCAAGTTCCCCTCTAGATGCTCTCAAAATTGAAATCCTTAAAAGGAACACAGGACAACAACTTGATTCTACTGTTTAATCAAGAGAAAAATATGCGAGAATAGTTTACTTCCATACAATCCTTCGCTGAAGCAAGCAATCGCCATGAAGAAGTAAACACCATAGAGTAAAGAAAACTTGAAGACGAGATATTGGTGCAGATATGCACTCTACTACCTGTCTAGAGGCTATAATCAAATGCAAGCAATCTAAATCAAGGAAAAAGACTTGCTTGCTTACCGCAGCATAGTTTCCAATAGTCTTGACACCTCCAGTACCACCAGGAGTAGCTCGATGCAGTTCGTGCTCCACCACCAAATGTATTGGTGCTACACCTTCCTGCCATTTTATATTGGAAGGAGTTGGACCAAAATTAAACATAAGGGAAAGATCATAAAAGCGGCCAAATCAAAATATAAAAGACTATCTGGCAAAAGAAAGAATGAGGTCGACAGGTAGCTTTATTCCTAATAGATTCAATTATAATACTGCCAAGTGATGTTAAAAATAGAAGCCCTTTGAGACCACTTCATTTCAGAACAGCAAGTCTACCATGATTGATTTCTTGGTTACATTTAAGTTCATCATTGCAACAAGTACAATACAAGCAACTTGTTCCAGATATAGAGACAATTTTCCGTAGAACAAGAAAGAGACAAAAAACGAGGATTGACTTGCTATTGAAGCATACGACTGAAGTGAAAGCTAATAAACTTGACTGTAGACGAAAGAATGTAACAGACCTTGAAGTAGTTTCCCACAGGTGAAACATAAATTAGAAAGGTATATTCAGGAGAAGGGGCAAGACCAAGAACAGCTCCACTCCCCATGAGCAACGGCCTTATGTATAAGGAACCTTTACCGGTTGGCGGTATCTGAAAGAAAAAAATTCATGAGCTTAAAGCAAATAGGGGAGAGAGAGAGAGAGAGAGAGAGAGAGAGAGAGAGAGAGAGAGAGAGAGAGAGAGAGAGAGGAAGGGAGGCCTTTGCAAAGTGGATATCTCACCCAACGTCTATTTGCTAATACAGTGGCCTTTACAGCCTCAACAAATTGTTCAACAGAGGGTGACGGCATGCACATACGCTCTGCTCCCATTCTCATACGCAGTGCATTTTCTTCTGGGCGAAACAAAAGGATATTACCATCATGCTTCCGGTAAGCTTTCAGACCTTCGAATAAACCCTGTGTTAGAAGAAAACACATAGGCCCATTATATTAAAGATACAACAACAAAGATAAAATTGACAATGAAGAATAAAACGGCCCTAGAGCATGAATACGACATTTTCTTCATTCCCACAATCGAAAAATAAAAAAAGCGTAAAGAATCATAAAACCTGAAAGTTTAACTAATTCTATGTTAGCAAGCAAAATTTAGCCCGTAAGTGCAATGCATTTACGGATAAAAGAACATTAAATTTTGGAGAAGTCTCAACCAAACTTAGTATCTGACCTGGCCATAATTTAAAACTCCTGCAGAAGGGCTCAATTCAATGTTCCCGAAACGCCGTAATTCGCCTTTAGAGAAGTTTCCATCTCGACCACATTTCATTGTGTACATGTAATCAGTGGGAAGCAATCCAAATCCGAGGTTTTCCCAGTCTAGGTCGGCTAATTCAGTTACCTCATTGCTGTGTTCAAAGAAACATGTCAGCAGCTAAATTGAATTGCACATCAGCAAGATGAGAGTTTGAAGTTTTAATCACATCAATTTCACTTAAAGCAAGTACTGAATCAAGCTTTACTTAAATCAACACATCCCTGCTTGAGAACATTATGCATATCGCGCATATACAGGTTTCCCCGACAATTGGGCAACTCAATCAAGCTGTTCCTTTAGGTATCTAATCAGTGCCTCAAGATTTATACCATTTCTACAAGTCAAACTTCAGTTTACCGATCCTAAAACTAAACATTGAAAGCATATTTTGCATCCAACATACAGTACTTGGGCCAACTAGTGGTGACAAAATGCGCTTCAATGAAACATTGAGTAAGCTCTTCGGTGCAGGTATCACTGCCAGCTATCTAGTGCCCTCTGCCCAAAATTTCATGACTTCACTACCCTTGCCCTGAAAACCTCATAAACAACTAAGCAGATTCTCCCACAATTTCTCACGCACACCACAAATGCATTCAAAAGTCAATTTCTAAAGACCCTTACAATGAGAGAGAGAGAGAGAGAGAGAGAGAGAGAGAGAGAGAGAGAGAGAGAAACCCAACATCAACCGCAACAAACAGCCGCAACAAACAGGTGAGAGAGGGAGCTACCTGTAAGTATCAGATAATGTGGCATTGCGCATCAATGGAGAGGCGGGTTGTTGCAGCACGCTGCAAAAAGCGAGCGGGTATTGCTTCTGCAGCTGCAAAAAGAGGAATTTAAAACAAGACCCATCATTCCAATCCGGACACACAATGAGAGCGGGGGATCAAGACATTTCCTTTTTCCCTCCGCTGTGCCGCAAGCAAACAATGGAAACAGAACCGACCCTGAGAGACGTGGGACAAGGGTATCTCTTCTCGGGGAAGGACGAGGAGGGCCTGAGGGCATGGCCATGGCGGGAGGGGCCAATCAGGTGATTCGGCTGCTGAGCCGCCAACGCTGCAGTTCTCTCCATTTTAGCTCTCTGCGCGTGACTGGTTCAGAGAGAGAGAGAGAGAGAGAGAGAGAGAAGGGAATGCAAAGTTGTGGTCTTTGTGGCTGCTCTGATTCCGGGTCCTATTTAACCTAGACGAAGGTGGAGTACGACTTTAGCGTAGATTCTCCCTACCTTCCTACTTTCGGAAAATGGAATTAAAAAAGAAGGAAAGTAATGATTTTAGGGGAAAAAAATTGTCCAAAAGGTGGTAAATCTATCGTTGTAAATCTTTTCATTGTATCAATTATGCCAGAAGAATTTTTATTTTTTTGTCAATTGAGTTCATCAGATCAATTTTAGCTGAAATCGCTGATATGGACGTCGATCATCCTAAGTGACATCACGTGACGCAGACAATTTTTAATAATATATAAATATTTTTTCGATTTATTTATTTATTATTTTCTTTTTCTTTTTTTCCTCTTTTTTTTTTTGCCTTTCTTCCTCTCTCCTCGTCGACCTCTGGCGAAGATCACCCCCACCGGCCCCTGGCGAGGCCAAGCTCTGTTCGCCCCTAGCGAGGGCAAGCCTCACCGTGGCTGGGTTCTCCCTTGCCCAGCGATGACGAGGTCATGCCGAGAAACGGCAACGTCGAGCCAGGTGGCCGGCACGCACGAGCAAGCGGTGACCAACTAGAGAATAAAAAAAGGAAAATTTTGAAATTTTAAAAAATATTATTAAAATTTATTTATGTTAGCATCAGAGGTGTCAAATAGGATAATCGAAGTCCACATTAACAATTTCTGGTCAAAATTGGCCAAATAGACTCAATTAGCAAAACATAAAAAAAATTCAGGATTGAATTTGCAAAAGTATAATAGTTTCGGGATTTATTTTTTTGACAATTTTTTCAAAGATTGAGAAGAAAAGTCCAAGTCAAAATCTAGCACCTAAAATAATTAATAAGATTTTTATTAAGAAGTGTCTGAGGAGACTGAAATAAGAAAAAAGGATTTTGTCGAAGACTAGTTACTTAAGCTTTAAAAAAATACTTTTTTTTCTTAATGCGGTCACAAAATCAACACGCGAAGCTTTTTGTCTTTTTGCGGATTTTGAGCCCAACCAATATTATAAAAATGAGGGGGAATAGACATGCGATAATCTCGAACAAGTAAAATAAGAGAAGGTGTTCCTGCGAGGACTGACGAGGAACGCACAGACATTTCCAAGCGTATCTCGATGTTCTTTCTTTATTTAGATTAGATATGGATTGCTCGTGATTTTCTTTTTGAATTAGAAAGAACGATTCATTTGGAAAAGGGGAATTAAGAAAGTGCGCATGTATTGGGACAACCAAAATCAACTTAAAGGATTTGAGAAAGAAATCTACCTTTCTTTTTCTCTTTTAGCTGTTAGGAAGTGCCCGGGTTAGTTTTCGTGCAACTCAACTAGTTCAACTCCCTGAGCAATTTTAATAGCTTATGCTTCTCACGGTGACATGATGTTTCACGAAGTACTTTCAACGAGATTTTAATTCAAAACCATAAGGGGAGGATTAAAGGACAATTATCTGGAATAGATCCTTTTTAAGAAATAATTACCTAAATTAATCTTTCCATAAACTGTATACTGAACAAGACTTCTTATTGCTACGCTTGGAGATTACTAGCGTCGGGACTCGAGTCGATTGGCCTTAGTCATAGGCCCATTCGACGCTTGGTCAACAAGTTCGCTTGGCCAACTACCCTTTTCAACAATCGCTCGCATGGCCTGTATCGTGAAATGCCTCATTGTGACTGATCCATAATAACTAGTTTTGGCATGATATGGCCATCATCATATGAGAGGTATTGGTTCTCGACAAGTTTGCACAAGTTGGCCAACCTTGTCGGCAAAACTCCCTAAATACTGAAGCAACAGAGTATTACGAACAAACATATTTTTTTTTGGCAATAAATGTTGACTCTAATGTAATTCTAGGGACACCATTTATAAAATTAATTAAACCTTTTCAAAGTAACATACCAGGGGATAGAAACAAAAGTTTCTTGGAGAGAATTAGCTTCAGATTTGTTACAGAACATATAACAGAGAACCTTAATCTCTTGCAAGCCCACTCGATCTATGAAAAGGAAATCAATGTCTAATAAGAGACAGAAAAACAAATCAAGTACCTGAAAGAACATGTATCCTTTAAGGTTATGTTTGGTAGCCAAAATAAATCTTATGTTTGATAGTTACTCAAGATAGGATAAGGTTGAATATAAGAGGGATTACCAGGATAAAACTATCATATGGGGAGATATGATTTCTTATAGGGCTCGCTTTTTCAACTCCTCATTTAGCTTAGACACTTCTTATCTTTGTGTTTTGATCATACTATTTCTTGTGTGGCCAACCATTTTAGTTACAACTCTACAAAAGTGGTCCCCTTTTTAGTTTGGTCAAATGTGATGTGAATTGTTCTTATTTTGTTCCCTAGGCTAGGGCGGTTGGCGCTCGCCTAGATCTAGGTGAATCCGGCCGTCGCTTGGCCCGGCAAGGCTCGCCAAGCCCTAGTGAGGGCAGGGCGGCGCCTAGATCTAGGCGAGTCGTGCTGGCCCCATTCGAGGGCTAACGAGGCGTTGCCCTAATCTAGGCGAGCCTCGTGGACCCCAGGCAAGGGTCGACGACCCTCGCCCAAGGCTAGCGTTGGGCGACGGCGGTAGTGCCCTACAGGCAAAGCCTCCTCTTCTTTTTTTCCACTATTGTTTTTTTAAATAAAATTTTAGCTTTCTTTACATTTTTAATCTAATTTAAATAATATTTAAAGAAGAATAGTAATAATAAATGCCACATAGGATAGAGAAATTGATTTAAAAATGTCACATTAGCATATTCCGTTAGACAAATTGATAGTTTTAACTTTAGAACTCGATTGCAATAACTTGATAAATTTTAAGACTTGATTACACTTTTTGCAAGTTTTATGACTTAATTGCACTTTAGTGAAAAGTTTTAGAACTTCTAGTGAACATATCACATATAAAAACGACATGTCTAAGTGGCATTGTAGACATCATATTAACTCGAAATTACGAATATAAGACCAATTGTATTTCTTTGTTGCTCATAATATACTGGATTTCTGCTGTGTTCTTTCTCCAAAGTCAACTTGAGCATATCTCTGCACCGTTGCAACTACCAAGTAATGCCTCCCCTATATAGGTGAGACAAATGCCATGCATGTTATATTGTATAATTGAAAAAGTTTGTGCTACCTATGAAGTTTGGCATTAATATCTATGGCAAAAGTTACAGATACAGGAGTCATCGCATCTCTTGCAGTTTTCTCAGTGAGCTCAAGTGCTCCTGCAATTATACTTGTCTTGTTGCGTGCAACTTTGCCACCTTTTCCTGCCAGATGTGTCAAAGACCACTCATGAATTATGAAGTAAAGAGTTGCGTATCACAGAATAACAAATAGCCATTATTAGATCAACCAAATGAGCATCAAGCAGGATGAAATTTGACAACTTATCAAGTCCAGTTGGATTTGCATGTATGTTCTTACCTCGTTACCATGTAAATCAACTAGTGTTTTCAACTCAGCACGGCAAAACAGAGCCTCCTGTGCTTTTCCCAGAAGGAAATCCGAAAGCTGCCAATATACAATTTGCACACTATTGTCAGAATCTTATGACCATATTAGCCTAAAAACTGCGTTAGTGGATTAAGCTAATTCTTGAGGTATGAAATCTCACCTTATGCAACATGAAACCAGATGAAGACAAGAACATGGACTACTGGAGACACTGCTGCACCAATTGCCAGAACACACTGCTTGGGGTACAATCTGCAACAGAGTGACGGGTACATTTCTCCAGTAATTCCCTAAGTTGCATTGTATCAAAGTTTCGCTAGGATGAGCAGTAAAGATTGTATTCCTAGATGAGGCTCATGCTCACGAATGCAAGTTAAAATAAGCTACCCGGAATGACAACATACCTCACCAAACAAAAGTTTCAAGGTCACTGAACTATCAAGAAAGACAGGCAGTGCCTGCAACTGCAAGCGCAACAAACAAAACCAAGACATGAAGCACTTCTTCATCAAAATGCAAAGGAGACGTTTCACCTCATTTACCTCCATAGCAGCAGCATTGCATATTAGTAGGGTGCACAGCAGCAAATGTCGTCGTCTAATAACCAGAAATATTTTCTGTAATGCAAAAGCACTAATCTTTAGTCAATAGTGTAACAACTAGATAATATGTATCCAAAAAGCTGCAACTCTAGCAACAGATCATCTGTCTTTCAGGATATTAATAGTCAGACTACTTCAGTTCAGAGGAAGTCAGTAAGCAATTTAGCAGCACAGTATATCTTTGTAAAATAAAAAATTAACGATAGAAGAAGCTGGAGTATCTGCTCGGAGGATATATTGCAAATTTGCAAGCATGTGTATCATTAGTGATTACGCAACCATTCGAACCACTAGCATTCAGAGGCCTACTGGCGAAGAAACAAGCTTCAACTTGGTCTGCTTGCAGTAGCCAAGACAAGAGAAAGAATAAATTGTCATAGACAATAATCTCCGTCAGCCAAACTCACCATTGGAATGCATCAAACATATTCCATGAGAAAGGTGGCTTCAGATATTGGACATGAACAGGTATATCAAGTGCCAAACAATTTGAGAGAGTGGGCACTGCATGCAGGGGAATCATGGAACCTTTTAAGAGCATTTCTTTGATGTAAAATCACTCTCGTTTGTCCGCAGGATCTTTCACATAGTAAAAAATCTCACGAGGTCTTAGCCCACATAATCCATCCTCAAATTTGGCTAAATCAAAGAATGTACAGGACATGGGCCAGGTCATTGCAAAGATCGTTTTATCTAGAACCTCCTAGAGTAACATCAGAGTAAAAATTTTGAGAACACTTGTGATAAAAGAGGAACCTTTTGAAATAAGTTTTGGCGTAAAATCATGCATCTTAGCAAGCTCTCTACAGTCTCCATGTACATTTCAAAGCACATGTTCATGGCTAGTATGCATAACTTATACATCACTCAACAGAGAAGCACCTACTCTAATTACAGGAAGTTCCTAAGAGCCTTCAACATATAATTGCAGAAAATTCCTACCAGACTTTATCCCAGCTCAGCTCTTGCTTAACGTCCCATTTCAAGTCTGTAATGTTTCCAATACCAGGAAAATGTATATCTACAGTTCAACTGGATTAACATCTGATCCAGCTGCAACCGCATTGCTTTGAAACCCCATTGCTCTTCAACATCTTCCTCACATTTGCCGCCTCATCCCATTGACCAGCAGTTGCATATATATTTGACAAAAGCACAAAAACCGACGGATTGTCTGGCTCGTTTTTTAGAATCAACTCGGAAACAACTCTTCCAAGCCTTAAATTGTTATGAGATGCACAAGCACTGAACAACGTCCACCATGAGCTAGAAAGTGCTCGAAAGTGCTGACTGTTTATTACTGTTTCAGCCTCATCTAGATATCCAGCTCGACCAAGAAGGTCAAGCATACATGAGAAATGTTCCTCTTGAGGTGTAAGGCCATATGTATTTAACATAAAGTCAAATATGCGAGTACCATCACTAACCAGACCAGAATGGCTGCAAGCAGATAGTAACGCTGTAAAAGTAGTTAGATCCGGTTTACACTCAGAATCATCTTGCATTGCCTCAAAACAGTTCACTGCTTCCTTCCCTTCACCATGCTGAGCAAAAGCTGAGATAAGGGCATTCCATGATACAGTGTCTCTCGTGGGCATCTTATTAAACACTCTCAAGCAAGAGTCCAGAACTCCACATTTTGAATACGCTGTGATCAGTCCATTACTCAAAGAAGCCTCTGAGAGAAATGCATTTCTGATGATGTAGCAATGAATCTGTTTTGCATGTCCCAAGGAACAGAGGGTAGCACACATGGCCAGAGCAATACTAAGAGTACATGCATTCGGCTTAAGATCATAAATGAACATCTCAGAAAAGCATTGTAAGCCCTGCAATGGAAAACCATTTGACAGCAAACCAGAAAATAGGGTATTCCATGAGATCAGATTTTTTAAAGATATGTCTCGAAACACTTGGTAGGCATGCATCATCTTCCCATGCTTAGAATATGCCAAAGTTAATGCATTGGAAGCTTGAATATTCAAGAGGAGCCCCTTTTGGTGTAGAAGGGCATGAATCATCTCCACTATTTCTGTCGACTCGGAGCTAGTTAACAAACTTCCGAAAGTAAATTCATCAGGTTCAAAACCAAGCCTTTGCATTTGTAGGAAGGTCAAGATCGCTGATGTACCGAAATTTAATTGAGCATAGCTGGAGATCATGGCATTCCAAGACACAAGATCCTTCTTATCCAATCTATTAAAAACCGTCTTAGCTGCCTCCAAATTGCAACAGCCAGAATACATGGTAATTGCAGCATTAATAACTGCAGTACAAGATTCAAGACCCCTTTTGATAGCTTGAACATGTAATTGAACAGCATCTCTCTCAAACGAACATGAACTCATGAGACTTACAAAGGTGAGCTCAGTAGGACTAAGCCCAGACCTTTGCATTTCCCTGAACATCAAAAGAGCCTCCTCATCTCTACTTATTCCCACAAGACCATCTATCATTGCATTAAAGGTGATTTCATCGCGCACTTCAGCATCATCAAAGATTTTGTAAGCATCACCAACACGTTCACTGTCGAAGTACATTGTAAGCAGGGAATTAACCACTGAGGCCTTTATTAGAAATCCCGTCTTAGTAACTAAACAATGCACCTGCCTCCCAAACTCAAGCAGCTCCAAAGAACACAAGCTCAGCACACAAGCGAAACTATAATTATCATGCCTAACACCCAGCTCATGCATTTCCCTAAACTTGGCAAAGGCAATATCCTCATGCCCATTATCTGCACACCCAGTAATAACGGCATTCCAAACTGCCACATCCCTGTCAGGCATTTCATCAAACGCCTCACAGGCATAGTCAACTTCCCCAAGCTTCGTACAAGCCGACATCACCGTCGTCCACGAGTACACATCCGGGTTCTCAATCTCCCCGAACACCCCTTTCACAGAACCCACATCTCCCGCTTTCGCGTAGAGCGAAAGGAGGGTGTTCGCGACGTGCGGGTAAGCTTTGAGGCCGGCCCGGATGGCGTGGGCGTGAAGCTGCTCGCCCAGCGCGGCGTCGCGAGCATTGGCGCAGGCAGTGATGGCGCTGGAGAGAGTGTAGTGGTCGGGCTTCAAGTGAGGCGGAGTCCCGCGGATTCGGACGAACAGCTGGAGGCATTCTGTGTAGAGGTGGGAGCGAGTTAGCTTGGCGAGCGAAGTGTTGAGCCTATAGAGTTGTTTGGCTGTGCTTTCTGCTGCATGTGCACTGAAGAGTGGAACTTTCATCAGCCGGTGCAAAACCCCAAACCCTCTGAGCCTGTCAAGGTGAGAATTAACTAGTAACCGAGAATGCAAGGAAGGGTATGCAGCACCAGAAGTATTCCGGTGTGCTTTGTATTTGGGTTTCGACGCAACCAACCATCTCGGTATTCTAATCCCAATTGCACAAACTGATTTTAGAGACGGCAAAAGCCCCAAAGAGTCCAAGACGAATTAGGATAGTTTCTTTTCAAGAAAAGGAAAGATCCAAATTTTGGAAGACAAACTCTGTTGGTGAATTGCGCCGTGGCGTAATGAAATGTTGATTGGTTTACGGAAGTGAGCAAGTGATGTTTTGAGTGATGTCAAAAGAAGTATGAATAAATTAAGGTATGTAATCACCTGTCAAGAATAGGAGAAACTCAGCACGAGAGCCAGAGCACTAAGATCAAAGTAATACACTCTTCAAGATAGGAGTTCACCCTTTAAGGATATTTGCTAACACAAAAGAAACTCTTATATATTCTCAATATTTGTTTTAGCATGAGATTACACTTCAATTTATAGAGATATTACTAAACAAAAGAGAAACTCCTCCAAATCCTAGGAACCATACTTATTCACTTAATTATGATTCTTAATAGCAACACCACAATAAATACTCATAAAAAGCTATGAATTAAGAGACCTAAATGCATGTAACTAATTATTAGATGCATTGAAACTTGATAAGACTCTCTAAATTGGTGCACTAATCTTGAAAGCTAAATAGTCATTGTAGACAGTCATTAAGGGCATCTTTGGTAACGTTTCTGTTATTGGGAACAATTTTTGTTCAGAAATAGTTTTTTCTAATTTTGTTCCTAGAAACAGTTTCTGAGTAAAAAAGCGTATTTTGTAATTACACAAAATTTTTATTCTCGAAACAAAAAAAGAATATAAATGCGTTCGGTACGACATTAAGAATTTTTACTCCCAATTTTTCATTTAACTATAAAATGTGAGTGGAGACTTAACAATTCTTTCATATGTGGATAAAATTGGACTAGAAATAGAAACATAATATATTATGATATAGAATTGGATGACCTTAATACAATTATAAAGAAAATTACTCTTTATAGACAAAGCAAATAGCGGATAGTGGTTGAGGAAATAACAATTTAAGGTTTAGAGGTTTATGATTTGGGGTTTCAGGTTTGGAGTTTTGGGATTTTGGGTTTATGGCTTTAGGATTTTGGCATTAGGGTTTGGGGTTTGAGGTTTAGTATTTAGGGTTTGGAGTTTGGGGTTTTAGGGTTTGGGGTTTTGGGGTTTAGGGATTCGAGTTTGGGGTTTTGGGTTTAAAGTTTAGAATTTAAGGTTTTAGGGTTTAGTGTTTACTGTTTCGGGTTTGGGATTTAGGATTCGGGGTTTTGCGGTTTATGGTTTTAGGATTTAAGATTTGGGGTTTAGTGTTTTGAATTTTAGGGTTTGGGTTTTTGGGTGTAGGAGTTTAGGGGTAGGGTTTAGGGTTTTAAGGTTTCGGGATTTAGGTTTAGCGTTTTAGTGTTTAGGTATTGAGATTTAGGGTTTAAGGTTTTAGGGTTCAGGGAATAGATTTGGAATAGAATCAAGAAGTAATTGACTGATGTTACCACACGGATTTTTGTTCTTTTTTTATTCCAGGAAACAAAAGAATAGAAAATCAGAGAATCTAGAGCGTCACCAAACAAGCCGTAAACAACCATAAAATTCGATCAAAACAACCTCTAATTTTCTGGTAATTGATTGCGGAATTGACAACGAGCTCACAAATCGGCAACAAGGTGATTGATTGATGCCCACAAAATCAATAACTCGTCTACCGAATCGATAACCTCGTTAATCGACAACTTAACCAGCTGGTTGGTTTAATCCACAGGACATGAGTGAAACTTGAGGTTTGGTTGATAGAGCCCGATGCTTCTGCATGAGAGTGGCCAGTCCAATACAGAGAGAGCTTCGTCTGACGGAGAGAGGTGAACAAAAGAGAGTTAGAGCCGAGGTCAATGTTCCCGAAACACCGCAATTCACCTATAGAGAAGTTTCCATCTCGACCACATTTCATGCTGTACAGTAAATTAGTGGGAAGCAATCCAGGGTTTTTCCAGACTATGCCGGCTAGTTGGGTTACCTCTTTGCTGGGTTCAGAGAAACAAGTTAGCAACTAAATTGAATTGCACATCAGCAAGATGAGAGTTTGAAGTTTTCCACGCACTAATTTCACTTATAGCAAGTAATGAATGATGCTTTACTTAAAAATAAATGTCCCTGCTTGAGAGCATTGCACATACCTCGCATATGCAGGTCTCCCCGGTAGTTCGGCAACTCCATCAAGCAGTTCCTTTAGGTATCTAACCAGTGCCTCAGGTTTTCCACTATTTCTCCAAGTCTAGATTCAATTTACTGATCCTAAAGATAAACACGAAGCATAATTTGTATCCAACATCCACTGCTGGAAAAACAACGGGCAACGAAACGCACTCTAATCAAACATTGAGCAAGTTCTTTGTTGCCGTTATGATTGCCAGCTATCTGTTGCCCTTTCCCAAAATTTCGTAACTTCACTACCCCTGCCCTGAAAACCTTATCCACACCTAAGCAGTTTCTCCCGCAATTTTCGCATTAATGCTACAGTAATATAATGCATTAAAAAGTCAATCTTCAGCGGTCCTTACAAGGAGAGAGAAAGAAACCCAACATCAACTGCAACTGTGAGTATCACATAATGGGGCTCATGTCAATTGTGAGGCCGATTGTTGAATAGGCGTTGCTTCTGCAGCTGCAATCAGAATTGACCTCGAGAGATTTGGAAGAGAGGTGTCTCTGCTGAGGGAAGAACGATGGGGACTTGAGAGCATGGCCATGGTGGGAACTTTTTTCCCACCTCTTTGGCCAAATGCTGGCCTGGCAAAGCTGAAAGCTCAAGACGGATCTTGAGCTTTCAACATATTCAGAATGCTGAAACCATGAATTAATGAAATTTGGCCAGTTGCCTTTTTTGCCCTAAAACACTTATTAAAAATCCAACAAAATAAAACCTTAACATCTCATCACCTTTAGTTCCACCTCTTTGGCTTCGCTCTGCTCCCTCGCTCAAGTCCACCTCATTTCCTTCGCTCAGCTTTGCACCGATCGCTCACTCTCTCACTCGCCTTCGATTGGTTTTTGTTTTCTAGTGAACTTTAATTTGTTGTCAGTCATTCAAGGTTTGTACTTTGTTGTGGGTTGATCTGAATTTGGAGTTTTGACTTTGATTAGCGAGGCTTTGGGGGCATGCAGGACTTTGTGTTTTGATGATTGAATTGAGTGGAGTGATTTGTTCATTTGTTTTTGTTAGGATACTTGTGTGAGTTGTATTAAAAAAATCTCATATCGAATAATTGGTGTGGTGTGGAGCGTTAATATATCATAATTGGCACATAACTCGTTATCTCCCTGAGTGAAATATAGCAGGTTTCTACCGCACATTCCTAACAAATTGGTATCAGAGCCAATGTTTGGTGGAAGAAGTTGGGTGTAATTTTTGTGCGGTGGGTATTGTGGTGTAACAATGCAAGCCTGGTGGCAAGACTTCATATCTTGATGCAAAAAAATACCTGAATTATTGGCGAGCTTACATGGAAGGGAGAGATTGTTAGGATGTACGTGTGAATTTTGTTAAAAAAAATTCCACATCGAAGAATTGGTGTGGCATAATGCATTTAATATATCTTAGTTAGCTCATAACTTATTAGTTGGCTCCCTCTTGGTTCCGGACAAAAGAAATCGAGTTTCTATTGTGCACTACTAATAGTTTTGCTGCAGTTGTTTCCCGGCAAAATGTCGATAATTGCTTGTTTAGCGTAGAAATACGTTGAATTATCTTCTATTTGCTGAAAAGAGAGGATTTTAGAAGGGGGGAAGCTGAATCGTTTGGCCATGTCTCATGAATTTCTTTGTTAAGCTTGCTGATATGATGATATGTCCTTCGATCGCTTCTTTTCTTGAGATTTTGTGCATTAGGATCTGGAAATTAGTTTGCCAGTGTTCCAATTATATTGGTGTTTAAGTGAAATATTTTGAGTTTTAGGACCATTTATGCACTGTGAAAATACTGCAAGATGAAAGCCTTTTTACGTCTGATAGAGGAACATTATGTGGAAAAGAAATTGATTGTAGTTTGATTTATTTTCTTCCAAACCTTTTGTCTGGGCTCCAAGTGTAATTCTCTCACTGATTCCTCAACTTCTCCACTGGAACTGCACCAATTGCTGATGCTTCATCAGCCTACGAAAGGATCTTGTGCTTCTTCAACGTTTGGTCTTGTTCTTGTTCTTGGTATTGTGGAGATGGAGATGAGGTTGGGTTGGTGTTTTGGTCAAATGGGTTCTCAGAGTTACTTGTTTGGCCATTTTCACATTTTATTGCTGTAGGTCTGAAGAATAAGTATTCTTCGAGATAGACATTATCGAAAATTAAAAAAAAATAGACTTTAATTGAACAACCATATCAGCTTCTAAGACCATGCTTTTGTAGATCAATACAGCTTCTACCAATTAACATTCACCTGTGTGTCTGCTTTGCAACAGTACCGCTACGAAGAATTTGGATCATGATTTCTAGCAACATAATCCGTCTCGTCGTAAATCTCCTCCTGCGCAAACAAAGTCAGCAGGATTGCATAAAAATATTATAATACCGATCAAAAAGCAGTAATCTCAAAAAGTAGAGAAGCAATGACGGGCGGGTTACCTGTAATATCTCTTCGATTACATCTTCCAATGTTATGATGCCGATAGCTTCTCCTTCTACGGCAAGCTTCGGGAGT
This sequence comes from Syzygium malaccense, assembly GCA_031216405.1. Lineage (NCBI taxonomy): Eukaryota > Viridiplantae > Streptophyta > Magnoliopsida > Myrtales > Myrtaceae > Syzygium > Syzygium malaccense. The sequence continues at coordinate 1,783,546 of CM062261.1, read as the reverse complement.
GAATCCTCACTGATATAGAGGACTTCAGAGTGGAAGTCCTTGGCCCATTTCCTGCTCTTGCTGGCAGCTCTGTGTAGTTCTTTAGCATCTCCTCCGTGTAAATCCTTCAGCTTCTTGATCGATCTCTTTTCCTTTAGGCACTTCCCTTGGTAATCTTGCTCTCCGTTAACGTCCACCTTCACCTCTCTCACTGTACAGGTGATTCATTGTAATGTAGTCAAACTTAAGTCCAGCGGGAAGCCTTCTTTTCACCTGTCGTCATTAACTTGAGTAATGAGATTGTCGAATTAAGTTAGCTCTTACCCTCGTTTTGTTGATCCGCTGCTGAATGCTCCTTATCAGTGCGCTCTCTCACAACAACTGCCATATGACTATGCCCTTTCTGAAACTCGTTTAGTATATCATAGAGAGGCATTGACCCGGGAACCCTGAGAAGAGAGGCCATTCCCCATTCATGCACGTAATTAAGCTAAAAGCTTCTTATAGTGCACCGAAATCTAGCATGCTTATTAGATGAATCCATTGGCGATCTTAATTTCAAAGTACGCTACCTACTCTGTCCATACTATCCTAACTGAATCATGCAATTACATATTCATGAAAAACACAATTGAGATCTATAGCCACAGAACTGGGCAATACCTTGGGATCTTTCGGATGGTTACATTTTTCACTAACACATCATCTCCTGGATGAATAGCCAGTAAATTCTTCACCTGAAAGTTGAAAAGGAAGCATATAGACAAAATGGAAAGCAAGAAAAAACGGGAATAGTCTGCAGAAGCCTCAGTAACATTTGACTGATCTGACTTTTGTTATTTTCTTTTTTTAGTTCCTCCTTTTAATAAAGTGCAAGTAAACTGAAGCAGAACTCATACAAAATGCCAGCATGTTAGCTGCAGAAAAAGCTGGCTATCCTTTAAGATAGACGATGCAACGAGAGGAAGGAAAACATCAAGAACAAAAAATGCTCTCTAGGTCCAATGGCAAGTTCATCACTGTGCTATTGAAGCTGTGGCTTGGATGAGTAGCTGACCAACTAACGTGCCAATTAATTAGCTTGATGCGTGACACATGAAGGGATTTAAACACAAAGAAATCCAGGGTTCAATTACATATCAATTTAAAAAGGACAAGTCTAAGTGGCACTGAACACATTATATTAATCATAAGATTAACAGGAAACTTACCAATATAAGACCAATTATATTTCTTGGTTGCTCATAATATACTGGAATTCTGCTGTGTCCTTTCTCCAAAATCAACTTGCGCAGATCTCTGCACCATTGCAACTAACACCAAGTAATGCCTCTCCTAAATAGGTGAGACAAATGCCATAGGAGAGATAAATGCTATGCATGATATATTGCATAATTAAAAGAAGTTTGTGCTACCTATCAAGTTTGGCATTAATATCTATGGCAAAAGTTTCAGATATAGGAGTCATCGCATCTCTTGCAGTTTTCTCAGTGAGTTCAAGCGCTCCTGCAATTATAGTTGTCTCGTCCCGTGTAAGTTCGCCACCTTTTCCTGCCTGATGGTTCAAAGACCACTCAGTTGCAACCATGAATTTTAAAGTAAAGGGCTGCTTATCACAGAATCATAACTCGCCATTATTAGACACATCGGACAGGATAAAATTTGATTATTTATCAAGGCCAGGGTATGGATTTGCATGTCTGTTCTTACCTCGTTACCATGAAAATCAACTAGTGTTTTCAACTCAGCACGGCGAAACAGAGCCTCATGTCCTTCTCCCAGAAGGTAATCTAAAAGCTGCCAATATACAATTTGCAGGCTATTGTCAGAATCTCATGACGATATGTGGTAGTGGATTAAGCTAATTCCTGAGGTACTAATCTCACCTTGCTTATGGGATATGCAATGGGAAAACATATGAAGACAAGAACTCGGACTACCGGAGCCACTGCTGCACCAATTGCTAGACCATACCTAGAACACACTGATTGTGGTATAATCTGCAACGGAGTGACAGGTACATTCAAATGTGAACATAGACAGACCAAGATTAAATGAAGCCCAATCCCTGTTGCCCAATGCAACAGTAAGTACTTGAAGTTGAACTGAGGATATCTGCTCCACTATCCTTCACTACCTTCACTACTAAAGTTGAACATTTGGAATGATGTTTATTTACTAAACTAGAATCCCTAGCTAAAGGTCGCCCCACATCATTGGTACAAATTAGGAATTTTCCATATGTGACAAAAGACAAGTATGTGATATGTATTTTTGACAAATAAACTCCAGTAATTCCCTATCAAGTTTGCACTGCACCAAAAGTTTCACTAGAATACAAATTAAAGATTGTATTCCTAGATGAGGCTCATGCTCATGAATGCAACTTAAAATAAGCTACTCGAAATAAAAACATACCTCACCAAACAGAAGTATCAAGGTTACTGAAATAAGAATAGCTCCCCAAGCTGTTACCAAACTATCAAGAAAGACAGGCAGTGCCTGCAAGTGCAGCAAATAAAACCGACACATGAATTACTTGTTCATCAAAATGCAAAGGAGACAATTCACCTCACTTACCTCCATAGCAGCAGCATTGCAAATTAGTAGGGTGCACAGCAGCAAATGTTGTCCTCTAACAACCGGCAATATCTTTTCTATAATGGAAATGAAATGATCTTTAGTCAATAGGGTAACAAATAGATGATATATATCTGAAAAGCTGCAAGTCTGGCAACAGATAATCTGTCTTTCTGGATATTAACAGTCAGACTGCTGGTCCTTCGCAGTACTCGCCACTTTCATGTGTATATGTTTCTAAAGGGAAAGTGAATTGTGTCCATACAAACGAAATGCAGAGGCAACAGTGTGTATCTTCCCATAGCATCTCCACAAAGCTTTCGCAAAACTAAGGATAGTTGTGAAGCATGTTTTTTTAACAGACAGAACCGATCATAGTACCTTCATTTATCCTTTGTTACCTGGACTCAGCTGTGGGGATCGGATATGGACACAGATCTGTATGTTGGACTCAAAATAAAAATCTAAGACTCAGCTCAAAGGTCCAGAAATTGAACACTTTGCTGGGACACTTTGTTTCTCACGTCGATTTTGCCACCTGCGATAGGCTTTTTAACACTTCAATTTTGACCCTTAGTCAATAATCACTAGCTATAGTCACCACATCGAAGTTATAATAAAACAGAGGTCCAGCCTTCAAAGAAGTGATACCAATATATTTTTCTACACATGAAGAGTAATGTTGAAAATTGATAACCATGTTTTACCTAGAATCAGCTAAAAACATGCCTAAACTAAAAGGTCAAACTACGAAATGTCAAATAAGTTTCACCACATTGCCCTTCCATGTTAGTGGCAAAGAACAGAGCCATTGTTGGGGGCATTAGGTGAGCCCACTGCACAACATTCAATGTGGGATCCATTCAACTTCATATTGGCCTCACATGAACGAGCGCATTCTACCACTTTGGGGGTGAGATATCAGCAAAACAGAGCTAAATCAAGTCGCAGAAGTGAGTACCGGCGTATTTACGATCGGTTGGTGTGCCAGACTTTGCAAGGACTTCGAGATCCACGAGGCTCAATGACATGAGACCCAACGTCAGCCCGGACATGAGACCCGCGAAGGCCACTAGGAAAGTGATGATCCCTATGTGAACGAAGAACCCCGTTTCGCAGCATCTGTACTCTATGGCCATTCACTTTTCACTCGTCTTCTTCTTCTTCTTCTTCTTCTTCTTCTTCTTCTTCTTCTTCTTCTTCTTCTTTCTTCTTCTTCTTCTTCTTCTTCTTCTTCTTCTTCTTCTTCTTCTTCCCAGTATCCTTCTCTCTGTCAGGGCCTGACCGAGATTCTCCAAGAGCTACAACTACACCAACGAACTGAGGAATGAAAATGCTAAAAAGTGTCTGTCATCTTTTAACTTTATTCAGTGGACAGAGGCAGAACGAAATCTGACTTTTAACTTTATTCGGTGGACAGCGCCAACTTTGCGAAAAAAACTTAAAACTGAAGTTTCTCGAAGTGACCCTTTTGGCGTTTCAATGCGTTGGCGTATTCTTGAAGGTGCTGACACAGCCCAGACCACACGGCGATCGTCGGGACAAGGTCGGTTGCGTTTGGTGGAAAAGAAGAATATTGCAAAAGATGGATTCCGTTTTTCCCACAGTGAAAGAACACCAAGACTAGACAAAAAATAAAAATGTAGAGGCATGCTATGCTCGGTACGTGATTTACGATGCGGCAATATCAGGTATATCGATATTATCTCTAAAATCGACAAACATTCCCCCTCTCATGCATAGCCACGCATCGTTTGATACTTATAAATATTCTAACAGACATTAAGCAAAGTGTCAATCGGGTGTCGTTGAATAAGACTTTGTATGTCTGATGATAAGAAACGAGTACATTTAGTTGTTCTTCAGTTTTTTTTTATTAGATGAGACTGGGTTCTAGATCTAATTTCGGATAAGAGTAATCCAGGCGTGAATAAAGAACCTGATTGTCTTGGTCGATAATACAAGTTTCACACAATGATGAAATTTGACTTGAATTTATAGAGGACTCAAACGAATCCATACAATTACTGGCGGCGTCCGAAGTTCGTCGACATGATATTACAAAGTTACTGACTTGGGAAATAAACCGTTATAGTTACGGAAACTAAAGGTGTGATACTGGAAAGTAACGACAAAAAGACAACATTTTGGTTTGTATGCGCGGGGCTTCTTCTGGCAGCTGGGTGCTATTTATAATGTAGGCTCGGTAATCGTCTTTGGCATCGTGTTCGATAATCACCGCTGATCTTATCTTCACTGTTTATCTAATGACATTTGTCTGCCAACTCTATCAATCTTATCTTTTTATCTGAGGTAATAACCGCCGTCAAACTCACATTATTTTGACATTTGCCCTTCCCAGAATGATAATCATTATCCAACTTTTCTCATTCTGACACATGTCCTTCTCGCGATGATAACCGTTATTGAGCTTTTTGAATTCTAACACCTGTCTTTCCTAGGGAAATAACCGTCATCGAGCTCTTTTCGACTTGACATCTGTCATTTCGAAGCAAGAACCGTCATTGAATTCTTCCTGACTTGACATCTATCTTTTCGAAGTAGGAATCGTCGTCGAGTTCTTCTTGGCTTGACACCTGTCTTTCCAAAGCAGGGACCTTCGTCGAGCTCTTCTTGACTTGACACCTGTCTTTCCAAAGCAGGGACCTCTGTCGAGCTCCTCCTGGCTTGACACCTGTCCTTTTCCTTGTCAACGGCCTCGATGATAATTTCCCTTGATAACTTTGGCACTCGCACGTCAGTTCTCTTCTGAATTTCAAATTTCCCGCTGATGTGGCTAGCAAGAATCACCTAGAGGGGGTGAATAGGTAACCTTAAACAGTTTTATAATATTTATGCGGAAATAAAACAAATCACAGAAGAGTCTGAATAAAATTCAGATTCAAGACAGATTGTATAGATGAAGCTCTTGATGTGCAGAAAGTAAAGTAAGAGATAAAGGATAGAGAATCTGCACACAAGTTTATAGTGATTCGGCTTATAGCAAGCCTACGTCCACTCTCCCACGCTTACAGCCTACCGGCTAGATTTCACTATGTAATCAAGAGGAATTTACAAATTTTAAGTGATATCACTCTCGTGTATGATAGGACTCTATATCTCACACAGTCACTCTTACAAAGTAACCCTTAAGATCTAAGAGTTTTGGTTCAGAACAATAAGAGAAATTATTGGAGTATGCTCAGACTTTGGACTTGTTGATTCTTGATTCTGTTATCTCCTTTTGCTGCTCGTTGATCTCCTTAAATACTCCTCTACTCCAAACTAGCCGTCGGACAGCTTTCAGAGGATCATCTTCCAATCTTCACCTTGGACAGATTTGTATAATAAGGATTAAGTAGCCGTTGGATGACAGATTCTGAATCCCGCTGATTTTGATCGCCCATACAATTCGAATATTGATTTTCATAAGTAGAGATTTATCTGTTGTAATGCATTATTGTCGTAATATTTGATTGTCAATCAATTTTATTAAGATTGAACCAATCAAAACTTTCCTTCTATGAAATATATGCCAGATTACTAGCTGTTATGTTTCGTTCTGAATTCTGCGTACGAAGAAATTTTGCGTCTGAATCTTAGAACTTAGATTCTGTGGGTCTTCAAAGAACTTATTTTTTCAGCTTGTAAAGTCTGAATAACTTCCTTCTAAACTTCCATAACATATATATATATATATATACATATATATATATATACATATATATATATATATATATTCCTAGAATAAAATAGTTCAGAATAAATATCAGATTTTACAATTATCCTAGAAGATTTTGTCAATTTCAAAATTAGTAAAAGTTTTCCTCAAAAATCTCCTCCTTTTTTATGGTGACAAAGCTTTCCTACAGATTGAATCAATTTGAAATTAATTGAAAGTAAAATATATATATAGCGCATGGATCACAGATTGAAATTGGAAGAGCAAACTCTATTGATATCTGTGTCTTAGCTTCCTTTGTATATAACATGCATATGACCTGCACCAAATAAATTCTCCCCCTTTTTGTCATCAGCAAAAAGGCAATAATAGAGAGTATAAAGCATTTATATTGAATAATCAACCAGTCTAATAAAAAATGTTAGTTAAATTACATACCAATGGAAAGAAATATGACTTTGAGAGAAATGTTTTTAAAAAAGGCTATGGTTTTGAAGGAGTACGAATCAGTTGAAAATTTTCCAATATTGAAACAGCTTCCTCAATCTTCGAACTGCATTGACCCACAGCCTTATCCATGTTGGATGAGCATAGAGTAATGGATTCCTCAAGTTCTGCTTTGTCTGCTGCTGCTTGGAGTCGTTGAGTGTTGTAGTTTTCCTCAACAATTTTCTGTAGATTTTTCATGTCTTGTTCTAGTACAACTTGCTTGTCCTTAATTTCGAACAGAATAGAGAAGATGTTCTGATTTTCTGAAGGCTATTCTTGGACATTAGCTGGCTCAGACTGATCGAAACCCACGGTTACTTCTTCTGGATTCTCCCCCTGAACAGGTGCTTGATCTTCAGAAACATGTTCTGTAGGAGTTGGTTCTAAAACCTTTGGAGTTGATTCAGAAATATGATCCGGAGCATCAGCATGGCCTGTATCAATATGTTCTGCTTCTGCTGCATCACTTTTATCACGTAGAAGAATTTTTCTTTTCTTGCTATACACCTTTAATGGGATTGGAGAATTTGTCTTCTTGCTTGATGATCCTACCCCTTTTCTCTGCCCTATCTTTCTGATACTTGACTTTTTAGCAGACTTTTCTTCATATTGATGAGCCTCTTTTCCTTTGATTCTTTTCTTCACATCATCAGACTGTTTCATTTTGGAGAGCATTCTTTCTCCAACAATCATACAGGGAATAAAGTTCTGGCACAATTCATCAGGAATCGATATCTTTAGAAACATGAAAATTCGAGAGATTAAAGCACCATATGGCAGTTATCTCTTGTCCTTCTGTAATGTCCTGTACATATGGAAGATGATGATATGAGGAAGAGAAAAAGATTGACCTTTCAAGATAGCACAAATGAGCTTGATTTCTGATTTAGATAGGTCAGTTTTGAAGGCTGCCTTGGGCTTCAAGTAATTGATAATGATCTTGTGCAGAATCACGGATCTTCTGGATAAGTCAGAGTAGGAGAGATGCCGGTTTGATCCTAGAGCAAGGTTAGGATTTTCAGAAGCAATCTTGGAAGCATTTTCAAGATTTACTGCCAGTGGAGTAAACTTGTAGTGTTGTACTCCAATAATCTTTGCCAATACATCCACTTTTAAATCGAATTTTTTATCACCAACAGTGAATTGGATCCAGTTGGGCGACAAAATAGAGAGATTGGAATAGAAATAGGCAGTTAATTCAGCATAAACATTTGCATATTGAAGGCAAAATTCATAAATGCCTAACTTTTGAAACAGGTTCTTTACTAAAATATCAGCCTTCTCTAGGTAGTCGAAATCCACAGTTCTGTGGTTCATGGTCCCTCGAGCAAGCAACAACTTGTAACAGATATTGTGCTCAGAGTTTCTGAATAATCCTCCTGTACCTGACACACCAGATGCTATTCCTACCTTCATTTCAAAAATCTCAAAAAATCGAGCATCATCATCAGGTATAACAAACTCGATTGCACTGGTAGTTTTAGGGCTGATATGAGCAGATTTTTTGTTAGAGGGTGCTGATGATTCTCCGACTTTTTCTTTGCCCTTTTTGGAAGAGGGTTCTTTTGGTGTAGTGCTGACCGGAACATTGTCAGAATCAACGTAAGCTTGAGAGTAGTTTTGCGTAAGATGTTCTTTAGAGGAGAACCCATTATCTCTCAGACAGTCACGCAAAGAAGATGCAGAGGCATTACTTCTCTTCAACCTCAGATAAGCATTTCATACATGCTTGATGCTTTTAAAACGAAAATCAATTTTACCAGAAGTTTTGGGAGGCGACGACTGATGAGGTGGTGTCGCTTCGGTAGGTTCTTCATGATGTTTCGATTCTGTATCTGAAATATCCATAAACTCCGCCGGTGCAATAGATTTAGAGTCTTGGTTCAAAATGCGCGAAGATCTTCTTTTGAACGGCATTTTGATCACTTCTGGAGCAAAAAGTTTCGATCTTTGGAGAAGGAAGACAAGGAGAGTCTCTGAATATCGAAAGGTTTTGAGGAAAAGAGAATCGTACTGATAGGGTTTTGAAAAGTGACGGACAGGTTTATAAATGAGAAGGACGGGTTTTAGAAATAAAAGGTTATTTTTAGAAAGTAAAAATAAGCCCAAATAAGTATGAAGGAAATATATTTTCTGAAGCGTAAAAGATCAGGAAAATATCATGAAAATATTTTAAGCATAATTAATCAGATAAATTAGGATACGTACCTGATTTGCTTCCTAAAATAACAAATATAAAAATATCCTGCCAGAAATATTCCCGCCAAACTTTAAACTATGTACGTACCGTTCTTTGAGAATCTGAAAGATGTTCAGACCGAGAACACTTGATTCTGAAAAATTTTTGTTTGTCAAACACTTCAAGAGAATGGATAAGTAATGCATAGTTTGTTTCTAATATACTCAAATGAAGATTTGTCAAGAGGTTTTGTGAATATATCAGCTAATTGATTTTTAGAATCAATGAATTGAATATTCACATCGCCATTTTGAACATGATCTCTAATGAAATGGTGCTTGATTTCAATATGCTTCGCTCGTGAATGAAGAATAGGATTTTTGGACAGATTAATAGCACTTGTGTTGTCACACTTGATTGGAACACTAGATTCTTCAACAGCAAAGTCTCGCAACTACTGCTTCATCCACAGAATCTGTGCACAGCAACTTCCCAACGCTATATATTCTGCTTCTACCGTAGAAAGTGCGACTGTATTTTGCTTTTTTGAGTACCGGGATACCAACATATTTCCAAGCAGTTGACATGTACTTGTTAGTACTTTTCCTGTCCACTTTACATCTAGCTAAATCAGCATCTGAATAACTAGTAAAAGTAAAATCTGAATCTTTGGAATACCAAAGACCTAGCATTTGATAAGTTCCAATATATTTGATTATCCTTTTTACTGTAGAGAGATATGACTCCTTTGGGTCTGATTGAAATCTTGCATATATACAGACACTAAAAAGTATGTCAGGTCTAGATGTAGTAAGATACAATAGTGAACCCATCATGTTTCTGTATACCTTCTAGTCCACCTTTTTACCATGTTCATCCTTGTCCAGTTTGGATGTTTGTGACATTGAAGTGTTCGTTTTCTTACCGTTTTGCATTCCAAACTTCTTGATAATCTCCTTACCATACTTCTCTTGGCAAATAAATGTACCATCTTTGGTTTGTTTCACTTGTAAGCCAAAAAAGAATGTTAGTTCTCCCATCAAGCTCATCTCGAACTCGTTCTGTATATTCTTAGAGAATTCCTTGCAAAGTAATTCATTAGAGGATCCAAAAATTATATCATCAACATAAATTTGAACTAGTAGAAAATCATTACCCCTTTCTTAACAAACAAAGTTTTATCGACCTTATCTTTGGTGAAATCATTCTGCAGAAGGAAGTTACTTAACCTTTCGTACCATGCTTTGGGTGCCTATTTCAGAACGTAAAGGGCCTTTTTGAGTCTGTAGACATAACCAGTCTTCCTTGGTTCTTTGAAACTAGGTGGTTGATTCACATATACTTCTTCTTTAATATATCTATTCAGGAAGGCACTTTTCACGTCCATCTGAAATAATTTAAAGTTATGGAAACAAGCATAAGCTAATAATAACCGAATGGCTTCCAACCTTGCAACTGGTGCATATGTTTCATCATAATCTATGCCTTTTTCTTGAGAGTAGCCTTTTGCAACCAGTCTTGCTTTGTTTCTTGTGACTTTCCCTTTGTCATCCAGTTTGTTTCTGAACACCCATTTTGTTCCAATTACTGGATGGTTTTTGGATCTTAGCACAAGCTCCCATACTTCATTGATTCTGAATTGCTGAAGTTCTTCCTACATAGCTTCTATCCAGCTTTTATCTGATAAGGCTTCTCCAACTTCTTTTGGTTCTATTTCTGATATCAATGCCAAGTTGCTGATGTTCTCCTTTTGTTTGGATCTAGTCTTGATAACACCTTCTATTTCTCCAATGATGAGGTTATTCGGATGATTGAATTTGTGTTTCCAGTTTTTGTCAAATCTTTCCTTCTGAATATCTGTAGACTCTGAATTTTCTGATTGAGTTTGGATTGTATCTTTTTTCTTTTCTTTTGAGGATTCTAAAATCTTTGGAGATTCTTGATGAGCTTCCGTTAACTCTTGAATGTTGGAAAGTAGTTCAGATTCATCTTTGTGAGTTTGAATATTTTCTTCAAACCTTACATTCATTGTTTCTTCCACAGTTTGAGAATTCTTGTTGAAGACTCTATATGCTTTACTTGTAGTAGAATATCCAAGGAAGAGTCCTTCATATGCTTTCTCATCAAACTTTCCAGTGCGGTCATTTGGATTTTTTAGAATAAAGCATTTATAACCAAATACACAAAAATATGAGATACTGAACTTTCTACCTTTGTAAAGCTCATAGGGGGTTTTCTCAAGAATAGGCCTGAGAAAAACTCTGTTAATGATATAACATGCTGTAAAGACTGCATCTGCCCAGAATTGAAAAGGAATCTTGCTTTCAATCAACAGTGTTCTTGCCATTTCTTGCAAAGAACGATTTTTTCTTTCCACAATATCATTTTGTTCTGGTGTACATGGAGTGGAAAAATTATGTTGAAAGCCATTTTTCTCACAAAAATTTGAAAATTTTGATTTTCAAATTCTCCCCCATGATCTGTTTTAATGCAGGAAATAGTATAGCCCTTTTCATTCTGAACTCTTTTTGCAAATTTTGAAAAGTATGAAAATACCTCATTTTTATGAGCAAGAAAGAACACCCAAGTAAATCTTGTGAAATCATCAACAATTACTAAACAATACTTCTTACCACCAATACTTTGTATTCTGGTTGGTCCAAACAGATCCATATGAAGAAGCTGCAAAGCACGATTAGTGGAAACATGATGTATAGATTTAAAAGAGCTCCTTACTTGCTTTCCTAGGGTGCAGGCATTGCATAATTCTGTTTTTCTGTATTTCAAATCTGGCAAGCCTCGAACCAGTTTCTTATTTGAGATCTTTGAGATTTGTTTCATACTGATATGCCCCAACTTTCTGTGCCATAGATCTTCATCTTCTTTGATTGAGATCAGACAATGAGTGGAATTTGGATTTACATCAAGAAGATAAATATTGCTATGTCTTCTCCTTGTGAAAGTTTGAAAAGAGTCTTTGCTTGTTCCTGAACATGTATTTTCTTGAAAGTTTATTCTGAAACCTGTATTACATAGTTGGCTTATGCTTATCAGATTGTAGTTGAGTCCTTTTACCAATGAAACATCATTGATTGTAAGTCCTCTAATTTCTACTGTTCCTTTGCCAACTATTTTTCCTTCGGTATTTCCTCCAAAGGAAACTTTTTCATCATTCAGACTGTGTAGATCAACGAATATGCTTGGATCTCCTGTCATATGTCTAGAGCATCCACTGTCTAGGTACCACTTTCTTTTTCTCTTTATGGTAACCTACAAAAATCACAACCTCTCAAGTTTTCTTTGGTACCCAAATTTATTTGAGTCCTTGAGCATTAGTATAGACTGTCTTAACAAAATCTCTTCGAACAGGTCTCCGGACCTTAGGACATTCATTCTCAAAATATTGTGGATCTCTACAATTTGAGCATTTGAGAGCACTTCGCCCAACATGTTTGACAAAATTTCTTTTAAAATGATTTTTATAAGCTTGTCAATGAGGTATTTGTCTTAATCTCTCCTTGACTTTTGGAAAATCAATCAAGCTGTCACTTTTCTTTACAAATCCTAGACCAGATTTGTTATAGTAAGGAATTTGAATGGAAAGGATATGCTTCAAGGTTTCTGAACCTTTTAAAAACTTGGAAGTAAGTTCTGAAACTTCTTTTTTCAAAACAGTATTTTTTTTGGAAAGAAAATCTCGACTTTCCTTGACTTGATAAAATTCTTTTTGAAGGAAATCAATCTTTTCTTTTTGTGAAATATCTCGTTGCCTCATAGAAGAATTTTCCTTTTTCAAAGAAGAGATTCTTTTAAGAGCAGTCTTAAATTCAAAGCATAATTCATCAATGTAATTGGATACTTCAATAGTCATTTCAGAAGGTTTTACCATGATTTCCACTTTAGGATCAGAATCTGAGTCTGAATCTAACTTTGCCATTAGACAGAAATTTGAGATATCTTCATCACTATCTTCGCACTCTGTGTTACTCTAGATTTCTGCCTTTAAGGCCTTCTTTGCTTTCTCAAATTTGGTTTTCTTTTTCAGAAGTGGACAGTTAGGCTTGATATGTTCACGTTTCCTACAGTGAAAGCATATTACATTCTTTGATCTCTCTGTCTCATCGATAGACCTCTTATTTTCATAAGGCTTCTTCCCTTTGAGGTTTCTTCCTCTGATTTTCATTCTCTTATACTTCTTTATGAAGAGAGCTAATTCTTCATCATCAACATCTTCATCTTTAGAATCTGCATCAGAATCAATGTTAATTTTCAATGCAATTGACTTATTACCTCTGGTTTCATTCTTCTCATTCCGTTTTTTAGTCTCATATGATTGAAGAGTTCCAATTAACTCATTCACTGATAGAGGCTTGATCCTTTGTGTCTCACGAAAAGATATTTTGATGTTATCCCATTCCTTTGTCAATCCTCTCAGTAGTTTGTTGACTTTCAATACATCTGGAACTGGTTGTCCTTGATATGCAAGACCGTTTACTATGTCAGTAAACCTATCATACATATCAGCAATTGATTCTTCAGGCTTCAGTTTGAAAGATTCATATTGACCAAGTAAAAGATTGATTTGAGTTTCCTTGGCTTGATCTGTTCCTTCATAAGTACTATAGAGAGTATCCCAGATTTCCTTAGCAGATTCACAAGCAGCAATTTTTTTTATATTCAATAGGAAATAAAGCACAATAAAGAAAATAAATTGCTTTGAAATCTAAAGTTTCTCTTTTAGAAATCTCAGCTTGAGATAATGGAGGATCTGCTGATTTACTTGCATCTGCCTTTTCTTTTGAATCAGAATATTTCGGTTTGACTCCTTTGATAATGACATCCCATTGCATATGATCAATTGACTTTATGAATGCCTTCATCTTATTCTTCCGGATGCTGTATTCCTTGCCATCAAAATATGATGGTCTGTTGTTGCTCTGACCTTCAATGAGCCCTGGAGCACCAAAGCTAGCCATGTAGATCGTTAGCTCAGAAGTAAAACACTTCAATAAAATGAGCAACCCGCTCTGATACCAATTGATGTGGCTAGTAGGGATCACCTAGAGGGGGGTGAATAGGTGACCTTGAACGGTTTTATAATATTTATGCGGAAATAAAACAAATCACAGAAGAGTCTGAATAAAATTCAAATTCAAGACAGATTGTATAGATGAAGCTCTTGATGTGTAGAAACTAAAGTAAGAGATAAGGGATAGAGAATCTGCACACAAATTTATAGTGGTTCGGCTTATAGTAAGCCTACGTCCACTCTCCCACGCTTACATCCTACCAACTGAATTTCGCTATGTAATCAAGAGGAATTTACAGATTATGAGTGATATCACTCTCGTGTATGATAGGACTCTCTATCTCACACAGTCACTCTTACAAAGTAACCCTCAAGATCTAAGTGTTTTGGCTCAGAACAACAAGAGAAATGATTGGAGTATGCTCAAACTTTGGACTTGTTGATTTTTTATTCTGTTATCTCCTTTTGCTGCTCGTTGATCTCCTTAAATACTCCTCTACTCCAAACTAGCCGTTGGACAGCTTTCAGAGGATCATCTTTCAATCTTCACCTTAGACAGATTTGTATAATAAGGATTGAGTAGCCGTTGGATGACAGATTCTGAATCCCGCTAATTCTGATCGCCCATACAATCAGAATCTTGGTTTCCATAAGTAAAGTTTTGTCCGTTGTAATGCATTCTTGTCGTAATATTTGATTGTCAATCAATTTGATTAAGATTGAACCAATCAAAACTTTCCTTTTATGAAATACGTGCCAGATCACTAGCTGTTATGTTTCGTTCTGAATTCCGCGTCCGAAGAAATTCTGCGTCTGAATCTCAGAACTTAGATTCTGTGGGTCTTCAAAGAACTTATTTTTCAGCTTGTAAAGTCTGAATAACTTCCTTCTGAGCTTCCAGAACATATATATATATATATTCCTGGAATAAAATGGTTTAGAATAAATATCAGATTTTATAATTATCTCAGAAGATTTTGTCAACTTTAAAATTAGTAGGAGTTTTCCTCAACACCCGCCAGTGTCTGCCAATGCCAGCTGTTTTGCTTGCGTGAGCCGTCTCGTACGGGCTACGTCATCCTTTGATATCTACTATTTATATATTTCAATTATCGACAACCTAATTAATTATAGGTGTCAACATTAGTTTACAGATTTCGCAGACTAATCCTAGGAAACCTGACATCCGTCTTTACGTAGCAAGTGCATCTGACGCTAGAACATGTCATGGACACCACCTCCTCTTGGTTCCTTTTAAGCTTGACGCGCATGGATTGGCACTGCGGAAATCGAGGAAAAAAGGCTGGTGCCGGAAGCGTGGCCAGACGTTGTCACACCAACTGGGTCATTGGTTTTTCTCGACGGCTCGATGCGACCACTTCTTCTCTTTCCAATTCCCGCTCATGTAATATTCTTCTGGATTCACTACAACAGATTTGGGCTTTTGGGACGCCAGAAACCGCCCTATGAGTAAAGTTGATGGGGCGTTTCAATCCCACTCTATAGAAAAATTAGAGGGGCGGTCTAGCATCATAATTAGTTTTAGGGATAAGTGGTTCTAGAGTCGGTACAAGAACCTGAAACCTATCGTGTCCAAACCGATTTCTTAGTTTTTGGAACCTGGAATGCACCCTAATAACCACCAACATTCACATTCCAAAAAGCTCCATGGTTCACTTTTGCTTCAGTATATTCAACAAATGTACCCAAAATCTACAAATTAGAAGCACTCAGGATTATATAGAAAGAGAGCGAGTATGATCTTGCCGAGTCTGGAAAAAATGATCTTACATTTACTTTTAACTTGCTCAGACAAATAATCCTAATCACCAACAGTTATCCTTTGAAAGATCAACCCTCGCTTTCATCATTTAAGAGCAATCTGCGAAAGAACATAGACACGAATAAAATTATTTTTCTGTTTGTGATGCCCAAAATTTAAAACACATGTACAATCAAACATGCAAGTGATGAAAAAAGGCCATGCTACTGTTGCACCAGCAGCACCTCCGACGAACTTGACAAGTCCATAAGGTCCGTTGTTGACACATGAATTTTTCGCCCCAAAGGTTGTTATTTGTAGTTTGTTTTGCCGGCAATGGCTCCACCCGACGAAATAACTTTCACTAAAGGTTGGATCCTCGGTTTTTGTTTGAATTGGGTTCTGTGGCAATTCGGACAAGGAGTGTTAAGCATAACCGAAATAAGAACTGGTACAAATTACTCCAAAGGAAAGTAAGTGCAGCAACTGGAAAGATACACTGGAAAGTCAGAAAACAATTTCTAAAGACAGTCTTCCTTCAAATAAACAGACCATAAATCTCAGTTCAGTTTCAACCGTCGAAGTTCTATATATAGTAAATTGTTGTTCCAGAAAAACAAAACAAGGAAAAGGAAATAAATGGAATAGAAATCATGCGCGAAATTCTCTCGTTTCAAGCCCAACCGAAATAGAGCGCAAGGCCGAAGACGACAATTGTCAGAAACTATGTCAAATATTTGCAGCATGAACTTTCTGGACAAAGTCCTTTTTTCATTCTTTTTATCAGTTGGAAACACATAAGCTAGTGACCATGGTGGCAACTGCATGATCTCACTTCAAACACTTGAGAGTACAAACTGATCTCACTCCAAATTCCAAACAGCAAAAACGCAAAGCCAATCTCCAACATTCCTTCATGACTGATTCCATTCCACTTTCTTTAGTTATCAGAAGGAGCTCAGTAGAATGATGGAACAGTCCGAGGGAAAAACATTTGCCTCACTCCTTCTGCCCTGATAATAGGGAAAATTATGCCTGATGCCACCTGCACAAAAAATTAAAAGGGCTTTGCTTCAGTGACAACAATGCTTGATACCTAAATCAAATGTTTATTCTCTGAAAACTAGAAAATTAGAGGTTTACGGGCTTAAACGTAGAATGCTTAATGAAAAAATGCATCCAAATACAGAAAAAAGGGCAAAACAGTGAGTTTTCTTGCAGAATTTTGAGTACCTCCTTGATTTAATACAAAGAAAGAAAAGGAAGCCACAAAAAATGCGAAATACAAAATCAAATTCAGAAAATGTCACGTGAGAATTACTTTAGCTTCGTCTAAATCCCTAAAGTCGGCGAAATGACGAGGCAAGGCTACTCACCGAAATCAATCTGGCTCCAATCCAGAGACGTTTAGGTGAAGGAACAGGTAACAGCAGTCGGCCAACACCATATATAGCCACCGCAAAGAAATGGAGGGCTAAACTTAAGGGACGTGGATTTAGGCCAGAAAGCAAAGCAATGGGTCCGTCTGAGAAGACATTTCCAAGGCTTAAATAATCAAAACATGCTTGGCGCATCTCTTTCCTCGCTCGGTCTGGAGAAGCAGAAAAGACCTTGTACAGAGCGCCCGCCAAAGTGTTTATAGTGGATGCCACAGGCTGCAAGAAAGGAAACCCATCATCAGTACGTCCATATGACGTGGTTTAACTTTACTTATGTGAACTGTTTTTTTCAGCTAAACAATGAATTTGGAAGATCAATGTTGTAGCACAGCTAAGAGAAATAAATATATCACATAAAGGAGTCAACATCATCATGTACAATCTTAAGAATGAAATCAAATAAGCGGGAGCAAAACCATTTCGAGCCGAATTCACTACCAACCTATCAATCCATAGTCAACTTTGTTAACTGCATAATTACTGCTTCAGTCGACAGAAGGCAGCTCCTACTCCTTAAACTCTGTGGCTAACCATGTATACTAACATCATGGACATTTAAACCATCGACATCTATGATTCCAATATTCAATTTAAGATATAGCAAGGATAGCAACCACCAAAGGTTCAATAAAGAGAACAACTAAGCTTGAGGTCAGGGCCAACTCAAGAGCTCAGACATGCATAAACCGCATATGAAGGAAATCACCTTGCGCAGGGTATAGAAGGATTCGAGATGTTGGCACAGTGCCGTTGCATCATGAAGATTGTGCAAAGGCTTAAGAAGATCCCTGAGTATCACAATGTCCGACAAGGCCACAGTCATCCCTCCCCCAGTTAAAGGATGGCGCATGTTGAATGCGTCGCCCAATAAAAGGGCTCCAGGTGTCGGGGAGGGATCAGCCGGCATACTTCTGTTTGGCATAGTCCTTATGTTGCCTTTGTCTATTTCCGCAATGAAGGCATCATGAAGTTGAGGAGGGATCTGGTACAAATATTATATAGGTTAATCAAAGTAAAAAATTCCGACAGTTTGGGAGATGTTTTTATTGATGCCAAATTATAAAGAAATTTATGGAGAAAAAACTACACAAGCAAGTTCTTTCACGAAACTTTCAATCTATATAGCATATAGAACATTTAACGAATGCTAGGCATACTCAGACTGGCTCTGGACCTTCTGGTTCACAAAAGTGGTGCGAAAATGATGCAGCAAAGGGTAAGTGGACTTTGGAACTAGCAGTACATATTCAACACTACTAATAGTTTGCCACATCATTTTGCAAACCAACCCTGGTACACTTAGAATTGTGCATTATGTTTTAACCTAATTAAACATTATGTAAGCTTCCGTCCTCCCTTTCCTTGCCATGCTGACTCCGTCAAAGAGGATTCAAGAAAAGATAGAATAGTAGTACCTGTGGAGCCACCACACTTTTCAAATATTTGGCCATTTCTCCATTAGCAATAGAAGGTAGCTTTTGACCAGGTACATCAACCAAACATCGAACCTCCGTGCTACTAATTGGATAAAACAATATAGGCGAAGGATCGGCGAGAATAACATGCCCATGGTTTGCAAAGGGAAGCTCACAGTTTTCGAGTGCAAGTCCAACAAAATGAGAGGGGACATCTACCTGTATAAATCATGTCAGAATGGAAAGAAAAGGACATTAGCAAGACATAAACAATAAAGAGATGATTTTAGCTTCAACCAATTGCAAGCAGGATTGTTCTTCAAGTTAATACATATTGAAAGATAAGAAATCACCTTTGGCTTGCACAGTGAGCGGCGCAAGTTCGAGAAGCACCCATCACAAACAATTGTTAGAGGAGCAAATGCTTCCAGCTCCTGACCAGCCTTAGTTTTGTAATGCACTCCCTTGATAGTCCCATTTTCTTCAATCAGTGATGTAACAGTCCCTTGTTCCAGTCGCACACTAGGTTTGAAACAATAAAGGAAATAAAATTATGAACAAGCATTACAAAACAGATACGAAAAAACAAAAAAAAGAACCAGTTCAGAAAAAAAAAATCATGTTAAAGATGGAACAAATAATACTTGGGAAGAGTAGCAGCTTTTTCCCTCATCCTCCGTATGAAACGTCCATTGTGGAAACTCCTGCCAGCTACATCTGACTGAAATTTTCCCAAGGGATACGAGAGTCTAGTATTTTTCCCATCTTTAAACATAGCATAGCCAAGCACTCTCTGGGCGTCAATTTCCTCGACACAATCTGCAAAGGGCAAACATTCTCACTCACATAAAAAACTGAGAAAACCAGAAAAACCAAGTATTTGAGAGGTGTCTTAGCTTTATACATAAGATAAAGGGCTGATAATTTTCTTATGCTTACCCTCAAGACCCAATTCAATAAGTTTCAGGTATCCCCCTGGCTGCAGCAGTTCGCCAACAATTCGGTCTGGTTCAGTCAGGTCTCTTTCTATAACATGAACTCTCCTTCCATCCTGCAGTGATAAATTTTGCAGTTCATTACCTAACATCAATTAAATCAAAAAGATGAAATAGCTTGATATAACCCCAGGCCCATCCGTAATTGGTGCAGTCATTCATACATTAAAGAAAGAAAGGAGGGAGTATTCCCATTGGTTATGGTAATGTTTCACTGTAGTAAACTAAATGATGTTCCGTGAAATTTATTAAGATAAGCCACCTAGGTGAGAACGAGACCATGAGTTTAAGCATAAAGAATATGAGATCTTCTTTAGGCGACATTTGCTTGCAATGACCAAGAAAACTGCAAGTAGCCAAAAAGACATCTATCACAAGAAACAGGTGGAATGAAACAAATTCTACTGTCCCAGCACACACAATCAATGTTTCACAAATTCACTGCCATGAAAATATAGATAGTGAGGTAAAGTAACTGAGCTTGCTAGCCATAGTTCCACCAAAAGACTATTTGATTAGGATTTATCCCTAAACTTCATAGTTACATAATTCTCGAAATGCTCTACTTCTGATCTAATATAGCCAGAGTCAAATTAAGAAGTCGACCATTATGGCGACTCTCCAAACGATTAACAAGCAACTTGCACTCAACAACTTCTATTGACAGGGTCAGATTGAATTAACCCCCAGAAATCTTGGAGATCACTTGTCATCCGCTATTCTAAACCAGACAAAAACAGACACCAAGGGGAGCTAAGTCCCCAGGCTTTATGTCCAGTTAATTATCCAAAATAAGAACAAGAAAACACCAGGAGCTTATTATGCTGTCAAATTGACATATCTGAAGACCAACTAAACTCCATCCCTCCACAACAAAGTCAAAATGCTTGGAGCTCATTGAACAGACTCGACCTAAGAAATTTGCTCAAAAGCCCGGGGTCATCATATGCCACCACGGATTATTTTTATAAAATATATTACTAGTGCAGCGGGGAAAAAAGTAAAAAAAGTGATGGAATGGAGCAAATGGCTGAGAATAACAAAGTAATGAGAGTAGACACTTGAGGTCGATTCGATTATTCTATAGCTGGCATTACTGTGTACGACCCATTTACATCATAGGAATACAGCACGACGCCACACAAATTACAGAGACATGAGATGCTTCACTTATGTACGTCACAAATGAGTTTGTTTAAATCCAAGTAATCATTTAGCTTATAAGTTAAAATTAGGAGGTTTTATGCAAAAATGAATTGACACAAATTAAAAGCACAAACACGAACAGATGATCCGTAGCTCTACAGAATGCTGTCCAACAAGAAAAGAATAAACTTACTCGAGAAGATTATCACAGTTGATATGGTCACTTTCTTCTCCAATTTCAATCAATGAAAATCACATACCTTGCCTAGGGTGTGCGCAAGAGCGGAACCGGCAACTCCGGCGCCGACGATGATCACGTCGGCGGCGCCGAAGCCATTCTCCGGCGAGCAATCGCGATTCGCGGAATCGCGCGGCGACGCTTCACGGGTGGTGACGTAACCTCCGTCCTCCCTCGGGACCTTCGCTCTCGCGTCACCATTCCTCCGACGCAGGACGTAGAGGAGAACGAGGCCCAACACAGAAGCCAAGAGAGTCCCCAGAACGTAACGATGGGTCACCACCATCTCCATTCCCTTCCCCTCCACCTTCTCCTTCCTGGAACGGATCAACCGGCGAGACCCAGATGAGGAAGACACAGACAGACACGGCGGGATGGAGATCTCGCGCTCTCCTCGCCTCACCCTGTCCCGGGGCAATGCCAACCAGGGCGGCGCTTGGTTTCTTGTCTCGGCGTGCCGGGTGGCAGTTGGGTGGAGGGAATCAATCCTGAACGAGACCAAGTGGTTTCTGTGGCCAAGAGATGTTTGGGAGAGATTGCAGGGCGGGCATTTCATTTATAGGCACGGAGAGAGACTGCGAGACACAGAGACACAGAAGGACGAAATCCAGAGTTACATCTCGAGTGGACAAGAGGAAAGTGGCTGGTTGACCGGAGGTAGGAACTGGCAGGTGACTGAGTTCTCGGCCTTTCTTGGGCTCAAATGCTTTCGTGGGACGCCACGGACACGACGAGTTCGGAATAATAAACCTGAGGCTTCCTTCCGGCAGAGTTCAAGCACCACTGTTCGAATGAACGGTCTTGCCAACTTTGGCATTTTGCAAAGAAATATCAAGTATTAGAAAACAAAATCTTTGCTGAAAATTTATGTCTACAAAAAACCCCGCTTCTCTCACGCATTCAACTTAGATGAAACTAGTATTTTTGAGGTCATGACAGTGACGGTAATCATAAAATTGCACGAGAAATATCATTTGAAAATAATGTATCGGTGGGAAGATATATGAGTATGATGAGCTCATTTGTCTTGTATTTTGATTCACTCCGCACTCACCAAACATCTCTTATGTCATATTTCGCAAAATTGAATTCATCGGGAACTATTTTCATTCAATTTGACTAGACCGTTTGGTCATTTCTTCACATTATTATCTTTTAAGCAACAGTAACGCTAACGTTGTATTTTACAAAATTTTGGATGGCATAGTTGCGTATAATGTTGTAAGTGACAATATCAATTTTCTGATTATTCAATAATTTGCAAATTGATATTTTATATTGGGATAAAATAGAGTTTTATAATAATATTTGGCACTTGTATTGGCATGTACAACGAATCGTTCGTTGCAGATTACGACCTTGTTTACCTTTATCTAAATGGTAAAGTCATCTTTAATTATCTGTTCATTTTTTCAATCATGAAGGAGACTATCATAATTAAGTAAATTCCAACCAGACAAATTATTTTCCATACTTCATTGATCAGATAAAGCACAAATTGAAACTTGAGTCATGGTTGAATAACTCGACCATGCCATTGCTAGTTTCTTGATGACGTGGAGAATCGAATATGTGTCGTATGATGCTTACGCATATTCCTAATCTCAGCCATTCCTGGCATTCTTGTTGGGCGGTCATTAGTTTTGTAATTGACAAATCCTCATTGATTGGGGCATTCCTACCATTCAAAATACACATTGCACAACTAACAAAGTGGACAAGTCTATGCTTCATGTGAAGATGAAAGTATGCTGAATAGGACCTGGTCCTGTAAGCGAAGAAATTGAGCAACTCTTAGGGTTTAGATCAAGCATGATCCATTCGATATAGAGAAAAATGAAGTCTCATATCTAATGTTCTTAATCAATCAAGTCCAAATCTTTTTCAACTGATTTCATCTTAAACATTTTTTCAAAAAGTACAATTAAGTCCGTACGATGAACTAAAAATTACCTATGGGTCACTTCAAAATATACAAGTGTGACTTTTCACTAAACAATTAAGATTTAATCGAATTACTTGGAAGGTTTAATATTTGATTACACTTTTTTGGTAAAGTTCAAACTTAATTGAACCAAAGATTTTATTACTCGATTACATCTCATACACTAGAAATCAGAACCTGTGTTGAAATTTTTCCGTTTGATTTACACTGATTAACTTGTTACTTTCTCTAGTATTTTCGGCAATTTTTATAGAGTGAGAATATTGAAAAGATCACAAAGATGTTTTGAAATGTCACTACAGATTTGCAAGGACTATTTTTTTTTCTCAAATAGAAAATTAAACGGAAAAAATTTGGTAATTTTTAAAAGCCAAGCAGGCTCGAAGTTTTGAATTATGAATCACATATTGCCTACTTATGAATCACACACACAAAGAAAAAAAAACCATTGGCGGATAGCACGGGTGGTGTCTATTGATTATTGTACCTTCCACATGCGTTTCGAGATCTACATGGTCCCCAAATAAATCCCTAGGAATTTGGCGGTGGGCAGGAACATTATAGACTATGCTGTCCTATTTGAGATTTTCTGTCCCAAATCTTGGTTAGGGATGGCAATTTAACCAACCTGTCAAGTACTTACATTGCTCAATCCCTAATGGGATTCCATTTGTTTAGCCGAAAATGAATGATTTATAAGACTTTTTTTCAAAAAATGATTGCTCATATCGCTTGAATTAATAGAAAATATTTTCATTGTCGATAGAAATTTATGTCTAAAAGCTTTTGTGAACGATAAAAATATTTTTCGTTCATTCATTTTTATAAGCAATACAAGCGATCATTTTTCGGAAAATATTTTCTAAATCATTCATTTTCCGCGAAACAAACGAAGCTTCAGTCATCTTTGCCCTATGACCTGCCTCGGCCCAGATATGAGCATTCAAATGTCAAATTCAGTAGTTTATACTATATAATTTATTACATAAAAATGGTTCCTTATTCCTTTTTTTTTAATTATTAGAATACTAATTGACCAACATTCTTCATTACACTTTCAAGAATAAAAAAGCCACACGATACAAAATTTTTATAATTCTAAGCGTTAAAATTAAGTTTAAGATAAATGTGGAGCCAGATAAATGGGGAGGCAAAACATAAGTGTCTTGCAAGGGCGGGGGCCGTATATGAGGCGAATATACGGTCTCCTCGTTTGCCTTACGATGGCACAGACTAGGTCTCGAAACGGAGATCACGTCCCTCGCGAGTGCGGGGTGAGGCTGGGGACAAGGCGGGGCAATGGTGGCTCGCTAAAACTTATAAAATTAATGCTAAAACTTATAAAATTACTATATGTTAATGTCCTTTTAAATGATATGTTACTGAAGAAAAAAAATGGATGGTAATCCCTAAAGAGTTTATGGGCTCTTAAATGGTACGTAACTACGAAAAATTTAATATAGTTTTGTATGAATTTCAAATGAATTGAGAATTGAGAGGAAAATGGATGATCTTGATGAATTCTTAAATTGTAACTGCCAAGACTTTTAATAGATTACAAATTATTATCCTAGGGCCATTGATCACCTTTAACTCTAACTAGTTGATTTGCATTGGATCGATATTCTCATATTGCTGAACAAAAGTAGATTTTTTTTTCTTCTATGGATATGTGCACTGGAAGCCTTACAACTTGTCTTGAGAGTGCAATTAAGTTTTAAAACTTACAAAAAGTTCAATCAAGTCTTAAAATTTATCAAATTAGTGCAATTAAGTCATTCCATTAATTCCGTCCAATTTTGTTAACAGAAAATGTTGACGTAACTTTTTTTTTATTTTTGTTCTCCTATATAGTGCTGACGTGGCTGAAACAAGAAGAATAAGTATAAAATGATGTTGTTTTGATTCAAATATGATTTTTTAGTCTAAATATTAAAAATTAGTTAGATTTGAAAAAAAGAGAGGAAAAAAGTCAACGGCAAGGGCCTGCACACCACATTGAGAAGGGCTAGCAATGGCAGGGGATGGTTGGCCATGGGCCGGCAAGGATCACAAGACCCCGACCAGTGGCCAGCCACCCTCACCGATCATAGGTGAGGGTTGTGGCCCCCGCCAATGACGGCCCTCAGCCAAGTCTAGGCGGAGACTAGTGAGGGTGGGGTGGCGGCAACAAGGGCTACAAACCTCCCTACCTGGTTTCTCTTTTTTTCACAAAAAGATTTTTTTTTGCTTATTTTTTAAATTTAATTTAAATAAAATTTATATTAAAAATCAGATTTGTACTAAAATGGCATCATGTTAGCCTTATGTTTAATGATTTATACTGGTCTTCACCATGTTTGAGAAAGAAAATATTATAAAAAACTACGTTAACATTTTATGTTAGCTAAGATAGATAGAGTCAATAGAAAGACTTGATTGTACCAATTTGACATGTTTTAGGACGTAATTGCACTTTTTACAAGTTTTAGTACTCAATTACATTTTCGTGATAAGTTTTAGAACTTCAAGTGCACTTATAGTGACATATCGGGCTTTGTATACTAATTTTTGTTTATTATTCAATGCCGTTAGTTAAGACTTCACCAACTTTTCGTATTGAAAATACAAGAATCACATTGAACAAATTAAAAAGATAGAAAGCATATTGTACATTGAATCAAAGTTTATGGACAATACGTGTCATTATCCGAAAGAAATATATGACCAAGAACTGATTCATTAATGAACATCGGTTCCGTGACAGCACCAACACAAGAAGCCTGCCACCTCCACCAAAATCTGTTCTTGGGGTCGCCAGGCCTCGCGGTCAATTCAGTCCCCGTCGCGTTATGCCCTGAAATCGCGACCCCTCTCGAATCATTCATTCTTCGACCTTTGCTGGTTTCTTGTCATTAATGTGTTGCCAAAGTTTTGGTCATTGGTCCATAGACCTGTCAAATGGGTGGGTCGGGTTGGATTTGGGTCTGGTCATAAATGGTCCGATCCAAATTGACTCATTAACCCGTTTATGACCCATTTATGCACAATACAATTTTGTTGACCCATACTCGACCCGACCCAATGGTCCAGGTTCTAACTTTGTTACTTTCCCTTCCCCTCCTCGCTGACCACTGACCAAGCCCAAGGGGCTTTTTGCTTTGGACTTTCGTTTATGGATTTTGTTAATTTAAATACCTAAGTAAATTGTAAATCGCAATGCTTTTTTTTCCATTAAATATGATTAACGAGCCTCTTGAGACACTCGTTAACAAGACCCTTCATTTAATCTCCGTCGCTTCTTGTATTCGAATTTGTCTCGATAAGTTAATGGCCAATAGTGCCGTACTAATCAAAGGTGAAGAAATTAATTAGTCATTCAACTTTGGGCATTTTTTGCATAGGCCTCACTTCATCTCGTTTTGTGATGCAATGGTTCATGCACACACGATGCGCGTGAAAAATGTTTCAGTTAGTGTGATCGATTTTTTTGTTGTCCTCATTAACATTTTTAATGATGTATGTAGGGAAACCATTTCTTCTATCTCCTATTTTTTCTCAACTTCAGTTGTCCTGATATTATGGGATTGTAATCGTAAGGTTGCGTAAGTCACACTTACCCTCAGCTACTTCACGAAGTTAGGGTATATTTGGATTGACTTTTACTTTTACATTTACTCAATCAAAAATTTGCGAGTTACATTTTTTAACTTTTCTTAAATTAGAAACATTTGAAACTTTCACAAAATACAAGCGTTAACACATAAATCTCATATATGTTCGTAATTTTGTTGAAATTTTAATAATATGTTAAAATTTTGGCTGGGTTTGCTCTTACTTAAGCAGAAACAAACATGGCATTAGACTTAATATTAGATGTGAAGCTATGCTGCTGGGAATAGATACTAAAATTTAGAAGCTGGCTTTAAATATAGTGTAGATAGATTATAATAGGACAGTAATAATAGTAATTTCGACATAATCATGAATAAACAAGTCGAATGAGAAGACAGAAGAGAAATTGATCAAAGAAAATTTTGGATGTGGGCCCCGGAGAAAGAGTGAGTGAGCTTGTTGGCTGGACATTATATAATCTTAAGATGCTTGGGTTTTGCTAGTTTGAAGAGGGAAGAAAAGACAGCGTCACTTATGTAGAAATTCAAATGTAGTCTTTGAAATTTGCCTCTAAAACTATAGCATAAAGAGACGGGCATATGAATTTACTAAACTCAAGCTCTAATCAAAATCAATCGAACAATTTTATTATTCTTTTCTAACATCACCTTAAAATGAAAAAAGAAAGAAATGAACTATTATGAAAGCACAACAGAAACAAATCAATTTGTCAGTTGATTAAGAAAAAAGTTGCATTTTTGGCCCAAAAGAGATGTCAAAAGTAGCCCCAGAAAAATTGTGAAAGTAGCCCAAGAGGAGTAGCCTATGGACAAGAGGTACATCCACCTCAACAGTGAGCGAGAGAACGTATGTCCAAAAACATTTCAATGGGCCCAATAATCGTGACCCAAAAAGAAATTTGTTGAAAACTTTTCGAGTTCGATTTCTGAAGTTCAAATTTGCTTTACATTTTGTTGGTTCTTGACTGCCTATTTCCAGGAAGTAATACTGGATGTTCAAAGTGGAAGTGACGGAGAAGAACAAGCCCCTTTTTCAAACTCAAATCCAAAGGAGATGGGTGATGGCAATGGAGTTAAGGGAAACCTGCAGAAATAGGGCAGCCCTCTAAAAGCAGACGAGGTAATACTGGAGATTCAAAGTGGAAGTGAGGATAAATTCATAATGTTTTAGATTACATTTGCCAATTCTCTACGTGAATGCAATTGTCTGGAATTTGCTTTTACATACAATAATAGTCAGCAATTATTTTTTTGTTGCAGCAATCTAGGGAGAAACAGATGACATCATCAAATGACAGCAAAACAAAATCGGGGAAGCGACGCGCCCAGCCCAAAAAAAAGAAAATGTGGTGAGAAAGAGGCGTCAATGTTGACGTTGAACATCAAACATGTAGATCGGCTCGGTCTCATATATATAATTTGCTTAATCAGCAATGGTACTGGTTATATTAGCCAAGCTCTTCCAATCAAAGAGGCTGATGGAGTGGGGAGGTCATTTGACCAGGATAGTCACTGTGCTTACGGTAGTAGCGGTTGTTGCTAGCAGTTTTGGACAAGAGGAAGTGATGTTCAAACTCTGGTTTAGGGTCAATTTGATGGTTCAAATTTCAGTTCTAAACATGTGCAAATGATGAAAGTGCACTAGGGAATCACATGGTCAGACGTCTCTTGACAAATGTCATGGGCCGACACTTGAAATCGAGACCATGTGGCACTTCGATTGCTCGCTCACTAACTCACTTGGATCGTAGAGAGAATATGTTTAGAGAAAAGTTTTGTTACTTTTATTGCTCAATTATTGAATAAAACAAATGAAGAGGAGAGTACCCCTATTTCTACATGAGATCTCCTAATTATAGCCTTCGGATTTCATCTTGATTTAACGGTGGAGATCTAATTCTAAGAAATATCTAGAATACATTTCCCATATTACCCCTACAAATATCTATGCTTCTAGAAAAATGTAGATACTATTTCTAGAAACTATCCCCTAGAAATATCTAGATATTATTCCTATAAATATATAGACGTGTACATTTCTAATATTGCCCTTGGAAATATCTAGAGTTATGGGTCTCTAGAAATTTCAAGGCTTTAGGCTCCGTTCATATGTCGGAAAATATTCTCCTTTTGGAAAATATTTTCTCGGAAGTCATTTTCCTGAAAAATATTTTCCTGGAACATAATTTTCTAGTGTTCGGCTAAAATTTGAAAAAGTTTTGGAAAATATTTTCTGGTGTTCGGCGACCGCCGATCCGGCAGTGTCCGGCGATCGGCGGTGGCGACCGGTGGAGGCGATTGGCAATCGGCGGCCGGTGATCAGTGGCGGGGGTGGCGGCGACCGATGGCGGCGGCGGCCGACGGCAACGACTGGCGGCGGCGGTCGGTGGCCGGCGGCGGCGGCTGGTGGTTGCGACCGGCGACGGCGGCGGCCGCGGGCTACCGGCGACGGCGGCGGCCGCGGGCTACCGGCGACGGCGTCGGCCGGCGACCGGTGGCCGATGGCGATGATCGGCAATCAACTTTCTCTCCCACGGAAAACATTTTCCCTCCCATGGGCAATTTTGCCTTCACTTTGGGGGAAAATAATTTCCTCTTTGTGAAAAGAGGAAATCATTTTTCTGAAAATAATGAAGGATTTGGGGATAGGGAAGGAAAATGTTTTCCCACGGAAAATATTTTCCTCCCCCGAACACCGGAAAACACGGAAAATGTTTTTCGGAAAAATATTTTTCTTGAAACGAATGGAGCCTTAGTTCGGGCTATTGGACCATCCCTTTGATTTATTGGGCTTATAACTTTCTTGGTCCGTGACACAAAGCTACTCTTTGCTATTCTAAGGACTTGTTTGGTAAAGTTTTCGTTTCTCTGTTTTTCTGTTATTTTATTCCTCGGAATAAAAAAGAACAAAAATCCGTTTGGTAACATCAGTTAATTTTTGGGATAATGACACAAACGGTTCCTAAACTTTGGTTCAAAGTGCAATTTGATTCTTGAACTTTTAATTTGTTCAATATAGTCCCTGAACTTTAGCCTAATATTCAATATAGTCCCTAAACTTTTAATTTATTCAATGTGGTCCCTGAACTTTTGGTCTATATTCAATGTAGTTCCCGAACCATACGAAAATGTTCAAAATGGTCCCTGAATTTAAATTAATGAAAGGACTACATTGAACATTTTTATATAATTCAAGAACTAAATTGAACATATATAAAAATTTTAGGGATGATATTGAACAAATTATAAGTTTATGGACTACATTGCTCATTAGATTAAAGTTTATAGATTACATTTAACAAATTAAAAGTTCAATGACCAAATTGCACATTTGACCAAAGTTCAGGGACTGTTTATGTTATTTGCCCTTAATTTTTTTGTTCCCCAAAACAGAAAAGTAGCTGGGAAATATATTTGAAATAGAAACAAAAAGTAAAAAAAATCTACTTCTTGTTCCCGAGAACAAAAAGAGAAATAAAATTAACTCTCTCTTTCACAAGATATTTTCATGCTAAACCCTAAACCCTAAAGCCTAAACTTCAATCCTAAAACTCTAAACCCCAAGCCCTAAAACTCTAAACCCAAAAACCCAAATCCCTAAATCCTAAACCCCAAAATCCAAATCCTAAAACCCAAAATCCGAAACACTAAAACCCCAAACCGCAAAACCCTGAACCATAAATCATAAACCCCAAATTCTAAACTCTAAACCCTAAACCATACACCCCAAACCCCAACACCTGAATCCATAAAACCCTAAACCCTAACTCCAAACCTTAAACTTAAAACTCGAAACCCTAAAACTCCAAACTCGAAACCCTAAAATCCTATCCCCAAATCCCAAACCTTAAAACCCTAAACCCCTAAACTCTAAACTACAATTTCCTTGACCAACATCCGATATTTGCTTTATCTATAAGGAGTAATTTTCTTTATGATTGTATTAAGATCATTCAATTCTATATCATAATATATTTTGATTCTATTTCTAGTCCAGTTTTATCTAAATATGAATTATTAAGTCTCTACTGATATTTTTATAATTAAATGAAAAAATTGAGAGTGGAAATTTTTACAGTCGTACCAAACGTATTTTTATTCTTTTTCTATTTCGGAAATAGAAATTTTGTGTAGTTACCAAATACATTCTTCTGCTTAGAAACTCATCTAGGGAATTGAAATAGAAAAAACTATTTTTGAACAGAAATTGTTCTTGGAAACAAAAACGTTACCAAAAAAACCCTAAGTGTATGGGCAGACACCTTTGTTCATTAAAATTGTGGTGGTAATGTAAAAATCACCACAAGCAATTCAAAAGTGAATGGAATTGGTTTCGCAACAATGTATGGATTCACATTGTTACCTTTGATACGCGGGACATCATTACTCTTATCCTATGCAGCTTGTTCATTTGGATATATCCCTTGTTCTCTATTTATGTTCCTCTTGATGCAAAGCAATTTTTTTAAAGAAAAAGTGGATTTTGCCATACTTTCAAGTGAAGGGTGTACCGAATAGGTTGGTATTGTACTGGAAAACACAGACGACAGTGAAACAGACTAATATGAATCTGGATCCTGCTTGTGGCCAAAATATTAGTGGGGAAGATGTTGATATTATAGAAGAAGGGGTTGAGTAAGATGGTGCTGACAGGACGATTACTTTGCTAGCATCCAAAGACTAGCCAATGCTACCATCAACACGGTGGTTATCCTCGCCAAATGACCTCCCCACGTCATGAACCTCCTCGATTGGAAGAGCTTGCCTAATATAAACATACCATTGTCGAAATCAAGCAAATTATGTAAACGAGACTGAACCGATCCAGGTGTTTATTCCTATCAATCCTAAAAAAGCCCACTGAAGTAGTCCCTAATGCCCTGACATTCAATGTCAACATCTTCGCCCCTTTCTCGCCACGTTTTCTTTTCCGGGGGCTGGGCGTGTCGCTTCCTCTATTTTTGCTTCGTCCAAATCAAATTGTATGCTTTTTCACCATTGTAGTGCTCCACAAGCTGATACAAATGCCTCAAATTTTCAATTTCAATTCCGTTCACCTTCCTCACCTGTCTACCACAACATAAGAGTAACAGTTAATTACTCAAGTTTCACAAAAACAGGACAACTTCCTAGTGGAGAAAAAACCAGCGGCCATAATCCACTGAGATCAGATGCAAATTGGCTTAAAATTGATACCCGGGAGCAATTTGTAAGTTAGCCAGACTAAAAATTGACAGCATTGACTTTCTTTGTAATGCTTGTTTTGATTTTCCTTTCTACCTTCATTTTTTCCAATTGGTCCAGTACTATTAAAATGGCGAGATTGATTGTACGCGTTACAAAGAAACCACAACCATTGAATTCTACCCTTCCAATTTCTTGAAGTGACCGCAGGAAATTTCCTCTGTTTTTAAAACACAAGTTCAATAATGAAATTCATCCATCCCACAATGCAGGTACCTGTAATTCTGCAACACGCTCATGCCCTGCATTGATGTCATCCATCAGGACCTGTAGCAGTCAGCACTTGTTAGTAATCAAATATAGCTTTTAGATTTACCTTTCTAGTCTTCTTTCATGTCCTATAATAATCTTAACAGATTCAGTTTTTGGGACATTATAATAGTTTGAGATATCTGGCTATTTCCTGCACTGCCACCTCTTGCACATGATGAAGAAGAGCATGGTTCCCAACCGATATTACATCTTGCAGTCACAATGACCAAGTGGCTTCTCATATCACTTACAACATTCCTTAAGTTCAGCATACACATCCCTCATAGCTTTTAATCAAACACAGGTTATCGATCATCCTATCTAACAAAAACTGACTGCTGATAAAAGAAGTCAACAGCCTTTAGTAGAATGTGGAAGAATATAAACCTGTGAAAGAATAACGAGTTGTTCACCAGCATTTTTTGGAAGCTCCCTTGGTGCACGTTCACACAACCGCCGAGATGATGTGTTATACCAGTCTTCACCATATTCGTGAAGGTAGGTTGGGTGAGTGGAACGAATATCAGACCCCCAAATATGCAATAACTTGGAAGCTTGTCAAACTGATGTACTGGAACTAACTGTTGCAACTGCGAATTCAACATATACATAGTACACAAAAAGCTGGTTACTGTAGGGGCTACTGACTACATCCATCATTGCTCCATGCTACGCAGTTAGAATGGGCTCATGTGACATGCAAAGAATGACAGAATTATCCCGTGAGGGCGAGCCTTAGAGGGGAGCAAGTTATTTTGATCATTCTTATGCTCTACTTCAGTTAGAGATCGATGAAGCTAAATCCAAGAAGTCTTTCAAGTACTTCTGGACAGATCATGAGTAGAAAGAAATTTTGCATTCTGGTTGGAATAAAATGGTGACTGACTATCCAATGTATTGCTCATTTCTCATTTAATAAGAGGTTTTTTTGGTGCTTTGCCTGAGAAAGTGGAAATAAAAAAACTTGAGCTTGCTGCTGTCCAGCATGCTCTTAGGAGTAATCACTCTGAGAGATTAACTGAGAGAGAGCAGAAAATCAGACTTGAATTGGGGCATCTGCGGCAAGCTGAGGACGCTTTCTATAAACCAAAATCTAGAAATACCTGGCTAAAGCTTGGTGATCCAAATGCTGGTTTTTCTCATCAATTGGTGAAAGTAACTTTGGGGAATGCTATTACATCTCCGGTGGCCAGTCATGGAAGTACTTATTAGAGTCATGATGAAATTGTCGCAGAACCTGCGGGCTTTTATTGAAGACTTATTGGGCTCTCCAGATGTTAGTTGCTTCAGTGGAATCATCTCTCAGCTGAAGGAAATGGTCGACTATCAACTTTCTGTTGATCTACAGGATCTCGTGGGTGCTCGTATTACAGCTGAGGAGAAAGCCTCTCCTTGGTCTGGTCCTAATGGGTATTCCTCTCATTTCTTTACACTTGATTATCACTATTCAATTATCCTCTGATCAGATCTAAAGTTAAGTGAGACGTCGGTCAAACTCAGTCGACCTCTTCAAAGTCTTTGTAAAAACTAGGGTGTGTTCAGTGCTTTTGAACACACAATCACATAATATATTAAGTAAAACATCACGCCTAATGATAGAAATGATTTAGAAAATGTGGATTGACCTATAACTACTGAATCGAATTTTCCCATTTAATTCAATCGGCTCATGTCCATACATCAATATGATACAAATTCTATATTTGTTGAATCATCGTCTTTTGCAACTGTATAGAGATAGCTATAACTTAACGACCATTGAATTTAGGAAATTCGATCCCCTGCATGCTCGGGCTTTGTCACCGGCATGCAGTGTATAGTCCCAGCGTATGACTGGCTGGTTCGCCATTACCAAGCAAGGATGTGTTGTTTAGTGGCTTATGTAACATAGTCATGTCTTTTCTTTCAATGAAAGTGTAAGAATTAAACTGCTGCCCAGGGCTCTATGCATGTTGTGTACAACTATAGTAATTTGACCATGTTCTATTACTGTCATTACTAATGCGGCGGAACTTGACGGAAGCACGGCATCCAACCTCTGCTGAACCAGAAGAAATCTAACCGTACATCCCGAGCTCAAGGGTCAACCGAAGAACTTCAAAAGAATTGAGTTGACCTGTTAGGCTCGCGCTATTTTCACCCTTCAAATAGTTTTAGATATATCTTATAATTTAAATGGACTAAAATAGCCATCACTTAGACCTCATCAATGGTAAGATTGATGAAAAAGGAAAAATATACCTTTAATATAGATCAATCAGTCTAATAATATTTATCAGCATTTCCTAAACTCTTATTTCTTCTTCTTTTGTGTTTAAATCGGATTTACATGTTGGTTGTTCTTTTACGAGAATCATCTAAGATGCAATTATTTTAATAAATTTAATGATTGAGATTCATATTTATAAAACATTAATAAAATACATTTTATTTACAATATCTCTATAAAGTTCAATATGGAATAATTCGTTGCAGTAGACAGTTCTTTATTTCAAGTTTCTCTTAGGGGAATTTTTTGGTTAAATTTGTGAGTTCTTTATGATTATAATTGATAAATAATATATTTTAATTAATGAAAATTACCAACAAGTTTCAAACACATTACAAAAATTTCAGCTTGAACACATAAGTAAGTAGAAGAGAGGAAATGAAGTCCGTATAAAAACGAATGGAAAATAACATAAAGCAATATTGTTTTGATTAATACGGACAGTCTTGTATTTTCATATAATGCGTAGTTTCTGCATCGTCAATACATAGTAACTTTCACCCTTTCCATTTTTGATTTTGAATAATTAGTTCTCTTATTTTCATTGACTCAATAAGTTGGGGAGTTTTATAGCCATTAAGAAAGGGGGTATAGCATGAGCCTTTTCTTGTACAAAGCCATTAAGAAGAAGAATCCCCATATTAGCAGGGAAAGAGCCCCGCTTGTGGGTTTCTATAACTTCAACTACTAGTTTGAATTTGAATAAGAGCTGATCCAGAACTTAAGTCGGCATTTCGGGCTTTGTAATGCGTTCTTTGTATTAGGAACAAAAGATACTGTTGACTTTTTTATCATTAAGAAAGCGGCAAACCCTTCTCAACGAGGTGGGTGGAAAAGGTACAAGCAATCGCCCAATCAATCTCCCCTTCTTGTCAAGTACCCTGTTCGCAGCAAGTGAATCAGAGGCGTCTTTTGATTGTAAAACACTGAAGGCTACGCTTGCTCGAACATCCAATTCAAAAATCCGCCCTCCCTCCTTGCCGACTCTAGAAAAAGTATATATGCCCATGATCTACTTGGTGTAGTGATGGATTTCATGGCCGACGTCTGAGTCACACTAACAATTATCGATGGCTCGACAAGAAACTCGGGCTTAGGTGCTCTAGCCACGCTAAAATGGGGGAGAGCGATTGGATGATTGCTTTGCTTGTACCTTTTCCACCTACCACGTTGTGAAGGATTAGCTGTTTTCTTAGTGATAAAAAAAGTCAAGAGTCTCTTTGGCGTGTGCAATATTTGCCAGTTGGCTATTATGTAAAGATAGGTTTGAACTTCTTAATTTTGTTTGAGATTTGGACCTGAGCAAGTCCTTAAAAAGTTTTATCCAGACCTCGAGATGAGAAAATAAGAAGGTATGCTAGTCCTCCCACAGGAAGAAAAACAAACTTGAGGGACACAGGGGGTGAGTAGGTAAACCAGTTGTCGGGTTGTTAAACAAGGCAATGTTAACAGGTCAGAACCCAAACCAAATCAAGAAAAATCAATTTTGGATTTTGGATTGAGAATTTCTCAATTGATAAATTCGATCTGGGCATCAAATTCAAGTTGAACAGAAACCCTCATCATATCTATCATTCTTTTCTTCCAAACAAGAGCCATGATTTTCTCAATTGAAAATCACAGAGGATGTTATAGTGCCCGGACATTGGGGCCGACCCCATGATGACATGTATGTCATTTCTCGGACGACTCAATTGATGCGAGGAACGAAAGCACATCTTGACCATCTTTCTTCTATTTGCTCTCTTTCGGTGTGAGCTTGACCAACCAATTTTCAACCACCACCTCCTATCGATCTGGATTTGCTTGTTTTTGAGATTAGAGAGGACAAAAGTGGGCCTTCATTCGAATGGCATCCTCCACTTACTCTCAGATATTATTCTTGTAAATGATAGATCTTTGTCTTATTTTGAGAGGGCTTTACATTTCCAGAAATTTGTATGACCTAAGCAGTAAGCACTTCTTTCTTTTCCTTCCTATGTAGTTCACTTATTGCCTTTTTGGATTATTCTATACAGATGTGAGGAAAAAGATTCTGAAAGTCAAAAGCAGCATCCGCATTATGTTTGGAAGTTCTTACAAGTAAATCAATAGAGAGGGAAATTGCACAAAATCTCCGCAAACTTTGAGAGAAGTGTGTATTCACCCCCGAACTTTAATTATGACACATTAATCTCTTCGACTTTCATTTCGTTATACCCCACGGGTGAGAACCCAACTTAGATTGCATCGCCTCATCACTCACATTACCACAGTATGCGAAATGTTCACACTTTACTTTGCACATAACTATAAATCATTAATTAAAACTCAAAAGAAAAGAAGATTTTGTTCAAATTTCACTGATTGCTTTTTCCAGTATATTTAGACCATAAATTTTCAAAACTTTTCCTACGTGATATTTTCCAAAATCAAAACATGAAATTCTTACCAGCTCTTCGTTTTTGTAACCGAATAGATTTTCAAAGCTTCATTTACTTGACAGATTTCCAAGCGTTTTGGAAGTTTTTCAACGTTAAAATTTTTAAGTTCATTGCTGTGAACCATTTTGATCCAAGTAACTCTTTTCCAAAAGTTGACTAGTGATTCTTCCCCCCCATTAGCATAATCATTTTGATCCATGTATATATTTGCACGTTATTCAGCACGTTGCAAAATACCAACACACATGGCGCATGGAGTCATGCCAAGGCGAAAAATGACGAAGGAGTTTTACCTGATTAGGTCCCTTGAAAACCAAAAATTGAATGAAATATTTTGGAAACTTATTTGATGATAACATTAATAGAAGAATGTGGTATCGAAAAGGTATTGTGTGGATGTTAACCCCGCCTCACACGTAACCGAATCCCTGAACCAAAGCTTTCTCCTTCACAAGTAAACCTAGGCATCTAATCAGCCTAGCTTTATTTTTGGCTTACTCCATCTTTTATTTTTAAAAACCCTGATTTTACCCAAAAAAATTAAAGAAACCCAAAGCCCTGACGTGGCATCACTTCTATTTTTGAGACCCTCAATTCTCTGGATGGAAGGAGGGTGCTAGTGCTACAACAGAATTCGAGTATAAAAGCGTAATTTCCTTCAATAAATGTGACGAAAATACACATTTATCTCTTAAATGTCACGTGCATTACACATGCGAACAAAAAATATAACGTAAGGCTTATGACCGCAACAAAACGAAAGCTCAAGGGAGTCATATAATATTTGAAAAAACTTAGTGGTAAGCGTATAATATCCCCAAAAGTTTATGTGAGTTTTATATAATTTTTCCTAATATAAAGAAGGTGAGAAAGTGTGAGTGGAGTATTTTCGTTTGCCTGGGAGAAAGAAAAAAGATGGATAGAAGACTTTATGAGGTCAAAACAAGGCATAAGAGCATCAGAAAAAAAGAAAATCTAAGATCAACTACATAAATTAAGAAAGCGCATCCTCTCATTTTATTTTAGAAATCAGGAGAGATCGAATTTTGTGATGACAAATAATTTAATTGGGCAGGACTCCAACAATCCTTGACCATTTCCTTTCTCCTCAACTTTTCTCTCTTTCAACCCCATTGAAAAAGTAAGTTACATTAATCACGCACTGCACGTAAATAGTTACGAACACAAACATAATTATAGTTAAATTCAAATTGTTACCATGTGAGAGTTAAAAACCGGACATGTGTGAGAATTTGAACACTCGAATAAGTTTAGTCCTCCGGATTATCGAGTACAAACACTTCTATATTTAAATCGGTCACTTAAATTTTTAGTAGTATCTTATCTAGCTTATAAGGTAATTTAGATGCTTAATGAACTCTCAAGTTTTATTAATCTAAGGTGGGCTTACTAGTCGGTCGAAAAAAAATATCAAGAGAATCTTTTCTCCAAAAAAAAAATTCCGCATGACATGCTACAATTTTTTTGGTAAGACTTTGTTATATATCCGGTTGATGTCCTATAAGAATTGGGAAATAAAAAATTGTGAGGCTAACTTTTGTGGCAGACCGTCCTCATTGCTATCTGTCGTGCATGCACGGAGACCGAAATCATGAGGGCCTTACATGATTTGTGGGAGTCACGCTTAGGCGAAAATCTCAAATGATTATGCCACACCTCAAATGATGTCGGTTTTGGCGGCTTATTCAGAAAGCTGAGATTTCCTAGGAAATTTAACTGTGGATTTGCTTTCTCAGCAGGTTATAAAAAGGGCAAAAGGGAACATGCCGGTCTAGCTGCTTCTTAGGAAATAGAGACTATTACCCAACATTTGACATGCTTTCACGTTTGGTGTATTTGTCATTTAGAGATGGCAAATATGTGGTCGGGTATGGATCAAGTGATGAATAAATCGACTCATTTTTACACATTTGACTTTTTTAGACCCATCTATGCACACCCATGTTCAACCCAACCCATCTAGGGGTGTGCATCTATCCTAGTCCAAATTCAACTCAGGAACCGAATCGACCGATTCTAAACGGTTCTCAATTCTAAGGAGGAACTGGATTGATCGAATGTAAATGGCAAAACCGGCGCAAAGTATATTATTATTTCTATTTTTTATTCAGTAAGAGTAAAAGGTACAAATTATTTGTGTGAATAATCTCTTCTTCTACTAGTAACTTTTCCGTGAGTAGTAATTTCGTCCCACACTAAAATAACTTTCAATAATTTATAAACTTTTGTGAAAGAAATTAAAACATTTTTTTAAATAACACCGCTGGTTCTTAGAACTGAATTGGTACAAGTGTAACAGGTTTATAACTTTATTTGATGATTTTCCCAATTGATGAGTATAGGTAGTACATAATCATGAGGCAAAAATTGCGTGTTTTGACTATGTATTTTCAAATATATTTGTCGAACATAGTTGAATAACCACGTAAATCTGAATATTCTATGTTCTATGAAATTTTTTGCCAAAAGTAGTTTTTTCTTTGTCAAACTTCCAGAAATAGTTCAAATCTTGAAATATTATTCTCTTTTGGCTTATATGTATGCAATTCTTTTTATTTGCATCAATAACTCCATTTCACTAATTAATAAGTAGTAATAAAATGATCTTTTAATTCTTTAAAGTGTCAATTGTTTTTGTGTACCCGCAACCCCTGTCCCTGTTGTGGGTTAACTATCGATATCATATAAAGTAAAGAGAACATCCTATTTTTTAAGAATCACGCACATCCATTATTCTTCACCAAAATTATTCATCTATTAGTGGTGTTGTAAGTATTATATCAGTTTTTTTGGTCAAAAAACACTGGGATTATTGATACTAAAGAGTTCTTAATCCAAAAGCCGGATGAAGGGGCATCCAAACATAATGTTGGGGCTAATTAAGCAACCTAGAGGGGGTGAATATGTTGTTTTCAAGATTTTGCCGAAATAGCAATTAATCACTTAAAAATCAAATGAAGCAAATATTGAGAATATCTAGTAATGCTCGTGTATAGATATCAAATTAGAGCGAAAGTAAATATAGCACACATCAATATATGGTGGTCTGACTTATTCACAAAGCCTACAACCCATCTCCAGACTAATAACAGCCACAAAGTGGGCTGAATTGCATTACTAATCACCAAGACAAGTAACAACTAGCAAGTACTAATCCTATCAATCGAAATATCATACTATCAGGATCCAAATGTTACTACCAAATGTGCACACGTAACTTCTCTTGATTACTATACAGTGAGAGCACTATTTTGGAAATCTCAAATGATGAAACATAAATTGCTCATAATACATCGTTGAACACTTTCAACTTGTTTTAGAGTTCATATCCAACCCTTTTGGCTTTAATGTTCTTCTCTTATATAGACCCGCCTGGGTGGCGCTGCTGGAGCGCGCACTCTTCCTCTCGCAAAAGGTTGAGTGTTCGAATCCCGGATGCTGCAGGGTGACTTAACCGGTGGCACGTGTGTGGTGGCTAGCACGTGTCGCCCCCAGGGTTTACTCCCCGGCTGTCGGCCGTGCGGGGGTTTCCCTAGATTATCAAAAAAAAAAAAAAAGACATCTTCAATCTTCCTATTGGAGATTACTTTGAGAGCAAGTAGTCATTAAGATTCCTTATCAACTGCTGTTTTGTAGCTAGGCAGCTAAAACGGTCCTTTCCTGTGGGCATCAGTTGGCTTTCCCAAAACAGGTACCGTAGATGTTGTCACATTGCTAACCCTTCGGACAAAAGTTGTTTCTATCTCTCTAACGATTTCTATTTCTTCTATTGTGCTATTCTGGTAACCAACGGCTATAATTGATACGCCAATGAACATCCTCAGATGATCATTTTCCAAGCATCATCAGTGACATAAATTTCTCGTAAGTGACATCAAAATCATCATTAGCCGATTTTCATAGTCCGTTGATGTTGTTTACAAGAAACTCGTACAAGGGCATTTGGAGATCTTCTTTCAATTTAGATCTTAGTCCCCAATACATTTTCTCTTGTTGCCACAAATTTGCAATCTATTCAGTAAGTTCTTGTATTCTGTGTAAATCGGTTGACAACATCTTATTAATAACTATGCCCTGAAGCTCCTCTTTTTAATCTTCTTATGGCTATTCTAGAAAGCTTGTTTACTCAATTTAAACAATTCTAATGATAATTCTCGGATTTTTAGGTGCTAGATTTGCCTTTTAGGTGCTAGATTTGCCTCTTTCAAGCTTGATAGGTTCCAAATTCGCTTAATTATACCGCCACACTCCTCATATTCCAATCAAAAAGTTTCAAACTCAAAATCTTTCTTTCTTTTTACCTTTTCAGCTGATAATAAAAGTAAGAGGGGGCTGTGATCTGAGTCTATAGCAACTACTGCGAAGACTTCAGCTTCAGGAAACAATACTTTCCATTCACTGCTGCAAATAGCCTTATCAAGTCTCTTTTTAACAAATTCTTGCCCTTCACGATTGTTTGCCTATGTAAAAGTGCAACCCTTAATCTCCAAATCCGTCAAACCACAATCACCGAAGAAATTTCTAAATGCATTCACTCAATACTGCTCTGCCATTCTCTTTCCCACCTTCTCCCAATGATACAACATCACATTAAAATCCCCTATCAATTGACAAATGCATAATTCAATCACTTTATTGTATCTCTCATGTATTTTCGATTTTAAAATGTAAAATCTTTTCTATCTATGAATAGCCTTAACAAAAAAACTTAAAATTTTAAAATATTTTTCTCTTTCTATATTTTGGGAAAGTTGTCCCAAAAGTCCTAAATTTATTGTCCAACGGCCAATTTAATCCTAAACTTTTCATATTAGACACTTTAGTCTTAAACTTTTTGACAATTTTTCAATATAGTCTTTTCATCCTATTTTGGCTATAAATTGCTGATGTGACGGTTTAATGAATGCGGGTAGTTTCTTACATGGCACGTGGCATAATAGGCACTAACATAAACTATTTTTGCAATTTTTTTAAAATTATTTGAACTTTTTATTTTTCCTTTTTCCTATTTTCCTTCATTGTGTGCTAGCCTTCACCTCATACAGATCTGATGAGGTTGTCTTGACCCTCGATTGTGTCTGGGGGATATAATAGGAAAAAAAGGAAAAAGAAAAGAAAAGAAAAGGAAAAAATTCATTACTTTTCTTTAAAAAATTATAAAATTGTCTATGTCAACGCTAGCCCTCCCATGTCGGATGCTCGCCATTAACATCAATAATTTCCTTAACTGGCCGGAAGGACTAAATTAGAAAATCATAAATAGGTTTAGGTCTAAATATGCCAGATTGAAAGATTTTTTGGACAATTATCCCATGTATATATGTGTACAATTTTTTCATATTGTGTCAACAATTTTTTTTCCATGCATTAATTATTTAAATGTTTCCAATGAGCCAATTTTGTCAAATGCTTTAGATATCATTTTGTGCCCACACACAACGCATAAGCAATTTTGCTATTATGGATCCCAATAGCAAAAAATACTCTTTACATGCCTTGAAAAATGAGGTCACATCTTTAAAATATAACTTCAACTAAAGGGTATTTTTCCTAATTTCCAAAAATATCAAAAATAAAAGAGAGAAATCTATTTGCCAATGGCTCAAGAGAAGAGCTTTGATACCCAATAGGCCTTGAAAATTGAGGAGAGGATAGCACCTTAAAAAAAAAACACTTCAACAGAGGTGTATTATATTTTTCAAAAGACAAATGGAAAATAAAAAATGATAGAGATGCCCCAGTTTAAACTTTTTAAAAGACTCTAGATCCATCAACAAACATGCAACCCTGCTGGTAAATGGATTGGGAGGTGAGACTAGAGAATATTAGGTTTGGGATTCTATCCCTATAAGTATCTCGCACACATATATATAGAAAAGAGAAGGGAGATAAAAATAATAATAATAATAATAAAGAATTCAATTCCAGGCAGTGGCTACCATTATTGGGGGTGAGCATGGTTCTATAGTAGAACCTAGAACTTGAGAACATGAGCTATGGGAACTTGTAGGTTCTAGGTTCTAAGCTATGCAGGGTAGGTTCCATATTCCAAAAATTGAGGAACCTATTTCGACAGGTAGATTGCAAGTTCTAGATAGGTGGAACCTGGAACCTGAAATCTGAAACCTAAATAAGTTTTTTATATTTTAACTTGGCCTATATCTTTGCGTGATTCCGCAGTGTTTCGTGGTATTAGATGATGAGTATATAATTTTCAATCACTAATACGAGCTTTTATTTTATAACTTGTTAATGTTTAATATTCTTCGTGTGTCTAAATATAAGTTATGGTTAGTGGATCATAGCAACAAATGGTGATTATTAAAGGTGATGATTTACTGCAATTATTCAATTAATAATACATGTGGAATTTTGGTAGACCTTGGAATCAACCGTCGAACTTGTGATAGGGTAGGTTTCAAGTTCTAAAAAATGAGGAACCTGTTATCATGGTTGGAACCTATACGGAACATAGAACTGCTCACCCGTAATATTGATTCATGCAATGACTTCTTATTTTAATTATAATTATTTGAATCGTAATGCTAGGAAAATTAATCTTTTGTATTGTCTTTGGCAAATGACAAGCTTGTTCAGTATTATTGTGTTCATTTTCGTTTTGTTTTACTACAAATGAAATAAATAAAAAGAATCTATTAGACCCTGGAACTTATCCTAGAACTTGTACCCAAGTTCCGACTAGGTATATTTTAGGTTCCAAGTTCTGACGAGTAGGTTTACAAAAAATAAGAAGCCTATATCCGAGGGTAGGTTACAAGTTCCACATACAACATGTAAGGAACCTGGAACCGCTCACTTCTAACCATTACCGGCCAAATCTTAAAGGGCAATTGAGAAACCATTTCGACTAACTTTGACTTCTCTCTTGACCCAGGCACGCATTTACATATGAAGCTTCAAAGAAGGGCAAAAATACTAGGTCTG
Source organism: Syzygium malaccense (assembly GCA_031216405.1). Classification (NCBI taxonomy): domain Eukaryota; kingdom Viridiplantae; phylum Streptophyta; class Magnoliopsida; order Myrtales; family Myrtaceae; genus Syzygium; species Syzygium malaccense. The sequence continues at coordinate 1,739,900 of CM062261.1, read as the reverse complement.
AATCCGGTTCAACCGGTCCACATAAACCGGATCCATCATAACAGTTAAACATATCGATTTCATGTGTGCGCCCCACACAATTGTCGGTCATAATGTATTTGGATCGATAGACCCGGATTGATAGAAGAATCGCCTAGTAAAGAGCCCCCATCAAAATGTACCATGTGCGGGGGCACTTGTTGTTTAGCTCTGCACGAATTCTGCAAGCTGTGGAACACCAATAATTAATACACCGCCAAAATTAACGTGTTCAACTATTCACGAGCTAAATAGCGCTAGGATGCTTTGACCGTCTCCATCTAGCGGATTACATTATACTTGGTTCGAGCCTAGGTTTTATAACCCAAGTAGATTAATCCTTAGGTCGCAATTATGGATCCAACTACGCCCACGTGTCGACTATTTTATATATATATCCAGCTCGCTTAGCTAATACCAGTGATCCAAGACCGAATTTGGCTGTCCCACCCCCCCTCCCCCCGTACATAATATTATTGACATCGTACCCACATACTCAGAGATGAGATATGCTCAGATGTGGAATCTCCTATGCTTTTCTAATTTGGCGGGGAGAATAATAATAAAAAGAATGGAAGAAAATGACGCTAGAAATATCATAATTTTTGTACGGCACTTACTTCAGTGCGATGTCGATAAAAAAAATGATCACGTAAGTATCTTCAGTGACAAAATTTGATCGTAAATCTTACGTGACTTTTTAAATAAAGAGTTAATACCATAAAAAAACCCCAAACTACCGTGATAATTTTACCAAAAACTAATTTTTTGATTATCAAAAATTCCAAACTAGTACACATGTGACAATTTTACCCTCCGTTGATTTCCGTTAAATTTTATTGTCGGATTTTTGAGTTTGATAACACATGACAATTGACAGGTATATTAATTTAGGGTTTTATCCTCCGTTTGTCACAGTTGTACCAGTTTGTGATTTTTTGTGGTATTAATCCAATTTAACGGAGAGTAAATTTGTCACAAATATACCGGTTTGTAATTTTTGTCTGTCAAAAAATTAGTTTGGGGTATATTTGTCATAAGTATACAAATTTAGGGTTTTTTGTGATAAAAAAATTATTTTGGGGTAAATTGATTATAAGTGTACCGGTTTGAGATTTTTCGTAATATTAACCCTTAAATAAAATATTAATACTTATGCGATTTTTTTATGAAAAAAAAGTTCACATAGAGAATGAGGTGGCCTTTAAGAATAGCTAACCTTTTCTTTTAAACCCCGGTATTGTTTTTTTATCATCGATGGTGAAACCCGGGATTTCATTTTGTTTGCTCGTAGAATTCGAACGATTATCTTCCCTTTCTTATACAATAGCTTGATTTTTATAAAAGTGACATTTAAGTGATATGGCGAAAAGTTTTGATACTAAAGTGAGCAACGTGAAAAAGTCATAGACCTCTGGTGTCCTTTTTCCAAAGAATAATATGAAGCATATGTTTTGGATAAAAAAGTTTCGACTATTTTTTTTGTTGAACCATCATTTATATTTGGTTTTAGTTAAGCTTATATGTGAGTAATGTTCATATTTGTAACTCACCAACTAGAGACCTATTTCCTCAACTCGGAAAGCAACTACATCTCTAAGCTTCAATAAGAAAGTCGAAAGTTTTGTTAGAAAATTTTATCTTTCAAGCAAGACATGAGAGCCATGTTGGAGGGAGAAGTTGCAATGTTGGTCACGTAACCGTAGGCTGCGCTCGAATGGTTCCACCCCGGCCTTCTCATGAAGGGGAATTTCTCGAATGGATCTAGGGTCGAATCAAAATTCATCACAATCATCCAATTTATGGAACACAAGTGAGCCCCACGCGTGAGAGACCCGCAAATGGACGGCCGTGATACGCCCGGTCCAAATAGCAGACCTACCCCTCGCGAGGGCGGGCCGAAATCCTTTTGCTGTGTCTTGCCTACTTTTTTCACTTTTAGATGAAAAAAAAAATTGAAGATAGAAAAGGAAGAGATGGATCACTAACTCTCTACCCGCGAATGGTGGTGGCTACTTTAGTCGTGCGATTTGCCCATAACTCACCCTCATAAAGTAATTGTCGAATTCGAGTTGTTTTGAACCCTCCTAGCATGCGTGAATGATTCGACATCAAGTGATAGACAATGGCACAAAAGCATTGTCATCATTTAACGAGACCAACTTTCCTCCATACCGAGCACCGAAAAGAGCAGGAGGATTTGGCTATATCTACTCGTTGTATCATGTGCTTTTTCTAGGCGGACGTTTTTTTTTTTTTTGGTCGAAATTCTAGGCAGACGTTATGTGGCGCTTTTACCCTCGTTTATTCTCCTCAGACCATTTCAGGTTTGGCCAAAGGTGCCGGATAGCGCTTGGACAACGAGAAGTTTCACCACTGTTTCAAATCCAACGGCGCATAGAACCTCGAACCAAAGATTTAAAGCAATTTTCGCCATTAAAAAGGAAAATGGATTTTTGCCCATTTTCTCCCCCAATTATATAGGAGAAAATAGAATGTGGGGCCAAGATGAATTATTCACCCCCATTTTTCATTCAATTTTCTTCATCTCCTTTTTTACCCGCATTAAATCTATTTGATTCCGAAATTTTTTTCCCCCCGATCGGGTGCCGCCGCGCAATTTTCATAGCATTGTGAAATTGGAAAAAAAAAAAGAACAAGCAGTACTGCTCCATTATTTTTCTCTATTTTTCCCAAGACAATCAGCACTATTCCATTCCATTCTAAATGTTTCAGATAGCTTTATACACAGTTAATTCCTCGGAGAAAAACCCAAAGAAAGAAAGAAAGAAAGAGAGTATTACAGAGGAAAACCAAGAAAGAGGAAAGGTACCAAAAAAAAGGGAAGGAACCCTAAATTTTTGCAATAAATAGCAGAAGGCCAAGAAAAAAGGACGAAGAAGAAGGAGAAAACCGGCCAAAAAATCAATGGAGAAAAGGAAATTTCTGAAAAAAAAATAATGAGCCATGAGAGCAGAAAACGAAAAACATAAAAAAAATGCAGAAAATACTAAAAATACAGAGCTCGAACTTTTGTTGCCCTTTTCCCTCTGAGTATCGCACTCACCGAAAAATCCAAAATGTACCTGAACTCAATCTGAACAAACGTCAAATCTCCATCTCCATCTTCACATCCGAAAGGAGCAAAGGGAGCAAGAAATCCCATCAATTTCCATCGAGAAATTCATCAGTAATCGGGCATCAGCTGACTGATCTTGCCTTCCTCCATGACCATCTTCCTCTCGGTGACCCTCAGCCAGATACAGACCCCGGTGAAGCTGAGCACCAGGCTGGCCAGCCCGCTCCCGAGCCCGATCCCGACAATGGCCAGCACCGACAGGCCTTTGCTCTTCATGGGGGCCAAAGGGTACCCGAAGAGCCCCTTGTTGCCCTCGAAGGAGCTCGCGTTGAAGCGGGGGAGGTTGCCGGTCCGGTTGGCGAGGGAGCCGGGGATCTGGCCCTCGAGGCGGTTGTTGGAGACGTCGAAGGAGGAGAGGCGGACGAGGAGGCCGAGCTGCTGGGGGATGGGGCCGGAGAGGAGGTTGTTGTGGAGGTCGATGACGTTGAGGTAGGCGCAGAGGGCGAGCTGCAGGGGGATCTGGCCGGAGAGGCGGTTGGAGGAGAGGTTGAGGACGGCGAGGTTGACGAGGCCCTGGAGGTCCGGCGGGATCGGGCCGGTGAGGGCGTTGGCGGAGAGGTCGAGGGCCTGGAGGGAGGTGCAGTTGGCGAGGTTCGCCGGGAGGGTCCCCTGGAGGCCCAGGTTGGAGAGGGAGAGCTTGTAGATGCGGCCGTTGTTGCAGGTGGCGCCGCTGAGGGAGGAGGTGAAGCCGTTGCACGGGGCGGCGAAGGCGGGCCGGGTCCAGTTCGAGAGCCGCCGGCCCGGGTCCTGGAGCGACTCGGAGAGGCGGGTGAGGCAGAGCTCGTCCCCCGGGTCGGACGCCGATCGAGGGAGGCGCGCGGCGGCGGCGGCGAGGAGGAGCACGACGAGGAGGGGGGCCGCGGGGCGGAGGGTGAACATCTGGGGTCGGATCTTTATGCCCAAAATTTTCCCCTTTTTTCTCTTTCTTTTTCGGGGGTTATTCGTGGGTGGAGTGGAGAGTGAGGGACAGGAGGAGGAGGAGCAAGTATGAATTGGAGCGTTCGGCGTTTGCGTGTGTGTGTGTGTCTCGATTGATTAATTCTTGTCGGGATTTTTGTCCAAATTTCTCTTTTTGTTTTTGGGGTCTTTGGTGGGTGGGATGTAAGAGAAAGAGAGAGAGAGAGAGGAAGTGCTATGTGATGCAGTGAGCTTGTGGCACAGGGCTTGGCAGGTTTTAAGAAATGGAGGTGATGAAATGAACTGGAGGGGGGGTTAGGCAAGAGTTGCAGTTTGCAGGTGCAGTAGCCTTTTTGGAGAGAGAGAGAGAGAGAGAGAGAGAAAGTGGGGGACGGAGAGGGAGGCAGGGAGGGATCTTTGGGTGTTCTGCTGTATTTATGGAGTTTTAGGGGGGAGTGCTGGTGGCTTGGGAGGCTGTCCTTGTTTCTTCTTTTCTCTTTTCTTTTTTTCAGGTGTTGTTGGCAATGATTCTGAATAGTTCAGTCTCCTGTTCTTTCCTGAGAGACTTTTGTTTCGAGCTCCATTTCTCTTCCATGGAAAAATGCGGTTGAACTCGATTCCTTTCGAGTGAGATCTGGATTCCTTTGAAACCGGAAAAGAATTCTTTCCCCGATCCAAACCCAATTCGGGGTGATCTCGATTGAGCATTGCGTCGAGGAGGGACGTTGGATTGGAAGTCGGAGACTATATTCCGCGCTTGCTGATTCGAGTTATTAGGTTTTGCGTTACGAAGTCATGTGTTTCCTAGTTCGTTTTAGATGTCAAATTGAGCGTGTATATGTTGTGATCGATCAAATTGGAGCTCTGAACTAGATTGCTACATGAGATTTCGTAGTAATCCTTTTATCATGTCTTCTTGATCGATGTACTTATTCATTAATATTAGTAGCTTTCAAATTAAAAATTGCGTCTGCCATTTTAATTTTAATATTTTTTTGTCAAAGTAACATTTCATTCATTCGTGGAAGTATAAGAGAAAAACAACGCAGTCCAACTGCAAATCAAGACAAATCCTAAACAACTTCAAAATAAAACAAGTTCTAACGAGATGAATCATTTGAACAAGATCAAGGATCATCCACTTCTTCGTACCAAAGTCGGCAACCAATCACCAAATCCGTTTTCAGTAATGGGCACATATCAAGATTTCCATCTATTGCTATGGCTTTGCCTTTCGGCGATATTTGTCTAGGTTCGACGTCCCCAATCCCCAACACTATTGTCGTTTAGAGAAACAAGGTTGAATGAATGCAAATTCGACATATGTGAAAGCAAATCCTTCACAAAGCTCTTCCGATCTCTTTGGAAACTGGATTTGTACACAAATGGAACTCGAGGGAAGCGAAATCCCGAAATCATATATGCAAAAATCCTAAAATCTAGATTTGATTGCGATGAAAACCTCCCCAAAACAAGAGAGAGAAGCTTCCAGATCTAGATTATATCAGAAGAGAAAAGTTGCGCAAAACGGGAGGAAAGTAAGAAAAAGAGAAGAGATAACCAAATCAACCAAAGAAAAAGGAAGGAGAGAGAGGATGGAGAGATCTAGCTCCAACCCTCTTCACCGTCGAGGTTAAAGAAGACAGTTGTGTAAATATGAGAGGGAGAAGAGAAAACCCTAGGGAGGAAAGAGGAAAAGCATCATTTTTGTCGGTTTTTAACTATAGCACTAAAAGAGTTTGTGTAAACTATTCCAAACTTGAACTAATTATCATTTAATTTATAGGATTAGAAACTTTCGTTTAAAAGACACATACACAATAACTTTCTTTTTCTCGAAACGCCATACATGCCTAATCACATAACTTTATACGAGATTATTTTAAGCAAGTATTACTTTGCCGAATTTGAATGCTTATGAAGTACAACAAACCCCATTCAGCAAACTCAACTCCAAAACCATCTAATTTCTAGCCATTAAATTCGAGTTCGAGCTCGAGTTCGAGCTCAATGCAAGAAGCTTCACTCGATATCCTAAGCTCGAGGCCCTTTAAGACTCTATTGGGGTTCTTGATCTGGCCGAGAAGTTCGATGAACCAAACTCGTTGCAAACATAACTCGGAACACATCTAATTTCTAGCCACTAAACTCGAGTTCGAGCTTGATCTTGGAAGGCATCACTCGATACCCTAATCCCGGCGCCCGTTTAAGATTCTATTGGGGCTCCGATCGGGTCGAGAAGTTCGATCAGCCAAACCCGTTGCCATCTCTAACATTTGAGAGAGATAGAGAGAGGGGGCAAAGAGAGAGGAGGGAGGGTGTGAGCGTGAGCGTGAGCGTGAGTGAGTGGGGGAGGACGTGGGTTCCACCACGGGCGCAAGACAAACGACGGGCAAGATAAGGGACGGCTCGCAAAAAGGCCATTTTGGTCATTTTGCGCCTTGTCTGGGGGAACCTGCGGGGTCGCCCCAGTCACCCGCCACAGCCACCACCACCCCCACCACACCCCACCCCACCCCCACCCCCACCCCCGCCCCGCGCACACGCTTCCATTCGCGCCTTTCCTTTTCTGTCCTTTTCTCCTCCATTTTCTCGGTCGATTCCCTCGAGGGGAGACGTCAAAAGAAGGACCAATAAAGAAGGGGGAGGAAGGGATGAGTTGGGGGACAATCTAATTCCCTGCAAAGGCCTCTCAACTGTACGTCCAATCTTAATGTCGCTTCTGAACAATTTTTCACGCCTAAAAAAAAGTCATGAATTCTCGATACGGTTCCGGATCTGTTCTCGCGTCCGAAAGTTGCGATTGTTGTCTTATAAATTATCAATATCTTGGCTATTTTGAGGTTCGTTATCGTAATTTGTGTCTTCACCAATACCCCGCATTCGTATGGAACAATACATCGACCTCTTGATATTGATAATTTTGAAGAAACCGGTGGTGATTTTTGGAAGCGAGGGGCATATTTAGAACTGCAGTGAAACTCTGTGATTTTCTTTTGGATAGAAATTAGCTCGCAACAAAATTAAGATTGAACTTAAAGTTGAAAGTTTTGTTTTTTTTTTTTGGGAATTAAGCAATTCTTTTTAAAGTGTGTCTTTCTGTTTATTCGAAATCTTCGTTTCCCATGTCCAGGAATTTTTAAAATTTTTAAAAATGATTTGTTAAGGATTTTATTAATGAGTTTTGTTTATATTATTTATCAAGTGTGCTTAATAAATAAACATTTTGATTTTCAATTTATCGATCAGACATAACTCGAGAGAGATGCATTGGATGTTTTGAACTTCCCTTCGTTAGACTTAGCTACCTAACGAATATCTTACGAGGACTCACTGACGAAATCTATTTATTAATAATTGCTGTGCTGATTTTCTAAGAATATCTTTCGCCGCCTGCCAGACCAGCTGTGCAACATCAAACCATATTTTTTTGGCCGTGGAAGTCCACAAACTATACGCGCGTTGCTCTTAGTGGAATTGTCCCCAACTCATTTGAAACTAATCTTGTAAATCATACCGAAATTTGTGACAATTCCTACACTGCACTGCAGTTTCGTGATGTTGATGAACTCTTCAGTAAAGAAATCGTTATGACCACCTTGTCCATGCATTCAAGTTAAGAAGATACCAAGATATAACTTTCTTCATTTGCTGATTAAGCAAGCAGGACAGTCCCCTCGTTCCGTGGAAGAGTTTTCATTGGGTATAGCTCCTACGGTATCTCATCTATTGTACCTTATCGCTTGGATAGGGCCAAGGCGACACCTAGCGAGGCTATCGCGGCTTGGGCGAGAGTCGGCCTTGTCAGATCTGGTGTGGGGAACCCTCGCCGAGACTCACCCTTGCCTAGTTGGGCCTCACCTGTGGCAATCAACAACGACCCTTGCCCAATCGAGGTCAGCTCGCCCTGTCATGGCCAATGGCCGGTCACTGGTCAAAAGGAAGAGGAAAGAAAAAAAGAAAAAAATTTGAAAAAAATAAAAAAATTGAAAAATATGAAAAATATTATTAAAATTATCCACGTTAGTACATGCAGTGTCATATAGGCGGGGCAATGTCCATGTCAACAATATTCGGCCAGAATTAGTCGAAAGGATTGAATTGACACTATGTCAAAATGTTTAGGATTAAATTGTCATAAAAAATGGTTTATGACTAAATTGGCATCAATGCAATACGTTTGAGACTTTTTCTGACGCTTTTGATGTGCATATGATCCGTAAACCCGATAATAAGACTTGACAGCTTTCTTATTGAAATTTTTCACGTCGCTTGATAATGGTGTTCATATATTCTTTATATACATATGGTTTTCTTCCATCTGCAAGTTTAAGTTTTAGGTTGGACTTCTTAACATAATATTAGAGTCAAGTTCTGCCCCTTTCTCATGTGCGTTCACTCCCATTAGTCAAATTTCCATGTGCCACTCTTAATCCGACTTACACGGGTGAGGGGTTGTGTGAGGGGGGTGTCGAAATATCCACATCGCTTGATAATGGGGTTCTTATGCTCTTTATACACATGATGTCTCTGTCCACCTATAAACTTAACCTTCTGGGTTGGATTTTCCACAATTTTGAGTTAGATTTGTTCCTTTCCCATTTGTGCGCCCACCTTAGTCAAATTTCCATATGTCAATCCTAATTCGGCTTACATGAAAGGGGATGTTGAAATATTCTACGTCACTTGACAATGTAAACCAGGTACAAATTTGGTGAGCCTAGGTAAATAGATTCTACCTTGGGCTCAATCCCAGCCTTATAGGCTCGCTAGGATAAATAAAGTACTATACATATTGATAATTACCTAGCACACATGTTTGGACTCGTGCTAACCACAGCAACAGAGCAAGCGTAGCGAATCAAATCTTGATGTCTCGCAAAAATGGCCAGTACCCTATCTTTTAGTAAATGCACATCGAGTCAAAGATATTTCGGAAAATGGCTTCGTATTTTCTCAAAACCGAACCAAACGTGGCCTATATCGCTTACGACTTGTGCAGTTTTCTTGGGCTTTTGTCTTAACTTGTCTAATCACGTGGTTTTGCTTTTAATTTGGATCCTTCCATCAGCATAAGCAGTTTTCTTGTCATTTTCGCCAGTTGTGGACAAAGTTTTCTGGTCATCGACTGACTTATCCTCAATTTCTTCTGCAGTTTGGGTGCAGCGTGGTTGGCCGCCCAACCCCATGAACAAATCCAAAAGTACATGCCATCACCGAATTCATATTCGAATAAACAATTAGAGAAGAGTCCCTGTCTTAATCCACCTTTCTCATAGAACAAACCCTAAAGAGCTTGTCTATTTTTTCTCTTTCGTTCGAAAATGTTTGGAGTGACTTTTACTTTTTAACTTTCGATTTTCTTGCAACGTACGTATTTTGACTAATTATTAACGTTAAATATATGAAATCTTTAATAAAAATTCACTTCAAAATGGGAATTATATGTAAGTTTGAACTTTGGCGAGAAAGTAAAATAGCACAGAGAAAGGAATTAGAGAAGAAAGCCGAGGGATAGTGGCCTTTTACCGGATTTGCTTCATGGTCAGAGTTAGGGACTGACTAAGGTGAAGCTAAGTTAGCTAGCCAGTGGAAATATGCGTCATCGTCGGCATTGGACTATGCCTACCCAAGTGGGTACCTCATTGTGAAATCCTGGATACATGGCGAAGGAATTTTGAGTCCTTCTGTCCATTTCCAGAAATACTTCATAGTTAAAATTAGACGAAAAGGGATGACGATTCCATTCACTTTATATATCCTTTCTCATCAAGGAAGGAACAAAAAAGGAAAAATGGAAAGAAAATCGGATTAATACTACGAAAAATCCAAAACTTGTATACTTGTGACAAATTTACCAAAAACTAATTTTTTGACCATGAAAACCCCAAACCGGTACACATATAATAAATTTACCATAAATTAATTTTTTGACCACTAAAAATCCAAAACTAGTAAATTTGCGATAAATTTACCTTCCGTTAAATTAGATTAATACTATGAAAAATCACAAACCGATACATCTGTGACAAATGGAAGGTAAAACCTCAAATTAGTACATATGTCAACTGCCACGTGTAATCTAACTTAGAAATTTAACTGTAAAATTTGACGAAAAATAATGGAAGGTAAAATTGTTACAAGTATACAAGTTTAAGATTTTTTATGGTCAAAAAATTAGTTTGAGATAAATTTGTCACATGTGTTTTTCAGTTTAGGATTTCTCATGATATTAACCCAAGAAAATATTGGAGAAGACGGTCTACATCACCCAAGGACATAAGCATAGGGATCCAATTATCTAAAATTGGTCGACACCTTTTGTATTAATGAAAAGTTTTCCTAAACCCCTTGGGAGTCACTGCTATGCCCGAGAACCCTTTTTCTCTCTCCCCTCTTTTGCACCATAATTCTCTCCTTTACAGAACCAAGGGAACAGAGGATAAAAAGGGGGTCGCACAAATTCTGGTTCTTTCGGAATCGGATTTGGTTTTGTAGATCAAATGTGAAGATCTATTCCCTTAAATCCCAGCTGTATATAGGCTAAGGATACATGGTCAGAACCTCCAAACTGAATGTATCAATGATGAGCGAAATGAAAGATAATATTTACTTCTTCTTTGTCTTTTTCACTTTTCTCTTTTTTGGCTGAAGAAAGAAAAATCTATCCCGTTTTTAGAAATTCTGCTAACTACTTATGAAATGCGAGATTGAAAAGTTAATGAATAAATATTTGTTTTCGAAGGAAAACAAGTTCCAACTTATGTTTTTTTTTTTTGGAAAATACACCAAAATGACTTTTGGGAAAAAAATTTTTGGGTTCAACATCAATCTCCCCCACTGAGAAGAAATTGACTCCAAAGAGTTATTGGGATATCTTTATTTTTTTTTTTGGTCGAAGGGATATCTTTGTTGACTTCGTGAACCTTGCCAAATACAAAGGAACTCCCCTTTTTTTGGGAGGCTAATTCCAAAAAAAAAAAATATCAACTTTATTTGAGTGACAAGCTAGATTTGGGACTAGAGTAAAAGTTTGTGCTTTTTATTGAAATAAAAAAAAGTTCGAATCAAAATTGTTGCTTTATGTAAAGTTGGTATTTTATTTTGAAATTAGACTCTTTTTCCTGTGAGGAGTAATGTTTGAGCAGACACAAGCAGTTCGCATAGTATCTATATTGTATAATTCGAGCTCTTCATTGTTGGATAGGCAGTTAAGCGCTTACGCCCCTTTAGAGATAGGAGCGAGTAAAAGAGCTCGTTCATCTTTAGATTGGTATTCGTAAGATCATGATAGGGTCCATCGTACTTTTAAGAAAAACATTTGCCATTAGTTGGTTATTAGTAGCATTGCATTTCTTTTTAGAAAATCAAGAAGATAGGCCTTGACTTGTCGAATCAATTTACAGTAAATAGAAAATGCACAATTTGAAGATTGTCATGCGGTGATGAAAGGCGCTTGGGTCATGGCTTAGTATCACCCTATAGCTCCAAAGTGAATATGATCGCCATTAGATTTAAGGAAGGATTTTAATAGTACCCGAAAGTGTACACGTTATCAATAACTGTATCCATTGCACGATGGATGTGAAGAAGAAGTCCATTAGCTTGGCAATAATGGGCCAAGCTAGTATTTGCAGTGAATTCCCCAGTTAAGAAGTCATGCATTACAATACGAGCTCCCAATACTCGGCAAATACAACCCTTTTGATCATTTATTCACATGCACTTGTTGTAGCATTCAAGTGATGCCTTCAATTTCACTTGCTTCAGCATGTGCTTTATAAATTGCTTTGGCACAATAAGAAATGGTCTCTTCAATGCATAAATTGTCACAAGTTAAAGTTTTCATCATTTTTCATAAATAAAGTCCACCACGAAAGTATTCATGAATTGCTCTACCATGGTTCTCAATGGATAACCTAAATCTAGGTTATAATCGTGCATCCCAATAGAGGACGGTCATACTTGTTTAATTTATCTCTCTCAACTTGGAAGTACAAGAAGAGATAAAAGGGAAACGTTAAACGTCAGTGAGAATATAATAGAAGATGCAAAAAGAGATCAATAAAACAAACTCATTGTATCCATCGATTTCACTGAAGTGTAAGGATTGTCTGCATAAATAACATGTACAAGGGCATTTGTTCCTAAAGAATAAGCTCGTTCATTAAATGTCCAAACCTTTATGTATCCAATTCATTGAAAGGCTTCCAATCAAGCTTTACCACTCAGCGCTCATGTCTTTTCACACGTACAAGAGCTTGTAGCCCTCATCGCCACAAAAACTTCCAACTTTGACACACCAGACAACTCATCGAGATCTCAATGTTGGGCCTAAACTTTACACCAAAAGAAGAAGGTCCCATCTCTCTTTTGGACCATAAGAGACATGCCTTTCTTCATGCACGAGCATCGCCGAGGATGTAACGGGGGGACAAACATCTTCCTACAAACCAACATACTGTTGGTGCGCGAGCGAGTTTGGTGGAAAGCGAAAGATCCTTGTATAGGGTACAACGCACAAGAACAAGAGAGGCCTATTTGGGGGTCCATGGATTATTATCATGTTTCTCTATTTTCTCTTTCTGTGGTTTGTTTTTTTTTTGTGGGAGGGCTTTCGTTTACTTGGACGGTTCGAGGCCCTCTTATCTTTAGCGAAATCGATGCCTCACGATTCGTGAGGGTTGAGAGGCCCAAGCCTCTGGTCCCTCATCAGACAAGAAAATATCTTCAGTTTGTTCGTTGCTGGTCCAACAGAACAGAACAAGTCATTTCACAGTCCAAAGTCTCGTGGGTGTATACCAGACAAATGATGTAAGCGAGCGTGAGAGAGAGAGAGAGAGAGAGAGAGAGAGAGAGAGAGAGAGAGAGAGAGAGAGAGAGAGTATACCACTTTAAATAAAAATAGGAAACAGATGATATGAACGAACTGCAACAATCAAGAGGGGGGAGGGGAGTGAATTGGTTATTGATTAAAGCTTTCAATAATTTTCACGAGTTAGTGTCGGATACTGTGCTTATGTTTGGTGGAAGTTGCGTTAATTGAACATAAGTTGAATGTTCTACTGAATAAAGATAAAAGTGGAAGAATAGAAGAAGCAAGATGTATAGTGAGTCGACCTATCTATTTGGACTACTCCACTCTCCAAAACTCTAACAGTCCCAATAAGACTGGAAATCCACTATGCAAACTTTGAGAAGTTGCAATGCTTGATAATGCTTTGTGTACTCGTAGCTATTTGCTTCTATACATACAAACAACCCTCATCGCACTTGTCACCTGTCTCTCATAATACAATAAATCAGATCAAATATCTACAGAGAAATACATATACAACACAATAAATTTTTGCACGCTTTGAGTACTATCGTGACTAGGGTTATGTAATCGGATCGGTTCTACCCAGGCATTAGATTAAACCGCACTGAAAAATCAGTTTGGTTCCAGGTTCCTAGTTCTGAGTGAAAACTACTCGGGAATAGGATCAAATTTGGAACTGATTTCATAAAGCCTTAAAACCCTAATTTTTCTGTTGGCAATCTTTTCTCCATCTTTCTTTCTTTCTTTCTTTCTTTGTTCTCTCCAATTTCACTCAAACACTTTACAGTTCTCTTGGGTCGCAACTCACCCTCCTCCTCACTTGCTTGGGGCTTGCCCCCACTAGTTTGAGTCTTACAACTCTCGCTCGTTCGAGCCTCACATTTCTCGCTTGTTACTGATTCGCCTTGGCTCGCTCATCCTCGTTTGTCTTTTACTTTGAACCATTTTGTTGCTCATATTATTTTGTTATAAAAAATGAAATAAAAAAAGAACAATAAAAACACGTTCTCGGGTAGATCTTGGAATTTGATTGGAAAAATTGGGTAGGTTCCAAGATCGATTTCAGGAAACATGGTAGTTTCTAAGTTCCAAAAATTGAGAACCGTTCTAACATGGTAGTTTCCAGGTTCTAGGTCTGGAATCTATCCACCATGGAATTAATCACCCTTAGTCATGACCTTCCACAAATACACACATCAGTCACGTATTTATCTAGTTTTTCCCTCAAAGGGATACTTCCTAATGTTGGTTCACCATTTTTATTGTACAAATGCAAGAATAACATACCCATTATCAGATTTCTAGCACAATAGAGAACAAGAGTGCACTCACCGATTGGAAAAATTGTCCAAAAAGTCCTAACTTATTATATGGCGGCCATTTAGTCTTAAACTTTTAATTTGACTAATTTAATCCTAAAACTTTTGACAATTTTGCAATGTAGTCCATTTGGCCAATTTAGGCCGAAAATTACTGACATGGATGCTAGCCATCCTACGTGCCACATCGGCGTTGACGTGGATGATTTTTGCATTTTAAACTTGTTTGAATTTTTTTTTCCTTTTTTTCCTATCTATTGTTCATTTTCTTTCCTTCGCTGGTCGTTTGGGCTCGGCGATGGTTGGCGAACAATGCCAATGCCAGGTGAGGGTCACCATCACCAAGGTTTGGCTTTTGGCGGAGGATAAAGGGAAAAAAAAGAAAATAGAAAGAAAAGAAAAGGAAAAAAAGGCAAAATTTTCAAAAAATTTTAAAAAATTACATAAATTATCCACATTAGCGCCAGCTGTGGGTCGCGCCACATAGGATGGTCAGTGCTGATTGGACTGCCACATTAACGATTTCCAGCTTAAATTGGCCGAATGGACTACATTGAAAAATCGTCAAAAAATTTAAAACTAAATTGGTTAGATTGAAAAGTTTGTACTTGAATTAATTGTACAATAAATTTATGAGTTTTTAGATAATTTTCCCCTCGTCGATTTCGTGACCATTACACACTAGAGTCAGTGCTTTGCCCGAGAGCCCCAGGTTCCTTCAAAATCAGATTTAGTTATGCAGATCAAATTTGAAGATGTAATCCCTAAAATCCCCAGGAGGATTTACACTCTATATTAGGAACAAATTTGAAGATGTAATCCCTTAAATCCCCATGAGGATTTAGACTCTATATTAGGGAAGTTCATCGATCAGATTTGGAGTTTGTTAGATAAATCAATTCTTTTGTTGGGGGTGATAAGAGGAGACCTGGATTTGGAAACTCACGAATTTAAACATGAATCCTACAAGAGAGAGGATGTATCATCACGAGCCCCTAACCAAATACATAAATGATGTGCTAAATGAAACATAATATTTACATTTCCTTTTCTTTCTTTACTTGTTCTTGGCTGAGAATAAAATTCAAGAAATCTAATCCCAATTTTGTAACTCTAAACGCATATAATGCAAGAATGAAATCTTTAATTAATTAAATATCTTTTTTGAAGAAAAATAATTTCCAATTTTTTTAAAAAAATACATGAATATGACCTTTGGGAAAAAAAAATTGGTATCAACGCTATGAGATAAAATGCTAGTAGATTTCCCACTCTACATCAATCTCCCTCACTGAGAAGAACTCGACTCCGAAGAGCTTTCAGTATAATCATCTTTGTTGATTTCGAATGGTACAATTTGAACTCTTTATGTAGGATATTGGTGGTTAGTCAATACTCGTAATTTTGCTCCTTAAGACTTTGAATTTCTTTATAGAAAATCAAAAGGATACAATCAAGGCTTGGACTTGCTGAATCAAGTTACAATAATTGAAAATGCACAATTTGAATTTGACTATTAGATTGTCATGTAGCGATAGAAACGCACATGGATCGACACTCTGATATCATATAATGTAGGATGGACTTAGAATGACAATAAGAGATAAAAAAAAGGGACCACTAGGATTGACGATAGACAGAATAGAATAGAAGAAGCCAAAAGAGATCAATAAAACCAACTCAAAGAAAGAATCTTATTGAGAAAATCAAACCCTTAGTCAGATTTTATCTTAGAGAAAATCAAACCCATTCATTGTACTACCCCCACTAAATCAGTTTGGAGGCAATTATGACCAATTAAGTTTTCAGAAAGTATGACAGAATTTCGAAATGCAAGGGGGAATCCATCGATTTCACTGAAGTTCGAGGATTGTACATAAATTACGTATACAAGGGCATTTGTTCCTAAAGAAAAAGCTAGGTGAGTTTGGTAACATTTCTATTTTTCTGTGTTTTTGTTTTTCTTTCCTTAGAAGAGAAAAAGAACAGAAACTTGTTTGTATACGTCACTTAATTTTTCTATTCCCGAGAATAGAAAAGTGGCCAGGAAATAAAAAGTAAAAAAAATCTACTTTGTTGTTCCCAAGAACAATTTCTAAAACAAGGTCATTTTCTTTATTTCCTTCCTTCTTCTTCCTCCTCTAGCTAGTCGCCGGTCCTCGGCAATGGTCGGCGACTAGCCAGAGACAAGGGTCGGCAAGGCTCGACCTCACAATGGCTAGGTGAGCTTGGCCTCGCGATGGCTGGGCGAGGCCCAAATTTGGCAAGGTCGAGCCTTGCCCAAGCACTGTGAGGTTGGACTTGCCATGGCTGGGCGAAGCCGACCTCGTGGTGATTGGATGAGGTTGAGCCTTGCTGGGGGCTGGCAAGGCTTGCTCTAGGCCGACGAGGTCCTTGTTGGCTCTTGTCTCTAGTCAGTTGCCGACCATCGCCTAGGCCTGACAACCGGTTAGAGGAGGAAGAAGAAGGGAGGAAAAAAAGAAAAAAAATCTCTAAAAATTATTAAAAGACAAAAAAAAATTCCACATCATCTAAAAATTTCTAGGGTTGTACCAAATGCTTTTCTGTTCTTTTTCTATTACGAGAATAGAAATTTTGTGCAGTTACCAAACACGTTCTTTTACTTAAAAACTCGTCCAGGAAATAAAATTTGAAAAAAATATTTATAAAAAAAATTATTTCTGAGAACATAAATGTTACCATACCTAAGGACGTGAATGACAATAGTTCTCTTCACTGACCTTATTTCTGGCAAGAAATAGAAAAATCTATTTCTCTTTCCCAGAGGAGTTTGAGCAAAAAGTAGCATTTGATAACGACATAAATTTCTATTCCCGAAATAGAAATTCATTTGATAACGACTTAAAATTTCTGTTCTCGTCGGCCGGCGAGTGGCGGCGAATAGTGGGCGGGCGGCGAGCGGGCGACGGGCGAACTGCCTATGAGCGGCGGTGAATGGTAGGCGAGCGGCCGACGAGTGGTGGTGGCAGGCTAGCGATGGATGGCCGGTGAGTAGAGGTGGGTGGATGGCCGGCAAGTGGTGGTGGGCAACGAGCAATGGACGGGTGGCCGGCGGTGAGTGGGCGGTGGCGGTTGGCAAGGATGAGCAATAAATGAGAGTTGTTATTTTTGTTTCTATTTCAGAAATAAAAAAATATAAAATTTTAACTTCTTATTACTGTTTCAAACCGAAAGAAGAAGGTCCGGTCTCTCTTTAGGATCTTAAGAGGCATGCTTTCTTCGCGCACGAGTATCCACAAGGATGTAACGGGGGAACAAACATCCTCCTACAAACCAATATACTGTTGGTGGGCGAGCGAGTCATAGAAAAGCTCTACAAACAAAGACTTGGCGGAAAGCGAAAGAACCTTTATATAGGGCACAAGAACAAGAGAGGCCTATTCTGGGGACCATGAATTATAATTATCTTTTGCTTTCCTTTTCTGTGGTTTGTGCCTTGGGAGGGCTTTCTTTCGCTCGGGCGATTCGAGGCCCGGCTGATCTTGGCAAAATCGCTGCCTCACGATTCATGAGGTTTGAGAGGCCCAAATCTCTGGTCCCCTTCATCAGACAAGATAATATCTCCAGTTCATTGCTGGTCCAAAAGGACCCTACAGTCCAATGTCTCGCGGGTGTATACTAGACGTCGCGACCTAAATTTTCTCGTACTAATGGATTATTAAGATTAAGTCTAACTCGGGCTCTCCCAAGTCTCATCAATTCGCAACTTAGGGTTTAAGTTTTTAATATACAAACGTTTTTCATACTTGGAGTCGCCTCTAATCTATTTGTAGTAGGTCGATTAGAAACCTAAATAAAACATAGAGAGATATGTTTTATTTCTACAAATCAGAGATTCTAAGCTCAGTGACTTGATTACACTAGATCTAGTCTAACGACCTTTCGGTACCTTTTCTTTTCAAAAATATTTATGCAGGCAGTCTGAATCTATTTTATTACTTAATCACTAACATGTAAGGTGTTTATATGCGGGTGCGCAAACCATCAATTTAACACCCAAGAAAGCAATAAATTGCAAGATTAGAAAAATGACGTACCTTAGAGCAACGCAAGCAACTACATTGTTAGTAGAATATCACACAGACAATCCTAATATGATTTCTAATTAACAAAGCAAGCCACTCAATATGTTTTTTAGGGTTTGCGCTTATTAAAATGCAAACTAATCTATATGACATGCGATTAATGCAACCTAGCATGCGAACTATATGTCATGCGACGACGTGACCTAATTCTAATGACAGACAAATGATTTATTTTTGGTATTTTTCTAATGAAATTCGGAATAAAAAATGCCTAAAATAACATGCAATTTAACAACTTCTTTTTTTATATATTTTTTAATTAAAATTCGAAATTAAAAGTTACTCAAGTTAAGAATGCAATCTATATAACTCATTCTTTTTGGGATTTTCATGGAAATTCGGAATCTTAAAATAACCTAAATAATCTATTAGGATTAGAATAATACCTAATTTAAACTAGGAAATAAATTATCTTAAGTCCTAATTTAAATTAAATAATTATCCTATCTTCTAGATATATTTAGGTTTCCCTAAACATGCAAAACTTCTAATTTAAATCCTAACTAACATATTTTGGATTTTCTTTATTTAAAAAAAAACAATCAAACAAAGATAACAACCGCATTGAAATAATCCATGCAATCCGCAAGATTCTTCTTATCAAATTCGAATTAGGAAAGAGAATCGAACTAACGGTCATATCTATAGGGTTATAGATATTGACGGAAAATTGATTGTTCGAGTTTGGAAAGCAAATAAAATCTATTATTGTATCCAAGTGATTATGGATAAGATAACGATTTTCCGTATCGCCGCGTATCGTACCTCAGGGATAAAGGTCAAATAGTCGTCCAGATACGTTGTCAAATTAGAAAAAATTCTTAATTTATGGTATCTTAGAATATTGCGGATATCGCAAATATTATCCTAAGGTATCTAATCAATCGCGCAATATTCGCGGAATATTCAAAATATTCAAACTAAGAATTTAAATATTTTGAAAATATACCGGATAGAGATTTTTACCTGATTTGCGGATTACTTTCCAAATTTGAATCACTGGCGGATTGGCTTTGCAGAATGGCCAATGGCGAGTGACCGATGGCGGCTCAGGGGCAGCTCGGATTGCGGTGGCTCAGTCGAGTGGCAGGAAGGGCTCGGGAACTCGTCGGGTCACGAAATGCTTGGCCGATGGGGGCTGCTCAACATCGGGACAGCAGGCTCGACTACACGGGGTTGGGACAGCAGCTCTTCTTGGCGCTAGGCTCGCGGTGACTATGTCCCGTAGTGGTGCTCAGCAAAAAACCCTTAGGAATGTCAAGAAAACCTGCAAAAGAGAAAGAGCCGCTTGGGTGGGTGTAGCAACAGCAATCGTGGAGTTGCTATGGCGTCGGCTTGGATACGTCAATGAGGACACGCGGCTACTTTGGAAAACCTTCAAAGGCGTGAAGGTGAGACGACGGGAATCGCGATCGCGGTAGTATGCATGACAGGATGCATAGGGATAAACGGATCTCCTGGAAGTTGATTGCGTCACTGAGCAAAAGGAATCGCAATCCGCTGGGCTGTCTGTTGAATATGCGAAGTCTCCACTATTGCAATGGGTGAACACGTCCAAGTGTGGATTGATATTTAGTCATCACCACTTAACTTCAACTTCCAACCTCACCATATTGGCTTTGACATCTTTTTGCAGGTCAAGCTAATACCTGTTCTTCGTGCAGTAAGTGGCAGCATCCTCTTTGGCCAAAGGACTTCAGTATGAGTGCTCCACTGACTGAGAACCCTTTGACTTATGCCGTGAGTTCTTCTCCTCCTCTATGGTGCTGCTTCTCACGATTTCTCTGTTCTGTAATGTCGCGAATCCCTCTTTGTGGCCGTGTATTCAACATGTGGCCTTTCGTGTTCTCAAGAATTACGTTCTCAAAATTATGAGAGCTCCCCATTGAAGGGTATAATCACATATTTATATTGCAACCTTAGGTTAATTAACCGGGCTTCCTAGTCCTGATGGGCTTAGACTTAAGCTTTATCATTTAATTTTATTTTAATTTCAAATGGGCTAAATTAATTTGGGTTGATTTAAGCTCAAATTAAAACAACAAAAGCCTTTTAGACTTGTGAATTTTAGCCCCCAACCCTTGAGTGAGCCGAGTGCTCGAGTTCGGTTTACACGATGAATTTTCAGTTTACTCGCCACCGTCGGTCCGATACGGAATGCAACTAACCTATATGAACTTAAACTATATGCTATGCAATTTTAATATTTTTGTTTAGGGGTTAAAATTTAATCCATAATTTTCTATGTAAATTATCATTAAATGGTCGAATGAAATTTAGGTGTCCACACTAGACAAATGATGTATGCGTGCGTGCGTCTGTGAGCATGAGACACAGAGAGAGAGACGTGACTGGTGCAAGGGAATTCATTCACCATCACTAGAAGAATCTGAAGGGATGAAGCCTGCTCCTAATAGGTAGGTTAATTTAAGCTGAGAGGACATAGAAGTGTTTTTTTTTTTTGTTTTTGTCTGTCTTACTTTAATTTTTAACTCACTCTTAGATTTTTTGCTTGCCTCTTATAAAGCGTGGGAATCGAAACCTACATCTGAAACTACACATCCCCATCCCTAATCCTCCTTGAGAAAGTGGAGAATCGAATTTTCCACCTTTCCCTTTCCAAGTAGGAAGGATGGCTACTGGAGCAAACCCCAGTGGTTAGATGACGGAGAAGTTAAAAAGGTGAACTTGGAACACATTTGGATTCTCTAAATTTTTCGGTAAGTAAAATTATTCCTTGAATAAAAATGCCCTTATAATTTAAGAAAATTTACCTCAAATCATAAATCCTTTGCAAACCTCTCTCTCTCTCTCTCTCTCTCTCTCTCTCTCTCTCTCTCTCTCTCTCTCTCTCTCTCTCTCTCTCTCTCTCTCTCTCTCTCTCTCTCTCTCTCTCCCTTCCTTCCTTCCCCCTCTATCGCAATAGAACATGACAAACTGCCATCGCCTCTGCCCCACAAGCCACACTCCCATGTTGGCACCACACTCCCATCATCGTCAATTAAATTCCTGCGTGTAACTTAACTATAATTTCTAAATACTTCTTCATTGATTAAATTTTGATGCGGACTCTCCAAATTATTAGTGACTGCAACTTAGCTTCTCGTATTTAGTCAAACTGGAGTTGTCACTAACCTATTCTAAGGCTGTGAGGAGCCAAGTAAAGCACATGAACTCATCTTACTTTGGCAAGGAAGGGACTTTGCTGTCACTGTGTGTTGTGCCTAGCTTGTTCTAACTTACCGAGAGAGAGACCTCCGGTCCTATCCCTAATCCCAACCACTACAAACAAATCTTTAGGATAGTTTGCACCACTGCCACAATCCGGATCATAAATTGGCTCTTGATCGAGGATGTGATCATAATACAAACGGGACATTACTATTATATTTTAAAGATAACCACAAAATACTTAATCATACATTGTTGTTTCGATTAAAGGTGTCGATAAAATATCTTTTGAAGTATGGATTGACGATTAGAAAGGGTGTAAAGGGTCTTTTGTTGATTCTTGGACCAAAAATGTAAATGACGGGAAAATTAAAAACACTAAAACTGGAGACAATCATGTCTAGTTATGTGGAGGTACTGAAAATGTAAAAATGAACATTATAAAAATGAAAAACTGGTGTTCTTTAATTGATTGGTGGTCCCTTGCACGAATTACAAAGGAGCAGTCGTTGTGTTAGGATCGACCCCTAGCCAATCCGCATGTCTAAACCCGACTGTGTATCAACGAAAATTCGCCTGTTTTTCCCATGACCTGACCCATATATGACTCACATATACAAACAAACGGAAACAGCAAACCTTTTTTCAGAAGGTATCTTTTCATGCAAAAGCAACGGATTCCTCCTTTGGCCTAGAGAGTACATTTAAGAAGAGAAGGAACAAGTTTTCGTACTGTTCTAGTATTCTGATTAATTCCACGGAGACATCCAAAAGTATAATTCCATAACAACATATGTCCGGCGACCGAACTATTCTTAAGATAATGAAGTGAAAAAGGACATTAATTCATCGGACGGGATATTAATCATCATATCTCTATAAACACATGTCCCACCCTTACCAATACACAGCGCAGATCGAACCTCCCCAAAAAACATATAAACACACATCATTGAGAGAGAGAGAGAGAGAGAGAGAGAGAGAGAGAGAGAGAGAGATGTTTGGGCAGTTGTCCCACGAGACAGAAGTGAAGGTGGGAGCTGTTGGTTGTTTGTTTGTAAAACAAACAAAATAGTGCTTTTTCCTTTGTCCCACGTAGGAAAGTTTTGAGAAAGTGGGTCACTTTATAATTGTGAATATCTTCTTGCTCTTTAGAGTGAAGACAATGGGGTGTGTGCTAGTCCACACAATACCCGCGTGCGGGTGCGCGAATAATTGCGCGATTTTGGCGCGATTATTAGGCGCACTTAGCACTTGGCAAGCTTGCGCGGCCGTGGTTTAATTAGCACTAATCCCTTTATATTTTATTTTATTTCGTAAGGTTATCTTATTAATTTTTATTAGTTGAAAGGTTGTTTTTTTTGTTTATTAAGTAATTTCGAAATTATGAAAATTCGAAATTATATATATATATATTTATTTATTTTATTCCGAATTTTACATGTGTCTTTCCAAGACAACTTTTGAAGATTATACTTGTTCAGTTTTTAATCTTTTTCAAAGGGTTGCATCTATTCAGTTTGCAACTTCTTTCGAAGGAATATCTTTGTTAGCTTTGCAACCTTTCGTAAAGAGTTGCTAGTATTCTTTAAGATCGATTTCTATATATGTCAGTTTTTGGTAAGAAAGAAAACAGAGATCAATTTCTTCATGTCTTCTTTCGAAAACTACAGCCATCATTTCTTTTGTTTCCTAGAGAGACCCTGGAGAAATATTAGAATTGCTATCTAGTATTCTCATTTTGAGACTTTGTTGTATCCTGGAGGATTTTTGCCGGTGACCATTAGCAACAATTGTGAGGCAAATAAATCCTTAAGGAAAGTGATATCATGCCTCAAAGTTCGACTTGATTGCTCTTTTGATTCTAAGCCATTCAAATTTACAACAGGAGCAAGCAAAGCATGGGAGCTATATGGCACCATCAAGCTGGCCCTGATGGTCAAGGAGCATCTCCGTGATGCTGTCCTCCAACTCGACATCTTGGAAGGCAATGGCGGTGTCGGTACAGTCATCAAGCTTGTTCTTGCCGGAGGTACGTGATATTGTGTGTGTGAATTGCTAGCTATCCAAGCGACACGATGATCATCAACCACACACCCATCATTGATCTTCGTAAATCATAACAGGTTTATCCTATAAAGAGAAGTTTACAAAGGTTGACCACGAACACTGTGTCAAAGAAACCGAGATGATCGAAGGATGGTTACTGGATATGGGATTCTCGTTGTATCGAGTGCGATCAGAAGTGATAGGGAAGGAAGAGGAGGAGTTGTGCGTGATCAAGTCCACTGTCGAGTATGAAGCCGCCGATGATGCTTCCGTTGATGTCTCCATCATCTCAGTCAAGCCGTTTGCAGATATCGCAGAAGTTGCCAAGAAGCTACTCACCACCTCGGCCGGCGCCAACTGAACACCCACAACCAAAGTTACCATCGTATTTTTCCTATCTAAGAGTTGTTCCAAGTGTTTTTCAACTAAGAGTGAAGCTTTATTAATTACCAAGTGTGACATTGGCTTTTACATCATTCGGCTCAGATTGGTCTGAGAGTACACATATATCCTCTAGGCTTAATAATACTCTCCCCGTATTTCCCGTTTGTTGCCCTGGTCAACCAAGTACAAATGCTAGCACGGCTTTTCAACAAATAGAAACCCTCAGACTTGCAAATTATCTGCAGAGCCGAGGAGATGCATTAACCACAAATGGGGCAAATATAAAAGACAGGAAGTTTTCATCCTTATCTTCGGCTCCAACCTCACATGCCTATGTGACAAGCCGGACTTCTTCTTCAACTTAAAATGTATACCATAATAGACGGGCGGCTTTGTCGTTAAACCGAGGAAGTCATCGGGACCCGTCGTCAGGATTTTTCCAACAAGAAGCAACCAAGTAATGCTATGACGGTAGAACTCCTTATATTATCCTTTGGAAATTTGTTGACTTGATTCGCTCAACGATACGTGGTTTTTTTTTTCAAGTTTATACCTAGATCTCATCAAATTATAGGTTATCATGGCTATTAAAACCTTACCTCTTCTCTCTGATTATGACTATGTTTCTACAAATATGTGATGGTTAACATCAAATAAAAACTTATAATAAAAACTTATCGGTTGCTTGTAAATTATAATATAAAACAACGTTTTTAGGTCTCTATTCATCCCATCACCATGGACAGTAGAAAACGAGTATTTTTGGGCTGGTTTGGCATGAACACGAAGTTTTTGACTACACTGACAAAGCAAGCTGTACAATGACATAAGTCCATTAAGAAAGGACATTTTACGTACTCATTCAATCACTTCTCCGATTGATGATTAATAATACAATTAATGCGTGACTATAATTTAGGGGCCGGGTTTCCTCCAACGAAGTTGAGAAAATACATGAACTTTGTTTATATATGCACATATATATACAAGTTGATATTAGGCAAATTTATATGTAAGTTGAGCTTATAATCGCCAATGATAGGGTCTCGCTGATTCAAAGACACCTTTTAAAAAGATTAACATCAGCGTAAACAAGTCCGTTTTTTTTGAATTTCTGGTTACGTAGAAATTGAGATGACCCTCTGGCATCTCAATTGGTTTCTAGCTAACCCCAAATGACTAGTGGCAACTCCTAAAAATGCTTAGGGTGTCAAAGAATAAAAAAAGCAAAAATCTAACGTCACGCAAGATATGAGCTTGGGAGAGCCCACGCTTGAATTTATGGGTCATTTGGCCCGCCTCTTTTGGCAATCCTCTAAACTTGTCCTTTTCCCCTTGATGGAAAGGGATGGTCATAAAACCAACTTGGGTAATCGACATCCTTTAGTTGTTTGAAG
Source organism: Syzygium malaccense (assembly GCA_031216405.1). Classification (NCBI taxonomy): domain Eukaryota; kingdom Viridiplantae; phylum Streptophyta; class Magnoliopsida; order Myrtales; family Myrtaceae; genus Syzygium; species Syzygium malaccense. The sequence goes on along the minus strand of CM062261.1, from coordinate 1,714,599 downwards.
TGATAACTACTTGTCTATCGCTGAACTTAGACATGCTTGATAGCCTATATTGATGTCCGTCATATGGTTTGAGCACCCGAGTTAACTATGCAATCATCATCATAATTGATTAATTTATCACTTATCGTGACAATGGTTATTGCATCATCTAATTCGATGATAAAGGAGGCTGTGGACTCTTCTTGTTTATTTCTATAATTGCCTGATAGATGTGCATTGCATTTGATATAATCACATGTTCCTAATTATATCATCTTGTTTCTGATCACATCCAGTTATTCCGCTTATATCCAACTTGACCTTTATAATTCCGCAAAAGTTAGTCAAGTTTCTTAAAATGACTTATTCACTCTCTCTATGTGATATTGTTAGCAACAACTGTTAAAAATATGTCTCGATTTTGAGTTCAAATAGGAAAGTTTCCTAATTCAAATAGGTTTCCTAATTGAATGATTTCCTAATTGGAAAATGTTTCCTAATTGGAGAAGATTTCATAAAAAGAGGCTTCCTAATTTGGACCTAATTCTTGTCTATAGATAAGAAGGGGATGTCATTTGTGAAGATCATCAAAGAGGAGCCTCTGCTAGGGAACTGCACTATGAAGATATCCAAGTATTTGTATCGATTAAATTGTTGTGGTAAGAATTTGTGTCAAGTTTTTGGTGAGATTAAGAGATTATTTCATGAGGAATTGTGGGCTAAACATTGCGTGAGTTTTTGGGTGTAACTGTCACGCCCCGAACCCCATTGGGCTCACGACATCCCGCTCCGGTTGAATAGTTGCGACGTCCCAGAAACGTCGCCGACCCAACCCAAACATCAGAGCCACATGCGGAAGCGGATGTAAAAACAAAACCCCGGACAGAAAGATGACGACAACAGGGTAGAACACCATAACAATCAAACAACAACATTTTCATACGGCACTAAATATACAAACATCGTATTACAGACACAATTAACAAACTAGCATCCGAAACCATCGTCACGACAAAATATCAGGGTCTGATTAACTTAACTTCCCTATGGGTCAACTCGATTTACATAACCCCTAAAATACCCTAGGGAGAAACCTAAGGATCGCCCTCTGTTCTGCTCCTGATTCTTCAGGCTTGAGCCTCCGGACACTCACCTGCAGTTCCATCGGGCACCAAAGGCGGTTCCTCAAACTTCCAAAAAGAAGAGGCGGACTTCCCGGGTTTACGACTAGGGGTCTGAAAGTGGCGGTTATACAACCGTAAGACGAATCTCAATAAGTGTACAATCCCAAACTCCACGTAGGCATTCACGTACCGCCAGACGAAAATACGCATAACACACGACCATCAATCAAACTAACAACCACACACGACCCTACCTGAAATTCCTCATGCACGTCCTTGCACGTTAGTCAACCACACAGCCAGTATGCCACATAAATGAATCACAGACGCGCACGTGCCTCAATTATAAGATAAAACCCACTTGGGCGCATCCCATACCGTGCCTAGCAGTTTTTACCCCATAATTAAGCATCACATCATGCGATACAAACACACTCGCACACTGACTCACATCACGCATCACTTTCCCAAATCTCGCACCTCAAGCCAATTTCCGCTCATTCTCAACTCTTCCACTACTACCGCGCCAGCGTAAAACGCATCAGGCCAACGGTTTTCTGACCTCGTCAGGCATCGACACCTCGTCAGGCCGGGCATCGTCACCTCATCAGGGACGACATCATCCTGCGTAAATGACACGTCTCAGAACGGAATCCTACACACACTTTCCTTCTACCACGACCGCGTAAAATGCATCAGGCCAACGGTCTTCTGACCACGTCAGGCATCGACACCCTGTCGGGCCGGGCATCGTCACCTCGTTAGGGATGGCATTGTCCCGCGTAAACGTACACGCCTAAGGACAGACCTTACCCCGCGTAAACGATCACGCCTCAGGGTATCACTTTCCCACTGAATCCTACCATTCCCGTTCCTTAATTCCACACTCTCCACACATAAACATGGCCAGCAACACTCACGGTCAAACATACACACCTCACACACATTTCACAATTACTCATTCTCGTCGCATGAACACGCACCCCATAACCACACACTCTGGGCACGCGAATTCATTGCACAATCACACTCCCATACCCACACACCTCACGGCCACACACACGAGGCACACGACCAAGCCACATTCAGTCCGAAACACACACCAAATCAGCCAACCATCACGAGCCACACAACCACATACAAAGTTCCATTCAAGGCATAATTCCCTCCTTCTGATTGTAGCCTTTAGCTACGAGCCGAGCCTTGCATCTAGCATTTTCAACACCTGGAATTCCTTCCTTTTTCTTGAAGACCCATTTACACCCAATGGCTCTTTTTCCCTTAGGCAACTGCACCAAATCCCAAGTCTGGTTCTTGTGAAGTGATTCAAGTTCCTCAACCATAGCAATAGCCCATCTCTCTGATTCTATGCAAGTAATAGCTTCCGTATAAGTAGAAGGTTCCTGAATACCCATATATTCTGCTGTCGTAAGAGCATAAGCCACCAGATCAGAGAATCCATATTTCTGAGGAGGCCGAGTCTGTCTCCTTTCTCTGCCAGTAGCAATAGAGTATGGCTGCTCCACCTCATCTACAGCTTCCTCATCTAAACTTGAATCAACAGAAGCAATTTGCTCATTCAAATTATTCTGAGAGGTCTTTTCTGGAAGCTCCACCTGAACCTCCACCTCATTTGTATCACTCTCATGTTTTCCTGCAGACTCATTAGCAACTTTCCTTTGATCAAGCATATGCATTTCATTAAATGTAACATCCCTACTAATAATGAACTTAGGTGAGTTAGGTTCCTGGCACCATAAACGATAACCTTTCACCCCATCAGCATACCCAACAAAAATGCATTTCTTTGCTCTAGGTTCTAACTTACCATCCTTAACATGATAATAAGCAGGACATCCAAAAACCTTTAGATTAGAATAATCACAAGGCTTACCTGACCACATCTCAAAAGGAGTCTTGCATTCTATTGCTGTTGAAGGAGAGCGATTAACTAAATAACAAGCCGTGTTAACAGCTTCAGCCCAAAAATCCTTTTCCATGCCAGCATTAGAGAGCATGCATCTCGCTCTCTCCAATAGAGTTCTGTTCATACGTTCTGCCACTCCATTCTGCTGTGGAGTGTGCCTAACTATACGGTGTCGAACAATACCTGCATCTGCACAAAATTCATTAAAATCGCCACCACAGAACTCAAGACCATTATCGGTCCTAAGATGTTTGATCTTCTTCCCTGTCTGATTCTCAACAAGAGCTTTCCACTTCTTGAAGGTTTCAAACACATCACTTTTTCTTTTCAGAAAATAAATCCAAACCTTCCTGGAATAATCGTCAATGAACGTCACAAAGTAAAGAGCACCACCCTTAGATGGAACCTGTGCTGGTCCCCATAAATCGGAATGGATATAGTCGAGTGTGCTCTTTGTCGAATGAGTCCCTGTACTGAATCTGACTCTGCATTGCTTGCCAAGAACACAGTGCTCACAGAAATCTAGCGAGGTTGTCTGCTCCCCACTAAGTAAACCACGTTTACTCAAAACTGACATGCCACGCTCACTCATGTGGCCCAAACACATGTGCCATAATTTCGTTCTATCATTATCAGAAACGGAATTACTTGTGCCAATTGAAGGACCCATAACTGTGCTACCCTGCAAATGATACAAGTGATTAACCTTGCTTCCTTTCATCACAACCAGATTACCTTTTGAAACTTTGAGAACTCCACCTCCACCTGAGTACACACACCCAATGGAATCCAAACTGCTCAAAGAGATAAGGTTTCTCTTCAAGTCTGGTATATGTCTTACTTCAGTCAAGGTTCTTACTACTTGGTCGTGGCACTTAATCCGAACAGTACCAATGCCCACGACTTTGCATACAGCATCATTCCCCATCAAGACTGATCCACCATTCAATGGCTCGTATGTGGTGAACCATTCCCTATTTGGGCACATGTGATATGATGCTCCCGAATCCATTATCCAAACATCATTGGACAAATTAACAGCAGAGCATGCCGTAAGAACACTGTCTGACGCATTAGACTCAGTTTCGTTTGCAACATTCGCCGAATCTTGTCTTTGACCATGCTGCTTATCCTTTTTCTTGAGCGAAGGACAATCTGACTTGTAATGTCCCTTTTTGTGACAATAGTAGCACTCAACGTTCATCTTATCTCCAGGTGGCTTAGATTTTGAACGACCAACAGATTTCCCTCGGAAAGCTTTATCCCTGCTCTTGGTCCTGCCTCTCACAAACAAACCATCTGCTTTATTTTCACTGGTACTCCCATTCAATTTTGTTCTCAGTTCCGCAGAATTCAAAGATGCTTTGACATCCTCCAAAGTTATGGATTCACGTCCATAAAGCATCGAGTTCACAAAATTCTCGTATGAGGCAGGCAGTGAACATAACACGATCAAAGCTTGATCTTCATCCTCGAGTTTAATATCTAGATTTTTCATATCCAGAACAATTTTATTAAACTCATCCAAGTGTTCTTGAACAGACGTACCTTCGCGCATCTTTAGAGTATAAAGACGCTGCTTCAAATAAAGTCTCGATGTTAGAGATTTCTTCATGTAGAGACTGTCGCGACCTAAAATTTCCTTCTCAGGCTAATGGATTATTAGGACTAAACCTAATTCGGGCCCTCCCAAACCCTACCAATTCGCAACTTAGGGTTTAAGTTTTTAAACGTGCAAATGTTTTCATGCTTGGAGTCGCCACTAATCAATTTGTGGTAGGTCGATTAGAAACCTAAATAAAACATAGGGAGATATGTTTTATTCCTACGAACCAGAGATTCTAAGCCCGGGGACTTGATTACGCTAGATCTAGTCTAACGCCCTTTCGGTACCTTTTCTTTTCAAAAATATTTTGGCAAGCAGTTTGGATCCATTTTAACTTAATCAATAACATGTGAAATGTTCATGCGGGTGCGCAAACCACCAATTTTACACCCAATAATCAAAACATTAAATAAATTGCAAGGTTGGGAGAATTACTTACCTCGAAGCAACGTAAGCATCTGCATGGTTAGCTAGAAAATCACATCAACAACCTAATATGATTTCTAATTAACAAGCAGTTCACTCAATATTTTTTGATTTTCACTTATTTAAATGAAAGCTAACCTACGTGCAATGACGTACAAGAATTGACACGCGAACAATGCAACCTAACATGCAAACTATATATCATGCGACGACGTGACCTAATTCTGATGACGGGCAGATGATTTATTTTTGGTATTTTCTGGTGAAATTCGGAATAAAAATATGCCTAAATTAACATGCAACCTATGATGACCTAATATGTCCTAACACGATTTATTTTTTGGGATTTTTGTTAAAATTCGGAATAATAAATTACTTAAATTAAGAATGCAATCTATCCTAATCTACCATAAAACAATTCATTTTTTTTAGGGTTTTCTTGAAAATTCGGAATAAAAAATAACCTAAATAATCTATCAAGACTAGAAAATTATTTAATTTAAACTAGGAAATAGATTATCTCAAATCCTAATTTAAATTAAATAATTACTCTATCGTCTAGATATATTTAAGATTCCTAAACATGCAAAATTCAAATTCTAATCCTAACTGATATTTTTTGAATTTTCTTTTTATTTGAAAAGGAAAAACAATTTAAGCAAAGATAGCATTCACATTTAAAACAACCACGCAATCCACAAGATTCGTTTCAAATTCGGATTAGGCACAAAAATCGAGCTATCAGTCATATCTATAGGGTTATAGATATTAACGGAAAGTCGATCATTCAAATCTGGAAAGCGGATAAAAATCATTATCGTACCCAAGTGATTATAGATAGGATAATGATTTTCCGTATCGCCACGTATCATACCTTAGGGATAAGGTCGGATAATTGTCCAGATACGTTGCTGAATTAGGAAAGATTCCTAATTTTGAATATTTTCAAATATTGCGAACAAGGCAAACATTATCCTAAGATATCTAGCAATCCACGCAATATTCACAGAATATTCAAACATTCAAAATTAAGAAACGAAATATTCTAAAAATATTGGATGATGTTCAATTACCTAATTTGCGGATAATTTCCAAATTCGAACTTGCGGATCGGGACGAACGATGAACGGCGGATCGGCAGCGCGGTGTCGGGAACGACGACGGAGCAGCGGCGACGGAACAGCAAGGCAGCGCCGGCGTGTGACGGCTCCGGCGAGGACGGCGGCAGCAGCGTCGGGCTCGGCGGGGACAGCGGCTGGGACGTCGGCAGGGCGCAGCAACGGAACAGCAAGGTAGCACCGGCGTATGATGGCTCCGGCGAGGACGGCAGCAGCAGCGTCGGGCTCGGCAGCAGCAAGCAGCAACGGCGTCGGCGTCGGCCTGAGGAGCAGCGGCGAGCAGCAGCACAGGCGGTGTCTCGCGGGAGACAGCGGGAAGCAGCAGCGTCGGCGTCGCGCAGGATGTGCGGCAGCAGCTGCGTCGGTGGCGTGAGGAGCGGCGGCACGACAGGGAGCAGCGGCAGCAACCGCGGTGGCGTGAGGCGCGACGTCGGCGGGAGAGGCGGCAGCAGGACGGGTGATTCGGCAGCAGCAGCGTCGGCGGGAGAGGCGGCAGCGGCAGCAGGCACGGCAGCGGGCGACGCTCGGCAGGCGCACGCAGGCGTCGGCGGCAGGCGCGGTGGGGAGCAGCAGCGGCGCGGCAGCAGCAGCAGGCGGCGCACGGTTCTGGCCGTGTGGGGGTGCTCGGCCGGTCTCCTTCTCTCTCTCTCTCTCTTTCTTTCTCACACTCTGTAAAAAATTCTGATCTGAAAAATTGTGTCCCCCCCTCCCTAAATTCTGACCTAATGAATGTATATATAGTATTAATCTAGGTCAATTAGATGGGCTTTCTAATCCTAATGGGCTTAGGCTTGGGCTTTAATTTAAATGGGCTGGATTAATTAATGATGATGGGCTGAATTAATTAATGATAATGGGCTGAATTAATTTCAAATTAAAACAACCGAGCCCGTTTGACTTATAATTCCCGGCCTTTGCATTTCAAGCGAGCCGAGTCCCATTCGATGAAATTTAAGCTCGTTCATTCACCGCCGGTCCGATGCAAAAAATGCAACGAATCTAAAATGAATTTAAACTATATGTTATGCAAATTAAATATTTTTTGTTTAGGGGTTAAAAATTTAATCCCTAATTTTCTATGCAAATTACACTAAATGGTTACTAAAATTTAGGTGTCAACAGCTGCCCCTCTTTGAAGGTGAGCTCGCAGAGGTTGCATTCAAAGACTAAATGATACCTAAATTTCACTTATGCAAATGCAATGAATGTTGTTTTTGTCGGGATTATGAGTCCCATTTTACAATGCATTAAGAAATGATGCATGTTGACATGAGTAGAAAACGTACCTGGAATCACTTACCTGATAGAAGCGAGATAATGCAATTCGAAGCACAACTTTAACTTGTATATTGTTTTGGCAAATGTATGGGCTCAGTCCCCATCGGTATTGCCTGATATATGTTGATGAACTTCGGTGATCTGCAGTCAAGTCAAAACACACGAAGAAAGCTCGACGTATCCAATCATCATCTGGATTCGCGAGAACAGTTCCGATCTTTACGAACTACCTACATATTTCCATAGGTGTTTGCAAAGATTTGGCCGCTTCACTTATATCTGCTCATAAGTGAATTGCGGGGGAAACTTTTGAAATCAAGAGGATATTCCGACCTTTACATATACCTGCTCATATGCAAAGGTTTGGCCGCCGCACTTATACCTGCTCATAAGTGAACTGCGGGGGAACACCTGGGGTTGAGAGAATATTCCGACCTTTACATATACCTGTTCATATGTAAAGATTTGGCCGCTTTACCTATACCTGTTCATAGGTGAGTAGCGGGGGAACATCTGAGATAATGAGAGTATTCCGATCTTTACATATACCTGCTCATATGCAAAGATTTGGCCGCTTCACCTATATCTGTTCATAGGTGAGTAGCGGGGGAATACCTGAAATTTGGGAGAATATTCCGATCTTTACATATATCTGTTCATATGTAAAGATTTGGCCGCTTCACCTATACCTGTTCATAGGTGAGTAGCGGGGGAATACCTGAAATTTGAGAAAATATTCCGATCTTTACATATATCTGTTCATATGTAAAGATTTGGCCGCCATGCCTATATCTGCTCATAGTCATGTAACGGGGGAATCTTCTCGAGATTGTGTGAAAATCTGTGATTTGATGAACAAAGGGGCTAGCCCAAGTGTTCAAGAGTTCCTTGACAAAGTACCTGGGTATCATCAGAAGTACCTGAAAAGGTTTGATCAATAGACACCTGAACACAATCAAAGGCATCTAGAGATCGCCAAAATGATCAAATGTGGGACCTGACAATTGCTTGAACAGGTTAGGGATACCTAGATAGTCATAGACATCCTAGGGATAGAGACATACTTACCTGGTGACATCTCCAACTCTGAAGGTGTGTCTCCTGTCAGACACGATTTTAAGTAACATGTAATATGCATTCGCACACTGTCAAGAATACATATACACATGAACTATGATTTCAACTGATTTTCATGCACGATGATTTTGTCAAATCGGCATTACAAACTTCGCTGGGGAAAAATCCTGACAAGACAATCCGAACTCACAAGCGGATATCTTGAAAATGTCGAATGAGGGACTTCTGGTCCAAAAGGGCTTTCTCTCATTCTCATCGAAAGGCTGATTTATGGAGAATCGCTCCATCTCACCATCATCATGTTGACAAGGGTTCGAGTATTCTCGCAAGCAGTATGACTTTACCAATCTGAGAGGTCTTTGTTAGGACTGTAACATAGGGCTTGGTCAATGGCTTAGCAAAAGAGACTCTTCGAGTCGAGGCTATTGAAAGAAAATACTCTGCAATTGTCTCCGGGTTTACAAGTCAAGAACCTGCAAAATGAGATAGAAATGGACTTGCTCGCACTTCTTCGAGCTAAGCTTATAAACATCAGAAACTCTACGTTAGTTCAAGTGCCCTAATCTGAAGAGACTTTGCAAGGGACGTAACGCAGGCTAGGCTCATGGGTTGAGAAATGAATGGATCATAAGGCTCAAAATGTGTATAATTGGGATGAACAAGTTGGTGATCATCTTGGCATTGTCACCGGTCTTCTTCTTCACCAGGGATTGTCTTCTCAGTAGATGCTCCATTGGTTTCGAGAGTTTATCACCTGACTCCTCAAGACTTTGGATACTTTTGTGACTTCGAGACAACTAAACATTTTCTAAAGTCGTCACTTTTCTCCATTTTTTCACGGGCATTGGCCTTGCTTTTACCAGGCATACTGCTTTTTCATGCCCTCTAGTTTTTTTTTTTTTTTTGACATACACTGTCTACAATGCATACATTGGCTAGCCACACTTTGGCTTATTTTGACCGAATGACTAACATCTGGACTCTCAGGGTCTTCGTCTTTTGTCGGCGCTCTGGATATGCTGCCTGAACAATGATGACTTTTGCCTTGCCCCAGTGTGGGGGATAATCACCAACTGGGTTTAAGAAATGAATTTGCAGGCTCAATTGGGCTTAACAAAGGATAAAGTGTGTATAGGATAGAGAAAGAAATGCTCTTCGTCATCCTAAGGCACTTGAACTTCACGTGAATTCATCTGAAAAAGCAACACTCGAAGATTGATGCAAGTGAGAGCATGAAAATTCCTACTCATTTTTCACCTTATGACGTTGACTTACCTCCAGTTTGCCCCGATGTGGGGGTGGTTCTTGACAGGGGTAATTTTGAATGAATTTCTCCAAGTGTTTAGGCTCAAAGTGGCGAAACAATGGATAACTTGTAGTGTTTGGGATAGAGAAATGAACTGCCTCTCGTCATTTCAGTTGCCGTACCTTTTGCGAGATAACCCTTCGCCTTGCTGACATGGAATTTTTCCACTCAACTCACTGGGGATTAGTGCATGGGACTGTGTATAGGATATGGCTTACCTTTCATCATCCCGATGTACCTCATTCAACACATTCAATTCATTCCTCATGAATTATCAGATTGTCCAAATAGATTTCCCCTTTTGAAATCGATAATGTAGACTGACAAAATAATCAAGTATAATTTAAGGCCAAGGCACACATTCCATCTTTAAATTGATTGAACCCATTTATTCATAAGTGAAATGTTTGCAATTTAGAATATAAAACCAAACATTTGAAAACTTTCGCCGCAAAAATATTAGATCTTATCAGGGATAATAGATCTTCACAGCATCAGAATTAACAGGAGTGGAGAACTCACGACCATCCATTTCTGCGAGGATGAGGGCACCTCCGGGAAGCACCTTTTTAACCACATATGGACCAATGTAGTTTGGGGCAAATTTTCCTCCAGGAACAGGAAAGACTGGCAGTACCTTCCTTAGGACTAGATCATTTACCTCGAAGTGTCTTGGACGCACCTTTTGATTGAAAGATCTAGCTACCCTCTGCTGATAGGTTTGACCGTGGCAAATGGCTCTCAATCGCTTCTCATCAATTAGGTTTAACTGCTCATGCCTTTGTCGCATCCATTCTGCCTCGGACAACTCCACTTGAGACAATACTCGTAAGGAAGGGATCTCTACTTCGACGGGTAGGACTGCTTCCATGCCATACACCAATGAAAAAGGTGTTGCTCCGACAGAGGTTCGGATCGAAGTTCGATACGCCATTAGCGCAAATGGCAACCTTTCATGCCAGTCACGATAATTTTCAGCCGTTTTGGCCAAGATCTTCTTGATGTTCTTATTGGCGGCTTCAACTGCTCCATTCATCTGTGGACGATAGGGAGATGAATTCAGGTGCCGGATTTTGAACTCGTTGAACAACTGATCAATGAACTTGTTGTTCAAATTTGTCCCATTGTCAGTGACAATAGCCTCAGGGACACCATAGCGAGCGACTATGTCCCGCCTGATGAATTTTACCACATTCTTTGCGGTGACGTTTGCATAAGATGACGCCTCAATCCATTTAGAGAAATAGTCAATCGCGACCAAGATAAATCGATGTCCATTTGATGCCTTGGGATTAATCGGGCCAATCACATCGATGCCCCACATTGAAAAGGGCCATGGCTCAGACTGCTGATGTAATTCCGTCGGGGGAACGTTTATCTTATCCCCATGAACCTGACAGCGATGACATCTTCGAACATGTTGGATGCAGTCACTCTCAAGACTGAGCCAATAATAACCCAATCTCATAATCTTCTTAGCTAACATGTGACCATTCATGTGTGGGCCACATATCCCTTCGTGTACTTCTTGCATGGTTCTGGTAGCTTCAGCCGCATCCACACACCTTAATAGGATTGAATCATACGATCTTTTGTACAGCTTTTCACCACTAACAAAGAATTTTGAAGCCATTTTCATTATGTACTTCCTGTCAGCCGGGGTGCTTCCCTCAGGAAATTCTTGTTTTTGGATGTAACTCATGATATCGTAATACCATGGCTTTTCGTCAGGCTCCCCAGTCACAACCATACAGTAGGCTGGCTTTGTCAGGACTCCAATCTTCAGGGGTTCTACCTCTAACCCATCAATCACTTGCAACATGGATGATAGCGTAGCTAGCGCATCAGCAAACTGATTATGAGACCTCGATAAGTACTCAAAAGAAATATCTTCGAATTCCTTTATGATTTCTTCGAGGTATTCATGGTACGGCACTAGCTTGGTGTCTCTTGTCTTCCACTCTCCCACAGTTTGGAGAATAATCAAAGCAGAATCACCAAACACTTTTAACTTGGTTATCCTCATTTCCACTGCGGCTTGGAGTCCGAGGATGCAAGCTTCGTACTCGGCTATGTTGTTGGTACAGGGGAACACCAACTTTGCTGCTACTGGATAATGTTGCCCATTTGGGGATATTAAAACTGCCCCAGTGCCGGAACCGGCCAAGTTTACAGCTCCATCGAAAAACATGGTCCACGTGTCTTCCTTTATTACCAAAATACGATCCTCTGGAAAATATCTATCATCATCAGGGACTCCAGGATTTTCAGCTAACACATCAGCAATTACTCGACCTTTAACTGACTTTTGTGGCTTCATCTGGATATCAAACTCTGAAATTAAAATCTGCCACTTGGCTAACTTTCCTACCAAAGCTGACTGATCAAGTAAATACTTAATGGGATCGTTCTCAGTCACAAGCAAAGTCTGGTGATGCAGTGTATATTGTCGCAGCCTATGGAGCACCCATACTAGCGCAGCGCAAGTCTTCTCGGCTTCAGAATAATTTAACTCCGAGACAGTGAACTTCTTGCTTAGGTAATAAATGGCTCGCTCTTTCCCATCTTCAGGACTTTCCTGGGCTAGCATCGCACCTAAAGATTCACTATGAATCGTGAGGTAAAGGATCAAAGGCTGGCCCGGCATTGGTGGGACTAGCACTGGTGGTTTCATCAAGTATTGCTTTAGTTCGTTAAACGCTTCCCGACAATCGTCATCCCATTTCACTTGAGCATTCTTCCTTAGAAGTTTGAAGAATGGCTTAGCAGTTGCTGAGAGTTGAGAAATAAAGCGGGCTATGTAGTTCAATCTACCCAGGAGACTTCGCACTTCTTTCACGGTCGACGGGGGTTGTAACTCACATATAGCCTTCACTTTGGAGGGGTCAATTTCAATGCCTTTACTGCTTACTATGAACCCAAGTAATTTACCCGAGGTTGCTCCGAATACGCACTTGGCTGGATTGAGACGGAGTTTAAACTCGCGGAGCCTCTCGAATAATTTCCTCAAGGTATCAACGTGACTCTTCCCAGGTCGAGACTTGGCGATCATGTCATCGACATAAACCTCAATCTCCTTATGCATCATATCATGGAAGAGCGTCACCATTGCCCGTTGATATGTTGCCCCGGCATTTTTAAGGCCGAAGGGCATGACCTTATAGTGGAATGTCCCCCAAGGAGTGATGAACGCCGTTTTTTCCTTATCATCGTCTTTCATTTTTATCTGATTATAGCCCGAAAAACCATCCATGAAGGAAAACAGCTCGAACCCTGCTGTACTATCCACCAAAACATCTATATGTGGCAATGGGAAATCGTCTTTAGGACTGGCCTTGTTTAGATCGCGATAGTCGATGCAAACCCGAACTCGACCATCCTTCTTCATGACTGGGACAATATTGGCCACCCAGTTGGGGTATTGGGTGACTTCGATGAATCCCACTTTCAAAAGTTTCATGACCTCCTCCTCTATTTTCTTGGAAAGTTCAGGCTTGGTCCTTCGCAACTTCTGTTTCTTGGGCGGCATGTCTGAATTAGTGGGTAGACTATGCTCCACGATAGAAGAATCTAGACCCGGCATATCGACATACGACCAGGCAAAGATATCCTGGTAATCCTTTAGCAGTTGGACCAGGCGTTTAGCTTCACCTTCAGGAAGGGTTGCCCCTATCTTCACCTCTTTGGGTTCTCCAGAATCACTCAAGTTGACAGTGATAGTTTGGTCTATCGTTAGGACTTTAGGTCTTTCATGATGCTCTAGATCACGCTGGAGGTCCGAGGAATCTTCGAGTTCATTGGCGTCATCGAGATCAGGTTCGGTGGCACATAATTCATCAGATTGGACCGTTCCCATACCCTTACGTGTCACAAAATTGCCCCTGAAACATAAAGTAGGGGGTTCAGTAGGACAAACAGGGCTAAACAGTGTATTTTGATTTTTTTATTTATTTTATTTTATTTTTTTTTTTGAAATTCTTTTCAAAAAGGTTTTAACACGAGGAAGCATGAAGAAGCCCAGGCCTCAGAATTCTCCTTGGACTATATTTTATTTTATCGGTTGGATATCATCACCGGGCTGGTTTGATGTACCTCAACATGCCCTCAAAACGAAAATAACTTGTAATTTCATTGATTATCACCAAATGAATTACATTTATTGGAATGAAAATTGCAACAATCAAATCCTAGAAATGAAAAGTACTAAAAAGCAGCTCCCGAGACGGGGCAAGTCCTAAAAAGCAGTAAAAATTCCCGCGTAGGGGAATGTGCGAAAAAGGTAAATGTGTTACTCTTGTGGGCCAATGCCCATTCCCTTCAACGGTCCTTCCTCGATGGCTCCAATTAAGAAATTATCGAACAGGGCAGTGATTCCCTCCATTGCATCATCAGAATCTTCTGTCACTAGAGGTGTTGAATCATCCATACCTCCCCATCCATCCGGGACAATGTCACGGGGGTCAACATAGAAGCTGGGGGGCGCCGAGTATTTAACATAATAATCGAACTTGCCACTTGGTTGCCCCAGAGTGTCGATCACTTCCTTCTCTTCATGCATCATTCTTGCAGGGCCTGGGAATGTGGTGCGGAGGTGTGGAGGCAACCTACCACGCCCACGTTCTTCACCATTTGGCTCTTCTTCGGATCGCAATCTATTTTGACCATTTCTTCGAACTTGACTTCGACCACGTCCACGTCCACGTGCCACATTGTTCGGCTCATTTGACCCCAGGTATCCCAACCCAGTAATGCGGGGCCTCTGAGAAACTTCCACCGGTTGGCGGATACCTTGACCATCCCTACCAAGGCCTTCACCCGGAGTAAAGCCATGGGACATCATTACTTTGCCAACCATGACTGCAGCATTTGACACCTCGGGAATAGGCGGTGACGATCCTCTAAAAGCATGTATGGTTGATACGAGCTCCAGCGACTGATAGCTCGATTCTATTTTGCAATCAGGCTCAACATAGGGGATAGCCGCTGCGTGGTAGATTGGGTGCTCTTCTTCACCGTGCACTGTGATTAACTTTCTTTCCACGACAAACTTCACCATCTGATGTAGACTGGATGGCACAGCTCCAGCAGTATGAATCCATGGACGACCCAACAGAAAATTGAATGCAGTGGGAATGTCCATAACTTGAAATAGGACATTGAACATCGTTGGTCCTATCTGTATGTCAAGGTGTATTTCTCCCATCACTTCTTTCTTCGTTCCGTCAAAGGCTCGTACGGAGGTTCTTGCAGAACTTATCCTAGAAGGATCTATCTTAAGGCGGTGTAAAGTCGCCAAAGGACAGATGTTTAGGGCTGATCCGTTGTCAATGAGTACCCGGGCAACATGTGAGGCCTTGTATTTGACGGAAATATAGAGTGCCCTGGTATGCCCCCTCCCTTCTAGAGGGAACTCTTCATCTGAAAAGGCTATAAGGTCCTTGAGGAGTATAGAGCCCACAAATTCCTCTAATTTGTCATGATCGATCGTTTCTGGCACGTGGACTTCACTCAGCACCTTCATTAAGGCCTTCTGATGCTTGACAGATGTCTGGAGCAGCTCAAGCAGGGAGATTTGCGCGGGCAGCTTGCGCAATTGTTCAACTATGTTGTACTCGCTAGCCTTAATCACAGCTAGAAATTCCTTGGCTTCTTCATCAGTAACGGGTTTTGCAGGTTGGGCATTAGCTTGGCCGTAGGAATGCCCAGATCTGGTAACCAAGTCGACATCGAGACTGTAGGACCAAGGGACTGCCTTATTGTCACTGTACTCATACGGTTGAGGTATCTCGATCACTATCCCTTCATCAGTTGTAGGCGTGCTTACTACGATCTCCTCGTTATCAGACGCGTCTTCAAGCGGAGGCATGTCTTCAGGCAGAGGGTCGCCCTTGTCGCTCCTGGTATTCAATGTAGCAAACTCCTCCTCCCAATTAATAATCACTTCGGAGATAGTGGAAACGAGGCCAGTGTGGTCAGCATAAACAATCATCCCAGCTTCTACCATTCTTGAGATTCTTTCTTTCATGAGAGCCAGGGGCAGGTCCTCATTGCTTGGGTAACAACCGGCTTTCACTAACTCACCGTAAACGTCGGTAGTATACACCTTAACATTCTTGATTCGACCAGTATCGAAGCTAAATATGGCATTCATATTGCCTGCGTGATCAGGGAGTGGGTTGTTCTGAACATTCGGCTTAGCAGGCTGAAATGAGAAAGCCTTCGTATCTAGGAGGTTCTGGATTCGGTGCCTGAGGGCATAGCAATCATCGGTTGAGTGTCCCAGCTCACCCATGTGATAATCACATTTCTTTGACGGGTCGAAGTTATAGAACCGCTCAGGATTGGGCCGCTTTGGCTCAGTAGTAAGCAAACCTTTCTTCTGGAGCACTGTCAACACTTGAGACAACGATCCGGGGAGGGGAGTGAATTGCCTCTTGTTGTTCCTCCTCTGAAAAGGTTGACGACCCGAGTTTTGTTGCTGAGCTTCTACTACTTGGATTGCTGGGGCGGAGTTAGCATTCAGCCGGCTCGGTTGGCTATAAGCCACATTCACTTCAGCTGTTGGTTCTTTCTCTTTTCTCGCACCAAATCTTCTGGTCGAAGAGGACGGCTCGACAAACCATCCATCTTTCAGCCCTATTTCAATTTGTTCGCCCATGGGGATGAGTTGGTTGAAGTTGTCAGTCGGAATGGCAACCATCCGATTACGGTATTCGAACGGGAGAGTTTTCATGAACATCCTTTTTAACTCACTGTCTATGGGTTCTGGGACAACCTGAGCAGCTAAATTCCTCCATCTGATAGCATAGTCTTTGAAGGACTCAGTCTTTTTCATCTGAGCGCGTTCGAGATCATCACGGGTAGGAATGATGTCCGTTATGAATCTGTACTGCTTCAAGAATGCTTCACTGGCTTCTTTCCAAGTTTTGAGGCCATTTATCTTCTTCATGAGATACCAGCTCAAAGCAGGACCCGTCAAACTTGCTTGAAAGGCATGGATCATCAGGAGTTCGTTATCAACGTACGAAGTCATTTGTACGTGATAGAGCTGTAGGTGGGCTTTTGGACATGTGGTGCCATTGTACTTGTCGAAATCCGGCATTTTGAACTTCTTTGGGATTTTGATCTGTGAGTAAAGGGACAGATCGATCGAAGGTGAATCCTGCGAACCTTCCAGCTGCTTCACTCTTTCTTCAAGTTTATTGACCCGTTCATCAGGTTTGTCCTTGTTGACGATGATCTGGACGGGGTCATCTTCTAAATCAGGAATATCGTCATCTCCGTCAACATCGACACTTTTTCTGATTTTCTGCTTTGGGACTGACGCTTCGAGGGGTGTCGAAACAGGAACCGACCGGAGAGCTTTGATCTCAGCGGACATTTGTTGCATTGCGATGACAAGTTGCTTGATCTGGTCTTCCACACCAACAACACGCTCTTGCAAGTCGGTTTGATCGGCCATTCTGGCTCTCGACCGTGTACGAATGGGCGATCGTGATCGGTCCGTAGCTACCTAATGTAAAAGAAATGAACCAAATAAGCACAAGGTCAAGACAAGGTTGGTCCATGACACGCTTCTAGTCTTTTTTTGTTTATTCATGACAATATTCGTATATGGACGAGACTTTATGAAAAGTGATGTAGGAAAAGAAATATAAATGACACCCTAGACACAACCTAGGAAATAGAAGCACCAAAATCCCTAATCATAAAATTATGAAAAACAAAAAGTGAGACTCCCTAGAAACTATGGACTGAAAACAAATTCTCTAAAACCCTTTTTTTGTAAAAGAAAGATGACGGCAAACTTTGTAGGAAAATAATCACCTATGACACATCTAGGAAAACAAAGACATAGATTGAAAATAAATTCTCTAAAAGAGCTTTCTTTTTTTTTTCTTTCTTTTTAAAAAGGACTCAATGATTATTACTTTCAAATTTAAAACCAACCTAGACCTATCATGGACCGACCAAAGAAAATACGAAACATAAATAAATTGCGAGATAAAGGTTCAGAAATCTTACTTCACCCGGTAGAATGATGGCAATCACATAGACATGCGCATGAAACGTGAGGTTCGATTTCTACCTAGACTCTGGCTTGCAAAATGGAGACATGAGGATTACCGAGCTAAACCAGTCATGGTGGTGGTTAGGCTGGGATTCCCCTGACTCCGGCTTAGTCAAAGAGCCGACCCGGGTTGCAAAGGGTGCAACCGTGGTAGGTATTCAATGACACCATGAAAGAACTTTCGGGACCAAGAAAGGCGACCCATACCATGCGAGTGTGGTCGGGGTGTCCGTTTTCTCAGTACCATCCTAAACCTGTGCCGCCCAGGTCCGGCAGCGGGTAGTGTGTGCGGTGTAGTGTAATGCAAGGCATGCACAGCAGGTTATATCATACAGCGCTTCGTGCATAAAATAAATCATTCATCCAAACACCTCCCTGCAAAACAAGGGTTAACAATCACGCCTCCCCTTATACCTCCCATACTGCAAAAACATTTAACACCTAAAATGTTAGGGACGTACCTGGGATCCTCGCTGCCAAGCAAAAATATATTTTTTGAAAAGAAAAACTGGCCTAAGTCCACTAAGAGTTTTAACTTGTCCCCAGCGGAGTCGCCAAGCTGTCGCGACCTAAAATTTCCTTCTCAGGCTAATGGATTATTAGGACTAAACCTAATTCGGGCCCTCCCAAACCCTACCAATTCGCAACTTAGGGTTTAAGTTTTTAAACGTGCAAATGTTTTCATGCTTGGAGTCGCCACTAATCAATTTGTGGTAGGTCGATTAGAAACCTAAATAAAACATAGGGAGATATGTTTTATTCCTACGAACCAGAGATTCTAAGCCCGGGGACTTGATTACGCTAGATCTAGTCTAACGCCCTTTCGGTACCTTTTCTTTTCAAAAATATTTTGGCAAGCAGTTTGGATCCATTTTAACTTAATCAATAACATGTGAAATGTTCATGCGGGTGCGCAAACCACCAATTTTACACCCAATAATCAAAACATTAAATAAATTGCAAGGTTGGGAGAATTACTTACCTCGAAGCAACGTAAGCATCTGCATGGTTAGCTAGAAAATCACATCAACAACCTAATATGATTTCTAATTAACAAGCAGTTCACTCAATATTTTTTGATTTTCACTTATTTAAATGAAAGCTAACCTACGTGCAATGACGTACAAGAATTGACACGCGAACAATGCAACCTAACATGCAAACTATATATCATGCGACGACGTGACCTAATTCTGATGACGGGCAGATGATTTATTTTTGGTATTTTCTGGTGAAATTCGGAATAAAAATATGCCTAAATTAACATGCAACCTATGATGACCTAATATGTCCTAACACGATTTATTTTTTGGGATTTTTGTTAAAATTCGGAATAATAAATTACTTAAATTAAGAATGCAATCTATCCTAATCTACCATAAAACAATTCATTTTTTTTAGGGTTTTCTTGAAAATTCGGAATAAAAAATAACCTAAATAATCTATCAAGACTAGAAAATTATTTAATTTAAACTAGGAAATAGATTATCTCAAATCCTAATTTAAATTAAATAATTACTCTATCGTCTAGATATATTTAAGATTCCTAAACATGCAAAATTCAAATTCTAATCCTAACTGATATTTTTTGAATTTTCTTTTTATTTGAAAAGGAAAAACAATTTAAGCAAAGATAGCATTCACATTTAAAACAACCACGCAATCCACAAGATTCGTTTCAAATTCGGATTAGGCACAAAAATCGAGCTATCAGTCATATCTATAGGGTTATAGATATTAACGGAAAGTCGATCATTCAAATCTGGAAAGCGGATAAAAATCATTATCGTACCCAAGTGATTATAGATAGGATAATGATTTTCCGTATCGCCACGTATCATACCTTAGGGATAAGGTCGGATAATTGTCCAGATACGTTGCTGAATTAGGAAAGATTCCTAATTTTGAATATTTTCAAATATTGCGAACAAGGCAAACATTATCCTAAGATATCTAGCAATCCACGCAATATTCACAGAATATTCAAACATTCAAAATTAAGAAACGAAATATTCTAAAAATATTGGATGATGTTCAATTACCTAATTTGCGGATAATTTCCAAATTCGAACTTGCGGATCGGGACGAACGATGAACGGCGGATCGGCAGCGCGGTGTCGGGAACGACGACGGAGCAGCGGCGACGGAACAGCAAGGCAGCGCCGGCGTGTGACGGCTCCGGCGAGGACGGCGGCAGCAGCGTCGGGCTCGGCGGGGACAGCGGCTGGGACGTCGGCAGGGCGCAGCAACGGAACAGCAAGGTAGCACCGGCGTATGATGGCTCCGGCGAGGACGGCAGCAGCAGCGTCGGGCTCGGCAGCAGCAAGCAGCAGCGGCGTCGGCGTCGGCGGGAAGGGCAGCGGCAGCAGCAAGCAGCAACGGCGTCGGCGTCGGCCTGAGGAGCAGCGGCGAGCAGCAGCACAGGCGGTGTCTCGCGGGAGACAGCGGGAAGCAGCAGCGTCGGCGTCGCGCAGGATGTGCGGCAGCAGCTGCGTCGGTGGCGTGAGGAGCGGCGGCACGACAGGGAGCAGCGGCAGCAACCGCGGTGGCGTGAGGCGCGACGTCGGCGGGAGAGGCGGCAGCAGGACGGGTGATTCGGCAGCAGCAGCGTCGGCGGGAGAGGCGGCAGCGGCAGCAGGCACGGCAGCGGGCGACGCTCGGCAGGCGCACGCAGGCGTCGGCGGCAGGCGCGGTGGGGAGCAGCAGCGGCGCGGCAGCAGCAGCAGGCGGCGCACGGTTCTGGCCGTGTGGGGGTGCTCGGCCGGTCTCCTTCTCTCTCTCTCTCTCTTTCTTTCTCACACTCTGTAAAAAATTCTGATCTGAAAAATTGTGTCCCCCCCTCCCTAAATTCTGACCTAATGAATGTATATATAGTATTAATCTAGGTCAATTAGATGGGCTTTCTAATCCTAATGGGCTTAGGCTTGGGCTTTAATTTAAATGGGCTGGATTAATTAATGATGATGGGCTGAATTAATTAATGATAATGGGCTGAATTAATTTCAAATTAAAACAACCGAGCCCGTTTGACTTATAATTCCCGGCCTTTGCATTTCAAGCGAGCCGAGTCCCATTCGATGAAATTTAAGCTCGTTCATTCACCGCCGGTCCGATGCAAAAAATGCAACGAATCTAAAATGAATTTAAACTATATGTTATGCAAATTAAATATTTTTTGTTTAGGGGTTAAAAATTTAATCCCTAATTTTCTATGCAAATTACACTAAATGGTTACTAAAATTTAGGTGTCAACAGAGACTTTCCAGTTTCTTCCAGAGACGGGCCGCTGTTTCCTCATCTGCGACTTCTCGCAAAACCTTATCATCTAGAGACAACTGGATCGCGCTATGTGCCTTTTCTTCCATCTCTTCAATCTCAGCCGAGGTCATATCGTCTGGATAATTTCCGTCCAGCGCCCTAACCGTACCCTCTCGCCTCAATAAAGCCTTCATCTTTATTCTCCATAATCCGAAGTTGTTCTGTCCGTCAAAAGATGAGATCTGAAACTTCAAAGATGCCATCTCAAAGAACCCTAGAATCGAACTAGGCTTTGATACCACTTGTTGAAACTGATGCGGAAAAACAAATAGACAGAACACAGAGATTTACGTGGTTCGATCACAACGTGATCTACGTCCACGGGCGAGGCAAGACAATGTTCCACTATAATCAAAGAGAGTACAATTTTCAGAAGTCGAAAACAACGACTAAAGCTCACGGCTCACAAAAAAAACTCTCTGTAAACAAAATTCTTTCTGTACATCAATGAGAAAACCTAGCCGCAGTATAAATAGGGCTCCCAAAAATTTTTCTCGGGGGCGTAGCCCCCGAACCCCCCAAGACATTCCTCCAGCTCGAGCGGTCCGCTATGGAGATTTGTTCGCTTGCTGCGAGTTGGGCCTATCGCCCCAACCCTTCGCGTCGCGAACCAAATCTCAATTTTCTCTCCACTTTCGGGTCGCACAAAAAATATGTCGGGTTGGGTCATAAACCGGACCAAGTACATAAAATTCAAGACATATTTAACAGTAGTTTTGAAAATGTATATGATTAATCTATGTATACATTATAATGTTGTGAAGTGGATTTTCCTTATTTTATTAGGGATGACAGACATTGCGGGTATGTTTTAGAGCATGTAGTTCGGGTAGTGCAGCGGAAACTGAGTTTTTAAACCCGAGTTACAAGAGGAACCTAAAGGATAGTTGATTATTGAGTTGTTATGCCTTTACTTCTGTTAGTTGTGCTATGTTTTGGAAGATGTTGTTGAGACACATGATGACTACGAAAGGAGCTAAAGAGGCAGTGTGGTCTAATTACTTAGTTAATGATATTAGTGTGGGACATCCGGTTAATGTGGTGTTTGTAGAAGTTAGAGATATCACTAGAGAATCGAGTCTACTATTAATCGAAATTTCTATGTCAGAATTAATATGTCAGAGGATATAACTGCGAAGAAGTTTTCTATGGCAAAGAATCCTGCTGATATGTGGACAAACACCCATTGGGGCACTGCGAGTGTTGACATGGTTATTGTTATATTTCGTCGGTCCGCCCATGATGAGTGTGTCCAAGGGTGTAACAGTCTGAATTTTCGATCATTTTCCGGGATTTATGAAATGAATATTTTAGCCAATACACTTATAGTGAGATCTCACCCGGAACCGCGCATTCTCGGGATGCTAACCTTAGGGGTAAGGCCATTACGGGATTGAGTTCGCATGACTAAAGAACTCGACCTTGGTTCGACTTTCGATCATGAGAATTGACGAGGGAATGTTTTGGGCCAACAGAGAGCGATCTATTTAATCTATCGTGTCCGAAGGAAACTAGCGACAGACCATCGCAATAACATGACAATCAAGGTCGCCTTAGTTCGAGCAAACATAAACATGATTTGACTTAGTGTCAGTCACGGGTCAAGAGCGCGTAATCCCAGAGAGCCACTTGTTAGCCAGAGATAAGCTAAAGTAGCGATTGTTCGATTTTAGTCATTTCTTGGAATTCGAGTCCGGGAATCGAGAATTTTGAAAGTGACAATTTTGAGCGGTCGATGACGTTTTTGGCTTGGCCAACCTTAGGGCCACCCATTTCTGCAAAAAAATGGATTTCGGTCTGGGACTGAAAAAATGACCATTTTGCCCCTAGGCTATTTTGGGGTATTCTGAATTTTAGGCAATTTTGGGGATTAAATTATGGATTAATTAATTATTGTTTCAGCCCAATAATGCCAATTTAGTTGGACCAAATTACCCCTAGTTAAGTTGATGTGGATTTATGTGAGCCAAGTATTAAGGGGCAAAGTTGGAATTTTGGAAATTGGGTCAAACTTCCTTGGACCAAATTTATTAGCTTTGTTTCTTGCTCATCACTTCGCCGGCCACTTCTCCTTCTCCCTCTCTCCCGAAATTCTCTCTCTCTCTCGTTTCCTTGCCGTGATCGTCGTCGCCGGAGGAGCACCGCCGGCCGCAGTTTGCTGCCACCGCCGCTGCTGTTCCGGTCATTCTAGCCCTCTGTCCAACCTTGTTTGTCTCGCTTTTTAGGGTAAGTGACTTCCCCAAATTCTCCCTAGGACCTCGGGTATTGTAGGACGTGTTTAGGGCTCGGTTTAGGTGATTTGTGTGGTTGTTTTGGGACTTGGAGTGAGGCTGGATGTTTGGTAGTCATGGACTGAATTGAGGGGTGGAAATATGAGATTTGGGAGGTTCGGATAGGGCCGTAATGATATGGAACGATTACGGTTTGAATTCGTGAGATTTGGTGTGATTCTCGGATTCGTGACTACTGTACCCGTCAGGATTGCTATTTTTATGGAGAATTTTGGGGGCCGAATTTGAGAAAGGTTTCTTCATGAAAGTTACTCCCAACATCTTGAAATATAACATATTTTAAAATTAGAATTTTTAGAGGCCATTTGGATCGCACGAAGACCCATTCTCAAACCGTATCAAAATTGCCCGGAACACTGTTCATCCCGACCTTCTTGTCTTACCGAATTTTTATAAAATTTTTCAGATCTATTTTCAATAAACCTCCTCCACAAAAGTTGTTTGAAACTTTCTTTTCTATAATATATAAAAATTTCAAAGCTTTTCAAGGTGATTGGGGTGTTGAAAGAAAAGTATTTTGAGGACAAAATAGTCTGTTAGAGCGAACTGACTTTGGTCTGACTTCGAGGAACAAAAAAGCATGGTTGCAGATTGAATCGAATTTCGTGTTCTTCATAAGAAATGTTTACCAAGATGCTTTTTTATGATATATACAAAATTTAGAATTTTTGGAATTCGTTTACTATTTATTTTGATGGGATTTCTGTCACAGTGTAAACTACCCAGATTTACCATGATTCTATGGATATTCATTTTTATGAGCGGAATGGTGGGGGTGTCGAGGTTGAATAGTTACTGCCCTCGTGATGGGAATAGATGCCTGAATGTTTATTTGTATGTTCTAGGGGCTGAATTGGGTGCATTTAATTAATGTTCAAGTTTGGGTGACCGTGTGGTGTGATGATGAAATGTATGTGGGGCATGTGATTGCGTGGCTGTGTGATATGTGTGACTACGTGGCTCATGTGATACGATGGTACGAGATGATTTGAATGGTTAGAAAAGTGATACCCTGAGTCATGTTCGTTTACGCAGGGTGAGTCCGTCCTGAGGCGTGTACGTTTATGCGGGACGATGCCGTCTCTGACGAGGTGATGATGCCCAGCCCGACGGGGTGATGATGCTTGACGAGGTCAGAAGACCGTTGGCCTGATGCATTTTACACGGGCGCGGTAAATAAGGCAAGTCGAGTGTAGGATTCTGTCCTGAGGCGTGTTCATTTACGCAGGACGATACCGTCCCTGACGAGGTGACGATGCC
The DNA here is from genome assembly GCA_031216405.1 of Syzygium malaccense. Classification (NCBI taxonomy): domain Eukaryota; kingdom Viridiplantae; phylum Streptophyta; class Magnoliopsida; order Myrtales; family Myrtaceae; genus Syzygium; species Syzygium malaccense. The sequence continues at coordinate 1,689,818 of CM062261.1, read as the reverse complement.
CAGCCCGACGGGGTGATGATGCCTGATGAGGTCAGAAGACCGTTGGCCTGATACGTTTTACACGAGCGCGGTAGTGGTGGAAATGTTGAGAATGAGTGGGATTTGGCAAGACGAGTGAGGATTGTGAAAGCGGATGCGTGGCGTGAGTTCGTGTGCGAGTGTGGTTGGTATCGTATATTATAGTGCTCGATTATGGGGTAAAATCTACTAGGCGTGGTATGAGACGTGCCCAATTGAATTTTGCCTTATAATCGAGGCACGCGCGAGACTGTGATACATTACTGTGGTATGTTGGTTGGATTATGGTCTAACGTGCAGGTATGCGCATGATGAGTTCCAGGTAGGTTCGTATGTGTTTGTAGTTTGGCTGATCATTATGTGTTATACATGTTTTGTCTGGCGGTACGTGAGTGCCTACGTGGGGTTTGGGGTTGTACACTTATTGAGATTCGTCTCATAGTTGTATAATCCATAATTTCAGATCCCCAGCCGTAAATCCGGGAAGTCCGCCTCCTCTTTTTGGAAGTCTGGGGAGTTGCCTTTGGTGCCCAGTGGAGCTGCAGGTGACAGGTGAATTTCTGGAGGCTCAAGCCAGAGATTCAGAAGCAGGTTGGAAGAGGGCGACCATAAGGTTTTTCCTAGGGTATTTTAGGGGTTGCGTTGGATAGGTCGACCTATATTGAAGTTAAGTTAACCAAGCCATCTGAGCCTTTTGTTATGTTGATGATTTCGGATGCTAGTCTGCTACGTACGTTTGTATCATGATGTTTGTATGTTGGATGCTTTGGCTTTGTATGTAAATAAATGTGGCTGTTCTTTGACTGTCGTGTTGAGCTACCCCATCGTCGTCTTTTAGTCAAGGGTTTTGTATTCACTTCCGCATGTATTCTTGATGTTTGGGTTGGGTCGGCAATGTTCCTAGGACGTCGCAACTATTCGATCGGAGTAGGGGATGTCGCGAGCTCGTAGGGGTTCGGGGCATGACAAAGGGACACCATTTGCTCTAATTATAAGTATGTCTGAGAGACACCTTTTGAAGAGGTACGATGGGAGTTTCTTAAGGGAAGTTAAGATAACTTCCTCGGTAGATGAACAATATACAAGAGATAATTAGAACTCTCTTTCTCGACGAATAAGGATTCCGTATCTATTTTAAGAAGACAATCGGCATTAACGCTGTGGAACAAGAATACTTTTTCTGTGATTGTATTCGGACCAACGTGAAGTAGATTCGTTCATCGTTTGCTGGTTATTCAACGTACGATCCTAGAAAATTGGTTCTGAGAGCAACAAACATGTTAGTTAATTCTCTCGACACTCGCTTCCAACATTAGTATCAGAGCCAGGTTATGATCTCTACCTTGTTTTTCCATTGAATTTTTTCGCTTGTTATTTGATATGGGGATCGAGAGAATTCACATCGTCTGGATGTTCATTGCTTGGAAATTGCAACATGAATTGTCGAAAATGAGATCGGACGCAACGAACAGGTTTTGGAGGATGAGTGCCGTTCTATTTGACCCTGTATCGAATATTTATTTTCATTAAAAATGAGATATTATTATATAGAATTGAAGAACTCGTCGAGACGAGTAGAATGGTGGGTCGAACGCCGCCGGAAGATGCCGAAAGCGCCCATACGCGCGGCCAGAAGCCGCAGCATGTGGGAGCCACGCGCCCAAAGCTCTGGCACTGCCAGCGCGTGAATGGCACGCGCGCGTCGGCCAAATGGCGCGTGCTGGCATCATCGATGACGTCAGCAAAACTATCGGTAACGACAAGTTGACGTTATCTCGCCGTCCAACCTACCTTCAACGACCTGACCGTACCGGTAACCCGACCTGACTCGGCCAGTGACCCAACCCGATGACCCGACCCATGATAGGTCAATGGCCAACCGATCGGACTGGTCAATGGTCGAATCGGTTGGACCGGTCAGACCAATCAACGGTCGAACCGGTTAGATCGGTCGGACCGGCTCAAAAGCCCGTATTGGGTAGGCGCGTGCGCCACACGAGCCGCACACTTAGGCGACACGTGTGGGCGCGTGCGAGCTCTGATTGGAGCGCGGTTGGTACAGTTGTGTTCGTATTCAAATTATCTACATTGTGGTATAGTTATTTTATATGTTTGAAGCTTTTAAAGGTATGAAAATGCATACAGAACCCTAAATACGTGTATTTTTAGGGTATTATTGCATTTTACTTGTATTTCCCTATGGTTTTGGAAATACATAAGCTGGCTTACATATAAATGACCACATAAAGATTATGTAGAGCATGGTTCATTGATGACATATTTATATGGTTTGACGTGCTTGTAATTCCCTAATTTTGAGCATACTAAAACAATGGCCGGAGATCTTTATTGATATAGTTAGCAAAGATCACCTAGAGGGGGGGTGAATAGGTGATCTTAAACAATTTTTATCAATTTATGCGAAAATGAAAAATCATAGTTGAGTCTGAATAAAATTCAGATTCAAAACAGTTTATATAGACAGTGCTCTTGATGTGTAGTATGTACATAAAGAGATAAGAGATAGAAAAACTGCACACAAATTTATAGTGGCTCGGCTTATAGCAAGCCTATGTCCACTTTCCCACGCTTACAGCTTACCGGCTGGATTTCACTATGTAATCAAGAGAAATTTACAGATTCTGAGTGATAACACTTTCGTATATGATAGGACTCTCTATCTCATACAATCATTCTTACAAAGTAACCCTTTAGATCTTAATTTTTGGCTCAGAATGACAAGAGAAATGATTGGAGTATGCTCAGACTTTGGACTTGTTGATTCTTGAATCTGTTGTTCCTTCTACTGCTCATTGATCTCCTTAAATATTCCTCTTCTTGCAAACTAGCCGTTAGACAGTTTTCAGAGGATCATCTTCTAATCTTCACCTTGGACAGATTTGTATAGAAAGGATTGAGTAGTCGTTGGATTACAGATTTTGAATCCCGCTAATTTTGGTCACCCATACAATCAGAATCTTGATTTTCATAATTAGAGCTTTATCCGTTGTATTGCACACTTGTCATAGTATTTGATTGTCAATCAAGTATAGCCTTAGATTGAAACAATCAAAACTTTTCTTCTATGAAATCCATACCAGATCACTAGTTGTTATGTTTCGTTTTAAATTCTGCATCTGAAGAATTTCTGCGTCTGCGTCTGCTTCTGAAAAATTTCTTCATCTGCGTCTGAATAATTTCAGCGTCTGAGTCTCAGAACTTAGATTATGTGGGACTTTAATAATACATGAACTAGTTTGTAAAGTCTGAAAAATTTCCTTTTGAGCTTCCAGAATATATATACATACCTAGAATAAAATAGTTCAGAATAAGTATCAGATTTACAAAAACATGGAAGGTTTTGTCAACTTTAAAATCAATAGGAGTTTTCCTCAATAATCTCCCCCTTTTTTATGGTGACAAAAATTCCTTGTAGATTAAATCAATTTGAAATTAATAAATAAGCGTATTAAGCTCATAAAGCACATATTGAAATTGAAAGAGCAAACTTTGTTGAAATTTGTGTCTTTTCTTCCTTTGCATATAACCTGCATATAATCTGAATATATAATGTTAGCATGGCAAATCTGCATATATAATTTCTCCACCTTTTTGTCATCAACAAAAATAATAGAAGAGAGAATAAAACATTGATATAAATTAACCAAGCAGTCTAACATGAAGAATTGTTAAAAATATTACAGACCAACTGAAAAAGAGATAGTTATGAAAAGAGTGTTGAAAAGCAAGCTATTCTTTGGAGGGGGTTCGAATTAGTTGAAAATTTTCGAGAATGGAAATAGCTTCCTCGATCTCGAAGTGCATTCTCCCATAGCTTTGTCCATGTTGGTGGAACACAGAGCAATAGCCTCTTCAAGTTCTGCTTTATCCTTAGTTGCCTGAAGATGTTGAGTCTTATGGTTTTCCTCAATAATTTTGTGTAGATTCTTCACATCTTGTTCAAGAGCAGCTTGCTTGTCCTTGATCTCGAGCAGAAGAGAGAGAATGGTCTGATTATCGGAGGGCTGTTCCTGGACATTTTTTTGTTCAGACTGATTGAACCCTGTTCCTGTTGCTACTTTTGGAATCTCTCCCTGAACAGGTGCATGATCTTTAGAAACATGTTCTTTAGGAATTTGTTCTGAAACCTTTGGAGTTGGATCAGAAACATGTTCTAGACCATCATTATGGCCTGGTTCAAGGTGCTCTGCTTCTGCTTCATCACTTTCATCATGTAGAAGAATTTTCGTTTCTTTCTATACACCTTTAGTGGGGTTGGAGATTCAGCCTGCTTGCCTGCTGATCTTGCTCTTTTTTTCTGCCCTTTCTCAATTGACTTCCCAACAGATTGAGCTTCATAAGATTGAGCATCCTTTCCTTTTATTCTTTTCCTTAAATCATCAAATTGCTTCATTTTTTAAAACATTCTTTCTCCAACATACATACAAAGAACAAGATTTTTCCTCATCTCATCAGGAATGGATATCTTGAGGAACATGAAGATTCATGAGATAAGAGCCTCATATGGAAGTTGTCCCTTGTCCTTATGTAATGTTTTATACATATGAAAAATGATGATATGGGGAAGAGAAAAAGATTGACCTTTCAGAATTGCCCAGATAAGCTTAATTTCTGACTTAGATAAGTCAGTCTTGGATTCTGCTTTGGGCTTCAGACAGTTGATAATGATCTTGTGTAAAATCACAGATCTTCTGGATAAATCTGAATAGGAAAGATGCCTTTTAGAGCCCTGAGCAAAGTTTGCATTTTTTGAGGCCACCCTGGAAGCATCTTCGATGCTCACTTTCAATGGAGTAAATTTGGAATGTTTTGCTCTAATTATTCTTGCCAACACATCCGCTTTTAAATCAAACTTTTTGTCACCAACAGTGAATTGAATCCAGTTGGGTGATAAAATTGAAAGATTAGAGTAAAAGTATGCGGTTAGTTCAGCATTAACATTTGCAGATTGTAAACAAAATTCATAAATGCCCAATTTCGCAAACAAATGTTTTACTGAAATACCAACCTGTTCAAGGTAATCAAAGTCTACAGTCCGATGGTTCGTGACTTCTCGGGCAAGCAACAACTTATAGAACATATTGTGCTCATTGCTTCTAAATAAGTCTCCAGTTCCTGGTATACTAGATGCAATCTCAACTTTCATTTGAAAAATATCAAAGAATTTACCATCATCATCAGGAATAACAAACTTGGTTGCACTGGCTGTTTTAGGACTTGTTTGAGCAAATTTTTTGTCAGAGGGTGTTGATGATTTTTGGACTTTTTCTTTGCCATTTTTGAAAGAAGGCTCTTTTGGTGTAGAGCTGGCCGGAACATAGTCAGTTTTAGGATAAACCTTAGAGTAGTTTTCTGTAAGATGTTCTTCCGAGAGGAACCCATTGTCTTTTAAACAGTCACGCAGAACCAATACAGAGGCATTGCTTCTCTTCAACCTCTGATAAGCTTTCCATACAAGCTTGATGCTTTTAAAACGAAAATCTGTTTTACCCGTTGTTTTGGGTGGCGACGATCGTTGAGGTGGGGTCGCCTCTGAAGGTTCTTGATGCTGGTCGGATTCTGAGTCTGAAATATCCATATACTTTGCCGGTGCTGTAGACTTGGAATCTTGGTTGAGAATACGTGACGATCTTCTCTTGAAAGGCATTTTGATCACTTTTGGAGCGAAAAGATTAGATTTTTGGAGAAGGAAGAGAAGAAGTTGACTCTGAGTATCGAGAGGTTTTGGAGAGAAAAAGTTCGTACGATAGGGTTTTGAAAAAGGGAAAGACGGGTTTATAAGGAAGAGGACAGGTTTTGAAAAGAAAACTTACTTTTGGAAAATATAAAAAGAGATCCCAAATATGTAGGAAGGAAATATACTTTTTGAAGCACAAACAAACATAATAACATTATAACAATATATTAAGCATAATTAATCAGATAAATTAGAATACGTACCTGATTTGCTTCCAAAAGTAACGATTATGAAAATTTTCTACCAAAAATGCTAAAAATATACCCGCCAAAATTTGAATAAAGGACGTACCTTTCTTTGTGAGTCTGAAAAATGTTCAGATTGAGAACATTTGAGTCTGAAAAATTGCTATCTATCAAACACTTCAAGAAAATGGATAAGTGATGCACAGTCTGTTTCTAATAAACTCAAATGAAGATTTATCAAGAGGTTTTGTGAATATATCAGCTAATTGATTCTTAAAATTAATGAATTGAATATTCATATTACTATTTTAAACACGATCTCGAATAAAATGGTGCTTGATTTCAATATACTTAGCTCGAGAATGAACAATGGGGTTCTTTGTCAAATTGATTGCACTTGTGTTGTCACATTTGATTGCAACACTTGATTCTTCAATAGCAAAGTATTGTAACTGTTGCTTCATCCACAGAATCTGTGCACAACAACTTCCCAAAGCTACATATTCTACTTATGCTGTGGAAAGTGCAACTGTATTTTGCTTCTTTGAGTATCATGATACCAATATATTCTCAAGCAATTGACATGTACCTGTAGTACTTTTCCTATTCACTTTACATCCAGCTAAACCAACATCCGAATAATCAGTAAGAGTAAAATTTAAATCTTTAGAATACCAAAGACCTAAAATTGGATAAGTTCCAATGTATTTGATTATCCTCTTTACTGCAGAGAAATGAGATTCCCTTGGATCTGATTAAAATCTTGCGTACATACAGACACTAAAAAGAATGTCAGGTCTAGATGCAGTAAGATATAATAATGATCCTATCATGCTTCTATATACTTTTTGATCAACCGTTTTACCGTTTTCATCTTTGTCTAACTTGGATGATTGAGACATGGGAATGTCTGTCTTCTTGCAATTTTGCAATCCAAACTTCTTAACAATTTCCATGGCATATTTCTCTTGGCAAATGAATATACCATCTTTTGTTTGTTTCACTTGTAGGCCAAGAAAGATTGTTAATTCTCCCATCATACTCATCTCGAACTCGTTATGCATATTCTTAGAGAATTCCCTTTCTCTTAACTAATAAAGTTGTATCAACCTTACCTTTGGTGAAATCATTTTACAGAAGGAAGTTACTTAACCTTTCGTACCAAGCTCTGGGTGCTTGTTTCAGACCGTAAAGGGCCTTTTTGAGTTTGTAAACATAATCAGTCTTCCTTAGTTCTTTGAAACCAGGTGGTTGTTTCACATATACTTCTTTTTTGATATATTCATTCAGGAAAGCACTTTTCATGTCTATCTGAAATAACTTAAAGTTATGGAAATAAGCATAAGCTAATAGTAGCCTAATGTCTTCTAACCTGGCAACCGGTGCATATGTTTCATCATAATCTATGCCTTCTTTTGAGAATAGCCTTTTGCTACCAGTCTTGCTTTGTTTCGTGTGACTTTCCCTTTGTCATCCAATTTGTTTCTGAATACCCATTTTATTCCAATTACTAGATGATTTTTGGGTCTTGGTACAAGCTCCAATACTTTATTTATTTTGAACTGCTGAAGTTCCTCCTGCATAGCTTCGATCCAGCTTTTATTTGATAATGCTTCACCAACTTTTTTTTGTTTTATTTCTGATATCAGTGCCAAGTTGTTGATGTTCTCCTTGTGTTTAGATCTAGTCTTGATACAATCTTCTATTTCTCCAATGATGAGGTTCTTCGGATGACTGGATTTATGCTTTCAGTTTCTGTCAAATTTTTCTTTCTGAATATCATCAGACTCTGAAGGTTTTTATTGAGTCTAGATAGTATCTTCTTTTCCTTTTTCTACGGTTTCGACAATCTTTGGAGATTCTGATTGTTGAGCTTCTGATAACTCTTAAATGTTGGAAGATAGTTTAGATTCATCTTTGTGAGTCTGAATATTTTCATCAAACCTTACATTCATTATTTCTTCCACAGTCTGAGAATTCTTATTGAAGACTATGTATGCTTTACTTGTAGTAGAATATCTAAGGAAGAATCCTTCATCTGCTTTTTCATCAAACTTGGCAGAGCGGTTATTTGGATTTTTGAGTGTAAAATATTTACAACCAAACACACGAAAATATGAAATATTTGGCTTTCTACCTTTTAAAAGCTCATAGAGGGTTTTCTCAAGAATGGGTATGAGAAAAGCTCTGTTGATGATATAACATGCTGTAAAAACTGCATCTGTCCAGAATTGAAAAGGAATCTTGCTTTCAATCAACAGAGTTCTTGCCATTTCTTACAAAGAACAATTTTTCCTTTCTACAACACCATTTTGTTCTGGTATATATGGAGTAGAAAAATTATGTTGAAAGCCATTTTTCTCACAGAAATCTGAAAAATTTTGATTTTCAAATTCTCCCCCATGATTAGTTTTAATGTAGAAAATAGTATAGCCCTTTTCATTCTGAACTCTTTTTGTAAATTTTGAAAAATATGAAAATGCTTCATTTTTATGAGCAAGAAAGAACACCCAAGTAAATCTTGTGAAGTCATTAACAATAACTAAACAATACTTCTTACCACCAATACTTTGTGTTCTGATTGGTCCAAACAGATCCATATGAAGAAGCTACAAAGCACGATTAGTGAAAACATAATGTATAGACTTAAAAGAGCTTCTTACTTGTTTTTCTAGAGTGCAGGTATTGCACAATTCTGTTTTTTTGTATTTCAAATCTGGTAGACCTCAAACCAATTTCTTGTTTGAGATCTTTGAGATTTGTTTCATACTGATATGCCCAAATCTTTTGTGCCACATATCTTCATCCTTTTAGATTGAGATTAAGCAATGAGTGGAGTTTAGATTAACATCTAGAAGATAAATATTGCCATGTCTTCTTCCTGTGAATGTTTGAGAAGAATCTTTGCTTGTTCCTAAGCATGTATCTTTTTGAAAGTTGATTCTAAAACCTGTATCACATAGCTGGCTTATGCTTATCAAGTTGTAGTTGAGTCGTTTTACCAATGAAACATCATTGATTGTAAGTCCTCCTATTTCAACTGTTGCTTTGCCAACGATTTTTCCTTTGGTATTTCCTCCAAAAGAAACTTTTCCACCATTCAGATTGTGTAGATCAACGAATATGCTTGGATCTCCTGTCATGTGTCTAGAGTATCCACTGTCTAGGTACTACTTTCTTTTTCTCTTTGTGGTAACTTGCAAAAATCACAACATCTCAAGTTTTCTTTGGTACCCAAATTTGTTTGGGTCCTTGAGCATTAGTATAGGCTATCTTAACAAAATCTCTTCGAACAGGTCTCCAGATCTTAGGACATTCATTCTTAAAATGTTGTGGATCTCCACATTTTGAGCACCTAAGTGCATTTCGGCCAACATGTTTGACAAAATTCTTTTTGAAATGGTTTTTATAAACTTGTCGAGGAGGTCTTTATCTTAATCTCTCCTTGACCTTTGGAAAATCAATCAAGCTGTCACTTTCCTTCATAAATCCGAGACCAGATTTGTTATAGTAAGGAATTTGAATAGAAAGAATATGTTTTAAGTTTTATGAACCTTTTGAAAACTTGGAAGTAATTTCTGAAGCTTCCTTTTTCAAAACAGCATTTTCTTTGGAAATAAAATCTCGACTTTCCTTGATTTGATGAAATTCTTTTTGAAGGAAATCGATTTTTTCTTTTTGTGAAACATCCTATTGCCTCAGTGATGAATTTTCCTTTTTCAGATAAGAGATTCGTTTAAGAGCAGCCTTAAATTCAAAGCATAATTCATCAATGTAATTCGATACTTCAATAGGCATTTCAGAATGCTTTACCTCAATTTCCACTTTAGGATCAGAATATGAATCTGACTCTGAAGCTGACTTTGCCATTAGACAGAAATTTGAGATATCTTCATCACTGTCTTCGCACTCTGTATCACTCCAGGTTTCTGCTTTCAAGTCCTTTTTTGCTTTCTCAAATTTGGTCTTCTTTTTTAGAAGTGGACAATTTGACTTGATATGTCCATGTTTCCTACAGTGAAAGCATATTATATCTTTTGATCTTTCTGATTCATCGAATGACTTCTTCTTCTCAAAAGGCTTCTTCCCTTTGAGGTTTCTTCCCTTGATTTTCATCTTCTTATGCTTCTTTATGAAGAAAGCTAGTTCTTCATCATCAACGTCTTCATCTTTAGAATCTGCATCATAATCAATGTTAGTTTTTAATGCAATTGACTTATTACTTCTGGATTCATTCTCCTCATTCCGTTTCTTAGTCTCACATGATTGAAGAGTTCCAATTAACTCATTCACTGAAAGAGGCTTGATCTTTTATGTCTCTCGAAGAGATGTTTTGATGTTATCCCACTGATTTGTTAGTCCTCTCAGTAGTTTGTTGACTTTCATAGCATCTGAGACCGGTTGTTCTTGATATGCAAGACTGTTTACTATGTCAGCAAACCTGTCATACATATCAGCAACTGATTCTCTAGACTTTATTTTGAAAGATTCATATTGACCAAGCAGAAGATTGATTTGAGTTTCCTTGGCTCGATCTGTTCCTTTATAAGTAGTGTGGAGAGTATCCCAGATTTCCTTAGTTGATTCATAAGAAGCAATTTTTTTATATTCAATAGGAGACAAAGCATAATAGAGAGAATAAATTGCTTTGGAATCTAAAGTTTCTCTTTTAAATATCTCATATTGAGACAAAGGAGGATTTGCAGCTTTGCTTCCGTCTGCCTTTTCTTTTGAATCGGAGGATTTTGGATTGACTCCTATGATGATGACATCCCATTGCATGTGATCAATTAACTTTATGAATGCTTTCATCTTATTTTTCCAGACACTATATTCCTTGCCATCGAAATATGGTGGTCTATTGTTGCTCTGTCCTTCAATGAGCCTTGAAGCATCAAAGCTAGCCATGTAGATCGTTAGCTCAGAAGTAAAACACTTTAATAAATGAGCAACCTGCTCTGATATCAATTGATGTAGCTAGCAAGGATCATCTAGAGGAAGGTGAATAGGTGATCTTAAATAATTTTTATCAATTTATGCGGAAATGAAAAATTATAGTTAAGTCTGAATAAAATTCAGATTCAAAACAGTTTATATAGACAGTGCTCTTGATGTGCAGTATGTAAATAAAGAGATAAGAGATAGAAAAATTGTACACAAATTTATAGTGGTTCGGCTTATAGCAAGCCTACGTCCACTCTCCCACTCTTACAGCCTACCGGCTGGATTTCACTATGTAATCAAGAGGAATTTATAGATTCTGAGTGATAGCACTCTCGTGTATGATAGGACTTTCTATCTCACACAATCACTCTTACAAAGTAACCCTCAAGATCTTAATTTTTGGCTCAGAACAACAAGAGAAATGATTAGAGTATGCTCAGACTTTGGACTTGTTGATTCTTGAATCTATTGTTTCTTCTGCTGCTCGTTGATCTCCTTAAATACTCATCTTCTTCCAAACTAGCCGTTGGATAGCTTTCAGAGAATCATCTTCCAATCTTCACCTTAGACAGATTTGTATAGAAAGGATTGAGTAGTCGTTGGATTACATATTTGAATCCTATTGATTCTGGTCACCCATTCAATCAGAATCTTGGTTTCCATAATTAGAGCTTTATCCGTTGTAGTGCATACTTGTCATAGTATTTGATTGTCAATCAAGTATAGCCTTAGATTGAAACAATCAAAACTTTCCTTCTATGAAATCCATACCAGATCACTAGCTGTTATATTTCGTTCTGAATTCTATGTCTGAAGAATTTCTGCGTCTGCATCTGCTTCTGAAAAATTTCTCCGTATGAGTCTGAATAATTTCAGCGTCTGAGTCTCAGAACTTAGATTATGTGGGTCTTCAATAATACATGAACTAGTTTGTAAAGTCTGAAAAATTTCCTTCTGAGCTTCCAGAATATATATACATACCTAGAATAAAATAGTTCAGAATAAGCATCAGATTTATAAAAACATGGAAGATTTTGTCAACTTCAAAATCAATAGGAGTTTTCCTCAACATTTATGTCTCATATTCCATATATGATTGTATTTGATGTAATGAATTATTTGTTAGTTGGTGATCATTACGTGAGGTCACGTAATCATCTTTTCTAGTGGGAGTTCGTAGGTTGGTAGAATTCAAAGAAGTTCTCACCTAGAACTTAAAATTTACGCAAATTAAACAAGTTAATGATAATAAAACAATTGTACGTTGAAGCTGATTGGGAACATAGTGAACTTTCGTTTTGATAACTTTTGTTGAATTATCATTAATTTATTTTGTCTTTACTACAAATTAAAATGTGTGTTTATGTGGAATATGTGCTAGTATTCATTATGTGTTTATTATACCAATGTGTAATAGAAATTGATTATGGCTTCGGCATCCAAGACCATTGTGGCTGACCTCAACAAGGGTGAGAAGCTGAACGGTGACAATTATGATATTTGACACCAAAAAGTTTAGTATATCCTTGAGGACCAAGAGATTTTGGAAACCCTCAACCACACAATGGATGAACCTGAGCATGAAACTTCTGCTCAACACAGAAGAGATCATGAAACTTATCAAGCTTGGAAAAAGAAAAATAGCATTGCTCGTATCACATTGCTGAGTTATATTCAAGATGATCTCATGTGTGAGTTTGAAAGTTATGACAAAGCCCATGCAATGTGGGTTGCCTTGAAAGATAAGTTTGGAGGTACGTCTGTCACTAAGTTAAGGAGGCTCACCATCAAATTTGACACATACCAGAAGCGCTCAAATCTATTGATGAGGCAGCATCTTCGAGAGATGTCAAACATGATACGTGAGCTGAAGTCGGTAGGTCATACCTTAACTGATGAACAACAAGTTCAGGTTATTATAAGGTCTCTCCCTGACAGCTGAGAACATATGAAAATCAATATGATGCACAATGAGAATATCGTCACTTTTGACGATATTGCGTACCATTTGGAATTAGAAGATGAGCGCCTAAAGGCTGCAAAATCCTCTACCTATGCTTATGTTGTTGAATCAGGTTTGGGCAAAGCTTCGAGCTTTAAACGCAAGAGGAATCATAAATTCAACAACAAAGAAAAAGAGACTGATCAGGCACCCAAAAGAATCAAGACTTTCCGACGCAAGAAGCGTGGCGGGAAGAAGGACAAGGCCAAGATGGTGTGCTACGATTGTGGTAAATTGGGCCACTTCGCTTATGAATACACTGAGCCGAAAAAGACTCAGGAGCAAAGACTACGTAGCTAGAGACCGAGGAGCATTTGTGGAGTATCGTTGGATACAGCCTGGAAGAAGATAGATATATGTTGGAAATAATTCAAGAGTTGAAGTGAAGGTATCGGCACATGTAAATTAACCTTTCGTGGTGGTCGAAACCTATTCCCACATGATGTCCTCTATGCTTCAGATATTCGGCGAAACTTGGCCTCTGTAGTTGTTCTTCTTGACTTAAGTTATGTATTTAATTTTCATGGTGATGTTGATATTTTGTTTAGAACAGTTTACTATAGTTCTGGTTATGTATTGAATGGTTTTATGATATTAGACATTGACTATGATGTGTACAAAGTTAATATTGATGGTTGTTTTTCTTTAATTATATCTTCTAGTAATGTGGAGATTGATGCAAGTACTTGGCATGCTAGATCGGGTCACATTGGGTGGCCTTTTAGGGTCACTCGCTAATGTTGAGCTACCATTACGTGAACATTGTCTAGAGGGAAAAATAACTAGAAAATCATTTGGTAAAAGAACCAGAGCTGAACTTTCATTACAACTTATACATTCTGATATTTGCGGTCCTTTAAATGTGAAGGCGAGGCATGGAGCCTCATATTTTATCACTTTTATAGATGACTTCACGTATTTCGGTTATGTTTTTCTGATCTCCCATAAGTCCGAAGAATTAGATTGCCTTAGGCGGTTTATAGTTTTGATAGAGAATCAGTTGAACAAAACAATAAAGGCATCGAAAACCGATCGCGGACGTGAGTATCTATCGGAGCAATTCAAGGCTCTTTGTGACAAAAAGAGAATTGTAAGACAATTAACTATTCCCGGTACTCCACAACAAAATGGAGTTGCAAAAAGAAGGAATAGAACCATATTGAAAATGGTTAGGTCTATGATGGTACAGGCAAATCTACCTGTCTCATATTGGGGAAATGCATTATTGACTGTTGCCTATGTACTTAATTATGTGCCCTCTAAGTCAATTGCTTCTACCCCTTATGAATTGTGGACCGGTAGAAAATCAGACTTAAGTAATCTACGACCTTGGGGGTGTGCAACATATGTTCATGATTCTTCCCATAAATATGGCAAATTAGGCCCTAGAGGGAAGAAGTGTATCTTTATTAGATACTCTGAACACTCCAAAGGGTACGTGCTCATAGGTAATCAAGCTGATGGAAGTGTGACTGAAATGGAGTCACGAGATATCACGTTCTTGGAGAACGATTTTCCTAGTAGAGGTGAGATCGATAAGGACTTCCAATTACATGAGATGGAAGATCCCGATAACACACCCACTAATGTTATTGAGGAAAATACAGATTTACCTCAACATACAAGACCTAGTGGGAGTGTAGCGTTGCCTGGCGAACTAAATTTTCAAGAAGTTCAGTTGCGTAAAAGTAATCGTAAAAGTATTCACCGTCATCGATTTGAGATTGAAGGGGAAGCATTTATGATTGCTCCACAAGACGATGCGGAGCCTAAAATAGTTCAAGAGGCTCTCTCATCTCCTGACAAAGAAGAATAGAGAGAAGTTTTGGAAGACGAAATTGAGTCTACGAGGACAAATCATGTCTGGGACTTGGTTGATCTACCACCTGATCACAAGGCTATTGAAAACAAAGGGGTTTTCAAGATTAAGTGAAGGACGGATGGATCCATTGAAAAATATAAGGCTCGTCTTGTAGTGAAAGGCTATGCTTAATAAGAGGGTATAGACTTTGAGCAAACTTTTTCACCAGTCGTAAGGTTTGCCTCTATACGCCTTATCCTAGCCATTGTTGCACATTTGGACATAGAATTACATCAAGTGGATGTAAAGACAGCATTTCTCAATGGAGAACTAGATGAAGAAATCTATATGAAGCAACCGATGTATTTCATTGCTGAAGGTCAAGAGCGTAAAGTTTGCAAACTCCATCGCTCAATTTATGGCCTTAAGCAATCGTCTAAATAGTGGTATTTTCATTTTCATCGAGCCATAACTTCTTTGAGTTCACGATGATTGAAGAGGATTACTGTGTGTATATCAAACGGTCCGAGGATAAATTTATGATTTTATCTTTTTATGTGGACGATATTCAGTTGGCTGGGAATGATAAGGGTTTGGTTATAACCATAAAAGAATGGTTGTCCTCTAATTTTGAAATGAAGGACATAGGAGAAGTTGCATATATATTGGGAGTTAAGATTGAAAGAGATCAATCAAAGAAACTCCTTGCTATGTCACAAGAGTCATGTATAATGAAGATTCTTGAACGCTTCAATATACAGCACTGTAATCCCATTGATACCCCTGTCATGCAAGGTGAAAGCCTGAGTATTAAGATGTGTTCTAAGACTCCAGAAGAAAAGAAAGAAATGGTAATTGTTCCTTACGCTAGTGCTATCGGAAGTTTGATGTATGCTATGATATGTACTCGACCTGACATATGTCATTTTGTGGGGTTAGTGGGCCGATATCAATCAAACCCTGGTCCAACACACTGGAAAACAGTTAAGAGGATCCTGAGATACTTGAAAGACACTATGGACTATCGACTTTGCTATCATGGGATTGATCTACGCTTATTAGGATACTCTGATGTTGATTGGGGATGAGACCTAGATGAGCGTAAATCGACGTCTGAATATGCGTTCTTGCTTAATGATGGGGCAATTTCTTGAAATAGTAAGAAACAGACATGCATAGCATTATCTACGATAGAGGCAGAATTTATTACATGTTCTGCTGTAGTGCAAGAAGCAATATGGCTAAAACGTTTCTTGGAAAATTTAGCCATTGTCACTGATGTCCCAAGACCAGTGACAGTATATTGCGATAGTCAAGCAGCCATTGCCTATGTGAAAGATCCCAAGTACCATGGTAAGACGAAGCACATTGACATAAAGAATAACTTCATTACAGATATAATAGCGCAGAAGGAAGTAGTCCTGCAATATATTTCAACCAACAGAATGGTTGCTGATCCATTTATGAAGGCTATTTCAAGAGACGTGTTCTTGACCCACAAGATGTCTATAGGATTACGTAGAATGTGATTATGATATGTAATATTGTTGAGGATCACTGGATTATGTGTGTATATGTATTGTACTTGTTTGTTAATGAATTGATGTTTTATCAATTAGTACAATGTTATAAGACTAGCACAAACACACATAAATTGTTGAAAGGTATGTCACCAGGTAATGATTGACTCACTCACACGAGCAATCACCTCAAACGCTATAGTAAGCGGGTTGAGATGAGACGATATGTACTATAAATGCTGGAAGAGCAGTTTAGTATATAAAACGATTTAATGTCACCTTGATTGGAATCAAGATGAGGTATGTTATTCGTATGCGATAAAACCGAACATGATAGTCCCATAATCATGTATGCCTGAAGGTAGCCGGATGCGAGTACTAAATTGGGCGCTGTGGAAAGCAAGCTGATATAGCACTCGGGCTAAACATGGGTACGTAAGAAGCATGTGACTATGTTTAGGCTAAGATTCGTATAGTGGATATGATTAATAAATGACATATGCTCTTATAGAAAGAGAAATCCACTATAATATGTAATTCATACTACATGTGCTTTATTTGACCAATAAGGGAGATGAACACAATTATCCTTATTTATTCATCGTGTGAGTCGTTAAGGTAATTTATAATTTACCTTACTTTGTGCCCTATGTTACTTCTGATTATGTTCTCGAAATAGAAGATCAATGTTGCTACTTTAGCATGTTACCAGCAGTCATGAATAGATGTGGCTTTATGGGACGTGTCTAGGAAAGCAGTTGTTCGGAAATGGAGAGAGATATGAGTGCGAAGGAAGACTATTGTTGTTTTATATCTATCACATGTATTTACCGGTCGACCGATTATTTCGCCTTCGATGGTTTTGGAAATAATTGTAAATTCATGGTGTTCTTGAGAATAGTCAAGTATAGTCTTTAAGGGGTAGGTATACTTGGACTGATGAAACAAAATATGTCTGGGGCACTGTGAGACATCAATTGTTTTTTTTTTTTTGGTTGTGGCCATTATGTTATCCCTAACGGGTGCATAATTAGAGCTCCCAAGTGCAGGAGTACTCATTGGTTACATGGCTTTCTTACCATTATGAATTGTTTCTAAAGTAGATGAGTGATGAATGCTTTATGTTCTTGATAGAGCATGATTAAGCCCATCATGTGCGAGTGGGAGATGTTATATTTTGTCGGTCTGCCCATGATGAGTATATCCAAGGGACACCATTTACTCTAATTATAAGTGTGTCTGAGAGACACCTTTTGAAGAGGCACGATGGGAGTTTCTTAAGGGAAGTTAAGATAACTTCCTCAATAGATGAACAATATATAAGAGATAATTAGAACTCTCTCTCTCAACGTATAAGGATTCCATATCTATTTTGAGAAAACAATCGGCATTAACGCTGTGGAATAAGAATACTTTTCCTGTGATTGTATTCGGACCAATGTGAAGTAGATTCATTCATCGTTTGCTGGCGATTCAACGTACGATCCTGGAAAATTGGTTCGAAGTGCAATGAACAGGTTAGTCAATTCTCCCGACATTCACTTCCAACAGTTATCATAAGCACTATGACTTGGTTCAAAAATCGATTTAAGGTGGAGATAATTAAAAATATGTCTCTAGTTTGAGCAGGATTCCTAAAAAAAGGGTTTCCTATCTATGGATAGGAATTATATATATTATATGTATCAGAAAATAGAGCAAATAAAAAGAGTTAGATTTTCTCTCCGTCAGTTTTCGGAGCAAGTTCTCTCTAAAAGATTGTGAGATAATACTTATGGGTTTGCTTTAGGCTAAATTTAGGTATGAGAAACACTCAAGTGTGTGAGCGATTATAACTTTATAATTCTCTGATTAATTAATGGATTATTTACGGTTGGCTCTTCCTATGAAGTATATACCAATCTTGAACCGAATCACGTAAATCTTTGGTGTTATGTATTGTACCTTATTTATGTCTTTGGTAATGTCGTGTTAATTCAATTACAAGATCTGTTAGCATTTTTGCATTATCTTACAACAAAATCAATGAGGTTTTTCCATTTGGCGCCAGGTAAATCTTGTTGGGATGAACTCTCTGCCTTTTTAACAGCGATTCGAACATTAAAAAAAGCTGCACGATCTTTTTGAAAGATACATGTTTGGTTTCGTTTGCTTTCATTTTCGTCCACCCATTGTTAAAGCTATTTTGTTTCCTTCTCTTGCAGCATGAACACTGTGATGATGCAGACGAGCATGAAGAAGCAGACTTCGAGGAAGGAGGAGCAAGAAAAACGGGAAGAAGATGACGAGGAGGAAGATTTTGATCTCGATAAGGGTGTGAATATCTAGACCTTTGACCTTCAAATGAATACTTTGAAGTATATGATGCTTTTGGTTTTCTTGTCATGAAAGTGATTTAAGACGTTGAGGATTTGTCTTTGGTATGTGTTAACAGGAACTACGCGATCTTCTTTTACGAAATACTTGTCTTTCACATGGGTCAACAGGAACTATTTGATATGTGGAATTAGTTCAAAGCTTCGTTTTATGATTTTCTTTGAGCTTCTATAATATTACAGAATAAAAGAACCACAAATCATTAAATTTTCTGGCCCAGGTGGTGAGTTTTCATGTTTATGCCGTCGCTTAGCAAATGCCACTAAAACAGGCCTAATTCCCTTTAAAAAATTCCAACTTTAGGTGAAATTCCAACATTTTTTGTTTAAAAAAATTATCAATTTTCACTATAGTTCTAAATCTGCCCCCATGTCCAAAAATCATCACTAGTTTCTTCACATTAATAACATCAGAGCTAGTTAGAAATTCATTATCAAAACATGTGTCATCACCAACATTTTTACAGTTGTATGGAACAACAACAACCTTCCAATGTTGATAATTTGAAGAAATCAGTGGCGATTTTTGGACGCGAGGTAGACTCGGGACAGAGCAAAAAGTTTATAATTTTTTTAGACAATAAAATAGCCAGGGCAGACGTGAAATTTAACCTAAAGTTGGGATGTTTCTTAGAGAATTAAGTCCACTAAAACAAATATGACAGGTCAAAGGAAATGCCTCAAGAGCTATCCATCGGTGACAATTTGGGAATATGTCACCCTGCATCAGTGACATTTTTTCAAGAACGTCACCAATCTTATTTGCGACGCTGGAGAAGTGTCGTTAAAGTACTCATCTCGTGCGTTTACCAAAATTTGTCAGGGTATTTGCCACTAATGAGCATCCTCGACATCTTCTAAGGTGTTACCACAAGAAAATGCCACGATAGCCTTAGGTGGCATTTCTCCTACCTTTAACGGTACTTTGGGAATGTTACCAATGACCCTTTCTACGAAAAAAGTGCATGAGCAATTCTAAATCTTTTGTATGAAGTACATTCAAGTTGTAAACCTTTTTCAAAATGTGCAATAAAAAATCCTTTTGAACTGTACCTAGAATTGCCCGCGTGTCATTGAAATAGTAGTATCAATGGGGCATTCTTAAATTGCACTTTTCAACATGATTTTAGGACTTAATTGTATTTTTTAGTAAAACGTCGATGACTTAATTGAACTAATTGAAAGATTTATGACTTGTTTGCACTTTTCGGGAAATGTTTAGGACTTGATTGAAACAATTGAAAGATCTAGGAGTCAATTTCATTATATGCATAAGGTTTAGAACTTATGGTGAAATTTTCATCCCTTTTTATTGTAGTATGTCTATGTAGACCAGCACCATCACAGCCATTGATCACGAGTGTCTCGTTGTGGGGCCAACACATTTAATGGCTATAATGAATGTATGGTTACATAAATTGATTTTATATAATTTTTTCCCATCCATTGGAATGACGAAGGTCGTCCATCGTTTCAAATGTTTATTATACAAGAAAGTGACCACTTTTTTTTGTACTTAACCAAAGCCAACCAAATAAACAATCAAAAGGAACAACAAAGCCAATTAAGTGAAGAAGAAGCAGGGCACTTTACGGTGTATATAGCATAGGTTGCTTGAGTTTTTTAGTGGAGCAGCACAGTGAAAACTAGCACTCCCTTTGATAAAATTAGGTTCAGAATTATTCTTTCTAGCGCCAATTCGGAAAATTGTCTTGAACGATGCGCGCTCATATTTACATGTTTGCAGTGACAATTTATTTATCGACTAATTATATTTTACGTGCATGCAATTGATCTGTTACCGTCCCATAGAGAAATCACATTGACGACGGTACATAAAATAGAAACTTTTTTGCTTAACACTGTGGTGCAACTGAAACAAAAGATTTTGCTTCGCAATGATCTTAGTGGATTTGGATATGTTGTGGGAAAGTGCTCTCCACTATTGCTTATTAAAATGTAACCCCATGATGGAATCTTATGCCACTCGTTTATACAGACGATCCTCTTTAACTTTAAGGTTGTCAAGTTAGTAGTCGGCCAAATCAATGTGGGGACCGATGGAGCGATACAATGTCCCGGTCTCATATTGCGTTTTGACAAACAAGCCCGAGTACCATATTAAAAAAATAAAAAAAAAGTCGTGATGATAGTGGAGTTTGAACTAACGTTGTTATAATATTCCTGCCCAAGAAGAATTGAAAAATAATAATAATTATAAAAGCTAACGCACTTAAAACGCCAAAGCAAGATCGAAATGACAGAAGATCTTTAATAAAGGCAAATGCTGATAAAAAAAGCATTTTAAACAGAGGCTCTGGCTTTATCAAAAGAGCCTTTTTTTCCTCAAACCTCCAACACCAATTTGTTAGAGAGAGAGAGAGAGAGCGAGAGAGAGAGGGGGAGGGAGAGAGGGAGAGATTGTCTAGGCCAATTTTAAGATTTCAGGTACTTGTTCCTCGTGATTTTATGCGGTTATGCGATTAATGATGAATTTCGTTCACACGTCTCAATTATAGGAGTGCTGTTGCATGGCCATGCGGGGGCGTTTTGCTGCTGCTGGAGCTGCTGTAACAACAGGATTTGTTGCATGTTCGATAGCTTATGCCGGAGCATCGACTGCTCGGACCGGAGTTGGTCGTTACTCCTCCGCAATTGGTAGCAGTGGTACAGGACGAGGCGGAGCCCGCTCGAGAGCTCCCGGTTCTCGACTTTCAGCCGGTTCGCTTGGTTTCTCAGGTTTTCGAGGTGCTTCTGCTTGCGCATGCGAGACCGCCTCGCCGACTCCCTATTTGAGATCATCCGCCGCCGCTTCCTCTCATCGACCACGACCGCACCGTCGCCCTTTGCTTTCTCCCCGCGAGAGCTACTCGAGTTCGAAGGGCAGTTCACGACCTGGTCAGGGCTCGAGTCGTCCGATGCGGAAGTCGAGATGACGGGTTTCGGGGACCGGATCGCATCGGAGAAGGAATCGTCGATGCAATCCCACGGCACGAAGTCGCTATCGAAGGGTTGGAAAGGATAGTCGGGCATCGGCCCAAACGGGGAGCTGGTCGGCACGGCGGCCAACATGGTCGGAGAAGCTTGAATTGTAGGGAGGGAGAGAGGGAGGAGGAGGAAAAGGGAAGAAGTGCAGCGTGGAGGGTTGGCATTTATGGAGGGAGGAAAGGGTGGTGGTGGGCCTCACGGCGCAGCATGGCGAACGAGGGCCGAGGGCATTTTCGTCAGAGCCCTGAGTCATTGGGCACTAGCGGTGGGACCCGGGTGTTGAAATTGCTATTGTAAAGGACATGGAGGGTGACGTTAGGCGGCAGGGCCCACAGGAAAAGGCCTTTTTGACCTTAGCAGCCTTAGATGAGAAGAAACAGGGCGCGCGGTTGGACACGTGTCCTACTGCTAGTGGCTAGGCGTGTGGCAAAGCCAGTGGTGTGTAAAGTGACCGACCTTGGCGAGAATCCGATGAAAGTTGCAACGCTTGTCGAGGGAAACCACGAGCGAACGTGAGTCACGTCCTCCACCTGTTGCCATCAGGTTTGAGCACTTGGTACTTACCCACGACCCGAAGGACCGAGATTGATGAACCAATCACCGTTGCGCCGCCAAGATACCGATAGTCGAGAAGTCTCTCTATACAAAGTACCTAGCAGCTAAGCAATGTGGCGCAATTCGGTCGGATGTTCGTTCATAACACAACTCGAACTCTTGATCTCATTTAGGATACGAATGATAATCATTCTATTTCGGAATCAATTTCAGGCTAGAAATATATTATTCTATTTCTATTCCATGGACGAGTTTTTTAGCCAAAATACGTATTTAATAACGACACAAAATTTCTATTTTCGAAATAGAAATTTGATTAATAATGACACAAAATTTCTCCCTCCCGAGCAGGTAACGACAGGAGGTGGCCAGCGGCGGAGGACGGTACTCAGTAGCGGAGGACAACAACAGGAGGCGGGCGGCGATAGAGGATGGCGGCAAGAGGGGACCAACGATGGGAGGCGAGAGGTGATTGGCGGCGGAGGACGGTGAACAGTGAGAAGCGGTTGGCAATGGTGGAAGGCAACTGGTGGCGGTGGGTAAGCGGCCGGCTAGTAGTAAGAGCAAGCGATGGGAAAAGTTTTATTTCTCATTTTTGTTCCAGAACTAGAAAAGTATAAAATTTTTAATTCTAATTTCTATTCCAAACCTATTTATGGAGTAGAAATTTGTTCCAAAAATAGAAAAAATGAAATAGCGTTACTAAACAGATTTATATTCCAAACTTATTTTTGAGAACATAAAAATAGAAAAATAAAAAAATATAATAGTTATCATGCATGTCCTTAGCTACTATTGGGGTAGTCACTTTTTGTGATATTTCCCAGATGTATGTTATAAGATGCTACATCTGCCGTCATAGTCAACTTCGGCGTGCATAGGACAAACCACATAAACTCGAAATTCAAATCATGTACAAACTAATAATCCAAATCAATTTTATCGGGAGTGGATTGATTATAATTGTTGAATTCTAAGAGTTAGAAGTGAGCAAAATTGGACTACATAATCAATATGATATAAACAATTTGTCAAGCGAATAATTTAATCATGCATGCGTAACATGATTTGTTCTCTATGTGGTTCACGTCGACCGGGCGTGGCAGGTGCGACCGGCTGTGATGGTAAATGTTTGAGGAAGGTCATATCGAGGTACAAGCTTCACGTTTTTGTCATGGAGCTGGACATTGTTTTCAGGCGCAGGACCAGCACCGACAATTGGAAAAAAAGAATGATTCCAAATACGACTCTCTCAGCGCAAACCATCGGTGTTCATTTTGGTCACGTCTCTCACCGATTATCGCTTGATTGCATCCTGTCGTGTCTGCTTACATGTAGCTAAAGCAGATTTGATCTGACCCAGCGCCTTTTTTAGGGTGCTCGAGCATTTTGATTGATCTCGTGAGATTTTGCAGGGACCCTTACAACTCTTCTAAAGGCAAACAAATATATCCTTCACCCGTAGACTGAACTTTGATATAAACTAAAAACGTGAAAATATATAATTTGGGAAGACAAATAAAATGTTTCAAAGAGTCTGGAAAGATTTGAATTCGGGACCTCTGGCATTAATGCCATATGAGATTTTGTAAGATCAATGTTAATTCTTCTAAAAATTTAGGTTGTTAGAAGAATGTGTGGTTCAATATTAAAATATTATATTATATCTTTACACAACAAATGAGTGGAACACAAATTTATGCTTTGAAAGATTATTCAAGAGAATGCATAACAATGACAATAATATAAAATTTCTATTTGAATGGGAAGACGAAGGTGCAGACTATTTTAAAAAAACTCTTAAAATGAAACGATTTCCGTTAAGTTTGCCAAAAGGGGAATAACGATTGAACAAAAAAGAATAAATTGGTGTTGAGAAGGGAAATGATACTAACATAAGTAAGTATCCTAATATTATTTAATAAATAACAGACATTGTATAATTTATCTACTTTTACCATTGTTCCTACTATAAATTAGTCAAAGAGCACGTGCATTGCTTAACAATATGCAAATGCGTAAAGGAAACGAAATGTTATGATGGTCTCGAATAACCCATGGTTTCACTACCACTGTCGTCTCTCTAGTACAAAATATCAACATTTGTTGTGTCTTGTATATATGCGAGGATCCACTTCATAACCTCTAGTGAATCTTATCGGGATGTTTGATGTAATGGCTAACAACACTTACTTGTGAAGTCAAGGCTTTTGGAAGCCATGGTGTATGTAATGCCACCCAAAAAACTAGAATAAGGAACACCGGACATATGCTTCTCCTCCCTCTCAGTACGTAGCGATTGTTTATCTAAAAGCTTGGAGTTCAAGGCTAAGCATGTACTCACAAACTTTGATGAGTTTATGTTAAAACGCACCATAGTTTTCTCAATATATATATATATATATATATATATATATTGGGATAGATGCAAAACACCTACAGCTCTGTACTGCGAAATCTCAGCGCCTAATATCTTTTCTGTAGTACCTAATATCTTTTTTGTAGCATCCAAATATTTCATCTCAAACTTAGCACTCAACTGCCGCTTCATCATATCAATATCAGACACGTGTCTAGTTGCTACTAGCATGTCATCAATATATAACAATAGATAAATCAAATACACATTGTCTAATATTTTAAAAACTATCCAACAAACTTTTCGAATAGTTTGAATTGGCCATAGAAGCATCAAAACAACTATACCATTGCCTTGGAAAATGTTTAGGCCCATATAGAGATTATATTAACAAGCAAATATGGTTTTTTTTATTTTGAATACCAAATCCCTTAGGCTACCTCATGTTATCTACACCTCTAACTCACAATGAAGATGCAACATTTTCACATCTAGCTTCTCCAACTCAAGATCCTATGCAATAATTAAGGCAAGTAAGACTCGAACAAATGGTATGCCTTTTACCACATAAGAGAAGACCTCATTATACTCAAAGCCCTCCCGTTGAGTATACCCTTCTCAACAAGTCTCACATTATACCTTGCTATATGGATATCGAGAATGCCTCCTTTCATTTGTAACAACATTTTCTTGACAAACTTTTGACTTTTGGGCACTTCGACCAAATCCCATGTTTGATATCATTGGAATGACTCCATCTCTTCGCTCATAGTCATTAACCACTATGACAACTCAACATTAGGCATCACTTCAAAATAAGACAAAGGTTCATATATCTCCACTTCATCACCAACAGTCAATACATAAGCAATATTTCAAACCATAGCATACCTAAGGTTTGATCTGTCATCTTTGTCTACTTGTGGTTATACTATGTTGTGATTCTGTTGGTTTTTTAGTATCATTAACTTGAGGAATTATGGCCTCAACTTCAGTCTCAACCTAAAATACCTTTGACATGCCTAGAGTCTCCATCTGAATCTCAACCTCTCTATTCACACCGTACCTCGTTTTCTCTATTGGTTGTATCTCAAGACTACTTTATCTAAGTCTCGTCGAAGATCACATAGTTGCTAGTTAAAAAAACGGGTGATATTGGATTAGTTCACCCTTGTTAGTACCTTTTTACCCCATGGGCATGACCCAAAAGTATACTTCTTTGCCCTTGGCTCAACCTACCCATTACTCACATGAGCATAAGTAGAACATCCGAACACTTGTACTCTGGAGTAATCAATAAGTTTCCTTGATCAAAATTCCTTAGAAGTCCTCCACTTGCTAGTAGATGATAGAGTTTGATTAACCTAGTAACTGACCATTTCACCGCTTGACCCAAAATTTCTTGCCCAATATTGAATGTGAAAGCATGCACCGAGCTCGTTTCAATTGAGTTTTATTCTTCCATTTTGGGATGTCATTCTACGACAGTGTCCTAGGCATCAAGTGATGTCACACAATCCCTTCATTATGATAGAACTCAGTAAAATCATTACCATAGAACTATATAATGATATAGGGTGTGAAGCACTTGATTGGCTTACTTGACTGCTTCTTAATCAACGCCATAAGCTTCTTGAACCGCCTGAATACTTTAGATTTGTGTCTTACGAAGTATATCATACTATCTTCAAATAATCATCGATGAATGTCATCTTACACTGGGGACCTCCTTTCGAAGGAACCGAAGACGAGCCCAAGACAATTGAATGAATGTAGTCAACTGGTTGTGCGGTAGAATGCACAATTTTACAGAATGTACCATAGTGCTGCTTCTCAAAGATGCAATGCTTACACAAGTCTAGCTTCCCTGACTTTTGGCCATTCAACAATCCTCTTTCACTCAACATAGTTATACTTGCCTTACTCATGTGCCCTAACTACATAGGCCATAAGTGAGCGATGTTTGAGTCTGGCTAATCTGATGAAATTGCAGTAGCTCTTGCTATAGTCTCTCATGGTATATGAAGATAAAAATAACACCTTCTTGCCCTTCATCACCATCATGTCACTTCGAGAAGTCTTCAATACTCCACCTTTAACATTGTACTTAATGTCATCGAGTGTCTCCAAAGAAATAAGGTTCTTCTCGAGCTTTAGCATATGCCTCACTATCATGTGTTTCATCGAGTGATGAAACTACATCAGCTCCTTTCATAGTCTCTACCAGTATATAAAGAGATAATTCACCTTCTTGCCCTTCATCACTATCATGTCACTTCGAGAGGTTTTTCAGTGTTCCACCTTTAGCATTGTACTTACACCCGATGTCATGAAGTGTTTATAAAGAAATAAGGTTCTTCTCGAGCTCTAGTATATGCCTCATGTATGTTAACTTGCGCTCTACCCCATAGTGTATCCGAAGTCGAACTATCTCTATCCTTACAACCTTAGAAGCTGCTTGATTCTCATCAGAGCTCTACCACCATTTGCAATGTAGTAAGTAGTAAACTAGTTACTACGAGGCATCATGTAATAATACATAAAACAGTTTCTACATCACTAATGCTCTTTAGCTTCTAAGGTAATCATAGTACATTATTCTAACTTTGAATCAGTAAAATGCTTCCATGGTTCTAGTATAGATGCCAACAACATAATGTCCTATTTTCCATCAGTTAGGGTCTCATCAATATTCTTCTAATCCATTATGAATTTGGTAAACTCACCTAAGCAGGTTTAGATGGATGTACTTTCAGCAAATCGAAGCTGAAACACTCTTTTCAACATGTATAGGCGATCATTTAAAGCCTTCGCCACATAAAGGGCTTGAAGTTGTTCCCACAATACCATGTCATCCTTTTGCATGATCACTTCAATCAACACCTCATATGATATATTCAATAGGATTGTGTTCTTTGTCTTCAGCATCATCTCATCCTTATTGGCCTCTTTAATCACTTCTAGCAACATAGCCTTACCATCCATCCCTTGACTAAACCTTGGGTTGTCAAAAGAGCACGAATCTTAATGCTTTACAACCTGGAATTGTTTCTCCTATAAAACATCTCAATTTTTACCTTCTTTCCAGACATAATTGCAACAAAGGAACTTTGAGACAGTGATCAGATAGGAAAAAGCCCCTAATCGATTCAGGAGAATGGTAGCTCTAACTTTGATATCAATTGTTGTGAAAAAAATATGCGGAAGGTAATGAATCTTGCAATTCGAATCAAATGCAAGAGAGCAAAATTACTCGAGAAAACATTAAGGAAACGATAAAGAACAACAAAGACGTGTGGTTCCGTCCGAGTGAGTACCAACATGGAGAAAGCCAATAGCAACGAATCCACTATCAATCAGAGTTACACAGTTACAATCAATCGCTCATGTGTTTTCCAAGCCCTAAACGCGAATCTTTACAAGCATATGTGTTTCTCTCACCAAATTTTGGAAGAAAAATCTAAGTGACACTCTAAACGGCTTGCGTTCATGTTCTATGCAAAGAAGAGAAAGCTTACTTAAAAAGGAAAAACCACGCAATAGATGCATTCTCTGGATTGTCAGCCGGCGATGCGCCCTAAGTGTGGCCGAGTCACTAGACCAACCCTTGATATGAGGCATTCTCGGGGCATCCAGTGTCAACCTGACGGACAGCTAAACTCGTATATTCTTCTCTCTCATATATTACGCGATCGTGAATTTCGCTTCAAACTCTGAACGACGGATTCAACAAGAAATTGAGCCACTAAAGACTCAATAGACATTGTGATATCAAATCACTTAGTTGAGTCCTTTCATTGATTCAGTGGCAGAACCATCCCAAGAACAGGGTTTCCTCCAATTTTCACATCAATTCTAGTGTTTTGACGTGTGAGTAAACAGTCGAGATAAAAAAAAAATTCTTACATTGGTTCAAATTGAAGTGAAGTGAAGAATACCCAACAGAAGAGAGTTTCATAGATAAATTTAGTCAATTTTGTAGGAACTTATCGGCCGATTGTTCTCTACCATATGTCAGATGGTCTTGGGACTAAACTCTAGATTTGGGAAACACTAATTGAGTTCGTTCAGGAGAGCTTCTCATTGATGCACTACTCTAGCGGTAATCTTCGATCGATTGATTCAATTGGAATGTTTAGCTTCTTCTTGATCTTGACATATTCAGCATCGATTGAACAACGTAATTTTTTGCGTTCTTTGTTTACCTGTTTTGCCAGTTTATATTGTTCTTAATTAATCGGTTGCTATGGTATACTGCTGCTTTTGTTGCGCTACTTATTAATAACAGTTACTTTCATCCTAGTAGCAAGAGGAAATAGAAATAGTTTGGCAATTGCAGCACCAGTGCTTATCTAGGCAGGACTTTGTTAGGAAAAAAAATGAATTTTACCATCTATCTACATCACATGATTGATTTAGGGCTCCAAATTTTTGGAGTGGGGCCTTAACTTAAGAGAAATGCTAGTTTGTCACTAAAATTAGTCAGCAAAATCCGTATACAAAATGATTTGTCAAAATGCTATTAACTGTTGAATATGCCCACTTGTTTGATGGATCATTTGTAGTCTGCCACGTTGCATAATACAAGAATTTTGTAAATCGGTCTTAGTATATCTAGCATTACACTTAATCTAAAGCAACTAGGGGTAGAACGTCATTTGCAATGCAATTAGTTGAAAGCAAAAGGCCAGAGAGGTAAAAGGAAGCTTAAAGAGGGAATAAATTAATGGGTTGCATGAGGCCGACATGCTAAAGAAAAATTCCTTATGCACAAAAATGCAACAAAGGTTAAAGGGGTCCTCCTCCTGTTTTCTTCTTTGTCTTCGAATAGACAGTGCAGTCTCTTTTGTCTATGTACCCATAGATTATTCTATGCCATGACGTCTGTGGAACCGACTTATGAGGAAATTTAAGACTCGTAAAAGAGCGTACCAAGCAAGAACTACACGATAAGGGCATGTGAAGACACTGTTGTGAGATTCCATCTATGTGAACCGCATGCCACAGATTCGATTTTATCCTTTCATTAGTTGACATTTGTGTAAAGAGAATATTCTTTCCTCCTATTTTATTTCTTTCTCGTTAATCAACAAGTACAGGACATAAACATAAAAGGTAAGTTTCTACATTCATGTCCAATCCTTTTCCACACCAAATGATTAACTACTAAGTAGGCTTCATGTGGCAGACAAATAACTCCTAGAGAACTAATGACCATAATCTACTTAGGTTGGTGCATATTGTACTCTGAAAATATCCAAAAGCAGGCGAAAGCCAAGCCACCATTCTATGTATACGTACATGACAAACAAAAATACCCAAAATCGGAGGAGAAATTTCGAGTTTGTGGGAGCTGGCCCCCAAATTTCATATGGTTTTTTGAAGTATAGCTAGGAAAGATTTCTGAGGTTAAAGTTAATATTAAGTTAAGTGATCCAATATGCATGCCGAGTAAGAAAACAAAACACAAGGAAAGTATATTAAGGGTGCATTTGTTTCGCAAAAAACGAATAATTTGAAAAATATTTTCCAGAAAATGATCACTAAAATCACTTGTGAAAATGAATGAACAAAATTTTTTTTAGCATCCACGAAATTGTTTAGACATAAATTATTAAAAATAATAAAAATATCATTAATTGGCTAATTATTTCAAGTGACACAAGCGATCATTTTTTAGAAAATATTTTTCAAATCATTTAATTTCCACGAAACAAACATAGTTTAATTAATACTTAATTTGCTAATATTATCGCCATACAAATTGTCATTGAGTTAAGAGTAATGCTATGTTTCCTATGATTGATCTGCAAAATTGGTTTTGCTAATATATGATTCTGTCAAAGGGCGATTGATTGTTGAATATAGTCTCACACTACAAAAAAACGATTTTTTTCCGACAAAATTTCCAACGAAAAATTCTGGAAAATTCGTTGGAAAAAGAATTTCCAACGAAAAAAAATTCGTTGGTAATTCGTCGTCGGAAAATTTTCCAACGAAAAATTTGAATTTTCGTTGGAAATTTGCGACGAATTTTTTTTCGTTGGAAAATTCGTTGGAAAACTCGTAGCTAAATTCGTTGGAAACGAACTTTTTTTTCCGACGAATTTCTTTTCGTTGGAAACTACAATTTTTTTTTGGTCGAAAAATCGTGGAAATTTTTTTCCATCGAAAAAATTTTTTTTGGTCGAATGTTTTTTTTTTTTGGTCGAAATTTTTTTTTTGGGCGAAAAATAGCCCTCGCCGCCGGCGAGGGCCAGCCTCGTCGCCGGCGAGGGCCGAGCTCGCCGGCCATGGCAAGCTCGGCCCTCGGCATGGCCGACGAGGGCCGGCCTCGTCGCCGGCGAGGGCCGAGCTCGCCCAGATCTGGGCGAGCTCGAGCTCGCCGGCCATGGCGAGCTCGGCCCTCGCCATGGCCGGCAAGGGCGAGCTCGTCGCCGGCAAGGGCCGAGCTCGCCGGCCATGGCGAGCTCGGCCCTCGCCATGGCCGGCGAGCTCGAGCTCGCCCAGATCTGGGCGAGCTCGGCCCTCGCCGACGACGAGGCTTGCCCTCATGGCCGGCGAGGCTGTTGCGACTCTCTTGTTCTGGAAGAACAAGAAGATGAAGAAGAAGAAACAGCAGCAGCAGGGGCGGGAGCAGGCTCCGGGGTCGCCGCCCGTCGTCGTCTCCTAGCCTCGCCGGCGACGAGGCTTGGTGGCGTCGGGGGCGTCGGAGGTTGGAGTCCATGGCGCCGGAGCCGGAGCCGGAGCCGGAGCCGGAGCCGGAGGAGGAGGGGGGGCGGCGGGGGAGGAGGCGGAGGGGGAGGCGGAGAGGGAGAAGGACAGAGAGGGCGAAGGCGAAGGAGAGAGGGTGAAGGCGAAGGAGAGAGAGAGAGAGAGAGAGAGAGAGAGAGAGAGAGAGAGAGAGAATGAATGTTCAAATTGGAATAATGGGCGCGAAAATATTGGATTTTTTTTGTAATTCGTTGGAAATTTCCAACGAATTTTCCAACGAAAATTGTACACACTGAATTAATTTCTCGGAAAATTGAAATTCGTTGGAAAATTCGTTGGAAATTTCCAACGAATTTTCCAACGAATTACAAAAATGTGGGTTTTTTTGTAATTCGTTGGAAATTTCCAACGAATTTTTTTCGTTGGAAATTTCCAACGAATTTTCCAACGAAAATTGTACACACTGAATTAATTTTCCGGAAAATTGGAATTCGTTGGAAAATTCGTTGGAAATTTCCAACGAATTACAAAAATGTGGGTTTTTTTGTAATTCGTTGGAAAATTCGTTGGAAATTTCCAACGAATTTTCCAACGAAAAATGTGCACTCTGAAGTAATTTTCCGGAAAATTGAAATTCGTTGGAAAATTTGTTGGAAATTTCCAACAAATTTTTTTTCGTTGGAAATTTCCAACGAATTTTGCGACGAAAATTTTTTCGTTGGAAATTTCCAACGAATTTTGCGACGAAAATTTTTCGTTGGAAATTTCCAACGAATTTTGATTTTCGTTGGAAAATTTGTCGCAAATTTGCAACGAAAATTTTTTCATCGGAAATTTTCGTGGCAAAAATCAAGTTTTTTTGTAGTGTCATCACTTGCTTAAAGGTCCACTTACAAGTCTAAAAAATTACTTAATACACCAACTATAGTAAACCTAGCGCTGTTCGTTAAGACAATGGTTTATAATGTGCCTGGACATAACTTCTTAGGATGATGAGATGTCTAATGTACTTTGGACAAAATACTTTAGATTACCTTTTGTCGTCTTTTCCCTCCGCCACTCTTTTGCCAACTGGATGGTGGGCTTCAGCAAGCTACAGGCACCTGCTTTTTCTGCTTGAACATGGTCTATAAAGGAGTCCATACATGGGGGAAAAAGCAGTTTACAAAAGAAGATTACTTGGGTAAACAATACAAAAGCATGTTTCAATAGTTATTATTCATTTCCACCATCTCATTGGCATAGTGTGGCCTGGATAGAATCACATGGATTGTCCCTTAGGAAATGGCAGTCAGAAATACACATAGATAAATGATTATTCAAAACCTGGCTCATCAATTGACTCCAGGACTCCAATTTATTCAAAAGTTAATGAATTTGAAAATCCTTAGATCTTTACAAGGACATATTTTTGGTATGAAGGAAGCATAAAATAAATATTTGACGAAAGCAATACGGAATTGGTAAATTTGGGTAGTCAAATTATTTTGGCCGTTGTGTAGCTAGTTGATTTATTTCAATTTTGGGTAAAAGTAGAGTGGAAGGCCCATCTAATCTTTGGTTGGCCCCATGTGAACCCTGTCCATCTCAATCAATCAATCAAATAGGACCCCGTGTGAGACCCATACCTTTAACAGTCGAAATGGAATGGGTTCTTATGTACTAAGGTGAATGCAAAACTTGCTTGGCCACAACTTAAGACGATCCTCCACTAAATACTCTTTAAAAAAATTTACTTCCCCATCAAAATTTATAATGATATTAAATTCAGAAAAATTTTGAAAAAATTATAAGCGAATGTATGTATCAATGTTTGAGTGTTTTGAAAGTTTCAAGAGTTTTAGAAAAAAAAATTCAAAATGCATCTGCTGCAAGATTTATATCAATAAGTAAAAGTTAATTCAGATAAGCCATAAGTTATTAGGTGAAAAGAGACTAAATGTGTATATGACCTACTCAAAATAAGTATTTAAGTGACAAGAGATTATATTTTAACATCTCCTCTTACTTGCAAAGCAGATGAAAAATAATGGTGGGATCATTGTCTTACATATTGAAGTCAATAAAAATAGTGTGAGATGAAGTCTATTTGTTCATTTGTTTTCCCTAAATTAACCAATTGGAGCTAAATCCAAAATGATCTTCAAACCCTAACCCTAAATGTAGGAATTGGGCAAACTAAAGTAATTTTTTGGGTTTTGAATGGCTCAAAAAAAATTTCTTCACCATGCTTACCTACTCTCGAGAGCTGTTGAGGCAAAAGATTTGGAAGTTAAAAATAAACCGCCAATTCCAAGAGGCCTCACGGAATCATTGTCTTTGGACTTGATTTATTGAAAAAAAAAACACATCGGACTTAGAAATTCATTAGAAAAGCCACAGAGGACTCTGTATTTTGACAGAGGCACTTTAGTGATTGTTTTTAACCGATGTGCCACTAAAATGATTACTCAAAAAGTTTTAGTACTGAAATGAGCGTCGTACAAATTTAATGAAGCACTTCCATTTCCTCTGTCAAGTGATATTGTAAGGCTAAATACAAGCCTTCAATTACACAATTTAAATTATGAAAAACATCTTCATCTAACAATTCATTTCATTCACCGGAATCGGAGGTTCCAAATTCAAATCAATCATTTCAGAGTCCTCATTTGTATCACTTTTTATTAATTTCCGTACTTCAATCTTAGGTCAAATCCTTGACTACGCATGAATGGAGTGTAATAATATTTAAACATTGACTATGAACCTAAATATTAGATTATACATTTGTTTAATAACCCAATTTAGAACGGTTGACAGTGTTTATTCCAAAAACTTAAAGCTGTTAAAGTTCGGTTCATATTTTTTTGTCTTAATATACAGTAATCCCAAGAAATTTTACAAATTTAAGGTGAATGCTTTTCTTGGATTTGTAAGCTATAAAGGATGTTCAAATCATTCACTAAACCATGAGATATTGATATTGATTGAAAAGACGAATATTTCATCAAATGTTTAACACGTCAAGAACTGATCAGCAAAAAGACTTCAATTTGTCAATTAATTTTGAATGTTCACCATTCAATGTCTAATAATGGGCAAAATTATGCAAGTACCTCACCAGAATCATAAGCTGCTGAATATCATACTCATTAAAGGACAACATACCATGTGCTTGTATACAATAGATGTTAAAGGGAGTGGTAAAGTAAAAGACGCAACACTATGAAGTTGCGGCGCCAATGGATGACATGAACCGGAAAGTCAAAAAGCGACTATTCTAAGCACAGAACATGGTTTGAAAATTGCCACATATTAAAAGTTAATTAATCGGGAATCGACGACGCATGACCTTAAGTCGATAACTTTCTCCTTGAGTTCGCTAAAGAATGATTAATTGTACTTTCTTCCTTTAACTTATCAAGGGAAAGCTGAGGCCGAATTAGTTTGAATTTGTTGCTTATGTGACACGGACACATTTTTAGGTGCTCCAAGACATTTATATTATATGTAATTGTTGTAGTTTGATTTGTTGGGGCTAACTATCAATCTAGAGGGGGATGAATAGATTATATGGGAACTATGAAAAAATTTGAAAATAACAAAAATAGATTGATAATTATCAAGTGCGAGTACTACTATCAACAAATACAGATAATAATGCTAATCGTAAGGAGATAGAAGATAGAACATAAAGATATATAGTGATTTAGCTTTATTCCCAAGTCTACTTACACTCTCCACACTAACAACCACAACAAGGTTAGAATCCACTAATAATCTTCAAGATAAGTTACAATTAGCATATACTGCTCCTATCAAATGATAGATCACACTATTAGGACACAAGTACTATTATGACTCTCCACACGTACTCTTGTACCCCACATCCTTACTTGAGATCCTTTGTTGATAACATTAGGATTTCAATAGGACCAGATTCGACAATAATCTTCTACAGATCCTGGACAGTGCTCTTATCTACCTTCTAGTGGTGTTATTCACATTGGTTGTTGTTGTCAATTGATTCCCATTCCGATTCGCTTGAAACTTTTGCTTTCCGAAATTTTCTCTTCTTTTTGGGTCGTCTAAGCCTTTAGCATTTCTAGTTTCTCTTCAAGAGCTTTTGGAGTTCTTGGATTGTTGAGGCCATGTCCTTATCATCATTGTCGGAGGAGGACGATCCTTCAGAATCGACACGACAAGTGTTAGCTTTATATGCCATAAACTTTTTACCTTCGGATTTACTTGGCTCATTGTTGGAGCCGATTTCATAAGCAACGAGAGTTCCAATAAGCTTGTCCCAAGTCAAGGGTTGAAAGTCTTTGGGTTTCACGGATTGATGTTTTCACATGAACCCATTCTTTTGGTAATGCACAAAGAATTTTGATTGTATGTTCCTCATTTTGTATAGATTTTGGCATGTTCAACAAGCCCATTTGTGATGTCATTGTAGTGCATAGACATTTCCTCGATTTCTTCATGTGGTTCAATTTGGAATGTCTCATAATTTCCAAACAGGATGTTCATCTTCATTTTCCTCACACTGTTTGTTCCTTCGAAAATAACCAGGAGTCCATCTCAGATTTCTTTAGCTGTAGTACACGAACAAGTTCGATAAAATTCAGACGCAGACAATGCACAATATAAAAAGTAAATAGCTTTAGATTAGTTGAAGCCTTCTTTCAATCTCTTCACGAGTAGGAACACGTGGAGCTTGTGGAACTTCTTATCCCGTTGGTGGAACTAGAGGTCTTGCTGGTGGAGGAACTGCTGGTTAATTCTCAACCATATCCCGCATAGTAATCTCGTTTGCCTTGGATAAACACTTCCATTCTCTATATCCATAATGTTATCCATAAAGAATCTTTATGCTCAAAAGTAAAACACTTTAAATAACAATCAATAAAACTTTGATATCAATTGTTGAGGCTAACGATACAACCTAGAAGAGAGGTGAATAGGTTGCATGAGAACTATGAAAAACTTTTGTGGATTACAACAAGTTAAATTTTGACAGAAGTAGAAATAGATCAATAATTATCAGGTGTGCGTGTTACAATCAAACAAATAATGATAATAATGAGTATATAATGCTAATAGTAAGGAGATGGAAGATAGCACATGGAGATTTATAGTAATTCGGTTTTATCCCCAAGCCTATGTCAACTTTCCACACTAACAGCCACAACAAGGTTATGATCCACTAGTAATCTTCAAGACAAGTCACAATCAGCATGTATTGCTCCTATCAAATAATAGATCACACTATCATGACACAAGTACCTATATCACTCTTGTACATTTGCTATTATCACGATCACAACTAGTGGCACCTCACACAAATATTATCAGGAATACAAAGCTATTGTTGAGAAAACCTCATAATATATTTTGAAATTGACAAAACTGTCCGGGAGTTATTGAAAGTCTAACAAATATCTTTGAAGTTTTTCTAAGTCCAAGAAATCACTTTCTGGATGTTCAGACTTTACGATGATCAGAAGGAAAAGTCTAAATTCTACACGGCGACAAACAAAGTTCAAACTTTGTATACAACGGTTGAAGAATTTCATGCTATGATTGGAAATGAAAGGACAACTCACCCTACCTTATATTCTAACGGTGAGTCAAGAATCAGACCTTATTCAGATTTTATCGCTAATTCAGAATGAATGCAATGGCTAGTAATCTGGCTTGGGTTTCACAAATGGAAAGTCTTGATTGATTTGATCTTAAAAGGCTATTTTGCAAGGAACATTAATATTGCGGGATGTCCTTAATTGATTGACAATCAATCCCATGACAAGTTTATTTCCAAATGGAGAAGCTCTGTTTATGGAAACCAAAGTTCTGATTATATGGGCGATCAGAATTAGCAGGATTCAGACTTTGTCACTCAATGGTTAGTTAATTCTTCTTATACAAATCTGTCTAAGGAGAAGATTGAAAGATGATCCTCCGAAGACTGTCCCATGACTAGTTTGGAAGTGGAGGAGTATAAAAGGAGACAAACTGTCAAAGAGCAAAAGTAGAGAGACAAAATCCAAAATCATCCATTTCAATGTCTGAGCAAACTTTGACCAGTTTTTACTTGTTTTTCTTGAGTTAAAATCTGTGATCTTGAGAGACTTGTTGTAAGAGAGATAGAATGATCCATCTGAATATCACTCAGAACTTGTAAGCTCTTAATCGATCATCTAGTAAAATCCATTCAGTAGATTGTCAACATGGGAGGTGGGACGTAGGCTTGATCTAAACCGAACCACTATACATCTGTGTCCATATTCTCTCTTCCCTAAAACTCCTTTTATTGCACATTTATTTGTTTGGCATTCAAAGTCTGACTAAAATCTAAACATTGTTCAGACTTTACTTGAGATCAATTACTTTCGTATTAAAATTGATCAATTAGCATTCAAATCACCTATTCACACCCCTTTAGGTGATATTTGCTAGTCTCATCAACTATTACCAACAAGAACAAAGCAAAGAAGAGTACTCAAGGCAATAGACTAGTTTTGTTCTTTTCTACCCAACTCCACTACTTCTCTTTAATTGAATTTATAGCCATCCAACCTTCAATGACCGTTTCAAACTCAAATTCCTCAAGTACCATTGGTTCTACTGTCGGCAGCAGCAAAATGTCTCTTTGTTGCTCGTCAACATCAAAACATCTCTCTAACAATGGCAATTTCCCAAAACAGTATCATTATACTTTTGTCAAAGTCTACCTTCTACTCATATGATAGAGAGAGCTACTTCTGCTAGTGATTCACTGATCCTGTCAACAATATGCTACTTCGGCTAGTGATTCAATCTTCTATCTTTTGGTCCTTCTAAGTATATTAGCAATCGTGGCCTACACAGTTGTTCACATATCTAAGGTCCTTCCAACTGTTCACCTTATATTGGTACCTGCAAGTCCTCATAGACATCCCTATTCCTCCTGACTTGTTAACCCTCAATCAAGATCCATCTAGTTGTTCACCTTTCCATGGTCTGTCCAAACTTTACCAAACATCTTTGTTCTAAGCTTGTTCACCATAGGTCATCCAGCTTGCAAAAAGGACATCATTTGCATATTGGCTTGTACATATATTACCTTATCCTACTCAACCAATATACACATTAGTAGTCTTTGATTATTTTGTCATCTTTAAAACAACATAGGGGATTTTCCCAGCATGATTCCGCTTATATATATGTAGGCTAATGTGACATCCTCAAGTTTCAACCCTATTCTGGATGTAATGAAATGATTATATTCATTAATGCATTGTTAGTTAAATCTCGCTCTGAATTGATTACTCATGAGAGACTAACCATTAAGGAGAGGCTATTAAGGAATTAAGTATGCACGACCTGAGAACTCGACCATGGATTGACAATTCGATCATAAGGATTGACGAGGGATAATTTTGATCCATTATAGACGATCAAGGAACAGTTATAGAATGTTTCGCCAATAGTATATAATCGGATCGCGAGTGATTTCGCCTGACCATTATATGGATTGCGAACGACCCTAAATCAATCCCTATTGATTGTGTACTTCGGATCTAGCGATTGACCCCTCGCAATTACATGACAACCAAGATCATTCATGGCTCGAGAAAGCTTAAACGTGGATTGATATCAAGTCAACCACGGGTTGAATATGCGTAACTCCTAAAAGAAGTCTGTTAGTTTGAGATATACTAAAATTGCAATTGATCGATTTTGACCATGAATTAGAATCCGAAATTGAGAATCGAACTTTTAAGGATTTCGAGACTAACTTATTGGATGTCGTCTCATTAATTCTTCGGTTCATCAGTTTGCTCGAAATTCTTGGAAAAGGAGTTAACGGGCCAAGAATTGGAACCCACGAAGAAGTGGGATGAGCGAAGGCCCATCAGGCTTCATGCCCATCTGTCGGCCTCCCTCTCTCTCCCTCATCCGCTGGCCTCTCTCTCTCCTTCATCTTCTTTTCCCTTCGGCCAAGAGCAAACAGCACCGTCCCTAGCTACCGTGAGCCGTTGTGGAGCTGCCACCACTGCCAATAGCTACCGTAATCGTCTGGAGCCATGTACTGTCCATTCGGGCCATTTTCGCCGCTGGTCCGCCTTCACCGAAGCTAAACCAGCCCTCACCGATGCTATTTTGCTATTGTTCAGTCACTGTCTAGCCGTCCGTCATCATCTCGTGTTGTTTCCCGATCGAGTCATGCATAGCCCTCGCCACCGCCGTCGCGCTCGTGTTGTCGGAATCATTTCTGGGTGAGTTATCACCCTAATCCCTTATTAGTACATTAAACTTGATTAGGATGAGTTTATATTAAGTTAATTATGCTTAGTGCTAATTAAAGAGGGATTAGTTGATAAGCTATTGCGATAAGTGATAAGCGTTGGTGATAAGTTATCGCGATAGATGATAAGTGGACTCGATAAGCTATCGAGAAAATACGATAAACTATCGAGGTTTTAGTGATAAGCTATCGCCAATTATGCGATAGGCTATCGAGAAAATGATGATAAGCTATCGTAGGGTAATAAGCTATCGTCGGAGGGACGATAAGCTAGCGGTTTTGAGTGATAAGCTATCACAATAAGGTGATAAGCTATCACTAATTGGTTGATAAGTTATCGTAATTAGGGCGATAAGTGTATTTTATATGATTGCTTTTTACTTAATTCAAATGTTGAATTATGTCTGTTTCATGCTGTTTATTGTCCGTCTTGCTCTGAATAATAATTATCTTATGTGAAACCTTGTTATTTAATTTTTAGAAGGGTTTCTGTGGACATATAAATAGTAAACCCGAGGCGTCGGGTTTATATGTCAAATTTTACAAGTTAAATAGGGCAATGATGTTTAAAAAAGGGAAGCATGCAAAGTTTTACGGTTTAATTGTATGTATGTGATCACATGTGAATTTATTATTGCATTTTTGACATGAAAGTTGTAGTATTTTGTTATTTGAGCACAACCATGTCTATATAGGTTGAATGAGGAAAAATGAAATTGGCTTGAGTGGTTGAAATGCTGGCGTGATCATATATTGAGAAACCGTTACCCCCGTATGAGTACGGGCGTGCCTTGAATGGCAGTGATAATTATCCGGTGGAGCCGGAAGACCTCTGTTTGGAGTACGGGTGTACCCTGAGTAGCCGTAATGGAATTACCCGGTTAAGCCGGAAGACTCCCGTACAAAGACTGGCATACCTTGATCGCCCGTGATATATCAATAGACTGATAAATACCCGATTGAGCCGAAAGACCCCCGTGCAAAGACGGACGTGCCCCAAGTGGCCGTGATAATTGGAATACGCATGAGTGCATTGTGCACGAGAAAGTTGCTATGTGTTCTGTTTATGTTATATACTTATTGCATTATTGTGGTGGTTTATAACATGCAGGATATGTGTCAAGGCAAGGTAGGGTTACCTACGATTGTGTGATGGCATGTTTATGTGTGCTATGTTGAGTTGACTTCCTAATGGAGACTTAGATCATTAACTTGCTGAGTTTATCTCATTATCGTTTGTTAACTACTTTCAAACCCTCGAGTATGAATCGCCCTCCCACTCTTTTTGGGGTACCTGTGGACATGGGTATAATTATAACTGAGTATCCGGTGGGGCCGAATAGGGTGTACTAGAAGCACGCAACCACCGTCTGGGTGGATGAAGGTTTGGCGACGTGGAACCCACATGAGTTCATCGCGTGGTTCCTTAGGGACGGAGATGGGTTGTTCGGACCCATTAGGGGTTTTGATTAACCTTTTGCTGGTGGTATTAGGGAAGGGGTTTGGGATCCGATGGATCTCAAACCTTCGGATGGGGCTGTTACTAATCCGGATATCGGTCCGAATGATATGGAGTCCGAAGCGGACGAAGTGGAGTCCGACCCGAAGCCTCCTCCAGGTTATGGCCAACTGTGGTGATGGGTTTGGATATCCCATCTTTTTTATCGCCCCTTTTTGATAGTGAAGCTAGGTTAACCCAACCATCAAATCCTTTTTTGTTTATGTGTGGTCTTTTAGGAAGTGGCCTTGTGATAGGCTTGTATATTGTATCTTCCTAAGGTTAACGATGTGTTTATAAAATGACTTCCTTGGTTTCCTTCTCAAAATGTTTTCCTTACTATCCCGCATTATTGATTGTTGTTAGGGTTCTCAAGTTCACTTCTGCATGCTTTTAATCGTAAGCTAGAATGATTGGGTCGGCGACGCGTCCTGGGACGTTGCCATTACACAACCATAGGTGGCATGTTAGCGCGCTTGAGGTTCGGGGTGTGACAGCTAAAACGGGGGGCTTTGTGGCTTTGGGATGAAGTTTGAGAAATGTCGAAGGGTTGATACAACTAGTTTGTCAGAGTGGTGTCAATGTCTTTGTGCTAAGAATACATGTATGAGATGTTTTTTTATCTTAAAGGATCTCT
Source organism: Syzygium malaccense (assembly GCA_031216405.1). Classification (NCBI taxonomy): domain Eukaryota; kingdom Viridiplantae; phylum Streptophyta; class Magnoliopsida; order Myrtales; family Myrtaceae; genus Syzygium; species Syzygium malaccense. Next base: position 1,648,192 of record CM062261.1, on the reverse strand, counting down.
AAAGGCAGGATTGGCTTCCCACACACAAACTGGTCGTAAGCTAATACCTCTCTCCTGATGATGGTCACTGCAAGTCGAAATCGATTGTTGTGATGAAATAATCTATTTGTCTCATTCAAGGGATTGAATGCCCAAGCTAAATTTGATGATGTATAATTGATTATGAGGATCCCGATTCGTCGTACTGTTATTTGAAGCAATCTATTGGGGGAAGGTTGGTCTATTATCCCAGCTCACTAAGCGCCGCATGGCTTTTACTTGACTAGGAAACTTTGGCCCGTAACATATACATATTTCTAGAAAATCATTTTTTATATGAATCGTCAAGCGATTGTTTAATTACCAGTGGTAGAATGGACAAGTCAATAACCACCTACAAACACGGCAATCGACGTAACCAAGCAATATGCAATTACACCCCGCAAGGAAGAACATGGTATACGGATGCTAGTACAATGAATTAGGAATGACCACAACTATTTTCGAGAACAAGAGCAAATTGACTAGGAACAGAAGATCGACAGAACTAAAAATAAACTACGAGGAAAGCGAAGTCAATAAACTGCATCGACTGAAAGTAGAAATCTTCTATGTGATTGCGCGTGCCTTCTCTCCGTAGAAGTTCCACTTTTGTGATTGATCTCTTTTAACTGATTGCAATAATTCCTCCTAATTTTGAGACACCTGCTTGCAATTAATCCCCCTTGTTGGACGTTTAATTTGCATTTGTTTAATAACCGCTTTGGCCCTTGGTAATGATCAATTGACTTTTTTAGCACCTCAAATTTTGAATTCACCACAATTTTGACCCAAGATTTTTGGGTTTTATCCGAGCTTAACCCACTTTGACTCGAGGTAAAACCTCGTCAGAAACCCAAAGATATTACAAAGTGTGTTGCTTCATAAGAAAACAATACAACAATGGAAGATGATAAATGAAAAGATCCTTATGTTGCAATAGCATTCAATCCCTTGATTTAAACATCTCCAAGAATTGGGGAAATTGACTATTGGTCCTAAACCCATTGTACAAAAGGCAATTCATTCATGAACTTTTTAATTTTTCCAATTTAATCCTAAATATTTGTCCAAAATTCCAATATAGTAATTCTTTCCAATTTTCATTGGAAATCGCTCATATGGCAGCGTGCCATGTAGGACAACTAGTGATGACACATCAGCGATTTGTGATGATAATTGGCCGAAATAACTAAATTGGAATTATATGCAAATGTTTAGTACTAAATTGTCAAAGTTGAAAAATTTATGATTGAATTGGCATTCATACAATAAGTTTAGAACTGATTAGTTAATTTTCTCCCAAAGAATTTGTTTGTAAGTTTGATTGACGTCTCTAAATTATTCTCCCCTTATCAATAAATCAATGCCTTTACTCCCCCTCAAATTGGAAATGCAACAATCCCAAATTTCCAATTTGTGACATAAGTTTCCAAACGCGTCTGTAGACAATGACTTCGTGAAGAGATCAACAATTTGATGCACAAATGAAACATAATGATAATCCATCTCGATTAGTTCTGGCATGAAACACAGGATTCACTGACATATAATTCATCGACATATAAAGTGTACTAACATTATCACAAAATAGTATTGATGGACTTGAGAGATGGATACCTAAATCTTTTGAAAGGAATGATATTCAAGTAATCTCCGCAGCCGTCGATGCCATTGCACGATACTCGGCCATGTCACTAGATTGAGCGACCATTGCACTCCATAATACGCAGTTGCTACCTAAGAAGGTGCAAAATTCGGTAGTCAATCATCAAGTCAAGTAGCAATGTGCCCAATCTGCATCACAAAAGGCGTAAAAGTTCAAAGTTGACTTTGATAAGATTCACATTCTTTGATCTAATGTGCACCTGATATGACGCATAATGCTCTTCACAATTTGAAAATAACTCACAGTTGATTGATGCGTGAATTGACAGACAAAATTGACTGCATATGGAATACCTGGACATGTGATCATGAGATATTAAAGAGCTTCGAACATTCTTCGATATATTGAAGGATACGTGTATAGTTGTGCGTCTATACTAGAATGAGAGCTTGTGGCCATAGGTGTGGAAACTAGCTTTCATCCCTCCATTTGTGCACGTTTAAGAATTGACAATGCATATTGTTGTTGACACAAATATATACCTTCAGAGAATATCCTAACCTCTAGGGGTGTCAACGATTCAGTTCTAATCGGGTTTCATGAGATATTAAAGAGCTTCAATGATTTTTTGATATAGCGAAGGATACAAACATAGTTTTGTGTCTATATTAGAATGAGAGCTAGTGGCCATAGTCATGGAAACTGGCTTGCATCCCTCCATTTGTGCACATTTAAGAATTGACAAAGCAAATTATTGTTGGAACAAATATAGACCATTAGAGAATATCCTAACCTCTAGCGGTATCAGGAAACCCAACTGGAACTGAACCGTTAGGGATGTGTGTCTGCTTTGACCCGAACCGAATATGACCAGAATCAAAACTCGGTTTGGTTCAGGTTTCAATTCTCCTCCTCCCTTTTTTTTGGACCCCGTCTTCACAAGGTAAAGTTCAAAAAAGCAGCCTTGGCTTATAACTGTTGTGGTCTACTGTCATATATTATACGAGCAATTCTCTCATTAACATGATGTTTTTTATCTTCACAAGAGATGGACATGCCGAAAATCCTGCACAAAGCGTGCAATTGCTGGTTGGAAGCAAATCACCTTTTTTGAACTTCAACGAAACAAAATACGAATAATTGATAAGCATATAGTAGAAGCAGATGTCTGACTACAATTTGATCGGTCAAATCTATAACATCATATACTTCTCTTTTGGGTTACAAAAGAGGCATGTGTCTTACCTCAGCACCGTGCAACCAGAAAGAAGTCTCTCTAGCAATCAACCATATGGGCATAAATGACATGGTCACTATCATATGATAAAATTCTATCTACAGGCAACTACTTTGAACATTAACGTTTCCTACACAGTTCCTCAGGTTATAAGTTGAGATTGTACATCTTGTTTCTTCTTCAACTACAACACCTGGAGAACTTGCAAATTAGACCAGGATATTATCAAATTGAATAGTAACTTCATTTCAAGTTCACCTGTGCCTCGAAGACAAACCTGTGAAGACTTTTTCTCTTGTTCCCACTCCAAAAGTTCTCTCGCTGTTGTTTTAGAACTTAAGTATCAACATTTTCAAAGCGCTCCATTTCAGCCTTCAAAATGTAAAACAAACCAAAGAATGAAAACCTAATGACAGATGGGTGGAACACCAAGCAATTTGTCACCAAGCAAATCGTCAACTGACAAGATAGAGATTTCACACTAGTACACTAAGTGTCCTAGCATGGCAACTATCCTCAGCAAGAAATATTGTTTAATAGTCACATTTGCTGTGCATAAAGCTTTTTAAATGAATCTTTTATACACAATTGAAAGGGAAGAGAAAAATAACAATGTAGCGCATTTGTCCCAAGTTTTATTGGTCCAGGAGTAAGGTAGTCATTAATCAATCAAAATAGATTATGTTGAGATGATCTCAACGAATGACTAAGAATAGAATGACAATAGAAGCAATCCCCCTATATATTGCATCAGACAGAAACCAAGAAACTTCAAAGTTATATTCACAATAAAAATAAGAAATTATTTTAATAAGTACCAATCTCCATGTTCATCAATCATCAAGAAAAACCAATATCGAGTTCGGCTCCATGGTCATAGTTGACAACTCAGCTTTAAATTCACAATAAAAATGAAAACTAAAGTATCAATTATAATATAGAAGGGTATAAGTATTCCATAGTAATATTTTCTCACCTAGCTCAAACCTTTCAAGTTCTTCTAAGTCATCCTCAATCGAAAGGGAAAGTGGCACAGATCATGGCCAATCTTGAGCACATATAAAAGGCTCCACCATACTTGGGGTGAAAGAGTTACGGAACACGTCATATACATGACCTTCTATATTTAATGCGGCCTCTGATGCTACAATCAAGATGAGCACGACCAAAATAGCTCGAGCAATGGAAGGGAAGAGGATACGATATCTCGAAGAATTCACTTCCCACCAAAATAAGATATCAAAGCTGGATTATAACGTTCAAATCCTTCCGTCAAATACTTATCTAATTCAATTTTTCCTTCAAATATTGTTGTACTATTTGGCTAAGATACTTTGTAATCACAATGTCTGCACCAGTCACAGGGGACTTTGACACACTCATTGTCCTTGTACTCTTCAACCTCAAGTTGCCTTAGGGGTATATACTAGTGCAGTATTGCTTGAACAATGACGTCAGAGATGCCGTTACTCTTGTGAAGTTCTTGTTTGCATACTCCCACTTATATCGATGGTCAAGTATGCAGGCAATAAACAAAGCAAGACTCGTGTTATTCACATTTCCAAAATATTTATTGAATAAGATCTTCATTCTCTTGGCCATTTCCTACAAACTTTTGTCCTCATTCTCCCAACATCCGTCAATCATCATAGAAACTCCATAGACATCCTTCGCCATATCATTACCGGTAACATAAGAACTTGATACTTTTAAAGTCGTATCATTGAACAACTTCATAAAAGGAAGAAGTCGGCGGGCATACTCACATTCATCACTAGTAGGCAACCCTTTCAACTTGAGAAACTCTTCAACAAATATACTATCTTGAATATCCAATAAAGGTAAAAGCTCTTTGAAACTTCAAAGCCGCTTTTAACATCATGTCGAGTTCCAACGAGTCTTCACATCCAAGCAGACAAGACTCTTGGACTCAATATTCTCTAGCTCAATGCAACTCTTATTAATTCATCCTTGGAAAAGAAGACCTCATATAATGCATAGCCAAGCATATGCTAACGATGGAATCATCCATATCTTTTAACCCCACTCTCATAATCAAACTCAATATATAAGCACAACATTTCACGTGGAGTAATTCGCCCATTAATACTAGAGAGTTCTAAGAGTTAAGTCTCTTTTTCAAGTATTGAACTCCCTACTCATTTGAGCTCACATTATTTACGATGATAGAAAATACCCATTGAATTCCCCAACAAGTCAAGCATTTCTCAATTACTCTTCCTATAATCTTGGCAGAATGACCTCAGATTTAACAAAATTTAAAATTTTCTTTTGTAACTTCTAATCAACATCTACAAAATAAGCAGTGAGACACATGTAACTTAAATTCTGATAAGAGGTCCATGTGTTAGTAGTAAGACAAACTATAGGAGATGTATTAGAAAAATGTCTCTTCACTTTGCTTCTTTGCTCCACGTATAACTCATAACGATCATGCAATATTTTTACTTTTCTCCATGTTCACATATAGGTATTCCTTACATCTAGCCAATTGATTACGCATGGAACTAGTCCCTTGACTAGTAGAAGAATCAATAGGATCCCCACAATATAACCATTCGGCCTCTTTTTGGCTCTTGTCTGCGCAAGAAATCCTTTTAAAGACTTCCCACACAGTAGATCTCCTTCACAATCTATCTGTGACACTAAAATCACTCATTGAAGACACATATCAATCATTCTATCTATGACAATTACAACCTAAAATAATTATTAAAATAAGATATAATGTGTCAGGTGCAATTTTTCTCAACATACACAAACATAATTTCAAATAGAATCACGATCCATTAAGTAAACGCAAAAACCTGAATTAAATAAAGGGCAACTTCAAATTTAAGGCATAACGACAATATAAGTGCCAAAAGTTTCGTACGGTGCTTACTTTAGTGCCAAAAGCTTTTGCCATAAAATTTAAGTGTCAAATTGGAGAAAAAACAATCACATAAGTGTTTCCGGCAAAAAATTCTTGCCAAAAAAGTGACGTGGCTTTTATTATAAAAATTTAAAGCCGATTTGGCATTTTTATATTAAAAATGAGTCCACATGGACACCCTAAACGACTTGACTAGCTTGGCTAAAAACAATGTCGCACAAAACCCACCCCAAAAGTGGCGTCACACGAGCATCTCTCAAAATAGGCATTGTTCGGTCACTGTCATTGAACTGTTGCGTTTTTTCCTCTCTGTCACCGTCATTCAATCACCATCGTCATTGCTCACTCATCGTTGCTTGCTCAAGGTTCATCAATCCTCTCACTCGCTTATTTTGGCACAAAGGCATCGAATTTGCATATGCCGCCCCTCAGAGCTTGCTGAACATAGAAATTGGGAAAAAAACACTGGAAAAAATGATGTTGAGACTCCTAATGGATGAGTCAATCAAAAGGATGAAGTGATCCTTATAGGCCAAGGAGATGATAAACGAGCAAAAGCTATTCTGAAGGAGACATTGGCAGAACAAGCTAAAAAGGAAAGAAATCAGAAAGCCAAGACACTAGTACAGAGACAACCAACTCAACCCCCATGACTAGAAAAATCTGCTTCTACTGTTGCTATCCTAGCTCAACTCCAAGATGATGTTCGGGAAATCAAGACTACCATATCTTCCATCTCCCGATATCTAGTAAAACTTAAACAATCCTGCCTGAGGTTAGAATGTTACAATCCCCTCCACCCTGTTCCAAAGGAACCTAAACCTCTTACCTCCTCCCAGCAAAGAAAACGCACTCACACCTCTTTGATATTATTATTTTTTGTACTCTTGTTTTCTTATTGCTGATGTTAGCTGGACTCCCGTGCTTTTGAATGAATGAAGTTAACTTTTGCACACTGTCCATAGTTCTTATTTTTATCTCTTTTGCTGATGACAAAAAATGGGGATAAAGACACTAGGAATGCCATAACTTTTGTACGGCGCTCATTTGAATGCCATAATTTTTTTTTTCGCTCACTTGAATACTAAAAATTTGAAAAAGTGATCACTTGAGTGCCATCAGCCATTCGGCAGCCGGAAATTCGACATGGATGCTGGAAAATCAGACATGGACGCCGGAAAATCAAACATAGACGCCGGAAAATCTGACGTTTTATGCTTTTTTATCATTTTTTTAGTTTTATTTGGCCAATCTAATTTGCAAATGGGCACGATGAAGAACTTCATCTACCCCATGATTGGGGTACCGTAGTACTCATCTTACCCATGGTTGGGGTACTTTAGTACTTAGGAATTTTGGCTAGCTAAGCCTAAATCCGACGAGGGCTCCACCACACGCCTCGCCGCTCAAGACTTCCTCCTCACTCCACTTATCATACTTATCGAACGTGTTCTTGTATAGTTCCGAGTTGCCTTTCATCTAGAGCTTGGTTTGATGATGCCAAGTGGGCGCAAGCACATGTAAGTGAATGAGCCAGTGATCCTGCCTCCGACAGCACCGATCAGAGCTCGCTCAAAGACGGAGAGGATCTTAATGAGGGATTACACTTTGGGGCTATTTCCTGAGTTGGGTTTTAGGAGGGGAATTAGGGTTTTCGAGAGAGAAGGTTGTGGAAGAGAAATTGAAGCCGGCGGTGGGATGTGCAGAGGTCATGGGGGGTCTCAAGGGTAGAGGCAAAATGAGGGAGTTGAAGTGAGTAAAGAGACTCGTGAATTGGGATGGAATCGGGTGGTGATTGAGGTGCGGAAATGGAAGGTCAAGAGATGCAGAGAGCCTTCCCTCCATTCTTTCTCCTAAGCTTTAACTCTCGGTTGCCTTGGCTGATCAAGCTTCTAGCTCATGGTGGAACACCTTTGCCCAATTGCAGAAAATGGGGGAGGAGCTGATCGGTTGTTTGTTGGCGAGAAATCGTTCCCTCTGGCCCCCAACTTTTGGCATCCCCATCTTTGTTTCACTCGCGGTGGCCATTGTGGCTTGAAACTTCAGCAGCCATGGCCGGCTAAAGCTTAGAGCTTGAGTGGCCATGGTAGACCCTCTCTCTCTCCCTAATTTTTTATTTTTCTTTTTTTTTCTCCCTTCACGTTTTTCTCTCTTTTCTTTTATGTTACATGACGTGGCAATAAATTCATCCTTTTTTTAAAAAAAAAATTTGCATGTAGATATGAAAAATTAAATAAAAAATCTACGTAGGACGATTTGCCGGAAGTGGCACTCTAGTGAGCAAAAAAAAATTATGGCACTCAAGTGAGCGCTATATGAAAGTTATAGCACTTCTAGTATCCTTATCCCCAAAAAATGGGAGATATATAAATACTTGATGTGATCATGTCTAAGCCAACATTTGTTGATTATAAAAATCATTAGTCTTTACTCGGCAAAGCCAAACCCTGAGGCTGATAGAGAAGGTGTAAGAGGGCCAAGCCGAAGCTTCCTAGCAATTAGAAATTTCCATTTTGGTCGCCAGTGAAGAAGGTAAACTTCCTTCCCAATCACACACCAACTATTTGTTGAAATGCTCGAACGATTGACCAAGCCAGTACGTGCTTGATTCAGCGATTTCCTTTCTATTTATGTGCTTAATGATTCCATATTCATGTTTCTGATCGATTGATTGCTTGTTTTATGCATTTTGGATCGTGTTTTTGCATAATACTTGAGTCGGCCTCCATAAATACCCTCGCCGGAGCATTCGAACCTTGCCGGAGTGCGTTCTCACGGCCAACGACCATCCAAGATAGTCCTCTCTTATCCATTTGATATGTTAATGCATGTTCTAATTGTTAGATTAAATGGTTAGATCAGAATTTGTTGTGTTAGTAGAATTGTTCTTGGTTAGGATAGTTTCATGATAGGTTGTTTAGCCTAGAAAATGCCGGCTGGCGATGGTCTGGCGATGGTCCGATGGTGGCTGGTAGGTAGAGGGCAATAGGATGATGCTTTAGGACCATTGGTAGTGGTTGGAGCATCGGCGTAGGGTCGCCAGAGATGCGGGTGAAGTCTCGGTGAGGGAAATATGTTTTAGTTTAGATACATACCACTTGTTCGACAAAATGCCCAAAAGAACAATCAAAGAAACGGCACCGTTTTGGCACCGTTCTTACCGGAGGGTCAGTCGGAGACTAGTTAGGCCGGTCCAACATAGTTGAACTGGTTTGAACCAGTCCGGTTTATTCCTAGGGGAATAAAATAATAATAAATAATGAAAAAAAGAAAAAAAATAGAAAAATCAGGAAAAAAATTTTAAAAATAGGAAAATTCAGAAAAAATTGAAAATTTTAGAAAATTCATTAAAAGTGAAAAATTTTCAGAAAATTAATAAAAAATGAAAATTTTGAGAAAATTCATAAAAAATGGAAAAAAATTCATAAAATTTATAAAAATGGGGAAATTCAGAAAATTCATAAAAAATTAAAAAAATTAAAAATGTGGAAAAATTAGACTTCTAGAAGTAGGAAAATCAAATGAAAATTTTTTCAAAAAAAATCAAAAATAAAAAATTCCAAAAATTGCAGAATAATTTAGAATACTTGTGGCCACCCCTTTTGAGTAACGTTAGAATTTTTTGCGGTGCACAAGTTGTTCTTTTGAAAAGTCTCTAGTTTAGAGGTTAAAAGGGGCTTAACCCCTAAAAAGGGCCTAACCGCCAAAAGGGGCCTAACGACTAAAAATACACAACCCCTAAAAATGAACAAGCCTTTAGGACTTCACTAGATCTTGATTGTTTTGATTGATTTTCCTTTTTAGGGACGATATTAGGATTGTTGATTTGTAATTTGAATTGATTGTGCTTTTCATAATTAATTGATTCCTCCTTGTTTAGAATGATTAGGACTGGCGGATAAGCCTCGAGAAATTGCATGCTATGCAATTTCAATATCGAAGTCATTAACGTAACCAAGTCCCCCTATCCATGATAACTCCGGTTTGCAAAAATCGAGATGATTCTCCCATGTCTCGATAGAGTTTCTAGTCAAATATTAAAGACTAATGATGACTTCAAAATGAAGTGTAGATTAAATAGACTATATTAGAAAACAAATACCCGCTGTCTCGTGAGATATGATCGGGGAGAGACCCTCGTCCATTTAGTGACGGGACACCTTACCATTCGTGATGAACGAAAGCACCTCCAAGCGCGCTTCGGGCAGGGCGCGGCGAGACATTTGCATTTGTTCTTGATAGTATATAAAAGACAACTGATATTTGGGAAGAAAAAAGATCACAAATCTGTTCTATTCGTAAACAACACCAATGAACTAAAAGATCAGCCGATGACAATATTTGTGTCAATGTTGGACATATCATGTCATTAGTGATGTTGGAGCAACGACCATTCTAGATGATTGCTGCAGGAGTCTAATATAGCCGTTGCTGCTTAGAAATGCACACCAGAAAAGAACCGAAAGACACCACAGTACCGGAAACGAGCTTTCTTGCAGACTTGGCAGAGCCATCAACATAGGGACAATAGAAGCAGCTATTTCCGGCTAGCTTGCAAATACTTAGGATAAAGGATTGTATGGCCATTTCTATCTCTAGATAGAAGCACCAACTGATCTCTAATAGTTCTTTGCTTCTCTAAGACATCTCCAACGAGATCTTGAAGGCCATATGTTAGATGCACAATATATACAATCCAGAAATCTACCGAAAGCTATGTTCTTAGCAAAAAAATGTTTCATTCTCTTATGATCTTCACTATAGAGTTCTTGATGGCTTGTGATTGTGAGAAAGATCAAGTGTACACGCGTAATAGCAACACTTGATTCTTGATAGTGTGATCTATCATTTGATAGGATGGGTGTTTGCAGGTGGTAACTTTTCTAGCAAGTTATTAGTGCAATTCAGCCTAACTTGTGTCTGCTAGTGGGGACAGTGGATGTAGGCTTTGGGATAAAATCAAACTACTATATATCGTTGTATTCTATTATTTCTCTCACTCTTACTTACACTAGCAATCAACCTATTCATGTTATTTTATCAATTTGTTTAACCTGATCTTTGCATGATAACTACCAATTTCCACAAAATTGTCAAAGTCTTTTATAAAAAAAAAAAAAACCTATTCACCTCCCTCTAGGTTGTATTGTTTGCCCCCAACAATAATGATAAGTTTTTATGTTAGAATGTTGAAGATGTGCTTGAATGCTCGAATGACTGAGTTGAATGTGTTCTAGGAGTAGATGAATGTGCTTAGGCTCATGTGCTTGTGTTCGACGATTGCTAGAAGATTTGAAGTCTTTTCTGACCTCCCTGTGTTCCTTGATTTTTACGGGAAAATTGATTTAGAATTAGAAAAACTTGTCTTCACATGCATTATAGCTGTTACATAGCTTTAATTTGATATAAAGTTCATTAAATTTGAATGTCATTAAGGCTATGAATTTTGAGTCCAAAGATACCAAAGAAAAGTGGAGCTAGATCCGAAAATGTTGTCTCCACATCGACCATATTTGTTTTGCAAATAATAAATAGTCGGAGGACTAGTTTACAGAAGCTCAAAATTGCAAGAGAGTTCTTGCAATTCAAATCCCCAAAATTTCATGAAATTCTATCGAAAATAAATCGGTCAATTTGGATGAATAAGATCAAAGTTAGAATTGGCTTACAAAACTGATACAGATTGTGTCCTTGAGGTAAATTGCATAATTTCACATAGTTGGGGGTCTTTTTTGACAAAAGGCAAAAAAATAAAGTTGCACAGAATTTTTACCCGAATTTTTAAAGAGTCGGGTTGGAACAGGGCATAATCTGGAGCAATCGGGTTAAATTGAGTTTTCTATATTAATTTGACCACAATTAGGAAATGTCATCTAAATGAAAGTTGAAGTAAACATCATAAGATTTAAGTAAAAATTGGAATAACTATATTTGGAATTTGTTCAGGCTTTTTATTGAATTAAAACTTAGACGGTCAAAATCAAGGGCAAAACAGAGAAGTTGACAGTTTGGTCAACTAATTGACTTGGTGGATTGCAAGGCTAATAAGCCTAAATGCATGTTTATTTGACCTTGAGTTGTGATAGAATTGATGATTGATTGCTTTGATCATGATTAGCAATGCATGATCCTTTGGCGGATAGCTTAAGAATGGAAATTAGACTCTAATTAGGTGCGTAGTGATTTAGCCCGCTCCCTGAGATATTAGCAAAAGGGGGCTAATAATCACTTAGCATTAATCAATTAACCCTTAGTTGATTATGACATTGATGGGTAATTGAAATTTATGATTGAACTTGCTAATGTGTGGATTAATGAATGATGAGATTGATGGCGAAGACCGGCGGCCGAGAGCTAAGAATGGTGGTCCATGGTGGTGTCTAAATTTAGTTTTACTAGCTTAGCTTGGTATTAATTGAGCTCGCTTAGTTAATAAACATTGGAATTGATAATCAAAATAGCTTAGAACTTGGTTAAAATAGTCTAGCTAGTAAATAAAAATCAAAATTAGACTTAGAATCACTTTTCTTATTGAATATGTAGCTTAATTGTCACGCCCCGTACCCCACGAAGCACAAACATCCCTCTCGATCGATTATAGTGCAACGCTCTCAGGAAGTGTCGCCAACCCAACACGAAATCAGAGATAAGGCACATGCGAAAACAACGTATATAAATATATATATACACCCGTACAAAATAAACACGTGAGACCAAGGCAGAACAACCCTCACACGAGAATATATGCTTGTATTACTATAGGAAGACCTTGTTACAGCATTTACAAAATACATAACATAAATATATACAAACCCAAGTGGATCAGTGAACGGCCACTAGACAAAAAGGTGTAGGTGGCTGGGGTGAGTCTAATTAACCCTAAAATGAGGATTACAGTCAAAAAGGTACTTTCCTCCCTACCAAACTCCGGTTCCCCTATGGCTCCCAATCCGGATCTGACGACTTTGCAGACTCTTCTGAAGAACTCTCGGAGGGCTCAGACTCTTCCGACTCCATATCCTGCGCTACAGGCCATTCATCTTCGGAATCCAGCTCCAACTTCGGATCTAAGTAAAGACCTAACTCTTCATCAGATCCTATCTCGACGACTTCTCTATCTTCGTCTAGGTATAGGTCTAAGTCCATCGGCTCTGGCTTCGGTTCTTCCTCTTCCATCGGTTCGGGGTCTTCATACCACATCTCAGGTATCGGATTCACATCAACCTGCTCGTCTATGGCATGGGGATCCACAATCTTGCCATCAGCCATCTGTGGAATCATCACCCCACCTATATCTATCGGACAATTGAATGTCCTGAGGGGTTGCCCGATATTTCCATCTGCATCTTGCAGGCACCAAGCTACGTACTCCTAAGTCTGGTAAAAATACTCACCCACGTTCACGAAAACTACCGAGTGTGTGACATTCCGAAATTCCACCAATTGAAATTTATTGAATAATTGAATTTTATGAGATGTGCTCGTAGTAAGTTCTCACCCGAAACTGATCATTCCTGAGAATGCTAACCATTAGGGAAAGGCTAATAGGGGAATTAAATTCGTGCGACTAAAGAAAATTCGATCGTGAATGGATTTCGACCATTAAATCGCGTAAGTGATATTTTGAGCCACTGTTGGCCGATCAAGGATAGTTTGGGGTCAGTTCGCCACTGTCCTAGTAGTGGATCGTAGGTGATTCCGTTGGACCACGAAACGACTTGACGAATGATTTTGAAATTATACCGAACGATCGTACCCCTCGGATCAAGTGATTGATCTTCGCGATTTTAATGACAACCGAGGTCGTCATGCACCGAACGAACTTGCACGTGACTCGATTCAGCGAATTTCCCCAGCAAGCCGCCCGTTAGCTCGAGAAACACTCGGGTTGCGTTTAATAGAATTTAATTATGGAAATTTTGCCCAAATTAGACACCGGAAAATTAGGAAATCACGCCGGAACGTTAGGACGACGTTGCACGTGACACATGTCAATTTTTGGTGTGCTCAATTCCTTCGGAAAAATTTGATTTCAGCAAGAAACGGAGAATTGGACCATTTTACCCTTGAGAATTTCAAAAGGGTTAGTTTTGAGGGCAAATGGCGTTTTGGTCATTTCCGCCATTGGTCAAAGTGGACACTATTTAGTCCAACACACTTTTCTCTCTCTTCTTTCTCCCCTCTCCATCGTGAAGACCCCCTCCCCCATTTGGTTCTCTCTTTTTTTTTCCTTGCCGTGAGTTCTCCCTTGGCCGTTTCTCTCCATCGCCGGCGCCGCCGCTTGCCACGCCGCCGGACCGTCACCTTGCCGTCGCCGTGCCGCCCTCCAACCTCACCGTCTCTCTCTCTTTCCCCTCTTTCTCTCTCTCCCCGTGACCCATTTCCGGCCGTGCAAGACCCACGCGCAAGCCACGCCATCGCCGTCCAAGCCGATCGCCGCCACCCGGAAGTTGTACGTCGTCGCCGTTGTCCCCGATTAAGGGCAGCCGCTTTCCGTTCTAGCCGTTTTAGCCTAGAACGCGGTAAGTCATTCTCTAATCCCGATTTAGGATTTCGGGTATCGCCGAACAATTTGATTTTGGGTGAAATTGGACTTGTGCGGGTGCGAAATGTTGGGGCTTTAGACCGGGAATGTATGGCGGGCCTTAAGGAATTAATTTGAAATTTTTGGAGGACGATTTGAGGGAATTTTAAGCTAAAAATCACTGTTCACGAGGCTATGATGCTCGGTTCGGGACGCAAGTTGGATTTCTAGAACCGAGATTTAATGGTGAGAAAGTTCCGTGAAGGACCGGAATCAATTTGGCGTCGTTTGGTGGGAGAAAAATAGAAATTTATGTATTTCACGTGTGTTTTAATTATAATTGAGCTGTGGTGGTAGAATTGTGTGTGGATTTGTGCAATGGGCTTGTGTAAATATGTTTGATTCGTGCACATATGGGTTCAATTGAAATGATTGTTCAATTGACCAGGTGATATGTTGAGTTAGTCAACGCGGGTGAGTCGCGCCTAAACCCAATTTAGGACTTCGGGTATCGACGGGTAGTTTCGGACAAAATCAGTATGGAATTAGGTGCGGAATTACATGGATTGGTAGTGGAAATTTTATGGCAGGCCTTGGGATTTAATTCGGGCATTAATTATTGGAAATTCAGAAAATGGGGGCTGCGAATTACTGTTCATATGCCTCGAATCACTGTTCACAAGCTGTGGATTACTGTTCACGGGGCTGTGATGGTCCGATTGGGACGCAAGTTGAATTTTTGGAACCTAGAAATTATGGTGAGAAAGTCCCGTGAATGATTGGAATTAATCCGATGCCATTTGGTTGGAGAAAATTGGCAATTTACGTGTTTTGGGCATGTTTGAATTATTCTAGATGGGGTTGATTTAATTGAGTGTTTATTTTTGTGTTATATGAAGTAACTTGAGGATGAAATGAGGATGTTTCGAGGCTGGAGTGAGACTGAATAGAGTGTCGGATGTTGTGGGATGGAATTGGCGAGCTTAGGGCTCGATTTAAGGACAAGTGGTGTCAGTTTGGTGTGTGGTAGTATGGTTGGATTGTGGTGTTTAATATGCTCGGAAATGTCGAAATTATGCCTATGAACGTGGCTGTGTTTGTGGGTCCATGAGTGGCCTTGTGTGTTTATTGAACTGTGATTGATGGATTGAAATGTGTTTGATTATGTGCACGCGTGGGCCAGATTAATTTAATTGTTGAAATTGGCCATGTCGAATGCTGAGTGAGCATGTTGTATGTGTTAATTGATGCGTGCATAGGCCGCGTGTGATGGGCCAGTTGAGTGTGGTAAATGCTTGATGAGCATGTGCATGAGTAAGAAAGAAAAGTAGTCTGGCATGTGATTGTAGAAGTTATGTGAAGATGTGTAAGTGCGAGAATGGGATCGGGCCGAGTATCATAAACTCGGGCAGCGATCACGTAGTTCTGATGCATTTGGCACAGGCTGAGGCTCGAAAGAGCATGATTGAGTTCGGTCCGAGGCACGATCAGCTCGGGTGAGACCGGGATTGGACCGAGGCATTATAAGCTCAGGTTTCGATCATGTAGGCCTGTCGCATTTAGCGCGGGCTGAGGAAAATGTGAATGTGGGATCGGACCGAGGCGTGTGATGCTCGGGGCGCGATCAAGTGTGAATGTGGGATTGGACCGAGGCATTACAAGATCGGGTTCTAATCATGTAGGCCTGTCGCATTTGGCGTAGGCTGAGTTGGGTTTCAATTATGTAGGCCTGTCGCATTTGGCGCGGGCTGAGGAAAGTGTGAATGTGGGATCGGACCGAGGCGTGTGATGCTCGGGGTGCGATCGAGTGTGAATATGGGATTGGACCGAGGCATTACAAGCTCGGGTTCCAATCATGTAGGCCTGTCGCATTTGGCGTAGGCTGAGTTGGGTTTCAATTATGTAGGCCTGTCGCATTTGGCGCGGGCTAAGGAAAGTGTGAATGTGGGATCGGACCGAGGCGTGTGATGCTCGGGGCGCGATCGAGTGTGAATGTGGGATCGGACCGAGGCGTGTGATGCTCGGGGTGCGATCGAGTGTGAATGTGGGATCGGATCGAGGCGTGTGATGCTCGGGGCGCGATCGAGGGGCCTGAGGCGTGAACTAGTACGCGGGCCAGATGTGGTGAGTGGTCGCAGTGTACCTGAGGCGTGTACGTTTATGCGGGTCACTGGCGAAGAATGCGAAAGAGGAAATGAGAATGGACGGAATAATGGAATAAGAGTAGTACATGCGCGTGTTTACATCTGACATGATTGAGTTTGAATGATGTTGTGCGCATGTTTGAGCCTGACAATATTATTGTGGTGCCTGCGATGTGATGTTTCAGTGTGTGTGAATATATGTATGTGATTGCGTAATTGTCTGGAGGTACGTGATAGCCTAGGTTAGGTTTAGGGGTGAACTTACTAAGAAGTGTCTCACGGTTGTTTTCAACCAAATATTTCAGAACCCCGACAGGACCTGTGAACCCTCCACCACCGCCGCCAGTATGAAATTGGATACCAGTGCACACGGAGTACGATGTGGTAGAGTTTTCGGTGGGTTTTCAGAAGGATAACATTTTTGGAAGTTAATAGTTACTGGTTCGGGGTGTTTGTAATAATAATGGATATTGTAAACATTATGGTGTAAGTTTGGCAATGAGAACGAATATGTTCATTCTTCCTGATTGTTTCCCCAGTTCTTAATTGTCCGGGTTTATTTGTTGATATCCGCTGTGGTAGTAAACCTCTGATGGCATTTTGAGGTCAGCGATATTCCTGGGACGTCGCTTAAATCGACCAAAGGCGGTGTCGCGTGCCGTAGGGGTTCGGGGCGTGACAGAGTGGTATCTCACATATGCCTCCCCGTTTCCAGTGGGGTGCAACCTCGAAGTCGAGTAGATCCGCGTCGGGATCCCAAAAAGCGGTGGCGGCTTCGGCATGCTCAAGGCTGGGGGCCTGAAAAGGTTGGTTATTACAACCGTGAGACAAATCTCAGCGAGTACAACCCCTAAACCTAGGCTAGGCTAACATGCATTCTCCTAACAGGCATAAACAATCAATATAGCAATACAAAATCACAATCATTTTTCGATCAGGGCTCTCGGCCCAGATCACTTACCTGGCTACCCCTGCAGGTTAGTATTTCAATGTAATTCTCAACTCACATACACGATCACGCTATTCAGACGTACATCATACGCATGCTCACGCTCATCAGTGTTCGTATCACAAGCCATTTACCGAGTCACGCACACTCACATACTGGCCCATGCATTTCTATGCATGCATATGTTATTTTCATGTCAAATTCATATCTCGACCCACTGGCCCATACTAGCACACTGGCAAATGTTCAATTTATTATTACGACCGGAAGGCCACGATTGTGAACCCGATCCGAAGGCCCACAACTCTTCGCGGCCAGCGTAAAAACGCATCACTTGGCCCAGTGTCTCTAGCCTGCTACAAAGTGCACGAGGCGCAATACCGATCTCCTTACGAGCCAAAGCCGGCTACAAAGTGCATGAGACTGATCGTCTTCCGGACATGCCAGGTATCGTCCTGCTACAAAATGCATGAGGACGGCATGACCCGAAGGCCTTAAGTAATCACATGGCACACTGTCAATTTTTTTTATCTAAGCCCGACGTAAAACGCATCGGGTAATTAGGTGATCACATGCTCATAGCAGGCACCCATTTCCACACAATTTCATCACATGCCCCACTCTCGACATATACAATACGTGACCATGAAAAATGCACATGAGCATCAGCAAGGTACAAGCACTCAATTAAATCAAAGCCACTATACAATGCCCAATTTATAAATAGTATGCTCACTTGGTCAATTAATACCGTGTAGCCCAATTCCAAATACACAATTCAAGCTATCAATTGATCAATCACACTTCGCACGATTCAGCCACACGAGCACGCAACATGATATTTCCCAATTAAACACCATTGATCACCAATCAATCAACAACCAATCACTTTGGGTAATCCCGGCCATTCAGCCAACAATTCTTGATGTCCAATATAATCCGGCACATTCCTCAACAATGTGGACAGCTACTATTTCCTCAATCTGGGCCCAATAATTATCTATAATAATCTCACTAAATTCCTCAGATTTTATTTCCACCAATCAGTCCTCAATCCAGTCCGAATTATACACCGATAATATCTAAACCAGTCCAGAGTACGCATTATTAGTCCTAATCGGGTTTAGGAGTTATGCTCACTTAATTCTAGACCACGATAACGAGGAACGGCGGCCGATCACTGGTGAACGGCGGAACCGGCGGCGGCATTCCCGGCGGACAACGTACAGTCGACGTACGGTCACCATACGGACACTGTACGAAACCATACGAACAGTGATGTATGGCGATGTACAGAGACGTACAGACGGGCTGGAGGTCACGGCGGCAGCAGCTCGGCCGATTGAGCTCCGGCGCAGCGACGGCTTGCTCCGGCGGTCCTTTGGCCGGATGGAAAGAAAGAGAGAGAAAGAATGGGGACGAGGGAGAGAGAGGACGGACGGGATGAGGGTGAGGCTAGGCGGCGCCGGCGTCCAGCAGCTCCGTCGAACGGCGGCTCCGGCGGTGCTCCGGCGAAAATGGCCGAGAGAGAAAGAGAGAGAGAGAGAGAACGGCGGAGGAGGGGCTACTCGGTGGTGTTCTGGGCGAATGAGGGGGAGAGGAGAGAGAGTCTGGTCCAAGTTGGTCAAATAAAGCAGCCCAATTGTGCCACGTGTCGCCGATCCAGACCATTTGACCAAAATACCCCTAATCCGACAATCGATATTCATTTCAGCCCAATAATTGATGGGCAAAATGGCCTTTAGCCCCAATAATTCAGCTGATAAGTACTCTTAATTATCCCAAATATTTTTCCTAAAATTCGGAATTGAAAACGGCCTAGGAGTAAAACGGTCATTTTTTCGGTCCCCGGGCGAAATTCCAATTTTTGGCTATACCCATCCCAAAAGGGTGTGGCCAACATAATATGGCATCGGAATCGCGAAAATGGCCTCTTAAGCCTTCGAAAATCGATCGCAAAGTCCTAAGGATTAAAATAATATTATTTTTCACATTCGAAACAAAATTTCAATTTTTGCCCGTAACAACTCTAAATGTGCGTGGCCACCCTAAAATGTCATCGGACTTGAAAAATAATCTCATACGGGTTCAAAAACCAATGTCGGCGCCCATAGGGGTAAAATAGTAATTTTTGACTTCCGGGTTGAAATTTCATTTTTTGCCCGTACTATCCCCAAACGTGTGTGGCCAGTATAATACGACGTCAGAATCGTGAAAATAACTTCTCAGGCCTTTAAAAATCGATACCGAAATCCGGGTCCAATTTCGTGGCCAAAACTCGCTAATTTTCAATTTTCAAGGTCTCTCACTAACGAGCGGCTGTTTAGAGGTTACGCGTATCGACCTAGAGTTATCTGAGTCATGACGGTCCTGATCATTAAGAGAATGAGAAATTATCACTAGTTCCAGAGGTCGCGATCGTTCTGTTCAAATTCCGGACTGGTTGGCCACGTGTATTTTCAGTCGTGCAGAGTCACCTGTAATCCGATTGTACCACGTTGGCCTTGGCCAAACCACATCTATCACTTTTTCCTAAGATCGGCCCACGTTGGCCCAAAATATTCTCTCATCATTTCTCGTGATCGGTGTCCAATTCACGATCGGGTCCCTAGTCCACGTACCATTTTCTATTTAGCCATACCCTATTGGTTAGTATCCTGAGAGTGATCAGCTCTGGGCGAGACTTACTAAAATGAAATGCGAAATAATATCAATTTTATTGGTCCCGGAATTACATCGAAATTCAGGTTGTTACAACTCTTCCCCCTTACAAAAATTTCCTCCTCGAAATTTGTAATCTACACTTATTCTTCAAACAAGTGGGGATGTTGACGTCGCATGGCCTCTTCATTTTCCCAAGTGGCACCTTCCGTTCCGTGGTACTCCCAGACAACTTTGACCATCGGGATCGTCTTGTTCCTCAACACTCGATCTTTCCGATCTTCGATCTTGACTGGTCTTTCCACGTACGATACCTTGTCGTCCATGTCTATCTCCTCATACCTTAGAACGTGAGTCGGATCTGGTTCATATTTTCTTAACATCGACACGTGGAAAACATTATGCACTTGGGATAGATTAGGCGGCAAGGCGAGTCAATAAGTCATATCGTCAATCTTTTCCAATATCTCAAATGGTCCGACGTACCTTGGACTAAGCTTTCCTTTCTTGTCAAATCGAGACAGTCCTTTCATAGGTGATACTTTAAGAAATACATGGTCTCCGACTTGGAATTCCAAAGGTCGTCGTCTCCGATCGGCGTAACTCTTTTAACGACTCTGTGCTGTCCTCAGTCTATCCCGAATAATTCCAACAGCTTCCATTGTCTGCTGTACTAACTCTAGGCTTGTGATACTACGCTCACCAACTTCGTCCCAGCATAATGGCGTTCTACAAGCTCAGCCATATAAGGCTTCAAATGGTGCTATTTGAATACTCTATTGGTAGCTGTTATTATATGCAAATTTCACTAGATGCAATTGCTCTTTCCATTTGCCCTGGAAGTCCACTACACAGGCTCTCAACATATCTTCCAAGGTTTGAATCGTTCTTTCCGATTGGCCATCCGTCTGTGAATGATAGGCCGTACTGAATTATAACTTGGTTCCCATGGCCACTTGTAGACTCTTCCAGAAATTGGCCGTAAATCTTGGATCACGATCCGATGTGATCGTCACTGGCACTCCATGAAGATGTACTATTTACCGCACATATAATTCTGTGTACCTTTCCAACTCAAAGTCCTTTCGCACAGTCAGGAAGTGCGCTGACTTCGTTAAGCAATCCACTATGAACCATATCGAGTCATGTCCTTTCTGGCTTCGCGGCAATCCCGTCACGAAATCCATCGTGATGTGCTCACATTTCTACTCAGGGATCTCCAACGATCTCAATAAACCACCTAGCTTGTAGTGTTGTGCCTTTACTTATTGGCACGTCAAACACTTGGCCACATCTGCCTTCATTCCGTTCCATCAATAATGTTGTCGCAGATTCTGGTACATTTTTATGCTGCCTAGGTGTATACTGTAATTGCTCCTATGAGCTTCCGATAAGATTTCCTCCTTAAGCTCCACGTCATCAGGCACACACATCCTTCCCTGAAATTTCAAAATTCCATTCTCGCTCACTTGGAAGTCTGACTTTCTCTCAGCAGCATCCAACCCAGCAATCTTCTGGATCTCTTGGTCCGTAGACTGTAGTTCCTTAATTCTAACTTGAATTTTCGGTTCAATTCTTTATGCAGCTAGCAAGTTGGACACTTGGCTCATTTCAAATTTGAACTCTGAATCTCTGAGCCTTTCCAATAACGTCCACTCCTTGATCATCAGATGCGCCATACTAGATTTGCGACTTAAGACATCAGCAACTCGATTCGCCTTACTAGGATGATACAATATGTCGCAATCGTAGTCCTTTAGAAGTTCCATCCATCGGCGCTGCCTCATATTTAACTCTTTGTGCGAAAACAGGTACTTGAGGCTTTGATGATCAGTATAAATCTGGAATTTTTCTCCACACAAATAATGTCTCCAGATTTTGAGGGCAAAAACAATAGCAGCTAATTCCAAATCATGCGTCGGATAATTCATCTCGTGGGGCCTCAACTGACGCGATGCATATGCTACTACTTTTCCATGCTACATCAAAACACATCCGAGCCCTCTCAAAGACGCATCACTGTAGATCTCGAATCCTCCAGGTCCAGACGAAATGGTCAACACTGGAGCAATTGTCAACCTGTGCTTTAACTCTTGAAAGCTTCTTTCACACTTATCATCCCACACAAACTTAGTTTCCTTATTAAGCAGTCTTGTCAATGGCATAGCTATTGATGAAAATCCTTCCACAAATCGTCTGTAATAGCCAGCCAAGCCTAGAAAACTCCTGATCTCAGTTACTGAAGTCGGTCTAGGCCACTTAGTCACTGCCTCGATCTTTGCTGGATCTATAGAGATTCCGTCTCCTGAAATAATATGTCCAAGAAATCCTACTCGGCTGAGCTAAAACTCGCACTTGCTCAGCTTTGCATACAACGCATGTTCTCTTAAGGTCTGTAGCACTTCAGCCAAGTGTACCTCATGCTCCTTGAGGCTATTAGAGTACACCAGTATATCATCAATGAAAACTATAACGAACTGATCCAGGAATTTTTTGAACACCCGATTCATCAGATCCATAAAAGCAGTTGGGGCATTCGTTAGTCTAAGGGGCATAACCGTAAATTCATAATGCCCATATTTAGTCCTGAAAGCAGTCTTGGAGATGTCTTCATTTCTGATCCTTAGCTGATGGTACCCGGTCCTCAAATCTATCTTGGAAAACACTAAGACTCCTTGTAACTGGTCGAATAGATTATCAATCCACGGCAGTGGATATTTGTTCTTCACTGTCACTTGATTCAACTGTCGGTAATCTATGCACAACCTTAGAGTTCCATCTTTCTTTTTAACAAATAGGATTGGCGCTCCCCATGGAGACGCACTAGGGCGAATGAAACCCTTGTCCAGCAATTCCTAAATTTGCATCTTCAGCTCCTTCAATTCAGATAGGGACATCCGATATGGTGTCTTCGAAATCGGTTCTGTCCCAAGGGCCAATTCAATCACAAATTCTACCTCTCGCTCAGGTGGTAAACCCGGCAATTCCTGAAGAAACACCTTGAGGAAATTGCATACTACGGATATATCCTCCAACTTAGGTTCTCCCACTGTCGGATCCACAACATTCACCAGATATCCTTCATATTCATCATCTAGCAACTTGATCGCCTCAAGCGAGGAAATCCAAGAGATCGAGGTTCCTCCTCGGTTTCCCTGGAATACAAAACTAGGACATCAATCAGGACTAAATTGGATTGTCCTATCGCTACAATCCAATACAGCTTTCTACTGGACTAACCAGTCCATTCCAATAATCACATCAAAATCGAACATGGCCAATACTGCCAAGTTGATACTCTCTTCCTTACCCCCAATAATTATCTTACAATTGGGGCATCCAAAAGAAACTAACACCCTGTCATTCATAGGTGTCGACACACACAGCACATTCTCAAGCAACACCGGTTTTATACCAACCAACTTAACAAACTGTTCAGAAATGAAAAAATGTGTCGCCCTCGGATCAAACAATACATAAGTGGCATGATCACATAAGGAAATCGTACCTGTGACCATGCTCGGTGCATTCTCAGCTTCCTTGCGCGCCATGGCATAGACCCTTTCTTGAGCTGGTGGCCTTTCCTGATTAGCCGGTGGGGGATTCCCGGCTTGATTCCCTACTCGGAGCTGCTGTTGGGACCTCATCACAAGCGGTCCTGAGGGATGCATTTGTGGGCAATTCTTAATTTGGTGCCCCATGCTCCCATACCTGAAGCACGCTCCAAACATGCTCGGCTGGGGATTCGATTTCCCAATAGTTTTCCTAATGGGCGGGACAAACCGTCAATTGCCAACCATTGGCTTCTTCCCAAGACAACGATTATCTCTATTCGGAATGAATCGTGATCCCGAAGCAGCTGCTCTTTCCTGTTGATCCCGCTCCATAATCTGAGCCCGTCTAAACATCTCCCCGTAATCCTTAATATCGCGTGACAAAATCAGACTCTGAAGATCCGGCTTCAGTCCATCCCGGAATCTTCGAGCTCTGTCTCGCAGATTCTCTACCATTGTCGGTGCGAACTTCGCCAGTCTTACAAATTTCGCTTCATATTGGTCAACAGTCATCTGACCTTGGCGTAATCGCATGAACTGCATCAATTTCTTTTCTTGGGCGTTCTCAGAGAAATACTTCTCATAGAAATGCTCAACAAATACTGCCCAAGTTAGAGCCGTTCCTTCAGGAAATATGCTCCTTTATGTAGCATTCCACCGATCATTGGCACCGTCCTGTAGCTGATAAGCTGCTAACATCACTTTCTCTTCATCGGTGCATCCCAAAACTTTAAAAGTTTTCTCCAACAATTCCACCCATCTCGGTGCAGTCTCGAGGTCACCACGACCATGAAATTGAGGCGGCTTCAACTTTATGAATTGTTCCACTAATTGGGGCATCTGTCTAACCCCTGCTGGTTGAACCTGCCCTTGCTAGGCTTGATTTCCTCCAACACCAGCATTCTCATTAACTACAGCAGCTGCAGCATCAGCAACTTGGGCTGTCGCATTATCTCTCTCTTAAGCTTGCCTATCCATCATATTTCCAATTCTCTCTAACACTCTAAGGACTCCTTCCATACGCGGATCTTTCGCAAGTCTAACATTAGCTCTGGGGTCTACTGCAGCTCTAACATCAACTCCAGGGTTTTCTATCACTCTTGCACCCATATCGATATCTTCTACAGCTCTAGCCTGAGCACGACCTCTACCTCTTGTTCCTCTTCCAACGCCCCTTCTAGGGACTCTTCCTACACCTCTTCCTTCGCTGCTCATGATATTAGCTTCCTACCACTCTCCTACTTACTATAATTCTACTAAGGAATTAATGACTTAAACCAATCTAACCCAGTCTAAGTCCTAGGCAGGTATCAACAACAATCAAACAATCAGCATGTGGTCTAACAACATAACACTTCACTTAAGGGATTCGCATACTCACCTCGGGTCCTGCCGCACCTGCACTTTACGGGTCAAACAGCCAAACAATTCAAACACAATCACAAGCTGTCAGGAGAATCATGTAGCACACGAGGTCACCCTACTGGCTACCCAAGATCTCATCGCTCCTTATCACTCCAGACTTCGACCTAATTGGACCGAGCTGACCTTGCTCTGATACCAATTCGAACGAGGTATGTCACGCCCCGTACCCCACAAAGCGCAAACATCTCTCTCGGTCGATTATAGTGCAACGCTCCCAGGAAGTGTTGCCGCCCTAATACCAAATCAGAGATAAGGCACATGCGGAAACAACGTATATAAATATATATATATATATATATATATATATATATATATATATATACACCCGTACAAAATAAACACGTGAGACCAAGGCAGAACAACCCTCACACGAGAATATACACTTGTATTACTATAGGAAGACCTTTTTACAGCATTTACAAAATATACAACATAAATATATACAAACCCAAACAGATCAGTGAATGGCCACTAGACAAAAGGTGTAGGTGGCTGGGGTGAGTCTAACTAACCCTAAAAGGAGGATTACAGTAAAAAAGGTACTATCCTCCCTACCAAACTCCGGTTCCTCTATGGCTCCCAATCCGGATCTGACGACTCTGCAAACTCTTCCGACTCCATATCCTGCGCTGCAGCCCATTCGTCTTCGGAATCCGGCTCCAACTTCGGATCTAAGTAAAGATCGAACTCCTCATCAGATCCTATCTCAGCGACTTCTCCGTCTTCGTCCGGGTCTAAGTCTATCGGCTCCTGCTCCGGTTCTTCCTCTTCTATCGGTTCGGGGTCTTCATACCACATCTCAGGTATCGGATCCACATCGACCTGCTCGTCTATAGCTTGGGGATCCACAATCTCGCCATCAGCCATCTGTGGAATCATCACCCCACCTATATCTACCGGAATATCGAATGTCCTGAGGGGTCACCCGATATTTCCATCTGCATCTTGCAGGCACCAAGCTACGTACTCCTAAGTCTGGTAAAAATACTCACCCACATTCATGAAAACTACTGAGTGGTATCTCACATATGCCTCCCCGTTTCCAGCGGGGTACAACCTCGAAGTCGAGTGGATCCGCGTCGGGATCCCAAAAAGCGGTGGCAGCTTCAGCATGCTCAAGGCTGGGGGTCTAAAAAGGTGGGTTATTACAACCGTGAGACGAATCTCAGCGAGTACAACCCCTAAACATAGGCTAAGTTAACATGCATTCTCCTGACAGGCATAAACAATCAATATAGCAATACAAAATCACAATCATTTTTCGATCAGGGCTCTCGGCCCAGATCACTTACCTGGTTGTCCCTGCAGGTTAGCATTTCAATGTAATTCTCAACTCACATACACGAGCACGCTATTCATACGTACGTCATACGCATGCTCACGCTCATCGGTGTTTGTATCACAAGCCATTCACCGAGTCCTGCATACTCACATACTGGCCCATGCATTTCCATGCATGCATTGTTATTTTCATGCCAAATTCATATCTCGGCCTACTGGCCCACACTAGCACACTGGCAAATGTTCAATTTATTATTACGATCCGAAGGCCACGATTGTTAACCCGACCCGAAGGCCCACAACTCTTCGCGGCCAGCGTAAAAACGCATCACTTGGCCCAGTGTCTCTAGCCTGCTACAAAGTGCATGAGGCGCAACACCGATGTCCTTACGATCCAAAGCCTGCTACAAAATACATGAGGCTGGTCGTCTTCCGGACATGCCGGACATCGTCCTACTACAAAATGCATGAGGACGACACGATCCGAAAGCCTTAAGTGATCACACTGCCAATTTTTTTTATCTGAACCCGGCGTAAAACACATCGGGTAATTAGGTGATCACATGCTCATGGCAGGCACGCATTTCCACAAAATTTTATCACATGTTCCACTCTTGGCATACACAATGCGTAACCATGAAAAATGCAACATGAGCATCAGCAAGGTACAGGCACTCAATCAAATCAAAACCACTACACAGTGCCCAATTTATAAATAGCATGCTCACTTGGCCAATTAATACCGTGCGGCCCAATTCCAAATACACAATTCAAGCCATCAATTGGCCAATCACACTCCGCACGATTCAGCCACACGAGCATGCAACATGGCATTTCCCAATTAAACACCATTGATCACCAATCAATCATCAACCAATCACTCTGGGTAATCCCGACCATTCAGCCAACAATTCTTGCTGTCCAATATAATCCGGCACATTCCTCAACAATGCGGACAGCCACTATTTCCTCAATCCGCGCCCAATAATTATCTATAATAATCTCACTAAATTTCACAGATTTTATTTCCACCAATCAGTCCTCAATCCAGTCCGAATCATACATCGATAATACCTAAACCAGTCCAGAATATGCACTATCAGTCCTAATCCAGGTTTAGGAAGTATACTCACTTAATTCTAGACCACAACGACGAGGAACGATGGCCGATCACCGGTGAACGGCAGAATCGGCAGCGGCGTTCTCGGCGGACGATGTACGAACGACGTACGGTCACCGTATGGACACTGTACGAACCGTACGGACACTATACGAACAGTGACGTATGGAGACGTACGGACGGGCTGGAGGTAACAGCGGCAGCAGCTCCGCCGATTGAGCTCCGGCACGGTGACGGCTTGCTCCGGCGGTCCTTTGGCTGAATGGAAAGAGAGAGAGAGAAAGAATGGGGACAAGGGAGAGAGAGGACGGACGGGATGAGGGTAAGGCTAGGCGGCGCCGGCGTCTAGCAGCTTCGGCGAACGGCGGCTCCGGTGGTGCTCCGGCGAAAATGGCCGAGAGAGAAAGAGAGAGAGAGAGAGAGAGAACGGCAGAGGAGGGGCTACTCGGTGGTGTTCTGGCCGAATGAGGTGGAGAGGAGAGAGAGTCTGGTCCATGTTGGTCAAATAAAGCAACCCAATTGCGCCACGTGTCGCCGATCCAGGCCATTTGACCAAAATACCCCTAATCCGACGGCCGATATTCATTTCAGCTCAATAATTGATGGGCAAAATGGTCTTTAGCCCCAATAATTCAGCTGATATGTACTCTTAATTATCCCAAATATTTTCCTCAAAATTCGGAACTGAAAACGGCCTAGGGGCAAAACGGTCATTTTTTCGATCCCGAGGCGAAATTTCAATTTTTGGCTATACCCACCCCAAATGGGTGTGGTCAACATAATATGGCATCGGAATTGCAAAAATAGCCTCTTAAGCCTTTGAAAATCGATCGCAAAGTCCTGAGGATTAAAATAATATTATTTTTCACTTCCGAGACAAAATTCCAATTTTTGCCCGTAACAACTCTACATGTGCGTGGCCACCCTAAAATGTCATCGGCCTCGAAAAATAACCTCATACGGGTTCAAAAACCAATGTCTGCCCCCACAGGGGTAAAATAGTAATTTTTGACTTCCGGGTCGAAATTCCATTTTTCACCCGTACTATCCCCAAATGTGTGTGGCCAGTGTAATACGGCGTCAGAATCGTGAAAATAACTTCTCAGGCCTTCGAAAATAGATACCAAAGTCCGGGTCCAATTTCGTGGCCAAAACTCGCTAATTTTCAATTTTCAAGGTCTCTCACTAACGAGCGGCTGTTTAGAGGTTACGCGTATCGACCTAAGGTTATCTGAGTCATGACGGTCCTGATCATTAAGAGAATGAGAAATTATCACTAGTCCCAGAGGTCGCGATCGTTCGATTTAAGTTTAGAACTGGTTGGCCACGTGTACTTTCAGTTGTGCAGAGTCATCTACGATCCGATTGTACCACGTTGGCCTTGGCCAAACCACATTCATCACTTTTTCCTAAGATCGGCCCACGTTGGCCCAAAATATTCTCTCATCATTTCTCGTGATCGGTGTTCAATTCACGATCGGGTCCTCGGTCCATGTACCATTTTCTATTTAACCATACCCTATTGGTTAGTATCCCGAGAGTAATCAGCTTTGGGCAAGACTTACTAAAATGAAATGCGAAATAATATCAATTTTATTAGTCCCGGAATTACATCGAAATTCAGGCTGTTACATTAATCCTAGTTTAGGACTTCCACCTAATAAAATGAGTAGAAGCTAGGCCTGCCTTAATCTAGCTTAGATTTAGGAACTACGCTTAGTCTCTAGCATCAAGGTCATGGGGATCATATCCCGGGTCTAAAGAATTAAGCCTTCTATATTATTTGCCCGACTTGATATCAGGTCAAGTTCATGGGGATCATGTCTGGGGCTTCGAACAAAGCCATGTACATTCTTTGCCCAATGAATATCGGGTTTTTTTTTTCTTGTTAGAATGGTTATGATAAGCCTTAGAATCATAATAAACCCTTTAAAAACATCACATGAACACTCAGTGAATCAAATGGCCTTTAGGACTCGTGATTGGTAACAAAGACCGTATGATCACTTAGATAAACAGCCCAACCAAGTTAGTGGTACCGAAAGAGCAATAATAGAAATTATTAGTGTAATCAAGTTCCTAACCCTAAAAAATCTCTAATTGCGTAGGACATGAGGCAATCTCCCATGCCTCACTTGGTTCCTAGCTGACTCGAATGTGTTAGTGGTGATCCCCATTTCACATAGAATGTTCATTGGCTGAATCAAACTTAAAATGAATCCAACATCAAGTAAGGTAAGGGCTTGAGAGAGCCCACGCCTAATTGAGAGCTATTGGCCTACTTGGGCATTAACTTTAAACCAATCCTTTTCCCCAACGCCTCGACACGACTGACGTCATGGAAAAGAGGATCACGACACTTGTGTACTTCAAAGCGATTTTGATCAAATCTTCATTGCTCAAACCTAGTGTGGGATGGTAATCCCTTGTAAGGTTAAAATTCTAGGAGCGAACCGGCTCAAAGGGTCAGGAGAAATGGTGCCGTTGTGTTGGGACAGAGAAATGAATGTCCCATCTTAACCTAACATCATTAGACTATCTTTAAGGTTCCTTCACCCAGAAAACATCGCCAGTGAACCATTTTCCAGATTTAACAACGTTGGTCAAAACGCATCATTGGTTCGAGCGATTAACTTCTCAATTTCACAGATATTCCACTCTAATGGAAGAAGATTCCTTCTCACAGGATGTCGAGTCTCTCCCCCTATTCAGAAAATGTGAGGAAACTGAGGTCACAACCACCAAACTCTATTTTCTACGACTGTTACTGTGATCTCAAAGTTCAAGAAATGCAATGTGATAATAAACAAAATCAATGACGGAAATGGAAGCTGTAATCAATATTTTTGTTACTGCTTCTGCTTTCAACACAAACATCACCAGTAAAGAACACGACTTATCCTAAAGATGCAATAGAAGCACTACGAACATCGCCGGCAAGGAAAGCACAAGCTAGAAGCATAATCGGTTCAATCCTGTTCAGGTAAGGAGATGCAATGCAAGAAATACATTATCACAGACAGTCATTACAGCTACGAGAAGCGCGCATTAATCGTAGTGTCAACTGTAAGCAAATTTTTGCGAACAGCAGAACGATATTGACGGAGAAGGAGCAAACTACCCTCTCAAAGATACTGCATGCAATGATTCCGTAAATATTTCACACAAACAGCGCAAGCAAACTTTAGGACTATCTTTGCACTTGTAAACTTAAGGTAAGTGTAAAGTTAAGGCATGTGGCACGTGCAGAAACCAGTTCGGTTAACATCTGGCATGACCAGAGAACGGGGCTGTCGACTCCTACTACTCTTCAGATTTCCTTTAAATAGCAAATGCGTTATTGAAAGTCACATCCAAAGGAAACTTTTGCTAAAACTTTTGGAACAGAATACTCCCTTTCAAGTTTTACACCAATTCCCCAACTCAAAATTTCCACTTTGCTTGAAAACAATGGACAACTTGTTGGTAGTTTGTTTTCAAACAAACTACGAGCTGCCTTGTTCCACATCGAAAAGATGTGAGTGCGCACATGGACTAGATTTGGCACTAAACAATAATTATTTTTTTAAAATTTGGATTTGTAATTATAAAATAACCATTGTGTTATATTGAAACAATGTGACTGTTAATAATAGAGTAATGGTTATTTTTTAATTATTTAATTTCAAATTTAATATTTTTGCCTAATGGTTATTATGCGCTCTTACAACCTTTAAAGATTGTGCCTATTCGGACATAACTTCTAAACCTTTGGAAGATTGTGTCTGTTCGGACATAACTTCTTCATCTTTAAAAGGCTATATCCATTCAAATATATTTATTAAATAATTATGTTCACTATTTTGAACTTCTAATTTTCATTTTTCTTCTAAAGATATACAGCCATAGTTTCCAATTGTTTTCCTTGAGAGATCTTAGAGAAGTACTAGAATTGGTATCTGGTATTCTCATTCGAGACTTTGTTGTATTATGGAGGATTTTTACCGGTAACCATGTTGTGGGGCAAATAATTCCTTAAAAAGAGTGTCATCATGCCTGAAGTCTGACTTCATTATTCTTTTGGATTCATGTTGATATTTTCCCCAACATAACTTCACTCACTTCTTTACAAGAATTCTTTGGAACAAAGCATCAACACCCACCTTGAGACCTACCTTATTCGTTAGCACGCCAGTCCATTGATTCTATAAGTTCTGTAGAATTCTGTAAGATGTCTAAGTGGTTTGGGCCCTGAAATTTAGCTCTTGGAGGTATTTGAGTTTGTAGTCCTGCACCTCACCACGCAGAACACATTACAATGAGATGGGTGTAAGGACTACATACCAACAACTCTAGGACAAGAACACCATGGCTAAACACAAGTATTCTCTCTCTCTCTCTCTCTCTCTCTCTCTCTCTCTCTCTCTCTCTCTCTCTCTCTCTCTCTCGCTCTCTCTCTCTCTCTCTCTCTCTCTACCCTCTCTCTCTCTCTCTCAGTATTTATGTATGATAATTAGTGGTTTTAAAGAGTCATTATCAGGATGCACTTCCAATGAGGACACCCCAAGTGCAGTCTCCAAAAGGCTGTTCCACTACCAACAATTCCTTAATGTAGCATTTCCTGTAGCACCTTCAACCACTAGCAACCACTAATCACTATAAAACTCCATCACTTACCAAAAATTAAAAAATAAAAAAAAACTAGCTATCCACGAAAAAGGTGATGCAGACTTTCCCGAGTCATTACATAATTGTGATGTGAGGGCTTGAAGGAGATAAGGTTCGCCATCTGATGGTTGGAGAGAGCAGTAGCCAAGCACTCAAACATTGGTAATGAACATCAGTTTGCTAAACCTTACAAGGGGTATCCCCGTGCCACGTTTAGATAAAGAGGAAAAGGCCAGTCAAAGGCTAGAGAGTGCTAATGTTGGACCATGTCGAGGAGAAAGTGAAGGGTACCAACCATATATAAGAAGCTAAGTCAGAATACTACAAATCCATGTATGGTGTTTTCTTGATGTTCGAAAGATTTGGTCTAGAGCGTCTATGTTTGACTACTAATAGTATGATCCAAAAACGCCGGTGTGAGATTCCAAACCTCTTTCAGGACGCTAATGACCGATAGGTTCAAAAGGCCGCTCTCTTTCTGTTAGTTTGTATTACTCTCTTTTTGTTGCGTGCCACTTTTTTTTTGGTGTGTGCGCCTTTTTTACCAAAGAAGGCAAGCACGCACAAGGGTCCACCAATGAGGGCTTTTTGATATAGAACATTGGGCGACTAGTGCTAGAAATTGAGTTATATGTGTTATTTCGGTATGTCTAAGGACATCAAAATATAGTTTACTCTCAATTATTTGGGCAGCCAAATAGTTTATAGATGCATATGGCATTTTTTTCTCGCATTTTTTGCTACTGCAACTCAGGATTGGTTAATATTACAATGCCTAATTATGTGCGCTCAATGCATGGGGGCCGTCATTATATGTGAACCTTTGTGAGATCCACATAATCTAATGGTTCATGTGTATTGAGGTCACACCAGCTGAGTATACGTAACAATTATTTCAAACGATTTGATGGGTCCACTCTTAACATATATAGACAACAATAATGTGCAAGGATTGACTCTTGGGGCATTGGAGAAACTAGAAAGGAACTGATCGTAAGGGACAAGTCTTTATCTTTAGGGTTTGGACCCACTCTATAGTTATTAGTATAGGCAGCAAGCAACGGAAATGAGAAAAAAAATTAAAGAAAATTTTGGGTAAGTAACGAGGAAGAAAACACTTTTGTGAAGAAAGCAAATCCCTAGTATCTAGCGAAGAACACTTTTATTTTTGTCAAAGCCCTTTAGTTGTCTTTATTACGCTTTCGGTTGCTCAGTTTTATTCTATCTTTACTCATTTTACTACTATCAAAGATTTAATCGCAAATGTAAACGTGCATACATGAGATGTGTTATGTCATGTCAAAAAGCTCGGTGACTCTGGACTTCGTGTAAGATTTAGTAGTCTGTAAAAACCTACAAGTAAATGTCATTGCATCTAAGGGGGACTAGTTAAATTGAGATATGATCATATAAGTTTGAATGTATGCACAATTAGGTCTTTTTTTCCTTACAATCAAGTCGTCATACTTTCTTAAATTTATGCAATTAAGTTATTTGGTCATTGTGACATAAC
Organism: Syzygium malaccense; assembly: GCA_031216405.1. Classification (NCBI taxonomy): domain Eukaryota; kingdom Viridiplantae; phylum Streptophyta; class Magnoliopsida; order Myrtales; family Myrtaceae; genus Syzygium; species Syzygium malaccense. The sequence continues at coordinate 1,614,614 of CM062261.1, read as the reverse complement.
AACGAGGTGGCAAAATATTTAGAACGAGAAAATAAGAAGAATTAAATAAAAAAGAAACATGAGATAGAGAAAGGGAGCAATATTTATCACGAGATATGTAGAGATGTCTATCAATTATGAGGATTAAACAAGGGTCTCTCTCTAAAAGGATATCGATTTCTCACGGTACTAGTAACCTTAAGTGATTAAAAGAACTCGATTGCATGAATCGGAAGAATTAAAAGACTTGATTGGAAAAGTTAAAGAGCTAACTCGCAGATTCAACCAAACTAAAAGGATCGAATAAGCACTTCATATTATTAATATCTCAGTTTTCTTTAGCACCATCGCAACGCTACTTTGTCAAAGCACTCATGCCCCCTAAATTAAATAAAAATGATATTCTATTTTTATGGCATGGACCTTTTCTAGGGATGCTATTTTCTTGCATGTAAAACCTGGTTTTTTCCTCTTCTTATTATCAACCCTACATTTTCTTGGATTACTCCATCTGTCATGTCCCTTCAAATTGCTCACATACCCGTCTATAAGCACATGGAAATCTCATATCTTTAGTCCTGAAAACACAAACAGTTTCCAAGAGTTCTCTCTTTCTCTACATTTATGTCGACGGCTCTGCACGCACGCACACGCCATCTTACCACACAATGAGGCCAGGAATCACGTTCACACACAACTGTCAACGGTCTTCCTCTGCTGCGACTTCATTATCTTTTTTCAACCAGAATCAATCTAAGTGGTTGCTTACATTCAATTCGGAACGTGTTGAAACAGATGAAACAGTATGAAACCCACAAAAAAGATTGAAATCCATCGTCCCCCTTTTGGTTCTGTTCGTAGACTATATTTATTCGGAGGTCAATAACTATGGAGCAGAACAGAGGATGAGTTGGTTGGTGTGATGAACCAGCATGTTTCATAACCGCGCTTTTGGTGGGCTTGTAGTCACATGCTGGCTATGGGGCATTGGCCAGTTTTAGCTAAATTTCATTGCTGTTCTTGGTGCACACGGAACATAATTTTTCTTATGAAGTTTCTAGAACAATTAATTAAGTACCGGCCCAAAAGCTTAAATTTCGGAATAGATTATCAGTGATATGCAAAAATTTTGACGTCCGTCCTCTCTTCACGTGTAAATTGGGTTGAACAGCAAGGAATAAGCCATATCGGAATTCAAACCATCACAAATTACTCCAATAGAAAAATATCGGAAGCTGCTTTTGATGTTATTTTGAGAAATTTCAGTTCAAAAGCTTATCAAACATTTATATGATCCTCAAACAACGGTAGCTTCAACCACAGAAGGCCCAGAGAGAAGAAAAATTCGAGCAGAAGTCGAACGCTGGATTCATAGAATTGCTCCCATCGTTGCACCAAACACGACGAAACACGAGAAGATGACTGAAGAAGAACACAAAGATTCAGCTAAACAGGGGGCAATTACTCGATGAAGACAGTGATTTTCTTAATATATACCAAAGTATTACATATGTATCACAAGAATCCAACTAATGTTTTCATGGTTTCTGCTTTTGAGTGTAAATATAATCGAGGTGAGCAGCGAGAGTCCTCCTCGTCAAGCACTCCTCCTCGCCAACTCCTTCGCAGCTCTCTTCAACCCCCTCAACGTGTTCCGCCTCGACCCTCTGAAAACAAGAAAAGAAGGAACAAGAAAACCAAAAATGAACATCACTCGGTTCATACGTTCGTTTCAATTCTCATATGAAAGCTTCTGGACAAAACCAACTAACCTCGTGGTGAGATGTCATGGGGTTTCCTTGAGGAAAGGCTGGTCCGGGTCGCCCCCCGAAGGCTTTAGTTGAGCAGAGGAGGAGAGACATCAACAAGAACAGAGCAACCATCTTGGCCATGTTTAATTTCTGGGAGTTGGATGTTTTTACTTTTAATTTTGGGCAAGAGCTGTGAGAATCACAGAAGCGAACAATGCATGTGGGGGGTATTTATAGGCCAAAGAAGAGGGAGCAAAGACAAATGGTTTATGGGTGTGAAATCAAGACAGCCAGGGAAGATACTTGTTGGCTCGAAAAGAAAAATAATGGCCGATTTAGGACGACCACAGGAATTTAATCAAGAAGAACCAAACCCAAAAAGGGCTTGTCCATCAGTTGCCCATTTAAGACGGCACGAGAGTTTGTTCTGCTTGTCACTTTAGAGAGAGAGAGAGAGAGAGAGAGAGAGAGAGAGAGAGAATTATTCTACAAAAGAGAATTAGTGCTTGATGTTATGTTGGGATTGTGCTTTTTCCACCAAATGTATGTTGGGAGAGGCGCAATAAGAGACAACAGACATCATGTGAACTGGTCTTCCATTTTGGGGGTTCTTGTATTTTTGTGGCTATTAGCTTTGAATCATAGAGAACGCACATAATTATGGGGAAAGAATGTCATACAGAGGTTTGACCACATATTCAAAGGTTAATCAATTACTAGAACGACTAGGCAAATTTAGGACCCGGCAAAGCGTCACATACCAACTTTTCTGTTGGTCATTGAGAACCTCCCTAGCTCTAAGGCAAAGGCATTCTAATCACTCGATCTTTGGTTATTAGACTCGAGATCACTTGACAATCAACAGTTGCGACCCGGCAAATACTCTTCTAGTTAGCGCTTTTGTAAATTTTGCGGGTTAGCAATCAAATTTATAACTTCTACATGCTAAAGCGTGGTTTGAGAGATCAGTATGTCCCATGCTAAAAGAATATGATGGCAATATATTAAGTTTGTAGAGGGTAACTAGATGCATCCGAACCCATAGTTAGTTGGGCGTCAAAAACTATTAACTCAGGTATTGAAGGCCACCAGTTCAAAATTCACAAAATGCGTGCGAACTGTTATGGGTCGTGCGAACTGTTATGGGTCATGCTCACCTGCACAAATCAAAGACCTGGACGCAACTAGTTAGCTAGACTTAAAAGGGTGTTAAGTGAGCCTCCAAACAATCGAGCCTTCGTATTTTTTTTTTTTTTTTGGTAAAGATTGAGCCTTCGTATTTGCATCCTCTTCTTATGTAAAAAAGAACTCGACGAATATGCGAGCGGATAGCACACAGGAAAAACGACTAGCTGACTTGTATGTTTATTCCGAATTGACCTGAGGAGACTTGCCACCTTCTAGTGCTGAGTGACAGTGATGATGGCAGAATGGTGAAACTTTTATCTAGTTCAAATTCTCTTCTGTAAGGATACTTCTGTACCAAGACAAATTACGTCGACTTGGAGAGTCAACTTTACATTTTTCTTCTTTCTTGTAAGCATCCGGAATAACTTAGTGATTGCAGTGTGTCCTTTTCTACCTTAGTGCCCTTTCCTTTCACACTAGTGCATTGTCAACTTACTTTACATCTTTCTAGAAATCCGTAAGAATTCAATACTCTGTTTATGTGTGTGTACATATATAAAACATGAAAACATACAGAGCATAAAGCAAACATTAATGAAATTAATGAAGTAAAACCCATGTACCATGAGAAAGATGCCGACTTGAAAAAGCTACACCCGACAAAGAATTCAGAAAGTATGATCGTAAGTTCCAATTTTAAGAAAAGTAACTCTCTTAGACGTAGTCCCCACGGTCTCCCACCCTCGTAATATTACTGTGATGCTATAGACAGCTCGTCTCGCCATGACCTTCTCTAGCACGAGGGCACCATTGTGATATCATATATTCTATGAGGTCCAACACCAAATGTAATAAGGAAAATTACATAAATGATCAATAAACTTTGGTTCATTGTACAATGTGGTCCATATGCTTTTAATTTGTTCAATGTATGCCCTAAATTATTAATAAATGTTCAAATAGTCCTTTCCTTTATTCAAACAACAAATCAGAATTTATTTGATGTCATAAATTATTATTTGCGAAGTTGGATTTTTTAAAAACAATGAGTCGATAAGTTTATCATTTTATCTATTTACTTTAGAAAAGGAAAAAAAATTAGGGCGTTAACATGCCCATCATTATTTGAAGACATGGACTATTGTATTTTGCATTGAGATGAATATTACATGTAATTTTTTTGTCTACCATTCAAACTTAACGGATTGGAAACCACATTAGTAAAATTCATTTAACTTGAAGTAACGGAAGGACAAAATTGAACATTTTTATATAGTTTATAGACTAGATTGAACATTTACCAATACTTCAGGGATCTCATTGAACAAATTAAGAGTTTAGGGACATTACACATTAAATCAAAGTTCATGAACCAATTGTGTTATTTTCCCAATATAAAAAAATGTACATGCCAATTTAGGTTTTATATTAGTGACATGTTGATATTTTGGATTTATTGAGTGAAATTTTGTGATTCCAAAAGACATAAAGGGTTAACTATAACATAAGAGGGAAATGATAGTTGATTTTATTTTATTTAAAGAAAGATAATAATGATATCATGTTAAATGCAATTAGAAAAATGGATGGCCGTGCTGTTTGCTGCTCTCTTATTTATTTATTTTTTGGGTAATATGTTGCTCATTACTCGAGCAGTAAAAATTACAAAATAGTGTCGACTGTATCCACAACCTGTAGACTCTAACGTACATGTTGATAGGTCGACTCTCCAGTCAAGCGCAATCTACTCGCTTCTATTAGATTATGAACTACAAATAAGCTAAGACCTAGACAACAAGAAGACCCAATAATGAAGTCATCAGATGGAAACCAAGTTTTGATCGACTGAGGAGAAGCACAGGATGTAACCGTCAGAACGTGCAGTCGACGATCTCGGATTTTATAACCTATAGATAAGCATTGCTAGACAATAAAAGTTATTTAGGCTCCATTTATTTTCCCGAAATAAATGATTTTCTAAAAAATGATTTTTTATATTGCATACAAATAAATGAACGAAAAATAGTTTCAGCATCCACGAAAATATTCAAATATAAATTATTATCGATAATGAAAATACTTTTTATTGGCTAATTATTTCACGCGATACAAGTAATTTTTTTAGAAAAATATATTCACAATCACTTATTTTCTGCGAAACAAACAGAGTCCTAGTGCATATTTGATTTCTTAGTCACTGTTTATGTAACTATCAATTGTAGGTACAAATACCTAAATTGTAATCTTGCCAATGATCGATCAAAAAACACACGCTGCTCACCTTTACTTTCAGCTTATCATTACATTTCCAATGCATTTACATTGTTGGCAATGATTGTCCTTGGTATTCGTACATTTAGATTTCTCGCCTTTTACGTCTCCTGTTTATTAATCAACAGAGGACCCTTTACAATCTTTGTCAGGTTATATCCAATCAATCCATACTTTGAAAGGTATTTTGCCCTTTCTGATGAAACAATTATATTGAACATGACTGTGAGAGTTTATTTGATAAGCTTAAATCGGGCTTCAAACTCAAAAGTGGGAGAGGTCATTGCGCACCTAGGACTAAGGCCGACACTAGCTACTAACTGTCTGTCAACAAAAGCGTCGGTCTTGGAGCACATCTTCCAACAAGCCTTATTAGGGTTTGAAAAAATGACACAAACAATCTTTGGACTTTAACCAAATATGTAATGTGATCATTGAACTTTTAATCCGTTCAATGTAGTCCTTGAACTTTAACCCGATGTGCAATGTGGTCTCTAAACTTCTAATTTATTTAGTATCATTTCTAAATTTTTTATACAAGTTTAATTTAATCCATGAACTATATGAAAATATTCGATGTAGTCTTTCATAAATTCAAGTTCAGGGACTTCATTGAACATTTTCATGTAATTCAAGGATTATATTGAATATGTACCAAAAATACATGGATCACATTGAATATTAAATTAAAGTTAAGAGACTATATTAAATAAATTAAAAATTCATAAATTATATTACATATTAAACTAAATTTAGAGATTATTTACATCATCGTTCCTTAGTGTTTTGATATAACAGGCCACTCCTCTGCCAAAAGAGGATCGCCCTTGGCCTTTAGTCAATGGCAACTTCTGCCACGTTACCGGTCTCATCAAAATGGATGCCAGCCCGGTAGACTCTACCGACACCATCCTATGTACAGTAGTTGCTCCATCTACCTCTATGTGCCAACCCGTTGACAGATCAAGTGTTGACTAAAGGTTGATCAGTGGGACACAAGGCCCGAAACAGTTTTAAGGCCTCAAATATAGGCTCTACTAGCAAAGACCAGTCTTTTGACACCTATGGTACCACGCGAATCTGTCAGATCAATTTTTCATCAAAGCATTCCCAAGGCAACAAAAATTAGGTTAAACAGATGTCAGATAAGAAAGTAATTGCCGGTCTAATTTCGGTCAAACCTTTTGATACTCGAAGAAAGGTCCTAAAGCGCAAAATCGTTTCTAGAGTTCTCAGAATCAAACCAAAGTTTTTGGTTCCCTATGTAATGGCAAATGCTGATTTTTGAAAATGATAAGTCACTTAGGCACAGCGGCCGATTCATAGACCCAAGCCTTAGGCCCCAACATTGATTCAAATCTTGGCTCCGCAATTTGGCGATTTCACCTAGCAAGATTTGGCTTGTGCAAAAGATATCGATCAAAGCATTCCCACGACGCAAAAATCACTTGAATCCAACGTTGCATGGAGTAAAAAAAAGATTTGAACAGAGCAAGCATCAAGCGAAGGCACACACGCGTCGAGATGAGGTGAGCAAACCTATCTAGAGGCGGATGTTGAGTCTATGTTTTATCCTTTTGCTCTTAAATTGAGTGCCGTTCTCACATTGCTCTTGCTTTCGTGTGTTTTTCTGTCTGTGTAGGTACCAAAACTCTTACGTTTTGAAAGTAAGTCTTGACTCCCTTATTTTTAATTTAAAACAGAAATGCATGTTAAGACAGTCATAATATCTATTTAGAATCATAGAATCTACAACATAGCGTTATGCTATATGTACAAGTAGTTAAAAAACCTCTTAGGCTGTTGTAAGGTCGAAATAAAATCTCGAAAGCTTAGGATATGTCGTCATATTGTTTGTTTGACTAGTCGAAAAATGCAGGTTCTCAGAGAACCCATTTATGGCTCTAATGAAAATACAATAGAATGCATGTTGTTGTTGTTTTTTATATACAAATTGTGTAGTTTGGAGGGGATATAAGGTTGTCGATATATTGCATTGATGCATTAGAGTACTCGTTTATCTAATAGCCAACTCATAGGCCACATACTGAAGAGATTGGGTTCGAGCATAGGATAGGCTATGACAATACGGCTAAAAGTCAAAATTGCCATCGCTTTTCAAATCCATGAACTAGGCTGGTGCATGCAATGATTTTAATACAAAAAATGATTTTGTCTTAACTTGGCCAAATGGAACGGATGCATTGCTACATAAACGTCACCATGTCCAAGTAAAGGGGTTA